>CM039673.1:6840516-8078302 GCA_022496015.1 Hordeum marinum
TCCACTATCTGCCATCCTTTTAGGCACGGGAATGAGTTCGCACCGACAGTCGGATTCTTTCTTACTACTCACCCATCTCAGGTACTCCCCCCTGTTCCGAAGTAAATTCATCGTGTTTGAAGGACTCTGAATGAGTGCATATCATGTTTTTGAGTTTGTCACGTTTTTTTTTTGTATTGGGACTTGTTCGGTAACAGGAAAAGATTCAGATGAACTATTGTATTAACTATTGAATTTGTTAGATAAATGGCTTACATGGTTTTTTAATCTGGTCTAGGTAGGGAAAAGTAAACATGCCAGATCCATGTAAAACCTCTACTTTCTAGAGTAGTCTCATATCTTAATAGATCTCTGAACTTTATCAGTCCCTTCTATTGTGTGCTACAGTTAGTTCTGCCATTTCTTTTCTTGGAGCACATGTATGGATTCCAGAACTGATGCTATAACTTCTTAAACTACAGTTGCATCTATATCCGAGTCTGAATCAGATAACTCACAATGCTCATGTGTATTTATGTATCGAGCTTCACATTTCCTGTCTATGTAGTGGTGGGTGAAACATAGTTAGGAAAACAATGCACTTGGAAGATGTACTATACTTGGAAAGATAAGAACCAAACAAAGATTTTCATACTGTGTTGGAAATTTTGAGCAGTCTTAGGTGTCAGAATTCTAGTAATTACACTCAATTGCTTGTTTACATGTACTCATCTCCTGCCTGATATTTCCAGGTGGTGGTTCGAAGATGGCATGCTCAAGAGGAGAGATTAGTGACACTATCAGAAGAGGAGGTGACATGTTTGATTATATTAGAATCTTTAATATATAGTTCTCTTGCCTTCTTACACATAGTACATCACTTAGGACTATCTGGTACTGGATGAGATGGTAACCAGTGTTAAAAGGCAATATTGAGTTAGGATTGCAGAATATTACTATGGCAGTTTCAGCTCCCTCAGTTGTTGTAAATCTTGTATTTGCGCCACGCCCTGTAACTGTAAAACTTATCACTATTCAATATGCCATGTAAAGTTTGAAGCATTTAGGCACTGAACCTTACAGATAATTAATTCAGTTGATGGTAAAAGCAGAGGTTGCATTGCCCCAATAGGATTAGTACTAAACCTTAATGCCTAATCTACTGGATCTGCACCAGATGATAATTTAACATGACAAACTTCACAAAACGCACCTAAGTTATGTTCAACTTGTCTTCCTTGCAGCCGTTGTATGATCAGTATGTATTAAATATGGAATTCATAAACTATATCTGTCCGGTATGTCAAAATTGCAGCATATTCGACATAACGGACCTTGCTGTTATTGATTGGCATTATATAACACAACTCAAACTAGTGATGCATTTGCTTGATTTATCTTGGCCAATGATACTAAAGTTTATTTTTTGGTAGGAAATCAGATACTCTGAAGCAGTAAAACGTTTCGAGTTTGATGATCAGCTTGGACCATACAATTTGGATTCTTTTGGTGATTGGAAACAACTTTCAAGCTACTTGTCACAAAGTGTTATCGAACGCCTTGGTAAGCTCTATTTTCTCTCGTACCCTTAGTAGTAGTTATGGCCTTATGGGGCAGCCCTTAGTTATGACATTTTTTATAGAAACGATGAAGGAACTAGTGATTATGTGTGTTGATTTGTACAGAGCCAATCGGTGGAGAAATTACAATTGCATTGGAGACATCATGGATGGATAGAGCTCCCCAAACAGAGATGGAGAGACGATTGATGGAACAACTTAGAGAGGACAAATTTGCAAAGAAAGCCCCCACACAGCCTGAGCGGAGAGGATGCTACTACACAACTATCCCTGCTTCGGTTAAACACAGGAACATTTCTGCAGATGAGCTGACTTTGCTAAATTTGGACAGAGTAATGTTCTTATTATATTGTTTGGTACAGCTAATCTTATCAGCATGTACCTGGTTTTTTATATCTTCCTTTTCTCACAATATATTTCCTGCAGCAATAGCTTGTCTGATGTGAACACGTCTTCATTACAATTTGAACACTGAAATGTTTGGCGCTACATATGGATGCAACAACCTGAATTTGAATAGTACAAGCCACAATTGTAGTTAGCACAGTGACTAAAATCCATGGGAAATGCCTTTTGTCCATTCAATCACAATTTCATCAATTATACTATAATCTGCAAATAGGCATCATAGCTTGCCGCTACTGGTGTTTTGCTCAAATTGATTCCTCTTATAGGTTCCCATGTGTAGAAAACACTGAGTTGACAAGCTGTACCTATATTTGTTGACGAGTCTGTTCTCCTTCTCATCTCAGACATGCTTGCTGGAGACTGTTCTGGCCAAAAATTATCAAGGCCAAGAAGATTTACTCTTGGGGGAGCTACAGTTCTCATTCATAGCGTTTATGGTACTGCAAGCAGAACTAAACAATTCTTAATACGTCTTATTTATTATGTGGCTCTATTCTCTAATGTATTTGAGTTGTGTAGATGGGACAGTCGCTGGAGGCGTTTATGCAGTGGAAAGCATTAGTCAGTCTTCTTTTGAGTTGCAGTGAAGCTGTAAGTACTACTATTTGTTATCTCATGCAGCATCATTACTCTTGCTCCTTAAATATTGATGGTTAAAATGTATACATCCATCTCCTCTAGTATTACTATTAAGGGTTTGGAAAATCATACGGAACCTAGCTGGTTACCCAAATGACCCTGGCCCATTTCAGCCCTCAAATGACCCCTTTTGGCTCCTTCTGTTCAAAGCATTATAATATTATTTATTCCTTTTGATCCCAAAGAAGGTTGGATGCTGGTGAACAAATTGCAAACCTGAGAGCTTAAACTCCATAACAATTTCAGGGTGGGAAATTGAAACTGACCAGGTTCTGGTATACAGCCCCATAACAGTTTGTGAAACTCTGGTGGTATTCTGGTCAAGAAGCAATCTTACCTAAATATACTCACAGTTGAACTGCTAAATACAGTGACATCATTATTTGTTGGGCCTATCCCAAATTCTCTTTTGGCCCCTGCCTTGGTTTGACATTTTACTATCAGTGCTTTGCTTGCAACCATGCCTTTTTTCTTCTTTCCATTTTGAAGCGAGATATGTTACACAAGCAAATCATAGTTTGAACTCCATCTCAGGGCGTATATTGATTAAGCTGCTTCTATATGTGATTCAGTCAAATTCCTTGAATATGCTATGTTCTAAGTTTTAACAGCCCATCGTTAATAGTATAAAGTAGAGTGTACTTGATATGCAGTATTGTAAAGTAGAGTGTACTTGATATGCAGTATAAAGTAAAGTGTGGGGAAATGAAAAAAAAAGAGATCGAGATGTGATCCTCTTGAAAACGTATTGTACATCTGCACTATGTACTATATGCCATTATATTCTCTCTTTTCTTACCCAAAGCGATTATATTGTTAATTAACTCTTTGTCTCTTTCTCCCTTGCAGCCACTTCATACAAGGACACAAATGTTTGTAAAGGTATCATGTGACTGTATTTGTTGTTCACTTTTGTACCTGAGGCATTTCTTTCGTTGAATTCATCAGGCAATGCAGTTGAACCTTAAGGACTAAAAGGAATTCTGCATGTCTCATTTTGTTGTGTGCAGTTTATAAGGGTTGTTTACTATCAACTCAAGCATGGCTTTCAACGTACACATGATTCCAGAAGTAGTGACGACAAGGGCGGCTCTTTGTTTCTGGATGAAGCATGGTTCTCAAAAGACATATTTCTTTACCGGTTTTCCAAGGTAATTTGTTATAATCTATATGGACAATGCTGTTTGTAATGATATGTAATTGTACACACCTCTGAAGACAAATATTCAATGTCACTTCACCGTAAAATTAGTTTCCCTCATACATCAGATTATCAGTTCCATGACTTTGTTTTCTTGTCCACTATTGATACTGTTGTGAAGCGGGAAAGTAATTCCTCAGTAAAGTTCCTGTCCAGTTTTTTCATTCTTGTTGGATTCATAAGGCAACACCTTTTGGCCCTGACATATGCAATTATTTAAACTACAAGAACTGTTGAACTGCTGGAACTCTGGAAAGTAAAAAAATAAGTTAAACTTTGCTCAGGTAAATGTAGCTGAGTGAACACTTTTTTCAGCTATATCACTTTCATGATCTACTTTGGAATGGTCGTAGTATTTGATCATGTGCCATGCTGATGTTTTCACAACGCACCAAGCAAATGGATGCTTTATCCTTTTGCTCTAGTTTCTGATTGTATTTGTTCCCTGTTCAGTGCTTGAAACGGCTCATATGCCGAGACATATCATACACATACATAAACAAGACAGCAGTGTTTATTTTGTCCCCCACGGTTTCTGAAATTGTGACTGGAAGATCAGAGTTACTTGCATATACTTTCAAAATATGTTTGATATCTTGTATTTGAATTTTCTTGTATGCAAAATAATATATATCTCTGAACTGCCGTTGTTAGGATTTCTTGACGGTAATATTTGAAGCTCAAGTCGTGGATGGAGACCTTCTGTCATGGGTTAGCATTCTCGAATCCTCTGCCTCTCTTGGCTGTTTACATGTAATCTGGCAGCATAAACGAGGCTGTGCCCTTTCTGTTTTTCTGCTACCTCACCAGCCCATGCATGAATTGCGATTTGGTTATTTAAGGCACTGAATCATCATCCATAAATAACGAAATTTCAGATCAGTAAGTTGAAACCAATAGCAATCCCATATGCACCCATTGAGTAGCACTCGCTGTTGCCGCTGAAAAAATGTTCAGGATATATGTCATTATATTACTGCTGTGCACTTTGTGGAGAAATTCTAAGTAGGTGGATTTTTGTAACATCTTCGCTTTCACATCCAGGCTAGGAAACTTAAGACGCTCCTGGAGACCACTTTCGGATGGGATCTCGAGAACAACGCGGCGAACCTTATCGATGAGGACGACGAGGTAAGTCCGGTCATGAACAAGCAACAAATCTTTGTCTGCCATCTTCTCAAAGAAAAAAAAAAGGACAACAGGACAACACTTGTCTGCTACGTACGTTTGATTGAGACTCTTCTTCTCTCCCGAATGCAGTTTGCTCCCGTGGTCGTGGAGATGGACGGCTCCTAGCTAGGGTGCGCACAATTCCATGGAATCTCACGATGACGGTACGTAGCAAATTCACGCCTGTTTGATTACCACGCCAAACAAACCACACGGGTGCTCGAGAATCATCCGTCACCCCAGTTCGCTTCTTGCACCTTGAGATGCCAGCTGCTGGTCCCTAAGGTTTGCCTGGCTGCCGCTTGTGTAGGACACACCGTTTTATAGCAAGTCACAAAGGGCATACATGGTGAGGTTATCAGCTGGCTCTTGTGAAGATGGATGCTTTGCTTCTACTTTGGTAAGAAGAGAAGGATGGCCACTTGCTCTCTACTACTGGCGTTCTAGTTCCCAAAAAAGTTTGGTTGTAAATATACGAGGATCTCCAACTTCCTGGTTGCATCAGGTAGGACAGCGACCGTGAATTGCGTAGGCTTTGCGGATCATGAACTTATTTTCGCTATCATCCCTCTCCGATATACTTACTCTGTTCCTAAATATAAGTATTTTTAAAGATTTAACTACGGACTACATACGTATGCATGTAGCATAGTTTAGAGTGTAGATTCACTTATTTTACTCCTCGTGTAGTCAGTAGTGGAATCTTTGAAAAGATTTATATTTAGAAACGGAGGGAGTAGATAGAGTGAAAGCAGAAACGTTGTCTGGATGACACGTCCTCCCCTATAATTGGGGCCGGACAAATATTTCTGACACCATACATGCATGAAGAAAAACACCATGACTATCGGTTCCTCACAATGAGTCCCAGTTCTTTTGTTAGAATTTGGAGATTTTCCTAGAATCTAACTCATCCTCCTAGAATATTTGAGCCCCATTTGTTTTATAATCCAATGTAGTTAGGATCTAATTAGCTAGGATTGTAAAACAAATGGGGGGTCAAAGATTCTGAAAGAAACTGAGAAGGGGTCACATTCTAGCAAAAGAACTGGGCCGTAGAATTGCGCAAACCGAATTGAAATTGGAAAATGGATTTGAAGTGCACCGCGAATAATAAGTTTCAACACAATTTCTAAAAACTCTCAAGCAAAGCCACACTTGTCTGTGTGAATCTTTCATGTGCCAAGCAGCCAGGATGCCTACTTGTTATTGATTCAGTGCACGTGGCTGCCGCCCTCGTTAACCTCGGGATGAGGCTACTAATTAATGTGGAGACACGACGAGGCACGTGATTACCACCATACTTTTACCTTTGTCAAACTTTACCCAACTTTTTTTTACTGCAGCTGATAGTACTAGCTCTCGTGTCACATGGCAGTAGCAATTACCTAATCCTAGTAATAATTAAACTTCACCGAATACTACTGATTCCGTAGGTAGTTTTTATCGCTTGGCCCCAAATGTGCCCTGCCCAAATTAACCTGGCGGTAAAAAATCAACGGAAACACCGGAGCTAGTGGCACTTGGATCCATCCAACGAGGTGATATTCGCGGCCACTGCGCTGCATTGGGATCTATAACTCTTGTTAATTTCCGCGGGTAATTTACCTGCTGTCTGCAGAAGTGCCATGTTTTTTTTTACAGTTTCCGGTCAGAGGAATTTTTACAGCTCGATAATGGGCACGTAGTGCATCCACATGCGGCCGCGTGATCCACCTGCGGCTTGTTGGGGTTTTCACAGTTTACTCTCACCATGGAGCATGTCTCGGCATCGATCCCATCTCCTTCGCTTGTGTGGTGCTGCGGCTCGAGCAGATGAGTCAGTCCTTGGGTTGATCACACGGCCGTCAATATTATTCACAACACAACACTGCATGCTTATGATTCAAGAGGGAAGAGAAAAAAACCCGTCAACTAAACTAAATAAATGTTTAGGCCCTGTTCCGATCCTATACTTTTCTTATTTCGATGTTTTCAAAATCTTACGAATCAAAGAGGCACTAAAATTTTCCTTGCTGTCATTTGGAATAAAGGAATTGCTATCCAATATTCCTTCAAAAGTCCCATGAAATTGGTCATTCCATAGGAATTTAGGAGTAAACCAAACATGACGTGATCCTACCTCATGTTTCCTTCCTTTTGTGCCCATCGCTTCTTTGTTTTTTCTGCTTTGATTGACATCCAGGCGACGGTTCTAAGTTTTCTTGTGGTTATGGTTCATGTGGGAATCTAGATCACGCTAGTTGCATCTTAAGTTCCCGCTTTCTCCCTATTCCTCTATTTTGTGTTCTTGTGTTCCAAACGGGACCTTAATTATCAATCTCTTGAGATTTTACGTCTATATACATTCTTTGATATAATAAGAACTTGCTAGGAGAAGTGCCTCGCTGCGAGCTACCCTACTGCACGATTCTTGGCCCCGAACTTCACCGTGTTGAGCAGGGTGGTGATGGGCCACATGTTGTCAAATATGTCGATGTTTCATTGCTTCTAAATCCATCACGGCGTCACTGAAGAGGTGTCTTTGTTCGAGAGGTGGACGAGATGTAGTGGACGGTCTGGTGCCACCTATCCGTGAAACCTTTTCTGCCAACCACAGACCTAGCATGTCGATCGGAATCCCCCCTCTCCCCTTTTCCCGCCTCTGTCACCGTCGTGCCGCCTCTGCCGCCGTCGTGCCGCCTCCACCGCTGTCGTGCCGCCTCCACCGCATCTACCCTCTCTCCCCATCTAGGATTAGGAAGCAATGTCGGGGGAGCACCCCGTCCGGCCCATCATGGAGAGGATTGGGTCGAATCAGAGGCGGATAATTCATGGATTTCACCTGGGTAAGCATCGTTTTCCTCTCAAATTGATTAGGAGATCCGTAAATTAGGTTGTATTTGACCATCGTTGGCGTGAATCAGCGCAATTTTTCCGAAAATTTACGACCTAACTGCGCCCTTTATTTCATCGAATAGGGTTGATCCTGCACTTGCTTTTCGGCTGGTGGTTAGAATGGAAACTAGCGAGCTTCGTGGAACTAAACCGTATCTGATTTCTGGATTTTTCTATCCGAAAGTGGTAGGAACCAGCGTTTCGTTCAAAGATTTCCGCGAGGCACTCTGTTGTGAGTATCCGTGGAGCCTTGCCGATGCTGTTGAACTGAGATATTTTGACAATACCGAGCAGAGATTTGTCCCATTAACTTGTGATGAGCATCTGGGATTGCTTTTTTAGTTTGAATGCTGACAGCCATTTCGGTAAAATCCATATCCGTGTGCTTCAGGCACACAAGGGGAAGGGTGTTCAGACATCATCTGTCTTTGCTAATAGCGAGCGTCCTCGCACTCCTTGTAGGTCGAGACCAAGTAAATCTAGTGGTTCTGAAAGCCACAACATGTCGGCTACCGCTAATTCTGCCACTTCTCTCCCTTCTGCACCTGATGTAGAAGTAGATGCAAAGCCTGACGAGGAAGTGCCTCAACATGATGATGAGGATGAGACTCTATTCCCTGAACTGGTAGATAGAGTCAGTTAACAGGCAATGGAAGAGGAATATCCAGAGGAGCCTAGAAGCCGTGCTAGATTTGATGACACTGACGATGAAGAGAGGGAGGAGAACATCGACTCCTTAGTTTTACAAGAATATGATGGTGAGGACATGCCAACAATTGAGTGGAACAGGGAGAATCCTGAGCTTACTCCAGGAACCGCATTCGAATCGATGGTGGACTATCGTAATGCAGTGACTACATATTGCATTCTCACTGAAAACTCCTATGAGGTTGATAGGAGTGAGCCAGGAAGATTCACTTTTCATTGCCCTTATGATAGGTGAAGGTGGAGGCTGCATGCATCCACTATGCTAAAGAGCAAACTGGTTCAGGTATTACAATTGAATCGTTTTTTCAGATTATTTATCCATTCTTAATTGTATTTGACATCATTTTTCATTTTGTTTCAGATAAAATAAAACCACACGGGCACACTTGCCCACCTGGAGGGGGGGGGGGGGCAAAGGACAAATCAAAGCTTGCAAAGACTAGGTGGATGGCAGATGCAATCTTGGATTGGGTGAGGGAAACACCAACAATTTGTCCAACAACACTCCATGGGAAGCTATTTGAGAAGTACAAGATTAATATACCTTACATGAAGATTTCTATGCTAAGGAAAGGGCTTTTGATAGGATTAATGGTCCATGGAATGAGAGTTTTCAGTTGCTTTACACCTTCAAAGCTAAAGTGGAGACGGCTAGTCCAGGGAGTGTTGTAGAGATTGATAAGCATACAGTTCAGTACAAATTAAAAGGGAAGACAGTTGAGAAGGAGTACTTCAGGAGGGCTTTTGTTTGTTTCAAGGCTTGCTGGCAGGGATTTCTAAATGGTTGTAGGCCCTATTTGGGTGTCGATGCAACTGCTTTGAATGGAAGATGGAGAGGCCAGCTAGCAGCAGCTTCTGCAGTTGATGGACACAATTGGCTATTCCCAGTTGCATTTGCTATGTTGGAGGCAGAGTCCGAGGAGAGTTGGGTCTGGTTTCTGCAGCATTTGCGCAACATTATAGGTACACCCTTAGGTTTAGTTATACAAACAAATGCTTGCAAGGGTTTAGAGAGTGCAGTAGAAATTGTATTCCCTGGAGTGGAACATAGGGAATGTATGCGACACCTAGAGTAGAATTTTAAAAAGAAATTCATAGGCAAAGTTTATGATGAGAACATATGGCCAGCATCATACACATGCGGCTTGAGGAAGCATGAGCACCATTTGAGAGTGTTGTATGCTCACAATCCTTTGGTGAAGGAGTACATGGATGAACATCATGGAAAGTTGTGGTCAAGATCCAAATTCAATGAAATCTGCAAAGTAGACTATGTGACCAATAACCTCGCTGAGTGTTTCAATGCAAAATTCAAGTCAGTGAAAGGGCTTTTGTTGTGGCAAGCATTTGATAAGATCAGGCAGATGATCATGATAAAGATGGCTCTTCGTAAAAGAATTGCAGAAACACAATATGTTGGCCATCTTATGCTCCCATCTCTGATTAAGGCATTGCATGCCAAGGCAAGAGCACTAAGGATGAAATGCATTCGACCGTCGACATACGAGGCTAAGGTGACATACACTGACAGTAAAAATAGGGAATGGAGATATCCAGTGAACCTTGCAACTAAGGAATGCAGTTGTAGGCAATGGCAGATCCGCGGGAAGTCGTGCATACATGCCCTACATCTCATGATTGTTATTGGAGGTGAAGATGGTGAAGTTGATCAGTATTGCTCTAAATATTTCTTTGTTGCCAAATTTAGGGCTGCTTATGCTGAAAATGTGCCATCACTCTTGGGAAAAGACCAATGGAACATAGTAGACCCAGGGTTCAAACTCCATTCTCCTGTACTGACGAGACCACCAGGAAGACCAAGGAAAAACATGATAAGAGCTGGTGAAGAGGGTCGTGTAAAAAACAACGTAAGTGCAAAAGATGTGGTATCCTAGGGCATATTGTTAGGCATTGTACCAATCCAGTTGATGCATCATTTGGAGAAGAGGAACAATGGGTAGCAGCAAATGCAGAGGAGAATGCAGCTGAAGTAGCAGCTTGGTATGTGTGCAACCTTTCCCTTTTTTTTGCATTTGTTCTCATTTTTATCGATGGCTAAGCTTATTTCTGTTTGACACAGCTCAAGGATAATTAGAGGCATAGGACAGAAAAGACCTAGAGAGGAGGAAAATTTGGTTGAAACATCATCTGATGCAGAATTTGAAACCATGGCTATTGAAGGTTTTGAAGCAATAAGAGAGGAGAAAGTTATTTTGTCTGAAGTTCCTTTAAGGATTAGTGAACCCACAGATGACCGTCAACTGGTCATCACTTGCTTGGTCAGTCAAAGCTCAACAAAACCGCCACAACCAGAAGTGAAGATCAGAAACAACAAGACAAAGCTTTCAAAAGCACAAAAATCCCAGCTAGGGAAACCAGGAGCAAGACGGCTAACCCATCCCAAAACACAAGGAGCAAGGCAAAGATTTGAATTTGAACTTGAATGCAAGTCATAAACTTTGAAATTTAAGGATTTGTAATAAGGATTCTGTCTTAAATTTGAACTACTATGAAAACTTGCAAGGTGTAATAATTCTATTTGTAATCTGATGTGAAATTTGAGGTAGAATACAAAACTGAGGCAAAATTTAAATTTTAGGTAAACTTTAAATTTGAACCAACACTTGAAGTGCATTGCCCTATGGTATGAGTTGCAAAGTTTGCTAAACTATTATAAACATTAGGTGATCAATCCGATCTCTTTTGCCTGGCAAAACTTGTAGTCATGAGAAATGTGCTCCAAATGAGCTCCCAAGATAGGGTAAACAACCCTATTTGTAATCAAGTTTTTTTTGGACCTACTCTAAATGAGCCAATTTTTTTTTATTAACACCTATTCAATCTATATAGTGTAGATTCGAAGTCTCACTATTTTTTGAATTAATCTTCATATTTTTACATTTTCTTTTGAAAATATATGCTTTAATATTAAAAACTATTAAAAACACGTTTAAAATATGAAAATGGAAAACTAAGTTCAGATCATTCCTATTCACTTTGAAATAAAGCTTTGGCGATTTTTTTTGTTTTTTCTAAATTTTTCAAAACAGAAGGTACCCCTACCTCCTCTCCTTGAACTCTATGAAATGTTGTACGTGATAGCTCATATTTGTGAAGGTTTTTTCATGAAAATGACCATAGACCAGGTTTATGATTTTTGGTTGGTAACATGTCACATAAGGCAACATTGTGCGCAGGTTTTATATTTTTTTTATTTTTTTACAATAATGGTGCTCATTTGACCTCGATCGTGCTAGCTAGGTTTTTCTTTGAAAATGCCCATATACCAAGTTTAGTATTTTTCCTCGTTATTGTGTCTTATAAAACAACGAACGGCGAAGGTTTCATATTTTTCCGATTTTTTCCAAATTAGTTATGCTCAGTCAAAGCCTTGGAAACCCCGTTGATCAACTCAAAACCCCTCTAAACCCCGTGGGGTTTCGCCTAACCCTAGGTCTGAACATCAGCCGTCCGATCATACCCTAACGCGAAGCGACAACCCCCAGATGTGGTCTTCTAGAAGGAATTCGGTGGACAGGCTGCGTGTAGGCTCCAGCGTCGTTGGATCATATGGACGGCTTCGCATTGTTGGATCGTGGGGCGATTCCCGAGAGTTGTTGGTTGTGCTCGCCCACCCTTGCCTTCCCTTTCTTCTGCTGCTTATTCTGCGGCAACGAGAGGAGCCACTCCTCTGCTTTTTCTTCTCCGGTGACGAGAGGAGCCACTCCTCTGCTTCTTCTTCTCCGACGACTTTGGGCGATATGTCGAGCTCCACTTCAACCTCCCGCCCCAGGTGGACCAAGTATGGTCCACTTCCCATGGAGCGATGTCCTAACTGCCCACACAGCGCGCCACTGATACATCTGACTTCGAAGGAGGTCAAGAATGGCAACTATGGGTGCGAGTTCGTGAAATGCGAGAGCAAGCCAGAGGGGCAGGTTAGATCTCATGATTTTTCTCTGATTTCATTTTCTATTTGCTTTTAATTCTTTTTCCTCAGATCTGGGATTTAGGGTTCATGTTATCGTTTCAGATCGTGAATAAATGCACACATTTTGAATGGGTGGATGACTACGTTAAGCGGATTCAATTCAATGGGGCCCCAACCCGGGAGCTCAATCTGTCGTCAGCACCAACGAATTTCGTCTCTGAAAGTGCTGCTGTGAAAGTTGGGGATGCAAATCTGAAAGGGAAATTAAAGAAGATGAACAATAACTTGAAGAAGATGATTCAATTGAACAAGCAAGCGACTCTGATAGCTTTAGGATTTTATTTTTGTATAGTTGCTCTAGGATTTGGTTACTTGCTGGTCATCACTCGTTAGAGATGTTATTAGGATGGTGTAATGTGCTATAGGATTTGGTTAAATTTGTGGATCATGTGCTTTAGGATTTGCTTACATTTGTGGTTCATGTGCTCTAGGATGTGCTTAAATTTGTGGATCATGTGTTCTATGCTCTATGTTGCTTAATTTGTGGATCATGTTCATTTCGTCAGTTTTGTACACTTTCAGTTTCTTCAGTTTCGTCTGAAACACCGACCACAGAAGGAAAAAAAACGTAGTTCTACGGCCCAAATTGAAACTAAGCTATGGTTGGGCTGTCGCATCGTGTTGAGTGTCGAAGGCCCACAAAGATAAAAGAGGCCTACAAAATAGTGCACGCGCTGACTCTGTTTTTTGATCCCTATTTTTTTGCTTGATTATTGCCATGGTAAATCCATTTATTGCCATGCCGAACAAAAATAGTGCATGATGGTAAATCGATTTATTGTTAGCAGTACAACTTTTGTCCCATGGCATTTTTGTACAGATAATTGCCATGGCGAACTTAAAAATAACTTTTTCCAGGTCATTGTTAGTGTAGATACCATGAATTTTTTTTATTGAACTTGTCCATGTCAAATTTATTTGTACATATCGTGGCAATTTCCTTCTATATATAGCCTACGACATAACACTTTAATTTTTTGACGGGTATTATAAACATGTTTTTGTTGCAAGAAAAATATTGTATACACGATTTTTTGTTTTTGTTTTTGTTTTATACACGATTTTTTTTGTAGAACATGGCAAATTTATTATTAAGAGCATGTCAGATTTAATTATGTAGATCATGATATCCATCAGAAACCATGTCTAAAATAAAGTTCGGTGGCACCATTAGCCACCATATCCATCTAGAGAGCATGTCTAGGGCTCGGCTACGGCACCATATCCATCTAGAGAGCATGTCTAGGGCTCGGCTACGACACCATATCCATCTACCGATATCTCAAGTAGCAAGCATACATCCATAAGATAGAAAGTAGCAAGCATATATAGCATAGTTCTTACATAAAACATAAACCCTAAAACATATGGTGCATAAAAGAGTTCTTGGTACAACCAACGACACATAACATAAAAATATATAAAAAAATCCCTAACGGGCAAGACAAGCTTCACGAGACCGGCCGGGCCTTCACCACCATCTTCACTGCGCCTTCTCTTCAGTGCTCCTCCTCCATGTCGTCCTCGCCGAGGTAGTCAGGGAGGCTGTGCATACCGTCGCGGGTCGGGAAGATGCAGTCAAAGTTTGTGAAGATGTTGTAGGTTGTGAATGCGATGAATTCGCATCCACATCAAAACACCTTGCCGAGGAGGTAGTACGCATCAAATCTGTTGGTGAAGTTGACGATGAGCCCTATCGGTCGAGTATATGAGTTTGGACGCACTTCCTCCAGTCGGAACATCACTGGTCAGCCCGCCGGGAGGTGGGCAAAGCTCACGCCGAGGAACCACTCGTCAAACTCCCTTGCACCCCTCCTGCGTGAGAACGCCCACACGCGGAGCGTCATATCCACGACGCCGCCGGCCGGATACCGTCTCTCCGGCATGGTCGGTGGGAGCTTGAAGGTGGGGCCGTTGTACTGCATCCTTGCCTCGCTTTGAGAGTGCTCTGGGTTTGGATGAAGAAGAGAAGGGGCGGCGCAAATGGATGTGTGGAGAATAGGTGGAGGGGTGGGTGGTTTAAATAGGGAAAGGGGAAGGGAAGGGGAATCTCACCGGCCGCGCTTTGGATTTGCTACGTTCAAACGAGCCGCGTCGATCGATATGCCACTTTAATTGCCAACAAATTTTAATTGCCACGTTGAATAGATGCGAGTGGATCGAAAAGTGTGAAACAATGCTCTACATCGAGGAGACATGCATGGGAGATGAGACGAACCAGCGGCAGAGACCGTCCCTGCATCCGTGGCGGCGGGCAGCGGCGCATGCAGGTAGGCTAGCTACGTGCATGCATAGCAGGCTAGCTGGACATGCCGTGCATGCATACCAAGCTACTGTCGTTACGGCGCGCGCAGGGCCCAACAGTCTAACCACGGCCCAACAGGCGAACAACAGCACCGTCCGACGCGACCCCACTCGTCAGGTCCAACGGGCTTGTCTCAAAAAAAAATCAGGTACAACGGACGACACAGTCCAGTGCGGCCCCACTCGTCAGAGTTAACGGTCAAGCCTTTGACCCGACGGCAACATCCGTTGTGACCAGTTCTGAGGGTTTCTGACAAGGGAGTGGGGAAAATTGAGCAAAAGTTAAGAGCGCGATGATGAATGAGTAAAGCTAAGGAACCAGGGGCACAGATGTAAAAAAAACATCATTAGATGTGAAGGACAAATTTGAAAAGCATAAAAAGGATAAATCATGGAATTTACTAACTTGCAATTTGTTGTTTCCAATCCAACAACACTCAAAAATTTCTTCCATTAAAACAGTCCTCTACCTCTCCCATCTTCATGTTTTGGCGAGCCCGAACCCAAGATGGGAACGGCGTGGAGCAGCAGATCGAAATAGGAGTGAAGTTGATACGGACAATTAGGGTCTAGATGGCTAGGATACGAGGTTAAAGGAAGCACCTGATATTGTGATGGAACTACAGAAATAGAAAATAGACATTATAGGATAATAATTATAGAAAAAATGAGGTTTTGTTTAAACAAATCATAATCTAGCAACGCAGAAAAATAATACGAATATGATTGCTTTGCCATCAATATTTGGGTAGCCAATTGTTGGCAATGCTAAGACTTACCAAAAAATGGCAACTGTATGTGAGGTTAGAAAGATTTCACATGCCAATTAGTTGCCAACATTAAGTGCAATATCAAATATTGGCATTGCCAATTTTTGGCACCAAACCAGTTATGTTCTATCTCTCGTTGTTGGACACGAGAGGTGAACAAAAAATATATGGCTTCCCAAGTTTTCCCTTAATGTTTCTGGTCATTTATATGAATTATATGATATTCATATGTCTATTTTTTTGCTTAATTTTTGAAGACGTCCCTGTTTTTTCCTTTTCAAAACTACTATCTAGAATGTTTCAGCATTTATATGAAATGAACTGGGATTTGGGCATATGCCGGCCATTTTTTTGCTGTTCATTAGGGAAAAGTGGTTTAGATAATTTTCAGATTTATAAGGAATCCCTGCCCCACCCACCCACTTTACCCACCTCTATCAATATTTTAAATAGGAGAACAAGACCCATCCCAAATTTGAAGTTTGGAAGGTGTTTGCCTTTCTTAATTTCTTCATGGAGCAGCATGAGATGCGGGGTGTTTGACTCTTCCAGCCCAATGATAGTGTCTTGAATGCAACCATGCATGGACGGACGATCGGATTGACCTCACACGATGTCTTGTCGCTGTCCCAGAAGGAACATCTGGCCGTCCAATGAGGCCCTCATCCCAATGCTTTCTCTGTCTACATGCCCTTTAATTCCCCAAAACCTGGAACTAGCACGACATGACCCAACCAATATCGGTTGACACCCCAACAAACTCAAACTTTTTTGACCCAAAAAAGTTGGTCAGCTGACCCCAAACTCCACTGTTTTGTGTTTTTACCAACAAGAATATGTTGCACAACAGTAACAATGAAGAATTGACTCCATCACAAGTGATTCCTGGAAAATTCTATCTTTTTATAGTAATGCTTTTCATCGACGTCGTGGCACCCCTCTATTTGTCGGAACAATGAGGAATTAACCCCATCTCAAGTCATCCTTGGCGCCTACCAACGCCTTCCTTGACACACCATGCCTCAAAAGAAACCCATACATTTTCAAATTATATAGCACTTTGAGATTCGATGCTTTTCTTGGCTCACAATTTTTGACTAGCACTGCAGCCTAACGTGGCTCCAATTTAAATAGGCACCCACACGGCTCAAACCCCCAGGTTGTGAGCAGTATTCAACTGGTGTCTGGTGTAGGGTTAGACAAAGAGAGCTGGAGTAAGCAGCCAGGAAAACACTGTCAATGCAGCTAGGATTAGACAGGAATAGTTAGTTAATTTGGAGCAAGATAAGTACCATCAGTAGCTAGCTAACGTGGTGAAAAGCTGCTGCTGAATTATATTACCCCCAGACACTCACACCCCACCTTCATTGTGAACTGTTAACATTTGGTTTTAGCTTTGTGCATTGTTTGCTCCATGCATATTTGCGAAAGCACCCATGCTTATCATTTGTTTTACCACAAGTACATGATGTAGAACCAGACCACACGACACAAATGATTTGGAGCACGAAAACTCTATACACATTTTCATGGTGTAACTTTGTTAAAATCAGACCACACGACACAAATGATTTGAAGCACGAAAACTCTATACACATTCTCATGGTGTAACTTTGTTTAAATCAGACCACACGACACAAATGATTTGGAGCACGAAAACTCCATATACATTCTCATGGTGCAACTTTGTTGAAATCACGCTTACGGAAGAAAATCAACCATCATTCTCTCACGCTAAAGATTCAGCGTGTCGCGATGAAGAAACAAAATATGAAAGAAAATTGGATACTAAGATGCAAATGCGATGTGTGGAAGAGACTTGACCTGTTGTTAGCTTCAGAGTGATCTCTTTTACCTCTTTGTTTGACTTAACTAATTAACCCCTTGCTCTCACACTTTCACTGTGCGTTGATGCTCCATGTCGAGGGGCCTCATGGTCATCATCCATCCATCCATCCATCCTAGCCGTACATTCTTTCCGCAACCACAAGATTTTTCTCTTACTGAACAAGATGGACAGTAACATGCATAGCAGTAAAAGTTGTTGATTTCTCTCATAACCGAGTGGCATCACTCGTTGGCGCCACTACCTGTTTCAGTTTCAGTATACTACTCAATTAATCAACTAACTAATCTTGTTTAGGCTGCCGCGCTGCGTGATCCAATGAATAACCCATGCCGCCATCCTGACATGTCCATGCCTTACCTGCCGGTAGTGCTGTTTCTATCTTAATCTAGGCTGGGAATCTACCGTACGTGTCAAGTTGACAATCAGGCTAAGTTGATACCATGCATTTTAGACAAAAGACGCAGGCGAACCCGAGCAGGTAGTCCGACTTTAAATTAACAAAGCCATCGATCAAAATACAGCTGCAACATACAACAAAGAATCCACTAGGATTATACAAACTTGGACCGGGGCTCCTCTCCAGCCATGGCAGCCATTCCACCACCGTCGCGGTCCGGTTTCGAGGTTGGTGGACCGAGTTACTCCTCCGGATCGGTGGAATCTGGGGAGCGCGTTTCTCTATCTGAGCCAGCCTCCGACTTTGATGGCACTCCGCTATCCTCGCCTCGGATGCGTGCGCGTGCGTCCTTCGCTGAGGTGGTCAGACTGCCTCCTATCAGGTCTGCAGCGGACGCTCAGCCTGCCCCGGCGAGGCCGCAGCTGCTCTCCTTGGTTGTGGCGCCACCTGCGCTCCACCTCGACCATGCGCCTGCGTCGTGCATTCATGAGCCTGGTCGCACCTCGCCGCCCCACGCCACGACTGATTGAGGGATGGCAAATAGTCGGTTGCAAGTCCGGACGGCAGGGGTGCGCGCTTCCCTCTCAAGAGGACGCATTCAAGGCGCACCAAAGCTCCTCTGCGGCCAACAGTAATGGCACTGGCGGCTATAAACTCGACCTCCTCGGCCGCTGCTTCAGATGTCTTGACAAGAACCCCAAGGTGGCCACTTGCCGCAACCCAACTCGCTGCCCCCACTGCCTCCGAGAGCAACACATGGCTCGCTTCTGCCACCGCAAGCACCTGCCCCGTGTGCCTCTCTCCGAGCTCGACAATCCTGCACCGCCTCCACCTCGCCTCCGAGCCCAGCCTACGATTCATTCTCGGCTGATTTTCCCGCCGGAGCATCCGATCTCCACCCACGCCCCCATGCATTCGCGCCTCTGCTTCCCTCCGTCCTGCCACGTTCCCACTATTTCTGTCCCTGCGGCGCCGGTGCCTGCATCCGGAGCGGCGTCGGCCATGGACGTTGCCGACCTACTGGCCGCGGCCACCCGCAGGGCGAGGAGGACGAAGTGCCTCGTCGATCAAGATGAAGAGATGGTAGCCGTGGAGGCCCGGCTCCTAGAGTCTGCCCTCATGATCATTGTCGCCGGCACGCGCCCCGCCCTTGTGCCGGGGAACATCACAGACATCATCACCACGGAGTTCCCGTAGCTTCCTCCTTCCGCGTTCCAGGTGTCCCTCTACCAGGACGAATTCTTCATCCGCTTCTTCAACGATCGGTGGTTCCGCGCCGTCGCTGAGAAGAACATGCTACACTTCCATGGCGTCCCTATCCTTGTGCGGCGTTGGACTGGCCTCTCCTTCGCCTCCTCTCATGTCAACCGATACAGTGTGCACCTGTTCCTGGAGGACTTGCCGCCGCACGCCTGGTCCATCAACAGGGTCCAAAGGATGCTGCCGGAGTGCCTCATCTACCGCATCGCCACCGAAACGCTCGACAAGGAAGACCTCTCCTACTTTGTGGCCACTGCGTGGGTCGAGGACCTGGCGGAGGTGCACACAGTCGCCACGCTGACAGTGCGCGGTGAGCCTAGGCCGTGCTCAAACCCGCCGACACACGTCTCAAAGCCGGTGGGCTTCTCGAAAAACGGTGGCATGGACGAAACCTGCTCCTGCACCGACCACGTCCCACGTCTGCTCCACCACAAGGTCCTCGTTCATGTGGACTCTGTGGCCTACCACCCTACTAGGAAGGCTGGGGGGCTAGGCGTTCTGGACCTCGCGGCGATCGTGATGAGCAAGATGACGAAGACGATGGTCCGCCACCGGAGGAGCACCCCATGCCCTAGGTGCGCGGCTTCGCTGACGATGACTACCGGCGCTACCAGCAAGCGCAGTCGCAGCCGCTCTGCGAGCACCGCCGGACTCGTGGACAGGGCGGTGGGGGTAGCGGCCACCACCGCGCCAGTGATGCGCCTGCCGACGTATCAGACACGCTGCCGGTGCAAACTACCAGCTCTAGCTAACATCATCAATTATGTTGTCGTCGCAACCACTGATATCGAGCATGTGGACCGTGCGCGAGTTGACGCCGTTTCCTCGGCTGCTGACGACGCGGTGGCGCCTTGGGGCCACGTGATGGAGCTACCGCAACCAGAGCCATCCCAGGAGCAGCGTGCTCCTATTGATGCCTCGGTCACCAGACAGGGTGACAGGGCTGAGCTGTAGATTTCCCTGCCAATGATAAGCTCCCCGCTCGAGACCCCTGCGCTTTTGGATGGCGATCTGCACCATGCCTCTGATTCCCCTACAGGCATGAAGACGAACGCCCTGACGACGGATGTGGTGTTGCGACCTGCTGCATGTGATGCCCACGACCAATCGCCGCCCATGGTCAACCTCAGCCCTGCAGTGCTCCTGAAGAGCCCCGAAGTGTCTCTGGCCCTGCTAATGCCTCTTGGGGAGCCCGGCCCATCTGTTGGGCCGAGAATCGTTGTCGCCCAGATGGTGTGTGTTGAATCCACTTCGGCCCGCTGCCTCGAGCTGGACCAAAGCGGTGCCATTGACCAGCACGTTTCGACGACAATTGACCCAACATCGCCACCTCACCCCATCCAGCAATTCCTCTTAGAAATGACTTCCCCTGTTTTAGTGCCGCTTCTCACCGGACCCAGATCCCCTCCGCCACAGACCAAGCAAAGGCGCGCCCAACGCCCGCCAGCAATGGCGACCAGGCGCAGCCACAGACTGTAGGGAAGGAAGGAGGCCCTCACTGGAGGGGGCAACACTTCACTGCGGCTTGCCCGGCGAGTCCTTGTCGGAAAGAGAGGGCTCGCCATTGCCGAATCTGGAGAGGAAGAAGAGGAGGAGACCCTCGAGAGGTACAAGCTTACCATCAAGAAGCCATTGACTGACAGGCAAATCGATGCCCTCACTACTCTGGCCAAGTCGGCCTCCGTCAGGAATGCCCGGAAGGGGCGACGTGCCTAATGTTGTTCTGGTTCTTTTGCTGCTATTGTATCTGTCGATTGAATTCTTATGATTAGCACAAATATCTTAGCATGGAATGTTTGAGGGCTTAACAACCCTGCTCGCCGTGGGGTGGTCAAAAATGTTGTACTTTTGCATAGCCCGACAATTATCTGCTTGCAAGAGTCAAAGCTAGCTATGGTTGACAGTATGATCATTAGTCAAGTTTGTGGTCCAAAGTGCACTGAGTTCTTGTTCGAGCCTGCTCTGGGTACTAGAGGTGGTTTAATTGTTGCTTGGGACCCCGATGTGGTTGAGATAAACCTCCTTGCTCAGCAGAAATCTTTCATTGCCGTCGATTGCCGTTGGAGGCTGATAGATACTAAGTTCAGATTAGTCACAGTCTATGGACCTCAGTCGGATGCTGACAAGCTAAATTTCTTAGATGATCTGAGACCATTCTGTCATTCCAATCTTCCTTGCATTTTTAGTGGTGACTTCAATCTTATTGCTGATGCTTCGGACAAGAACATCACGAATGTAAATCAAAGAATGATGGCAGCATTCAGGAGATTCATTAATGAGCTTGATCTTGGAGACATGTACCTCCATGGCAGAAAATATACTTGGACCAACAAACAGCAAATTGCAACAAAAGTGAATCTGGACAGGATGCTCTATAATGATCGATGACAACACACCCTTGTTGTTTACTTGCTTCCCTTGACATGGACCTATCTGATCACTGCCATTACTGCTCTCCACTGATGTTTCCTTCCAGCCTCCGAGACACTTCAGATTTGACAATTATTGGGTAATGTTTGAGGGTTCCAATCATCTAGTACTTGACTGTTGGGCACAGCCAACCAATTGCTCGGACCCGTATCTACGACTGCACTGCAAGCTCACAAGAATGGATAGAGCCTTAAGAAAGTGGAGCAATGCTCACATCGGAGACCTCAAGCTCCGTGCGACAATTTCTAGTGAGCTTATTGGACGGTTGGACCCCGCCCTAGATGAAAGGGATGTATCTAACGGTGAGAGACGGTTAAGGGCAGCCTTGAAGACGAATCTGCTTGGTATTGCTGCTGTTCAACGTGCTCATAGAAGGCAACGCTCTAGAATTGATTAGTTGAGAGATGGAGATGCCAACAC
Source organism: Hordeum marinum (assembly GCA_022496015.1). Taxonomy (NCBI): domain Eukaryota; kingdom Viridiplantae; phylum Streptophyta; class Magnoliopsida; order Poales; family Poaceae; genus Hordeum; species Hordeum marinum. The sequence continues at coordinate 6,862,500 of CM039673.1, forward strand.
TTCCTTCTTCCAAGCAAAAGCTTCGGCGAGATGACAAAAGAATTTTGTGGTCAATTTGCTGCACAATGGGGTAGTAGTTACTAGCCAAGAAGATAAATTGCACGCTGTTTGGGAGCATTTCTCCTCGGTTATGGGCTCCAGAACTCAAAGAGGTTGCTGTATAAACTTTGCTTCTCTTGGCATCAACCCAATTGACTTAAGCAGTATTGACGGACCCTTCTCGAAAGATGAAGTGAGAGCTGTTGTTATGGATCTGAACCCCAGAAAAGCACCCGGCCCCGATGGTTTCAGCGCACTGTTTTTTCAGAATTGCCGGCATATCATAAAGAATGACATAATTGTTGGAAATATGCCCTAGAGGCAATAATAAAATGGTTATTATTGTATTTCCTTGTTCATTATAATTGTCCATTGTTCATGCTATAATTGTGTTAACCGGAAACCGTAATACATGTGTGAATGCATAGACCACAACATGTCCCTAGTGAGCCTCTAGTTGACTAGCTCATTGATCAATAGATGGTCACGGTTTCATGACCATGGATATTGGATGTCGTTGATAACGGGATCACATCATTAGGAGAATGATGTGATGGACAAGACCCAATCCTAAGCATAGCACTAGATCGTGTAGTTCGTTTGCTAAAGCTTTTCCAATGTCAAGTATCGTTTCCTTAGACCATGAGATTGTGCAACTCCCGGATACTGTAGGAATGCTTTGGGTGTTCCAAACGTCACAACGTAACTGGGTGGCTATAAAGGTGCATTACGGGTATCTCCGAAAGTGTCTGTTGGGTTGGCACGAATCGAGACTGGGATTTGTCACTCCGTGTGACGGAGAGGTATCTCTGGGCCCACTCGGTAAGACATCATCATAATGATCTCAAAGTGACTAAGGAGTTAGTCACGGGATGATGTATTACAGAACGAGTAAAGAGACTTGCCGGTAACGAGGTTGAACAAGGTATAGGGATACCGACGATTGAATCTCGGGCAAGTATCATACCGGTAGACAAAGGGAATTGCATACGGGATTGATTGAATCCCTGACACCGTGGTTCATCCGATGAGATCATCATGGAGTACGTGGGAGCCAACATGGGTATCCAGATCCCGTTGTTGGTTATTGACCAGAGAGGTGTCTCGGTCATGTCTACGTGTCTCCCGAACCCGTAGGGTCTACACACTTAAGGTTCGATGACGCTAGGGTTATAGGGAAATGGTATACATGATTACCGAAGGTTGTTCGGAGTCCCGGATGAGATCCCGGACGTCATGAGGAGCTACGGAATGGTCCGTAGGTAAAGATTGATATATAGGAAGTCCAGTTCTGGTCACCGGAAAGTTTTCGGGCTCATCGGTAGTGTACCGGGAGTGCCGGGAGGGTGCCGGAGGACCCCCGGGAAGGGTGTGACGACCAAAGGACCACATGGGCTGTTAGATAAAGTGTGCCAGCCCTTATTGGGCTGGGAAAGACTTTTGCTAAAGGCCCATGCGGCTAGGGATAAGAGATAGGGCCAAAAAGGATTTAAAAGGAGGAGATCCACCTCCCTTGTGGGAGGTGGACTCTCCCTTTAAATCGGCCGAACCTCTCCTCTTTGGAGTAGAGGCCAAGCCAGCCCTCCACGTCGCTCCTCCTATATATACTTGAGGTTTTGGATGTTTTGAGATAAGATTTGATCTCTCTCTCTCACGGCGAAGCCCTACCTCTCTTCTTCCTCCTCCGCAACGCTTAGACGAAGCCCTGTCGGAATACCTTGCTACTCCACCACCACCACGCCGTCGTGCTGCTGTTGGAGCCCTTCACCAACCTCTCCTTCCTCCTTGCTGGATCAAGGCGTAGGAGACGTCACCGGGCTGCACGTGTGTTGAACGCGGAGGTGTCGTCCGTTCGACACTTGATCGGATCTACCGCGATCTGAATCGCTGCGAGTACGACTCCATCAACCGCGTTCTTGTAACGCTTCCACTTAGAGATCTTCAAAGGTATGAAGATGCAATCTCTCCCCACTCGTTGCTGGTTTCTCCATGGATAGATCTTGGTGATCGTAGGAAAATTTTGATTTACTACTACGTCTCCCAACAGTGGCATCATGAGCTAGGTCTATGTGTAGAATCTATGCACGAGTAGAACATAAAGCAGTTGTGGGCATCGATTTTGTTAATTTGCTTACCACTACTAGTCTTATCTTGATTCGGCGGTATTGTGGGATGAAGCGGCCCGGACCGACTTTACACGTACGCTTACGTGAGACTGGTTCCACCGCCTGACATGCACTTGTTGTATAAGGTGGCTAGCGGGTGTCTATCTCTCCCACCTTAGTCGGATTGGATTCGATGAAAAGGGTCCTTATGAAGGGTAAATAGCAATTGGCATATCACGTTGTGGTTTTGGCGTAGGTAAGAAACGTTCTTGCTAGTAACCTATAGCAGCCACGTAAAAACTTGCAACTACAAATTAGAGGACGTCTAACTTGTTTTTGCAGCATGTGCCTTGTGATGTGATATGGCCAAAAGGATGTGATATGATGCATTGTGATGTATGAGATTGATCATGTTCTTGTAATAGGATTCATGACTTGCATGTCGATGAGTATGACAACCGGCAGGAGCCATAGGAGTTGTCTTATTTTATTGTATGACCTGCGTGTCAATCATAAATGCCATGTAATTACTTTACTTTATTGCTAAACATTAGCCATAGTGGTAGAAGTAATAGTTGGCGAGACAACTTCATGAAGACACAGTGATGGAGATCATGATGATGGAGATCATGGTGTCGTGCCGGTGACAGTGATGATCATGGTGCCCCGAAGATGGAGATCAAAGGAGCAAGATGATAATGGCCATATCATGTCACTATATTGATTGCATGTGATGTTTATCATGTTTACATCTTATTTGCCTAGAACGACGGTAGTAAATAAGATGATCTCTCACTAAAATTTCAAGAAAAGTGTTCACCCTAACTGTGCACCGTTGCTAAGGATCGTTGTTCCGAAGCACCACGTGATGATCGGGTGTGATAGGTTCTAACGTTCGCATACAACGGGTGTAAGCCAGATTTACACACGCAAAACACTTAGGTTGACTTGACGAGCCTAGCATGTACAGACATGGCCTCGGAACACGGAAGACCGAAAGGTCGAACATGAGTCGTATGGAAGATACGATCAACATAGAGATGTTCACCATGGATGACTAGTTCGTCTCACGTGATGATTGGACACGGGCTAGTTGACGTGGATCATGTGTCACTTGGATGACTAGAGAGATGTCTATCTAAGTAGGAGTTCATTAATAATTTGATTAGATGAACTTAATTATCATGAACTTAGTCTAAAAATGTCCTTGCAAATTATGTCGTACATAACTCGCGCTGTAGCTCCCCAGTTTTATTGATACGGTCCTAGAGAAAAATAAGTTGAAAGTTGATGGTAGCAATAATACGGACTAGGTCCGTGATCTGAGGATTGTCCTCATTGATGCACCGCTAAGTGCACCACTCCCTCAAGCGTTGTCTGTAGATGTTGTGAACATATGACAGTCACTTTTTGATGACTACGTGATAGTTCAGTGCGTCATGCATTACGGCTTAGAATTTAGGCTCCAAAACGTTTTGAACGTCACGGAACATAAGAGATGTTCTAAGAGCTGAAATTGGGATTTCAGGCTCGGGCCTATGTTGAGAGGTATGAGACCTCCAACAAGATTCTTTACCTGCAAGATAAAGGAGAATAGCTCAATCGGTGAGCGTGTGCTCAGATTGTCTGGGTGCTACAATCACTTGAATCAAGTGGGAGTTAATCTTCCAGATGAGATAGTGATTAATGCAGTTCTCCAAGTCACTGCCACCAAGCTACTAGAGCTTCGTGATGAACTATAACATGCCAGGGATGGATAAGATGATCCCTGAGTTGTTCGTGATGTTTGACACCACGAAGGTTGAAATCAAGAAGGAGCATCAAGTGTTGATGGTTAAGTGAAAACCACTAGTTTCAAAAGGGGCAAGGGCAAGAAGGGAAAAACTTCAGGAATGGCAAGCCAGTTGTTGCTCTAGTGAAGAAATCCAAGGTTGAGCCCGAACCCGAGACTAAGTGCTTCTGTTATGAGGAGAATGTTCGCTGAAGCAGAAAACCCCAAGATGCTTGGTAGATAAGAAGGCTGGTAATGTTGATGGAAGTATATTTGATATACGTGTTAGTGATGTGTACCTTGCTGGTACTCCTAGTAGCACCTGGGTATTGGATACCGGTTCAGTTGCTAAGTGTTAGCAACTCGAAATAAAAGCTACGGAATAAACAGAGACTAGCTAGGTGAAAGGTGACGATGTGTGTTGGAAGTGTTTCCAAGATTGATGTGATCACCATCGCACGCTCTCTCTACCTTCGAGATTTGTGATAAACCTAAATAAATGTTATTTGGTGTTTGCGTTGAGCATGAACGTGATTAGATCATGATTAGTGCAATACGGTTATTCATATAAGTTAGAGAATAATGGTTATTCTGTTCACATGGATAATGCCTTCAATGGTCATGCGCCCACTCGGAATGGTTTATTGAATCATGATCGTAGTAGTACACATGTTCATAACATTGGTACCAAAAGATATAAAGTTAATAATGATAGTACCACATACTTGTGGCACTGCCGCTAAATGTCATATTGGTATAAATCGCATGAAAGAAACTCCATGCTGATGGATTTTTGACTCACTCGATTTTGAATCGGTTGAGACATGCGAGCCATGCCTTTTTGGCAAGATGACTCAGACCCCGTCTTCCGGTATGATGGAGTGGACTAGTGGCTTATTGGAATTAATACATGTTGATGTATGTGGTCCAATGAGTGTTAAAACACACAGTGGATATCGTTATTTTTCTTTACCTTCACTGATGATTTGAGTGAATATGGGGATATTTACTTAATTAAACACGAGTCTGAAATGTTTGAAAGGTTCAAGGAGTTTCACAGTGAAGATAAAGATCATCGTGACAAGAAGATGAAATGTCTACGATGTGATCGTGGAGGTGAATATGTAAGTTACGAGTTTGGTATGCAATTTTAGACAATGTGGAAATTGTTTCACAGCTCGCGCCTCTTGGAACACCATAGTGTGATGGTGTGTTCGAACGTCGTAGTCGTGCTCTATTGGATATAGTGAGTACTATGATGTCTCTTATCGTTTTGCCACTATCGTTATGGGGTTATGCATTAAAGACAAATCCATTCACTTTAATAGGGCACCATCTAAGTCTGTTGAGATGACACCGTGAGAATTATGGTTTCACAGAAGCCTAAGCTGCCATTTCTTAATGTTTGGGGCTGCGACGCTTATGTGAAAATGGGGTTTTCACCTAGTGAGCTCGAACCCAAAGCAGACAAATGCATCTTCATAGAATACCCTAATGAGACATTGGGTATACCTTCTATCTCAGATCCAAGCGCAAAAGGTGTTTGTTGCTAAGAACGGGTCCTTTCTTGGGAAAGAGTTTCTCTCAAAAGAATTGAGTGGGAGGAAGATAGAACTTGATAAGGTTGTTGAACCTTTGTTTCAACCAGAGAATAGCGCAACACAGAAAGATGTTTCTGTAGAGCCTACGTCAGTTGAAAAGGAAGTTAATGATGATGATCGTGAATCTTCGGATCAAGTCACTATCAAACCTCGTAGGTCGACAAGGACGTGTACTGCTCCTGAGTAGTACGACAACCCTGTCTTGGAAATCATGTTGTTGGACAACGATGAACCAACGAACTATGGAGAAGCGATGGTGGGCCTGGATTCCAACAAATGGCTGGGAGCCATGAAATCCGAGAAAGGATCCATGTGTGAAAACCAAGTATGGACTTTGGTAGACTTGCCTGTTGAATGGCAGGTCGTTGAGTACAAATGGACCTTTGAGATGAACATATACGCTAATGGTGAAATGTCACCGTTTATAAAGCTCGACTTGTCGCAAAAAGGTTTCCGCCAAGTTCAAGGAGTTGACTGCGATGACATTGTCTCATCTGTAGCGATGCTAAAAGTCTATTAAAATTATGTTAGTAGTTGCTGCATTTTTCGATTATGAAATCTGGCAGATGGATGACAAAACAAGGTTTCCGTAATGGTTTCTGTGAGGAAGAGTTGTATGTGATACAACCAGAAGGTTTTGTCAATCCTAAGGATGCTAATAATATGCAAACTCCAGCGATCCTTCTATGGACTGGAGCAAGCATCTCGGAGTTGGAATGTGTGCTTTGATGAGGTGATCAAAGTGTTTAAGTTTATACAAAGTTTATGAGAAACTTGTATTTGCAAAAAGGTGAGTGGGAGCACTATAGAATTTCTTATAAGAATATGTAGTTGACATATTATTGATCGGAAATGATGTAGAATTTCTGGAAGAGCATGAAGGGTTGTTTGAAAAGAGTTTTTCAAAGGAAGACCTAGATAAAGCTACTATTTTATTGAGCATCAAGATCTATAGGGATAGATCAATTCGCTTGATAAGTTTTTTCGACGAAGACATACCTTGACAAGTTTTTGAAGGAGTTCAAAATAGATGGGTCAAAGAAGGAGTTCTTGACTGTATTTTAAGGTGTGAAATTAAGTAAGACTCAATACCCGACCACGACAGAAGATAAAGAAAAGATGAGTGTCATCTCCTATGCTTTAGCCATAGGCTCTATATAGTATGCCATGCTGTGTACCGCACCTGTGTGTGCCTTGCCATGAGTCTGTCAAGGGGTACAAGAGTAATCCAAGAGTGGATCACTGGACAACGGTCAAAGTTATCCTTAGTAACTTGAGAACTAAGGAAATATTTCTCGATTATGGAGGTGATAAAGAGTTCATCGTAAAGGGTTACGATGATGCAAGCTTTAACACCAATCCGGATGACTCTCAGTAGAAATCCGGCTACCTATAGTGGAGCAGCCATTTGGAATAGCTCCAAGTGGAGCGTGGGAGCAGTATCTACAAATATGACATGGAAAGTTTGCAAGGTACACACAAATCTGAATGTCGCAGACCCGTTGACTAAAAACCTCTTTCACGAGCAGAACATGAACAAACCCCAGAACTTATTGGGTGTTAATCACATGATGATATGATCACATGGTGATGTAAGTGTTAATCACATGGTGATGTGAACTAGATTATTGACTCTAGTGCAAGTGGGAGACTATTGGAAATATGCCCTAGAGGCAATAATAAAATGGTTATTATTGTATTTCCTTTTTCATGATAATTGTCTATTGTTCATGCTATAATTGTGTTAACCGGAAACCATAATACATGTGTGAATGCATAGACCACAACATGTCCCTAGTGAGCCTCTAGTTGACTAGCTCATTGATCAATAGATGGTCACGGTTTCATGACCATGGACATTGGATGTCGTTGATAACGGGATCACATCATTAGGAGAATGATGTGATGGACAAGACCCAATCCTAAGCATAGCACTAGATCGTGTAGTTCGTCTGCTAAAGCTTTTCCAATGTCAAGTATCGTTTCCTTAGACCATGAGATTGTGCAACTCCCGGATACTATAGGAATGCTTTGGGTGTGCCAAACGTCACAAGTAACTGGGTGGCTAAAAATGTGCACTACGGGTATCTCTGAAAGTGTCTGTTGGGTTGGCACGAATCGAGACTGGGATTTGTCACTCCGTGTGACGGAGAGGTATCTCTGGGCCCACTCGGTAAGACATCATCATAATGATCTCAAAGTGACTAAGGAGTTAGTCACGGGATGATGTATTACGGAACGAGTAAAGAGACTTGCCGGTAACGAGGTTGAACAAGGTATAGGGATACCGACGATCGAATCTCGGGCAAGTATCATACCGGTAGACAAAGGGAATTGCATACGGGATTGATTGAATCCCTGACATCGTGGTTCATCCGATGAGATCATCGTGGAGTACGTGGGAGCCAACATGGGTATCCAGATCCCGCTATTGGTTATTGACCAGAGAGGTGTCTCGGTCATGTCTACGTGTCTCCCGAACCCGTAGGGTCTACACACTTAAGGTTCGATGACGCTAGGGTTATAGGGAAATGGTATACGTGATTACCGAAGGTTGTTCGGAGTCCCGGATGAGATCTCGGATGTCACGAGGAGCTCCGGAATGGTCCGGAGGTAAAGTTTGATATATAGGAAGTCCAGTTTTGGTCACCGGAAAGTTTTCGGGCTCATCAAAGTGTACCGGGAGTGCCGGGAGGGTGCCGGAGGACCCCCGGAAAGGGTGTGACGACCAAAGGACCACATGGGCTGTTAGATAAAGTGTGCCAGCCCTTATTGGGCTGGGCAAGACTTTTGCTAAAGGCCCATGCGGCTAGGGATAAGAGATAGGGCCAAAAAGGATTTAAAAGGAGGAGATCCACCTCCCTTGTGGGAGGTGGACTCTCCCTTTAAATCGGCTGAACCTCTCCTCTTTGGAGAGGATAAGCCAGCCCTCCACGTCCCTCCTCCTATATATACTTGAGGTTTTGGATGTTTTGAGATAAGATTTGATCTCTCTCTCTCACGGCGAAGCCCTACCTCTCTTCTTCCTCCTCCGCAGCGCTTAGGCGAAGCCCTGTCGGAATACCTTGCTACTCCACCACCACCACGCCGTCGTGCTGCTGCTGTTGGAGCCCTTCACCAACCTCTCCTTCCTCCTTGCTGGATCAAGGCGTAGGAGACGTCACCAGGCTGCACGTGTGTTGAACGCGGAGGTGTCGTTCGTTCGATACTTGATCGGATCTACCGCGATCTGAATCGCTGCGAGTACGACTCCATCAACCGCGTTCTTGTAACGCTTCCACTTAGCGATCTTCAAAGGTATGAAGATGCAATCTCTCCCCACTCGTTGCTGGTTTCTCCATGGATAGATCTTGGTGATCGTAGGAAAATTTTGATTTACTACTACGTCTCCCAACAATAATGTGTGCAATCAAAGCGTTTGTGGGGATGAACAATGCAAACCTTGCCAGCCTGAATAATGCCACGTTGATTCTCATCAGGAAAAGGGCTGATGCTGCTGAAGCCAAGGATTATAGGCCTACAAGTCTGCTCACCTTCTTCGCAAAGCTAATCATGAAAATTCTTGCACGAAGACTGCAACCAAGGCTGAAGGAATTAGTATTGCCTTCGCAAAGTGCTTTCATCAAAGGAAGAGCGATTCACGACAACTTTATGTTTGTCAAAGGCATGGTCAGGTCCCTCTATTTGAAGAAGATTCCATCCATTATGCTCAAGCTGGACATCGAAAAGGCATTTGATAGTGTCTCTTGGGAATTTTTGTTGGAGGTCCTTGCTGCCAAAGGGTTTAGCCAAACTTGGAGGAACTGGATCGCCTCCATGCTCGCCTCGTCTTCAACCAGAGTCCTTGTCAATGGGGAGCTCACCGACATAATTATGCAAGGCCTAAGGCAGGGTGACCCGCTGTCTCCGCTTCTGTTTGTGCTAGTTATGGACATTCTGGATGCGTTGGTGAGGGGTGATGTCTCTGCCAAAGTATTGCTTTCCTTTGGAAGAAACCTACCAACATTGCGAGCCTCCCTTTATGCCGATGATGTGATGATTTTTTTCAAGCCCAACTCACGGGAAATCACAGTGGTGAAGAAGATCTTGGAAGTATTTGGAAATGCAACCGGCCTTTGGACTAACTTCAGCAAAAGCAATTTATGCCACATCTGGTGTGATAACATTGATATCCATCAGCTGGCCATGATTCTACAATGCCCAATCAAGGAGTTCCTTTTCACTTACCTTGGGATGCCCCTAAGCTATACAAGACTCCAAAAAATTAATGTTACCCACTGCTGGCAGACTTGCCCTGATCACCTCGGTTTTATATGCTCTGCCTATTTTCTAGATTTTGGCCATTGAGCCCCCTAAGTGGGTGGTCAAAAAGTTTAACAAGGGCTGCAGAGGATTCCTTTGGGAAATTAAAGATGAGGCAACTGGCGGCAAATTTCTAGTTAATTGGAATCAGGTTTGCTTGCCCAAGAAGCTTGGGGGGCTCGGAATCCCCTGTTTAACCCAAAAGAGTTAGGCAATGAGATGCAGATGGCTTTGGATATCATGGATGGAACCTGATAGGCCTTGGCACGGCTTGCCTCTACCAATCAACACCTCGGTCAGAGCTCTTTTTGAGGCATCGGTGCAGTTAACATTGGAAACGGCGCCAACACAAAATTCTGGACTGACCCTTGGCATCAAAGAGAAAGTTTCTCCAGGAAGTTCCCCGAGCTTTTCAACCATTGCACGATCAAAACAATATCCATCAGGTCTGCCCTTGCTGATGGAAAGTGGATGAGACATTTCAAGAGAAACCTAACTCAACAGGCCATCGTCCATTTCATGACCCTTTGGAATGATTTGCAGTTGATTCAGCTCACTCAGACTCATGATGATTCACTTACCTGGCGCTGGACTAACGACGGTCAGTTCTCCTCCAACTCGGCCTATGCTGCCACTCTCATTGCCAACATTAAACCACCATATGCGAAGCTCGCCTGGAGCTCGGATGCCCCGCCCAAATGCCAGTTTTTCGTCTCGCTAGCTGCCCAAGATCGATGTCTAACGGCGGATAACCTTGCTAAGCAAGGATGGCCCCATAACCTACGCAGTGTGTGCTCTGTTTACAAGAACCTGAAACTGCTGCCACCTACTTGCTTCTTGTTCTTATGTGAAGGAAGTGTGGCACCTGACACTCTGCAAGATGAATATGAGCTCTAGTTTGGCAGCAACCGATGATGACTCCCTTGTAAGCTGGTGGCACTGTACAAATTCTTCCATGGGAAAGGAAAAAGCGAAATCTTGGAGATCAATTTTGGCACTGGTATGGTGGAATCTCTGGAAAGAAAGAAATGATAGAACCTTCAGAAATAGCTCTTGCCGCCCCACACAAGTGTTCCACAAGATTCAGGTAGAAGCGAAGGACTGGGTAGATGCTGGACGAAAGCGTGCAGTGGCTATTGTAGAGCGACCCCTAGAGCCAAACTGATGTACTTCTGATGTATTTCTAACCCCATTCCCCCCTTCTCTAATCTTGTTTTTGTAACTGTTTATTTCTCCTACTCGCAATGAAAAGCAGTGACCCTGCCTTTTCGTCAACATACAACAAAGATCAAGAACAACAAGCGGCAAGATACATAGGGGTTGAAAAGCAGCTTACAAAGCATCGAACACTTCACGCAGGAAGGATCTTACAACGGAAAGAAAAGCTGAAGAACTCAAGGTCCTCCTATGCAACTAAATAGGGACATCAGCAAAACCGACTCTATAGAGGGAGTGAAGATGCACCAACAAAACATGCCATAACCAAACACTAAGGACCTCGGCAAGGCACAACCATCTAGCTCCGTCTCCGAAGGAGGCCACAACCTCCTCACCTGGATCGCAAGGCGTCGCATCGTCGAAGACCAAAAAGTTCCCATGAACATGGAAGGAGGCCGTCAAAACGTCCGAAGGGTTAAGATCAGAACACACCAAATATGTCGACGAGGTTCTACCAGAGTAAGGCGCGCTAAACAGCCCACGACCAGAACACATTGAAGGAAAAGCAAAGGCTTGGACAAGATTGGGCACGCAACTGCCAATGAACCGACACAGTGCCCACCACCACTCAGCCCTCAAGATGACGCCTTCAGGAAGGTCACGACATCACGGCCACCGCCGCCGCCCACTGGAGTTAGAGTTTTCACCCGAGAGGAAGGGAGGAGGGGAGTGGGGGAGGATACCTTGACCAACGTCTGCAACAAGAATAGCGATGCCCTTGGACGAGGCAGGGCATGCCACCACCAACTGTCAATGAACCGACACGGTGCCCACCACCACTCAGCCCTCAAGGCAACACCTTCAGGAAGGTCACGGCATCACGGACGCCAATCCGGCCCACCGGAGTTAGGGTTTTTGATCACCCGAGAGGAAGGGAGGAGAGGAGCGGGGGAGCATACCTTGACTAACGTCTCCAACAAGAATAGCGGCGCCCTTGGGCGTCGTCGGTGGCACGAACGGACAGAACTGACCTAGGGGTTTCCCCCAATCTGGATCTTCCTCCACCAGCTTTGCTCGTAGCCAGGGATCCAGCAAGCCACACCGACGTCGCTAGGAACCGGCATGAGAGAAGCACACTGAGCCGGGGCAGAGGGCAACAACCAGAAATGGCAACGCCGAACATCGGAGCAGCCACGCCTGGCCCTGGTCTAACGAAGACCCATCGGCCGCCCGACCAGATCACCGACACCAGGTCAACCCCACTACTCGTCGTAGAACAGAGGAGCCTTACCGGAGGGGTCGCCCCCCAGATCCAGCACTCCTCGACGCAAACCAGAGTAGCAAAGGCCCCGCCGCCGCAGTCCCCGGTCATACGGGAACTTATCTCGTATGCATTTTCTATGATTTAGGGTCACATTTTCCGTCCACTGAGATTGCATTATTAGCTAAATTTACAACACAAGGCATGCATGTAGTATTAATGTAAAATCTTTTCGTGCACATTTTCTGGGATTTCAGTGCTACTTTTAATAGCCGCTATTTGAGGAGGCAATTGGTTAGCACTAGAGAAGCGATTTAAGAAGCGGTTTTGTGTGATGATGTGCTATACACGATGAGCCGAGGAGCGATGCAAAGTTTGTCATAGAGGTCACGACTAGCAGATCATCACATTGAAAGGACAAAAGAGTTCTCACACCATTGCCAGGAGAAAACTATTTTGTGCGCTCATTTTTTGCGATTTAATGATACATTTTCCATTAGACTATTGTTGCTCATAGCTAAAATTAGAGTATATCTCAGTAGGTCAATGCGTACATTCTACAAACACATGAGTATAATATTGATGTAAACTCTTTTCATGCGCAATTTCTGAGATTACAGTGCTACCTTTTCCGTCATTTGAGCATGCTGTTTTAGTTGGTACACTAATGATCTCCTTCCCCGCAAACAAAGCCGCTCAAAAGCCACTATTATCAGTCGTCTGCTTCCCTCAACAACAAGTCAAAAAACCCTCAACCAACAGCAACACCAGCACATCATGGCCGCACATACAGGCGGCGGTGCATCAAGATTCGTGCTTAAACCCCGGCTGCTCTGCCTTGGCGTACACTTGAGAGTTGAGAGTAGGTTTAGCTTAGCACTACTAGCCAGCAATAATCAAGGTGAAGAAAAAGGCCAGCAAGCTGAGCTAAATTAAGCTCAGATTGTCAGTGCTAGCACTGCATTTGAGTTTCTTAATCCCTCTCTTTCCCTCCCTCCAATGCACACCCACACACTCTCTGTTTCTCTCTCTACACTTTCAAATTAGAGAGGGAAGATGGAGAGAGAGAGACCACCAAGCAAACAAAGAAAGCTTGGATGTTGAGAAGCCCAAGGCATCGAAGCAAGAACCCTACCACCCTATTCTTTCATTCATTCATTCATGGTTGGAGGACACAAGCAAACACCTTTGAGAGTTTTGAGGAAGAGATAGATAGAGAGACAATCCTAGAGAGAGAGAGAATCCTAGAGAGAGAGAGAGAGTGAGGGAGAGCTGCCTCACTTCCATTGTCATCTCTCCATAGAGATCGTCGTCGCGGTCCTCGATCCATAGTGTGTCGTGCACGCAGTCGCACTGCCCCAAGCAACCCCAAAGCCCAGTTTTTGATGCCATTGTTGCCGCTGCTGCCGGCGACGACGGCAACCCCGATGCGCCACCTCCACCTCCTCTTCCTCCCACTCTTACTCAACCTCCTCCTCTTCACCTCCACCTCCACCACCACCGCCGCCACTTCCCCTAACCCAGAGGTCGCCTTCCTCTCCTCATGGCTCGCCGCGTCCCCCTCGCGCCCGCCGGACTGGGCCCCGGCCGCCGCGTCCCCATGCAAGTGGTCGCACGTCGCTTGCGATGCCGTCGGCAAGGCAGTTGTTTCAGTGACTTTCCAGTCCGTCCACCTCGCCGTGCCGGCGCCGACCGGCCTCTGCACCGCGCTGCCGGGGCTCGTCAGCTTTGTGGTGTCGGACGCGAACCTGACGGGCGGCGTGCCGGAGGACCTCGCGCCGTGCCGCCGCCTCGCCACGCTTGACCTCAGCGGCAACTCCCTCACCGGCCCCGTCCCGGCGTCGCTCGGCAACTTGACGGCGCTGGAGTCGCTCGCGCTCAACACCAACCAGCTATCCGGGCCTATCCCGGCCGAGCTCGGCGGGCTCGCGGGGTCGCTGAAGAACCTGCTGCTCTTCGACAACCGCCTCTCCGGCGAGCTCCCCGCGGAGCTCGGTGCGCTGCGGCGGCTCGAGTCCCTCCGCGCCGGTGGAAATCATGATCTCTCCGGCCCTATCCCCGACTCGTTCTCCAAGCTGTCCAGCCTTGAGGTGCTCGGCCTCGCGGACACCAAGATCTCCGGCCAGCTCCCGCCGTCGATCGGCAACCTCAAGAGCCTCCAGACGCTGTCGATATACACCACCATGCTCTCCGGCTCCATCCCGCCGGAGCTCGCGCTGTGCGCGAACCTCACCGACGTGTACCTCTACGAGAACGCGCTCTCGGGCGCGCTCCCGCCGGAGCTCGGCGCGCTCCAGAGTCTCCAGAAGCTGCTCCTGTGGCAGAACGCGCTCACCGGCCCCATCCCGGACAGCTTCGGCAACCTCACCTCGCTCGTCTCGCTCGACATCTCCATCAACTCCATCTCCGGCGTCATCCCGCCGTCGCTGGGCCGGCTGCCGGCGCTGCAGGACCTGTTGCTGAGTGACAACAACATTACCGGCACCATCCCCGTGCTGCTGGCCAACGCGACGTCGCTCGTGCAGCTGCAGCTCGACACCAACGAGATCTCCGGCCTCATCCCGCCGGAGCTCGGCCGGAGCCTGACAAACCTGCAGGTGCTGTTCGCGTGGCAGAACCGCCTCGAGGGGGCCATCCCGGTCACGCTCGCGTCCATGGCGAGCCTCCAGGCGCTCGACCTCTCGCACAACCGCCTCACCGGCGCCGTGCCGCCGGGGCTCTTCTTGCTGCGCAACCTCACCAAGCTGCTAATCTTGTCCAACGACCTCTCCGGCGTGATACCGCCAGAGATTGGGAAGGCGGCGAGCCTGGTGCGGCTCAGGCTCGGCGGCAATCGCATCGCCGGGGAGATTCCCGCGGCCGTGGGTGGGATGAAGAGCATCGTTTTCCTTGACCTCGGCAGCAACCGCCTCACAGGCGCCGTCCCCGCAGAGCTCGGCGACTGTTCGCAGCTCCAGATGCTCGACCTCAGCAACAACACACTCACTGGAGCCTTGCCGGAGTCGCTCGCCGGCGTGCGCGGCCTGCAGGAGCTCGACGTGTCACACAACCAGCTCACCGGCCCCGTGCCAGAATCCTTCGGAAAGCTGGCGGTGCTGAGCCGTCTCGTCCTCGCCGGCAACGCGCTGTCCGGGACGATACCGGCGGCGCTCGGGCGGTGTCGCGCGCTCGAGCTGCTCGACCTAAGCGACAACCGCCTCTCCGGCAGTATCCCCGACGAGCTCTGCAGCCTGGCTGGCCTCGACATCGCCCTCAACCTCAGCCGCAACGGCCTTACTGGTAGGATCCCGGCGCGGATATCGCAGCTGAGCAAGCTGTCCGTGCTGGACCTGTCCTACAACGCATTCGCCGGCAGCCTCACGCCGCTCGCCGGGCTCGACAACCTCGTGACCCTCAACGTGTCGCAGAACAACTTCTCCGGGTACCTCCCGGACACGAAGCTCTTCCGGCAGCTCTCGGCGTCCAGCCTCGCCGGGAACTCGGGGCTCTGTACCAAAGGCGGCGACGTGTGCTTCGTTGGCGTGGACGCCGACGGGCGGCCGATGTCGGTGACCGCCAGCGACGATGCGCAGCGCGCGCACCGGCTCAAGCTCGCCATCGCGCTGCTGGTGACCGCGACGGTGGCGATGGTGCTCGGGATGATCGGCATTCTGAGAGCGCGCGGGGTGGGCGTGAAGGGCGGAGGAGGGGGCGGGAACAGCGACTCGGAGGCCGGCGGCGGGGAGCTGGGGTGGCCGTGGCAGTTCACGCCGTTCCAGAAGGTGAGCTTCTCGGTGGACCAGGTGGTGCGCAGCCTCGTGGAGGCCAACATCATCGGCAAGGGCGTGTCCGGCGTGGTGTACCGCGTGAGCCTGGACTCCGGCGAGACCATCGCCGTGAAGAAGCTGTGGCCGGCCACGACGGCCGCGGCCGCCGCGTTCAAGGACGCCGGCCGGGACTCGTTCTCGGCGGAGGTGCGCACGCTGGGCTCCATCCGGCACAAGAACATCGTGCGCTTCCTCGGCTGCTGCTGGAACAAGAGCACGCGGCTGCTCATGTACGACTACATGGCCAACGGCAGCCTCGGCGCCGTGCTCCACGAGCGCGGCGGCGGCGGCGCGCAGCTCGAGTGGGACGTCCGGTACCGGATCGTGCTCGGCTCGGCACAGGGCCTGGCCTACCTGCACCACGGCTGTTCGCCGCCGATCGTCCACCGCGACATCAAGGCCAACAACATCCTCATCGGCCTCGACTTCGAGGCCTACATTGCCGACTTCGGCCTCGCCAAGCTCGTCGACGAGGGCGCCGACTTCGGCCGCTCCTCCAACACCGTCGCCGGCTCCTATGGCTACATTGCCCCCGGTATGCAAACCAACCTTCCGTTCTTCATTGCCCCCGGTGTGCCGGTCATATATGACTTTGCTGTTGCCGATATGTCATTTTTATTATCACATCTTCGTTGTGCAGATGTCGATGTTGCTCATCATGATTTATATCTGATTGATGCTACATTTTGAATTAATAAAAATACAACTTTACACACCATTGATGAACAATCTGACTGATGAACAATCCACCATTTTTTATCTTGTTGGATGCAGAGTACGGGTACATGCTCAAGATCACGGAGAAGAGCGACGTGTACAGCTACGGGGTGGTGGTGCTGGAGGTGCTCACCGGGAAGCAGCCCATCGACCCGACGATCCCGGACGGGCAACATGTGGTGGACTGGGTGCGGCGGCACAAGGGCGGCGCCGGCGTGCTGGACCCGGCGCTGCAGGGGCGGTCGGACACGGAGGTGGAGGAAATGCTGCAGGTCATGGGCGTGGCCCTGCTCTGCGTCAGCCCCGTCCCCGACGAGCGGCCGGCCATGAAGGACGTCGCCGCCATGCTCAAGGAGATCCGGCTCGAGCGCGAGGAGTACGCCAAGGTCGACGTCCTGCTCAAGGGCGGCGGCGGCTGCGGGTCGCCGGCCAAGGATGCCACCCCGACGACAATGCCGGTGGCGACCACATCGACGTCGAACACGCCGCTCTGCCGGCAGGGCCCCGGGAGCAGTGCCTGCAACAGTAATAGCAGCAGCTTCTCCGCCGTCTACTCCTCATCCAAGGCCAAATCGCCATTCGATTGACCAATCGAATCGAGTGTTTCGTAGGCGCCAAATTTCATTTTCGTGGTGGTGGTTTACTTGGCTGTGTAAATGGTTTTGGTTTCAATGGTGAGAGCAGTTAATTAGTGTATAAGTTGAGGACTTAGGAATTACTTTGAGGATGAAGAAGAGGAAATTAGAACGAAAACTAAGGCTTTTGATTTGATGGTGCCTTCTGTGTTGAGGTGCCAGTGTTGAATAAAGGTCTCAAAGAATCATGGCAGCAAATGCCATGCCGTGTCACCAAGGTGTCCAAGTTTCTTCGCCGGTGTTAATTCTCCGGATTCCTCGTGTACTTTGTTTGGTAGAAGATCAATGGGGCTGTGGCTACTTATATAAATTCCATGGACGACTATAGAGAAATTGGTGATTTGAAAACAAATTTGTAAAATGCTTTCGAGGGTACTGCCCCTATGAGCGCATGAAGCGAGGAACACACATATTCCTTGGCTGAGGGGAGTTCCTTGCTAGGGTCGTTGTTATTCCCCATTGTATACATCCAGAAATGGGAAGCACCACGGAATCTCATGTTACGATGTTCTTTTCTGTGTCACTTCTCATGGAATCATCATCGTTGTAGCTAGACTCGAGTTGCCAGTCACTATGGAAAGTCGATGCTGAGACATGATGTGTATAGCTATTTATTTTTAAATATTCCCTTTATTATTATTATTTTTACAAATATTGTGTCATGCGCAATTTTTTTGAATATGTGATGCGCCGCGGCCAACCTGATTAGGTCCCGTCGTCTACGCCGCTCCGAACGGTGATGTCGGCCACGTCGCAGCCGAATGGCCATTCGGCCACGCCAAAGCCGAATAGTGGTTGGCCAGCCACCCACGGGCTCTATTCTTCCTTCCTCTTCTCTCCTTCCTCCCTTTATTTCTTTCCTTCCCTCCCTGTTCTTGCTCTTCCATTCTTCTCCTCTTCTTTGCTTCTCCCTCAGCCCCCTTTTTCCTCACCGTAGTTCGATTCTAAAGGGTTAGGGGAGCGAGAAGAACCGTTGATCTCGCGATGGGGTAGTTCGTGGTGATGCTTTTGACCATTTTTGTGGAGGTGGAGGAGGTGGTGGTGGAGGAGGTGATGGTGGTGGTGGTGATGGTGCTGGAGGCTGCGGCATTTGCCGTATCTCCACACGTTTCAAGGGTAAGATTTAAGGTTCGTGAATGAGTTTTGTTTTCATATTTAGGTGCTCCGATAGCTTTATAAGATATATTTAGGTCTAGGAATTTCGGTGTTTGGATATTTTTAGGTGCTCCGGTAGCCTCGAGAAATATATTTAGTTGTGCATATTTAGGTGTTTTGATTTATTTAGGTGTGGTAAATATATTTAGGTGTGCTAATTTGTAGTGTAGGTCATTCTGCTCGATATGTGACCATGTTGAATAATTTTTTAGGTAAGCGAAGATGTCTGATGTAGTGAAGTTAGGTTTTTACTACGGTCCTGGTAGCGTCCGCACAAATGAGATGGGAGCTGATCTGAGTGAATTTCAGTACATTGAGGTGCCAGTTACTTCCCCTAAAACTTGGACTGTTAGTCAGTTGACCGAATGGCTAGCCGGATATTGTGGGTTCAATACTGAAACACACACCGTCGGTGTTCATGCATTATGGACCCGATCGAGTTCAAATTTTTACTTTTATTTGAAGCCAATAGATCGGGACTCAAAGTGGGTGCGCTGGTTACAAGCTTGTGTGAGTTGGGGATGTAATCCTTGGCCTTATTGCTCCCTGTGCTGGAGCATGTTAGTGCACCAGAAGTCGGACCAAGCTACGATATTGGGCAGAGCAGTGAAGGGATGCATGATTCACTACCAAATTATGCGTCCCATGCAGAAGATGATGTTTACGAATCAGGGCAGAGCAGTCATGCAGAAGAAGTAAATGCCGATGATTATGTAAGTGGCCAGGCGGATGCTGACGAGATAGATGGGCACATGCAAAACCAGATGGAGAATAAAGATAGAGATGGTGATATTCTCAACGATTCTGTTGAGTGAGAGGAAGAAGAGAACGCACATGAAGTGCCTATTCCCGCAGTATGGAATCGGGACTTCTCATCTGCAATGATCGTGAATGCTAGTCATGATTCTGCCTGGCAGTACCACCAGAACATCATTGTGTTAGGTGCCTTGTATCCAAACAAACAAGCTTTGCAGGATGGAATTATTGGTTGGGCATTGTCCACCCAAAGGGTTTTTGTAGCTGATGTGTCAAGCCCTAAAAACTTGACAATGGTATGCAGAAACCAGGGTTGTCCCGCAAGGGTGCATGGCTATCTGCCTAAGTATGGGTCAAGTTGGGTCATCAGTGACTTAGTTCATCACACTTGTGTTATTCCTTGTATCCCTCAAGATCATCCGAACCTGACATCCACAGTCATTGCTCGGTTGCTTTACAGCGAGATAGTGGAGGGCAAAGCGATGGAAGTTAAGGCTATCCAGACAAAAGTCTTTGTCAGGTTCAAGTACGAAATATCTTATGGTAAGGCTTGGAGGACTAACCAGAGGGGACTTGAGACCAGATTTGGTTCGTATTTTGATGCATATGACTCTGTTGTCCGGCTCCTACACACACTCCAGGACCGAAATCCTAGCACGTATGTCGACATCCAAGACATCTTCATGCCAGAGTTTCCTACTGTGAGGGTGTTGCATCGATTGTTCTTTTCTTTCGGTGTCTGTATTGAAGCTTTCAGACATTGTCGGCCGTTGATCTGTGTTGAAGGAACATTTCTCACTGGCAAGTACAAGGGTCAGATCCTTATCACCATGGGACAAGATGGCCAAAATCAAGTCGTCCCACTGGCATTTGCTTTTGTGGAGAGTGAGAACATTGACAGTTGGACATGGTTCTTCAGGCAATTAAAACTTGCAGTTGTGCATGATAAGCCAAATGTGTGCATTCTTCATGACAGGCATGCTGATATACTCAGTGCAGTGAAGACATTGTCGAACCCTGGCCCCGATGAACAAACTCCATGGCAGGACTTGCAGAGCCGTTGGTGCATGCGCCATCTTGGGGCCAACTTCTTCTCGCAATTCAGAAATAAGAACCTCATGAATCTATTCAAGAAACTCTTCAAGCAGAACCAACAATGGAAGTACGAATTAATCCATAACAAACTTAATTTATGCACATTGAGACATGTGAGGGACAGAAGAGCTGCAAGAGATGCAGCTGTGAGGGCACACGTTGAAGCAGTAGCTGCACAATTAGCTACCGGATCAGCTGCTACGGAGGAAGAGCCTGTTGGGCTTTGTGACTTGCCAGGATTTGAACCTCCCGGTACTAGGTGAAGCCTTGGGAGGTCGATTAAAATCTTTGATCAGTGGATAGAGCATGAGTCTGTGGAGAGGTGGTCTCTGCTACATGACACACATGGAGCAAGGTACGGTGTCATGACCACCAATCTCGCAGAAACATATAACTTTGTCCTGAGAGGAAATAGGGCTCTGCCACTTACAACCATTGTGGAGGGAATATTCTATGGCACGGTGAATATTCTATGGCACGGTGAAGTATTTCAGAGATGGCTCCTACTCTGGAGGATGTCTCCATGCTTACATGATTACCGTTGGCGGGTCATGCCATAGGACCATTGGAAGACCCGCCAGGTTGGGTGGCATCTATGAGAGCACATTTTGTTGGAAATATGCCCTAGAGGCAATAAATAAAGTGTTTATTATTATATTTCCTTGTTCATGATAATTGTTTATTATCCATGCTATAATTGTATTGATTGGAAACACATTGCATGTGTGGATAAATAGACAACACTTTGTCCCTAGTGTGCCTCTAGTGAACTAGCTCGTTGATCAAAGATGGTCAAGGTTTCCTAGCCATTGACATGAGATGTCATTTGATAACGGGATCACATTATTAGGAGAACGATGGGATGGACGAGATCCAAACTATAAATGTAGCATATGATCGTGTCAGTTTACTGCTACAGTTTTCTGCATGTCAAGTATATGTTCCTGTGACCATGAGGTCATGCAACTCACGGACACCGGAGGAGTGCCTTGTGTGTATAAAACATCACAACGTAAATGGGTGACTATAAAGGTACTCTACAGGTATCTTCGAGGGTGTCTGTTGGGTTGGCATGGATCAAGACTGGGATTTGTTACTCCGTGTGACGGAGAGGTATCTCAGGGCCCACTCGGTAATACAACATCACAACAAGCCTTGCAAGCAATGTGACTAAGTGTTAGTCACATGATCTTGTATTACATAAATGAGTAAATACACTTGCCGATAACGAGGTTGAACTAGGTATGGAGATACCGATGATCGAATCTCGGGCAAGTAACATACCGAAGAACAAAGGGAACATCATACGGGATTAACTGAATCCTTGACATAGAGGTTTGACCGATAAAGATCTTTGTAGAATATGTAGGAATCAATATGGGCATCCAGGTACCGCTATTGGTTATTGATTGTAGAGGTGTATCGGTCATGTCTACATAGTTCTCGAACCCACAGGGTCTGCACACTTAAGGTTTGGTGACGTTTTGGTAGTATAGAGTTATGCATGGTGGTGACTGAAGGTTGTTCAAAGTCCTGAATGAGATCCTAGACATCTCGAGGAGCTCCGAAATGGTTAAGAGGTAAAGATTGATATATAGGAAGTCCTATTTTGGTCACCGGAAAAGTTCCGGGCTCATTGGTAGTGTACCGGGAGTGCCGGGAGGGTACCGGGGAACCGTCCGGAGATGTATTTCGACCCAAGAGGCTACATGGGCTGTGGGAGGATGAATACCAGCCCTTAGTGGGCTGGCCAAAGTCCCACAGGAGGCCCATGCGGCTGGGAAGAAATTCCAAAGAGAAAAAAGGTGGGGAAAGGCAAAAAGATGGAAATAAGGAAGGAGTCCTAATCCTACTAGGAGTGGAGGAGGAGGACTCCTCCTCAGCACTTCGGCCGAAGCCTCCTAGGGCTAGCCCTTGAGCCAAGCCTCCTCCTCTCCACCTCATATATATACTAGATGTTTTAGGGTTTTTGCACAAGATTTTCAGCCACGTGCAACCCTACCCTCTAGTCCATAGCTTCTCCTCTAGATCGGTTTCAGCAGTGCTTAGGCGAAGCCCTGCTGGAATTACTCCACCACCATCACCGTAACGCTATCGCGCTTCCAAAGAACTCGTCTACCTCTTCACTCTCTCTTGCTGGATCAAGAAGGCGGAGATCGTCATCAAGCCGTACATGTGCTGAACGCGGAGGTGCCGTCCGTTCGGTG
Source organism: Hordeum marinum (assembly GCA_022496015.1). Lineage (NCBI taxonomy): Eukaryota > Viridiplantae > Streptophyta > Magnoliopsida > Poales > Poaceae > Hordeum > Hordeum marinum. The sequence goes on from CM039673.1 coordinate 6,885,108, forward strand.
CTAGATCGGGGTGATTGGACCGTGGGACGCTCGGCGATTTGGATCGCGAAGACGTTCGACTACATCAACCGCATTTCTTAACGCTCCCCGCTTAGCGATCTACAAGGGTACATGATCCACTCTCCCTCTCGTAGGTGCTCATCACCATGGATAGATCTTGCGTGTGCGTAGGAAATTTTTTGTTTCCCATGCAACGTTCCCCAACAGTTTCTTGGGTATTTATCATGACACTCCGGAGTTAACATCGGAGCCTCATGGACCTAAGTATGAATGGTTGCTCCATTTCATGGTTAGTTCTTCCGTCAAGTGTCTTTCATTTGATATGGTTCAGGTTTTACAGACATATTTGTTACTTACTAATACCTTTTGTTTACTGAATACAGATACAGAACTTTTCAGATTATCCAGACGTCCCTTTGAACGTGGCACAATAACCCGTAGCCTAGAGGCATATCTAATGTGGCTTCTCGGAAAGGTGATGTTCACAGAGAACCATGTCACCACTATAAGTGCGCGGTACATCCCTATTGCACTAGAGATCGCATCTGCTGAGACTCCAGAACATGTTAGATCTAGGAGTTGGGGTTCAGCAGTCTTACGTGCTACGCACCGAGGTATGTGCAATGGTTGTCAGCTTTCGAAAAAGTCTGCACTTCTTGGATGCCCTCTGTTTCTATAGTTTTGGTCATGGGAGAGGTTCTCGATAGGACGTTCAAACATTCATGTGGACGAGGGTTTCCCTGTTGACCACCTGTTGGATGGTGACCAAATCGACATGCCGACTTTCCGTCTTTGTTGGACACGTCGGAAGGTATGTCTTACGGTATTGTATACTCGACCTTCTTGGCGTACACTATGGCTAAAACTCACGTATGTTTTGGACAGAGACCATATGCAAGTGAACAGACTAGGCGAGTCTACACGACACTAAACGAGTGTTGGAAATATGCCCTAGAGGCAATAAATAAAGTGTTTATTATTATATTTCCTTGTTCATGATAATCGTTTGTTATCCATGCTATAATTGTATTGATTGGAAACACATTACATGTGTGGGTAAATAGACAACACTTTGTCCCTAGTATGCCTCTAGTGAACTAGCTCGTTGGTCAAAGATGGTCAAGGTTTCCTAGCAATTTACATGTCATGTCATTTGATAACGGGATCAGATCATTAGGAGAATGATGTGAAGGACAAGATCCTAACTACAAACGTAGCATATGATCGTGTCAGTTTATTGCTACTGTTTTCTACATGTCAAGTATATGTTTCTATGACCATGAGATCATGCAACTCACGAACACCGAAAGAGTGCCTTGTGTGTATCAAACATCGCAACGTAACTGGGTGACTCTAAAGATGCCCTACAGGTATCTCCGAGGGTGTCTGTTGGGTTGGCATATCAAGACTGGGATTTGTTACTCCATGTGACGGAGAGGTATCTCAGGGCCCACTCGGTAATACAACATCACAATAAGCCTTGCAAGCAATGTGACTAAGTGTTAGTCACGGTATCTTGTATTATAGAACGAGTAAAGAGACTTGCTGGTAACGAGGTTGAACTAGGTATGGAGATACCGACGATCGAATCTTCGGCAAGTAACATACCAAAGAACAAAGGGAACATCATACGAGATTAACTAAATCCTTGACATAGAGGTCCGACCGATAAAGATCTTCGTAGAATATGTAGGAACCAATATGGGCATCAAGGTCCCGCTATTGGTTATGGACCGTAGAGGTGTCTCGGTCATGTCTACATAGTTCTTGAACCCGCAGGGTCTGCACACTTAAGGTTTGGTGACGTTTCGGTAGTATAGAGTTATGCATGGTGGTGACCTAAGGTTGTTCGGGGTCCCGTATGAGATCTCGGACGTCATGAGGAACTCCAGAATGGTATGGAGGTAAAGAATTGATATATAGGAAGTCCTATTTTGGTCGCCGGAAAAGTTTCGGGCTCATCGGTAGTGTACCGGGAGTGCTGGTAGTGTACCGGGAAACCATCGGGAGGGGTATTTCGACCCAAGAGGCTACATGGGCTGTGGGAGAGTGAATACTAGCCCTTAGTGGGCTGGTGGAAGTCCCACACAAGGCCCATGCGGCTGGGAAGAAAAGCCCAAAGAGAAAAAGGTGGAAAAAGCAAAAAGGCAAAAATAAGGAGGAGTCATAGTCCTACTAGGATTGGAGGAGGAACCCTCCTCTCCTCTTTATTCGGCCGACGCCTAGGTGGCTTGGCCCTTGGTCCAAGCCTCCTCCTGTCTTCCTCTTATATATACTAGAGGTTTTAGGGTTTTTGCACTAGATTTTTCAGCCACGTGCTACCCGTTCCTCTAGTGCATAATTTCTCCTCTAGATCGGATTTCTGCAGTGCTTAGGCGAAGCCCTGCCGGAATTGCTCCACCACCATCGCCGCGGCGCTGCCACACTGCCGGAGAACTTTTCTACCTCTCCGGTCCTTCTTGATGGATCAAGAAGGCGGAGATCGTCATCAAGCTGTACGTGTGCTGAACGCGGAGGTGCCATCCGTTCGGTGCTTGATCGGGACGGATCGTGATTGGATTGCGGGACGCTCGGCGATTTGGATCACGAAGACGTTCAGCTACACCAACCGCGTTTCTTAACGCTTCCTACTTAGCGATCTACAAGGGTATGTAGATTCACTCTCCCTCTCGCAGATGCTCATCACCATGGATAGGTCTTCGTGAACATAGGAAATTTTTTGTTTCCTATGCGACGTTCCCTAACATTGGCATCATGAGCTAGGTCTATGTGTAGATGAGATCTCGAGTAGAACACAAAGAGTTTGTGGGTGTTGATGCTTAGATTGCTTCCTCCCTTGGTCGTGTTTTGGTTCAGCGGTATTGTGGGATGAAGCGGCCTGGACCAACATTACTCGTACGCTTACGAGAGACCGGTTCCCTCAACTGCAACTTGTTGCAAAAGATGGCTGGCGGGTGGCAGTTTCTCCTACTTTAATTGGATCGGATTCGACAAAGGCGGTCCTTGAGAAGGTTGAAAAGCAACTTATGTATCATCGTCGTGGTTTATGCGTAGGTGAGAATTGTTGTTGCTAGATACCCATAGCAGCCACGTAAAACATGCAACAACAATTAGAGGATGTCTAACTTGTTTTTGCAGGGTATGTTGTGATGTGATATGGCCAATTACATGATGTGATATATGTGATGTATGAGATGATCATGTGTTGTATAGAATATCATGACTTGCATGTCGGTGAGTACGGCAACCGGCAGGAGCCATAGGGTTGTCTTTAATTATTGTATGACCTGCGTGTCAATCATTAAGCTCTATGTAATGCTTTACTTTATCGCTAAACGGTAGCAATAGTAGTACAAGCATGATGGGCGCGACAACCCCGATGGCGACACATTGATGGAGATCAAGATGAGATCATGGTGTCGTGCCGGTGATGATGGAGATCATGCCGGTGCTTTCAAGATGGAGATCAAAAGCACAAGTTCATGGCCATATCATATCACTTATGATTTGCATGTGATGTTAATCCTTTTATGCACCTTGTTTTGCTTAGGACGACGGTAGCATTATAAGGTGATCCCTCACTTAAATTTCATGATGAATTGTGTTCTCCCCGAGTGTGCACCGTTGCGAAAGTTCGTCGTGTCAAGACACCACATGATGATCGGGTGTGATAGACTCTACGTTCACATACAACGGGTGCAAGCCAGTGTTGCACATGCAGAACACTCGGGTTAAACTTGATGAGCCTAGCATGTACATACATGGCCTCGGAACACAAGATACCGAAAGGTTGAATATGAGTCATATAGTAGATATGATCAACATGATGATGTTCACCATTGAAACCACCTCAAATCACGTGATGATCGGACTTGAGTTGTTGGGTTTGGATCATGTGACACTCAGATGACGTGAGGGGTGTCAATTTGAGTGGGAGCTTTAGTAATTTGATTAACTAAAACTCATTATCTTGAACAATAGTCTAAGTAACCTTTGCATATTTACGTTGTAGATCAATGGCTCGCGCAGTAGCACCCCTGAATTTTAATGCATTCCTAAAGAAAGCTAGGTTGAAAGATGATGGAAGTAACTTTGTTGACTGGACCCGTAATCTGAGGATTATCCTCACGGCTTCCTAGAAATCATATGTCCTTGATGCACAGCTTGGTGACCAACCAGAAGACATGTCATCCGAAGACGTTAAGAACGCTTGGGAGGCACGTTCTGGAGATTACTCAATAGTTCAATGTGCAATATTGTATGTCTTAGAACCGGGACTTCAAATACGTTTTGAACGTCATGGAGCATATGAGATGTTCCAGGAGTTGAAGTTTATCTTTCAGAAGAATGCCCAAATCGAGAGGTATGAGACTTCCGATAAGTTCTATGCTTGCAAGATGGAGGAGAACGGGTCTATCAGTGAACATATACTCAGAATGTCTAGGTATTCGACTCGTCTAGCGGAGTTGGGAATTGCCCTTCCGCCAAAGGCGATCACTGATAGAGTTCTTCAATCACTGCCACCTAGTTACAAGAGCTTTGCGATGATCTATAACATGCACGAGATGAACAAGTCAGTCGCCGAGATGTTTACGATGCTAAAAGTCGCTGAGTCTGAAATCCAGAAAGAACATCAAGTGTTGATGGTCAATAAAACCACTAGTTTCAAGAAGAATGGCAAGGGCAAGGGCAAGAAGGGTAAAACCAAGAAGGATGGCAAAGCAGTTGCCACTCGTGTAAAGAAGCCCAAGCATGGACCCAAGCCAGAAACTGAGTGCTTTCTTTGCAAGGGAACTGGTCACTGGAAGCGGAACTGCCCCAAGTACCTGGCTGACAAGAAGGCGGCCAATGACAAACAAGTTATATATGATATACATGTTATTGATGTGTACCTTACTAGCTCTCGTTGTAGTGCCTGTGTATTTGATAACGGTTCAATTGCTCACATTTGCAACTCAAAACAGGAACTACGGAATAGATGAAGGCTGGCAAAGGATGAAGTGACAATGCGCGTGGGAAATGGTTCCAAGGTTGATGTGATCACCGTCGGCACGCTCTCTCTTCGATTACCATCGGGATTAGTGATGAACCTGAATAATTGTTATTTAGTGCATGTGTTAAGCATGCACATTATATCTGGATCTTGTTTATTGCGAGACGGTTACTCATTTAAATCAAAGAATAAAGGTTGTTCTATTTATATGAGTAATATCTTTTATGGTCATGCACCCAATGTGAGGGGTTTATTCATATTGAATCTTGATAGTGATGACACACATGTTCATAACATTGATGCCAAAAGATGTAGAGTTGATAATGATAGTACCACTTTCTTGTGGCACTGCCGTTTAGGTCATATTGGTATAAAACCCATGAGGAAGCTCCATGCTGATGGAATTTTGGAGTCACTTGATTTTGAATCATTTGACACATGTGAACCATGCCTCATGGGCAAGATGACTAAAATGCCGTTCTCTGGAACAATGGAAAGGGCAAGTGACTTATTGGAAATCATACATACTGATGTGTGCGGTCCAATAAATGTTACAACGCATGGTGGATATCGTTATTTTCTCACCTTCACTGATGACTTAAGTAGATATGGGTATATTTACTTAATGAAACACAAGTCTGAAACGTTTCAAAAGTTCACGCAATTTCAGAGTGAAGTTGAGAATCATCGTAATAAGAAGATTAAATTCCTGCGATCTGATCGTGGAGGTGAATATCTAAGTTATGAGTTTGGCAGTCACTTAAGACAGTGTGGAATTGTTTCACAGTTGACACCGCCCGGAACACCACAACATAATGGTGTGTCCGAACGTCGTAATCGAACCTTATTAGATATGGTGCGTTCTATGATGTCTCTTGCTAATTTGCCACTATCGTTTTGGGGTTATGCATTAGAGACAGCTACATTCACTTTAAATAGGGCACCATCAAAATTCGTTGAGACGACGCCATATGAACTATGGTTTGGCAAGAGGCCAAAGTTGTCATTTCTTAAAGTTTGGGGATGTGATGCTTATATCAAAAAGCTTCAGCCTGAAAAGCTCGAACCCAAATCGGAGAAATGCGTCTTCATAGGATACCCAAAAGAGACAGTCGGGTATACCTTCTATCTCAGAGCCGAAGGCAAAGTGTTTGTCGCTAAGAACAGAACATTTCTTGAGAAAGAGTTTCTCTTGAAAGAATTGAGTGGGAGGAAAATAGAGCTTGATGAGGATATTGAACCTTTACTTCAACCAGAGAGTAGCGTAGCGTAGAAAGATGTTTCTGTGGAGCCTACGACAGTTGAAGAGGAAGTTAATGATGATGATCATGAAGCTTCAGATCAAGTTACTATTGAACCTCGTAGGTCGACAAGGGGGCATACTACTCCTGAGTGGTACGACAACCCTGTCTTGGAGGTCATGTTGTTGGACAACAATGAACCTACGAGCTATGGAGGAGCGGTGATGGGCCCAGATTCCTAGAAATGGTTAGAGGCCATGAAATCCAAGATGGGATCCATGTATGAAAACAAAGTATGGACTTTGGAAGTATGACATGAAGGGCGAAAGGCCATGAAGAACAAATGGATCTTTAAGAAGAAGACAGACATGGACGGTAATGTCACCATCTATAAAGCTTGACTTGTGGCAAAGGGGTTTTCACAAGTTCAAGGAGTTGACTATGATGAGACCTTCTCACCTGTAGCGATGCTTAAGTCTGTCAGAATCATGTTGGCAATAGCTGCTTATTTTGACTATGAAATTTGGCAGATGGATGTCAAAACAACGTTCCTCAACGGTTTCCTTGAGGAAGAGTTGTATATGATGCAACCAGAAGGTTTTGTTGATCCATAGAATGTTGACAAAGTTTGCAAACTCTAGCGATCCATTTATGGGCTTGTGCAAGCATCTCGAAGTTGGAATAAGCGCTTTGATGAGGTGATCAAAGTGTTTGAGTTTATACAAGTTTGTGGAGAAGCTTGTATTTACAAGAAAGTGAGTGGGAGCTCTATAGCGTTTCTAATATTATATGTGGATGACATATTGTTGATTGTAAACAATATAGAAATGCTAGAAAGCATGAAGGAATATTTGAAAAAGAGTTTTTCAATGAAGGACCTAGGAGAAGCTGCTTTCACATTAGGCATTAAGATCTATAGAGATAGATCGAGATGCTTAATAGCACTTTCACGGAGCACATACCTTGATAAAGTTTTGAGGAAGTTCAAAATGGATCGGTAGAAAGAAGGGGTTCTTGCCTGTGTTACAAGGTGTGAAGTTGAGTAAGACTCAATGTCCAGTGACTGCAGAAGATAGAGAAAAGATGAGTGTCATCCCCTATGCTTCAGCCATAGGCTCTATCATGTATGCAATGTTGTGCACAAGACTGGATGTCAGCCTTGCCATAAGTGTGGCCGGAAGGTTTCAAAGTGATCCTGGAATGGAACACTGGGCAGCGGTCAAGAATATCCTTAGTACCTGAAAAGGACCAAGGAAATGTTTCTCGTTTATGGAGGTGATGAAGAGCTCGTCGTAAAGGGTTACATCGATGCAATCTTTGACACTGATACGGATGACTCTAAGTCACAAATAGGATACGTATTTATTCTTAACAGGGGAGCGGTAAGATGGTGCAGTTCCAAGCAAAGGGTGGTAGCCGATTCTACGTGCAAAGCGAAGTACATCGCAGCCTCGGAGGCAGCAAAGGAAGGTGTCTGGATGAAGCAGTTCATGACATATCTTGGAGTAGTGCCCAGTGCACTGAATCCAATGAACCTGTTCTGTGACAACACTGGTGCCATTTATCTAGACAAGGAACCAAGGTTTCACAAGAGGACCAGACACATAAAGCGATGCTTCAACTCCATCCGCGATTACATTTGGACAGAGACGATATGCAAATTAACAGACTAGGCGAGTCTACACGACACTAAATGAGTGTTGGAAATATGCCCTAGAGGCAATAAATAAAGTGTTTATTATTATATTTCCATGTTCATGATAATTTTTAATTATCCATGCTATAATTGTATTGATTGGAAACACATTACATGTGTGGGTAAATAGACAACACTTTGTCCCTAGTATGCCTCTAGTGAACTAGCTCGTTGGTCAAAGATGGTCAAGGTTTCCTAGCCATTGACATGTGATGTCATTTGATAACGGGATCACATCATTAGGAGAATGATGTGATGGACAAGACCCTAAATACAAACGTAGCATATGATCGTGTCAGTTTATTGCTACTGTTTTCTGCATGTCAAGTATATGTTTCTATGACCATGAGATCATGCAACTCACGGACACCAAAAGAGTGCCTTGTGTGCATCAAACGTCACAACGTAACTAGGTGACTATAAAGATGCTCTACAGGTATCTCCGAGGGTGTCTATTGGGTTGGCATGGATCAAGACTGGGATTTGTTACTCCGTGTGACGGAGAGGTATCTTAGGGCCCACTCGGTAATACAACATCACAATAAGCCTTGCAAGCAATGTGACTAAGTGGTAGTCACAGGATCTTGTATTACGGAACGAGTAAAGAGACTTGCCGGTAACGAGGTTGAACTAGGTATGGAGATACCGACGATCGAATCTCGAGCAAGTAACATACCAAAGAACAAAGGGAACATCATACGGGATTAACTGAATCCTTGACATAGAGGTTCGACTAATAAAGATCTTCGTAGAATATGTAGGAACCAATATGGGAATCCAGGTCCCGCTATTGGTTATTGATCATAGAGGTGTCTCGGTCATGTCTACATAGTTCTCGAACCCGCAGGGTCTGCACACTTAAGGTTTGGTGACGTTTCGGTAGTATAGAGTTATGCATGATGGTGACCGAAGGTTGTTCGGGGTCCCGGATGTGATCTCGGACATCACAAGGAGCTCCGGAATGGTTCGAAGGTAAAGTTTGATATATAGGAAGTCCTATTTTGGTCGCCGGAAAAGTTTCGGGCTCATCGGTAGTGTATCGAGATTGCCGGTAGTGTACCGGGAGACCATCGGGAGGGGTATTTCGACCCAAGAGGCTACATGGGCTATGGGAGAGTGAATAACAGCCCTTAGTGGGCTGGTGGAAATTCCACACAAGGCTCATGCGGTTGGGAAGAAAAGCCCAAAGAGAAAATGGTGGAAAAAGGCAAAAAGGCAAAAATAAGGAGGAGTCCTAGTCCTACTAGGATTGGAGGAGGAATCCTCCTCTCCTCTTGATTCGGTCGACGCCTAGGTGGCTTGGACCTTGGGCCAAGCCTCCTCCTCTCTTCCTCTTATATATACTAGAGGTTTTAGGGTTTTTGCACTAGATTTTTCAGCCACGTGCTACCCGTTCCTCTAGTGCATAGTTTCTCCTCTAGATCGGATTTCTGCAGTGCTTAGGCAAAGCCCTGCCGGAATTGCTCCACCACCATCGCCGTGGCGCCGTGACACTGCTAGAGAACTTGTCTACCTCTTCGCTCCCTCTTGCTGGATCAAGAAGGCGGAGATTGTCATCAAGCTGTACGTGTGCTGAACGCGGAGGTGCCGTCCGTTCGGTGCTTGATCGGGACGGATCGTGATTGGATCGCGGGACGCTCGGCGATTTGGATCGCAAAGACGTTCGACTACACCAACCGCATTTCTTAACGCTTCCCGCTTAGCGATCTACAAGGGTATGTAGATCCACTCTCCCTCTCGTAGGTGCTCATCACCATGGATAGGTCTTGCGTGAACGTAGGAAATTATTTGTTTCCCATGCGTCGTTCCCCAACAACGAGCAGTTCGATACATACACTCGGGTGATATAGCAGCCATACATGCAAGCAACCATAAATGCAACGTACCCCGGGGGTATTTCACAGCTATGCAATTGAGATCAGGGTTACTGGATGACGAAATCGAAGATCATCTTCGTTGTCTTTGTCGAGGAGATGGCTCAGCAACGGGTTATGAGGCAATTCGGTCTTCGACAGTTGGTCAACCCCCCGCCTACAGAAAACCCAATTCCAAGAGTAGTACACAAGTGTTATATAATTTTTCATTTTTGCATTGTGTTTATCACAGTGTGGCACTCTATAACTATAAAACACACACATAAATTAGAGGATGCCAAGAATGGGGACAAGCAGGACAAGAGAGCAGTGGCTCTAGAGGCTCCGGCCGTATGTTTCAGAATGGGATACTACGACGACACGTCTCTTGGATGAGAATGCCGGGTTTGATCTCGTTGCATTCAATGCCTATTTGGAGAACTACATGAGAGGGACACGCATCATTGAGCACACTAATGCAGAGGAGATACCGGCCCCTGTTACGTTAGATATGTACCCGAACTATGACACTGCGGGCTCCAGGCAATCCGCGGTAACATCTATTGTATTTATCTCATGGATCTTTCCGTTACATAATTTTTCATCCATATTTAACAATCAATCTCACAATTGCAGGCTGAGTTGGCTTATGGTCTACATAATGAAGTCGTGACCTATAGACGTTCACTATTGTCTGGACCTCTGCTAGTACCTAGGTCTCAAGTGCAGCCATTGTTACATCGCATTGAACAGAAGGTGCGAATTATCTACAGGGCTATCACGTGCACACGCACCTCAGACGTTGTGCACCAGCAGCCGCGTCAATTAACGCAACGACAGCAACTGAGGCCACGACTAGAACACCAGCTGACACCCCCTCCACCCCTCCTGACCAAGCTGGTAGTGCGGCTTGGCAGCAGACGCCCCATCCACCCCTCCTGACCAGGCTGGCAGTTTGGCGTGGCAGCACCCACAACATCGACAACACCATGCTCCCTCTTCGAGCTTCGTGTTTCGGCCTCCACTGCTACAACAAAGTCCCACAACGGGTTTCATGTTTCGGCCGCCACCAGAATATCAGCCAGTTGGTATGTCTCCTCATATTCACTCTTTTTAATAGTAATTGCAAGTACCTATTTATTCTCTAATGATGATCCCTCCTGCAGGATCCTATGCATATCAGGAGGCTTCGGTGTCCGGATCCAGGTTCACGGGTGAGGAAGGAGATGTCCTATCGCAGCAGAACACGTGGATGGACGTCTTCTCGACTCCTCCACCATGGCCCACCCAAGATACATAGTATGACCAGGACGGGTCCGAGATTCCTTCTCGTAATATTAGGCCCCCCCATAGGTTTGGCTGGAGTACGCCTAGCACACCCCCTGAGCGCCTTCCTAGACGTCGTTAGTGACACCTCTATCTATCAGTAGAGAAACCTCTATCTAATTATGTATCAGACATATGTCTATTCTATGTGTGATATGTATTCATGTTCTATTTCAATGCAGAAGACATTCACACATACCACGAGGGTCTTATAGGTGCTGAAATTAAAATACAACTTGGTGAAATTAAGATACAACTTGCTGAAATTAAGATACAACTTGCTGAAATTAAGTTACAAGAATATAAATCTACTGAGTCCAACGTGGTTATTTTCCTTTTCTATCTCGAGCTTCTTCTGCTACCTGGGCTGCACGAGCCCTTTCTTTCTTTCTCTGCCTCTCAGCCTCACGGGCCTCCTCTCGCTGCCGGTAGACCTCCACCAGTCGAAGTTGATCTTCTTGGTTTTTCTTCTTCATCTCAGCAATAAAAGCCCTCTGCTCCACATAGTACTCTTGCCATGCTCTCTCCTGCTCTTCTTTCTCCTCTGATGCAGCCTTCTCGCGACGCTCCTCCAAGTCCAAACTTGCCCATGCACGACGACCTCTTTCACGAATCTCAGTCACCGCCCAGTCTGGCATTTTCGTGTCTATGCAACGATAGTACATGCATAGGGGCGGAGTTGACTACAAAAAAACAAAAATATAAAAATCAAATCAACAAAAATATCAACAACGTGTTTATTCTGGGTAACTGAAACATACCGGAGGCGTGATGTACGGTGAAGGAGCAACGGGTGGATCTTCCTCATAATTAGCGCACATGAAAAACTTCATGCCCAACCAATCTGAAAAATCCGTCACCTCCTTCACCTTGCAGCGATCGCCGCACCAACAACGAACTACTTCCACCCCCCGAGGAAAATTCGCACTCCTTCATTTCCTAGGCCTAATGCTTTGATCCGAACAAGGCAAACTCATAATGACTACGACACTGGTTTTTTCGAGTGTTGCTGGCCGATGGAGGAAGACAGTTACAATGCCTCCTTTTATAGGCATATGACAACATCAATGGCGGGAAATCGGGCGGGAAAATTTGGCGGCAAAAGGTGGTGGGAAATCGGATGGGAAAATTTGGTGGGAAATCAGGCGGGAAAAGATGGCGGGAACACTTGGCAGGAAAAAATAGGGGTGCATGCACCAGATGGGGCAGCTATGGCTGATTAGCACTAATTAGCCACAAGTAGGCCGATTAGTACTAATCGCCAGTACTAATCGGCTACACCTAGGACGATTAGTACTAATCGGCCTACTCGTGGCCGATTAGTTGCCAGCCCCGGGGCCGACAGGCCTATCGGCCTAGCCGTAGCCGACAGGATCCAGTCGGCCTGGGCGTGGCTGACAGGACCTAATCAGCCTGGGTGCAGCCGATGGAGTTACATATTTGAATTTTTTTGCATGGCACAATATTTGTAAAATAATAATAATAAAAGTAATATTTAAAAAAAATAGCATGTGTATAAGCATTTTCCATCTGTGAACCCTACAACCACAACGAATGGCTACGGAAGTGCTTCTCCATCGTAACTCATAGGCCTCAAGAGCATATAAAGGTGGATGTGCAACCCTACTCCTGTTGAACAAGTTGTTTCATTACAAGGTGGTGTGCCTATTTTGATGAGAGATCTGGTTAACATGAAAAATGACAAGAAGTCTCATGTTTACAGTCTTAATAACCAAACTCGAGCGTATACTCAACACAACAGTCTTAAGAACCAAACTCAAGCATATACTCAACACAATTTCAATTATGGTGTGATGTTTTAATGTTGGTATACACTCCTTCTACTTATTTTGTTTTGGAAAATACTGTATTTTGATGGTAACCTCAATAAAACATTTTAGCTTTATGTAAAGCTGAGTCAAAAGACCTTACTGTAAAAGACCACGTGCATTGAAAGGGTCTCTTGATGTTGTGTGAGTTTTCATAGTAGGATGCTATAGCATGCATATTCTTATATCAACAAAATAAAGAAAGTACAAATATTCCATATAGAAAAACTCACGATGGACATATATTTTGTGTAATCATACTATGTTGCTAGTGGATTGAAATGCGGATTTAATATGATTGTACTTTGTTTGATAGAAGATTAATAGTTAGCTAGCTCGGCTACTTATAAGCAGTCGATCGACCCCACAATGCCGGACGGGAAGCACATGGTGGACTGGGTGCGACAACACAAGGGTGGTGCTGGCGTGCTAGACTAGGCGCAACAGGGATAGTCATGAAGGACGTCGCGGCCATGCTCAAGGAGATCCGCCTCGAGAGTGAGGAGTACACCAACAATGACATCGTACTCAAGGGTGGCATGACACTTTCACTGTAAGAGGTATGGTTAAGCCTGCAATAGAGGCATGAGGAGCTACATGAAGAAAAGACTTATTGTTATGGTTAAACTCTGCTGTTAGGTTTGGATGGAATTATCTTAACTCGCTAATCTAATGTTTTAGCCTGCATTGTTGTTGAAGATCTTGCTAATCTCATCACCCATGACATTAGGTTTGACTTCATTCTTTTCGCTAAGTAATAGCATGTATAATGCTTTTGTCTTTCAGTCTTTGACTTCATCCTATGGAAGTTCAGGAACAAAGAAAAATAATATTGTTAACAATAATGCATATAGCTATATATGTAGCAGAGTTAAACAATATTCCAATTGTTTTATATAGTGTGCGTAGAAGAATTTCAAGGAAAACTTACGTTAAAATGAACTATGTCTTCGATGAACTTTATGCCATTGTACATGAATGCAAGTCTTAGAGCAACATATGGTGATTCACCTTTTTCAACTCTAGGAACATCTTCTACAAAATGAACCTGCCATTTAATCTTCAACTTGGTTTCTTTTATTTGTTGTCAGGTATCATCTCGAAGACTGCTTTAATCCTAGGTACATGGAAATTGCATTTTGTTTGTGTTTTAAAGAATCATCTAGTGAAACTCATAATTTTTAAAAAAATGGTGTTTAGGATACTTGCAACTTCTAATTTATGATTGCAGTATTTGTCATGGGTCTTTTGTCTTTCTCTGCATTGGTTGTCATCTTGTTAAACACTTCATTTTCTTCAGCGTCAGTCATACCTAGTACATTTACATTAGTTTTCTTCTCTACTTCTTTGCAAGAGATTTCTCGAGGATCAATAATATGAACTTTCTTCGTATATTTGTCCAACATATATAGGACACTAGTAGAAAATAGGGCTTTGGTCCAGACCGGGCCAGCCCATTAGTCCCGATTCAGTCACGAACAGGGACCAATGGAGGCAACGGTCCCAGTTCGTGAGGCCAGGGGGCCGGCCGGGCCACGTGGGGCATTGGTCCCAATTCGTCTGGACCCTTTGGTACCGGTTCCAGACACCAACCGGGACCAATGTGCCTCGCTCCTGGCCCACAACCATTGCTCTCGGTTCGTGGGTGGAACCGGGACCAAAGGGGGGTACTTTAGTCCCGGTTCCAGCCACAAACCGGGACCAATGAGATGCCTATATGTACCCCCTCGCCGGCGAGCAGAGCACTCCACACTACTCTGTTTTTTTGGCCGGCGAGGGAAGAGCTTTGTGGTGCTCTAGCTCACCTCCTATGCACATGAGGTGTTCGATGAAATGCCCAAGCCACATTTAAGCTTTCTGCTCTCGAAGTTCCTTGTCCAAGCTCCATTTTACTCAAGATTTGTCTAGGTTTGGCGGTCCGTCCTGTCCCGTCCCCGTCCTCACCGCCGTCGATCGCCCGCGCCCATCTCGGTGTCGGCACCACCATGGTTAGCCTCTTCTTCTTATCTTCTTTCTAAAAGAAAAAAGTTTTTACTTGTATGATTTAGATAGATACTGGTGTAATTTTCTTACTTTTATTATTGTATTTACTTTGGTCACTATTGTACTTTGGCTTTAATGTGATGATAAATTTCTATTAATTTGGTCACTTCTGTATTCATGATATGTTGTAATGGTTTTTAATACACTATTATATAACGCACGCAGATGAACCAACAATGGATGTACGGTGACCGACGCACCTCCGAGTAAATTAAGGGCCTACATAATTTTCTTGAAGCGGCGGAGGCAAACAAGCAGAATGGTTTTATTCATTGTGGATGTACTGTTTACGAAGGCCTTCTCCAACTCTAAAACCCTTCACTTCCACCTTCTTGAGAAGGGTTTTATGCCACACTATAATGTTTGGACCAAGCACGGAGAAAGAGGGGTTATGATGGAAGACAACAAAGAAGAAGAGGATGATGAAAACTATGTGCCTCCTGAATATGATGATGATGCAACGGGGGAAGACGAAGATCAAGAGGAACCAGACGGTGTGCTCGATGATGATCTTCGCCGGGTCATTGTTGATGCAAAGAGACAATGCGAAAGTGAAAAGGAGAAGTTGAAGTTCGATCGCATTCTAGAGGATCACAAAAAAGGGTTGTACCCCAATTGCGAAGATGGCAACACAAAGCTCGGTACCACACTGGAATTGCTATAGTGGAAGGGAGAGAACGGTCACTACTTGGAAAAACATTACAGGCAGGACACTATTAGTAGCGCTGGGAAATAACAACTGCTGCTGGTAATAAGCAGTGGTGCTGTCTTGTGGAAGCGCTACAAGTAAATGCTTAGTAGTAGCGCTAGAAACATAATGAGTGCTACTGCTAAGCGGGACCCGACGAGCCCACCGCAGCTATTTGTAGTACCAGCGCTCCCTGGAAAAAAGTGCTATTGATAAAGTCGTATAGGTAGCGCGATTTTACTAAAAGCACTACAGCTAATGTACCCTATCCTCTTCCCTCTCCCGCATTGCTCACTCTCCCTCCTCTCACTCACTGATCCTACCTCTCTCACTCCCTTCGGCCACCGCCCCCTCTCACTCACTCCGCCGCGCGCCGTCGCCGCCGTTGCCCACCGTCACCCCAAGGTCCCTACCTCCCTCCTCCTCCCTCCTCCTCCCCCTCCTCCTCCCTCCTCTTTCCGGCACCCCCCCTCCTTCTCCCTTCGGTGGACCCCTCCTCCTCCCTTTGGTGGCCCCCTCCTCCTCCCTCCTCCTCCCTCCCCCTCCTCCTCCCTCCCCCTCCTCCTCCCTCCTCCTCCCCCTCCCTCCTCCCGCTCTCTCCTCCTCCTCCCTCCTCCTCCCACCTCCTCCTCCTCCTCCTTTCTATAATACAAAGTTTTTTAGTAGTAAAATTTTTAGTTAAAGAAATTAGTAATAGAAATTTTTAGGTACATATATGTATTATGCTATATGATAGTTTTTTAGTAAATGTAGGTTTTTGAATACAATAGATTTCGTTCGATGTCGGTATCAAATAAAATATGAAAATGCCCATGTTGATGATTAGAACAAGGGTTTATGAGGATATATAGATAGAAGGATGGATGGACAGATGTTAGGGCTAGAACTATGGTATTTCTAGTAAATGTATAGGTCTTTACAATTTTTAGGGTTAGAACAAGGTATTTTTAGTAAATGTTAGGGCTAGAACTAGGATGTTTTAGACATAGGGTTTCACTAAGTCCTAAGATGAGGATAATAATGTTTTTGTTTATATTTTATTTTTTGCAGAAATCAAGGAGCCCCTGCATCATCCCCGCTTCAGCATCGTGCTGGATGAGACCTTCGAAGTGGATACAGTAAGTCACAATGACAAGTCTTTTTTCGTAATTAAGCATGACTTCTGCTTATTTTGCTTCAACTTATAATTTTAATATTTTACTATTCTACTAGCGTATCCCTTGCCATGCAAGAATTGCTGTCTTGGATAAGATTGGTTTCAATACTAAAAAAGATATGGAGGTAAAGATAGTTCACTTGAGGACCGAGCATGGTTTTACTTTTGTGGTAAAATTGTACCATGCAGACACCTATTGCTATTTTGAATGCAAAACTTGACAAGCACTATGCAAGTCTTATGCATTTGAGCCTAATATGCTTATCACCTTTGATATTCGTCCGGAAGGTGAAATTGAAGGTAATATCGACATGTGGGTCGATGTGTAGACGCCTCCAGTTCTACCATTATGTGAGTTTCTCAACCATATTTATTAAGTAATTTATATTGTTTATTTAAAAATAGTTGACAACTTATTTGCATTGATAGCTTATTTTCATTCTTCAAAAAATATACAGAAGATGGTAGGCAGAACCTACTACTACAGTAAGGAAGCAGAATTAACTTATAAGGAGAAAGATCATCTTACCATATTTCTTAGTAATATTGATAATTACAATAGCTATTATCAAACTCCTGCACATTATAGTCAATACGTGCCACTAGTGCACGTGGTGAACTACGATAACATCCATGGAGATTGCATGGTAAGATTTTAATTTTACTATTACGACATCCATGCATCTTTTGCATAAATTCTTCTAAAACTAAACTACATTGCTAACTACAAAGTTATTACTATGTTTTTCAACAGAAAATCTTGAAGGATTGTGTGCCTCATCTGATGTTTCCGAGAGGTCGCGTTGTTGTTACGAGCTTAGGGCCACCACGGCCAGGTCATCCTACACATCACTCCTGTCCATACTAGATTTCTAAAACTGATGGAGTGATGACAATTAAAGATTGGAAAAAATGTATGGTCAATCGTAGAGAGCTACTTGGAAGCAACATTGTGCGTAGGCCAAGAATGGGAGACAGGATGATCTCCGTTCTCCATAATGGAGAGTCAAGGCCTATCTTGTTTTATGATATTGTACCTAAGAGAGGGTAGAGTAGGTCCTATGAGAGAGGACTAGGTCCTAGGTACAATGTGTTATTACGTGCTAAAATGTGTTAGAGTTGATGACGATGAGGAGGAGGAGGAGTTGTAATCATGACTAGTGACCAACTTGTTATATGATGTCTCATTGATAAAAATGATGATGATGAGGAGTTCTTATATGACAATGATGTATTATGATGATCTGATAAAACTACTATATAAATCTTGTATAAATACGCAGAGGGTGTAAATCTACGAAAGCAGGAATACTAGCAGTAGCGCTGGAAATCATCTAATAGCAGCGCTAGATTAGCAGCAGCGCTTTGTTTGTCCAAGTGCTACAGATAGTTAGTAGTAGCGCTTGCGAGGCCAGCGCTACTGCTAAAACTTAGCTGTAGCGCGATAGTAGTAGCGCTGGACCCAGCGCTACTAATATGCATATTTTGATGCCAGTGCTCATCCAAGGCCCTAAGCAACCCGGCAATGATATTGATGTGTACCTAAGGCCATTAGTTGATGAACTTTTACAGCTATGGAATGGAAGAGGTGTACGTGTGTGGGATCAGAACGAAGGGGAGGAATTTGACCTACATGCATTGCTGTTTGTAACCATCAATGATTGGCCTACTGTCAGTAACCTTTCAGGACAGACAAACTAGGGATACCATGCATGCACACAGTGTTTAGATGGCACCGATAGTATATATTTGGACAAATGCAGGAAGAATGTGTACCTGGGGCATCGTCGATTTCTTTCGACCAACCATCAATGTTGAAAGAAAGGAAAGCATTTCAAAGGTGAGGCAGATCACAGGAAGAAGCCTGCCCTCCGTACTAGTGATCACATACTTGCCGTGGTCAATGATTTACAAGTAATCTTTGGAAATGGTCCCGGCGGACTATCTGTTCCGAATGATGCTGAGGGACGCGCACCCATGTGGAAGAAGAAATCTATATTTTGGGACCTACCCTATTGGAAAGACCTAGAGGTCCGCTCTGCGATCGACGTGATGCACGTGACGTAGAATCTTTGTGTGAACCTGCTAGGCTTCTTGGGAGTGTATGGGAAGACAAAAGATACACCGGAGGCATACGAGGAACAACAACATGTGCATGAAAAAGATGGCATGCATCCAGAGCAATATGAAGGTCTTGCCAGCTATGCTCTTACCAAAGAAGAGAAGGAAATCTTCTTTGAATGCCTGCTCAGTATGAAGGTCCTGTCTGGCTTCTCATTGAATATAAAGGGAATAATAAATATGACAAAGAAAAAGTTCCAGAACCTAAAGTCTCATGACTTCCACGTGATTATGACGCAACTGCTTCCGATTGCATTGAGGGGGCTTCTATCGGAAAACGTTCGATTAGCCATTGTGAAGCTACGTGCATTCCTCAATGCAATCTCTCAGATGCTGATCGATCTAAAAATCCTGCCAAGGTTAAGGAGTGATTTGGTGCAATGTCTTGTTAGTTTCGAGATGGTGTTCCCACCGTCCTTCTTCAATATCATGACGCACGTCCTAGTTCATCTAGTCGACGAGATTGTCGTTCTGGGCCCTATATTTCTACACAATATGTTCCCCTTTGAGAGGTTCATGGGAGTCTTAAATAAATATGTTCGTAACTGTGCTAGGCCGGAAGGAAGCATCTCCATGGGCCATCAAACAGAGGATGTCATTGGGTTTTGTGTTGACTTCATTCCTGACATGAAGAAGATTGGTCTCCCTCAATCGCGGTATGTGGGGAGACTAACTGGAAAAGGCATGCTAGGAGCGGACTCAATAATATGTAGGGACGGGCATTCTTGGTCTCAAGCACACTACACAGTTCTATAGAATTCTACCTTGGTGACCCCGTATGTCGATGAACACAAGAATATTCTGCGCTCCAAACACCCGGAGTAGTGTGGCAATTGGATTACATGTGAACACATCAGGACTTTCGATAGTTGGTTGCAAACATGTCTCATGCGTGACAACACTCTTTCTGATGAGATGTACTCGTTGGCCAGGGGACCATCTTCGACTGTAATGACTTACAAAGGATACGAGATAAATGGGAATACATTTTACACGATCGCCCAGGATCAAAAGAGCACCAACCAAAACAGTGGTGTCCGCTTTGATGCAGCAACCAAGAGGGAAAGGACACATATTATGGTTACATGGTGGATATATGGGAACTTGACTATGGACATGATTTGAAGCTCCCTTTATTTCAGTGCAAATGGGTCAATCTGTCAAGAGGCAGGGTACAGGAAGACCCACAGTACGGAATGACAACAGTGGATCTAAACAATCTTGGGTACACAGGCGAACCATTTGTCCTAGCCAATGATGTGGCGCATGTTTCCTATGTGAAGGACATGCCTACCAAACCGAGAGAAATAAAAGATAAGGAAGCAAATACATCATACGATGAGACAAAGCGCCACATAGTTCTTTTAGGAAAAAGAGACAACGTGGGATTGGAGGGCAAGACAAACATGTGTGAAGATTATGAAAAGTTTCATGAAATTCCTCCCTTCAAAGTCAAGGCTGACCCAAGCACCCTGTTAAACGAGGAAGATTATCGATGGTTACGGTGTAATAAGGAAAGGACACAAGCGAAGAAAAAGTGAAGACTTACTCTCCACAACTATATCATTGCAGTTACATGTGAAGAAATGAAATGCCTTTTGTAACACATGAGTTTTCGTCTGTAACCCTTATGCTTCGAAAGAGATTGTCCGTTTTGTACACGAAGTGCATCGAGTTTTTGCCATAACCTTCTCAACTTTTTGTAACATGCTATGTGGGTGAAATTATGATACCATGCCAACTTTCAACCTTTTTAGAGTTCATTTGAAGTGCTTTTCAATTTAAGGGTTATTTTAGCTCAAAAAAATCAGTAAGTGCATGAAAAATACCAAATGAAGTCAGAAAGGGTTGAAAATTGATGATGTGGCTTTGAATGGTGCATTTTGAACACACAAAAAGTATGGAGTTCAAATAAGTTCAAAAAAAAAATGAAATCCCTTTGTAACAGATGGGTTTTCGTCTGAAACCGTGATACTTCGAAAGAGATTGTCCATTTTGTACACGAAATGCATCCAGTTTTTGTCGTAACCCTCTCAAGTTTTTAACACATGCTATGTGGGTGAAATGATGATACCATGCCAACTTTCAACCTTTCCAGAGTTCATTTGAAGTGCTTTTCAATATAGGGTCATTTTAGCTTAAAATAAATGATGAAATGCATGAAAAATAGCAAATGAAGTCCGAAAAGGGTTGAAAAGGGATGATGTGGCTTTGAATGGTGCATATTGAATACAGAAAAAGTCTTGAGTTCAAATATGTTTAAAAAATTGAAATCCTTTTGTAACACACGTGTTTTCGTGCGAAACCCTGATACATCGAAAGAGATTCTCCATTTTGTACACGAAGTGTATCCAGTTTTTGCCGTAACCCTCTAAACATTTTAGCAAATCCTATGTGGGTGAAATGATGGTACCATGCCAAGTTTCAACTATTTCAGAGTTCATTTGCAGTGCTTTTCAATTCAGTGTCATTTTAGCTCAAAATAAATGATGAAATGCATGAGAAATACAAATGAAGTTAGAAAAGGGTTGAAAGGGGATGATGCGGCTTTGAATGGTGCATATTGAATGCACAAAAATTCCTGAGTTCAAATGTGTATATAAAATTTGAAATCCTTTTGTAACAGACATGTTTTCGTTCGATAAAAGTTATATAACTAAACTTGACATTATATACAATTCATGCAACTAAAATTATCAAAGTTATGTTTGTTAAAAACTTTAATAGAAAAAGAATATTCATAAATTACTTGTTGTTAAGAACTTCTAATATGCAAAAAAATAAAAAAAAGTGAAAATAGATGCGCTTATAGGGGAAATTCAACCTAAATTCAAAGTTCTAGTAATTACATACTAGCATTTTGAACTTAGGTCAAATTTTACGTATAAGGGCATTTATTTTCACTTTGAGAGGATCTCAACGTAGCAGCCGCGGCGGGGCCTATATATAGGTTCGGGCAACCTTCGCTTGGCGAGGTGGGACTAAACTCCCACCACACCGTTGTGCAAGGCCATTGGTCCTGGTTGCTGGCACCAACCGGGACCAAAGGTCTTTGCTTCCCGCCCTTTGGGCTGACGAAAAGGGACCTTTGTTCCCGGTTGGTGGCTTCAACTGGGACCAATGCCCCTTTCGTCCCAGTTGGTGCCACCAACCGGGACCAAAGGTCCCTGTTTCCCGCCCTTTGGGCTGTTGAAAAGAGACCTTTGGTCCCGGTTGGTGGCACCAACCGGGACTAAAGGTGGGCATTGGTCCCGGTTGGTGCCATGAACCGGGACCAATGCTTCTTCTATATAAGAAGCACTTAGCAAATTTCGCAGGTTTCATCGCCACTTGGCCGATTCCACCGTCCTCGTCCACGTCGCCGCTTGCCGCCCCGAGCCCACCGCCGCCGTCCTCGTCCCCATCGCCACCTCCATCGCCGCCCCTGCCATTGTCCTCCCCCTCCCCATCACCGCCCCCGTCGCCGCCCCGTCCCCGTCGCCTCTCCCGTCGCTCCGGTCGCCGCTCCTCCCCCACCGCCTCCCCCGCCACCCCCGCCGCCCCCATCGCCGCCCCGCCCCAGTCACCGCCCCTGCCGCCCCCGTCGACGCCCCTCCCTTGTCGCCGCCGTCCACTACAAGAAATATGTCAACTTGTGACCTTCTGTCAATGACCCTGGAAGAAATGGTCGTAAATCTACAACCATTTGAGACCAATTGGTCGTAAGCTGTTCCGAGGTCTCCAAACCCTCAACTATAATGACCATTTTGGTCAGAAAGGTCGTAATTTCCTTACACGAAATGGTCGTAAAGCAGACAACACTCGTCTGCTGCCTTATTTCTAGCTGATCACGACCAATACAGATGGTCATAACCTTGTAAATTGTGGTGGGTTGCGATGACTAGGCGCCACCTCGTCAGTTTTGCCTATGTGTCATGTCCATGTGTCAATTTTTGCCCTAGGTTGTGAAGCAACCTATATTTCTGTTATTCCAAAAATTCCCAAAAATTCTCATAAATTCTTTGGATTATATATTCGTCAAATATGCCAAAAACCTTCCTTGCCTAGTTAAAAAATAAATCAACAATATTCATTTTCCTATTCTGTACAGAATAGCACTTTGGGAAGGAAGTGATATTTATATATTTTTGATTGCCCTCAAATTTTTTGGGCACTCTTTCCAATCCAAATCATTGCCTCATGACAAAATTCAGCTCCATTTTCCCAGTAAATCTTCCTCCGCAAATTTCTACAGTTTTTGTTTAGCTAGAAGCTTTGCGAAGGAGGTACTAGCTATGCATATCCTAATAAGTTGAATTTTTTCCACATCTTCTATGTGCCCATATCATAGCTCTCCAAAAAACATTAGCCCCATCTAACAATCCATGAGAGCTCACCATCCAATCTTTGTTTCTGGTAATATTTTTAGTTTGTGAAGCAACTATATTTTATATTGCTTTATAATTGCTGCAAATTTACGAGGACATGATCCTGCCCATAGAACCTCCCTCCACCAAATTTTAGCTTATTTAATTTAATCACTTTCCCTCAATATTTTCCCAATTTTCTGTTCACTAGAGAGCATTGTGAAGGAAGTACCATTTTTATATATCCAAATGTCATGAAATTTATACAGTGACTTCATATGCCCACATTATCACCCTCCTCCAAATTGCATCTCAATCAAATCAACTATGTGAGCCCAGGTTCAATTTCTATTTTATAGCTACATTGGCACATTGCAAAGCAAGTGCTATCTAGACCCCTCCTATTACCCTTAAACTTTTTGGACACTCTTCCATACCAAAATAATTGCGGCATGATAATATTCAGCTAAGTTTTCCTAGTAAATCTTCCTCAGAAAATTTCCAAAGTTTCTATCCAGAGAGAATCTTTGTGAAGCAACTATATTATATATTGCTTAATTATTTATTAAACATTACCAGGGCGGCCATACCAATTTAACTTACCTACACCAAATTTGAGATCATTTCATTTATCCAGTTTCTCTCACTTATTTTCCCAAGGTTCTGTCCAAAGAAGAGCATTGTGAAGGAAGTGACACTTTGGCATGTCCAAATGATATCATTTTTTACAGCACTTTCTTATGCCCAAACAACCATCCTCCACCAAATTTCAGCTCAATCCATTCGTTATTTTGAGCCCAGCTTCAACATTCATATTTTTGTCCAGTGTGGTACTTTGCAAAGCAAGTACCACCTAGGAACCTCCATTTGAGCTGAAAATTTGTGAAGACTGTATTCATAGTAGATGATCATCCTCAGCAAAAACTCACGCCCATTGTCCACGTGCATTTCCCGTACAGCTTATAAAACACTTACCTGTTAATTCATGTTTGAGCATAGTTCGGTCTCCTCGTGAGAATCTTTTGTTGTCATTTTCTTCCTAGCACCTAGCCGAGGAGTTCCCAACCCACTAGACATGCCTAGGCCACCCATAATGCATGGCAATGCCACTGTCACACGGTGACCACGCGGCGGGCATGCGAGTTTACGCACTCTGGAGTTGGGGCACTCGACCACTATCCAAACCTCGGCGTATCGCCACCAAACCATGTATTTATGATTAAATAGATACTTATGTAACTAGAAATGATTTTTGGAAAAAATAAAGAGCAAACTATAAGACAGCTGCAGTTCAAACTTGACCCGCTTCCAACGGAATGACAGAGTTTTCTCTTTTTCACTAGAGGTGGATCGAAAACTTTGGCACCCTAATATTTTGTCAATTGTGCATTAAATATGGCCTAATATTTTATAAAAATGATATGGTCCAATTTCCCGACAAATATGTGGTAGGTCCTTCAGAAAAAAACTCATTTTGGGCACTCGAAAAAAGGAAAATGAATTTTTTGTGCAAAGAAAATGAAAACTCCCTTTGGGAACACTGTTTTCCATTTCAACGTGCACCCTCGTGCACAATATGAGATCATTTCAACAATCTATGCCATGAATGTGGCCATAAGATTGATTATTTGGCTTGAAAGCCATGAATCTTCACACATGATAGCTCATTTCTAAGAACATTTTTTTAAATAATTACCATTTTACAAGTTTATTATTTTTATTGGTAACTTGGTCACATATGATGACACAACGTGCAGGTTTTGCATTTTTTTTTGATTTTTTGTGAATTATTATGACCATTTTAAAATGCGGTCAAAACGGCGGGCATGACCGTTCATAGCTAGGGGTTAAATCTTGCCATAATTTTGTTGGATATCTGATTAAATATATACTTATTTACCTAGAAATGACTTTTTGAAAAAATAAAAAGCAAACTATGAGGCACCTCTAGTTCAAATTTGACCTGCTTCCAACTGAATCGACAAAGTTTTGTCTTTTTCACTAGAGGTGGATCGAAAGCATTTGGCACCCAAATATTTTGTCAATTGTGTATTAAATCATGCCTAATATTTTATAAAAATGATTTGGTCCAATTTCCCGACAAATATTTGGTAGGTCCTTCACATGCACCATTATGCACAATATGAGATCATTTGAAAAAACTATGCCATGAATGTGGCCATAAGATTGATCATTTGGCTTGAAAACTATGAATCTTACGTGTCAAAAAATACTGTGAATCTTCACACATGATAGCTCACTTCTCAGAACACTTTAAAAAAATAATTGATGTATTACAAGTTTATTATTTCTCCTCGTAACTTGGTCACTTATAATGACACAATGCGAAGGTTTTCCATTTTTCTTGAATGTTTTATGCCGCTTTCAGAACGGGGTCAAAACGAGGGGCACAACCGTTCATAGATAGGGGTGGAACCTTGCAAAACTCTTGATGTATCTCTGATGAAATAAATATCTATATACCTAAAAATATTTTTGGAAAAAATAATGAGTAAACTATGAGGCAGTTGTAGTTCAAATTTGACTCGGTTCTAGTTGATTCGGTAGAAAACCGTTTGAATGACTGAAAATAGCTAGAAATATCAGAAGTGCATAAACGTTGGTGATCATCCATAAAACATTGTCTAACTTTAGTGAAAATTTCGATGTTCTCATTTTGTAAAATATTTTAGGTAGCTGCTTCACAAAATTCCTTGTTTTTATAGCAATAAAAATCATTTTCAATGACACATATCTTGAACCAATCAGGAGGTAGAAAGCACCATCCCACGGATCACCCCACGGTAACCGATCTAGGCCGTCCACGCCCTATGAATCCAACGTCTCTCGTTCGACCTAACCTAAAGAAAACCACTAACCCCCTTCTCCCCCGCGATCCCTCTCTCCTTCCCCCTCCCGCGACTCCTCTGTCGCCGTCACCTATGTTGCTCGATTCCAACGAGTTGACGCGACTCTCGTGGGTGCGCAGCACACCCTCGTGATCTCCTCGTGTCGCTCTCTCCCCCCTCCCGTTAGATCCATCTCTCGTTCCCGCAACCCTCACTAATGGATAGGGTTTTGGATGCCAACCCTAACTTCGCCGAGATCTGGCACATCCGGTGATGGCGAGGCTAGAGGTGGCCAGATCTGGCATGGGTAAGAATTTCCCCTCCTTCTTCGTGCGCTATCTCCTCCTCACATCACCTCATCTCGTGTTCCTTTTCGGAAGGTCGCCATGGTCGTGGATGGGACAGGGACAATGGTAGGAGGGGCAAACCTTCATGGGATGGGCCTCCGCCATGGAGATGAAGCTCCTTATCCCCTACCACACAACCTCCCTCCTAGCTCCAGTGCGCACATGCATCACATGATCCGCGGTGCGCCGTCAAGCTCGCCAGATGGAGTGGCGTTCGTGACGACAGGGCATCGGCCACCACATCAGGACGACGCCGACGCAAGCCAGCAAGGTACGCATCCCTCCTCCTCCCTTCTCCTATCCTCCAGTCGTCCGTTCAACCACTCCACATCCACCACCGGGTCCATCCACCTGGCGGCGAGGGATGGACATGCGCCTCCCATGGATTTTTTGTGCCTGGCATTGCCATGAGTAATTGGTTAACTACACACTTGAAATTTGGGTGAGAGGCCAAGATGTTTCACTTATTCACAAGTCAAAACACGGGTTCAGGTTGTAGCTTTGTATTAGGAGTAATTGTATAGGGTCACTGAACAAGATAAAATTGAACGTATAACATGACATTTGGGTGTGAGGCCAAGATGTTTCACTTATTCAGAAGTCATAACACCGGTTCATGTTGTAGCTTTATATTAGGAGTAATTTTTCTTACTGTATTTGTAGTAGTGTGTGTTGACCCTGGTGGGAGGTAGAGAAAGGGGACCTGGGAGGAGGACGTTCGGCGCTCAAACGCGCTTGGTTGTTCTTTTCATGACCTGTTCCTCCCTCAGATTGGATTGGCTTAATTTGACGGAATAGAGACATGCCGCACCTCTGCTTGAGCCAATAGAAGAGACCATCCAGAGTGGAAAACAACCCTGAATGATCGACCACGCCATGACGATACACCTGCCTGCTTAGACTAATTATTAGCTGATACACATGACATGTCCATTGGACATACGCACTCTGAAAAGTTTGAAATTCAGCAACAGGTAGTATTGAGAGTAGAGCAGATATATGTTCGAGATTCAGTTACAACGGCTCTAACAACAGGAAGCTAACACACACAGACACACACACACACACACAAACCTTAAGGTGATTCATTTTGGACTTGTTGTTGTTTTGTTCTACTCCAAATTGTCCAGGAGTGCTTAAAATGGAGTAAAATGTTAAGGACTTGCTGTTGTTTTAGTGTAGCAAGTGCAGCAGGAGTAATCACTACCGAAACCTTTTCTGCTACAGTTTTAGTGTAACAAGTGCATCAAGTGCTGCTATTTTAGTGTAGCAAGTGCTTAAAATGGCATAAAATGTTCACGTCTTAAACCTGTGCTGATAATCATCAATTCTCAGTTTGCACAATCACTAACTTGTTGTACTCGTGTGCTGATTATGTTGGGTCTAAACTCTGAACCAGATTCATTCACTATCTTATTTTCAGTTCATTACAGTCTAAATTCAAGCCATATCACACTAAGACTTTCTTTGATTGATTGATTGTACTCCTGTGCAGGAAATGTTGGAAATATGCCCTAGAGGCAATAATAAATTAGTTATTATCATATTTCCTTGTTCATGATAATCATTTATTATCCATGCTATAATTGTATTGATCGGAGACTTAGATGCATGTGTGGATACATAGACAAAACCATGTCCCTAGTATGCCTCTAATAGACTAGCTCGTTGATCAAAAGATGGTTAAGGTTTCCTAGCCATGGACATGAGATGGCATTTGATAATGGGGTCACATCATTAGGAGAATGATGTGATGGACAAGACCCAAACTACAAACGTAGCATATGATCGTGTCAGTTTATTGCTACTGTTTTCCGCATGTCAAGTATGTGTTCCTATGACCATGAGATCATGCAACTCACAGATATCGGAGGAGTGCCTTGTGTGTATCAAACGTCGCAATGTAACTGGGTGACTATAAAGGTGCTCTACAGGTATCTCCGATGGTGTCTATTGAGTTGGCATGGATCGAGACTGGGATTTGTTACTCCGTGTGACGGAGAGGTATCTCAGGGCCCACTCGGTAATGCAACATCACAATAAGCCTTGCAAGCAATGTGACTAATTGTTAGTTGCGGGATCTTGTATTACGGAACGAGTAAAGAGACTTGCCGGTAACGAGATTGAACTAGGTATGGAGATACCGACGATCGAATCTCGGGCAAGTAACATACCGAAGAACAAAGGGAACGTTATACGGGATTAACTGAATCCTTGACATAGAGGTTCGACCGATAGATCTTCGTAGAATATGTAGGAACCAAATGTGGACGTCCAGGTCCCGCCATTGGTTATTGGCAGTAGAGGTATCTCGGTCATGTCTACATAGTTCTCGAACCCGTAGGGTCTGCGCACTTAAGGTTTGGTGACGTTTCGGTAGTATAGAGTTATATATGGTGGTGACCGAAGGATGTTCGGAGTCTTGGATACGATCCAGGACATGGCGAGGATCTCCGGAAGCGTCTGGAGATAAAGATTGATATATGTGATAATAGTGTTTTGATCTCTGGAAGAGTTCCGAAATTAACCGGAAGGGGTTCCGGATGTTTAACGAAGTGTTCGGGTACAACAACACTTTATATGGACCAATGGGGTAAAACCCACAGGTATTGGAAAGGGCAAAAGGAAGTTTTGCTGCTGCCTTAAGCAGTAAGGAAGTACTACCACTTGTGAAGCGGTACTACCGCTCAAGCAGTACTATCGCTTGTGAAGCGGTACTACCGCTCAAACGGTACTACTGCTCGTGAAGCGGTACTACCGCTTGTGCGCGGGACGGCAGGGATCCGAGTTGGACTCTTTTCTTGCGGGCCAAACCGACCTTGTGCGGGCAAAATCGACCTTGTAGATGTTTTTGCTCCAAGTGTAGACCCTAGAGCTCAACATATAAATAGAGGGGCAGGGTTAGCACACGGGACACAACTTACAGCCACGTGCTACCCGTTCCGCCGGTGCTCCTCTAGATCGGTTTTCTGCAGTGCTTAGGCGAAGCCCTGCCGGAATTGCTACACCACCATCACCGGAGCGCTGTCACGCTGCCGGTGAACTCTCTCTCATCTCCACCTCCTCTTGCTGGATCAAGACGGTGGAGATCATCATCAAGCTGCACGTGTGCTGAACGCGGAGGTGCCGTCCGTTCGGTGCTAGATCAGAAGGACCGTGATCGAGATCGCGAGACGGTTCATGATGAGATCGCGGAACGGATCGTGATGAGTTGGTGGGACAGATCGTGATCAAGATCGTGATGAGTCCGCGGGACGGATCGTGATGTGTTCGCGGGACGGATCATGATTGGATCGCGGGACGGATCGTGATGAGATCGCGGGACGCTCTGCGATTTGGATCGCGAAGAAGTTCGACTACACCAACCGCGTTTCTTAACGCTTCCCGCTTAGCGATCTACAAGGGTATGTAGATCCACTCTCCCTCTCGTAGATGCTCATCACCATGGATAGGTTTGCGTGTGCGTAGGAAAATTTTTGTTTCCCATGCGACGTTCCCCAACAGTGGCATCATGAGCTAGGTTGATGGTTCGATGATATCTCGAGTAGAACACAAAAGGTTTGTGGGCGTTGATGCTTAGATTGCTTCCTCCCTTGGTCGTATTTTGGTTCAGCGGGATTGTGAGATGAAGTGGCCCGGACCAACATTACTCGTACGCTTACGAGAGACCGGTTCCCTCGACGCAACTTGTTGCCTAGATGGCTTGCGGGTGATAGTTTCTCTCACTTTAGTTGGATCGGATTCGACAAAGGCGGTCCTTGAGAAGGTTGAAAAGCAACTAGTGTACCACCGTTGTGGTTTTTGCGTAGATGAGAATTGTTCTTGCTAGATACCCGTAGCAGCCACGTAAAACATGCAACAACAATTAGAGGACGTCTAACTTGTTTTTGCAGGGTATGTTGTGATGTGATATGGCCAATTACATGATGTGATATATGTGATGTATGAGATGATCATGTGATGTATAGATTATCATGACTTGCATGTCGATGAGTACGGCAACCGGCAGGAGCCATGGGGTTGTCTTTAATTATTGTATGACCTGCTTGTCAATCATTAAGCGCTATGTAATGCTTTACTTTATCGCTACGGTAGCAATAGTAGTAGAAGCATGCAGGGCGTGACAACCCCGATGGCGACACGTTGATGGAGATCAAGATGATGGAGATCATGGTGTCATGCCGGTGAAGATGGAGATCATGCCGGTGCTTTCATGATGGAGATCAAAAGCACAAGATCATGGCCATATCATGTCACTTATGATTTGCATGTGATGTTAATCCTTTTATGCAGCTTGTTTTGCTTAGGACGACGGTAGAATTATAAGGTGATCCCTCACTTAATTTCAAGATAAATTGTGTTCTCCCCGAGTGTGCACCGTTGCGAAAGTTCGTCGTGTTGAGACACCACGTGATGATCGGGTGTGATAGACTCTACGTTCACATACAACGGGTGCAAGCCAGATTTGCACGTGCAGAACACTCGGGTTAACCTTGACAAGCCTAGCATGTACAGACATGGCCTCGGAACACAAGAGACCGAAAGGTCGAACATGAGTCATATAGTAGATATGATCAACATGAAGATGGTTACCATTGTAGCCACCTCAACTCACGTGATGATCGGACTTGAGTTGGTGAATTTGGATCATGTATCACTCGAATGATCTGAGGGATGTCAATTTGAGTGGGAGTTCTTAAGTAATATGATTAATTGAACTCATTATTATGAACATAGTCAAAGTGTCTTTGCAAATTATGTTGTAGATTACTAGCTCACGTTGTAGCTCCCTTGTATTTTTATGTGTTCCTAGAGAAATAGAGTTGAAAGATGATGGTAGCAATATTGCGGACTGGGTTCGTGATCTGAGGATTGTCCTCATTGCTGCACAGAAGGCTTATGTCCTTATTGCACCGCTCTATGCGCCACCCCATCTAGCGTCGTCTGTAGATGTTGTGAACATCTGACAGGCACGTTTCGATGACTACTTCATAGTTTAGTGCGTCATGCATTACGGCTTAGAATTGAGGCTCCGAAACATTTTGAACGTCACGGAACATATGAGATGTTCTAAGAGCTGAGATTGTGATCTCAGGTCGTACCCGTGTTGCGAGATATGAGATCTCCAACAAGATTCTTTGCCTGTAAGATGAAGGAGAATAGCTCAATCGTTGAGCATGTACTCAGATTGTCTGGATACTTCAATCGCTTAAATCAAGTGGGAGTTGATCTTCCAGATAAGATAGTGACTGATATAGTTCTCCAAGTCACTGTCACTAAGCTACTAGAACTTGGTGATGAACTATAAATTGCCAAGGATTGAAATAATGATTCCTGAGCTGTTCGCGATGTTTGACACCGCGAAGGTAGAAATCAAGAAGGAGCGTCAAGTGTTGATGGTTAATTAAAACCACTAGTTTCGAGAAGGGCAAGAGCGAGGAGGGAAACTTCATGGATAGCAAGTCAGTTGCTGCTCCAGTGAAGCAACCCAAAGTTGAACTCAAACCCGAGACTAAGTGCTTCTGTTATGAGGTGAGTGGTCGCTGAAGCGGAACAACCCTAGATACTTTGTAGATAAGAAGGCTGGCAACATCGATAGAAGTATATTTGATATACGAGTTATTAATGTGTACCTTGCTAGTACTCTTAGTAGCACCTGGGTATTGGATACCAGTTTGGTTGCTAAATGTTGGTAACTCTAAATAAAATCTACGGACTAAACAGAGAACTAGCTAAGGGTGAGGTGACGATATGTGTTGGAAATGTTTCCAAGGTTGATGTGATCAACATCGCACGCTCTCTCTACCTTCAGGATTAGTGACGAACCTAAATAAATGTTATTTGGTGTTTTGCGTTGAGCATGGACATGATTAGATCATGTTTATTGCAAATACGGTTATTCATTTAAGTTAGAGAATAATGGTTATTCTGTTTACATGAATAATACCTTCAATGGTCATGCACCCAGTGAGAATGGTTTGTTCAAATCTTGATCGTAGTAATACACATGTTCATAACATTGATGTCAAAAGATACAAAGTTAATAAACATAGTACCAGATACTTGTGGCACTGCCGCTAAATGTCATATTGGTATAAAGCGCATGAAGAAACTCCATGCTGATGGATCTTTGGACTCATTTGATTTCGAATCGGTTGAGACATGCGAACCATGCCTCTTGGGCAAGATGACTAAAAACCCCGTTGGATGGAGCGGGCAAGTGATTCATTGGAAATGATACTTGTTGATGTATGCAATCCAGTGAGTCTTGTAGCGTGCAGTGGATATCGTTATTTTCTTACCTTCACTAATGATTTGAGTAGATATAGTGTATATTTACTTACTGAAACACAAGTCTGAATCGTTTGAAAGGTTCAAGCAAATTCAGAGTGAAGTTTAAGATCATCGTGACAAGAAGATAAAAATGACTGCGATATGATCATGGAGGTAAACATCTAAGTTACGAGTTTGGCATACAACTTAAGACAATGTGAAATTTGTTTCACAACTAAAACGCCACCTGGAACACCATAGTGTGACGGTGTGTCCGAACATCATGGTCATGCTCTATTGGACATGGTGCGTGCTATGATGTCTCTTATCGTTTTACTACTATAATTTTGGGGTTATGCCTTAGAGACAACTACATTCA
The DNA here is from genome assembly GCA_022496015.1 of Hordeum marinum. NCBI lineage: Eukaryota > Viridiplantae > Streptophyta > Magnoliopsida > Poales > Poaceae > Hordeum > Hordeum marinum. Next base: position 6,918,248 of record CM039673.1, read on the forward strand.
CTTTAAATAGGGCACCATCTAAATCTGTTGAGATGACACCGTGTGAATTATGGTTTGATAGAAACCTAAGCTGTCATTTCTTAATATTTGGGGCTGCGACACTTGTGTGGAAAATGTTTTCACCTAATGAGGTTGAACCCAAGGCAGACAAATGCATCTTCATAGAATACCCTAAGATCAGTTGGGTGAACCTTCTATCTCAGATCCAAGTACAAAGTATTTGTTGCTTAAACGGATCCTTTCTCGAGGAAATGTTTCTCTCGAGAGAATTGAGTGGGAGGAAGATAGAATTTGATGAGGTTGTTAAACCTTTGTTTAACCAGAGAGTAGCGCAGCGCAGAAAGATGTTTTTGTGAAGCCTACGTTAGTTGAAAAGGAAGTTAATGATGATGATCATGAAGCTTCAGGATCAAGTTACTATCGAACATCGTAGGTTGACAAGGATGTGTACTGCTCCTAAGTAGTACGACAACCCTGTCTTGGAGGTCATGTTGTTGGACAACGATGAACCTACGAGCTATGGAGAAGCGACGATGGGCCCGGATTTCGACAAATGGTTAGAGGCCATGAAATCCGAGATAGGATCCATGTATGAAAACCAAGTATAGACTTTGGTAGACTTGCTCGTTGGACAACAGGTCATTGAGTACAAATGGATCTTTAAAATGAAGACAGACACTGATGGTAAATGTCACCATTTCTGAAGCTCGACTTGTTGCAAAGATGTTTGTGACAAGTTCAAGGAGTTGACTGCGATGAGACTTTCTCACTCGTAGCGATGCTAAAGTCTGTTGGAATTATGTTAGCAGTTGCTGCATTTTCAATTATGAAATCTTGCAGATGGATGTCAAAACATCGTTTCCTTAAACGGTTTACTTGAGGGAAGGTTGTATGTGATACAACCAGAAGGTTTTGTCAGTCCTAAGGATGCTAAAAGGTGTGCAAGCTTCAGCGATCCTTCTATGGACTGAAGCAAGCATCTCGGAGTCGGAATATACGCTTTGATGAGGTGATGAAAGTTTTGAGGTTTATACAAAGTTTATGAGAAACTTGTATTTACAATAAAGTGAGTGGGAGCACTATAGAATTTCTGATTTGTAAGGTGTGAAGTTGAGTGAGACTCAAAGCTCGACAACGGCAGAAGAAAGAGAAAGGACGAACGTCATCCCCTATGCCTTAGCCGTCCACGCCCTATGAATCCAACGTCTCTCGTTCGACCTAACCTAAAGAAAACCACTAACCCCCTTCTCCCCCGCGATCCCTCTCTCTTTCCCCCTCCCGCGACTCCTCTGTCGCCGTCACCTATGTTGCTCGATTTTGACGAGTTGACGCGACTCTCGTGGGTGCGCAGCACACCCCCGTGATCTCCTCGTGTCGCTCTCTCCCCCCTCCCGTTAGATCCATCTCTCGTGCCCGCAACCCTCACTAATGGCTAGGGTTTTGGATGCCAACCCTAACTTTGCCGAGATCTTGCACATCCGGTGATGGCGAGGCTAGAGGTGGCCTGATCTGGCACGGGTAAGCCTCTCCCCTCCTTCGCGCGCTATCTCCTCCTCACATCACCTCATCTCGTGTTCCTTTTCGGAAGGTCGCCATGGTCGTGGATGGGACATGGACAATGGTAGGAGGGGCAAACCTTCATGGGATGGGCCTCCGCCATGGAGATGAAGCTCCTTATCCCCTACCACACAACCTCCCTCCTAGCTCCAGCGCGCACATGCATCACATGATCCGCGGTGCGCCGTCAAGCTCGCCAGATGGCGTGGCGTTCGTGACGACAGGGCATCGGCCACCACATCAGGACGACGCCGACGCAAGCCAGCAAGGTACGCATCCCTCCTCCTCCCTTCTCCTATCCTCCAGTCGTCCGTTCAACCACTCCACATCCACCACCGGGTCCATCCACCTGGCGGCGAGGGATGGACATGCGCCTCCCATGGATTTTTTGTGCCTGGCATTGCCATGAGTAATTGGTTAACTACACACTTGAAATTTGGGTGAGAGGCCAAGATGTTTCACTTATTCACAAGTCAAAACACGGGTTCAGGTTGTAGCTTTGTATTAGGAGTAATTGTATAGGGTCACTGAACAAGATAAAATTGAACGTATAACATGACATTTGGGTGTGAGGCCAAGATGTTTCACTTATTCAGAAGTCATAACACCGGTTCATGTTGTAGCTTTATATTAGGAGTAATTTTTCTTACTGTATTTGTAGTAGTGTGTGTTGACCCTGGTGGGAGGTAGAGAAAGGGGACCTGGGAGGAGGACGTTCGGCGCTCAAACGCGCTTGGTTGTTCTTTTCATGACCTGTTCCTCCCTCAGATTGGATTGGCTTAATTTGACGGAATAGAGACATGCCGCACCTCTGCTTGAGCCAATAGAAGAGACCATCCAGAGTGGAAAACAACCCTGAATGATCGACCACGCCATGACGATACACCTGCCTGCTTAGACTAATTATTAGCTGATACACATGACATGTCCATTGGACATACGCACTCTGAAAAGTTTGAAATTCAGCAACAGGTAGTATTGAGAGTAGAGCAGATATATGTTCGAGATTCAGTTACAACGGCTCTAACAACAGGAAGCTAACACACACAGACACACACACACACACACAAACCTTAAGGTGATTCATTTTGGACTTGTTGTTGTTTTGTTCTACTCCAAATTGTCCAGGAGTGCTTAAAATGGAGTAAAATGTTAAGGACTTGCTGTTGTTTTAGTGTAGCAAGTGCAGCAGGAGTAATCACTACCGAAACCTTTTCTGCTACAGTTTTAGTGTAACAAGTGCATCAAGTGCTGCTATTTTAGTGTAGCAAGTGCTTAAAATGGCATAAAATGTTCACGTCTTAAACCTGTGCTGATAATCATCAATTCTCAGTTTGCACAATCACTAACTTGTTGTACTCGTGTGCTGATTATGTTGGGTCTAAACTCTGAACCAGATTCATTCACTATCTTATTTTCAGTTCATTACAGTCTAAATTCAAGCCATATCACACTAAGACTTTCTTTGATTGATTGATTGTACTCCTGTGCAGGAAATGTTGGAAATATGCCCTAGAGGCAATAATAAATTAGTTATTATCATATTTCCTTGTTCATGATAATCGTTTATTATCCATGCTATAATTGTATTGATCGGAGACTTAGATGCATGTGTGGATACATAGACAAAACCATGTCCCTAGTATGCCTCTAATAGACTAGCTCGTTGATCAAAAGATGGTTAAGGTTTCCTAGCCATGGACATGAGATGGCATTTGATAATGGGGTCACATCATTAGGAGAATGATGTGATGGACAAGACCCAAACTACAAACGTAGCATATGACCGTGTCAGTTTATTGCTACTGTTTTCCGCATGTCAAGTATGTGTTCCTATGACCATGAGATCATGCAACTCACATATATCGGAGGAGTGCCTTGTGTGTATCAAACGTCGCAACGTAACTGGGTGACTATAAAGGTGCTCTACAGGTATCTCCGATGGTGTCTATTGAGTTGGCATGGATCGAGACTGGGATTTGTTACTCCGTGTGACGGAGAGGTATCTCAGGGCCCACTCGGTAATGCAACATCACAATAAGCCTTGCAAGCAATGTGACTAATTGTTAGTTGCGGGATCTTGTATTACGGAACGAGTAAAGAGACTTGCCGGTAATGAGATTGAACTAGGTATGGAGATACCGACGATCGAATCTCGGGCAAGTAACATACCGAAGAACAAAGGGAACGTTATACGGGATTAACTGAATCCTTGACATAGAGGTTTGACCGATAGATCTTCGTAGAATATGTAGGAACCAAATGTGGACGTCCAGGTCCCGCCATTGGTTATTGGCCGTAGAGGTATCTCGGTCATGTCTACATAGTTCTCGAACCCGCAGGGTCTGCGCACTTAAGGTTTGGTGACGTTTCGGTAGTATAGAGTTATATATGGTGGTGACCGAAGGATGTTCGGAGTCTCGGATACGATCTAGGACATGACGAGGATCTCCAGAAGAGTCTGGAGATAAAGATTGATATATGTGATAATAGTGTTTTGATCTCTGGAAGAGTTCCGGAATTAACCGGAAGGGGTTCCGGATGTTTACTGAAGTGTTCGGGTATAGCAACACTTTATATGGACCAATGGGGTAAAACCCACGAGGTATTGGAAAGGGCAAAAGGAAGTTTTGCTGCTGCCTTAAGCAGTAAGGAAGTACTACCGCTTGTGAAGCGGTACTACCGCTTGTGCGCGGGAGTGCAGGGATCCGAGTTGGACTCTTTTCTTGCGGGCCAAACCGACCTTGTGCGGGCAAAATCGACCTTGTAGAGGTTTTTGCTCCAAGTTTAGACCCCAGAGCTCAACATATAAATAGAGGGGCAGGGCTAGCACACGGGACACAACTTATGGCCACGTGCTACCCGTTCCACCGGTGCTCCTCTAGATCGGTTTTCTGCGGTGCTTAGGCGAAGCCCTACCGGAATTGCTACACCACCATCACCGGAGCGCCGTCACGCTGCCGGTGAACTCTCTCTCCTCTCCACCTCCTCTTGCTGGATCAAGACGGTGGTGATCATCATCAAGCTGCACGTGTGCTGAACGCGGAGGTGCCGTCCGTTCGGTGCTAGATCGGAAGGACCGTGATCGAGATCGCGAGACGGTTCGTGATGAGATCGCGGAACGAATCGTGATGAGTTCGCGGGACAGATCGTGATCAAGATCGTGAGACGTATCATGATGAGTTCACGGGACGGATCGTGATGTGTTCGTGGGACGGATCGTGATTGGATCGCGGGATGGATCGTGATGATATCGCGGGACGCTCGGCGATTTGGATCGTGAAGAAGTTTGACTACACCAACCGCGTTTCTTAACGCTTCCCGCTTAGCGATCTACAAGGGTATGTAGATCCACTCTCCCTCTCGTAGATGCTCATCACCATGGATAGGTTTGCGTGTGCGTAGGAAATTTTTTGTTTCCCATGCAACGTTCCCCAACAGGAAATTCACATGTGTGGTGGCGGCAGGAAAGTGGCAGCACCGACGGCCCTAGGCAGTTCACGGCAAGCAGCAGCAGGGATAGAAGAGCAGCAGCAGGGAGTTCTCTGGGGATGCTGGAGGTGGGGTGGAGGAGCTGGTGGATGGAGGAGCAGCTGGCGCACCACCACGTCGGTGGGAGAAAAACTCCAGCAACATATATTTAGGAACAGAGGAGTATATGATCCCTACATGTTTTTATCTACCTACTGATTTTCTACTGCTACTTGGAATGCCTAATGTTTTGTCTTGTAGGAGCACTACTAAATTATATAGTTTGCATCCCTTTGATGCCCTGTATGCTATTGATTTGCTGCTGCTAGTTAGAATGCCTAATGTTTTGTGTTGTACGAGCACCACTAATCAGAATCCTCAGGTCCTCCTGATATATGTCTGGATGTTAGATGATTCATGAATATTTCTGCATACTTATTCTAGAATTTTTGTGATTCAAAATATGGTGTAGCTTTTTGTAATCTCTTTCAGATACAGCATGCACTTGCTTCACCACTTCCTATATCAGATCAACATAGATGGTATTGTACATATGAAACTGAATCCAAAACTTGTCTTCTCTGCTTTAATTTCCTTTTGGAGTCACCCGAATGTTCTCTTCATTTTAGGGGGAAACTTGGCAAAAATCCACCAATAATCTTAAAATGGAGTCACCTACTGTCTATTTCCTTGTTGACTGATGTGTTGCAAACTGCCATATAGTTTTGTTGGTGTGAGTTGCACATGGTTGGTGATTTGGTTCCCTGATGGATGCACTCCCTAACTCGTGCAGGTACAGGTGCAGCTGTAGCTTTTGGACAACGCCACCGTTCGGTCTTCTTCTTCCACTGTGATGCCTATGGTACAGTCTTCTTGCACTCCGGCATGGCTGGTAAGCGCCCGCTGCTCTCTCACGCCCATGATCTACCATACTTGTTGAGCATGCCTGGTACAGTTTGTCGGCATGGCTGCTAAACCATGTGCTTGCCATACTTGTTGATTTCTAGTGTTCATGATGAATGGATGATTTGTGGTGCCATGTATTTTGAGCTCCTCCATGTAGGATCAGACCCACTACCACTGGCAGCAAGATCTATAGTTTAGTGATGCCAAGTGTTGCGTGGAAAATGCTCCAAACTGAATGTCTCTTAGCTCGTGTCATGAGTGACATGGTAATCACATATGTGTCCACACTAGTTATATGATGTGTTGTGAGCGTGTGATGATGGAAGATTCAGGTTTTTCTACTGATATTTCATCATCGTTATGCACGTGTACTAGGTGAACAAAGGTTTTTAACTGTCAAATATTGTCATGTCCAGAACAATGACTGTACATATATATTTTCATGTCCAAAACCATGACTGTACATATACTCATATAAAAACCATTCACAACCTTTGTTCACTAGTTCCAACCAGTAACTGCTAGATCCAACTAGTAACTCCGAGCTGATGGACTATTATTACGTTGTTGTGTTATGCAAGAGCAAGAGTGGCAACTGTGTTAATTTTTTCCTATGCAAATAACTAGCAACCAGGTTAATTTTGAAGCCTGATGCACTTTAGATGTTAAATCTGTGTATATATACGATCTTTTCTATGTATATATATATCCTCCTGGTGAGTTGTTTGAATACAGTTTTGTAGGCAACTTAATGATTGTGTGCCAAATGTTTCTGTTTTCTGCCTTTGGTCCATGGACACAAATAAAGGAGATGAGTATTAAATGACTTTGTACTAAATGGAAACAATCTTTGTATGGCGTACATAAATATCGAGTTGAAAGCTGATCTATAGAAAATATTGTTGCATGTAACTTTTTACTTGATTCCTCTTTTACAGGAGCTCCACGCCTAAGATGGTTGGAAAGTGTGAAAATGTGAACAAAAGTGCAAAGTCATGAAGCCCTATCCAGCAAAGAGTTGTGTGTTCTATTTGACTGTAATAGATGGTAAAAATTGTAATATTGTAATGTCTAGCATGTCTGGGTGTAATAAACTGTAAATATTGTAATAGACTAATTTAGTTTTATTTCATGAATTTCGTTCGTTCTTTGTTCTGTTTGAAATATTTGATTATGAGTGTGAAATATCTTATTATGAATGTGATTTGATATTGTGTGAAATGGGAACCTGACTCGTGTGACCCACTTATGCAATAATATGAAAATTTTGGAACTTTTTGATGTGTGGTATCAATTTATGAGATGAACAAAACTAGTAGGACCAGCTCCAAAATATAATATCCAAAAATTAGAAAATCAATAGATTGTAAAAGGCTAAAGCCCAAAAGTAATAACGTCGAAATGTTGGGCTTGGCCCATGTAACCCAACAGAATTCACATGAAAATTAATAATATAAAGATTGAATTTTTGGGCTCGGCCCATGTAAAACACCGAATTGGACCAGGCCGATTCTTATCAACGACCTTTTTATTTGGTCATAATTTTGCCAGGTCAGCTTGCGACGTTGGATCCGACGTGGCCTAGGCAGACAACCAACGACCAAAACAATTGGTCGTTGAGCTTATGACCTTTTTTTGGTTGTAAACGTCTTCAGAAGAAAGGTCCTTAATTTCCACTCTTCATGGTCAGCTTTTGACCATCAGTTTTTGGTTACAAAAAGGTCACAAACGGAAAATAGTGACCATTCAGTGACCAATAGTGATTGTCGCAAGTTGACATATTTCTTGTAGTGGTCGTCGCGCCGCCCCCATCGCCGCCCCTGTCGCCCCCGTTTTACCGCCCCCGCCGCCCCCGTCGCTGCTCTCGCCGCCCCGTCCCCGTCGCCGCCCCATTGCCGCCCCTGCTTTGTGGATTTTTTAAAATATATGCTGATTTTTTATATGATGAATGTTTATGTTTTAGTTGTTTTATGTTTTATTTAATTATTAGGAGTCCTATGAAAAATTGTATGTGTATGTTAGATTACAGAAAAATTCTTGGTTTTATGAAAAATTAGTGATTAAACGATAAGAAAACGTTCTCATAGGAATTTGTCTCGACGTTGACGATGCCCGACCCGCATCCTCGTCGTCAAGTGGTCCACCATGCCCGACCCGCATGCCTGCTTGATAGGCGCCATGTCCGGGACTAGGCTCCGCCGAGCTAGCACTAGGAGGTGCTACCTTCCCGGGCTCGGAGGTTGGTAAGGAATCCAGGTCTCGTCGTCGACCCGGAGCTTCTGTGGTGGCGGTCACATGGGCCACTTTTGGTGCGGAGGGAGCGGGCCCCCGCGGAGGTGGTACGTCGACGTGTTAGGGAGGAGGACGAGCACGTCCGTCGCTACATGGCGGCGTTGGACGCCAGGTTCAACAATACCTGTCAGATTCTTCAAGGATCTCACCGTCGGCGACTCAGAGACCGCTAGTGAACCGAGTTCACCGTCCTCCACTTTGGATTCTAGGATATTCATCTGTATTGGTGATCTTATATGATAATATTCAAGATGTATTAGTTAATATTTGGTGATGCATTAACTAGATTATTTGGGATGATGTATTAGTTAATATCGAGTGCTTGTGATTTGCCAGTCATTCCGGCAAAACATAGGGAATTGTTTCTATGTCATTGCTCGATATATGGAACGGGTTGACTTTAGGTCTGTTTCGCTCCTTGTGTGTCTTTCAGTGAGGGAGAGTGTCCACCATATATATATATATATACACACACATATATATATTATGAGAGGTAGAATCCCGACTGTTGTCGTGGGGGTCGCTTCTCCTTCTCTCCCGTGTGCTAGACATTTTGGTGTAATGCACTCGAGGAAAAATGGAGGAGCCACCATCACCGACGGTCGCAATATCATAGGGAGTGCCCACCATATACGTGAGATGAGAGTTGAGGAAGGAAAGACTCGACAGACCTAAAGTCAACCCGTTGCATATTGAGTAATAGTGATCTGTGTGTTGATCAGTTTCCTGGTAGTTTCCTTCGATCGATTTTAAATATTTAAAATCGATCGAAGGAAATATTAGTGATCTTATATTATAATATTAGAGATATATTAGTTAATATTTGATGATGCATTAGTAACTGGATTATTCGAGATGATGTATTAGTGATATTATATTCGAGTTTATTATAAATGTATTAGTGATTTTATCGGTATAATGCGTGTGTGACATTCAGTATGTCGTTGCTCCTTGTGTGACTTTAATGTGTGTTCTTGATGGAGGAATCCCGACTATTGTCGTGGGGGCGCCTCCTCTTTCTTCTCTCTTTGCGATATACTCGTCGGTATAATGCGCAAGAAGAGAAGAAGGGGGGTCCATCACCGGCGGTCGAACTATTACTGTGAGAGAGTGCCCACCAATATATATACACCACCATATTAGTGTGAGAGAGAGCGCACCAACACACCATGAGATATGAGAGTTATTTAAGAAAAGCCTTAACGGACCGAAAGTCACACACGCATTAGGATCTAAAACGTGCAGTAATTCTTGAATTATGAACACATGAAATGTCATCATCATCAGACGACGATAGGATTCAAGCGTGTGAATCATGTGGTGAAGATAAGGGTCTTTGTGACCAGCCTGGGCTGCGAGACGGCAGGTTCTTCACCATGAAGCTTTACGAGGACTTTGATATTTCTACGGTACGCGACGATAATAACTGTTTTTTCGTAATTAAGCATGATTTCCGTTTCTTTCCTTCAACGCATAATTTCTGTTTTATACAATTCGACTAGTTCGTCTCTTGTCATGCAAGATGGTATTTCTTGGAGAGGCTTGGTTTCGAAGAGCACGAGAGTTTCGAGACGAGGACAGCCAACCTAAGGACTAAACATGGTCACACATTTCTTGTGAAAGTAATGAATGCACTTAATAACACAGAATTAGGGTGCTCAAATTGGGAAGCTCTTTACAAGACATATGGATTTCAGGAGGATATGTAAATAACCTTCTATCTTCGTCCTGAAGATCATATTGAAGAAAACATCGACATTTGGGTGGATGTCGATATGCTTTCTGTTTTACCTCCATGTGAGTTTGTCAACCATGCATATTTGTCAAGTAATTTGCATTCTATGTACATAAATATTTATTGTTTATCCATACTAAATTTATTAATTTTTAATTTACAGCTTGTTTCGTTTCTTCGAGTGAAATACAGAATATAATCGACATGACACACTATCCTTATGGATCACAACTAACTTGGAAGGAGAAGGATGATCTTATCTACTTTGTTATTGGTGTCATAGCTGGTAAGGACATCTTCCCATATAATTTGGGAACTGGCCCAAATTATACATTGTACATGACACTAGTGCATAGGTTGAGGGCGAATGACATTCGTCGAAATATCTTGGTAAGCGTTGCTAATTAAGTACACTAGTACTGTTGCGTAAATGGTATTGATTACATTGCTAATTAGGCTACTAGTACGTTCTTCAATAGAAATTGCCAAAAGAAGTTGTGCCACCGTTGATGCAACCCGAAGGTAATATGACAATAAGAAGGCCCTTCCATCCCGAGTTACCTTTTACATACTCGACTGAGTGCAAATCACCAAGAAGGCTTCAAATTGAAGCATGAGGACAAATAAAGAAGGATCGCAAGCCACAAGTTGGAGACCGTTGGATCTCTTTGCTTCATCATGAAGACATAGGTGTTATTATTTTTATGTCATTTTATCTAGGAGGGAGGAGTAGGTCCTATGAGGGAGGACTATGTCATTTATCTTTTTTGTTTTGTTTTATGAGACTTTACCTTTGTATGATTAAGATGATGATGATGAGTTGTTAGATCTTGTGTAATTAATGGTTTCCTTCATTTGCTTATTAGGTAGCATCAAGTTCTGTCTATATGTATAGTAACTAGCAGCGTCGACCAAACAAGGAGAAAGAGAGGACACTTCTCTCTATTAATTAGCTAGCTAACACAATATGAAACCCCTAAATTAACCCTCCAAAACCCCCTAAACCCCCCTTTCAAAAAAAAAACTAGCAACTTTTGATCCCGGTTGGTGTTACCAACCGGGACTAAAGGTCCTCCTTCCTCGGCTCCTCGCAGAGGCCACGTGGAGCCCCTTCTGTCCCGGTTCATAAGCGAACCGGGACTAAAGGTTTAGGGCTTTAGTCCCGACCCTTTAGTCCCGATTCCAGAACCGGGACTAATGGGCCTATGGAACTGGGACAAATGAGTCGTTTTCTACTAGTGGGACGTCCCAATCGTCCTTCTCGATTGGTATGAATATATACATACACAAAAGTTTAATCTTATTTAATACTATAAAGGAATTTGTTGAAACATATATATATATATATATTTGTAGAGAAATGGATTTTACCATATTTGCTGTTGAGAGCTTATTCTTTTGATGTTCTTTGACATACATGGAAACCAATTGATGCTTCGTTTTTTCAAATGCAGTTTTAAATTTGGCAACACCTTGAACATGATTATTTATATCCATTATGTGCTACAAACAAATAAATATTAGAAAAAGTGCCAGAAAAAACAAATTGGTATCAATATAAAACAGGTTTTGCAAAACAGACAAATTTAGAAGATGTATGTGCTTTCTTAAAATTTACCTCTCCGAAGGATGGACCTAATATTATTCTATCTCTACCACTTTCTTGTGAATCTTGTCTGCTTTTCCAGATATCTGCTATTTCATGGAGCACCTTCTTTTCTATGTCATGCGTGTTCCTATGTGCTGGTCTTGGACCAAATGTTGCCTTCAGGTACGCTTGAGTAAAAGACGTGCTTTCACAGTCTCTAGTCGTGCGCCTAAATATAGTAGTGTTGTGACAGAAAAATGAAAGAAATTTTTGATGTGAGAGTCTATAACAAATTGAGAGATTTAATAATGTTTTCGGTTTGATGTATTCTTTCTCGAACTGTTGCCTCGCATAACTATTTTGAGATGTGCATAAGAAAACAACTCACTTTTTAAATTCTTTCTGCCAGCTATCGCCAAGAAAAGAGACATAGAAGGTACTTCCAAAAATCTCAGTTCCTTTGAAATTCTGTCAAATCCTGAATTAATCCTTAGAGCTGTTAAGATGGGTGTTAATATTCCAGATTCAGATTTTGCTAGTGTGTCGATGCTGTCTTGACTATCGGACGCGGGCAATAGAACAGAGAAGGCCACGGCTGCGTCGAAGGTGACCATGTTTGTGTCAGTAGGTACTTCTCCGCCGAAGTCCGACCCAACAACTCTGGTGTCAAGAGCGGCGACTTGTGTCTATGACCTTAATGCTCCTGAGGTGTGCTGCATCAATGAATGCATAGCTCAAGTCATTTGGAGAAAATTGGACTATAACCATGTCATGCAACTCATGTTGTTTCGAAATAAAGAAAGTACAAATATTCCATACAGAAAAACGTAAAAAAAGACTGTTGAAATATGCATATTGTCAAAAGTGTGCGCATTCAGGCCTCCTTGTTCGATGGGCATATCTTTGGTGTAATCATGCTACGTTGCTAGTGAATCAAAATGCGGATTTACTATGACTGTACTTTGTTTGGTAGAAGATTAATACTAGTTAGCTAGCTCCTTTTTGTACCGATCGATGTTGCGAGGCAATTTCTTCTACCATGGCCGCGGCGAGGCAAATGGTGACAACTGCACCATGGTCTAGGGGGATGTGTGCCGCCCTGTTGAGCTAGGAGGCCTCATCATAAGGATATGAGAAAGATGGGATGAGTGCTCGAACCTAGGTTGCCATGTCGATGGCTGCAATGTCTTGCTGGTTCCAAACCCTGGGCACAGTTCCCGATTAAGGTCAGGTGACAAAATCGACAGTGAAGCTAGGGCAGTGAATAAGTTCATGTTAGGCGGGGGATAACAGGTACACCACCCTGTTCTAGTTTGACCTATGCTTTTATCGGCTCCCAAAGTATGAGCAAACGTTGGTCAACATGGGTGCTAAGGCCAGCGGTAACAAATCGTTTTTTTTAAGAAGAAGACCCCCGGCTTCTACATCTGGATGGTGCACACAACCATTTCAATAATTATTTACAACGATCTTACTAAGTAATACATCAATAAGTTTCAAGCCACTATCTTTACAATATTTGTCGCTACTCTTATCCACTTGATGAAGGGATGTCTATTGTCTGAGCCGTATACCAAACAGACATCACATCAAGACCCGACATCTATAAAGCTGGAGCCCCAATCAAGCCATTGCCCGATCTAGGACACACACCGGTCCTACACACTCTCAGAGGCCGCCGCCGTCTTCCACCGATCCATCTTTAGAACAGGTACCGACACATCGACATTGCAAGGCCTACCGTCGACGCTAGCACGACAACAGACAATGCCACCTTCCTATGCACAATCATCATCATACATCTATCATCGAGACCATGCTGCACCATGCCGCCATGACTCCACATCGTCGATGCGTGACATGAGATGTCGCTCCACCTCTAAAACCGTCCACTAGTCCCTTGAGCCAATGCACACTTCCAAGAATGACGCCCCAAGGAAGGAACGACACAGAAAAGCGTCGTCATCATCCGATCAATTGATCAAGGAGTTGTGAGTTTCACCACCATAATTCCTTCATGGAGGAAACGACGCTAAGAGTGTCACCATCATTGGCTCTGGCCATAGGCTGAAGACCATGTTTTCACCCAGATCTGTCCTAAGAACATCCAATCGACAACATGTGCACCAAGTAGACCGCCTTCAAAGCCATAGATTTGGCCGCCCAGATTCGGCGATCATCCACAGCAGAACTGCACACGTGGGAGCCATGGCACAACGGCCACAACCTGTGTGTGCCACCATTGGAGGCTAGGAGGAGGGTCACCACCCCACCTCGCCAAACCGTGAGAGCCACCGAGAGGAATAATGCGTGCTTGTCACCGTCTCTGATCCGAACCAATACTGACCCAAAGCCACCAGATCGCCGATGTAGATCTGCCTTGGATAGGGACAACACCACACCATGCCGCCAAGGAAATTCCGAGCTTCACTTGCCGCCACTGTCTAGGTACGCCGCTCCGGGATCCAGGTCGGACGTCGCCGCCGCCACCAACCACGTCTCGCCGCGCCGCACCGCCGCCACCAACCACGTCTCGCCGCGCCGCACCGCCGGCCACCGCACCATGGCCGACGTGACCGCGCGGACACGCCGAGCGGCCAATGCCACCCGATCTTCAATATCGCCTGCAACTCCACTGCCTCCGCCCATCACCATGCCGCCGCATTACGACATACGGAGGAGAGCCGCCGCGACCCAGATCCGGGTTATGATTGTTTTTACTAAAATTGGTACTAGTTGAAGTACCAAGTCTAGAGTCATCTTTGACCCCGTCGGGACACATCTCACAAACAAAATACAAGAGGGGTGGGAAAAATGAATGGGTAGAAAAGAAATACGGTGGCAAGTGGGTCCAAAAAGTAGGCGCCAAGAAAACATTACAATGAATAGTTCTTCCATCTATTTATACTCAACCTGCTTTCTAATTTCCAACATATTCGTCTTGCTCTCTGTGGCTGACCTCCGCCACACTGTCACCGTCACTTCAGCGGTTGGCACTCACGTCATCAGCTGGATGTGGATTCAGGACAACGTGGGTGCACTCAAGTGCAAAGAATCTTGGAGTTTCTCTAGCTAGACAGTCTCGAATGTTGAGGGTTGTGTTGCACCACGAAGACCCTATTATCATGTGGAGTCAGAAGCCCCCGCGTCGCCTCTTTCTGGCGACACGGGGGGAGCCACTCCGGTGCCGCCACCGTCCTGCACCCCACCGCCCCCTCACCTCGCCGTTGCCTTAGGAGCCCGTCGGCAAAGCCCAGTCAGGCTCCAGGGAAGGTGGCAGCAGGGCGTCCCTCTCGGAGGAGCACGGGCAGATAGGGCGTGACGGCCTATGCGTGGAGGGCGCGGGCGGTGATGACCTGTGTGCGGCGGGGGCGCGGCTCTTGGCGAGCGAGGGCGCTGGATCTTGCGGGGAGCGAGCGGAGGTGGCTAGGGCGCGGCGGAGGCGCGACGTTGGTTGCGTGGTGGTGTCGGTACATGCTTTGACGGGGCTGCGACGGCGATGGGCGGCTCGAGCGCACGACAATGGCGTGTGGGGGCGCTCTTGCGGTCGGCGACGGCATGGATCTGCCTCCTGGGATCGCGAGCAGGGGCTGGCCTGGTGGGGTGCGTGTAGGGATGGGCTGCTGTTGTAGCGTGGCGGATCTGAGGGTGTGATGGTGAATGGTGCTCGGACGCTGGGGCGACGCCCTGAGCCTCTTCTTCGGCAGCGATGGCTGTGGTGGGTGCGTGGGTAGCGACATGGCTGGAGCGTGGCGGTGTCGGTGCTCCGCAGCAGTACGTCGGCTCTCGATCGCACCCGGGACGCTTGGTGTTCGCCGATGGGTTGGATGTGGTTGTTGCGCAGGGTGTCGGACCTGTTCAGACGTGGCCAGTTTTGACTCCTGCGGTGGAGTTGCAGTAGCCTTGTCGGCGCTCTGCATGGTGCAGGTGGCGGCGGAGGGCTGCTCTCATCGATGGCTCCGAGATCTGAGGCGGATGGTGGTTTAGGCAGGCGGTGGATCCCGCTTGCCGTTTCTAGGGAAGGGCTTCTGTTGGCTTCTCGAGGCGAATGCCTTGCCCTGGCCTTGGCCGGGGCCGACGACAGCGACGCATGTGGGCGCCGCACACCTTCTTGGAGGCGTCGTTGTTCGAGGACCTACGACCTCTTTTCTCGCACTCCTAGGGAAACCCTTGTTCCAGGTTCCTGGAGCGGATGATGGCGGCGCTCTGGTGTCGCGTTCCTTCTTGAAGGCATCATTCTGGAATGGCCTTGGCCTCGGCGAGCCATCGGTTCGGGTGGTGCGCGGTCTTAGGGCCGTCATGGAAGTCGGCGCAGCGGCTCCGAAACTCGTTGTCTTGGAGGGGTGCCGGCACTGGTCATGTGGGTGACAGTATCGTTGGCCAGCCTTGTGCGCGGCCTCAGGGTCGGCGTGGAGGTCGGAGCGGCGGCTCCGGATATGGTTATAGGGTGTCGGCTCTGGTTGCTCAGGGACGAAGCTGGCAGCTCGCCTAGTGCACGACCTCGGGGTCGGTGTGTGTGATTTCCGTCGGTATGTCGGAGCGGCCGAAGATAGTTGTACGGTGTCAGATTTGGTTGCTCGAGCGGCAGAGCGGGTTGCTCACCTGGTGCGCGGTCTTGGGGTCGGCGTGGATGCCCAAGTGGCAGCTTCGGTCTGGGTTGTAGGGTGCTGGCTTCGGGTTGCTTGGGTGTCGGAGCCGGTGGCTCGCCGGACACGCGGCCCCGAGGGTCAGTGTGTTGGTGCCTTATTAGAGGCGTCTTGTAACGGATTTCGCCCGGATTTTCGTTGATTAACCGGGCAACTCTCTTCTACCTTTTTTAATGGACCGGGCCCTAAGGGACCGCGTTTAAAAAAAGAAAGCATGTTATCTTGGCATTCACTAATCTTAACTCACAAGTATAAAATTTATTTTTTCTGTTTTTCTGTTTTTATTTTACTGCTATTGTTCCTTTTTCTATTTTTTTGCCTTATTCTCCCATCGCTTATGATGGATCCATCCAACTAGCAGAGCGATTAGCAGCGATAAGCACAATGATCCACATCCGCAAATCACAGAAGCAACAACCGCCCACATATAGATTTTGATTTTTTTCAAATAACATGACGAAAATAAAAAAAGAACAATTTCAGAAATGCTGATCCTTTTCAATATGTTAAATGTTTTTGAAATTCTAAACATTTTTTGAAAATATTTTTATTTTAAAAAGACCAGTTTAAAAAAATTCAAAACATTTTTGGAAATGTGACCAAATTTTGAATCGTGAACAAAATTTTGTAGTTTATAAAAAGAGTTCAAACAGTAGAAAAAAGAACCCTAATGTTTTGACAGAGAAAATAACCGAAAAAAACAATAATACATAATGTTCTTAAATATTTCTAGAACCGGAATAGCATGAGATGCTAGATGGGCCCTCCCAAATCTAAGCTTCCCATACGAAAAGCCGCCTATTTGACGAGTAAAATTGGGTATTCCTTGCACAAGAAGTGATATGTATCGCTCACTGTGAGCAATACACTCACGTCGCTCACATCTGCCTTGCTAGGCCAGTCCATGAACGTCGTCGCTATGCGGTGCTTGTACGTGTACCTTAGGGCCCCGCCGTTGACCATTTATTTCTAGAACGGAGGCTCAAAAGAATCCTAGCTTTAAATTAGCAAAGCCATCAACTTTTTCGGGATTACAAACTCAAAACCAACACAAAGCGCTGACCATATATTCGATCGGAAGCTACTCGTTGCCAAACTTACTTGATCACCTAACTTCTGAATCAACGGCCCCACCTGGCCTTTTGTTTGTTTTACAAAGGTTTGTGTAACATCGGTGGATTAAAATATGCTCACATATTCAAAAAGCGTTCATGTATTCAAGTAATATTCGTGGATTCAAAAAATATTCACGAATTCAAATTATGTTTGTCGTGAATTCAAATATCTTCACGATTTCAAAAATTGTTCACATATTAAACATAAATCACGTATTCAGAAAAATGTTTGTGTATTTGAAAAATGTTTGTGAATCGAAGAACGTCCTCAAATTCAAAAATATTTCCGATGAAGTAGAAAATGTATGTTATTAAAAATGTCGAGGTATTCAAAAAATGTTCATGGATTCAAGAAAGGTTCATGAATTTCAATATATTCCTGGTGAAGTCGAAATATGTCCATGGAATCTAGAAAAACTGTTCATTCGAAATATATTCACCATGTGTTTAAAATGTACGCGGATTCAAAACAATATTCTTTAATTCAAAATTCGTTTGCAACAAATGGAAGATGTTCACAAATTCATAAAATATTCATGACTTCAAGAAATGTTCGCTGCTTTGAAAAATGTTTACGAATTCAAAGTATGTTTGTGGTGAATTGAAGAAATTTTCATGTATTCAAATCATTGTTCACTAATTCGAATATTGTTCACCAGTTCGAGTATTTTCATGAATCATATTTTTTTATTAAATTTGAAAAATGGTTTTTGAATACGAAAAATGTTCCCAACTTCAAAACTGTTCGAAAATTGGGGAAATAAAATAATGAAAATAAAAGTTTAACTCAGAAACCAATGAAAAACCATCATACAGAGCGGGGTCACATGGAGGCAGGGTCGCCCGAAGATAACTTGCAATTGGTCTGTGCAGGAGCTACCGTACACCCGGTAAAAAGAAAACGGAAATGCAATGCGTGAACGTTCGCTTCGACTGTAGTCCAAGCGAATTTCATGGCAACCACTAGATTCGGATCACTTAGATGTCAGTTTTCCTAAAGAAAAACACTGGTAATTCTGGCATATATGTGGCAATTTCCCTGTCTGTACATGGCATTTCCCTAAAAATCGCAGGTGATTTTAGTTACTTTAATTAAAATATCTGAATTGGACTGGCACATGGGGGTAAAATTTTGGCTGGCCATATTGCTCACAGATGGACATTTTTTTCCTCTGGATCCGGATCCGGATCACTTGGATGTTCATGATTTCTAAGAAAATCTTCACAATTTCCAAAAATGTTCACAAAGTCCAAAAATGTTCATAATTTCAAAAAATATTCATGATTTAGAAATTCGTTACCGAATTTGATAGATGTTCGAAAAAATCAAAAGACGCAGGAAGAAAAATGAAAAATCACTCTTGATATTGCTCTTTATTCACCAGATTCGTCGGTGTATTTTCCTATTCTTGCTCTGAATGAGCATAGGCCCTCGTGTAGAGTTCTAAAGGAAAACATTTCTGATATAGTTTCCCAAAATTCAAACAAGTTGGTTAGGCTATTGTTTCCCTTCTGGAGTCTGGAAGAGAAGGAAACTACTCGGGTTAGTTTCAGGTTTGCAACTGAAAGTTGAGGCCTTTGAAGTGTTAATGAGTTGAATGCCAAGCCAATTCATTGGCAATACTTTTGGCGTACTATGAGGCTACTTTGTTTGGTAGAGTATTAATAGTTGGCTAGCTCTAGATGGCTCTAAAATTTCCATGCACGGCTATTAGGAAACTGAAAATTTGGCATGAATTTCTAAGATGCTTCCTAGAACAGTCCCCCTGTGATTGTGAGCTCGTGAATCACGGAGCCCAAATGTCTCTTTGCTCATGGAAGCTCCTTGCTAGAGTCCTTACTCCACACTGTATACATCTAGAAATAAGAGGTATCAGGGAATCTTACATTATAGCCTTCCAGTGTCACAGAAAATCTAATGAATCACCATCATGTGGTCACTAGCGTTGTGCACATCACAATCAGCAGCTTGTTGCTGCCTCTCATTCAAATTAGGATTGCCATATCAATTATGAAGCTTCACCAGAAACCATGACCGTGCAACTTCCACCAGACGCAAACGAGTTTTGTTGCAAGAAAGCAACAGGCAAGAGATGAGGAAGAGAGACCAAATCAAGGAAAAGACAAAGAGCACAACCATGAACAAGATGTAAAGTTCACACTAGTTCTTAGCATTTATATCCCGAATGTGCTTTATTCTTCAGCGGACAAAGTTAATCCCTGCCAATTTTTTCTCCGTCAAAGTGTGATCAAGACCCAAGCAACCATAGCCCTTGTATGACACCGTAGGGGGATTGCTTGCCAGAGTCAATATAGATTAAGATCCCTGATTTTGTGAAATCCTAAACCCTGAAATGTGTGTGTTTGCATACGAATAGTTTGTGTTTGACGGGTATACATAGAAAATATATTATGATGCTAACTTACATATGACAATAAAATACATAAGGAAAGTATCTTGCAAGAAGTTATGAAGAACACACACATAACTATAGATTAAGTTTGCACCAAAAGTAATATTTTAAAAATACTTTATCCCTGTCCTTTGGCCATTGTCCGCTGTGGAGTGTTCTTCAGGCCTGGGTGATGTGGTGGCCGCATATGAATATTCACTACTGGAACCAGCTGCTTTGCCGAGTGCCTGGGAACACTCGGTGAAGGACCCAAAAAACTCGGTAAAGGGCGTTTGGCAAAAAAACCTCAGGCAAATGAAACTTTGTCGAGAACCGCCCATCGGGTACTCTGCAAACTTGTCCATCGACTCTCGGCAAACTAAAGTGACTTCATGTCCATCGTGTAAGGACGCCACCATCAGGTCTTTGCTGAGAGCCGACCTCGCACTCAACAAAAACTTTCCTAGTTGACGAGCGCCAGCTCTCGGCTTACATGTGTAAATCAAGAAACCAAATCAAGAAACTCCCCACGAACTGTGGCCTTTTACTGGGATTACCGCCAAGCTCTCGTCATACCACACATAAGTAACTCCCAGGTACCCTTTCGCCGTGCACCTCCTGCTGGTTCTCGGGAATAGGGTAACCAAGGTGCCAACGTCTGCCACGTATCGTAATTTCGAATACTACACCCGGGGAAGATATCTTTGTCGAGTGTGACTCTCGCAAAACAATATTGTCAACCTACTTTCTAATTCTTTTTCACCGAAAATAGATATAACAGTAATATCCACTAAGAATCACACACAAAAAATTATATACTCCATGTCTACCTAATAATAAAGCATGGAGTGCTTCTGTCCGCTCACCGTCGTACCATTTCATAAAAAACCTTTGTTTTTTGTAAATTAACCCGCAATAAACGTTTAAGTCATAGCCGGACCACCTTTTTGCATTTTCTTAAAAAAAAAACCCTGAAGTTTCCTGTAATCAACCCGCCGTCCATATGTAAGGCAGCCGAATCGTTTTTTCGTTTTAACAAAAAACCACCTGAACTTTTGGTTAATCAATCAGCAGTCTATCTAAAACAAAAGGGTCGCGATGTCTACTACACGTGTGGCATGTTAGACATGCGTCCACATACCGTGTGTGGTGTATGCAGGAGGCAGCCCACACGGTTTGTGTGTGGGCGAACAATAGAATTGCCCACACGTGTGGACGCAACTATTTCGTGCCACATGTCCAAAAAGTAGTACTCATCCCGACCTGTGTATGTGGCATAAAATAAATCTGCCCACACATCCTAGCAACTAAGTTAGTTATCCTGCGGGATGAAACTTAAGTTACCCACGTGGATGGCAACTCTAGTTATTCGGAATGACAAATGTAGTTGTAAAAGCATGGCAACTTTCTTTGTTTTAACTAATTATAGTTACCCGTGGGATGACGCTTTATCTAATTCGGGATAGTTGCCATGTGTGATTTCACCGTAGTTGTCATGTATGGTTGTAGTTGCCATGTGTGTTTATCTGGTTGTTATATACGCGCAACTGCAGTGGCCATCAACAATAAATCATAGTTGTCATGTTTGTTTACCTAGTTGCCATCTATACACAACTGCAGTTGCCATGTAGCAACATATGAGCATCGTGTCGGCGAAGAGCAGTTCGCCCACACGCGCATTGACTAGGTGGTGACTGTATGGACAAAAACTGATTCGCCCACACAAAGCTGGCAACAGCGCATTGTGGGTCGTGTGGGCAAACTCTCCAATGCCCACACACACGATGATGCCTACGTGGCACTAAAAATCCAACAGATTCTTTTAGGATTTGTGCAAAACTGAATGAACGTAGATCGGGTCGTGTGGACGAGTTGTAATTTGCCACACGTGTGGGCGTTATCTTTTTTCAAACAAAATTATCCATATCTTTTAAATCGTAACTCTTATTTTAACATGCTATATATGAAATTTGATTAGAAAAATATATAAAACCTAAATATAATGTTACTTTAGTTGTTCATATTTTTAAAATATTATTTTTGGTACAAACTTAATCTATAGTGCATGATCCATTTTTTTTCGTACCAGAGGCGTTCCGAATTGCAAATAAGCACCTATTAAAACCAGATTAAGAGAAAAAAGGATAACCACGCGTGCCCACCACTAAAAAACCTCGCGGCGAAAAATAACATATCACTATTTTTATTCCGAGCGAGTGTGTGTGTGCGTGCGTGAGAGAGATAGAGAAAGAGAGAGAGAGATGCCATAAGACTAACCACCTTCAAACGCGTTTTCATTGTGTGCGCACTGATGCTATCATCTACAGCACAAATATGATGTCATGTGAAAATAAAGGACGTGAACCTATTAGGATACTTAGTCATGATAATTTGGTTAAGTGTGTGTGTTATCTTCTCTCCCTTTGCAAGGCACATGCTCTTTTGCTAGTAAGGAACACATAAATAGCATCAAACTCGGGAAAGTATCATATATCACTACTGGATAAAAGGCTCATAGGTGGACTTAAATTAGTGACAGGCATAGATAGGGTCACGCCATTTTTTTTTTGGAAAAGTAGTAGTGCCGAGTAAAATATCTAAACTGGGCTTGTCCATGGGGGTAAGAACATCGGCGATCGCACAAGGTATAAATGGGCTGACCGGCCTCAGGAACAAGTTGCACAAGTTGTACTAGAAAAGTATTGTCCCTCGCTAGAAGCAAAGACTAGGAAATTTTGAGAGATCCTAGTCCGCGCAAAGGTCGAGGTTGTGTACACCCCTTAGTTCCTCCTCACGCAGGTTCCGGGCCAGCCCATCGCAGGGAGGGCACTCTTGTTTTTTTTATGTTTTTCATTGTTTTTTGTTTTCAGTTTTTTAAAATAAAATTTCCAGAATTTAAAAAATAGTTCTGAATTTCGAAATGATAAAATAATAAAAAAAGAACGAAACTAGACGCCTTGGAATATGCAGCTCATGCGCTGCAAGTATGTAGATATCATGTTGTTAGGATGGGCCAATATCCGAGGCGCTACGTGCGATGCTCGCTAGGGCTCTCTAGAAGTGATACATATCCCCTCCCCTCGGCATGTTATTCCATCTTTAGATTGAGCTTGAATGCGTTCCATCTCCATCTTTATTAAGAGCAACAGGCGACAACGTTTGCATGTTTCCTTTCTGTATTGCTGGTTCAACGCAATTATTGATGAATTAGTAAACATATTTATTTGGATCGTTCAATGCATGCCTACAAGATAGATCTGGGCCAGCTCGGAGTCACATAAACTTGATTGCAAGAAGCTGTGGAAGGACACAAACACGACATAGTTTTGTGTGGCAAGGAAGCTTGGTGCATGCGAGCATAGAGCTCGGACATTGCTAAGTTCTAACATGAGACACACCTGTGGAGGACGTTGGCGAGTATAAAGTTGCACCACGAATGGTTTGAGAGTACATAGTGTCTCGATATTGAGAACTTTGTTTTGATAGACGATGAGCCAATCACCCATTTTTGATGGTGGGGGTGGATTTCAATCAATGGCACATCATGGCTATGGTAATCGGAATTGGGATAAGAGGTGAGTGCAAGGGAATGCCAATGTACTGTAAGATTCCCTAGTACCGCCCATTCCTAGATGTATACAATGCAGAATAACAAGGATTCCATCAAGGAAAAGCCACGAGCAAGGAGACATGTGTGTTCTAGGTTTCATGAAGCTACTCTAAAAAGCAACTTACATTCTTATGCCAACTCCTTAGTTTTCTAATAGTTGTTCTTGGAATTATTATAAGTAGCCAGAGGTAGCTAACTACTCTACTATAATAACATGATATGCAACATCAAGGCTCTCCTTAAAGACCCTTTCAATGCACAATATCTTTTACAGTGAGGTGTTATGACTCGACTTTAAAGAAGAGTGGCTTTTCAAAGTCTATTGCATATTTCTCTACTGTTTTCACGAAGCAAAGCCTGTAAATGCACACTATCTTTTAATGACCTCTTGTAACCAATGTCGGACCGACAATTTGTAGATGAAAGACTGTAACCTGATGCAACATCAATGCAAAGAATGAGTTCGTATAAAGCAAGCATTGTATTGCATTGGGCATAAGAATTCAAGCCACCAATGTTGCTAGCCATCTTTCATTTAGCAGAAGAACTCCAACTAGTAATGTTGCTTGATATCTCGGTAGGGGTATCTCCTTAGCCAAAAACACCACTATACTGCACAACTACATATTTTACTGCAAGAAAATGTGTTTCGTAGCAAGAAAGGAGCATTCTAGATTAGAAGAAGAGAGAATAAATCCAGGAACACATAAAGAGCGGAACCATGAACAATATGAAAAGGTCCTAGTAATTCTTAGCATATAGATCCAGAATGCACTATCATGTAGCATACAAAGGTTTTTTAATCGTCGATCCTGGCCAAGATTTTCTACTCAAAGTATGATCAAGAGGCAAGTAGCCACAACCCTAGCTCTTGATGTAGGAGGATCATTAGCCGAAGTCAATATAGATTAAGATCCCTCATTTATCTCGGGCTCCTCAGCTCTAAATATGCCCCTTTTGCAAAAGAAAAAAATGACTGATGTATGTCCTGCATTCCCTTCTAAATCATGATTTCTCTATGCATAATTTGTATTTTTTTGGAGATAAATTGAATATAAATAAAATGTTGTGCAATAAGGGTTCTTCACGAAGGTCAACTTACCGCTGCTTGGCCTAGTTGAATTAAGAAGGCCATCGATGTCAGAGCCTTGTTGTGACTTACATATGTAGCTCCTTAAGGTGGCAATAAAAGAAGGATGCAATACACATATTCCAGCACAAAAGGGTCAGTGTATAGTTTATTGGCACTAAGCAGTCCGCGATGCAAATTATCTTACTTGACTCTATCCGGCATGTGTTCAGTTCCATGATTCTGCCAAACCATGTTTGTCCCATCTTTACACAACCATTGATGTAGTTCATTCCAAAGCGGAACTAGTGTGGTGTTAGTGATGCCTAAATGAAACATTGATAATTGACATGCTCGTATATTGCTCTACAAATGTTTTTCTCATAATGTGAATGAAGCTTCTCAGTTTTTTCTTTTGTTGATGCACTATGCTCTGCTTGAAGTAAGGCGCTTCATTTCCTCTTCTTGCTACTGTTGTTGCCTCTCTATCAAGCCAACATAGTGTGGTCAGCTGCCACAGGAGATTGTCATAGGTTGTGAGCAAGCTAATCAATATAGAGATGACAAGTTGTCACACATGTAAACCTCCATAGTAGCAATTGTTTTAGCCCCATTTTATGAGAAAGAGGTGTTTGAAGCAATAACAAAATGAAACAGAACAAGGACCCCGGTCATGATTGGTTCCCGACCGAGTTTTACAAGATGTGTTGGAATATTATTAAGGGAGATCTAATGCCTATGTTCCATGACTTATTCAACGGGCATTTACAACTTTTCCACCTAAACTTCGGAACAATCAAGTTGCTGCCAAAGAAGGAGGAGGCCGTACGCGTTGAGCAGTTCAGGTCTATATGTCTGCTAAATGTGATTTTTAACATCCTTACTAAGATTGCCACAAATAGGTTGATACAGATTGCCCATTTGATAGTTCAACCCACTGAGACGACCTTCATGCCAGGTAGACACATCCTAGAAGGGGTCGTGGTCTTACACGAAATCCATTGGAAGAAAGTTGATGGAGTCATCTTCAAAGTGGATTTTGACAAAGCATATGATAAGGTCAAATAACCCTTTCTCTAGCAAGCCTTACATATGGAGGGATTCAATGAAACCTGGAGGAAACAGGTGGATTCCTTTATTCAGAAAGGTAGTACTGGAATTAAGATGAATGATGATATATGTCATTATTTTCAGGCATATAAGGGCTTAAGACAGGGACATTCGAAGTCTCCTGTCTTATTCAACATTATAGCGGATATGTTGGTTGTTCTTATAAGTCGGCTTAAAGAGAACGACCAAGTAGGAGGACTAGTTCCACATCTTATGAATGGGGGAGTATCCATCTTACAATACGCGGGTGATACAGTTATCTATTTTTGCCAAGTTTATTTATTTTTTGAACTGGGCAAAGAAATCTTTACTGAGTTCTATTTTTTGCACTGGGCAAAGAAATGTTTGCCGAGTTTCTTTTCATTTTGCACCCGACAAAGAAATCTTTGCGGAGTTCCTTATTTTGCACTCGGCAACCATTTCTTTTTATTTTTAAATTTTCTTGTCCCTTTTCTTTGCCGAGTTCCTTTTCATTTTACACTGGGCAAACATTTATTTTTATTTTTTGTTTTCTCCTCCTTCTCTTTTTTCTTATTACTTTTGTTTTATACATTAAATTTGTTTCCTCTTTTCTATTTTATGCGTCATTCTTTTGTACGTTGTTTATTTTTATTTTTATTTTTTCTATTCCCTATTCATCTCTCTATTTTCTTTTATACACATTTAGTAAATTTTCTGGGCATTATAAATTTTAGTTAATATAATAAAAAATTGTAGTGTAAATGCATACAAAAGTTGGTAAAGTAGGGTTAAAAAAGCATAATTGTGTTCTTGACTATATGTTTAGGTATCTCCACGGGCGAGGTGTGAAGGCGATGTGACCATTGTTTCATCCATTGCCTTGAATTTTTATGTACACTCAAGATACATCATTACTCGATTCATATAAAAATTTGGAATCTCTCGGGATCTGTTTTTTTATATTTAAACTATGAAGTGCATTTTTAAACATTTAACGGATGTAATTCAAATTTGAACTCCAAGTGCGGAAAAAGTGCGCAATGTTGGGTTGAAAAATCATATTTGTGCTCTTTTGTCTATGTTTAGGCCTTATACAAGAAAAGGAAAAGAACTCCCAACATGAGGGTGCCAAGACCTGAACATGTAGTTTTTCGTTCTACAAATTCCCAAAAATGCAAACGAACTCCGAAATGAATAAAAATTGGCATGGTGCACTCATACGACACCTTCATGCCGTGGTAAAAATTTGAGAAGGTTTGGCAAAAGTTGTGATGTACATTGCTTGGAAAGTAGACCATCTCCGATGAAGAAACATGTTTTTGAGAGAGAACGGATCTAGTTTGAACGTGAAGAGACCGACGATTCATCCGTTGGCATTGAATTTTTTTCAACACTCAAGATACATCAATACATAATCCATGTAAAAATTTGGAATCTTTCGGAGTTTGTTTGCTATTTTAAGCCATTAAGTGCATTTTTAGACATTTAATGAACATAATTCAAATTTAAACTACAAGTACCTGAAAAAGTGGGCAAAGTTTGATTTAAAAATCATATTTGTGTTCTTGAGTCTATGTTTAGGCCTTATACAAGAAATGGAAAGGAACTCCAAACATGAGGATGCCAGGACATGAGCCCGAACATGTAGTTTTTCGTTTTACAAATTTCAAAAAAGTAAACGAACTCCAAAATTATAAAAATTGGCATGGTATCCTTATATGACACCTACCAGCTTTGGTAAAAAATCAAGAAGGTTTGGAAAAAGTTATGATGTATATCGCTTGAAAACCAGACCATGTCCAAGGAAGAACATGTTTTCAAATGAGAATGGGTCTAGTTTGAAGATGAATAGACCGACACTTTATCCAATCACATTTATTTTCCAGGACTCAAGATACATCAATACATGATACATGTAAAAAAAATTGACATCTTTTGTAGTCCGTTTGCTATATTTAAGCCATTAAATGCATTTCTAGACATTTAATGGATATAATTCAAATTTAAACTGCAAGTGCTAAAAAAAGATGAAAACATTGGGTTGAAAATCATATTTGTGTTCTTGAGTCTATATTTAAGCATTATACAAGAAAAATAAAACGATACCAAACATGAAGATGTCAAGACTTGACCCCGAACAAAGAGTTTTTTAGTTCTTAAATTCAATTTAAAAGAAACTCTAAAAAACCTTTAATTTGACAAGTAGGAAGTAAACTAGCCAATGTTTGTTGACAAAAAAACATAGAGCTTTCTAATGATATTTTGTCTGTTTTTATTATACTTTAATCCGCAAAGGATACACACAATTTGCTTTCTTTTGATTAGCTGAGAGAAAGCAGACTCTCAACCAATCAAAGACAAGCATGCGGATCAATGAGGTGACAAACTGATAGCCACACATCTCTCTCCTTGTTTTTTTTGTATCTCACCGACATGCTTCACCCTTTCTCTTCTCTTTCTCTTATCCGTTTCATACAAACACCCTTCACCGACGGTGCACGACGCGGCAGCAACAAGCAGCTACACCGGCGACAAGCAGCGGCAAGCAGCAGCGCACACAACCACAACGACGGCGGCAAGGAGCAGCACTGCACACGCAGCCACGGCGGTAAGGAGCAGCACTGGCGCACGCAGCGACCGCGGCAAGGAGCTGTGGCATGAAGCAGCGGCGGCGGCAAGAAGCAGCGGCGACGCACTCAGCAGCATGCAGGTGTGGCACGCATACGGCAGCACAGTACCTTCGAAAGAAAAATTACAATGAAAATCAGTAGCTAACTCCTTAATCTCACTGATGATAACGTCGTAAGTACCTCTCGTGTGGCTTGCTATATCTGCAATGACCTGCTTACAATCGGAAGCACTCAAGATATTGTGGAGTAGTAGATCTCCCGCCAATGCCAATGCCTCTCTGCATGCAATAGCTTCAAGCGTGGCTAGCTCCGTCATGCCCTCAATAACCAGCGCCGAACTGCCGATATAATTGCCTTCTCTGTCACGACACACTGCCGCTGCCGATCCTCCTCGCCCTGCTAGGACAGCCGCATCAACATGGATTTTTGCACACCCCGCCGGGGGCTGCTTGGCCTTTGGTCTAGGCACATGTGATGACCCATGCGATACAGGGCCACCTTGGGGAGTAGCGGTATGTTCTTGAGCAACAATTCGAAGGTCCTCCATATACCTCCTGATGAAACTGTGTGTCGAATGGGGACTCTAAAAAATAGCCTCGTGAATTGCCTTGCGCCTTGCGTGCCATATCGACCACAGCGTAACTGACAGCAAAGCGAACCAGTCTTGCGGGAGCAGTTCCATCAAGGTAAACAACCACTGCTTGGCGTTTGTCTCTGATGATGACATGATTTTATGTGTGACATCTTCATCCGATAGGGCCCAAACACTCCTCGAAGCTGAGCATTCCACCAATGAATGGCGCCATGAATCAGGAGCCCCACATAGACCACATAAGCTCGAGTCCCCCATATGTCTGTGAGCTCGAACGTCGTTGGTTGGGAGAGAATGTTTAGAGAGCCGCCACAGGAACATTCTGACCTTTGCTGGCACGTTAATATTCCATAGTCTTTTCCAAGCACTGCCCTCTGAGTTGGTGCTTGAGGAACCCGTCGTCCCTTCCAGCCCCGCTTCTCGCCGTAGCTTTGTAGATGTCAGCATCCGGTACGCTGATTTGACGGAGAAAACTCCGTTTCCCTCGAAGTGCCACACCCAAAAATCTGACATGTTTCTTGTACTCGCTGGGATCCCAAGTATTAGCTTGTGGTCCATTGGCATGAAGAACTGTTTCACCAGTGCACGATTCCATGAGGCCGATGTACTGTCAATAAGGTCAGACACTCAGTTCCGGGGGGGGGGGGGGTCGGTACACGGCAGCCGTAAGGCCGCAGCATCACGTCCCTCGATAGCCAAGTATATGCCCATATATGTGTCGTTGTTCCGTCGCCAATGCGCCTGATGAGACCTTGTTTCAGGGTATCTCTGCCTTCCACAAGCGACCTCCAGACTAAGCTAGGGTGACTGCCAAGTGAAGCCTCCAGAATGTCATTGTTAGGGAAGTAGATGCTCTTGAGCAGCCTAGCGCAGAGAGTGTCTGGGCTTTGCAATAATCTCCACGCCTGCCTAGCCAACATGGCTAAATTAAAGAGCTCAAAATCTTTGAATCCTAGACCCCCCTTGTCCTTGGGCTGTGTCATAGTTTTCCAAGAAACCCAATGTGGTTTCCGTTTCCCTTCCTTACTGCCCCACCAAAATTTTCTTATCAGCATATTGAGGTGCTCACAAAGGCCTCTCGAAAGCTTGAAACAAGACATTGAGAATACCGGGACAGATTGCGCCACTGACTTGACAAGAACCTCCTTCCCTGCTGTAGACATCGTTCTCTCTATCTAGCCCTGAACTTTACTCCAAAGGCGATCCTTCAAATATCTAAAAGCACCATTTTTTGAGCTACCCACATCGGATGGCATACCCAAATATTTCTCGTTAAGGGTTTCATTAGGAACATGTAGAACTTATTTTATCTCCTGTCTAACCCCCTCCGGGACTCCCTTACTAAAATAAATGGAGGATTTTGAGTAGTTGATCCACTGCCCCGTGGCCTAACAATAAGTATCCAGAACTTGGTGCACCTCTTGCGCCCCCACACTATTCGCCTTGAAAAACAGCAGGCTGTCATCAGCAAATAATAGATGGCTCACCGGTGGCGCTGAAGGTGCAACCTGTAAACCACTCAAATTGGATGAATCCGATATAAATTTTATAAGGCACGAAAGGCCCTCTGCTGCTAGCAAGAGCAAGTATGGGGATATAGGGTCCCCTTGTCGGATTCCTCGTGATGGCGTGAACTCTCGAAGTCTCTTCCCATTGAACATGACCGAGAACTTGACTGAGGTTACCAAACCCATGACAATGTCCACCCATCTGTCAGTGAAGCCCAGCTTGCTCATGACTGCTCTGAGGTAGGTCCACTCTACCCTGTCGTAAGCCTTCATCATATGCAGCTTTAGAGCACAAGATTAATGTTTTTTGGCCCTGTTCCTCTTCATAAAATGAAGACACTCATAAGCTGTAATGATGTTGTCAGTTATCAATCTGCCAGGAACAAAAGCAGACTGCTCCTCTGAAATGATGTCAGGGAGAATCACCTTCAATCTGTTAGATATCACCTTGGATGCAATTTTGTACAAAGTATTGCATAAACTGATTGGCCGGAATTGGGTTAGGAGTGTTGGTTTTTTTACCTTTGGGATCAAAACTAGGATAGTATCATTAATGCTCTCAGCTGATTTGGTGCCTTCAACAATCCTCAGTACCACATTGGTGACATCCGTACCACAAACTTCCCAATGATGCTGAAAAAAATGAGCAGTGAAGCCATCCGGGCCAGGGGCCTTTGTTGGAAACATTTGAAATGATGCCGTTTTGACCTCCTGCTGACTATATGGAGCATTAAGAAGTGCATTCATTTCAGGTGTTACCTTTGTTGGGACTGTCGCAATCACCTCCTCCATGTTGTGTACTCCCTCAGACGTATAGAGGTTCTCATAAAACTCTGAAGTCATGTTCTCCATCTCCGCTATATTGTCCGTGACTTGACCATCAGGACGTTGTAAGGCTTTAATCTGGGTTTTCCTCCGGCGTCGGCTCGCCCTTAGGTGAAAAAAGTACGTGTTTTTATCGCCATGCATTAGCCACTCAAGACGGCCCGTTGTCTCCAAAGAATTTCTTCTCTGTAGTATAATTCTGTAAGCCTATCAACAATCTTGGTCTCTGCCCGAGATGGTCCGGACCTGATTGTTGAAGCCCTAACCTCCTACAGGGCTTTTTTTAACTGAGCTATTTCTCATCGCACGTTACCAAAGTGATCTCGATCCCACCTGGCTAGATCCCCCGACAGCGCCGACAGTTTTGTTTTCAGTGCTCCCACCGAGTCACCAGCAGCCCCTGACCATGCTGACTCCACTACTACCTTCAAAGTCGGATCCCGTTCCCAGCATTGCTCGTATCGAAACTGCCGCCGCACCCTTGTGCATGTAAGAACGATCACATTCTTTAAGAAGATTGGGCCGTGATCACTGGTCGCCGCTAATTGTGCTCCAAGGTCGCCGTGGGGAAAGTTAAAGACCAGGCCGGGTTGGCCACATCTCTGTCAAGCCTAACCCGCGTATATGTTCCTCCACTAACTTTCTTCTCCCATGTCCACCAATTCCCAGTATAACCAATATCATATAACCCGCAAGTGTCCAGCGCATCACGAAAAGCGTCCATCTGAGCTTGACTCCTTTCTCCCACTCCGTCATGTTCATGAGCTTGTAGTACCTCATTAAAGTCTCCCATAACTACCCAAGGTAGTGTGCTTGATCCAACTATTCCTCGTAGCATATCCCATGTTTTGTGTCGCTAGTTAACTTGGGCTTCCCCGTAGACGAAGGTCACCCTAGTTTTTGTATCCATGAGAGCATCAACTGTCACATCAATGTGATATTCCGAATAACCAACAACTTCAAGCTTTATTTCATCATCCCAAAATATTTCAAGACCTCCACTTCTACCATTACTACTGACTGCAAAACTTTTATTGAAACCTAAAGTGTGTACCAAGCTTTCAACTCTAGAGCCCTCTATTTGGGTTTCTATGATACATAATATAGAGGGGGCAAGTTGCCTCGTGATATCACGAAGCTCTTGAACTGTCACGGGATTGCCAACACCGCGATAGTTCCAGCATAACAAACTCATTGCGTGTGGCGCGACCCTCCCTGGGGGCCCACCAAACGCGCATTAGAGGTGGTGTTCTTGTCCTTGCCTTTTTCAGTCAGAGTAGTCTTGGTTCTCTATGGTTCTTGCTTCCCAGATGGGCTCTGTGGCTCAGTTGAAGAGGTTAAGGCTAGCTTCTGCTTCCCATCAGTAGCAGCTAGGAGGGCCGACGCATTGCTCCCGTCAGAAGGTTGGCCTCTGCTTCACAACAACAGCGTTTGATTTGGGGCACCCCTCTTCCTGTTCTTGTCAACATCCTCCATCTTTGTATTGGTCCTCTCGACACTGGGATCTTCTTCATAGAGCTGACCAGACTGAGAGCTGCGCCTACCTTGGCCACTACCAAAACCTGCGTGGCCCCTACCGCGTCCTCCTCCAGAGCCCCATCCTACTCCTGGGCCGCGCCCTGGTCCTCTAAACCATACCGCTTAGAGGTCTTTGAAAACCAGTGCTGCCGGGAGATGGATTCCATCTCCACACTCCTTGTACTTGTGGCTAAGGTGACCACAAACCACACACCAATCCAGCAATCTTTCGTACTTAACCCTGAAAATTTCTCCGATGACCTCCTTGTTCTTCTTTATGAGAAGCGACATAACATTCTTTAAAGGCTTTCTGACATCAATTCTGATCCGAACCCTATAAAAATTACCCTTGAGGACTTTGGCTCGGCGAAGATGAACTCACCGACCGTGGCTGCCAAAGACTTGATCTTGCAGAAGTACCCATCAGGTAGGTCGTGGATTTGGATCCATATCTCCACCTTGTTTAGCTCTATCGTGGATGGTTTTGTGAAGCCATCATACGGTGATATGACCACTGTCTTCCCCTTGAAGGTCCTAGGCCCCTCCCCCATCACACGTTCCCAATCGCCTAGGCAGGAAAACTGCAAAGTGTAGAGGTTCTCCTCGAGGGGGCGGATCTTCACCTCCTGGGGGTATTGTTCATGGTACTCGTAGTTATTGTTTGATCATCAATACTATTTTGTAGAAAAGTAACGTATTTTTTATTTTCACTTTTTTTGGTATTTTTATCTGCTTAATTTTTGAAAGTAGTGTAATGTTTGTTTTAGAACTTGGGGAAGTGTATATTTGTAAATTTTAAATTTTAAATTCCAAAAATAGGGGAATTTCATTAGGGAAAAAGGGTTATTGTTCATTGCAGGTTTCTTTTGTATTTTTATCTCCTTAATTTTAATTTCCAAGAAGGTGTCATGCAGGGGAGAGCCCTGGCCATAAATCAAAGAAACGTTTTTTTGTAATTTTTAACTTTTTAATTATTTTTAAAAGTGGTTTTAGATAAATATAATTGTGAAAAAAGTGGGGTTAAAAAAAGGGGGAAACACAGGACATTATTTCGTTTTAGAACTTAGGGAAAATGTTAAAAAACAAGAAGTACTGTTCATCGAGGGTACTGTTCATGTTTTTAAGCGCGGGGGAATGTTTTTTGTTGTAAATTTTAATTTCGGAAAAGGGGGGAAATACAGGGTACTGTTTCGTTTGAAAACTTGGGGAGAAGGACAAAAAACTATATATCGAGGAAGTACTGTTCACACGGGCCACTATTCACTGAATGTTACTATTCACAGAGATTGTTGTTCATGCACGGCTACTGTTTATTGTTGTACGCTGTTCACATGGGGATACATGGCGGCGTGGGGGAGAGGCCCGGCCACAACGGGCGAGCGCCTTGGTGGCTCGCTGCTTAGTAACTTTAATATAGTGTAATATTTCTGCTATACATCTTTGCCGAGTTCTAAACTCGGTAAAGCCTTAGCCTTTGCTGAGTTCATGCACTAGGTGAAGCCTCAGTGACACATGGTGTGTGTGCCGTTTGCTCCCTTACGTTGCTTTTTTTGTGAGTTTCATGCATTTTGCACCCGGTAAAGATTTATTTTGATCTTTGCCGAGTTTCTATGAAAAAGAACACAACAAAGAAAACATTGTCAAACCTTATCCGACCAAGTACCCTTTGCTGAGTTTAACACCCGACAAAAGATTCGCCGGATTGAATTTGGTGTTTGCCTAGTTCTTTAAGGCTGGTCATAGTGAAAGTAACTTAGGTGGTATCATGCACTTGGGAATAACAAACGTGCTGATGTGGCAGAGAATTAAAGAAGACAGAAAGGATTAGAATAACATAGGTAGATACCATATTATGTTAAATGCTATACTACTTTGTATCATGCATGACAATAAATATGATACTACTCTATGATACTATGCACTATGAAAATAGTATCATACACTAGTATCGTATGTATGATAATAGCCTAAGAACTCGGCGAACACACCAATTCCCGTAGTGGACCCTGGAATTTAGGGGCCATAACCCAGGCGCGCGCGCACACATACACACCACATGTACCAGTACAAAACTAGAATCCACCAACCTGCATCAGCGCAATGCAACGTTAATCCAAAACCTAAATAGTAGAGCAAGGGAAGCAACTTTCAAAAAATACGAATAGTGCACACTACAATTCGTTGCCTCTTGTGTCTTGCTAACACTCTGACGACTAACATGAGATGATTTCCACACAACACGTTACATTCGGTTCGACGCCTCTCCACAAATTCTAGGAAAATTTGGAAATCACACATATTCCAAATGTTCTCTCATACAACATGATAGTATCGGATGCACATGAGGATTTACGGAGCACAAGCAACTATAGCGTATTGAGGGGGATTCACAATGTTTTATACTCGGTGTAACTATGTGCCCTACATCTATAGTGAAAGGCGGAGGCTTCCCACAATAACTTGCTGGCCTTGTAAGAACATGTGCGGTAAACGTGCAACCCTACTCCTCTCCATGAATGTTATTTGCTACATAAGGTGTGCTTGTTTTATGACATGTTTAAATGAGATCGACATAATCTGCACTATACGATCTTAATTGTAACTTAACTCACACACAGTGGAAACAATTTTGATGGTGGTGTGATGTTTTAATGTTGGTACTCAAAGTAACATTATTTTATAACTAATTTTGGCGAATATTGTACTCTAAATTGATGTTAATCCAATCACCCCTTTGTTGCTCTCTTTAAAGCAGAGTAGAAAGACGTCATTGTAAAAGATCTTGTGCATTAAAAGGGTCTTAAAGGAGCTTTGATGTTGCATATATATTTATAATACCTAGCTAGCTGTGGCTACTAATAAGAACTCAATGCAGGAATGTAGGAAATTGACCATTTAGCATGCCCCGCTAGAGTTCATGAAGCACAAAACATGCATATCTCTTTGCTCGTGCCAGTTTCTTGCGAGTGTACTACCTACTTTGCATTGCATCACTAGTAGAAAACAGACCTTTCGTTCCAAGCATTAGTCCCGGTCTGGTTACGAGCCGGTACTAAAGACGATATTAGTCCCGGTTCGTGCCGGCTCCAACGGCTAGGAACAGGGCAACCTTTAGTACCGGCTCGTGAGCAATATTTAGTACCGGTTCGTGTCACGAGCCGGTACTAAAGGGGCGTGGCAGGCTTTTGGCCAGACTTGGGCCCCGCGTGCACCTTTAGTACCGGCTGTTGACACCAACCGGTACTAAAGGGCAACCTTTAGTACCGGCTGGTGTCACCAGCCGGTACTAAAGACCTCCTACATATACGGCAATTTTTAGGATTTATATAATTTTAGTTTCAAAAATACTAGAGGTTTATAAAAGCTTTTTGAGTTTCTTTTTGCTATTATAGTTTTATAAAAGGTTTTTAGTTGATTCTTTTTGCTATTGAAGAATATTATAGTTCATAAAATAATATTACATTGATTATTTTTAGTTCATTCTTTTTGCTGGCTGCACTTCATGTACAAAACGGACAATCTCTTTCAAAGTATCAGAGTTTCGAACGGAAACTCATGTGTTACAAAAGCCATTTCATTTTCTTGAACTTATTTGAACTCCGGGATTTTTGTGTGTTCAAAATGCACCATTCAAATCCACATCATCAATTTTCAATCCTTTCTGACTTCATTTGTTATTTTTCATGCAGTTATTGATTTTTTTGAGCTAAATGACCCTGAAATTGAAAAGCCCTACAAATGAACTCTGAAAAGGTTGAAAGTTGGCATGGTATCATCATTTCACCCACATAGCATGTGCTAAAAAGTTAAGAGGGTTACGGCAAAAGCTGGATGTATTTCGTGTACAAAACGGACAGTCTCTTTCGAAGTATCAGGGTTTCGGACGGAAACTCATCGGTTAAAAAAGACATTTTATTTTCTTGAATTTATTTGAACTCCAAGTTTTTTGTGTGTTCAAAATGCACCATTCAAAGCCACATCATCAATTTTCAACCCCTTCTGACTTCATTTGTTATTTTTCATGCAGTTATTGACTTTTTTGAGCTAAATGACCCTGAAATTGAAAAGCACTACAAACGAACTCTGAAAAGGTTGAAAGTTGGCATGGTATCATCATTTCACCCACATAGCATGTGCTAAAAAGTTGAGACGGTTACAGCAAAAGCTGGATGCACTCGTGTACAAAACGAACAGTCTCTTTCAAAGTATCAGGGTTTCGGACATAAACTCATTTGTTACAAAAAGGCATTTCATTTTCTTGAACTTATTTGAACTCCAGGCTTTTTGTGCGTTTAAAATGCACCATTCAAAGCCACATCATCAATTTTCAACCCTTTCCGACTTCATTTGTTATTTTTCATGCAGTTATTGATTTTTTGAGCTAAATGACCTTGAAATTGAAAAGCACTACAAATGAACTCTGAAAAGGTTGAAAGTTGGCATGGTATCATCATTTTACCCACATAGCATGTGTTAAAGAGTTGAGAGGGTTACGGCAAAAGCTGGATGCACTTCGTGTACAAAACGGACACTCTCTTTCGAAGTACCAGAGTTTCGGACAAAAACTCATCCGTTACAAAAAGGCATTGCATTTTCTTCAACTTATTTGAACTCCAGGCTTTTTGTGTGTTCAAAAAACACCATTTAAAGCAACATGATCAATTTTCAACCCTTTGTGACTTCGTTTGTTATTTTTCATGCAGTTATTGATTTTTTTGAGCTAAATGACCCTGAAATTGAAAACCCCTACAAATGAACTCTGAAAAGGTTGAAAGTTGGCATGGTATCATCATTTCACCCACATAACATGTGCTAAAGAGTTGAGAGGGTTACGGCAAAAGCTGGATGCACTTCGTGTACAAAACGGACAGTCTCTTTCGAAGTATCAAGGTTTCGGCACATAAACTCATCTGTTACAAAAGGCATTTCATTTTCTTTAACTTCTTTGAACTCCAAACTTTTTGTGTGTTCAAAATAAACCATTCAAAGCCACATCATCAATTTTCAACCCCTTCTGACTTCATTTGTTATTTTTCATGTAGTTATCGATTTTTTTGAGCTAAATGACCCTGAAATTGAAAAGCCCTACAAATGAACTCTGAAAAGGTTGAAAGTTGGCATGGTATTATCATTTCACACACATAGCATGTGTTAAAGAGTTGAGAGGGTTACGGCAAAAGCTGGATGCACTTCGTGTACAAAACGGACAGTCTCTTTCGAAGTATCAGGGTTTCGGACAAAAACTCATCCGTTACAAAAAGGCATTTCATTTTCTTCAACTTATTTGAACTCCAGGCTTTTTGTGTGTTCAAAATGCACCATTGAAAGCCACATCATCAATTTTCAACCCGTTGTGACTTCATTTGTTATTTTTCATGCAGTTATTGATTTTTTTGAGCTAAATGACCCTGAAATTGAAAAGCCCTACAAATGAACTCTGAAAAGGTTGAAAGTTGGCATGGTATCATCATTTCACCCACATAGCATGTGCTAAAGAGTTGAGAGGGTTACGACAAAAGCTGGATGCACTTCGTGTACAAAACGGACAGTCTCTTTCGAAGTATCAGGGTTTCGGCACATAAATTCATCTGTTACAAAAGGCATTTCATTTTTTAACTTATTTGAACTCCAAGCTTTTTGTGTGTTCAAAATAAACCATTCAAAGCCACATCATCAATTTTCAACCCTTTCTGACTTCATTTGTTATTTTTCATGTAGTTATTGATTTTTTTGAGCTAAATGACCCTGAAATTGAAAAGCCCTACAAATGAACTCTGAAAAGGTTGAAAGTTGGCATGGTATCATCATTTGACCCACATAGCATGTGCTAAAAAGTTGAGAGGGTTACGGCAAAAGCTGGATGCACTTCGTGTAAAAAACGGACAGTCTCTTTCGAAGTATCAGGGTTTCGGACGGAAACTCATCGGTTACAAAAGACATTTCATTTTATTGAATTTATTTGAACTCCAGGTTTTTTGTGTGTTCAAAATGCACCATTCAAAGCCACATAATCATTTTTCAACCCTTTTGACTTCATTTGTTATTTTTCATGCAGTTATTGATTTTTTTGAGCTAAATGACCCTGAAATTGAAAAACACTACAAACGAACTCTGAAAAGGTTGAAAGTTGGCATGGTATCATCATTTCTCCCACATAGCATGTGCTAAAAAGTTGAGAGGATTACGGCAAAAGCTGGATGCACTTCGTGTACAAAACGGATAGTCTCTTTCGAAGTATCAAGGTTTCGGACATAAACTCATCTGTTACAAAAAGGCATTTCATTTTCTTGAACTTATTTGAACTCCAGGCTTTTTGTGTGTTCAAAATGCACCATCAAAGCCACATCATCAATTTTCAACCCTTTGTGACTTCATTTGTTATTTTTCATGCAGTTATTCATTTTTTGAGCTAAATGACCCTGAAATTGAAAAGCACTACAAATGAACTCTGAAAAGGTTGAAAGTTGGCATGGTATCATCATTTCACCCACATAGCATGTGCTAAAGAGTTGAGAGGGTTACGGCAAAAGCTGGATGCACTTCGTGTACAAAACGGACAATCTCTTTCAAAGTATCAGGGTTTCGGCACATAAACTCATCTGTTACAAAAGACATTTCATTTTCTTGAACTTATTTGAACTCCAAGCTTTTTGTGTGTTCAAAATGCACCATGCAAAGCCACATCATGAATTTTCAACCCTTTCTGACTTCATTTGGTATTTTTCATGCACTTACTAATTTTTTTGAGCTAAATGTCCGTGAAATTGAAAAGCACTATAAATGAACTCTTAAAAGGTTGAAAGTTGGTATGGTATCATCATTTCATCCACATAGCATGTTCTAAAAAGTTGAGAGGGTTACGACAAAGATTGGATGCACTTCGTGTACAAAACGGACAGTCTCTTTCGAAGTATCAGGGTTTCAGACGGAAACTCATCGGTTAGAAAAGACATTTCATTTTCTTGAATTTATTTGAACTCCAGGTTTTTTGTGTGTTCAAAATACACCATTCAAAGCCACATAATCAATTTTCAACCCCTTCTGACTTCATTTGTTATTTTTCACGCAGTTATTGATTTTTTTTAGCTAAATGACCCTGAAATTGAAAAGCACTACAAATGAACTCTGAAAAGGTTGAAAGTTGGCATGGTATCATCATTTCACCCACATAGTATGTGCTAAAAAGTTGAGAGGGTTACGGAGAAAGCTGGATGCACTTCGTGTACAAAACGGATAGTCTCTTTCGAAGTATCAGGGTTTCGGACATAAACTCATCTGTTGCAAAAGACATTTCATTTTCTTGAACTTATTTGAACTCCAGGCTTTTTGTGTGTTCAAAATGCACCATTCAAAGCCACATCATCAATTTTCAACCCTTTTTGACTATGTCCAGGGTTTCTTAATGGCATGCATGATTTTATTCGTGTGGCTGAGGCAAACAAGCATAATGGTTTCATGTGTTGTCCATGTCGTGACTGTAAGAATGATAGGAATTACTCTACCTCAAAAACCCTTCACTACCACCTGCTGAAGTCCGGTCATGTCCGGCTATAGCTGTTGGACCAAGCACGGAGAAAGAGGGGTTATAATGAAAGACAATGTAGAAGAAGAGGATGATGACAACTATCCTTTCGCCGATACAACAATGGGGAAAGCTGAAGAAGAGGCATCAATGGGGGAAGCTGAAGAAGAGGCATCAGATGAGCCCGCTGATGATTTGGGTCGGGTCATTGCTGATGCAAATAGAAACTGCGAAAATGATAAGGAGAGGTTGAAGTTGAAACGCATGTTAGAGGATCACCGGGGTTAGTTTAATATATCAGAAAAACTAAAGAAAAATTAGGACTCGATTTCACCGGGGTTTACCCGGTGAAGTTTTCTCAGATTCTCGAAATCCTAAAAGTAAAAAAAGTTATTTCAAAAAGATGATTTTTTCCCTACAAAATCAAAAAATAAATAAAAATAATTTTATTTAAAAATAAATAAATGATGTCATATTTGGATTCCTCACATTTTTCTGATAATAATGGATATATTATTTGTTGAATTTCGATTTACAGATTTAAAGATACTAATTATGCCATATGAATTGAATATATGGCAAAAAAATGAATAAAATAATAATATTACTTATTTTATTTTCATAGAAATTCAATATTTTTTTTATTTTAATAATTGTTTGGAATTCAAAAAATTAAATAATGGGACATCAAGACCTAAGGGTTAATAGGATTGATAGCTTACTATTGTCAAGAAAACAACAAGTGCAGACTTGGAAACAAAGGGTGATAGAACTCCAAAGTTAAGCGTGCTCGGGTTAGAGCAGTGAGAGGATGGGTGAGTGACTGGGAAGTTAGATGATTTGGAGTGAGGGTGATTAGAGAATAAATTGTCAAATAATTCAAAAACAGTGAATAGGGGTGATTAGAGATTAAATTGTCAGATAATTCACAGATTTGAAAATCACCAACCGGTACTAAAGGTCCTCCACCACCAGTCTACGCAGGCAGCCACGTGATGGGCCTTTAGTACTGGTCCATGGGCCAGCCGGTACTAAAGGTCTGGACCTTTAGTCTCGACCCATTAGTACCGGTTGGGGAACCGATACTAAAGGAACATCCCGATCGGGACTACTGATCGACATTCTACTAGTGCATAAATCTACTAATAGGAGGCCTCACGGAAGCAGCAAAACCACTCGGGTTAAATTGCCTATAATAAGGTTTTTGGATTGTTGGAAATATGAGCAATTTACCACAAGATTTAAATAAAATAAGCAGCTGATAAAACAAGATTATAGTAAAAGAGGCAACACTAGTCATGCTACCTAGAGGAGAATATGCCACAATAAGAGGAACGAAACTTATCAGGGAAACTAAAGTATAGTAGGTGAATATTATATGAACATGTGAACTATACCGAAACATAGGTAGAAAAGAAACTAGACCAAGTAATTCTAGCAAAAACTCGAACATGAAAAGAATGAATACGTGCTGAGTGGTGGCAGCAGCTGGGTTGGCGTTGACGTCATCACCGGCCATGTCGTCGAAGAGGTCGTTGACGTCGGGGAAGAAGTTGTCATTTGGGAAATGATCGTCGGTGTCCGTGGCGTCCATGATGAAGAAGCCAGTAGTCGCGCAGAGCGCTTCCCAAAAACCTTATCACCCTTCTTCCGTACAGAACTCAAAATGGTGGGGTTTCGGAGGCTCGGGGTTTGGAACTTGAGGGCGTGAGGAAGATGAAGTTCTGGTGTGTCTCTCTGGAAAGGAGCGACCTCCCTTTTATAGGCACAGGAGAAGGAGGCCAAGCAAAAGAGGGAGATGAAACGAAAAGGCAGCAGCCAAAGGTCGTATACCAGTCGGGGCGGGGCGGCGGAGGAGGAGCGCGTGTGTATGTCCCTCTTGTTCTCATGCTCATACATGTGAAGAAACATCCTCCCTAATAAGGAGGTCCAACTCCTACTAAATTAGCAATGTGGGACTAAACTTTTATCCCACCTCTTGCCTTGCACAAATGGGCTTAGTGGGCCTCTAGGATTTATTTTAAGAATTTTGAAAATTATTATTGGGCTGACCCATTTTTAAAACAAATTCCAGCACATATCTCATGTATCATTTTTATTTTTATTTTATTTTTCAGCAACAAACAATCCGCCTGAACAGAAGCCCATGAGATGTGCCCTCCATTTAGTACTAGGTCTGCTACTATTCATATGGCGAGAGTATGGAGGGTATTATAATCATATATTATAAACTACTTCAATAATTTATTGCTATAAGTTCAGGGTATTATCTAATTAAAAATATAAAGTGTAGACTCTTTGTCGGGATCATGCTATATAGGCTTCTCATTAAAAGGAGGCACAACCTATGTTCGAAACAACATGTATGATGCGGAGTAGGGTTGGGCATTGCAATGAATTAGAGAACATCGTTTCTGATTTTTGCCCTGACTTTGGCGGTCAGGTTAGGGTTTTTCATCATGTAACGAGATTTGATGTCTCGTACTTCATATCTATTTAAGGGTTCAATAACGATGATAACGGCTCCTGGATGCTGGTCCTTAGGGGCATGCGAACGAAGACTTTCCGGCTGTCATCACAAGGTCAAGCAAGCTCCAATAGGGGAGCGGCAACAATGGCATGTCAACGACTCGTTCTGGTTGCAGTAGTTGTCTTTCGGTGGTCTTAGAATCTCAATGTATTTTTATTATGTTGGAGATACTTTGTATTTATGAACTTTGATGATAGATCCGGATCCTTTTGTGTAAAAATAAAAATAAAAGATGGAGACAGAGCACATTCAAGCTCAGTTTGAAGATGGAAGAACATGTCAGAGAGAGGGGATATGTCTCGCTTCTAGCGAGTCCCAAGGACACGTAGCCCACAGCGCCCTGGATATTGGCCCGGCCCAATAACGAGAGAGCTACATACTTCTAGCGCAGGAGCTGCACATTCGAAAGCTTGTAGTTTCTTTTTTTATTTTCTTTTTCTTTTTTTACTTTAGTTTATATTTGAAATATGTATACTCCAAAATATTAATTTACGTATGTATTAAAAATGTCTGTTGAATACTTTAAAAATGTTCTTATATTTCCACCTTCATAAATGTTGATAGCACTCAAAAAAAGATATACACACAACTTAAAAAAGCTTTCTTAAAAGATGTTGAAAAAACTTTAATTTTCTTTATTGTACTAAAAAGAGTTCATGACATTTCAAACATGTTCAGACACTTCAAAAAATATGTTCAGGCATTCGAGAGAAATTGAAAATATGTATTTAGAAAAGTTTCATCTTGTATTTGTGAAATGTTCAGTGTGTATCAAAAAATATTCCATGAGTATATGAAAATTTTACAACATGTACTAGAAAATTAGACATGTACTAAAAACAATAAAAAACCTGACGAAACTATGAAATCCAATAAGAAAAACACACAGAAAAAGAAAGAAAAATAAATGCATGAAAGCTTCTAAAACGGGGACGAACAGGTCCATAAAAGCTTCCTAAAACCGTTCCTGGGAGCTAGAAGGGAAGATGGATGGTTCTCTCGATAAGAGCGAGATATGACCCTGCCACATGTCGGACCGAGATTCAAGGACGAGGTTTCCTTGCCGTGCGGCATCTTGCCGTTCGGCCACTGACACGTGGAACCGTCAGAAAGCTGGTCCACATGTCAGTGGTCGAACGGCAGGATGCCGTACGTCAGAGGAGCCGGCTCCGAGATCCAAATGAGAGGGAAATGACATCCTTTATGGGGCGATTTGGATGAAGTCCATGGCCGGCATGACACCAAACCCGTTTCGCTTAATGGGCTAGCTTGACGGGTCACCATACTATATAACCTGAATGAAAACCTAGGCGTCGTTGGAGTGATTTTTTTACTTCTACGGAGGTATGACCGTCCTTATGGCTCG
Source organism: Hordeum marinum (assembly GCA_022496015.1). Classification (NCBI taxonomy): domain Eukaryota; kingdom Viridiplantae; phylum Streptophyta; class Magnoliopsida; order Poales; family Poaceae; genus Hordeum; species Hordeum marinum. The sequence goes on from CM039673.1 coordinate 6,962,192, forward strand.
CACTATGCTGGTTTGATCCACAGGCAGCAGCAGCAGCAGCTAGAAGAAGAGGTAATGTAGAGCCTTTCTTTAGGCGGAGCACAGTGCACCGATAAAAGAAAAAAATGCAGAGAAGCTTCATTCACATGATGAGAAACAAATTTGTAGAGCAATATACGAGCATATCAACTATCAATGTTTCATTTAATAATCGTCACTACCACCACTCTAGATTCGCTTTGGATGAACTTCTTCGACGGTTATGTAAAGATGGGATGAATGGACTTGGTTTGGCCGAATCAATCAACCTGAACACCCGTCGAACTGAATCAAACTAAGATAAGTTGCATCGCGAACTCCTTGGTGCCAATAAATTGAACATTGAACCTTTTGTGCTCTTTTTGGAAAATGAGGAATACCTTCGGTCTCTGCATCGCAATGATGCATGCAGCCATATTATTAAACAAAGTCTTCAAAAGTACGAAGTACGGCACAAGAACTGGAAAAGAGTTAAAGTTATATGAACAAGGCCACAACCGGCACAAATAAGACTGGATGCCTATATACTAGTACAAACCGGCTCATTTGTCCCGGTTCCAAAGGCCCATTAGTCCCGGTTCTGGAACCGAAACTAAAGGGTCGGGACTAAAGCCCTAAACCTTTAGTCCCGATTCGCTTACAATCCGGGACAGAAGGGGCTCCATGTGGCCGTTGCGGGGAGCCCAAGCAGGAGGACCTTTAGTTCCGGTTGGTAACATCAACCGGGATCAAAAGGCATCCACGCGTCAGCATCTGGCAAGAGCTTGTTTTTTTTGAAAGTGTGTGTGTGTGTGTGTGGGGGGGGGGGGGGGGGTTACAGGGTTTTTGTAGGGTTAATTTAGGGGTTTCATATGATGTTAGCTAGCTAATAGAGAGAAGTGTCCTCTCTTTTTCCGTGCTTGGTCGACGCTAGCTACTATAGAGAGAACTCGATATGCTAGCTAGTAAGCAAATGAAGGAACCATTAAGTACAGAAGATCGTCATGAACATATATAGAGAGAAGTGATCGACCTCTCTTTCTCCGAGAGATTGGTCGTACAACAAGTTTTCATATACCTATCCAACGCTACTAGCTACATATATACAATATAAGATCTTTTACAATCCCTAAAATCTAATGTCAAATTCCATAATATATTCTCCGACTTTATTTATGACGTGGTCAAGAAAGAATCCCGCCAATTCTTCTTGAATTGCTCTTATGCGATCATGTGGTAGGAGTTCATCCTGCATCTGCCACATCTAATTTGAAGAAGGGGGTCAATACATATATATGAATGAAACTCAACACAAATCATTGTAATAAAATAAAATTGTGAATATTATTTCTTACGCACTCCATATTGTTTTTCAGAGTAGCCCCGCTTAGGGGTCGTCGCGTTGTAGATGAACTCGGAAACGTAGTATCCACAAAAATCATTCCCGGCTTCCTGCCACAAGCACTTTATGAGAAATAGAGTTCAATCAAACTGATAATCAAGCATGATAAATGGTATTGATGAAACTAGAATCAATGGGAGATGAGTGGAACTAGCTAGTAGTACTTACTTTCGGGTGTGTAAATCGTAGCTCCCTCGATAGTGCTGGAACAATTGCGATGAACTCTTTCCAAACCCTGCCAGACAAAGAAAATAATTATTTGATATCAGGAAATGAATAAACTTGCCAATATGATGCGATTGATTGAACTTACTTCTGGAGCATTTCAGTCACGTCCGCATAATCCTAGGGATCTTTTCGTTTCGAGTCTAAGACGGTTACTACTCCCCGCTTAACCTTAATCTCTAGCAGAATAAAGTGGAAGCTGTGCACGCATGCATAACTCATCAATTACATTATTATAACCTCGAGTAATAAGGAAAACCGAATATGCATAAGACAGTAACACTCACTTGAAGTTGTAAGGAAAGAGTATTGTCTCTTTGTTTTGATTTGCTAACAACGATTGTAGCAAGTTGTCCTTGGTTTGTGTGGCATTCTTTTTAACCGTATACTCATGTATGATATTTGGGTTAATGAACCCAATGTCATAGATTTGTGCTTTTCTGCATTCGACGATCTTCAATCTGCATAATATAGTGAGGATAATTATATATACATGCAATGAAAGAGCTGAGCTATATATAGAGACTTAATTACAGAAGTAGTATTTACAGACAGTAGGAAGTCACGATTGTTTTGTTGATGGCCTTTTGATTGTATAACTGGAATAACTCGTCAAATTCAGACAACTGCTCCATTCCAAAGAGGTCGTGCTCCTCTTTAATTCTCATCGTCACAGTATCCGGTCCAGATGCGCTGCAGGTTTTCAGGTACCAATCATGGAATCTTCGCATCATCGTTGTTAGAGGTGGATGATCATGTTTGACTAGAGGCTGCCCGTACCGGTATCTGAATTCATCCACCTCCAACGGCTCAAACAGTATACCATCGCTCATGTAATCAGCAGGATTGGTACCGGGCACCATCCCCGGATGATCAGCAGCGATATCGCTAGACACCTTGAGCGGGGGGCACGATTGGTTCTCCTGTTCGCCGAGCTGGGGAATTTTTTTTCCCACTTCTTCGTTTTGCTAACCTTGCATCATAGGAAGTACTTCCTGACCGCCGCGCATTTTGATATGTCTTTTTAAGACAGCAGACATAGTTGGAATCTGACGGAGCCGGTGGTGGTCGCTTCAGGCCATTGATAGTGCGCTTCACTTTCACCGGATCTGGCTTCTCCTTCGTAGGTGGAGTTTTCTTTGCAAAATGGTCCCTCACTTGGGCACGACATATGTCCTCGGTTTCCTGCTCTTTCCTCTCATATGATAACTTTTCTAGAGGCTTGAGAGATGGACCATATCTGAATTGCCTCCCGCCTCTGCTTGTACTACTAGCTTCCGGAGTGACGGCGTCTCTCTTCCGTGCTTGCTGACGAGACGGAGAATGAGGTGGACGCTCTGACGCGCCGGAGAAGATGGAGAGGCGGCATCTGTCTTTCGCCATTGCCAACGAGGCAGAGGAGGAGGCGGACTCCTCCGACACACCAGAGTAGGCGAAGGAGGAGGCGGAGTGTCGTCACGTGTCGGAGGAGCCGGAGAAGGAGGCAGAGTGACCTGATCACTCGCCGGAGGAGGAGGAGGAGGAGGCGAAGTGACCTCACGCGCCGGAGGAGGAGGAGGAGACGGAGGCGTCCAGTTTGGAAGTTTGATGTACTCCTTCGGCCATAGACATGTACTCCTCAGAGCATGAACCAGCTTCTTCTCCCCTTCACGAGTATGGTGGTCAAGCTCGAGATCATCAAATCCCTCCATTACTTCATCCCCCATCACAACAGCATAGCCATATGGAATCGGAAGGTAGTGAAAAGTTCCGTTAGGTTGAGGAGGTGCAACAGAGCCGAGAGCCGCCTTGAAAGTGAGATTCTGGAATTTCGTCCAAAGCTCGTAATGTTGAACCTCCGTGATAGTATCCACGGGGTAGCTAGGAGCCGTGAAGTCAGGCTGAACGGGCTCCGTGGAAGCCACGCTGCATCTCCACTGAGATGGTGGGGTAGCTTCTGGGGTAGCTTCGTGCCGCTGAAATGGTTGGCCGGCAGCTCGCTAGCTCTCACCTTCCTCTATCTTTTCTAGTCTTGCATTGAGTTTCTGCGTTTCGCTCAGCTCCGCTTTCCTCTTTCTCTCCCGACTTCTGTAACCGCCTGCGTCAGGAAATCCAACCTTCCATGGAACGGATCCTGGTGTGCCTCGTGTTCGTCCAGGGTGCTCAACATTCCCTAGGGCCTCGGTCAACTTGTGCTTCTCTCTGTTGGGAATGAACGTCCCTTCCTGCACTGCGGTGATATACTTCTGAAGCTTCGTGATGGGTATTGCAAGTTGCTCGTTCGTCGAACGACACTTCCCTATTTCAGGGTCCATAGTCCCCCCAACCCCGAAGAACCAAGTCCTTGAATGGTCTGGCCAGTTGAATGTCTCTGGTTGGACCCCTTTAGCAAGCAGGTCATTCTCAGCTTTGTTCCACAACGGCCGAGCTTTGGGTAGCCACCTGACCCCGTATGATGGTGATATTGCTTCTTTGCAGCATTGTTCTTGTTTGTCTTAGACATTTTCTTACTCTTCTCTGATGTCTTGTAGGCCACAAATTCGGGCTAGTGATCTCTTATCTTCTCAAATCGGTCGATGAATTCTGGAGTCTTCCCTTTGTCGACAAACTTTGATTTCAACTCATTCTTCCACCTCCTGAATAGATCTGCCATCTTCTTAAGAGCACACGCCTTGACCAGTGGCTCTATAACTGGGTTATTAGGATCCTCCTCTGACGGTAGGGTGAAATTTGCCTTCAGCGAGGTCCAATGATCATCTTTATGTCTATCGGTGACATAAGAAATTTCAGGGTTGTTGTCCTTAGGCTTATTCCATTGGTTGATTTTGATCGGGATGTTGTCCCTAACAATAGCTCCGCACTGAGCAGCAAATTCGTCCTTGGTCCTCTTTGGTTCAATCGGTAGGCCATCGTTCGCGAGTGCTGTGATCGTGAACCTTTCTTCCTTGCCCAACCTTCTCTTCGGGCCTCGTCTCGTTACCGAAGTTTGGCTCGATCCGAAGGGCTATATAAAAGAAGAAATAAGAGTTAATATATGTACATACCAAAACAATTAATGCATCAATTAGCTAGTCAGCATATGCTTAATTAATATATATACCTCGCCGGACTTTGCAACATCTCCCTCCTCCGTTCGGTCACTGGAGCCGTCAGCATGGTCTCCTTCCTCCGGCATTCGGTGATCGGAGCCATCATGATCATGTCCTTCCTCTCCTTCAAGACCATCGATGTCATTAAGAAACGACAAGAAATCACCTCCGCCTCGGATTATGTCCCCCAACAACTTTTCTTGTTCCAAGTCTCTTTGATCCATAGTTTCTGCAAATATTAAAACATGTCAATGAATATACTTTCTACGATTTGGGGTGGCCTTGACAACGCTTCCAGGGTTAGGGGTGGCCCTCGACGTTTCTAGGGTTCTCTTAACCTTTCAGGGATTAAACAAATGGCGCCATTCGGGATGTGCAGAAAATGGTCCATATTTTTCCTGATCTCATCTACCCTTCTATATGTCACGTTGTCTAGTGTCAAAGGATTCAAGAAAACCACGACTTCATCATTAGCCGGAAATAACAAGCGCATAATGGTACGAAGCTCTCCAAAATTGTTTTGGAACGGAGTCCCGGATAGGATAATTAGCTTTTTGGTACGAAGTTCAGCAAGAGCCTTTCGAATATCGCTATTTGGAAGGCCGTTGCTGAAATTCGTACCAAAAAGTGAATTATTCTATTCGGAAATCCGTTCCAAAATAACTTTGAAGAGCTTCATAGCATCATAAGTCGGTTACTTCCGAATAATAATGAAGCCATGAATTTCTTCAATACTTTGACACAGAACATGACATATAGAAGAATATATATATATAGATGGGATCAGAAAAAATTGGATCAACTTGTGCACATCCATAATGGGGGTATTCTTGATAAATCTATATTACCAGAGTTTTTTATATGAACATTTTACCTTAGTAACTTAGAAAAAAATGTTATCGGGGAGGGGGTATATCGACAATGATTTTTTCTAGGGTTTGGGTGGCCTCGAGAGTTGGTCGCCCGGTATATCGAGAGGGGGTGAACATTTTACCTTAGTAACTTCAAAAAAATGTTATCGGGGAGGCGGTATATCGACAACGCTTTTTTTCTAGGGTTTGGGTGGCCTCGAGAGTTGGTCGCCCGGTATATCGAGAGGGTGGTGAACATTTTACCTTAGTAGCTTAGAAAAAAAATGTTATTGGGGAGGGGTATATCGACAACACTTTTTTTTAGGGTTTGGGTGGCCTCGAGAGTTGGTCGCCCGGTATATCGAGAGGGGGTGAATATTTTACGTTAGTAACTTAGAAAAAAATGTTATCGGTGAGGGGGTATATCGACCCCCCTCATGTCGAAGTTATCGGGGAGGGTGTATATCGACAACGACATACATTCCGGATCCGTTGGAAAGCTCTCGGGGAGCTGATGCCAACGTGATGATAGGGGGGCGGGGTGCTCCCGTGGCCTTGTTGATAGATAGAGCCGATGCCAACGTGATGATAGAGCCAATGCCAACATTTTCATTTAACAAAAAAACTACCTTCAAAAAAAGACTTGCTTCGCCGTGGGTGCTCGGTGTGACGTGGACTCGATGGAAAAACTTTATGAAAATGCGATGGTGGCCGGGTCGTGCGGTTTTCTTTTCCTTCTTCATTTTTTCCTTTGTTTCTTCTTATATGTTTGTTTTCGTTTTCATTCTACAATTTCGTACATATGAAAAACAACGAAGACTTTTTACATGAACATATACACACATATACATGAAAAAAACATATATATGAACATATATACATATACATGCCCGCAAAAAAACCTAGACAATGACGGGGCGGCACCCGGTGACGGGGAGCAGGGGACCATGGGAAAGGGGGGCTCACTGGGGGCGGTGATTGATGGAGGCCGGCGATGAGGACGACGGGCTTGAGACGGCACACGATGACGGGGACGAGGACGGCTGGCGCTCGGGGAGGCGACGACGACGAGGACAACGGGCTCGGGGAGGCGACGGCGACAACAGGGACGGCGGGCTTGGGGAGGCGACGACGACGAGGACGGCGGGCTCGGGGAGGGGACGACGCGACGACGGGGAGGCAACGGCGATGACGAGGACGGCGGGCTCGGGAAGGCGACGACGCGGTGACCGGGAGGCGACGGCGACGACGGGGACGGCGGGTTCGGGGAGGCGATGGCGACGAGGATGGCGGGCTCGGGGAGGCGACGATGCGGCGACGGGGATGAGGATGGCGGGCTTGGGGCAACTGGTAGATGAAAACTGAAATTTTCTAAGGGTTTTCTTATATACAAGAAGCATTGGTCCTGGTTGGTGCCGACCCACCTTTAGTCCCGGTTGGTGCCACCAATCGGGACCAAAGGTCTCTGCCTCCCGCCCTTTTGTCCCGGTTGGTGCCACCAACCGGGACCAAAGGTCTCTTTTCGTCAGCTCAAAGGGCGGGAAACAGAGACCTTTGGTCCTGATTGGTGGCACCAACCGGGACGAAAGGTGAGTATTGGTCCCGGTTGGTGTCACCAATCGGGACTAAAGCCCTGTTCCTGGCATGGTGGGAGTTTAGTCCCACCTCTCCGAGCGAGGAGCGGTCATACTGGTTTATAAGCGCGGCTGCACCAACCGTCTCGAGCTCCTCTCTACCGCAGACATTGCATGCCTAACTGTCTCTGTTTTGTTGGGCCTACTTGCCTCATGGGCCTGTATCCTGGTCCATGTATATTGGATTATTAGTCATCTGCAAACGAGTGAAACGAACCAAATGTGTAATTGAGCAGATAAAAAAAAGGAAATTACTATGCACGACTGCTGCTTTCATTTTTTTGGAGCTGATGAGTCTGACGAGGTAAACATCTTGCCACCGGCGCTTTCTCATATGTAAAATTATGGGGTGTGTCTAGGTCAGTGAACTGTTGCATGCAAGAAGAAGAATTTTTTTTACACAAATCTTAATGCAAGATCAACGAATTATAGTATCAATTAAAATCTTAATCGACTGAATTTTAGCAAGACCGAAAATTATAATTGTTACTCTGGTGAAAAGCTGTGCTTAACAAAGACAATATGGGTTGGACGTACCGCCGTCGGACTCTGACATATCTAATTTGCGCCGGTAAATGTACATGCACTGTAAAGATTCAGCATTCGGTGGATTTGTAACGTAGGCTGCAACATATGCATCCCTCGCCAAGCTCGCTGACAAGTGCGTTCAAAATCGAGGTTCTTTTTGTTATTCAAATCAGCTTTCAGTGCGTTCCCAAGCCTAAAAGTAGTAGCGTTATGCCTCTTCATCAGCATCCCGACCCTCGAACTAGCCTGGTTTTGCATATGAATGTGATGCTGGACTCCATGAAGATGCAGTACTTTTTTAATCTGCATGGAAGGTTAATGTATATCTTAATGTGTTCTGAGTGGCTTATTTAGAAGAGATGTTGTCCTGCACAATATCTTTTGAAGAACACACCTATATGAGTCTGATTGTTAAACGTCGCAATCTATAAGAATATGGTGCTCTCTAGTAAATTCATGAAAGGTCCCGGAGTATGACGCATAAGCTCCACCCACGGGGAAGACCCATGGTAGCCTAGTATCGGTCAAGACTTTGTGTGAAGCTAGATTCGCAGAAAACTTGCAGTTCAAGGCCCAGTCCACTGATCAAGTTGCTTACTAGTGTAGCATAGAGTTTTAGGTGGAAGTTCAACTTAACAGTCTTCACTGCAGTACCGGTATATAAAAGAGTGTTTTGGAACTAAAGACAAATTTTGTGTGCCTCTGGGATCTGGTGGGGGATTGCTGGAATTTAATCGATTTTGGGCCAGCCCAATAGCTATTTCAGAAATTCCTGATAAATCCGAGAGGCACACACAGTCCATTCGTGCATGGCAAGAGGTGGAACCAAAGTTTAGTCCCACATTGCTAGTTTGGTGGGAGTTGGACCTCCTTATAAGGGAGGATGTTTCCCCACATGTATGAGCATGAGAACAAGAGAGACATATACGTGCGCTCCTCCTCCGCCGCCCGCAATGTCGCGAAGCTGAATTTCTTTTTGTAGTGGATATTGAATACGAACAATGCACCCTTCAGCTGCTGTCTTTTCGTTTCGTCACCCTCTTTCCCTTCAGCTCCCGACGCAACCTATTCGCCTCCTTCTCCTGTGCCTATAAAAGAGAGGTCGCTCCTCTCCAGAGTGACACCAGAAGATCATCTCCCTCTCGCCACCGAGTTCCAGACACTGAGTTGCTACGATCTTCTCCATCCCGGCTTGCGGCGTGCACCACAGGTTAGGACAGTAGGCCTCCAAAACCGCACCTGTTTGAGTCCTGTACGGGAGAAGGGTGATAAGGTTTTTGGGGAGCGTTCTGCGCGACTACTGACCGGTTCATCACGGACGCTCCGGACACCGACGACTTCTTCCCCGACGTCGACGACCTCTTCGACGACATGGCTGGCGACGACACCGACCCCAAGACCGGCGCTTCTGCCGTTGTTCCGTACGTTCTTGTGTTCTCTCTGTTTAAGATCATACTTCAGTTTCCTGCTCTAGTTTTTCTTGTACTAGCCTCTGTTCCACATATGTTCTATTCTCCTTCACATGTGCGCATGCTATTTGCCTTCTTTCTTTTAGATAACATGACTTGTTTCATGACTACTATAATACTCATGTTTTCCATGATGTTCTATTTATTTTTCCTATTGATAAAATCATATGGTAAATTGCTCATATTTCCAACAATCCAAAAACCTTATTATAGGCAATTTACCCCAAGTGGTTTTGCTGCATCCATGAGGCCTCTTATGGTTTGAGGGTGTGCACTATAAGAGGTGGCGCGTGAGAGCAGTCTTATGGTTTCAAACCATGAGTTGCTATGACGCCACTCTTGGAAAACCTGAAGGAGATTATAATGCTCAATAGGAGCAAGCTTTCTAGAAAATGGATAACCTGTTTAAGGCTGCTCTCTTGAGTGTTCTTGGTGAGAACATAGTTGATGCTTATGCGTCAATTGACAATGGAAAAGATATGTGGGACGCACTCGAGGCCAAGTGTTGGGTCTCGGATTCCGGCACTGAGCTGTACATCATGGAACAATTCTATGACTACAGGATGACTGAAGAGCGCTCCGTGGTTGAGCAAGCTCACGAGATACAGTCATTTCCTAGAGAACTTGAGCACTTCAATTGTATGTTACCGAACAAGTTTGTTGCCGGAGGCATCATCACGAAGCTTCCTCCTACGTGGAGGAACTTTGCTACCTCTCTGAAACACAAGAGACAAGAGTTTTCCGTTCCAGATCTCATTGGTACTCTTGATGTCGAAGAAAAGGCAAGAGCAAAGGATACACGTGCTCGAGGTATTGAGGGAGGATCTAGTGCCAATATAGTACAGAAGAAAAACTTCCAGCTCCAAAAGTTCAAGAACAAGGGCAAGTTCAATGGTAAAGCAAAATTTGATGGGAAGAACAAGGCTGTACAGCACACCAACTTCAAGAAGAAGAATGACAAGAAGAAAGATGTTTGCCATGTGTGCGGAGATCCTGACCATTGGGCTCCCAGTTGCCCTAATCACTATGACAAGCGTAATACTGGGAAAGGCGGCAAGACCGCTAATGTTATCATTGGAGACATTGACATGAAGGATGCTGGGTATGGTATATTTCCCACTATTCTTTCAGTATGTCATTCTCCTGATTGGTTGATTGACACGGGTGCTAATGTGCATGTATGCGGTGATATTTCTATGTTTTCCTCTTCTCAGACCGTAGACACTTCAACCGTGCTGATGGGAAAAGGTTCAAGTGCTTTTGTTCGTGGTGTTGTCACGGTCGATCTGAAGTTTACTTCGGGGAAGATCGTGCAGCTGAAGAACGTGCATTATGTCCCCTCCGTCAATAAAAATCTTGTTAGCGGATCTCTTCTGTGTAGAGATGGCTACAAGCTTGTCTTTAAATCGAATAAATTTGTAATATCCAAGTATGGAAACTTTGTTGGTAAAGGCTATGAGTCAGGAGGCCTGTTTCGTTTATCCTTGTCAGATGTTTGCAATAAAGTTGTTAATCATGTTTGCAACAATAGAGAATCAAATTCGTGGCATTCACGTCTTTGTCATGTTAACTTTGGTTGCATGTTGTGACTAGCCAAATTGAAATTAATACCTAGTTTCACCTCTGTCAAGGGATCAAGTGTCAAGTTTGTGTGCAAGCTAAGCAACCTCGTAAGTCTCACACAATTGCGGAAACGAGAAATCTTGCACCACTAGAGCTCGTACATTCAGATCTTTGTGAAATGAATGGTGTTTGAAAAAAGGTGGAAAGAAATATTTATGACGTTAATCGATGACTCCACTAGATACTGCCATGTGTATCTTTTGAAATCAAAGGATGAAGCTTTGAAATTCTTGAAGACCTATAAAGCGGAAGTGGAGAATCAACTTGATCGGAAAATCAAGAGGCTTAGGTCCGATCGTGGTGGAGAGTATTTTTCCAATGAATTTGATTCTTTTTGTGCGGAACATGGTATAATCCATGAGAGGACACCTCCCTATTCACCTCAGTCAAATGGGGTAGCCGAAAGAAAGAACTGCACTCTAACTGATTTGGTTAACGCCATGTTAGACACATCGGGTCTCTCTAAGGCATGGTGGGGGGAGGCGATACTGACTACATGTCATGTTCTAAACCGAGTTCCCACAAAGAACAAAGAAATAACTCCATTTGAGGAATGGCAGAAGAAAAGGTTAAAACTCTCTTACTTACGAACCTAGGGTTGTTTGGCAAAATTCAGTGTGCCAATTCCAAAGAAACGCAAACTTGGTCCAAAAACTGTGGATTGTGTTTTCCTAGGCTATGCTTTTCATATACATTGGTTATAGATTCTTGATTGTAAAATCCGAGGTATCAGACATGCATGTCGGTACAATCATGGAGTCGAACGATGCGACTTGTGAAGATATCTTTCCCATGAAGGAAATGGGTAGCTAATCAAGTCGAGAGTTGCCTAGTTCCTCGAGTCGGGATGTAGTTGCAATTTCTGAATCTACCATTCTGATGCAACTTCTTGAAGATCCCATGGAGGACAACAATGAGACTCCTAGAAAGAGCAAGAGACAGAGGACTACAAAGTCTTTTGGTAATGATTTTCTTGTGTATCTCATAGATGACACTCCCAGTTCTATTTCAGAGGCCTATGCTTCTGAAGATGCTGACTACTGGAAGGAGGCAGTCCGTAGTGAGATGGATTCCATCTTGGCAAATGAAACTTGGGAGATAACTGATCGACCATATGGGTGCAAAGCTATAGGGTGCAAATGGGTGTTCAAGAAGAAGCTTAGGCCTGATGGTACTATTGAACAGTACAAGGCACGACACATGGCTAAGGGCTATACCCAAAAGGAAGGTGAAGACTTTTTTTGATACTTACTCACCTGTGGCTCGACTGACCACTATTCGAGTGCTACTTTCATTAGCAGCCTCACATGGTCTTCTCGTTCATCAAATGGATGTTAAGACTGCTTTCCTAAATGGAGAGTTGGATGAGAAAATTTACATGGAACAACCAGATGGTTTTATGGTGGACGGTCAAGAAGGAAAGGTGTGCAAATTGTTGAAGTCTTTGTATGGACTTAAGCAAGCACCTAAGCAGTGGCACGAGAAGTTTGAAAGAACTTTAACCGCTGTAGGCTTTGTTGTAAACGAAGCTGACAAATGTGTGTACTATCGACATGGTGGAGGCGAAGAAGTTATCCTTTGCTTGTATGTCGATGACATATTGATTTTTGGAACAAATTTGAATGCTATTAAGGAGGTCAAGAATTTCCTATCTCGTTGTTTTGAGATGAAGGATTTGGGAGTAGCAGATGTTATTCTAAACATCAAGCTATTGAGGGATGATGATGGTGGGATTACATTGCTTCAATCTTACTATGTGGAAAAGATCTTGAGTCGCTTTGGTTATAATGACTGCAAGCCCTCTCCAACACCATATGATGCTAGCGTGTTGCTTCGAAAGAATTGAAGAATTGCTAGAGATCAATTGAAATATTATCAGATTATTGGCTCGCTCATGTATTTGGCCAGTGCCACAAGACCTGACATCTCTTTTGCTGTTAGCAAACTGAGCCGATTTGTTTCAAAACCAGGAGATGATCATTGGAAAGCTCTAGAAAGAGTTATGCGTTATTTGAGAGGCACTACGAATTATGGAATTCACTATACCGGGCGCCCAAAGGTGCTTGAAGGGTATAGTGACTCAAACTGGATCTCATATGCTGATGAGATAAAGGCCACGAACGAATATGTATTCACTCATGGAGGTGGCACTGTTTCTTGGAAGTCTTGCAAGCAGACCATCTTAACGAGGTCAACAATGGAAGCAAAACTCACAGCACTAGATACAACTACGGTTGAAGCAGATTGGCTTCGTCGGCTCTTGAATGACTTGCCGGTTGTTAAGAAACCTGTACCGGGTATTCTTATGAACTATGACAATCAAACCGTGATCACAAAAGTGAGTAGTTCAAAGGATAACATGAAGTCATCAAGACATGTTCAAAGAAGGCTAAAGTCTGTTAGAAAAATGAGAAACTCCGAAGTTATTACATTTGATTATATCCAAACGTCTAAAAATCTGGCAGATCCTTTTACTAAGGGTCTATCACATAATGTGATAGATAATGCATCGAAGGAGATGGGTATGAGACCCGCAATATGAGTTGTTCATAGTGGTAACCTAATCTATGTGACCGGAGATCCCGTGAGTTAGATGTGGAAGACAAGCTGTTGGTCAACTGAGAGGAGAGTATCCTTACTATTTAATACCACTCCATGAAGATGCAGTACTCTCCTACTCTGCATGGCAGGTTGATGTATATCTTAATGTGTTTTGAGTGGCTTATTTAGCAGAGATGTTGTCCTGCAGAACATCTTTCGAAGAACACACCTATATGAGTCTGATTGTTAAATGTCGCAATCTATGAGAGTAAGGTGCTCTCTAGTAAACTCATGAAAGGTCTTGGAGTATGACGCATAAGCTCCACCCGCGGGGAAGACCCACGGTAGCCTAGTATCGGTCAAGGCTTTGTGTGAAGCTAGATTCGCAGAAAACTTGCAGTTCAAGGCCCAGTCCACTGTTCAAGTTGCTTACTAGTGTAGCATAGTGTTTTAGTTGGAAGTTAAACTTAACAGTCTCCACTGCAGTACCGGTATATAAAACAGTGTTTTGGAACCAAAGGCAAATTTTGTGTGCCTCTGGGATCTGATGGGGGATTGCTGGAATTTAATCGATTTTGGGCCAGCCCAATAGCTATTTCAGAAATTCCTTATAAATCCTAGAGGCCCACACAACCCATTCGTGCATGGCAAGAGGTGGAACCAAAGTTTAGTCCCACATTGCTAGTTTGGTGGGAGTTGGACCTCCTTATAAGGGAGGATGTTTCCCCACATGTATGAGCATGAGAAAAAGAGAGACATACATGCACGCTCCTCCTCCGCCACCCGCCTCGCCACGCCACGCCTCATCACGATGCTACGTGACGCGGGTTGCGGGAATGAGCCGAGCCGTTGTCTATATTTTTGCTGCGCACGATTGGTATACGAAAGGTTACTCGGAAGCTGAAAGTTTTTCTGTAGTGGTTATTGAATACGAACACTGCACCCTTCAGCTGTTGTCTTTTCGTTTCGTCTTCCTCTTTCCTGCCTCCTTCTCCTGTGCCTATAAAAGAGAGGTCGCTCCTCTCCAGAGTGACACCAGAAGATCATCTTCCTCTCGCCACCGAGTTCCAGACACTAAGCTGCTACGTTCTTCTCCATCCCGGCTTGCGGCGTGCACTGCAGGTCGGGACAGTAGGCCTCTGAAACCGCACCTATTTGAGTCTTGTACGGGAGAAGGGTGATAAGGTTTTTGGGGAGCGCTCTGCGCGACTACTGACCAGTTCATCACGGACGCTCCAGACACCGACGACCACTTCCCCAACGATGACTTCTTCCCCGACGTCGATGACCTCTTCGACGACATGGCTGGCGATGACACCGACCCCAAGACCAGTGCTTCTGCCGCTGTTCCGTACGTCCTCGTGTTCTCTCTGTTTAAGATCATACTTCAGTTTCCTGCTCTAGTTTTTCTTGTACTAGCCTCCGTTTCACATATGTTCTGTTCTCCTTCACATGTGCGCATGCTATTTGCCTTCTTTCTTTTAGAGAACATGACTTGTTTCATGACTACTATAATAGTCATGTTTTCCATGATGTTCTATTTATTTTTCCTATTAATAAAATCATATGGTAAATTGCTCATATTTCCAACATGTGACATTCTAACTAGCCTGGTTTTGCATATGAATGTGACGTGATGGAATCATTGTTTTTGCTCGAGTCATGGCCGTCAGAGTCAAAACACATCCCCCTGTCTCGCTCTACCAGCTCCCACGAGCGGGAGGGCGGACCTTAGTGCCGCTCCTCCAACCTCCCCCCGCCGGCGTCGGCGGCGGCGAGGCTCTTCCCCCTCCCCATCGCGGTGGTTGCTGGCGCGGGACAGCGACAGCTGGCGGCAGCATGGTGCTCTGCAGGGCAGCGTGGTGAGTCTGCGTCTTGGGCTGCCGGTTGCGGCGTCTTGGCGCGGCGGTGTGGGTGGCTGCACGGCCAGGTGGCAGCAGGGCGTGCTCTGTGGGAAGGCTGCGTGTCGGGGTGCTTGCTCCCGTCCCAGATCTAGATGGGCTCGCCTCCAACCGGCGGCTCATGGGCGGCGCGGGCTGAGGCAACGAAGGCCAGCCGTTGTAGGTAGCCCAGGCTGCTGGCGGTGGTTGGTGTGGGGTCCCATGGTGGAGGTCTGACGACATCCTTGACGGTGTGGATTTCGTTCAAGGACACAGATGGTGAGGACCTGTTGGGCGGAGGTGCGCGGTGGTGGTGTCGTGCCCTCGCCGGTGGCGCATTGTGATGGGAGCGACCCTCCTTCTCCTAGCTCTGGTCGAGGCATGACGGCAAGCTAAGGCTTGTGCTCGGGCATATCTGGTTGGGGCTCGAGGCAAGTCGGAGTTCGCGCTCCGATAGGTGGGCCTGGGCTCCATCCGGGTGGTGCTCGTGGGCATGGAGGTCCCTCTCCATGCGGGCACAGTGGGTGTTAGGGGTGGACGGGGCTTCACCATGTTGTTGCGTTGATCGATGTCAAGGCTACAAACATGGCGTCGTGCGAGCGCGCTCTGCGATTGCCGTCGGCAGTCATGGGGTAGTGTCTCCCTCGGTCAACTGGAACCGGCTGGAGACGCGGGCGTGGGTGCCTCCTACTATGGAGGCGCCGACCTAGACTTCATGAATGATGCCAGGCTTGGAGTTAAAGGAGGCCCCTTTTACTCCACTTATCGTGGTTGATGCATTGAGAGGTGGGCGATTGTTTGAGTCTTGGACATGGATGCCGGGGTGACGGCCCCAGATGGCGGTTTGCTTGGTTGTCTCTACGGAGGGCACATGCAGCGGGGATGGCCTTACCACTTGGTCACGTGGATGGCGAGAGGTGATGCAGTGGGTGGCTCGGGCGCGGTGCCTTGATTCTTATCCAGAATTCTGTGCTCGTCGTGCCTTCCCTAGAGACCTTGTGGTGACGCGGGGAGCTTCCGAGCAAAAGCTCTACGCTTTGTCTCCGAGGACGACGACGCTTGCGGGCGTCGTTATCTTCTTGAAGGCATTGTCGTGTTGCTCTTATTAGTGTCCGGGTTCCGGGCGAAAACCTTTGTCTGCTGTGGACTCGGCAACGGCGACACATAGCGCCCTTCTCCCTCCTGGGGGCATTGTCGTGGAGCGTAGCTTCTTTGGGGTGTAGCGTGGTGTTGTACTCAGTTTCTCCCGTTTTCTATTTCAGTAGCGTAGTGTGCATCATGCGTGTTTTGGTTATCTTGGGATCGACATTATTTGAGAGCCATACCATCTCCTTGTATCATTTGGCCATGTAATTTGGTTGGTTGTTGCTTTATATATAAAGCAGGGTGAACACCTGTTTCGACGGTCATGGCCGTCAAGGGAAAAAACGATATTATGCATGGTCCCGCTTACCAGCTTTGGGTAATTTACCAGCTTTCAGGAAGGTCGAGAAGTTGCCCTCGCCCGTGGGACCCCGTGGGCTACGTGTGGCAGCCTGAAGGAGATTGGTTGTGGGTTGGCGATGACGGGGAAACCATTAGGCCGGCTGGGACCCATTGTCGCATCGTTGTAAGAGCATCTCCAGCCATTCGACACCCCAGGGGTGGAAATAGTGCCACCTGGGGTCTACCAGCGAAAAAACGGCGTGGGGGTCAAACAGTTCCTAGTCACCCCCCACGTCGATACTTTTGAGGCGATTTAAAAAAAACAAGGGAAACAGGCCATGTTTCGGCCAAATAGGGAAGAAACATGCCAAGTTTGGCCAAATGTCATCCAATTCAGACAAATCTTATACAAAACACGATAAAAACTAATTAAAACTAAAAAAAGTAGAACTACGCTGTCGATGCCGCCGATGCCGCCGTCTTCTTCTACATGCCGAGCAACCTATGGAACGTGGTGTAGTCGCTGCCGTCGTCATCGCCGTCGTCGTCCCCGTCCTGCGTCGCACCACCGCCGTTGTCCCTGCTGCACCCCTCGCTGACGTTCCATCTCCTCGCGGACGTAGTTGTCGCAACGCCCACTTCAGGGCCATCTCGTCGGCAGCGGCCATGGCGAGGTGCTCCTGCTTGATGGCGACAGGAGCCCATAAAGCCTCGTCCGGCTCCGGCTTTGGCCTGACAAGGCAAAGGTGGTCGTGGGAAGGAGCGGAATGCTAGCGGCGGTGGCCCTCGTTGATGGTGATGCAACCACCACCGCTGCGCCCACTGTGCCGGAGCTAAGTCTTGCCGGGCTCGTGATTCACGGCGACGAGCGGGGTGTGCGCGCCGGAGGGGTGGGAGCCGAAGGAAGATGACGACAGCGTGGCCATGCGCCTCGGCTGCCAGGACGAGCCGCTCCGTGCGAGATGGACGACACAGGGTAGTCGAGCCGAGGCATGTTGCCGCCCTCGAAGTGCTCAAGACGGCTTCGAGGGTGCGGCGGCCGTGACCGGCGGGCAGTCTTGCATTGATTCCTACGGGAACCGAGGCGATGAGGACGACGAAGCACCGCGCGGTCGCTGACTCGGAGGCCCCACCCGTTTTTGTCCAAAATTGTGTTTCCCTGGTGCCCCAGGCGCCCTCAGCGCGCCGCGACTACGCCAATTTTCATGCGCCGGCGATTAAAAAGAGCTTTGGGGGCCTGTTGTGTGTATGGGTGGGAGGGGGGGGGGGGCAAGTGGAGATGCTCTAACTTGCGAGCCGCCCAGGGCAGGGAACATGCTGCTTGTCCGGGACACAGGATCCGGAGCTGTGGCCCACGCGCTCCTGGCGTAGCACTCCTGCGAATCTATGCAGGTCAAATTAATCTTTGTAAGCACATGTAGTTTGTAAAAATGCAAGTTACTTTCTCCCTCCATCCTAAAATTCTTGTTTCGGATTTATCTAAATATGGATGTACTCTATTAATGACAAGTCAATCAAGAAAAAAGAACATTGCTCCGAACAAGTCTTGATTCCCTTTCTTATGCCTACGCTGCATTGAACGATCATACGCTTGTACTGCGTCTCGTCAAATGCGGCTATTCGAGGGAATGTGTTGTGCGGGAGGTTTAGAAATCCAAGATCAAGATTATCTAGGTAGAAAACCTACGGGGAAAATGCTATCCCTTTGTACGGTGCGAAAATTTGACCAAATCCCAAAACTGATCTGCAGGAGAAAAAAATGGCAGGCATGAAGATACGTGACATCCCGTCCTGCCTTGATATCTTCTTTAACTCTTAAGCATGCATCCATGAGCTCTTCTAACATGTACTCGCACTAGTTAAACTCGGTGACATTATTAGAGTATAGGTCGGTTAGGTATGGCTGGTTTTGCCTCCCTCTTTAAATTGTAAAATCTATCTGTGTTAGTTTTGGAGTTCAAGTTTTGTAATCTATATAAACAGCTCTTTTAGGACCCAATCAATAAAACTATTATTCTCCAATTATCATGGCATGAGATGCCTAGGTTTTCTGCACCTAGCATGGCACTGCCACCCATGCTGCCGCCCCGGCCAACTCGGCCCCTCCTATCCATGGTTGAGTTCCGCATCGCCGGTGCCCCTACTTCTTCCACCTCCTCTACAACTACCCAAACAACCCCTCCCCAACTCCCAATGATCTCCCTAGACGACACCATTGCCGACGTCTCCCCCTTCATCCTAATGTCATAGATCTTGGCACCCACAACTACTACCATTGGCGTCACCTCTTCACCATCCACCTCGGCCACTGCGGCCTCCGCCATCACATCAATCCATCCTACCCTCCGCAGCACGCCGACCCTCGCTGGGTGAAAGATGATCTCGCCATCATCCACTGGATTTACACATGCATCTCCACAGAGCTCTTCAATCTAGTCTCCTCCGACGACGCCAGCGCCGCCGAGCTCTCGGCCTCCCTTCAACAGCTGTTCCAGGAGAACTCTGACTTGCGCGGTCAACACCGAGCTTCATATGGCCACCCAGGGAGATGCCCCGGTCACCTTCTTCTGCCAATGGATCAAGGCCATCGGCGACAAACTCCGTGAACTCGGCGATCACGTCGATGACCGCACCCTCATCAACGTCCTCCTCGTCGGTCTCAGCGAGCAGTTCAAAAAGAAGCAGTCCTTCATCCTCATGCTCAAGCCCTACCCCACCTTCAAGGAGGTCCGCTCCCTCCTCTAGCAAGAAGAGAAGAACCAAGCTCGCAAGGTGCAATGGGCGCCACAGGTGTTTCACGCTGCTGCTCCCTCTGCCGCAGCAGCGACTCACATGCTTGGGCTGCCACGACGGTCTGCCGCACCTCCAACTCCTGCCGTGGCAGCAGCGGCTCCTACACCGCCCCCAGGTTGGCGCCTGAGTCCCAACTACAGGGGCAAGAACCCCATCTACTGGCCTCCTGCACCTCGTCCTGCCGGTTCTGCCCCAGCTTCGTCATCGACCACTCCATCGCCACCAGCTCTCTTGACGTGGCCTCCTCAGCACGACCCTTGGACCGGTCTTGTACAAGCTCGGTCGATGCCCTGGTCGGCCCCTTCGCCATACGGTGCCCCTCCTGCATACACGGGCAGGTGGAGCCTCGGTCTTCATCCAGCCACCGGTTCTCCTGGACTGCTTGGACCCAGGCCGCCGGCGCACGTCTAAACCGCCACCCCTACACCACCTCTCAGCACGCCAGAACTCATGGCACACTACTACACCATGCCGGCCTCCTACGGCAACATGCAGGCCCCGTCCGCGTACTACCAGCCACCAGCTCTCCCCTACGCTCCCATGCAAGCACCTGGCCCCTCTGCTCCTCCATAGCAGCCGGCCTGGGACCAAGCTGCCTTCATCAACGCCATGAACAATTTTACCCTAAATACCGAAGGTACAAATTTGATTTTTGATTCTGGTGCATCCTCACATATGTCTTCAAATATGAATTTGTTGTCACCTTGTTTCCCTTTTGTTTTTTCCACGATCAGCATTGGCGATGGTTCCACCATTCCTGTTTCCTGCACCGATCATTCTTACATCTCTTCCTCTTATGCCAATTTTCTTCTACACAATATTCTTATTGTCCCTTCCTTAATCAAAAATCTTATTTCTGTTCGCCAATTTTGCATTGACAATAAAGTTATTCTGGCTTTTGACCCTTTTGGTTTGTCTGTGAAGGATCTGACAATGGGGGAGGTCCTCGCTCGGTACAATAGCACGGACGATCTTTATCCGCTTCATGGCGCGCCATATCCCCCCCCCCCCCCCCCCGTGCCATGCTTGCATCAGTTGATTTGTGGCATCGTCGTCTAGGCCACCCCAATAAAACCACTTTGTCATCTTTGCTTCAAGAATTTTGTATCCCTAGTTCAAGTGTTCCTCGTAATGCCTGTCAATGTGGCAAACATGTTAGATTACCTTTTGGAACCTCTACTACCATTAGCACTTTTCCGTTTGAGTTATCTGATCATGATTTATGGACCTCTCCAGTCCCTAGTGTTTCTGGTTATAAATATTATCTTGTGATTTTTGATGATTATTCTCATTATATTTGGACTTTTCCTATTCGTGCTAAATCTGAAGTATATGCAATCTTTCTCAATTTTCGACAATATGTTCTCACACACTTTGGCTTGCCAATTCGATTCATTCAATGGGATAATGGTCGTGAAATTGACAACATTCAAAACCACAACTTCTTTCTCAAGGCATTCTTCTTCGTTTTTCATGTCCTTGTACATTCTCTCAAAACGGTAAAGTTGAATGCTCTTTTCGCTCCATTAATGACATTCTTCGCACATTGCTTTTACAAGCTTCTCTTCCTTCTCGTTTTTGGGCTGAAGCCCTTTGCACCCCCACACTCCTTAATATTCGCCCAACTAAAACATGCCTTCTTTATCCACCTTTTCACTTTTTCTCTCCCATCCCCATTATTCTTTTTTGCGTGTTTTTGGCTGTCTATGTTTTCCCAACACTGCCTCTACCGCCTCCAACAAACTAGAACCACGTTCGCTACCTTGCATTCACCTTGGCCTTTCTGATGATCAGAAAGGATATCGTTGTTTCGATCCATCTTCTAGTCCCGTCCTTGTCCGACACCATGTCAAATTCCATGAAAATACTTTTCCCTATTATGCCACTAAAACCACATCCCACACTCCACCACAAACCGCCACCACCAAAACCCCTCCCCTAGTCCCTCCTTCGGTCATCTCTGCCGCAGCAGATTTCTGCCCGATCTCTTTGCCGCAGCAGCCTGCCGAGGCGGACCCTTCCAACACCTCCTCTGCCACGACAGACCACACTTCTGCCACACCCAACACTTCTGCCACACCCACCACCTCTGCGGCGACCACCACCTCTACCGCGGCAGCATCCTCCTCACCACGTCCTACCATGGCAGACATCTCCACACCAGCCACCTCTAACTCTTCTTCCTCTTCCCACGCAATCTCTCCCCCATCCGAACCACCCCTCCCACCCAATGCCGTACCCATTCCATCACCCACCAATGATCACGTCATGTGCACTCACGGAAAACGCGAATTTCTTCTACCCACAAAACGCCTCAATCTCACAGCCACCCCAACAATCTCTCCTATTCCCACTTTTTTTAAACGAGTTCTTCTTGATCCTCTTGGCTTTCAGCCATGTATGATGAATTTGACGCCCTTCATCAAAATAATACATGGACTCTTGTACCCAAATCTCCTAGTGTTAACGTTGTTTCTAGAAAATGGGTTTTTCGCCATAAGTTTCATTGTGATTGCACCTTGCTCGTTACAAAGCTAGATGGATGTGTCATGGTTTTTCTTAGCAACATGGCATTGATTTTGATGACACTTTCTCTCCCGTTTGTTAAACCAAGTACTATTCGTGTTGTCTTAGTCTTGTTGTTTCCTCCTCTTGGCGTATTCATCAGCTCGATGTTCAAAATGCTTTTCTTCATGACACTCTTAATGAAACAGTTTATTGTCAGCAACCCTCTGGTTTTGAGAATCAATCTTCTCCAAATTTTCTTTGTCTTCTTAACAAGTCTCTTTATGGTCTTAAACAAGATCCTCGTGCATGGTTTCAACGTTTTGCTGCCTTTATTCAAACAATATGCTTTATTCCATCCAAATCTGATTCTTCACTATTTATTTTTCGGTCTTCTGCACACACTGCTTATCTCTTGCTCTATGTTGATGATATAATTCTCATAGGTAGCTCTGATTCTTTTCTACAACATATAATCTCTTTTCTTAATCATGAATTTTCCATGACTGATCTTGGTCCTCTTCATCATTTTCTCGGTGTTACTGTTTCTCGCACAAAGTCTACACTTTTTATTTCTCAACGCTCATATCTTTTAGACTTACTCTCTTGTTCCGGTATGTCTGATTGTCAACCCTCACGTACTCTGGCCAACATTGATGTGCCAAATTGTCGGCTAATGGTGATCCTGTCTCTGACCCCATTTTATATCATAGCATCACTGGTGCTCTCCAATATGCCACTCTTACTCGCCCCGACATTTCTTATTCTGTTCAGCAAGCCTTTCTTTTTATGTATGATCCTCGTGCCCCTCATCTTGCTCACGTCAGACACATTCTTCGCTATTTAAAAGGCACTCTTGATCATGGTCTTCTTATTAATTCTTCTTCTCCAACAAGCTTGACAGTTTATTCTGATGTAGACTAGGCAGGTTGTCCCGATACTCGATGGTCTACATCCGGCTTTTGTGTTTATTTGGGTGATAATCTCGTTTCTTGGTGTTCTAAAAGGCAGGTAACAGTTTTCAGGTCTCCTGCTGAGGCTGAGTATAGGTCGGTTGCTCATGCTGTGGCCGAGGCGGTGTGGCTACGCCAGCTTCTCGTTGAACTTCATCGACCGCTTGAGCGTGCTACCATCATTTATTGTGATAACATCTCTGTAGTCTACATGGCTTTCAATCCGGTTCATCATCGTCGCACTAAACATATTGGGATTGACATATACTTCGTCCGTGAGAAGGTGACTCTCGGCAAGGTCCGTGTTCTTCATGTTCCAACCAGTGCTCAATTTGCTGACATTTTCACCAAAGGCCTTCCGACCGCATCGTTCACCGACATACGCTCGAGTCACAACATCGTTACTCCTGACACTGGGACTGCGGGGGGATATTAGAGTATAGGTCGGTTAGGTATGACCGATTTGACCTCCCTCTTTGAATTGTAACCTATCTCTATTAGTCTTGGAGTTCAAGTTTTGTAATCTATATAAACAGCACTTTGAGGTCCTAATCAATACAACTATTATTCTCCAATTATCAGACATGACCTATTTGTGCTTTCCGCAAAAAAATAATCTATTTGTGCGACCGCACCCCCAATAGTGACTGTTCGTGCGATCGTGGCTAGGTGATGGGGCGACCAAATAACCAACAACAAACATGACAAAAGCCATCTCGAATGCGCCAATGTCGTGATTCGAGCTATCCTTATCTGATGGTCCGGCCGACAAAAGGTTTTTCCCATGCTGGCTAATGCGTAGGAACTCACGCAAGGAAGTTGTGTCCGCGCCAGAAGCTTTCTGTATATGCAAACGACCGCACGACACACCTAAATTCTTGTGCACGTACGCCAGATGCCCTAAACGATTACCCGCAAAAAAAAGATGCCCTAAACGATATTTGCCGTCCTGGACGAATGTATATGGTCCTGGATACTTCATCGACTCTTGACATGAGCCATATGCTTAACTTTAAATTCATCCTAGGGATGAGTGGCAGGACCAAAATGCCTCCAAACTCTTGTCTCCTCAACCAGACATTTTTTGAATGCATTAAGGGAATCTACCATGTGGCATACTTTTTGTTGGAGACGATCTTGATATGTAGGTTGCGTGCACATGATCATGTTGTCGTTCGTCCCCTAAGACTGCATGGACTCGTCGATCTGTGAAAGCAACAGCAGACGCGGGGTGAGTAAGACGTATATCAGAAAGCAATAGCTGCCTCACGCCGTTTTCCCCTAGTTCTCGACGGAAACCGGCCAGATCGTCGTGGATATCGACTGGAAAGGGAAAGCGGTCTGCGGTCGAGACGATGCGGCGCGTACATGCAGGGCGCAACTCATTTTGGTCTCGTGCGCGTCAGAGTACCGTGTGGTCGTATCGAAGGACTCCGCCGTGGTATCGTGCAGCTCGCCGCCACGTAGCGGTCGGTCGGTCGCCGATGCCCTTGCCTTTTGGCTTGTCACGCTGCCTCTCGTCGATCGGGTTTCCGTCCTCGCCCAACTTCTGATGCATCGGTCGTGATCGTGCGTACAGTACGACCTTTGGCACCAGGCTAGCAATAGTAGCGTTAACGCCTCCCCCTCTCTCTCTCGGTCGACTTGCTGGTCACCGGTTAACCAGAGGGCCTGTTTTTGTTTGCGAAAACCACAGGGACTGTTGATTCCTACCGGTCAGCAGCAAACCACCAAACCGCGGGTTCACGCGGTGCGGAGATGCCGCGGGGAGGAAGAGGACAGAAGCAATGCGACGACGGCCACGGGCACGCGGTGTGGCATGGCTTGCTGGAGAGGAAAGAGGATGGCAAGACGGGTCCAGCTGGGACGCATGGACGCAGGAGAGGGAGGGCTACGCGGTGGACATGGTGCGGTGTCGACGCCACGGCGTTTGGGCGGCGGCAGAGGGCTCCCGGCGTCCAGGGCATGCTTTTGGCACGCCAGGCCGCGTGGTCATCGTGTGTACTGGCGCACGCTGGACTTTAGGGCCGCGCAGACTTCCAATTTGGGACCTCCCTAAGGTGATGGATCAAATAAATCGACTGTGTGCTCATGGGAGTTATCGACTGAAGTTTGTTGTTGTAAACTTGGTCATAAAGTTGTGGTCAAATGGGATGAGATAAGAGCTAACCAGGATGTCACAGGGGTTTGGGGTAGCAAGGACTATATTCTGTGAAATATGAAAGAATTTGGATCAGGATTTAACATAGTTGCTTCTCAAGTGCCAAATCTGGTCCAGAAACTAGATCATGAAGCTGCACCCACATGCATGATTGAATGAAGCTGAAATTTGGCGTAGGATGATGATTTGGGCATACGAAGGCACGGGTAAAATTTCGTACCATTTGGATACATGCTTCCTCCTAGAGAGAAACTTGGAGGAATTTTCTGGACAAAATGGCTTGGCAAAATAATGTGAATTTAGGTATGCTCAAAGGGTATGGGGATATTTAGGTCCTGGATTAATTACATAATTTATGAAGCAATAAAAGTATAGTTGCTTCACAAAGTGAAACTGTGACTAGAAACCAAGACTTGAAGGTGTGCTCACAACGATTGCTGGATGGAGATGAAATTTGGTGGAGAGTAAAGATGTGATCATATGGATGATCTACCGATATTTCAACTCATTAGGATTAGCCTAGCTAGCACTTCCTTGACAAAGCTTCTCTCTGGACAGAAACTTTGAAAATTTGTTGAGGCAAATGGAGCTGAATTTTGGTATATGGCGATGATTTGGATATGAAGGAGTGCCCAAATTTTGTGAAGGAATCAAGAAAAGATAAATAGCACTTCCTTTACAAATTGCCAAACTGGACATAATAGGAAATGAATATTCCTGAATTATTTTTCAACTAGGCAAGGATGGATTTTGGCATATTTATGAAAGATACGGTCCATAGAATTTATGAGAATTTTGTGGAAGAAGAAATATAGGTTGGGGTTCGGCTAACCTAGAGCAAACTGGATTATTCCTTTAATAGAAAAAGGAATATTCCCAAGAAATGAAAATTGGGGTTCGGCTAAGATGGAAATGACATGGCATTGGGAAAGATTTGGGAGAGACAAGCCACTTGGGAGTGGCAGGAGAGAAGATCTTCCGTGGTTTCAAGACCACAAAGGTACGGAAAAGGAACTCCAAATAAAAATTCGAATAAATCCAAAAGAAAAAGAAAGGGCCTAAAATCGGGGTGTTACAATGGACGCCGCTGCCAAGCCAAGAACCGGAAGGGGACGCAGATCCTAGCTGCGAGAGACGTGGCCGTCGGAACACCAACAAGCCAAAGTAGCTGGAAGGGACGCAACTACCGGAGCGTCGATGCCAAAAATCCACACCGGCAGAGAGCCGACAAGCCACAAACTCTATAGAACGATGGTTCATGGTTGTCAGGATCGGAGTGATGTCGACGTGGATCCACCGCAAAGCTTTGACCTACTGCCAAGAGAGACCACCATGACCAAACACACGCAGAGGTCGCCACCGCCACTTGGAGGAGGCACCATCGGAGACAAAGGGTCATGTGCGCCGGGGCAGGACCAAACCCCGGCCAGCCCAGCCACCTATACCCAAAAGCAACATCCTTCTCCACCAAAACTACACAGGGAGTCGCACCGCCGAGGAGAAGAGACGTGTCGGGGAGGAGCATCACGGGCGTGGCCGCGCCGCCGCATCAGACGGGAGAACGAACCATAGTAGTTGGAGGAGGTGCGCAACCACGGAGCGCCAGATCAGACCCAAGGGGTGGTGGTTCTTGGGGATATAACCCCACGATATGACCCACCCATTCAGGGTCGGGTCATCCAATGGCGGCCTGAAGAGTAAGACTTGACATGGGCTGTGGTGATCAAGACCTAAAGGCCCATGGAGCGACTCATAGAGTGGGCCAGCTCATGGCCTGACACCCGAGGCAGAGGCTCATTGAAGGATGTCGTGATTTCCTTATTTGGGAAGGAAGACAAGTAGGAAACTGATTAGGGCACGGGTCGTACTACGACCCGGACTCTATTGTAAACCCAGGGCCTAGACCTGTATATAAAGGGGAGCCCCTGAGGCAAAACGACCAAGTTACAGGCTCCCGAGTACTAGGTTAGCCAAGTTGCACCCTTGTAATCTAGATGATCATCATCAATAGCAATCAAGCAGGAGTATGCTTTTGTTGGGGAACGTCGCATGGGAAATTTTTTTCCTACGCACACGCAAACCTATCCATGGTGATGAGCATCTACGAGAGGGAGAGTGGATCTACGTACCCTTGTAGATCGCTAAGCGGGAAGCGTTAAGAAACTCGGTTGGTGTAGTCGAACTTCTTCGCGATCCAAATCGCCGAGCGTCCCACGATCCAATCACGAACCGTCCCGCGAACACATCATGATCCGTCCTGCGAACTCATCACGATCCGTCTCATGATCTTGATCACGATCTGTCCCGCGAACTCATCACGATCCATTCCGTGATCACATCACGAACCGTCTCGCGATCTCGATCACGGTCCTTCCGATCTAGCGCCGAACGGACGGCACCTCCGCGTTCAGCACACGTGCAGCTTGATGACGATCTCCACCGTCTCGATCCAGTGAGAGGAGGTGGAGAGGAGAGAGAGTTCACCGGCAGCGTGACGGCGTTCCGGTGATGGTGGTGGAGTGATTCCGGCAGGGCTTCGCCTAAGCGCTGCGGAAAACCGATCTAGAGGAGAAACTGTGCACCGGTGAAACGGGTAGCACGTGGCCGAAAATTCTGTCCAAAAACCACCCAATCCATTAGTATATATAGGAGGAGAGGAGAGGAGAGGCATCCAAGGCCTTTGGGTCGGCCGAAATAGGAGGTGGGAAGCAATCCTACTTCACCTCCAGTCCTAGTTGGAGTAGGATTGCCTCCTATTGGCTGATTTTCCACTTTTTGCTTTAGGACTTTCTCTCCTGCGTCATGGGCCTTTGTGGCTGTTTTCCCAGCCCACTAAGGGCTGGTTAATACTCTCTCACAGCCCATGGACCTCTTGGGGTCGAAGTACCCCTCCCGGAGGTCTCCCGGTACACTACCGGCACTCCCGGTACACTATCGATGAGCCCGAAACTTTTCCAGAAACCAAACTAGGACTTCCTATATATGAATCTTTACCTCCGGACCATTCCGGAGCTCCTCATGACGTCCGGGATCTCATACGGGACTCCGAACAAACTTCGGTCACCACCATACATAACTCTACACTACCGAAACGTCACTGAACCTTAAGTGTGCAGACCCTGCGGGTTCGAGAACTATGTAGACATGACCGAGACACCTCTACGGTCAATAACCAATGACGGGACCTGGACGTCCAGATTGGTTCCTACATATTCTACGAAGATCTTTATCGGTCGAACCTCTATGTCAAGGATTCAGTTAATCTCGTATAACGTTCCCTTTGTTCTTCGGTATGTTACTTGCCCGAGATTCGATCGTCGGTATCTCCATACCTAGTTCAACCTCGTTACCGGCAAGTCTCTTTACTCGTTCCGTAATACAAGATCCCGCAACTAACAATTAGTCACATTGCTTGCAAGGCTTATTGTGATGTTGCATTACCGAGTGGGCCCCGAGATATCTCTCCGTTACACGGAGTAACAAATCCCAGTCTCGATCCATGCCAACTCAATAGACACCATCGGAGATACCTGTAGAGCACCTTTATAGTCACCCAGTTACATTGCGATGTTTGATACACACAAGGCACTCCTCCGATATCCGTGAGTTGCATGATCTCATGGTCATAGGAACATATACTTGACATGCAGAAAACAGTAGCAATAAACTGACACGATCATATGCTATGTTTGTAGTTTGGGTCTTATCCATCACATCATTCTCCTAATGATGTGATCCCGTTATCAAATGACATCTCATGTCCATGGCTAGGAAACCTTAACCATCCTTTGATCAACGAGCTAGTCCATTAGAGGCATACTAGGGACATGGTTTTGTCTATGTATCCACACATGCATTTAAGTCTCCGATCAATACAATTATAGCATGGATAATAAACGATTATCATGAACAAGGAAATATGATAATAACTAATTTATTATTGCCTCTAGGGCATATTTCCAACAGCTTTTACCTCCATCATGAGGGGCCAAACCTGGATAAACCGTAGTTGCTCGATTCCGATAAACCCCGTTCAAGCTACTACTTAACGGTGATGGCCTCACAACTAAGTCTTTTCACGAGAAGATCTAACGTGACAAAACCACGACAGTTGGCACCCACTGTGGGGCTATCGCTCAGTGGTGTTGAGTTCCCGAAGGGATCTCTCCCAGGGATCAAGGGATATGCGTGTTGGGGAACGTTGCATGGGAAATAAAAAAATTCCTACGAACACCCAAGATCTATCTACATACCCTTGTAGATCGCTAAGTGGGAAGCGTTAAGAAACGCGGTTCACGATCCAACTTGCAATCCGTCCCATGATCCAATCATGATCCGTCCCGATCTAGCGCCGAAAGGACAACACCTCCACATTCAACACACGTATGGCTCGATGACGTCTCTGCCTCCTTAATCCACTCAGCAAGGTCAGAGTAGTAGATGA
Source organism: Hordeum marinum (assembly GCA_022496015.1). Lineage (NCBI taxonomy): Eukaryota > Viridiplantae > Streptophyta > Magnoliopsida > Poales > Poaceae > Hordeum > Hordeum marinum. The sequence goes on from CM039673.1 coordinate 6,991,691, forward strand.
GTTCTTCGGCAACACCACAACATGATGGCGGTGGTGGTGGTGCTATCTCGGCAGAGCTACGCCTAGCGCTACCGAAACAGCGAACGAAGGAGAAACCGATCTAGGAAGAGAGAGGGGCGCCAAGGCTTTGTGTGTGTGCTCTTGGGGCACCCCCAAAGCCCTAAGGTGCAGCCAAGGGGGGGAGTTGGACTCCTAGTCCAATTCTCTCGCTTTCCATAAACATGGGCCTTGAGGGACTTTCCACCTCTCCCAAGCCATATGGGCCTTGAGGGACTTGTGCGCCTTGACCAATAAGGCTACGGAGCCTACGCTCAGCCCTTGGTACATGGTGGAACCCTTGATGGACTTCCGTACTCCTCCAGAGGTTTCTGGAACCTTCTAGAAGCTTCCCGACACAATACCGGAAAAACCCGAAACTTTTCTGGTAGCCAAAATATGACTTCCCATATATAAATCTTTACCTCCGGGCCATTCCAAAACTCCTCGTGATGTCTGGAACCTCATATGGGACTCCGAACAACCTTCGGTCACCAACATACATAACTCAACAATACCAAATCATCACCGAATGTTAAGTGTGTAGACCCTACGGGTTCAAGAAATGTGTAGACATGACTGAGACAACTCTATGGTCAATAACAAATAGCGGGACCTGGATGCCCATATCGGTTCCTACATATTCTACGAAGATCTTTATTGGTCGAACCACAATGTCAAGGATTTAGACAATCCCTTATGCAGTTCCCTTTGTCCATAGGTATGTTACTTGCCGAGATTCGATCGTCCGTATCTCCATACATAGTTCAATCTCATTACTGACAAGTCTCTTTACTCGTTCCGTAACACAAGATCCCGTAACTAACTCCTTAGTCACATTGCTTGCAAGATTCTTGGGATGTTGTGTTACCGAGTGGGCCCCGAGATACCTCTGCCTCATATGGAGTGACAAATCCCAGTCCTGATCCATGCCAACCCAACAAACACCCTCGGAGATACCTATAGATCACCTTTATAGTCACCTATTTACATTGTGACGTTTTATACACACAAGGCACTCATTCGGTGTCAGTGAGTTGCATGATCTCATGGTCATAGTAAAAGATACTTGACATGCGTAAAACAATAGCAATAAACTGACACGATCACATGCTATGTCCATAGTTTGGGTCTTGTCCATCACATCATTCTCATAATGATGTGATCTCGTTATCAAACGACAACTCATGTCTATGGAAAGGAAACCTTGACCATCTTTGATCAACGAGCTAGTCTATTAGAGGCTCACTAGGCACACAATGTTGTCTATGTACCCGCACATGTATTTGAGTTTCCAATCAATACAATGCTAGCATGGATAATGAACAATTATCATGAACAAGGAAATATGATAATAACCAATTTATTATTGCCTCTAGGGCATATTTCCAATAGTCTCCCAGTTGCACTAGAGTCAATAATCTAGCTCACATCACTATGTGATTTACATTATAATGAATCTAACACCCATACAGTTTGGTGATGATCACGTTTTGCTCATGGAAGTGGTTTAGTCAACGGGTCTGCAATATTCAGATCCGTGTGTACTTTCCAAATCTCTATGGTATGATGTAGATGTTTCTACCACACTCCACTTGGAGATATCCCAAATGACTGCTCCACTATACATATCCGGATTGCTATTCAGAGTAATCCAGATTGGTGTCAAAGCTTGCATCGATGTAACCCTTTATGACGAACTCTTTATCTCCTCCATAACCGAGAAACATTTCCTTAGTCCTCTAGTTACTAAGTATAATTTTGATCGTCGTCCAGTGATCCACTCCTAGACCACTCTTGTACCCCTTGAAAGACTCATGGCAAGGCACACACCAGTTGCGGCACACAACATGTCATACTATATAGAGCCTATGGCTAAGGCATAGGGGACGACCTTCATCCTTTCTCTTTCTTCTGCCATGGTCGAGCTTTGAGTCTTACTCAAATTCATACCTTACAACATAGCGAAGAACTCCTTCTATGACTGACCTATTTTCAACTCCTTCAAAAACTTGTCAAGGTATGTATTCATTGAAAGTTTTATCAAGCGTCTTGATCTATCTTTATAGATCTTGATGTCCAATATTTAAGTAGCTTCATTTTAGGTCTTCTTTTGAAAAACTCCTTTGAAACAACCCTTTATGCTTTCCAGAAATTCTACATTATTTCCGATCAACAATATGTCAACCACATATACTTATCAGAAATTCTATAGTGCTCCCACTCACTTTCTTATAAATACAAGTTTCTTATAAACTTTGCATAAACCCAAAAACTTTGATCACCTCCTCAAAGCGTATATTCCAACTCTGATATGCTTGCTCTAGTCCATAGAAGGCTCGCTGGATCTTGCATACATTTTAGCATCCCTAGGGACGACAAAACCTTATGGTTATATCACATACAACCTTTCCTCAAGGAAACCATTAAGGAACCGATGTATTGACATCCATCTGCCAGATTTCCTAATCGAAAAATGCAGCAACTTCTAACATAATTCGAACAGACTTTAGCATCACTACGGGTGAGAAAGTCTCATTGCAGTCAACTTCTTGAACTTGTCAGAAACTTCCTTGCGACAAGTCGAGCTTCATAAATGGTGTCATTTACCATGAGTGTATGTCTTCTTCTTAAAGGTCCATTTGTACTCAACGGTCTGTCGTTCATTGGGAAAGTCTACCACAGTCCATACTTGGTTTTCATACATGGATCCTTTCTTGGATTTCATGGATCCTAGCCATTTTTTGGAATCTGGGCCCACCATCGCTTGCTCATAGCTCGTAGGTTCATTGTTGTCTAACAACATGACCTCTAAGACAGGATTGACATACCACTCAGGGGAGGTACGAGTCCTTGTCGACCTACGAGGTTTGGTAGTATGTTGATCCGAAGCATCATGATCATCATCATTTGCTTCCTCTTCACTTGGTGTAGGCACCGCAGAAACATATCCCCATGCGAACTGAGTTCTGAAGAAGTTGAACAAGCTTTTTTTTGCGTTGTGCTACTCTCCAACTGAAATAACGACTCAACAACCTCATCAAGTTCTACTTTCCTCCCACTCAATTCTTTCGAGAGAAACTCTTTCTCGAGAAAGGATCCGTTTTTAGCAACAAACACTTTGCCCTCGGATCTGAGATAGAAGGTGTACCCAACTCTTTCCTTAGGGTATCCTATGAAGATGCACTTTTCCTCTTTGGGTATGAGCTTATGACACATAGGTGTCGCATTCCCAAACTCTAAGAAATGATAGCTTAGGTTTCTGTCAAACAAAATTCATACGATGTCATCTCAACGGACTTAGATGGTGCCCTATTTAAAGTGAATGTAGTTGTCTCTAATGCATAACCCCAAAACGATAGTGGCAAAACGATAAGAGACATCATAGTACGCACCATATCCAATAGAGCACAATTACGATGTTCGGACACGGCATCACACTATGGTGTTCCAGTTGGCGTGAGTTATGAAACAACTTCCACATTGTCTTAAGTTGTATACCAAACTCTTAACTCAGACATTCACCTCCACAATCATATCATAGTCATTTTATCTTCTTGTCATGATGATCTCAAACTTCACTCGGAATTTGCTTGAAATTTTCAAAAGTTTCAAACTTGTGTTTCATTAAGTAAATATACCCATATCTACTCAAATCATCAGTGAAGATAAGAAAATAACAATATCCACGGAATGCTACAGCACGCATTGGACCACATACATCAACATGTACCATTTCCAATAAGTCAATTGCCCACTCACTCATATTGGAAAAGGGGTCTTAGTCATCTTCCCCATGAGGCATGGTCCGCATGTCTCAACCGATTTGAAATCGAGTGAGTCCAAAAATCCATCAGCATGGAGTTTCTTCATGCGCTTTATAGCAATATGACCTTTAGCGGCAGCGCCACAAGTACTTGGTAGTATCATTATTAACTTTGCATCTTTTGGCATCAATACTATGAACATGTGTATTAGTATGATCGAGATTAAATAAACCATTCACGTTTGGGTGCATGACCATTGAAGGTTTTATTCATGTAAACATGATAACTATTATTCTTTGACTTAAATGAGTAACCGTATTGCAATAGACATGATCTAATCATGTTCATTCTCAACGCAAATACCAAATAACATTTATTCAGGTCTAGCACTAATCCTGAAGGTAGAGGGAGCGTGCGATGGTGATCACATCAACCTTGGAAACACTTCCAACACACATCGTAACCTCACCCTTAGCTAGTGTTTGTTTATTCCGTATCTTTTATTTCGAGTTACTAACATTAGCAACTGAACCGGTATCTAATACCCATGTGCTACTAGGAATAATAGTAAGGTACACATCAATAACATGTATACCAAATATACTTCTGTTGACGTTGCCAACCTTCTTATCTACCAAGTATCCGAGGCAATTCCGCTACCAGTGACCATTTCCCTTATTATAGAAGCACTTAGTCTCGGGTTTGGGTTCAACCTCGGGTTTCTTCACTAGAGCGACAACTGTCTTGTCATCCATGAAGTTTCCCTTCTTGCCCTTGCCCTTCTCGAAACTAGTGGTTTTACTAACCATCAACACTTGATGCTCATTCTTGATTTCTACCTTCGCGGTGTAAAACATTGCGAATAGCTTAGGGATCATCTTTTCCATCCCTGGCATATTTATAGTTCATCATGAAGCTCTAGTAGCTTTGTGGTAGTGACTTGGAGAACTATATCAATTAGTATCTTATATGGAAGATTAACTCCCACTCGATTCACGCAATTGTAGCACCGACACAATTTGAGCACATGCTCAGCGATTGAGCTATTCTCCTTTATCTTGCAGGCAAAGAATCTTGTTGGAGGTCTCATACCTATCAACACTGGCACGAGACCGAAATCCCAATTTTAGCTATTAGAACATCTCATATGTTCTATGACGTTCAAAACGTTTTGGAGCCTCAATTCTAAGCCATAATGCATGGCGCACTGAACTATCAAGTAGTCACTAAAAATGTGCCTGAGTGATGTGCTCAATGCCCACAGACAACGCTTGAGGGGTGGCACACCGAGCGATGCATTAAGGACATAAGCCTTGTATGCAGCAATGAGGACAATCCTGCGATTACAGACCGAGTCCGCATTATTGCTACCATCATTTTTCAACTCTGTTTTCTCTAGGAACGTATCAAAAACACAATGGAGCTACTACGCAAGCTATTGGTCTACAACATAATTTTGCAAACACAACTTTAGACTATGTTCATGATAAGGAGTTTAGTTAATCATATTACTTAAAAAACTCCCACTCAAATTGACATCCCACTGGTCATCCAAGTGATACATGATCCAGATTCACCAACCCAAGTCCGATCATCACGTGAGATGAGGTAGTTTCAATGGTGAACATCTCCATGTTGATCATATCTACTATATGACTCATGTTTGACCTTTCGATCTCCTGTGTTCCGAGGCCATGTTTGTACATGATAGGCTCATCAAGTATTCCGCATATGCAACACTGGCTTGCACCCATTGTATGTGAACGTAGAGTCTATCACAGCAGATCATCACATGGTGCTTCGAAAATACAAACTTCCGCAACGGTGCACACTTGGGGAGAACGCAATTTTATGTTGAAATTTTAGTGAGGGATCACGTTATAATGCTACCATCGTCCTAAGCAAAATAAGATGCATAAAGGGATTAACATCACATGCAAATCATAAGTGACATGATATGGCCGTGAACTTATGCTTTTGATCTCCATCTCCAAAGCACCGGCATGATCTCCATCATCACCGGCATGACACCATGATCTCCATCATCATGATCTCCATCATTGTGTTGCCATCGGGGTTGTCGCGCCAACCATGCTTCTATTACTATCTCTACCATTTAGCGATAAAGTAAAGCATTACATAGCACTTAATGATTGACACGCAGGTCATACAATAATTAAATACAAGCCTATGGCTCCTGGCGGTTGCCGTACTTATCGACATGCAAGTCATGATATACAAACATCATCTCATACATCAACACATATCAAATCACATCTTGACCATATCACATAAAAACATGCCCTACAAAAACAAGTTAGATGTCCTCTACTTTGTTGTTGCAAGTTTTACGTGGCTGTTATGGGCAACTAGCAAGAACCGTTCTTACCTACGCAGAGACACAACAGTGATAATCAAGTTGCCTTTTAACATTCTACATGGACCGCCTCTGTTGAATCCGATTCAACTAGAGTGGGTGAGACAGAAACCCGCCAGCCATCTTTATGCAACAAGTTGCATGTCAATCGATGGAACCGGTCTCTCGTACGTGGACGAGTAAGGTTGGTTCGAGCCGCTTCATCCCACAATACCGCCAAATCAAGATAAGACTAAGAAGGTAAGCAATCTGAACATCAATGCCCACAAACTCTATTTTCTTACACTCGTGCATGTTATCGACGCATGGACTTAACTCATGATGGCATTGTTGGGGAATGTTGCATGGGAAACAAAAAATTTCCTACGAACACCCAAGATCTATCTATGGAGATCAACAACTACAAGAAGGAAAGTGGATCTACATGTTGGAAATATGACCTAGAGGCAATAATAAATTAGTTATTATCATATTTCCTTGTTCATGATAATCGTTTATTATCCATGCTAGAATTGTATTGATCGGAAACTCAGATACATGTGTGGATACATAGACAGCACCATGTCCCTGGTATGCCTCTAATAGACTAGCTCGTTAATTCAAAGATGGTCAAGGTTTCCTAGCCATGGACATGAGTCATTTGATAAACGAGATCACATCATTAGGTGAATGATGGGATGGATGATGTCTACTACACAACCTTCTTCTTGTAGACTCGTGTTGGGCCTCCAAGCAAAAAGTTTTGTAGGACAATGGCAATTTTCCCTCAAGTAGATGACCTAAGGTTTATCAATCTGTGGGAGGTGCAGGATGAATATGGTCTCTCTCTAACAACCCTGCAACCAAATAACAAATAGTCTCTTGTGTCCCAACACACCCAATACAATGGTAAATTGTATAGGTGCACTAGTTCGGCGAAGAGATGGTCATACAAGTGCAATATGGATGGTAGATATAGTTTTTTGTAATCTGAAAATATAAAAACACCAAGGTAACAAATAGTAAACGGCAAGCAAAACATTGTATAAATGCTTTGAAACAAGGCCTAGGGTCCATAGTTTCACTAGTGCAATTTTTCTCAACATTATGAACATAGTTGAATCATATGTAAATACCTCTCGTGCTACAAAGAGTTCACTCCAAAGTTACATATAGTGGATAACAAACATAGAAATTACTGTAGGGTACCAAACCACCTCAACGTTATCTTTTTTGATCAATCTTATGAGCTATTCCTATAAGTGTCACGAACAGCCCTAGAGTTCGTACTAAGATAACGTCTTAAGATACACATCAACCAAAACCCTAATGTCAGCTAGATACTCCAATGTCACCACAAGTACCCGTGAGTTTGATTATACGATATGCATCACACAATTTCAGATTTATTAATCCAACACAAAGAACTTCAAAGAGTGCCCCAAAGTTTCTACCGGAATGTCTAGATAAGAACGTGTGCCGACCCCTATGCATAGATTCCCAAGGTCACGGAACCCGCAAGTTGATCACCTAAACATACATCAAGTAGATCAATAGAACGTCCCATTGTCACCACAGATATCCCATTGCAAGACATACGTTAAGTTTTCTCAAATCCTTTAAGAATATCTCCGATAAGAATACTTCAAAGGGAAAACTCAATTCATCACAATAAGATAGAGAGGGGAAAACTCCATATGATTTAATCTATATCAACAAAGCTCATGGTACATCAGGATTGTGCCATCTCAAGAACACGAGAGAGAGAGAGATCAAACACATAGCTACTTGTACACACCCTCAGCCCCGAGGGTGAACTACTCCCTCCTCATCATGGAGAGCGTCGGGATGATGAAGATGGCCTCCGGTGATGGTTTCCCCCTCCGCCAGAACGGGCTCCCGATTGGTTTTTCGTGGCTCTGGAGGTTTGCGGCGGCGGAACTCCCGATCTAGGTTCTGCGTTGGGGTTTCTGAAATATTTGATGATTTATAGAGCTGAGAGGGAGGCGGTGGACTCCCGAGGGGCTCACAAGCCTGGTGGCCGCGGCCAGGGGGTGGCCGCGCCCCTGAGGCTTTTGGCCTCCTCGGGAACCTTCTGGCCCAGCTCTTCGCTGCAGCATTTTTTATATTTCCCAAACATATTCTCCGTAAATTATCAGCTCATTCCGAGAACTTTTATTTCTGCACAAAAAACAACACCACGGTAGTTCTGCTAAAAACATCATCAGTCCGGTTTAGTTATAGTAAAATCATACCGAAATCATATAGAATGATTGTAAACATTGTATGAATATATACTTCATAAATTATAGATACGTTGGAGACGTATCAGCATCCCCAAGCTTAATTACTGCTCGTCCTTGCGTAGGTAAATGATAAAATAAATAAATTATGAAGTATGAATGCTAGCATGTTGCCTAAATTTGATCAATGTTAATTCCAATCATTTTTTCTACCATCATTATATATCATAAACAGTAGCTCATCTCATAAAACTTTTCATGATGAAATAACAAGCTATCCACATGTTTATAGTGTAGACTAACAAATATGCTTTCAGTTACCAAACAATTACAATTCATCTATTTTCACGAAGGGTCTATGTAAGAGCTTTGATTTAGCAAATTCCACATACTCAACTATCATAAAGTCTTCCATGATTTCTAGCACTCAAAGCATATTTTTAGAACAAATAGCATCCATCGAACACAGAGAAAGATAGGGGCTTAAATTTTTGCCTCCAAACTTATTTATCTTATAGATAATTGTCAACAATAATAATTCATGATAAAATATATTTGAATGGCCATATATGCTTGGATCTTTCCCCAACACATGATGCTTGCCAAGAGAAAAAGGTGAAATATAGGATGTGGTGAAGATCACCATGACTCTTGCATAAAGGTAAGTACTAGAAAGTAAAAGATAGACCCTTCGCAGAGGGAAGCATTGATTTGCAGAGGTGCCAGAGCTCAAGCTTTTAAAATAGAGATGAATAATAATTTTGGGCGCTATGCTTTCATTGTCACCATAACAACTGAGAGATCATTATCTTCCATGCTAGATACATTATAGGAGGTTCCCAAACAGAATTGTAAAGTTTTTACTCCCCCTCCACCGATTAATCACACTCCAGGTGAGCCGAATCCACGGGTACCATCCATACACACAACATTCCTAGGGGAGTTTTGTTTAATTATTTGCATTTTTTCTTTCATTTCGGGACTGGGAATCCCTATTACCAGCCACTTTCTCGTGAATGATAGTGAATCAACACATATCGTGGGAATAACCCACCTAGCATGGAAGATACCGATAGCCCCTAGTTACTATATGAGCGATTCGGGCATACAAAACAGAATATATTTGAAGGTTTAGAGTTTGGCACATGCAAATTTACTTGGAACGGCAGGTAAATACTGCATATAGGTAGGTTTGGTGGACTCATATGGAACAACTTGGGGTTTAAGGGTGTTTGGATGCACAAGTAGTATTTCTACTTGGTGCGAAAGTTTTGGCTATATGAGGTGGAAGCAAGCACCACATGTTGGAGGATCCATAACAATATAACTTCTATACAAATATACCCAAGCATAACTCATTACGTTGTCTTCCTTGTCTAACTTCAACTAATTTGATCAACTTTGAAAATAATTAATGGGTATTCACAATCATAGAAGAAGTCCAAGATAGTAAATTTATATGTGAAATCTCCCTTCCTTCAATATTATTTCATGAATTGTTCAAGTGACCAATGCGATGTTTGCTAACTTTCAATAAACTTTACCACCTATACTTCTTATATGTGAAGTCATCACTCCCAATGGGGTAAGCATATAAAACATGTATAATCTCAGATTTATGATATTCAATTCATTCAACCATTTACTCATAGGATATAAGTGAAACACGAGAGTAAATGACAAAACTACTCCAAAACATATAAGTGAAGATTAATGAGTAGTCAAACAATTAAGTAGCTATGTGAGGACTCTCTCTCCCTCAATAAATATTTTCAGATCTTAAGAACTTTATTCAAACATAAAGCACAAGGAAAATAGGACTCCAAGAATAGCATGCATCATGTGAACGAATAATAATTTAGGCTCAACATAGGCTAACCGATAATTGTTGATGAAGAGAGGTGGGATGCGTAGCATCCCCAAGATTAGATGCCTGAGAGTTCTTGAAATATTTACTTGGGGTGCCTTGGGCATCCACAAGCTTGAGCTTTTGTATCTCATTCAATCCTCTCATACCACGGTTTCACCTATTCTCAAAAACTTCATCCACACAAAACTCAAAAAGAACTCGTGAGATAGGTTAGTACACATAATAATAAATCAACTCTTTATGTACTTCCAAGAAAAGTTGCATAATAATGTTAAAACATTAGGTACTGTATACTATCATTTCCGCGATTTATATCTACCAATATAGGCTATGGAAACTATAGGATAAGTAGACAACAAAGCTATGACAACAACCTGCCCAAACAGAACAATCTGCAACAATTTATAAAAACAGTGAATTTATGTAAATCAAAAAATTATGAATATTTAGGAAATGCTATAAAATTTATATGACTACACAGTGTAAAAGTTTCAGAAACTTTCCACGTCCAGTGAAATATGAAAATTCAAACACTACATCAGAAGTTTCTGTTTTTACCCAGCACATATCAAAACATGCAATGCAAGCATCCTAAGGCAATTCTTGGAACTTTTTATTGAAAAAATGGATTATAAATAAAACATAACATATATTAACAAAATATAATGACGCTCCAAGAAAAACACATATTATGCGACGAATAAAAATATAGCTCTATGTAAGATATACCGATAATGTTGAAGACGAAAGAGGGGATGCCTTCCGGGGCATCCCAAAGCTTAGGCACCTGAGTCTTCCTTGGATATTACCTTGGGGGTGCCTTGGGAATCCCCAAGCTTTGGTTCTTGTCACTCCTTATTCTCCTCATATCGATGTCTCACCGAAAACTTGAAAACTTCAATCACACAAAACTTAACGAAACTTTGTGAGAAGGGTTAGTGTAATAAAGATAGATCATTCACTCAGGTACTGTCAAGATAAGATTCATAATTATTACCACATGATACCTACTGTATATATCATTCCCATAACTTATATTACTCAATATAAGCAATAGGAGCACTTGAAACAAGCAAACAATGCATGCCAAACAGAATCCGTCAAAAACAGAAAAGTCTGTAAAGATCTGAATGATCACCAAACTTCCCCAACTCTAAAAATTCTTAAAACTCAAGGAATTTGCATACAAAGTTTGTGTAAAGATTTCAGAATTGTTTGATGCTCCAATAAAATCAGATAATACATATAGTGGACACAAAACTTTCCGTTTTTGCACAGAATCAAACAAGTAGGTATCCACACTATCCCAAAGGCTTTACTTGGCAGTTTATTGAAATAAAAAGCACAAAACATGATTAATACAGTAGATTAATCATGTGAACACATCAAAACAGAAAGTAAAAGTGTTGGGTTGTCTCCCAACAAGAGCTTTTCTTTAATGCCTTTTAGCTAGGCATGATGATTTCAATGATGCTCACATAGGAATAGTAATGAAACATGCAAAAGAGTATCCTGAATATCATGACAAGCACATTTAAGTCTAACCCACTTCCTATGCATAGGGATTTTGTGCGCAAACAATTTATGGGAGCAGGAATCATCTAGCATAGGAAGGGAAAACAAGCATATCTTCAAGAATTTGAACACATAGAGGGGAAACTTGATATTATTGCAATTCCTATAAGCATATGTTCCTCCCTCATAATAATTTTCAGTAGCACATTAAGGAACTACACAATATAACCAGCCCATAAAGCATTCTTTTCATGATCTAGAAGCATAGAAATTTTACTACTCTCCTCATATGGAAATTTCTTCTCATGACTAATAGTGGGAGTATCATAAAAGACTTGAATACTACAAATTGGTTCCACACGAAAAGAGTAATATTTAGTAAAAGGATATTCATAATTATGACAAGTATCATATAATAATCATCACTCTTTTTCGTTGCATAAGTATCATCACAATAATCATCATAAGTAGGAGGCGTGCAATCATTATAACAAATTTGATCATTCAAAGTAGGGGGAATAAAAAGATCATCTTCATTAAGCATAGCATCCCCAAGCTTGGGACTTTGTATATCATAAACATAATCCCTCTAATCATAATTGGTATGAATAGCACCAATAGTATCGCAATTATTATCATCATCCTCCAAGTTTATTGCAAGAACCTAACTAGTGAATAACCTAACTGCACAACCTTCAAGCACTAATCTGAGCGTGCAATCATTGAATAAAACTAACTACATAATTTGGCGTGCAATCATTGAATAAAACCAAACTAGTGAAAGACAAGAACCTAAAAGATTCAATTGCAAGATCTAAACATATACCTTCAAGCACTCACCTCCTCGGCAACGGCCCCAGAAAAGAGCTTGATGTCTACTACACAACCTTCTTCTTGTAGACTCGTGTTCGGCCTCCAAGCACAGAGTTTTGTAGGACAATGGCAATTTTCCCTCAAGGGGATGACCTAAGGTTTATCAATCTGTGGGAGGTGTAGGATGAAGATGGTCTCTCTCTAACAACCCTGCAACCAAATAACAAAGAGTCTCTTGTGTCCCCAACACACCCAATACAATGGTAAATTGTATAGGTGCACTAGTTCGGCGAAGAGATGGTGATACAAGTGCAATATGGATGGTAGATATAGTTTTTTGTAATCTGAAAAATATAAAAACAGAAACGCAACAAATAGTAAACAACGAGCTAAACGTTGTATAAATGCTTGGAAACAAGGCCTATGGTCCATACGTTCACTAGTGCAATTTCTCTCAACATTATTAACATAGTTGAATCATATGTAAATACCTCTCGTGCGACAAAGAGTTCACTCAAAGTTACAAATAGCATAGAACAAACGTAGAAATTATTGTAGGGTACGAAACCACCTGAAAGTTATCTTTTCTGACCAATCTTATGAGATATGCCTATAAGTGTCATGAACAGCCCCAGAGTTCGTACTAAGATAACACCTTAAGATACACATCAACCAAAACCCTAATGTCACCTAGATACGCCAATGTCAGCACAAGTACCAGTGGGCTTGATTATACGATATGAAACGCACAATTTCAGATTTATAAATCCAACACAAAGAACTTCAAAGAGTGCCCCAAAGTTCTACCGGGACATCAAGATAAGAACATGTGCCAACCCCTATGCATAGATTCCCAAGGTCACGAAGCCTGCAAGTCGACCACCTAAACATACATCAAGTAGATAAATAGAACATCCCATTGTCACCATAGATATCCCATCACATGACGTACATCAAGTGTTCTCAAATCCTTAAAGACTCATTCCGATAAGAAAACGTCAAAGGGAAAACTCAGTTCATCACAACAAGATAGAGAGGGCAAAACTCCATATGATTCAATCTATATCAACAAAGCTCGCGGTACATCAGGATCGTGCCATCTCAAAAACATGAGAGAGAGAACACACACATAGCTACTGGTACATACCCTCAGCCCCGAGGGTGAACTACTCCCTCCTCGTCATGGAGAGCGTCGGGATGATGAAGAGGGCATCCGGTGATGGTTCCCCCTCCGACTGGGTGCCGGAACGGGTTCCCGATTGGTTTTTTGTGGATGTAGAGGTTTTTAGGGGTGGAACCCCGATCTAGGTTGTGCGTTGGGGTTTCTGGAGTATTTGACGATGTATAGAGCTGAGAGGGAGGTCGGTGGACTCTCGAGGGGCCCACAAGTCTGGTGGCCGTGGCTAGGGGGTTGGCCGCGCCCCTGAGGCTTGTGGCCTCCTCGGGAACCTTCTGGCCCAGCTCTTTGCTCCAGTATTTTTTATATTTTCCAAAAATATTCTCTGTAAATTTTCAGCTCATTCCGAGAACTTTTATTTCTGCACAAAAAAATCACCACGGTAGTTCTGCTAAAAACATCGTCAGTCCGGGTTAGTTCTAATAAAATCATACCAAAATCATATAGAATTATTGTAAACGTGGCATGAATACTTCATAAATTATAGGTACGTTGGAGATGTATCAATGGATAAACCCAAAATGATAAACATAGCATATGATGGTGTTAGTTTATTGATATAGTTTTCTCCATGTCAAGTATCTGTTCCTATGACCATGAGATCATGCAACTCACTGACACTAGAGGAGTACCTTGTGTGCATCAAATGTTGCAACGTAACTGGGTGACTATAAAGGTGCTCTATAGGTATCCCCAAGGGTGTCTGTTGAGTTGGCATGGATCAAGACTAGGATTTGTTACTCCGTGTGACGGAGAGGTATCTCAGGGCCCACTCGGTAATACAAACTCAATATAAGCCTTGCAAGAAATGTGACTAAAGAGTTAACCACAGGATCTTGTATTACGGAACGAGTAAAGACACTTTCCGGTAATGAGATTGAACTAGGTATAGAGATACCGATGATCGAATCTCGGGCAAGTAACATACCGAAGGACAAAAGGAACAACATACGGGATTAACTGAATCCCTGACATAGAGGATCAACCGATAAAGATCTTTGTAGAATATGTAGGAACCAGTATGGGCATCCAGGTTCCTCTATTGGTTATTGACTGTAGAGGTGTCTTGGTTATGTCTACATAGTTCTCCAACCCGCAGGGTCTGCACACTTAAGGTTCGGTGAGGTTTTGGTAGTATAGAGTTATGTATGGTGGTGGCCGAAGGTTGTTCGGAGTCCCAGATGAGATCCCGTACGTCATGAGGACCTCCAGAATGGTCCGCAGGCAAAGATTGATATATGGGAAGTCCTGTTTTGGTCACCAGAAAAGTTTCGGGCTCATCGCTAGTGTACCGGGAGTGTCGGGAGGGGTACCGGGAACCATCGGGAGGGGTGTCTCGACCGAAAGCCCCTCATGGGCTGTGGAAGGAGTAAATCTAGACCTTAGTGGGCTTACCGAGCCCCCCACTAAGGCCCATGCGACTAGGGGTGGGAAAAACCCAAAGGTGGAGAGGTGGAAAGAGTTTCCAAGTGGAAAGGAGGAACCCTACTCCTAATAGGATTGGAGTAGGACTCCTCCACCTCCAATTTCGACAAAACCATTAGTGTTTGAAGCTTCGTCCTCCCCTCCCTCCCTCCTATATATACTAGAGGATTTAGAGGGAAGAGATAACCCTAATTTCCACGTGCTCCCTCTACTTCATCTAGATCAGTTTTCTCCTCTAGTCTAGTTCGACGGTGCATAGGCGAAGCCCTGCCGAAATAGTTCCACCACCATCGCCGATGTGCCATCGCGCTGCCGGAGAACTCATCTACCTCTCCGCTCCCTCTTACTGGATCAAGAAGGCGGAGATCGTCATCGAGATGTACGTGTGCTGAACGCGGAGGTGCTGTCCGTTCGGCGCTAGATCGGAAGGACCGTGATCAAGATCGCGAGACGATTCATGATTCTATCGCGGGACATGTCGTGATGGGATCGTGGGACGGATCGTGATTGGATCGCGAGATGGATCATGATGGGATCGCGGGTCACTCGGCGATTTGGATCGCGAAGACGTTCGACTACATGAACCGCGCTTCTTAACACTTACGTCTTAGCGATCTACAAGGGTATGTAGATCCACTCTCCCTCTCGTAGATGCTCGTCACCATGGATAGATCTTGCGTGTGCGTAAATTTTTTTCCCATGCAAACTTTCCCCAATAGTGGTATCAGAGCTAGGTCTATGTGTAGATGAGACCTCGAATAGAACACAAAGGAGTTTGTGGGCGTTGATGCTTAGATTGCTTCCTCCCTTGGTCGTGTTTTTGTTCAACGGTATTGTGGGATGAAGCGGCCCAGAACAACCTTACTCGTATGCTTACGAGAGACCGTTTTCATCGACTGACGTGTAACTTTGTTGCACAAAGATGGCTGGTGGGTGCCTGTTTCTCCTACTTTAGTTGGATCGGATTCGACAAAGGCGGTCCTTGAGAAGGTTGAAAAACAATTTATGTATCACCGTTGTGGTTTTTGCGTAGGTAAGAATTGTTCTTTCTAGATACCCATAGCAGCCACGTAAAATTTGCAACCGCAATTAGAGGACGCCTAACTTGTTTTTGTAGGGTATCTTGTGATGTGATATGGCCAATTGCATGATAAGATATATGTGATGTATGATATGATCATGTATGGTATAGAATATCACGACTTGCATGTCGATGAGTACGACAACCGGCAGGATCCATAGGGTTATCTTTAATTATTGTATGACCTGCATGTCAATCATTAAGTTCTATGTAATGACTTACTTTATCGCTAAGCAGTAGCAATAGTAGTAGAAGCATGGCGGGCATGACAACCCCGATGATGACACGTTGATGGAGATCAACATGATGGAGATCATGGTGTCATGTTGGTGATGATGGAGATCATGCTGTTGCTTTCAAGATGGAGATCAAAAGCACAAGTTCATGGCCATATCATGTCACTTATGATTTGTATGCGATGTTAGTCCTTTTATGCACCTTGTTTTTCTTAGGATGATGGTAGAATTATAAGGTGATCCGTCACTTAAATTTCAAGATAAATTGTGTTCTCCCCAAGTGTGCACCGTTGCGAGAGTTCGTCGTGTCGAGACACCATGTGATGATCGGCTGTGATTGACTCTATGTTCACATAGAACGGGTGCAAGCCAGTGTTGCACGTGCAGACCAGTTGGGTTAAACCGGACGAGCCTAGCATGTACAGACATGGCCTCGGAACACAAGAGACCGAAAGGTCAAACATGAGTCATGTAGTAGATATGATCAACATGATGATGTTCACCATTAAAACCACCTCAACTCACGTGATGATCGGACATGAGTTAGTGAATTTGGATCATGTATCACTCGAATGACCCAAGGGATGTCAGTTTGAGTGGGAGTTCTTAAGTAATATGATTAATTGAACTCATTATCATGAACATAGTCAGTAGTGTCTTTTCAAATTATGTTGTAGATTACTAGCTCACGTTGTAGCTCCCTTGAATTTTATATGTTCCTAGAGAAATACAGTTGAAAGATGTTGGTAGCAATATTGCAGACTGGGGCCATGATCTAAGGATTGTCCTCATTGCTGCATAGAAGGCTTATGTCCTTAATGTACCGCTCGGTGCGCCACCCCCTCGAGCATTGCTTGTAGATGTTGTGAACATCTGACAGGCACGTTCTGATGACTACTTGATAGTTTAGTGCATCATGCATTACGGCTTAGAATTGAGGCTCCAAAACGTTTTGAACGTCACGGAACATATGAGATGTTCTAAGAGCTGAAATTGGGATCTCAGGCTCGTGCCCATGTTGTGAGATATGAGATCTCCAACAAGATTCTTTGCCTGCAAGACGAAGGAGAATAGCTCAATCGTTGAGCATGTGCTCAGATTGTCTGGGTGCTACAATCGCTTGAATCGAGTGGGAGTTGATCTTCCAGATAAGATAGTGATTGATATAATTCTCCAAGTCACTGTCACTAAGCTACTAGAACTTCGTGATGAACTATAATTATGCCAGGGATGGAAATGATGATCCCTGAGCTACTCGCGATGTTTGACACTGCGAAGGTAGATATCAAAAGGAGCATCAAGTGTCGATGGTTAGTAAAACCACTAGTTTCGAAAAGGGAAAGGGTAAGAAGGGCAACTTCATGGATGGCAAGTCAGTTGCTGCTCCAGTGAAGCAAGAAAAAGTTGAACCCAAACCCGAGACTAAGTGCTTCTATTATGAGGAGAGTAGTCGCTGAAGCGGAACAACCCTGGATACTTGGTAGATAATAAGGCTAGCAACATCGACATAAGTATATTTGATATACGTGTTATTGCTGTGTACCTTGCTAGTACTCCTAGTAGCACCTGGGTATTGGATACCAGTTCAGTTGCTAAATGTTAGTAACTCGAATAAAAGCTACAAAATAATCGAAGACTAGCTAAGGGTGAGGTGATGATGGGTGTTGGAAATGTTTCCAAGGTTGATGTGATCAATTCACACACTCTCTTTGCCTTCGAGATTGGTGACAAACCTAAATAAATATTATTTGGTGTTTGCGTTGAGCATGAACGTGATTAGATCATGTTTATTGCAATATGGTTATTCATTTTAGTTAGAGAATAATGGTTATTCTGTTTACATGAATATTACCTTCAATGCTCATGCACCCAATGAATGGTTTGTTGAATCTTGATCGCAGTAGTACACATGGTCATAACATAGATGCCAAAAGATATAAAGTTAATAATGATAGTACCACATACTTTTGGCACTGCCGCTAAATGTCATATTGGTGTAAAGCACATGAAGAAACTCCATGTTGATGGATCTTTGGACTCATTCTATTTCGAATCGGCTGAGACATGCGAACCATGCCTTTTGGGCAAGATGACTAAGGACCCCGTTTTCCGGTTTGATGGAGCGGGTAAGTGACTTATTGGAAATGATACATGTTGATGTATGTAATCCAATGAGTGTTGTAGCGTGCGGTGGATGTCATTATTTTCTTACCTTCACTGATGATTTGAGTACATATAGTGTATATTTACTTAATGAAACACAAGTCTGAATCGTTTGAAAAGTTCAAGCAAAATCAGAGTGAAGTTTGAGATCATCGTGACAAGAAGATAAAATGTCTACGATATGATCGTGGACGTGAATATCTGAGTTACACGTTTCGTATACAACTTAAGACAAAGTGGAAGCTGTTTCACAACTCACGCCACCTAGAACACCATAGTGTAATGGTGTGTCTGAATGTCATAGTCGTGCTCTATTGGATATGGTCCGAACTATGATGTCTCTTATCGATTTGCCACTATTGTTTTGGGGTTATGCATTCAAGACAACTACATTCACTTTAAAAGGGTCACCATCTAAGTCCGTTGAGATGACACCGTAGGAATTTTTGATTGGCGGAAACCTAAGCTATCATTTTTTAATGTTTGGGGTTGTGTCGCTTATGTGAAAAACGGTTTTCACCTAATGAGCTCAAACCCAAAGCGGACAAATGCATCTTCATGGAATACACTAACTTAATAGTTGGGTAAACCTTCTATCTTATATCCAAGCACAAAGTGTTTGTTGCTAATATGGGTCCTTTCTTGAGAAAGAGTTTCTCTCGAAAGAATTGAGTGGGAGGAAGATAGAACTTGATATGGTTGTTGAACCTTTGTTTCAACCAGAGAGTAGCATAGCATAGAAACATGTTTCTGTGGAGGCTACATTAGTTGAATGGGAAGTTAATTATGATAATCATGAAGCTTTAGGATCAAGTTATTATGGAACCTCAGGGGTCGATAAGGACACATACTGCTCCTGAGTGGTACGACAACCCTGTCTTAGAGGTCATGTTGTTAGGCACTGATGAACCTACGAGCTATGGAGAATCGATATATCACCTAGATTCCGATAAATGGTTAGAGGCCGTAAAATCCGAGAAAGGATCCATGTAGAAAAACCAAGTATGGAATTTGGTAGATTTGCCCATTGAACGGCAGGTCATTGAGTGCTAAAGCGTGCCTGACATTCACCATCACCATATGTCTTCATCTAAAAGGTCCATTTGTACTCAACAACCCGCCGTTCAATGGGAAAGTATACCAAAGTCCATACTTGGTTTTCATACATGGATCCTTTCTCGGATTTCATGGCCTCTAACCATTTGTTGGAATCTGGGACCGTCATCGCTTCTCCATAGTTCGTAGGTTCATCGTTGTCCAACAACATGACATCTAAGACAGGGTTGCCATACCACTGAGGAGAAGTATGCGTCCTTGTCGACCTACGAGGTTCGATAGTAACTTTCTCAAAAGCTTTATTATCATCATTAACTTCCTCTTCAACTGACGTAGGCTCCACAGAAACATCTTTATGCAGTGCGCTACTCTCTGGTTGAAACAAAGGTTCAACAACCTCATCAAGTTCTATCTTCCTCCCACTCAATTCTTTCGAGAGAAACTCTTTCTTGAGAAACGACCCGTTTTCAGGAACAAACACTTTTGCCCTCGGATGTGAGATGGAAGGTATACCCAACTGTTACCTTAGGGTATCCTATGAATATGCACCTTTCTACTTTGGGTTCGAGCTCATCGGACATAAGCGTCGCATCCCGAAACTCTGAGAAATGACAGCTTAGGTTTCTACCAAACCATAATTAATACGGTGTAATATCAGTGGATTTAGATGGTGCCCTATTTCAAGTGAATGTAGTTCTCTCTAATGCATAACCTCAAAATGATAGTGGCAAAATGATAAGAGACATCATAGTACGCACCATATCCAGTAGAGCACGACTGTGATGTTCAGACAAACCATCACACTATGGTATTCCAAGTGGCGTGAGTTGTGAAACAACTTCCACATTGTCTTAAGTTGTATACCAAAATCGTAACTCAGATATTCACCTCCACGGTCATATCGTAGACATTTTATCTTCTTGTCACAATGATCTCAAACTTCACTCTGAATTTTCTTGAACTTTTCAAATGATTCAGACTTGTGTTTCATTAAGTAAATATACCCATATATATCCACTCGAATCATCACTGAAGGTAAGAAAATAACGATATCCACTGCACTCTGCAACACTCGTTGAACCGCATACATCAACACATATCATTTCCAATACGTCACTTACCCGCTCCATCATACCAAAAAACGAGGTCCAATTCATCTTGCCTAAGAGGCATGGTACACATGTCTCAACTGATACTAAATGGAGCGAGTCCAAAGATCCATCATCATGGAGTTTCTTCATGCACTTTACACCATTATGACCTTTAGAGGTAGTGCCACAAGTATGTGGTACTATCATTATTAACTTTGTATCTTTGGGCATCAATGTTATGAACATGTGTATTACTACAATCAAGATTCAGTAAACCATTCTCATTGGGTGCATGAGCATTAAAGGTATTATTCATGTAAACAGAATAACCATTATTCTCTAACTTAAAGGAATAATCATATTGCAATAAACACGATCTAATCATGTTCATGCTCAACGCAAACACCAAATAGCATTTATTTAGATTTATCACTAATCCCAAAGGTAGAGAGACCGCGCGATGGTGATAAATTAACCTTGGAAACAATTCAGCACACATCGTCACCTCAACCTTAGCTAGCCTCCTTTATTTCGTAGCTTTTATTTTCAGTTACTAACATTTAGCAACCGAGCCGGTATGCAATACCCAGGTGCTACCAGGAGTACTAGAAAGGTACCCATCAATAACACGTATATCAAATATACTTTTGTCGACGATGCCAGGCTTCTTATCTACCAAGTATCTAGGGTTGTTCCGCTTCAGCGACCGTTCTCCTCATAATAGAAGCACTTAGTCTCGGGTTTGGGTCCAACCTTGGGTTTCTTCACTAGAGCAGCAGCTGGCTTACCATCCATGAAGTTTCCCTCCATGCCCTTGCCCTTCATTAAACTAGCGGTTTTACTTAACCATCAACACTTGATGCTCCTTCTTGATTTCTACCTTCGCGGTGTCAAACATCGTGAACAGCTCAAGGATCATCTTATCCATCTCTAGCATGTTATAGTTCATTACAAAGCTCTAGTAGCTTAGTGACAGTGACTTGCAGAAGTATATCAATCACTATCTTATGTGGAAGATCAACTCCCACTCCATTCAAGCAATTGTAGTACCCAGACAATCTGAGCACATGCTCACCAATTGAGCTATTCTCCTTCATCTTGCAGCCAAAGAATCTTGTTAGAGGTCTCATACCTCTCAACACAGGCACGAGCCTGAGATCCCAATTTCAGCTCTTAGAACATCTCATATATTCTGTGACATTCAAAAATTTTTGGAGCCTCAATTCTAAGCCGTAATGCATGACGCACTGAACTATCCAGTAGTCATCACAACATGCATGTCAGATTTTCACAACATCTATAGACGACACTTAAGGGGGTGGCGCACCGAGCGGTGCATTAAGGACATAAGCCTTCTGTGCAACAATGAGGACAATCCTCAGTTGACACACGCAGGCCGCATTATTGCTACCATCATCTTTCAACATAATTTTCTCTAGGAACATATCTATAAAATAGGGGAGCTACAACATGAGCTATCTACAACATAATTTGCAAAGACACTTATCACTATGTTCATGATAATGAGTTCAATTAATCATATTGTTGGGGAACGTTGCATGGGAAACAAAAAAATTCCTACGCACATGCAAGATCTATCCATGGTGATGAGCATCTACGAGAGGGAGAGTGGATCTACGTACCCTTGTAGATCACTAAGCGGGAAGCGTTAAGAAACGCGGTTGATGTAGTCGAACGTCTTCGCAATCCAAATCGTCGAGCGTCCCGCGATCCAATCACGATCCGTCCCGATCTAGCACCGAACGGACGGCACCTCCACATTCAGCACACGTACGGCTTGATGACGATCTTCGCCTTCTTGATCCAGCAAGAGGGAGCAGAGAGGTAGACGAGTTCTCCGGCAGCATGACAGCGCTGTGGCGATGGTGGTGGAGTAATCTCAGCAGGGCTTCGCCTAAGCAAAGCTGAAACCGATCTAGAGGAGAAACTACGGACTAGAGGGTAGGGTTGCACGTGGCTGAAAATCTTGTGCCAAAACCCTAAAACCTCTAGTATATATAGGAGGAGAGGAGGAGGAGGCTTGGCGCAAGGGCCAGCCCCTCTTTGCTTCGGCCGAAGTGGAGAGGAGGAGTCCTCCTCCTCCACTCCTAGTAGGATCAGGACTCCTTCCTTATTTCCACCTTTTTGCCTTTTTCCACCGTTTCTCCTTTTGGAATTTCTTCCCATCCGCATGGGACTTGTGTGGGACTTAGGACAGCCCAGTAATGGCTGGTATTTGTACTCCCACAGCCCATGTAGCCTCTTGGGTCGAAATACCCCTCCCGATGGTCCCCTGGTACACTACTAGCACTCCCGGTACACTACCGATGAGCCCGAAACTTTTCCGGCGACCAAAACAGGACTTCCTATATATCAATATTTACCTCCGGACCATTCCGGAGCTCCTCGCGACGTCCGGGATCTCATCTGGGACTCCGAAAAACCATCGGTCACCACCATGCATAACTCTATACTACCGAAACGTCACCAAACCGTAAGTGTGCAGATCCTATGGGTTCGAGAACTATGTAGACATGACTGAGACACCTCTACGGTCAATAACCAATAGCGGCACCTGGATGCCCATATTGGTTCCTAAATATTCTACGAAGATCTTTATCGGTCGAACCTCTATGTCAAGGATTCAGTTAATCCTGTATGATGTTCCCTTTGTTCTTCGTTATCTCCATAGCTAGTTTAACATTGTTACTGGCAAGTCTTTTTACTCATTCCATAATACAAGATCCCGTGACTAAAACTTAGTCACATTGCTTTCAAGGCTTATTGTGATGTTGTATTACCGAGTGGGCCCTAAGATACCTCTCCGTCACACGGAGTAACAAATCCTAGTCGTGATCCATGCCAACCCAACAGACACCCTCGGAGATACCTGTAGAGCACCTTTATAGTAACCCAGTTACATTGCAACATTTGATACACACAAGGCACTCCTCCGGTGTCCGTGAGTTGCATGATATCATGGTCATAGGAACATATACTTGACATGCAGAGAACTGTAGCAATAAACTGACACGATGATATGCTACGTTTATAGTTTGGGTCTTGTCCATCCCATCCTTCTCCTAATGATGTAATCCCGTTATCAAATGACATCTTATGTCAATGGCCAGGAAACCTTGACCATCTTTGATCAACGAGCTAGTCTACTAGAGGCACACTAGGGACAAAGTGTTGTCTATCTATCCACACATGTAATGTGTTTCCAATCAATACAATTATAGCATGGATAATAGAAAATTATCATGAACAAGGAAATATAATAATAAACACTTTATTTATTGCCTCTAGGGC
Source organism: Hordeum marinum (assembly GCA_022496015.1). NCBI lineage: Eukaryota > Viridiplantae > Streptophyta > Magnoliopsida > Poales > Poaceae > Hordeum > Hordeum marinum. The sequence goes on from CM039673.1 coordinate 7,015,832, forward strand.
ATATTTCCAATAGTCTCCCACTTGCACTAGAGTCAATAATCTAGTTCACATCACTATGTGATTTACATTACGGAACACCTCATGACGTTCGGGATCTCATCGGGACACCGAAAAACCTTTGGTCGGGATCTCCATACCTAGTTCAATCTCATTACTGGCAAGTCTTAGTCACACAAGATCCCGTGACTAACTCCTTAGTCACATTTGTTGCAAACTTCTTGTGATGTTGTTTTATCGAGTGGGCGCAGAGATACCTCTCCGTCATACAGAGTGACAAATCCCAGTCTTGATCCACGCCAACCAACCAGACACCCTCGGAGATACCTATAGAGCACCTTTATAGTCACCCGGTTATGTTGTGATGTTTGATACACACAAGGTACTCCTCCGGTGTCAGTGAGTTGCATGATCTCATGGTCATAGGAACACATACTTGACATGCATAAAACAATAGCAATAAACTGACACGATCATATGCTATGTCCAAAGTTTGGGTCTTGTCCATCACATCATTCTCCTAAGGATGTGATCTCGTTATCAAATGAGAACTCATGTCTATGGCCAGGAAACCTTGACCATCTTTGATCACCGAGCTAGTCTATTAGAGGCTCACTAGGGACACAATGTTGTCTATGTACCCACACATGTATTTGAATTTTGAATCAATACAATTCTAGAATGAACAAGGAAATATGATAATAACCAATTTATTATTGCCTCTAGGGCATATTTCTAAGAATGCGATCGGCCGCATGAACAAGAGTCGTTGTGGTAAACTCTACATCGACAACTCTGGCTCAGGCCCTGTGAGAGCATGCCTTCATAGGAATGATAGAGTACTCATATAAACAAGGAATTGCTTCTTTTCCGGGAGCCCATGCGAAAAGAACTCCAAAGTGAAGCGTGCTTGGCTTGGAGTGATTCTAGGATGGGTGGCCGACCAGGAAGTTGCATCCGGGCGCCCACGAGTGAGGACAAAGTGTGCAGGAAAGACTAGTGTTGGTGTATGGGGCCAGTTTAGATCCCGCTAGGTGTAACAGGGTGTTACAATTGGTATCAGAGCAGACCCTTCGGTTACACGGCCATGTGTGGGCCAAGTACACAAGAATGTGGTGCATGGCACGTGTGGCCTGTCGTGGCACACGGCATGGCACATGTGTTGCACTGGACGCACATACATGTGCCAAGAGGAAACGTTCCTGATGGGCTGACGAGGACGTCGGTTCCTTTTAGTGGGGGTGTATGTGAGAGCCTGGCTTAATAGGAATGATAGACTACTCATGTAAACAAGGAATTTCTTCTTTTCCGGGTTCCCAAGCGAAAAGAACTCCAAAGTTAAGCGTGCTTGGCTTGGAGCGATTCTAGGATGGGTGACCGACCCGAAAGTTTCTCCCGAGTGCGCACGAGTGAGGACAAAGTGCACAGGAAAGTCTAGTGTTATTCTGTGGGGCCAATCTATATCCCGCCAGGCATAACGGGGTGTTACAGGCCTCGTGTCCGACTCAATCGAGGACGGGTACCGGATCCCCTTCGGCAAGATCCACGTCTTCATCGGCAAAATCGGCGAACCAGGACCCGAGTCGGATGCCTACACCGACATCGTCGAGCCGGTTCGGTGCGCGCAACCCGCCCAGGCTCAAACCAGTCGGAATAATGTCTTTGTCAGCTTCACCTAGGGGGTCAATCTCGAGGACATCTCCGTGTCTGGCGGGGACACTTTGGTCTACTCCGACGGCGAGTCATCAGTTGGGGATACTTAGTCAATCCGCCCGATATATGAAGGTACGCTTGGGGGCCACGTACTTTAATGATAAGACGACCCTGGTCGACCACGAGCCGCTCTAGCGTACCACCATCTACATGGCAGGCACTGCACCGGCTCTTGATTCAACCACAGAAGGTGCCTTGGGAGGAAACCACACTTCAACAAATACCAGCAGAGCTGGCATGGTCAAACCACTGGCTCAAATTTTTCAGAGTTAGTCGCTTCGCTAACGACGTTCATGCAGTCGCCATTGACAGCATAGAACCACGCAGAGCACAATGCGAAAATAGCTAAACTTCGCGACCAGATGGAGAAAGCTCAGGAAGACATCAACGCTGAGAACGCTCGCATGACGCAGCTACAAGCCCAAATCCATAATGAGGTCGAGGGCCTGAGGACGGAAGCCTAGCATATGGGCCTCCAACAAAAATCTTCAGAGATGGTTCAGAGGAGAAGGCACAAGAGCCACCTACCCATTGAATTTGAGCCCCTGCGTCTATTGAAGACACCTGCATCAGGGGCCGGGACGAGCACCACCGCAACACCAGTTATACCCCAATTGAACCGGGTTGTGCCTCAAGATGGAGCCGGGCGTCCACCTTTGGCTCACTCTCGCCATCCAGCTTAACAACGTCATCTCAAGCCGGCACAACACCCACCACCCGTTCTAATGACCCCAGATCGTTTCGTGGCACAGGCGGGTCATTTCTCCAAACCCGTTGATAACTTTTTGGCAACAACTACCAACCTTGCCACGCTTCCAATCACAGGGAACACCACAATTGAAAGAGAAGCCATGCACGTCATCGAGATGTTGAAAACTGCGGTCGCGCAGGAGCAAAACTACATCTACAGTCGGAAACGACTCCACTCCACCCTAGATATGAGCCGTAGTAGAAGCCACCATGCTGAGTCACCCTAGTCTCTAGCACCACCCAAAGGAGACGCGAACAGCTGGATGACTCGCCCCGGATTGTGGCCTCGAACGCTCAGGAAATCATCGACATAGCCCAGGCACAGAGAGAAGCGGAGGCATACAACATGGTGGCTCAACTGTCGCTTGTTGCGAGCCCTTTGGTCTCCCAGGGAACGAGGTCGAACAACAGAACTGTTGGGTTTCCATACTTGGTGTTGGCTCTGCGAAACTTGCGGATGCCTAAGGACATCAAAGGCCCTCGTAAAGTTCCCAATTACACCGCTGACCTCGAGCCATCGGCTTGGATTGGGAGTTACGAAATCGCCATCTCCATGCTGGATGTCAGCAATGTAATCTGTGCCAAGTATTTTGCTATGATGATGGAGGGACCGGCTCGTACTTGGTTGAAGAATCTGCCCACTAAATCCATCAACACCTTGGTAGAGTTGAAGGAGCACTTTATCAAACATTTCCAAGGAACCTGCAAGTGTCCAATGATGATTGTTGATCTACATCATTGTGTCCAGCGTGAGGGCGAGTCGGCCCATCATTGGTCTCGCCGGGTCGTGGATATCATCCACTGCTCTGATGGGATCTCAGCCGCTCAAGCCGTTTTGATTTTGAGAAAAAACTATCATTTTGATCCGTTGGTTCAGAAGCTTGGGCGCGTCAAGCGGACGGTTCAGGACATCGAAGGACTCATGGATGTTCTTACCAGATATGCTAAGTCGGATACCAAAAAACATCCCATGTTAGATGACAAAAATGTTGGCAAGGGACAGGAACAGAACAACTTTGGGTACACCGGCAACCATGGCAATCAAAGCAAAGGTGGCAAACGCAAAAACCCGGAGGGCGGCTTAGCTTTTGTTGCTAACACCAGCACTGGTTTCAAGGGCTAGAGATGAAACAACAATTCTAGGAGACCTTTCAATGGAAACAAGGCTCGTAACTTTGAGGAGGCCCTCAAAGGTTCGTGTCCCAAGCACAGTACTCAGGATAAGCTGGCGAGCCATTTTTGGGAAAATTGTCACGTTATGCAACAATTTCGCAATCAAGTTTCTCAGAATCACCAAGGTGGCGGCGGTGGAAACCCAGAGCAACTTGGGGCTGGCGGCTTAGGATCCAGTTTTCCTAGAGCCAGATCGTCTGGCGGGTTTCATTGTCCTGGCTAGTCTGGCTCTAGCTATCAATATTCTGGCAATGATGGTGGCGGTAACGAGCATTCTGCATACAACAATCAGAAGCAAAACAACCATTCTATATTCCAGAGTAATCGAAAGCAACTGAACAATGGTCAATACGATGTTTTCACGACCACTACTAGCAAACGCGGTCGCATGCTCCAGAGCAGGGCAACCAATATGGTCGAGCCGACGGTCCCCGTATACATCCGTTGGTCAGAGCAACCAGTCATCTGGAGTAGACAGGATCACCCTCCCCGTATGGCAATTTTATCCATGGATCTGGATACCCGTGGATACCCGACTCGGTTGGGCAAGGGTATGGAGCACATTTCTGCCCATGGATCCATGGATCTGGATACCCACGAACAGTCGAGTTGGGCACAGTTGTAATTTTTGCTCCATGGATATCCAATTGATACCCGTATGACACATGGGCTCCTATGGCAGTGACACTAAACTAAGCAAATGTCTGACCCCAAGTCACTCGCAGTCATAGAAGGTCAAACTCCAACCGATGTTTCCTAACCTCTCATAGCTCCACTAACATAATTATTAAACCTAATCTTAGTTAATGAATGATGATGAGTTAATTTGATCTTTGGAAGGCTTCATGCTAATTTTTTATGCCCATGGATCTCCATGGGTATCTAGATATCGAATGGGTTTGGGCATGGGTATAGCTCCATGGGTATCTGGATGCTTTGATGGATGGGCAAAGGGTAGGAAGGTGGGTCATGGGTCGGATTTGGACCAGCTCCACCCGCTCCAAACCCGACCCATTGTCATCCCTAGGGGCACCTGAAGTTGACGGCTATATGCTCACGAGGGTACTCATGGATGGAGGAAGCAGCATCAACATCTTATACTGTGACACTTTCAAGCGAATGAATCTATCTGAGAATCAGCTCCAGCTCCCTTCAACTATCTTTGATGGGATAATTCTGTGAAAATCTACATACCCAATTGGCCGGATTAAGTTGGAAGTTGCATTTTGTATTGAGGACAACTATACCTGTGAATTCTTGACGTTTGAGGTAGTCAATATAAAGAGCCCGTATCACGCCCTTTTTGGATGGCCGGCTTACGCTCGCTTCATGGCGTGTCCTTTTTATGTTTAGCTTGAGCTCAAGATTCCAGGGCCGATGCGTACCATCAAAGTGGATGGCAACAAAAGGATCGCCTTCGAGTGTGAGGATGGAGACATAGCTTATGCTGAGTCGGCTGATACATCCATTTTGCATCTTGTTTTCCTACTGTTATTTATAATTTTTTATGCATAATAATGTTTTGGGGAGTAATTCTAATGCATTTTCTCTCATATTTTGCAAGGTTTCCAGAATGAGGGAGAATACCGGTAGCTGGAATTCCCAACCTAAAAAAGCATACCAGAGATACCTATTCTGCACATCCCCAATTGAGCTAAAACTTTACCGGGACTTTTTGTGGAATATATTAGAAATATTGTAGTGAAGAACTACCGGAAAGGCCCACCCTGGTAAGCACAAGACACCATGGTACGCCAGGCCCCCCAAGCGCGCCCTGGTGGGTGGTGCTCACCCTGGCCCACATCCGGATCCCATCTTCTGGTATAAAATCTGGTTTAACCTAAAAAATCAGAGGAGGACTTTCAGGAGGAACACCGCCGTCTCGAGGAAGAACTTGGGCAAGAGCAATTTTGCCCTTCGGCAGAGCGATTCCACTAGTGGAACTTCCCTCCCGGAGGGGGAAATCGAATTCATCGTCATCACCAACCCTCCTCTCATCTTGGTGAGGCCAATAGTCATCAACATATTCAACAACACCATCTCCTCTGAAACCCTAGTTCATCACTTGTGTTCAATCTTTGTACCGGAACCTTAGATTGGTACTTGTGGGTGACCAATAGTGTTGATTACCTTGCGTAGTTGATTGCTATATGGTTTATTTTGTTGGAAGATTATAATTTCAGATCTAATATGCTATTCAATACTTTGCTGATCTTGAGCATGAGTATTACTTGTGAGTAGTTACTGATACGTCCATTTTGCATCATGCTTTTATATTGATATTTATTGCATTACGGGCTCTTATTACATGTTATGGTACAATACTTATGCCTTTTCTCTCTTATTTTACAAGGTTTACATGAAGTGGGAGAATGCCGGCAATTGGAATTCTGCATTGGAAAAGGAGCAAATCTGAGATACATATTCTGCACAACTCCAAAATTCCTAAAACATTACGGAGAATATTTTTGAAATTAATGAAAAATACTGGCGCATGAATCAACCAGAGGGGGGCACATGTAGGCCACAAGCCATCTAGGCACGGCCACCCCCCTGGCCACGCCTAGCAGATTTGTGGGGCCCCTGTGGCTCCTCCGATGCCCATCTTCTCCTATATGAAGTGTTTTGACCTAGAAAAAAAAATCAGAGGAGTCCTTTCGGGACAAAGGGCCGCCGTCTCGAGGCGGAACTTGGACAGAACCAATCTAGAGCTCCGGCAGCGCGATCCTAGTGGGGAACCTTCCCTCACGGAGGGGGAAATCGAAGCCATCGTCATCACCAATGATCCTCTCATCGAGAGGGGGTCAATATCCATCAACACCTTCATCAGCACCATCTCCTCTCCAAACCCTAGTTCATCTCTTTTATCCGATCATTCTCTCAACACCTCAGATTGGTACATGTGGCTTGCTAGTAGTGTTGATTACTCCTTGTAGTTGATGCTAGTTAGTTTACTTGGTGGAAGATCATATGTTTCGATCCTTTATGATAATTAATAGCTCTATGATCTTGAACATGAACATGCTTTGTGAGTAGTTACGTTTGTTCCTGAAGACATGGGATAAGTCTTCTTATAAGTAATCATGTGAATTTGGTATTAGTTCGACATTTTCATGAGATGTATGTTGTATCTCCTCTAGTGGTGTTATATGAACATCAACTACATAACACTTCACCATTATTTGGGCCTAGGGGAAGGCATTGTGAAGTAATAAGTTTATGTGTTCCTTCGTAAGGGGCTGATTTGGATCCATATGTTTCATGATATGGTTAGGTTTACCTTAATTCCACTTTCGTAGTTGCGGATGCTTGTGATAGGGGTTAATCATAAGTGGAAGGTTTGTCCAAGTAAGGGTAGCACCCAAGCACCGGTCCACCCACATATCAAATTATCGAAGTAACGACCGCAAATTAAATGAGCATGATGAAAACTAGCTTGGCAGAAATTCCCATGTGTCCTCGGGAGCGCTTTGCTTTATAGAAAAGTTCGTCCAGGCATGTCTTTGCTATAAAAATGATTGGGATACCTTGTTGTACCTTTTCTACACTTGTTACTTGTTACTCGTTATGAATTATCTTACCACAAAACTATCTGTTATCGATAATTTCAGTGCTTGCAGAGAATACCTTACTGGAAACTGCTTGTCATTTCCTTCTGCTCCTCGTTGGGTTTGACACTCTGACTTATCGAAAGGACTACGATAGATCCCCTATACTTGTGGGTCATCAAGACTCTTTTCTGGTGTCGTTGTCGGGGAGTGAAGCGCCTTTGGTGAGTGGAATTTGATAAGGAAAAATTCATATAGTGTTGTGAAATTTACTGTCACTTGTCACTATGGAAAGTAATCCTTTGAGGGGCTTGTTTAGGGTATCTTCACCTCCACCGGACACACAAAGAGTTGTCCCTCAACCCAGTGAACCTACTAAAAATATTTACTATGAAATTCCTTCAGGTACGATGGAGAAACTACTGGCTAATCCTTATGCAGGAGATGGAACACTACATCCTGATTTACATCTAATCTATGTGGATCGAGTTTGTGGATTATTTAATCTTGTAGTTCTGCCAGAGGATCATGTTAAGAAGAAGTTTTTTCCTTTATCTTTGAAGGAAAAGGCATTTACATGGTATAGGGTATGTGATGATATTGGATCATGGAGCTACAACCGATTGAAGATGGAATTTCATCAGAAGTTCTACCCTATGCATCTAGATCATCGTGATCAGAATTATATTTATAATTTTTGGCCTCGTGAAGGAGAAAGAATCTCTCAAGCTTGGGGGAGGCTTAAGTCAATGTTATATTCACGCCCCAATCATGAGCTCTGGAGAGAAATTATTATTCACATTTTTTATGCTCGGCTTTCTCATAATGATCAATCCATGCTCAATACTTCTTGTTCCGGTTCTTATATGAAGAAGGATATTGACTTCAAATGGGATTTATTGGAAAGAATTAAGCACAACTCTAAAGATTGAGAACTCGGCGAAGATAAGGAGTCTGGTATGAACCTTAAGTTTGATTGTGTTAAATCGTTCGTAGACACCGATCATTTTCGTGAATTTAGCACTAAATATGGACTTGACTCTGAGATAGTAGCTTCTTTTTGTGACTCTTTTGCTGCTCATGTTGATCTCCCTAAGGAGAAGTGGTTTAAATATCATCCTCCCATTGAAGTGAAAGTAGTTAAACCTACTAAAGTTGAAGAGAAAACTATTACTTATAATGTTGATCCTGTTATTCCCACTGCTTATATTGAGAAACCACCTTTCCCTGTTAGAATAAATGATCATGGTAAAGCTTCAACTCTGGTTCATAAGAGCTGTACTAGGACACCTACACCCCCTGAGAAAATTAAAGTTGAGCCTAGTATTGCTATGGTTAAGGATCTCTTGGTTGATAATATTGATGGGCATGTTATTCACTTTTGGGACGAAGGGCTGCCATCTCGAGGCGGAACTTGGGCAGAACCAATCTAGAGCTCCGGCAGGGCGATTCTACCGAGGAAACTTCCCTCCTAGAGGGGGAAATCGAGGCCATCGTCATCGCAAACGACCCTCTCATTGAGAGGGGGTCAATCTCCATCAACATCTTCATCAGCAGCATCTCCTCTCCAAACCCTACTTCATCTCTTGTATCCGATCTTTGTCTCAACACCTCAGATTGGTACATGTGGGTTGCTAGTAGTGTTGATTACTCCTTGTAGTTGATGCTAGTTGGTTTACTTGGTGGAAGATCATATGTTTGGATCCTTTATGATAATTAATACCCCTATGATATTGAACATGAACATGCTTTGTGAGTAGTTAGGTTTGTTCCTGAAGACATGGGATAAGTCTTATTATAAGTAATCATGTGAATTTGGTATTCATTCGACATGTTGATGAGATGTATGTTGTCTCTCCTCTAGTGGTGTTATGTGAACATCGACTACATAACACTTCACCATTATTTGGGCCTAGGGGAAGGCATTGTGAAGTAATAAGTTTATGCGTCCCTTCGTAAGGGACTAAATTGGATCCATATGTTTCATGCTATGGTTAGGTTTAGCTTAATTCTTCTTTTGTTGTTGCGGATGCTTGCGATAGGGGTTAATCATAAGTGGGAGGTTTGTCCAAGTAAGGGCAGCACCCAAGCACCGGTCCACCCACATATCAAATTATCAAAGTAACGAGCACAAATTAATGAGCATGATGAAAACTAGCTTCACAGAAATTCCCATGTGTCCTCGGGAGCGCTTTACTTTATAGAAGAGTTCGTCCAGGCATGTTCTTTGCTATAAAAAGGATTGGGATACCTTGCTGCACCTTTTTTACACTTGTTACTTGTTACTCGTTACGAATTATCTTAACACAAAAGTATCTGTTACCGATAATTTCAGTGCTTGCAGAGAATACCTTACTGGAAACTGCTTGTCATTTCCTTCTGCTCCTCCTTGGGTTCGACACTCTTACTTATCGAAATGACTACGATAGATCCCCTACACTTGTGGGTCATCAAGACTCTTTTGTGGTGTTGTTTCTGGGGAGTGAAGCGCCTTTGGTGAGTGGGATTTGATAGGGAAAAATTCATATAGTGTGCTGAAATTTACTGTCACTTGTCACTATGGAAAGTAATCCTTTGAGGGGCTTGTTTGGGGTATCTTCACCTCGACCGGAAACACAAAGAGTTGTCCCTCAACCCAGTGAACCTACGAAAAATATTTACTATGAAATTCCTTCGGGTACGATGGAGAAACTACTGGCTAATCCTTATACAGGAGATGGAACACTACATCCTGATTTACATCTAATCTATGTGGATCAAGTTTGTGGATTATTTAATCTTGTAGTTCTGCCTGAGGATCACGTTAATAAGAAGGTTTTCCCTTTATCTTTGAAGGAAAAGGCATTTACATGGTATAGGGTATGTGATGATATTGGATCATGGAGCTACAACCGATTGAAGATGGAATTTCATCAGAAGTTCTACCCTATGCATCTAGATCATCGTGATCGGAATTATATTTATAATTTTGTCCTCGTGAAGGAGAAAGAAGCTCTCAAGCTTGGGGGACGCTTAAGTCAATGTTATATTCATGCCCCAATCATGCGCTCCGGAGAGAAATTATTATTCAGATTTTTTATGCTCGGCTTTCTCATAATGATCAATCCATGCTTGATACTTCTTGTTTTGGTTCTTATATGAAGAAGGATATTCACTTCAAATGGGATTTATTGGAAAGTATTAAGCACAACTCTAAAGATTGAGAACTCGGCGAAGGTAAGGAGTCTGGTATGAACCTTAAGTTTGATTGTGTTAAATCGTTCGTAGACACCGATCATTTTCGTGAATTTAGCACTAAATATGGACTTGACTCTGAGATAGTAGCTTCTTTTTGTGACTCTTTTGCTGCTCATGTTGATCTCCCTAAGGAGAAGTGGTTTAAATATCATCCTCCCATTGATGTGAAAGTAGTTAAACCTACTAAAGTTGAAGAGAAAACTATTACTTATAATGTTGATCCTGTTATTCCCACTGCTTATATTGAGAAACCACCTTTCCCTGTTAGAATAAATGATCATGGTAAAGCTTCAACTGTGGTTCATAAGAGTTGTACTAGGACACCTACACCCCCTGAGCAAATTAAAGTTGAGCCTAGTATTGCTATGGTTAAGGATCTCTTGGTTGATAATATTGATGGGCATGTTATTCAATTTTGTGATGAAGCTTCTAGAATTGATAAACCTCATGCTAAAGATAAACATAGACCCGTTGTTGGCACGCCTGCTATTTCTGTTAAAATAGGAGATCATTGTTATCATGGCTTATGTGATATGGGTGCTAGTGTGAGTCCAATTCCCGTTTCCATATATAAAGAGATTATGAATGATATTGCACCAGCTGAGTTAGAGGAAATTCATGTTACAATTAAGCTTGATAATAGAGACACAATATCACCTATTGGGATTATTAGAGATGTTGAGGTATGGTGTGGGAAAATAAAGTATCCTACTGATTTTCTTGTTCTTGGTTCCCCATAAGATAATTTTTGTCCCATTATATTTGGTAGACCCTTCTTGAAGACCGTTAATGTCGGGATAGATTGTGAGAAAGAAACAATTACCGTGAGTTTTTGGGATACGTCTCATGAGTTTAATTTCTCTAAATTTCGTAGACAACCCCATGATAAAGAATTACCTAGTAAGGATGAAATTATGGGTCTTGCTTCTATTGTTGTGCCTCCTACTGATCCTTTAGAGCAATATCTGCTAGATCATGAAAACGGCATGCATATGAATGAAAGGAATGAAATAGATAGGATTTTCTTTGATCAGCATCCTATTCTGAAACACAACTTGCATGTTGAAATACTTGGGGATCCTCCTCCACCAAAGGGTGATCACGTGTTTGAGCGTAAACAATTACCTGATACTTTGAAATATGCTTATATTGATGAAAACAAGATATATCCTAGTATTATTAGTGCGAACCTTTCAGAGCATGAAGAACAGAGATTATTCAAAACTCTGACGAAGCACCATGCTGCTATTGGATATACTCTTGATGATCTTAAGGGCATCAGCCCCACTCTATGTCAGCACAAAATTAAAATGGAGCCTGATGCTAAACCAGTTGTCGATCACCAAAGATGGTTGAATCCTAAAATTAAGGAAGTGATAAGAAATGAAATATTAAAGCTTCTCGAGGCAGGTATCATTTACCGTATTGCTGATAGGAGATGGGTTAGTCCAGTTCATTGTGTCCGTAACAAAGAATGTATTGCCGTAGTTCCTAATAATAAAACTGAATTGATCCCGCAAAGAATTGTTATAGGATATAGTATGGTGATTGATTTTAGGAAACTGAATAAAGCTACTAGGAAAGATCATTACCCTCTACCTTTTATTGATCAAATGCTACAAACATTATCTAAACACACACATTTCTGATTTCTAGATGGTTATTCTGGTTTCTCTCAAATACCTGTCAAAAGAGGACAAAGAAAAGTCCACATTTACCTGTCCTTCTGGTACCTTTGCTTATAGGCGTATGCCTTTTGGTTTATGCAATGCACCTGCTACCTTTCAAAGATGCATGACTGCTATATTTTCTGATTTCTGTGAAAGGGTTTTTGAGGTTTTCATGGATGATTTTTCCGTTTACGGAACTTCTTTTGATGATTATTTGAGCAACCTTGATCGAGTTTTGCAGGGATGTGAAGAAACTAATCTTGTCTTGAAGTGGGAGAAGTGACACTTTATGGTGAATGAAGGCATTGTCTTGGGACATAAAATTTCTGAAAGAGGTATTGAAGTTGACAAGGCTAAAATTGATGCTATTGAAAAAATATCGTGTCCTACGGATATCGGAGGTATAAGAAGTTTCCTTGGTCATGCTGGTTTCTATAGGAGATTTATTCAAGATTTCTCCAAGATTTCTAGGCCTCTCACAAATCTTTTGCAAATAGATGTCCCATTCATTTTTTATGATGATCATGTAGAAGCTTTTGAAATTCTCAAGAATGCTTTGATTTCTGCACCTGTTGTTCAACCACCTGATTTGAACCTACCTTTTGAAATTATGTGTGATGCTAGTGACTATGTTGTTGGTGCTGTTCTAGGAAAAAGAGTTGATAAGAAATTAAATGTTATTCATTATGCTAGCAAAACTATAGAAAGTGCTCAAAGAAACTATTCTTCCACTGAAAAGGAATTGTTAGCAGTTGTGTTCGCTTGCGATAAGTTTAGACCCTATATTGTTGATTCTAAAGTAATTGTTCACACTGATCATGTTGCTATTAAATATCTCATGGAAAAGAAAGATGCTAAACCTAGACTTATTAGGTGGGTTCTTCTGCTGCAAGATTTTGATTTGAATATTGTTGATAGAAAGTGTGTTGATAACCCCGTAGCAGATAACTTGTCTAGGTTAGAGAATGTTCTTGATGACCCACTACCTATTGATGATAACTTTCTTGATGAACAATTAGCTATCATAAATGCTTCTCCACTACAACAAATATGCTATCTTGTGACCTTCACTATTGGTCACTGAATGGTCATTGTTTTTCGTTTGTGACCTTTTTGCGACCAAAAACTGATGGTCAAAATCTGATGGTCAAGAATGGAAATTAACGACCTTTCTTCTGAAAAGGTGGTAGAAGTTTATGACAAAAAGGCCATAGGTTCAACGAACAATTTTTTTGGTCACTAGCTATCCGCCCATGCCACATTAGATCCACCGTGGCAAGCTGACGTGGCATCATTATGACCAAATGAGAAGGTCATAAATTAGCATCAGCCCGGTCCATTTCGACCGCCTACATGGGCCAACCCCAATAATTTAGCCCATTTTATGTTTTTTTCCTCTTTATTTTTCTTAGCTGCATGGGCTTGGCTCAATAATTTGGCCTTTTATTTTCTGGGATGTAGCCTTTTGCAGTCCACTTTTTTTCCTAGTCAACTATTTTTTGGGCCAGAGCCTTTTTAGTCTAGTTCTTGTTTGGGCCTTGGCCTTTTATTTTCCGGCATGCAGCCCTTTACAGACTAGGTTTTTTTTATAGTCAACTCTTCTTTTAGGCCCAAGCCATTTTAGTCTAATTCTTTTTTGGGCCTCGGCCTTTTTGCGGTCCAACTAAGGTCAAAGCCCAATTCAATAATTATCCTGTGAACCAGGTTCTCAGCTTCACAAACTGGTGTAAACAAAACTCAAATAATTCACACAAAATGCATAACTTCCCAGTTTCACAAAATGCATAACTTCATAGGTTCACAAACTGCATAACTTCACAGTTTCACCAGTTCAGCATCACCAAAATGAGTCATCTATGTAAAACAGGTCCTACGACAAGTTAAACTTCACATGTTCACCAAAATGAGCATAGACCTTCGACGATGCTTCAGCCATCATAATGCATTAGCTCCAAAGAGAGCCATAAAGTGCGCTAACTTCTCATCCTTTTCTTGAGCCTTCTTGCGCAGCAGCTCAAGTTCCTTGTCGCGTGCAGCTTCAGCTTCTTCCACCTTCATCTTGATTGCCGCCACTTCTTCTTGCATCAATTCTGCTTGAAGCTCTGACCTCTCCAGCTTCTGCTCAAGATCACAAACATGAGCAGCCACAACAACACATGCTTTGGCCGCGTTGTTCGTAGATGACTGGAGGCCAACATTCCTGAGGAATGTGCTTCACTTTACTTTGGTCTTGAGCACTTCGTCAACAATTTCAACATCAGACTTTGGCTCTTCACCATCTGGTACCGGCGCGTCCTTCTTTTTCTCCATCTCAAGCTAGCATATGGAGAAAAATGATAGACATTAGTGGCAGATCTATTTCACATTTTGTAAACCAAACCAAGCAAGAGAAACCAAACAAGAATGCCACCAAACCAGCACACAAATGAATTATTTGAAGTAATCAAACCAGCACACAAAATCTATACGTAGATATTTTACCATATCATAACAATGCAACAAATAGCTATAGCAAATTATGTTATCTTTGTTTAGAACTATACAACAAATTCTGATATCTTTTTTTGAGATGGCAAACCTATCTTAGGCAGTAGCAAACAACATAAAAGCATGGAACATAGTTTGTGTTCTTGCTGGCTGTGACTCAAACAGTACATGACAGAAGTTTAAACTGGCTAGACAAACCAGTCAAACAGCATCAAACAGGGCATGACAGAAGTTTGAACTGGCTGCGAATCAAAACAGGGCATGACAGAATTGTGAATCAAACAACATCAAACCTGTCTTAGGCTCTAGTAAATAGCCTCAAAGCATACCAAATCTAGACAAAAGTTTGAACTGGCTGGACAAAGCATGGAGTGACTTACTATAGCTTTCTTTACTAGCTCCAAAAACCCGTGCTTCTTGCTGTTGTGGGTGGCCTTGAACAAGTCAATCGTAGACATCTCCTCACCCTTCTGCTCTTCTTTCTGAAATGATTTTCAACAAAAAACAAAATGTTATTCGGCAAGAATCAAAAATGTTAATCAACGAGGATCAAACGGTCAGGTCTCTAGACAAAAGTTCTCACAGTGGCAAAAATGTGTGTTGTGTAGTGCCTGGAACCAGTTGTCTGATGGTACACAACTTTTTCTCGATTCATCTTGTTCGACAGACTGGTTTCCTACAAAAAAGCATACTGTCAGCATGATATTGCACTAGCATATCATGTGAAGAACATCAAGCAGCAAACAAAGGAGAGACAAACCTTGTGTCTTGGGGTAGACCACATCTCCACCAGAGCTTGCCATTCATGGTCTGTCAGATCCGGCACCGGAGACTTGACGCTGACTTTGTTTGCTGCTACGGTATCAAAATACTTCTTATTGATTTGATGGCATCTGTTCTTTGAATTTTTCTACAGAATATCTTTGCAAGCGGTTTTGATGGTCTCCGAGTTTGTGTTCATCTCAAAATATGCCTACCAAGACAGCAAACAAGGTAGGTACAATATTAGTGATCATACATAGGTGTAATAGAAAAAAGATAGCAAATCAACTACAAAACAAGTAGCTTTACGACAACTTTCCCAATGTAGTCCGCCATTAGATTAGAGTCTTTTTTCGTATTCCTTGAAGTGAGGAAGAACTGGCAGATGGGTTCTTGCAACGAGTCCACACTCAAAAGCAAGCTTTGCTGCTTGCAGGGGCTTCTCTAGACGCTTCATCCCTTCGGCAATTTGGATAGGCACCTTGCTACCAAGCGACTTGGTGATTTTCTCTAGCCCTTTGCCCTTTCTCTGTCTAAGCTTGGTAGTCAGTGCATCTGAAAATGAAATTGAACTCATAAATTTGAAGAGAAATCAACAAAATGCAGGAATGGTTTTGCTAAACAGGTAACCATACATGATCACTCCCATTTGGAAAATGCACTAGTAAAAGAGAGCATTGAAAATGTGAACTTGCCTGATTGAAGCACAAGTTGGTGTTCTTCTTCACTGATGACAACATTCCTGCCAATAGAAGGTGCAACGGGGTTGAGGTCTATGTGGATAGTGCCTGCTTCATCCATGCAGATAGCTCCTCCTTCATCTGGCAGATAGTGCCTCTTTCATCCATGAAGACAGTGGTTTCATCATCCATGGGCGGAAACTCATCACCCATTTGCACCGAGCTCTCAGAGTCCATGCACAGCGTTCTTTCCTGATGGTCCATCACAGCCGGCATGTTTGCTTTCTGCCTCGTGAATCTAGCAGGGGCCGGTTCATCAGGTTCCAGGATCCTCTTTGTTTGTCCTGGAGGTGGGGCCATCACCCTTCCTGGAGGCATTACAACAGATATTTCTGAGCTCTTCCTCTTATTGTTAACTGTCTTCTTAAAAGCAGGCCTCTTCTTCAGAGACTTTAGTGCCTCATATAAATAGCACGGAAAAAAGCATTAGATCACAAGACAAATATGTGAGCACAAGGAAACACAGAGCATACAAGAACCACAACCCTCCAAGCAAGACAGAGTTTGCACCTTAACAGTCTTCTGCACTACAACATCGTCCACTTCCTCCCCATCAATAACTCCATCCTCCTTAGGATTGTACTCTGGGTTATCATTGATAACTCCACTACATTCTTGAACCTCTTCAGTTCTACCTTCTTGTACAGCATTCGAATTCCTAATCATCGATGCTATTGCACCGATGCCAAGAGACTGGAACATCCGACTGTTCCTCGTGATATTTCTAGCCCTAACCTTCTCATACTCGGTGAGAAGATCCTCTTTGCATGATAAAGGAAACATAATTATTAGGTGAATGGTTGGAATGCATGGACAAACAGCCAAACATATCTTATAAGATTTTATTATCATTTAATCCTAGTTATTCAGGTACGAAAGACTAACAACAAACATTTAAGACATCTTATTCACAATTAAGACAGCTTATTCAGATTATTCACAATTAAGACAGCAAACATTTAATCCTAGTTGCACAATTAAGACAGCTTATTCAGATTATTCACAATTAAGACAACAAACATTTAATACTAGTTGTGCAATTAAGACAGCTTATTCAGATTATTCACAATTAAGACAACAAACATTTAATCCTAGTTGCACAATTAAGACAGCTTATTCAGATTATTCACAATTAAGATAGCAAACATTTAATCCTAGTTGCACAATTAAGACAGCTTATTTAGATTGCAACAATACGTTTCACTTATCATATTAAGACACATATTTTATAAAAGTAATAGTATAACCACAAGGAGCAAGCTGGATACCAACGGTTGGCCGATTACTTGACCTTGTCATCGTTGCCATGGATGATCTTGAGGTGGTGCTTGCAAAAAAGAATAAACAACAATCAGATACAACAGGGATAAAGTAAAATGATGCACTTGTATCAATAAAGGAAAGCATTTGGACCAGCATGCACATACATGGAATACATGTGAAGCAAACTTGATGAATCAACAATGTAGTGATGTAGTGTTATTAACTAAGCAAACATGTAAGTGCACTAAACAAGCATGCATGTACAATGGAAAGATATGAAGCATCTCTTAATATCTTCACTACATCAACATGGCAATTTATATGCAACATTTAATTATGATGAAGAACTCCAACAAGGAAACAAATGAAATGGAATGATAGTTGATAACATTGAGTACAAAACAGGCTTACTGAACTATTTCTAAAACTTCTTATATCATTAGGAAAACAGGATGGCTAACTGACAAGTGATAAAGATTTCCAGACTTAGTGAAAAACATAGTTCATGGCAAAAATAGATTCATGATGCAATGTTTAGAGCTAGCAAACTACATGCAAGAGGAGTTGTTCATGGTAAATATGAGCATGGCAGGCTTGTACTAGATAACATGAGCAGCCACAACAACTTCTTGTATAAAAATAACAAGGCATTAACATATTTGAGTAGGCAATAACAACATGAGCAGCCATAACAAATTCTACTCCATCTACAACATGAGCAACAACTTCTACTCTATCTACAACATGAGTAGCAACAACATGAACCCTAACCCATGGCGTGCAACAAGAACCCTAACCCCATCAATAGTTTAGCCATGCTGCATAAATGCACGAAACCAAGAGATCCAACCTGAACAAGAATCACCATCAATCCTTCCCCATGAACAAGAAAAGCAGGAGATCCATCCCCACCGAGAACCCCATGAACTAGAGAGCAACGTGTACCAGATGAACCCTAACCCTAACCCCATGGATCGACCGAACCATCCCTATCCCCATCATCCATACCCATGAACCGTAGAAGAACACATGATGGGGATCTACCGAACCCTAGAAAATCTACCCTAAGCCTAGAAGATCGAGGGGAGATGGAGCGAGGGGAGAAGTTGTTGGGGAACGTCGCATGGGAAACAAAAATTTTCCTACACACAAGCAAACCTATCCATGGTGATGACCATCTACGAGAGGGAGAGTGGATCTACGTACCCTTGTAGATCGCTAAGCGGGAAGTGTTAAGAAATGCGGTTGGTGTAGTCGAACATCTTCGCGATCCAAATCGCCGAGCGTCCCACGATCTCATCACGATCTGTCCCGCGATCCAATCACGATCCGTCCCGCGAACACATCATGATCCGTCCCGTGAACTCATCACGATCCGTCTCACGATCTTGATCACGATCTGTCTTGCGAACTCATCACGATCTGTTCCGCGATCTCATCACGAACTGTCTCGCGATCTCGATCACGGTCCTTCCGATCTAGCGCCGAACGGACGGCACCTCCACGTTCAGCACACGTGCATCTTGATGACGATCTCCACCGTATCGATCCAGCAAGAGGAGGTGGAGAGGAGAGAGAGTTCACTGGCAGCATGACGGCGCTCTGGTGATGGTGGTGGAGCAATTCCGGCAGGGCTTCGCCTAAGCGCTGCAGAAATCCGATCTAGAGGAGCACCGGTGAAACGGGTAGCACGTGGCCGTAAACTATGTCCAAAAGCCTTTTCCACCTTTTTGGCCGTAGGACTAGGATTGCTCCTTTTTGGCCTTTTCCACCTTTTTCCTTTAGGAAACCTACTCCCTATGCCATAGGCCTTATGTGGATGTCTCAACAGCCCACTAAGGGCTGGTTATTACTTTCCCACAGCCCATGGACCCCTTGGGGTCGAAATACCCCTCCCGGAGGTCTCCCGGTACACTACCGGCACTCCCGGTACACTACCGATGAGCCCGGAACTTTTCCGGCGACCAAACTGGGACTTCCTATATATGAATCTTTACCTCTGGACTATTTCGGAGCTCCTCGTGACATCCAGGATCTCATCCGGGACTCCGAACAACCTTCGGTCACCACCATACATAACTCTACACTACCGAAACGTCACCGAACCTTAAGTGTGCAAATCCTGCGGGTTCGAGAACTATGTAGACATGACCGAGACACCTCTACGGTCAATAACCAATGGCGGGACCTGGACGTACATATTGGTTCCTACATATTCTACGAAGATCTTTATCAGTCAAACCTCTATGTCAAGGATTCAGTTAATCCCGTATAACGTTCCCTTTGTTCTTCGGTATGTTACTTGCCCGAGATTCGATCGTCGGTATCTCCATACCTAGTTCAACCTCGTTACCGGCAAGTCTCTTTACTCGTTCTGTAATACAAGATCCCGCAACTAACAATTAGTCACGTTGCTTGCAAGGCTCATTGTGATGTTGTATTACCGAGTGGGTCCTGAGATACCTCTCCGTCACATGGAGTAACAAATCCCAGTCTCGATCCATGCCAACTCAACAGACACCATCGGAGATACCTGTAGAGCACCTTTATAGTCACCCATTTACGTTGCGACGTTTGATACACACAAGGCACTCCTCCGATATCCGTGAGTTGCATGATCTCATGGTCGTAGGAACATATACTTGACATGCGGAAAACAGTAGCAATAAACTGACACGATCATATACTTGGGTCTTATCCATCACATCATTCTCCTAATGATGTGATCCCGTTATCAAATGACATCTAATGTCCATGGCTAGGAAACCTTAACCATCCTTTGATCAACGAGCTAGTCCATTAGAGGCATACTAGGGACATGGTTTTGTCTATGTATCCACACATGCATTTATGTCTCCGATCAACACAATTATAGCATGGATAATAAACGATTATCATGAACAAGGAAATATGATAATAACTAATTTATTATTGCCTCTAGGGCATATTTCCAACAGTCTCCCACTTGCACTAGAGTCAATAATCTAGTTCACATCACCATGTGATTCGCATTGTTATGAATCTAATACCCAATGAGTTTTGGGGTTCGATCATGCTTTGCATGTGAGAGAGGTCTTATAGTCAACGGGTCTGTAACATTCAGATCCGTGTGTACTTTGCAAATCTCTATGTCAAAACGTAAACACTGCTACCACACTCCACTTGGTCCCTTTCCAAATGGCTGCTCCACTATATGTATCCAGATTGCTACTACGAGCCATCCGGATTGGTGTTAAAGCTTGAATTGACGTAACTCTTTACGACGAACTCTTTATCACCTCCATAATCAAGAAACATTTCCTTAGTTCTCTGTTTACTAAGGATAATTTCGACCGCTGTCCAGTGATCCACTCCTGGACCACTCTTGTACCCCTTGACAGACTCATGGCAAGGCACACACAGGTGTGGTACACAGCATGCCATAATATAGAGCCTATGGCTAAGGCATAGGGGACGATGTTCATCCTCTTTCTTCTGCCGTTATCGAGCTTTGAGTCTCACTCAACTTCCACACCTTACAAATCAGGCGAGAACTCTTTCTCTGACTGATCCATTTTGAATTCTTTCAAAATCTTGTCACGGCATGCACTCATTGAAAGTCTCATCAAGCATCTTGATCTATCTCTATAGATTTTGTTGCTCAACAATTAGGTAGCTTTATCCAGGTCTTCCTTTGAAAATCACCTTTCAAGCAACCATTTATGCTTTCCAGAAATTCTGCATTATTTCCGATCAACAATATGTCATCCACATATACTTATCAGAAATTCTATAGGGCTCCCACTCACTTTATTGCAAATACAAGTTTCTTGTAAACTTTGTATAGACTCAAAAACTTTGATCACCTCATCAAAGTGTATATTCCAACTCTGAGATGCTTGCTTCAGTCCATAGAAGGATCACTAAAGCTTGCACACCTTTTAGCATCCTTAGAACTGACAAAACCTTCTGGTTGTATCACATACAACCTTTCCTCAAGCAAACCGTTAAGGAAACGATGTTTTGACATCCATCTGCCAGATTTCATAATCGAAAAATGCAGCAACTGCTAACATAATTCCAACAGACTTTAACACCGCTACAAGTGAAAAAGTCCCATCATAGTCAACTCCTTGAACTTGTCACAAACAACTTTGCAACAGGTCGAGCTTTACAAATGGTGACATTTACCATCAGTGTTTGTCTTCATTTTAAAGATCCATTTGTACTCAACAACCTGCCGTCCAACGAGCAAGTCCACCAAAGTCTATACTTGGTTTTCATACATGGATCCTATCTCGGATTTCATGTCCTCCAACCATTTGTCGGAATCCAGGCCCATCATCGTTTCTCCATAGCTCGTAGGTTCATCGTTGTCCAACAACATGACTTCCAAGACAGGGTTGTCGTACCACTTAGGAGAAGTACACATCCTTGTCGACCTACGAAGTTCGATAGTAACTTGATCCTGAAGCTTCATGATCATCATCATTAACTTCCTCTTCAACTAACGTAGGCTTCACAGAAACATCTTTCTGCACTGTGCTACTCTCTGGTTGAACAAAGGTTTAACAACCTCATCAAGTTCTATCTTCCTCCCACTCAATTCTTTCGAGAGAAACATTTCCCCGAGAAAGGATCCGTTTAAGCAACAAACACTTTGCAGTAGGATCTGAGATAGAAGGTTCACCCAACTTATCTTAGGGTATTCTATGAAGATGCATTAGTCCGTCTTGGGTTTGACCTCATTAAGTGAAAACATTTTCACCACAAATGTCGCAGCCCCAACTATTAAGAAATGACAGCTTAGGTTTCTATCAAACCATAATTCACACGGTATCATCTCAACGGATTTAGATGATGCCCTATTTAAAGTGAATGTAGTTGTCTCTAATGCATAACCCCAAAATTATAGTAGTAAAATGATAAGAGACATTACAGCACGCACCATGTCAATAGAGCATGACTATGATATTCGGACACACCATCACACTATGGTGTTCTAGGTGGTGTTAGCCGTGAAACAAATTTCACATTGTCTTAAGTTGTATGCCAAACTCATAACTCAGATATTCATCTCCACGATCATATCGCAGTCATTTTTATCTTTTTGTCACGATGATCTTAAACTTCACTCTGAATTTGCTTGAACCTTTCAAACGATTCAGACTTGTGTTTCACTAAGTAAATATACACTATATCTACTCAAATCATCAATGAAGGTAAGAAAATAACGATATCCACTGCATGCTACTAGACTCACTAGATGGCATACATCAGCATGTATCATATCCAATGAATCACTTGCCCGCTCCATCAACGGGGTCTTTTAGTCATCTTGCCCAAGAGGCATGGTTCGCATGTCTCAACTGATTCAAAATCAAACGAGTCCAAATATCCATCAGCATGGAGTTTCTTCATGCGCTTTATACCAATATGACATTTTGCGGCAGTGCCACAAGTATGTGGTACTATCATTATTCAACTTTGTATCTTTTGACATCAATGTTATGAACATGTGTATTACTACGATCAAGATTTCAACAAACCATTCTCACTGGGTGCATGACCATTGAAGGTATTATTCATGCAAACAGAATAACCATTATTCTCTAATTCAAATGAATAACCGTATTGCAACAAACATGACCTAATCATGTCCATGCTCAACGCAAAACACCAAATAACATTTATTCAGGTTCGTCACTAATCCTGAAGGTAGAGAGAGCGTGCGATGTTGATCACATCAACCTTGGAAACACTTCCAACACACATCGTCACCTCACCCTTAGCTAGTTGTCCGTTTATTCTATAGCTTTTATTTCGAGTTACTAACATTTAGCAACCGAACCGGTATCCAATACCTAGGTGCTACTAGGAGTACTAGCAAGGTACACATTAATAACTCGTATATCAAATATACTTCTGTCGATGTTGCCAGCCTTCTTATCTACCAAGTATCTAGGGTTGTTCCGCTTCAGCAACCGTTCACCTCATAACAGAAGCACTTAGTCTCGGGTTTGAGTTCAACTTTGGGTTGCTTCACTGGAGGAGCAACTGACTTGCCATCCATGAAGTTTCCCTCCTTTGCTCTTGCCCTTCTCGAAACTAGTGGTTTGGTTAACCATCAACACTTGACGCTCCTTCTTGATTTCTACCTTCGCGGTGTCAAAACATCACGAACAGCTCAGGAATCATTATTTCTATCCCTGGCAATTTATAGTTCATCACTAAGTTCTAGTAGCTTAGTGACAGTGACTTGGAGAGCTATGTCAATCACTATCTTATCTGGAAGATCAACTCCCACTTGATTCAAGTGATTGTAGCACCCAGACAATCTGAGTACATGCTGAGCTCTTCTCTTTCATCTTGCAGGCGAAGAATCTTGTTGGAGATCTCATATCTCGCAACACGGGGACGAGCCTGAGATCCTAATTTCAGCTCTTAGAAACATCTCATATGTTCCGTGACGTTCAAAATGTTTTGGAGCCTCAATTCTAAGTTGTAACGCATGACGCACTAAACTATCAAGTAGTCATGAGAATGTGCCTGTCAGATGTTCACAACATCTACAGACGACGCTAGAGGGGTTGGCGCACCGAGCGGTGCATTAAGGACATAAGCCTTCTGTGCAGCAATGAGGACAATCCTCAGATCACGGACCCAGTCCGCGATATTACTACCATCATCTTTAATTCTATTTCTCTAGGAACATATAAAAATACAAGGGAGCTACAACGTGAGCTAGTAATCTACAAAATTTGCAAAGACACTTTGACTATGTTCACGATAATGAGTTCAATTAATCATATTACTTAAGAACTCCCACTCAAATTGACATCCCTTCGATCATTCGAGTGATACATGATCCAAATTCACCAACTCAAGTCCGATCATCACGTGAGTTGAGGTGGCTGCAATGGTGAACATCATTATGTTGATGATATCTACTATATGACTCATGTTCGACCTTTCGGTCTCTTGTGTTCCGAGGCCATGTCTGTACATGCTAGGCTCGTCAAGTTTAACCGTATTGTTCTGCACGTGCAAATCTGACTTGCACCCGTTGTATGTGAACGTAGAGTCTATCACACCCGATCATCATGTGGTGTCTCGACACGACGAACTTTCGCAACGGTGCACACTCGGGGAGAACACAGTTCATCTTGAAATTCAAGTGAGGGATCACCTTATAATGCTACCGCCGTAATAAGCAAAACAAGGTGCATAAAAGGATTAACATCTCATGCAATTCATAAGTGACATAATATGGCCATGAACTTGTGTTTAAGATCTCCATCTTCGAAACACCGGCATGATCTCCATCGTGACCGGCACAACACCATGATCTCCATCATCTTGATCTCCATCAATGTGTTGCCATTGGGGTTGTGGCGCTAGCCCTGCTTCTACTTCTATTGCTACCGTTTAGCGATAAAGTAAAGCATTACATAGCGCTTAATGATTGACATGCAGGTCATACAATAATTAAAGACAACCCTATGGCTCCTCCCGGTTGCCGTATTCACCGACGTGCAAGTCGTGAAAATCTATACATCGCATGATCATCTCATACATCACATATATCTCATCATGTAGTTGGCCATATCACATCACAACATACCCTGCAAAAACAAGTTAGACGTCCTCTAACTGTTGTTGCATGTTTTACGTGGCTGCTACGGGTATCTAGTAAGAATTATTCTCACCTACGCATAAACCACAACGGTGATACATAGATTGCTTTTCAACCTTCTCAAGGACAGCCTTTGTCGGATCCGATCCAACTAAAGTGAGACAAACTGTCGCCCGCAAGCCATCTAAGCAACAAGTTGCGTCGAGGGAACCGGTCTCTCGTAAGCGTATGAGTAATGTTGGTCTGAGCCGTTTTATTTCACAATCCCGCTGAACCAAAATCCGACCAAGGGAGGAAGCAATCTAAGCATCAACGCCCACAAACCTTTTGTGTTCTACTCGAGATCTCATCGAACCATCAACCTAGCTCATGATGCCACTGTTGGGGAATGTCGCATGGGAAACAAAAAAATTCCTACGCACACGCAAACCTATCCATGGTGATAACCATCTACGAGAGGGAGAGTGGATCTACATACCCTTGTAGATAGCTAAGCGGGAAGCGTTAAGAAACGCGGTTGGTGTAGTCGAACATCTTCGCGATCCAAATCGCCGAACCTCCCATGATCTCATCACGATCTGTCCCGCGATCCAATCACGATCCGTCCCGCGAACACATCATGATCCGTCCCGCGAACTCATCACGATCCGTCTCACGATCTTGATCATGATCTGTCCCGCGAACTCATCACGATCTGTTCCGCGATCTCATCATGAACTGTCTCGCGATCTCGATCACGGTCCTTCCGATCTAGCGCCGAATGGACGGCACCTCCGCGTTCAGCACACGTGCAGCTTGATGACGATCTCCACTGTCTCGATCCAGCAAGAGGAGGTGGAGAGGAGAGAGAGTTCACCGGCAGCGTGACGGCGCTCTGGTGATGGTGGTGGAGCAATTCCGGCAGGGTTTCGCCTAAGCGCTGCAGATATCCGATCTAGAGGAGCACCGGTGAAACGGGTAGCACGTGGCCGTAAACTATATCCAAAAGCCACCCAATCCACTAGTATATATAGGAGGGAAGGAGAGGGAGGGCTGGCACACAAGGCACCACCCTTTGGAGTCGGCCAAGGAAAGGTGGGAGAGGAGGACTCTCCTCCTCCAATCCTAGTAGGACTAGGATTGCTCCTTTTTGGCCTTTTCCACCTTTTTCCTTTAGGAAACCTACTCCCTGCGCCATGGGCCTTATGTGGTTGTCTCAACAGCCCACTAAGGGCTGGTTATTACTTTCCCACAGCCCATGGACCCCTTGGGGTCGAAATACCCCTCCCGGAGGTCTCCGGGTACACTACCAGCACTCCCGGTACACTACCGATGAGCCCGAAACTTTTCCGGCGACCAAACTGGGACTTCCTATATATGAATCTTTACCTCCGGACCATTCCGGAGCTCCTCATGACGTCTGGGATCTCATCCGGGACTCCAAACAACCTGCGGTCACCACCATACATAACTCTACAGTTCCGAAACGTCACCGAACCTTAAGTGTGCAGACCCTGCGGGTTCGAGAACTATGTAGACATGACCGAGACACCTCTACGGTCAATAACCAATTGCGGGACCTGGACGTACACATTGGTTCCTACATATTCTATGCAGATCTTTATCGGTCGAACCTCTATGTCAAGGATTCAGTTAATCCCGTATAACGTTCCCTTTGTTCTTCGGTATGTTACTTGCGCGAGATTCGATCGTCGGTATCTCCATACCTAGTTCAACCTCGTTACCGGCAAGTCTCTTTACTCGTTCCGTAATACAAGATCCCACAACTAATAATTAGTCACATTGCTTGCAAGGCTCATTGTGATGTTGTATTACCGAGTGGGCCCTGAGATACCTCTCCGTCACACGGAGTAACAAATCCCAGTCTCGATGCATGCCAACTCAACAGACACCATCAGAGATACCTGTAGATCACCTTTATAGTCACCCATTTACGTTGCGACGTTTGATACACACAAGGCACTTCTCCTATATCCGTGAGTTGCATGATCTCATGGTCATAGGAACATATACTTGACATGCGGAAAACAATAGCAATAAACTGACACGATCATATGCTACGTTTGTAGTTTGGGTCTTATCCATCACATCATTCTCCTAATGATGTGATCCTGTTATCAAATGACATCTGATGTCCATGGCTAGGAAACCTTAACCATCCTTTGATCAATGAGCTAGTCCATTAGAGGCATACTAGGGACATGGTTTTGTCTATGTATCCACATATGCATTTAAGTCTCCGATCAGCACAATTATAGCATGGATAATAAACGATTATCATGAACAAGGAAATTTGATAATAACTAATTTATTATTGCCTCTAGGGCATATTTCCAGCAGAAGTACCTCGTAGATGATGTAGCGATAGATGTGGCCGCCGTCGTCGATGACAAAGCGGTGGTCGTCGTCGATGTGGCCGTCGTCGTGGTGGCCTAGGGTTGTGAGGCGGGCGATGTCATCGATGGTGCCGTCGTCGGGGAGAGGGGAGGAGTGGCGGTGCAGCGAAGAGCAGGGGAGGGACGAGGCGGCACAGAGTAGGGGACGGGCGGCGCGGTCGTGGGAAGGAGGAGAGGGGAGCGAAATGGGGAAATTTAGGGTGGGAGGAGAGGGGATCCCGCAGGTTAGTGGGAGAAGGGGTGGTGGGTTCCTCCTGTTAGTGGGAGATGTTTTGGAGGGAAATTTTGGGAGAGGGAGGGAAATTTTGGGAGAGTGGAGGGAAAATTTTGGGGTGGGAGGGAAATTCTTTTGGGTTTTGAGGCAGAAAATTTAAGGGTTTTTTTGTAAACTTTTTGCAAATAATGGTTAAAATCATACCGAATAGCTCAAGAAAACATCGGTATTCCAAGTTGAGTATTTTTACTAGTTGGTAGGCCACATTTGATGATGTGACGCGGAGGACTCCCATTTTTTTGAATTTTTCTGAATTTTTTACGGTGTTCTACAAAAATGGTCTAACTTGTCGCGTCGGCCGTCTGTGGCTAGGGGTTTGATCATGGATATCTGTTGGTGATTCTATGATGGAATGCCTACATGTGAAGCTAAAAATGATTTTTAGCAAAAATAACGGGCAAGCTATGGAGGACCCACAGTTCAAATTCCTGCCGGTTCCAACAGAATTGGCCGATGGTTGTCTGCATGGCTGGGAGTAGCTATGAGGGTCGGAAATGCATGATTTTTGGCAATCATCCATATAATAGGGTCTACTTTGAGATAGACATGGAATGGCGCCGTTTGGAATGTCCCTCTTTGTAGCCGCTTCACGAAAAACATATGTTTTCGGCATTCAAAAAATGAAAAATGGTTTTTTTTGTGAAACAAGCTAGAACCTCTCTTTCGAAACACTGTTTACCATCACAAGATGGAGGCATGTGCCAAATTTGGGCATATTATCACAAACTATTCAACAAATGTGGCCATATCATTGCTCGTTTGGCTTGAAAGCCATGAATCTTCGTTCATGGTAGGTCGTTTTTTAGAACACTTTTTCAAGAAAACATCGGTATTCCAAGTTTAATATTTTTACTAGTTGGTAGGCCACATCTGATGATGTGACGTGGAGGTCTCCCATTTTTTTGAATTTTTTTGAATTTTTTACGGTGTTTTCAAGAAACCGGTCTAACTTGTCGCGTCGGCCGTCCGTGGCTAGGGGTTTGATCATGCATATATGTTGGTGATTCTATGATGAAATGCCTACCTTTGAAGCTAAAAATGATTTTTAGCAAAAATAACGGGCAAGCTATGGAGGACCCGTAGTTCAAATTCTAGTCGGTTCGAACAGAATCGGTCGATGGTTGTCTGAATGGCCGGGAGTAGCTACGAGGGTCAGAAATGCATGAGTTTTGGCAACCGTCCGTAGAATAGGGTCTACTTTGAGACAGACATGGAATGGCGCCATTTGGAATGTCGCTCTTTGTAGCCGCTTCACAAAAAATATGTGTTTTCGGCATTCAAAAAATGAAAAATGGTTTTTTTGTGAAACAAGCTGGAACCTCTCTTGTGCAACACTGTTTTCCATCACAAGATGGAGGCATGTGCCAAATTTGGGTGTATTATCACAAACTATTCAACGAATGTGGCCATATCATTGCTCGTTTGGCTTGAAAGCCATGAATCTTCGTTCATGGTAGGGCATTTTTGAGAACATTTTTTCAAGAAAACATCGGTATTCCAAGTTTAATATTTTTACTAGTTGATAGGCCACATTTGATGATGTGATGCGGAGGTCTCCCATTTTTTATTTTTTTATTTTTTATGGTGTTTTCAAAAAAACGTTCTAACTGGTCGCGTTGGCCGTCCATGGCTAGGGGTTTGATCATGCATATCTGTTGGTGATTCTGTGATGAAGTGCCTACCTGTGAAGCTAAAAATGATTTTTAGCAAAAATAACGGGCAAGCTATGGAGGACCCGCAGTTCAAATTCCAGCCGCTTCTAGCAGAATCAGCTGATGGTTGTCTAAATGGTCGGGAGTAGCTACGAGCGTCGAAAATGCATGATTTTGGCAACCTTCCGTAGAATAGGGTCTACTTTGAGATAGACATGGAATGGTGCCGTTTGGAATGTCCCTCTTTGTAGCCGTTTCACGAAAATGTGTGTTTTTGGCATTCAAAAAATGAAAAATGTTTTTTTGTGTGAAACAAACTGGAACCTCTCTTTGTCAACATTGTTTGCCATCACAAACATGGAGGAATGTGCCAAATTTGGGCATATTACCACAAACTATTCAACGAATGAACATCCATCAGCAAGCATAAAAACACACAATTTTATCTTTCATCCATGAGCATCCATGAGCATGCACAAAATTTCGAATCCCATCAATTACTAAACTGAGCTTGGAAGTTAATGGACAGATTAACATGACCACATACTTAATATTGACATGTTCAGATTTACATGACCTGACATACTTAACATTGACTTATTTTCTTAAGATCTTCACTCCTCCTTCTTCTTTTTCTCCTTCATCATCTTGATGCGCCTAGAGCGGCGAATTGGATGAAGTGGCCTGCGACGGCCAGGCTATGGGATGTACTCCTCTACCACAATTGGCATGGTCCTGTCGCCCAATGGTGGGATCGCCAGCGCCATCACGAGGCCATCGTTAGGCACCGCCACCATCTCGAGGCCATTGTCAGGCACCACCACCGCTAGGTCATCCTCAGGCACCACTACCATCTCGAGGCCATCCTCAGGCACCACCATCGTGAGACCATCATGAGCCACCACCATCGCATGGTCATCACCAGCCACCTCCTCATCCCTGCTCTGCTCCTCCTCATCCTCACTCTTCTCCTCCTCATCCTCGCTCTACTCCTCCTCATCCCCGCTCTGCTCCTCGTCATCCTCGCAGCTGCATTTGCTGCAACCAAAGTCGCTGCTGCTGCTCCTATTTCCTGACCAAATGCAACAAGCACGTATATTTAACAATCGGTGTGAGACAAAGCCAAATGTAGAGGAAGAAGAGGCAGAGCGTACTGGCACGATTGCCGTCCTGGTAGCGAATGCGGCACATAGTCGTGTTGAAAACCTTCACGGTGAGCATGGCATTGCCGTCGTACTTGAGGACAAGGAATTACCCATGCCGTAGGTCATAGGCACGGACGAACTGCTTCCAGCCACGATCTAGGTACATGTGGTCGTCGGTGCCGACCACCACCTCCATGTCCCACAACATGCGAAGCCCGCTGCCGGCCTGCCACGGCTTCACTTTCTGTGACCGACGGCCGTCCAGCATCTTCATAAAAGTGTCAGGCAGCCTCTATAGCGAGTGTCAAGCAATGATTTAGCAAATAGTAGAGTTATGATAAAGAGACGGATGAAGGGGAGATCTCTTATTTTATTTACCGGCCTGCTGCTGGAGGATATCTCAAGTATGATCGCGTAGAACTTGAAACCTTCCAAGTCGGCCATCTAAAAAGCAGCGATGTAGCAAACATTTACTATAAATGGCAAGAACACCTATGTAGTACTACAATTTGGAATACTACTATAAATGGCAAAACAATTCATGCTGAATAGAGAACAATTATTTTAACATTTCTACTACTCTATCTACATCACTACTCTAATTTTGGACCATATCTGCCCATGTGACCAGGTCTACTATAAAAGGAAAACACGACTAGAACCATATCTACTATAAATGTCTACTATAAAAGGCAAACACAGCTAGAACTATAAGTTTCTAAAAGAACCCTAATCCAATCCAATACAATCAACAGCGGGCCGTAAGAACCCTAATCCAACCACCCTAATCAAAACCTAATCCAACCACCCTAATCAAAACCTAATCCAGTCCAATAGAAAACAACAGCGGCGGCAAGAACCTCAATTCAATGGAATCAAACCCTAATCTAAACAACAGCAGAAAACAACCGCGGGAGAGGAAGGAGTCAACAGCGGATTCATACCTCCACGGGAGAGGAAGGAGTCGGTGGCGGCGGTGGTGGGCTGATCCCCCGGCGGTGGTGGGGATGAGACGGTAGCGGCAGCAGGGAGGAGGAGAGGAGTGGGGGAAATGACTGCAGTGGGAGTGGGGGAAATGACAGCGGTGAGGGTGGGGGTGGGGCCAACTTGTCAGCGAGTTGTGTGTTTGATACTTGACTTGTTTGATGCTTTCAAAAGAGATGGCATATATTACATACCAGTAGCCTCTTCCTAGCCCAATGGTGGAAACACCAAGAAATGAGTGCACAGTCGTGGGTTCCCCGTTTGCGCATATTCTTTTGCCATTTCTCTATAACCATCAACTTTTTTCGCATCAGGAATTCATCCATTGTCTGATCAAATTTTTTTGAACATCAAAATTGACAAAAAAAACAGCTCCATCAAAATCCATTTCTCTGTGTAGCTCAATCTTCAACTTAACATGATGGATGGATGAACAACAGCTCCATCAGGAACCATTTTTTGTAAACTTGTTCAAATTGACATGGATAAACAACAACTCCATCAGGAACTAGACATGGATAAACATAATAGCAATCTTCAACTAGACGTGGATGAACATAATAGCAAACTTGTTCAACATAACAAAAGCAAACTTGTTCAACCACATAACTACAAACTAAGACACATAATATCAAACATAACAAAAGCAAACTACGGGAGTAGTGGCGGTGTCGTCTGGCAAGCACAAGCACAAGCACAAGCAACTAATGCCCCCCCCCCAGTAGTAGGGCTTATCCCAATTCTCCTCCGCCTCTTGCCAGAGCTCCAAACCTTCCTTGATGATTTCGATTTTCTTCCATGCCTCATAGGTGACGTACACATCATTTGCTGCATACTCGATGAGGTGCTTTGGTAGTGGGCTGATCCCCCATAGTTTGTGGTCCTCTTGCCTATTGATCTTCTGCTTCATTGCCCTGAAGGATGGGTGGATCACGTTGGCTGCAAACTCAAACAAAGCTTGATACTTCTTTCCAGTGTTTGGAACTCTCCATTTGCGCTGCAGGTCGATGTACTTGTCGGGGTTGATCTCCAAACCAGACAACTCCAGCTTCTCCTTGTCACCTCCAATGCAGAAGCCGACAAAGGTGTACAAATTCTTCTCCTGCAGGAGCGGGCGGAGTTCCTTGGGCCTGCATCAAGTTTAGAAATTAATCCGGAGCGTCTACTTCATAAATTAATCTGGTGCATCAAATTCATCTACTTCAGTACTACACAAACTTCAGAACTGCTGCATTTACTATTTTGTTGTCGCGGTCATGTAGTATACCAGGACGAGATCCTCAATGCATAACTACAGAACTGCTGCCATCTGCAGAGGTTCATCTTCCCTGGTATACTCCACATCAACGCTGACGTTCCGCTTCAACATGCCGCCGAGCTTCATCCCCATCTCATGGATCCTCTTGTCGGCAACTTCTGGATTGCTGGTGCAGATGACATCCAGCGGCTCCTTCAGGTGGATTTCAACCTTAAGCTTAGTGGTGTAGTCCAGCTTCTGCCCGACGGGGACCGGAACGTCGCCGTCGACCACCAGCGGCTCCTTGCGAAACGCCTCATCACCATGGTCTATGCAGTTTCTACCAGTGCGCATCTAGTTTCTAACTACTAACAGTGCGCATCTAGGGTTCTTTAACAGATTTAGATCAGAAGAGAGGGGGAGAGCATACCGGGAGGCCTGCTTGCGGCTGCGGCGGAGAGTCCCCCATGCTTGGCGAGCCGCTCCTGTCGAGCCAAGCGGCCCCTGCTAGTTGCTTCCACCGTCGTGGTTGAGGCGCGTGCCGAGGAAACACCAGCATCGGTGGCCCACGGCCTTGCCTCCCCGCCGGTTGCTTCCGTCGCCGGCCCCGGCCCTGCCACCCCCGCCGGTTGCTTCCTTCGCCGGTGCCACCCCAGCCGATGGCTTCCGCTCTCGCCTACGCTAAACCTAAGAAACTTGAGGGGGAATTTTTGCTAAGTGTTGGAGACAGCTGCCGCTCTAGTTCACGCTCGATGCTGCCGTCGGAATGAATTGGTCCCACTTGTCAATGAGTTAAGACAACTACTGGATATATAATAGATACAATACTACTGCTAGTTGAGCAACAGAGCTTCTCTAGCCCAGTGGCTGGGAGCGCCGTCCCACTACCTCAGGTTGTGGGTTTGAGTCCCCGCTGTGCTTCTTTTTTAACGAGCAAATAAATGAATTAAGGCATCCATCAAATGGGTCCCGCCTGTCAGAGTGTGATCCTGTCAGCAAAAATGACATGTAGACATTGACACATAAGCGAGATTGCAGAGGTGGCTGCCTGATCATCCTAATGCATTCGAACTCAAGTGCAATGAGCTTTTATATTGGTCATGATCAATTAGAAATAAGGCACCGGACCAGTGCCATCTGCTTTATGACCTTCTGGTGCAATGAAATTACGACTTTTCTAACCCAAATGGTCGTTGCTGTTTAGGGTTAGGACCCCTTCGGACAGCTTATGACCAATTTGCCTTAAAAGGTCATAGATTTACGACCATTTTTTCCAAGGTCATTGACAGCTGGTCACAAGATAGCTTATTTCTTGTAGTGTTCATAATTAATGCTCCTTGGTATGTTGATTATGGTAATTACATTGTCGCTCAATTTATACCACCTAGTTTCACATACCAACAAAATTAAAAAAATTCTATGATTTAAGACATTACTTCTACGATGACCCACACCTTTATAAAGGAGTAGATGGTGTTATTAGACGTTGTGTGCCTGAGCATGAACAGGAACAGATTCTACGGAAGTGTCATTCCGAGGCCTACGGAGGACACCATGCTGGAGATAGAACAACAGATAAGGTATTACAATATGGTTTTTATTGGCCTACTCTCTTCAAGGATGCTCGTAAATTTGTCTTGTTTCCCAGTAGCAATTTTATTCAGTTTTGGAATATTTAAAAAATTAGGAAAAGAAAAATCAATCCAAAGGACGCACGGGGAGGCAACAAGCCTGCTAGGCGCGGCCACCCCCTGGTCGTGCCTAGGGGGCTTGTGACCACCCTGTGCGCCCCCCGAACTGTGTTTTCTTGTGGAACACCCCTTCGGGTTGGTAAAAAATCATTATATAACCTCCAAAGGTTTCAACTTCCGTATCACGACAATACCTCTTGTTTTCCTTTTGAGTTGTTTCTGCAGCAGATTTAGAGCAAGATGTCGTCCCAAGAGTATGATGAAGAGAGCTACATATCGCATTATCTTGCCAATCCCAAGTTCTATGGGAACCTAGATCCTTATGGATTATTCTCGAAGGAGGAACAAGAAGACAAGTACTAAGAAGAAAGCTCAGATGAAGAGGAGACTCTTATGCCTCAACTGGGAGACATGTTTAGGAAATCAAGCCCCCCGAATGCAAGAAGAAAACCCAAAGTACTATTATCCCTTCTCATTTTCTGCAGGAGAGTAAAGAATTATTATGTCAAAGGATATTGAAGATCGAGCAGGAAGTAGATGACCTGAGAGAACAAAAATTTCATGCTTAAGAGGAAATTGAACAAGTTTCCATTGTCATCAATGATTCCACCACCATCACCTCCTAAGAAGGACACCTGAGTACATGGGTATGTGCACTCCCCTTGGCTTGTGCCAAGTTCAGGGAGGTACCCCGGTATCGTATCACACCACACCTTTTTCCTTTTTCCTTTTGTTTTTATCTTTCCTAGTTCGATCCTTTTTGTTTTTGTTTTGATCTAGTAGAATAAAAGTTTTAGTATGATCTACCTTTAAGTTTTTGCTTTTGCTCCCCTTATGTAAGCAAGTACGATTGTTGTATAATAAAAAGTAGATTTGATAATGAGAGGGCTTTGCTAGATTGTTGTGCTCTTGAAAGCAATAAAGTATACTAGAACTAAAGAAAATAGAATACATAATGATCTTATGGGGAGTAATGACTTCACATATAAAAAATATGGTGATTGAAATTTGTTGGGAGTTAACAAACATAGTAATTGGTCATTGGTCTGATTGAAAGGAAGTGATAAAGAAAGAGAGATTCATATATAAATATATTATCTTGGACATATTTTATGATTGTGACCACTCATTAAAACATTACATGCCAAGAAGTTGATGTTGGACAAGGAAGACAACATAATAGATTATGTTTGATTGCATCCATATTGAAGTTATATGGTTTTAGATCCTCCAACATGTTGTGCTTGCTTCCACCTCAAATTAGCCAAACTTCCGCACCAAGTAGAGATACTACTTGTGCATCCAAACTCCTCAACCCAGTTTTTGCCATGAGAGTCCACCATACCTACCTGTGAATTGAATAAGATCCTTCAAGTAAGTGGTCATCGGTGCAAAAAGGCAATAAAAATTGCTCCTAAATATACGTGATCTTATATTGTAAGGTAAATAAGCATTGTACGAACTTGTGATAGTGAAGAAATAAAAGCGACAAACTGCATAATAAAGGTTGCTATCACAAAGGGCAGTACAACGCGTCGTTCCTCTGCACTATGAGCTTGTGTATCCAAAAACAAAAATCGCATGACAACCTCTGCTTCCCTGTGTGAAGGTCCTATCTGTTACTTTTACTTTTTAGTACTTACCTTTATGCAAGAGTCATGGTGGTCTTCACCAATTCCTATATTCCACCTATCTTGGCAAGCATTATGTATTGGGGAATGATCTACACTTATATAGCCACTCGGATGTGGTTGACCATGGGTTATTATAGTTGATATCACCCTTGAGGTGAATAGTTGGGAGGCAAGACTATAAGTCCCTATGTTCCTGTATGTTTGATTGAAACTTTGACCTCATGTGTATTGCGTGAGTGCTAGCAATTGTGAAAGACTAAAAGATGATTGAGTATGTGGATTTGCTTCACAAGCTCTTATATTGACTCTTTTCGATGTTATGATAAATTTTCAATTGCTTCAATGACTGAGATCATAGTTTGTTGGTTGTCAACAGAGTTCTTGGCTCATACTTTATCTTGTGAATGAATTGTTACTCTAATATAAAGAATCTCATACAACGAGTATTGTTGTTCTAAAGTTAATCATGATGCCCTCATGTCCGTTTTTATTTTATTGACACCTCTATCTCTAAACATGTGGACATATTCATCGATCTCAGCTTTTGCTTGAGGGCACGCGAGGTCTAAGCTTGGGGGAGTTGATACGTCCATTTTGCATCATGCTTTTATATGTATATTTATTGCATTATGGGTTGTTATTACACGTTATGGTACAATACTTCTGACTTTTCTCTCTTATTTTATAAGGTTTACATGAAGAGGGAGAATGCCGGCAGCTGGAATTCTGGACTAGAAAAGGAGCAAATCTGAGATACCTATTCTGCACAACTCCAAAAGTCCTGAAATTTTACGAAAAATATTTTTGGAATAAATAAAAAATACTGGCGCAATAAACAACTAGAGGGGGGCACCAGCAGGCTTGTGGGGCCCCTATGGATACTCCGATGCCCATCTTCTCCTATATGAAGCGTTTTGACCTAGAAAAAAATCAGAGGAGACCTTTCGGGACGAGGCACCTCCGTCTCGAGGCGGAACTTTGGCAGAACCAATCTAGAGCTCCGGTAGGGCGATCCTGCCGGGGAAACTTCCCTCCCGGAGGTGGAAATCGAAGCCATCATCATCATAACAATCCTCTCATCGAGAGGGGCTCAATCTCCATCAACATCTTCATCAGCGCCATCTCCTCTCCAAACCCTAGTTCATCTCTTGTATCCGATCTTTGTCTCAACATCTCAGATTGGTACCTGTGGGTTGCTAGTAGAGTTGATTGCTCCTTATAGTTGATGCTAGTTGGTTTACTTGGTGGAAGATCATATGTTCAGATCCTTTAT
This sequence comes from Hordeum marinum, assembly GCA_022496015.1. Classification (NCBI taxonomy): domain Eukaryota; kingdom Viridiplantae; phylum Streptophyta; class Magnoliopsida; order Poales; family Poaceae; genus Hordeum; species Hordeum marinum. The sequence goes on from CM039673.1 coordinate 7,053,073, forward strand.
GATAATTAATACCGCTCTGATCTTGAGCATGAACATGCTTTGTGAGTAGTTACGTTTGTTCCTGAGGACATGGGATAAGTCTTGTTATAAGTAATCATGTGAATTTGGTATTCGTTCGATATTTTGATGAGATATGTCTTGTCTCTCCTCTAGTGGTGTTATGTACTGAACGTCGACTACATCACACTTCACCATTATTTGGGCCTAGGGGAAGGCATTGGGAAGTAATAAGTAGATGATAGGTTGCTAGAGTGATAGAAGCTTAAACCCTAGTTTTTGCGTTGCTTCGTAAGGGGCTGATTTGGATCCATATGTTTCATGCTATGGTTAGGTTTACCTTAATTCTTCTTTCATAGTTGCGGATGCTTGCGATAGGGGTTAATCATAAGTGGGAGGTTTGTCCAAGTAAGGGCAACACCCAAGCACCGGTCCACCCACATATCAAATTATCAAAGTAACGAACGCGTATTAAATGAGCATGATGAAAACTAGCTGGACAAAAATTCCCATGTGTCCTCAGGAGCACTTTGCTTTATATAAGAGTTCGTCCAAGAATGTCCTTTGCTATAAAAAGGATTGGGCTACCTTGATGCACCTTTTCTACACTTGTTACTTGTTACTCGTTACGAAATATCTTAACACAAAACTATCTATTACCGACAATTTTAGTGCTTGCAGAGAATACCTTACTGGAAACTGCTTGTCATTTCCTTCTGCTCCTCGTTGGGTTTGAAACTCTTACTTATCGAAAGGACTATGATAGATCCCCTATACTTGTGGGTCATCGGTTACCTTTGTTCTTGAGGACACGCGAGAAGTCATGTTTTAAGTAATCATGTGAATTTTATATGTGTTCCATATTTTGATGATATATATGTTGTGATTTCCTTAGTGGTGTCATGTGAACGGCGACTACATGACACTTCACCTTCCTTGGGCCTAAGGGAATGCATTGTGGAGTAGTTATTAGATGCTGGGTTGCTAGAGTAACAGAAGCTTAAATCCTAGTTTATGCGCTACTTCGCAAGGGGCTGATTTGGGCCCATATGTTTAATGCCATAGTTAGACTTTGGCTAGATACTTTTCTCATAGTTGTGGATCCTTGCGAGTGTGTTAATCATAAGTAGGTTGTTAGCTCAAGTAAGAACAACACCTTAGCACCGGTCCACCCACATATCAAATTATCAAAGTAGCGAACACGAATTATCATAAGAGATTGTTTTAGCCCGTCCTTTGCTATAAAAAGGATTGTACTACCTTGCTGCATCTTTTTTACCGTTACTTGCTTGTTACAAATCACCTTGCTATAAACCTACTTCCTACTTATAATTTTAGTGCTTGCATAAATTACCTTGCTGAAAACCACCTGTCAATTCCTTCTGCTCCTTGTTCGGCTCGATACTCTTACTTACCGAAAGGACTACGATTGATCCCCTATACGTGTGGGTCATCAAGACTCTTTTTTGGCACCGTTTCTGGGGAGTGAAGCGTTCTTGGTAAGTGGAAATCGGTAAGGAAAAATTTATACTACATGCTGAAATTTACTGTCACTTGTTACTATGGAAAGCAATCCTTTGAGAGGTTTGTTTGGGGTATCTTCACCTCGACCGGAACCACAATTAGTTACCCCTCAACCTACAACACCTACTGAAAATATTGGTTATGAGATTCCTTCGTGTATGTTAGAACAACTGCTAGCTAATCCTTATGCAGGAGATGGAACTGAACATCCTAATATGCACCTAATACGTGTGGATGAAATTTGTGAATTATTTAAGCTTGCAGGATTATCCAGAGATTACGTTAAGACGAATGTTTTCCCTTTATCTTTGAAGGTAAAAGCATTGACATGATATAGGCTATGTGATGATACTGGATCATGGGACCGGAATCGTTTACTATTGGAATTCCACCAAAAGTTCTATCCTATGCATCTAGTTCATCGTGATCGAAATTTCATATACAATTTTTGGCCTCGTGAAGGAGAAAGCATCACCCTAGCTCGGAGGAGGCTTAAATCAATGTTATATTCATGCCCCAATCATGATCCCTCGAGAAAACTTATTATTCAAAATTTCTATGCTCGACTTTCTTAGGCAGGCCCATGTGCGGACCGGGACGCCCCCTGATTTTGTCCTTTTGATTTGTCAACAATTCTGGATATAAAAAAGTTCTAAATTTCAAAAAAAAATTGAATTGTGAAAAATGTATGAATTAAAAAAAACATGATTTCCAAAAAATATTTCCAAAAAATATTTCCAAAAAATCATGATTTAAATTTTGTTAATGAAATTAAAAAATGTTCATGATTTCGAAAATTATTCATGATTTCAAAAAAATAATCACGAATTAAAAAAGGGTACGAGATTGAATAGAATGTTCACGAATTCGTAAAAACTATTCATGAATTTAAAAAATGTGCACAAATTAAAAGATTTTCGCAAATTAAAAAAGGAATAAAAATGAAAAAACAAAATAAAGAAAAACAGAAAAGAAACGGAAACGGAAAACAAAAAAACAAAAAGAAAAAACATTATAAGGGAAAACAAAAAAATCAGTTGGGACGAAAAGAGAAAATGGACAGGCCCATACATAAACCAGTGCGTGAGAGGGGAGGTACGTGCCCGATCGAGCCGACGACCCGTGCGCCAAACAGTATTGCCCATCGTCGATCTGCGGAGGGGACGTGGCCTTTGATTGCTTCTCAGTCAGACCTCTGTGTTGGAGCATGGTTGCGTGTGCCATCTGCATACATGGGCCAAACAATAGGGCTTCCTTCATCTTCGTTTATGTATATGGGCGCTTCCTATTCGACGCTTCAGGCACCTGTTAGTGTAAATTTGCAAACGCGAGCACACAACCCCTCCGCGCTGGGCCGTCCCAGCTCCCCTTTGTTTATCTATTTTTGAAACGAAATAAGCACAATCTAGGAGGGAATCGAACTACCGACGTCCCGCATTGAGGGACACATTGACCACCGCGCCACTCAACATGATCCGATAAGTTACTCTTTTTTTTATCCTTTCTTCTTTCTTATTTCTTATTTCCATTTTCTTTTTTCCCTTCTTCCTTACACGATGAAAAAAAGTCGTAAACTTTTTCCTTTTTGAATGAACTTTTTTTAAAATGGAGCAATTTTTTAAAGTTTCGTGAACTTTTTTTATGAAATAGCAAAACCTATGATCATTTTTCAAATTTGATAAAAAAATCGAATTGTTGAACTTTTTTCGAATTTGATGCAAATTTTGAACTTCTTTCAAATCTATGAACATTTTTTATTTCAGTATTTTTTCAATCTTCCTGCTATTTTTCGGATTTTCATTTTTCTATTTTGAAAACATCAATAGTTGGCCGGTCAACAATTGACCGGTCAAACCGCAAACAGTGACTGGCGAACAACATTCAACCAGCAATGCCTGAGCGAGCGAGCACCCGTGTTGGGCCGGCCCAAGTTCGAGGCTACGTGAGCGCCAGTTCCATGAACCCGCGCTTGAAGGGCCGTATAGGAGCTCCCATGTATAAGTATTGTTTCGTCCTCTCAAAAAGATGTATAAGCATTATTTCTTGTTAAAAACAACAGGCAATGTGCTGGCACATCGAAATTAGAGCCCTTTGAAACACAAACCATTTAATCCACCACGACACGTTAGGTTTCTTCACCAGTATTAGAGCATGTCGTCCAACAGCTCCCGTATCTCTAAAATAAAACCACTTCTAGGCGCCGGCCGACCAAATTTGAAAACTATCAACAAATAAAATACCAAATTAGTTATCCTTAAATACATCATAGAATGTTGCGTCTCTCCTCCCAGGAAAGACGGTTAGGGTTCTGCCTTTCGTCAGCGACGCTGTTGATCTACCACGTCTTCTGTGGCCTTAGGGTCATGGGTGCATGGTGGATCCCAGTCCTTGCCGGCGGGAGGACTCCGTTTTAGATACTTCTTTAAGTTTTGTTAGGGTTTCCGTCCTGGTCAAGAAGACGAGATCTCGCGAGAGTTATCGATGGTTGTGTTTGGTGGATCTGCTTGGATCCGATCTTTGATCATGTTTGGTCATGTGTCTTCAGGTTAGATCCTTCCGACCAAAGATTCTCTTCATAGATGGCGGTTGTTGTTTTCGTGCGTTGGTCTTATGAGGCCTTGGCATGCCCCGAGCCCCCCAAGGTCAAGGGGCCCCCTCCCAAGGCACACACGTAGCCCACGGGCCCTTGCCCAACGAGGCAGTCCAGGGACGCAGGGATTGCACAGCCCGCAGACGCAGCTTTCCTTCATTCTCGCATACGCAAGTCACGCACGCGGAGGCAAGTTCCCTTCTTCTATCGTGTCCTCAACTAAGATCAACTAAGATTACAACTACCTCTGTTCACTTTTGTAAGTCGTTTTGAATAACTAAGATTAAACTAATTTGCATGTTGTGTGAAACTTCTCCAATGCCTTATAAAAGTGAACAGAGGGAGTAGAAGTTTTGTAGGTGTATGTCGTCATGTGATGATGTAGTCCATTCTCTCTTCAAATTTGAGATCGTTTCCCTATCCCCAAGCCCCGATCTAGCTCTTCCTGTTTCTGTAGGCCGTAGCGATGGCTGAATCGATGGGTTGCTCACGGTTGAGGCGATCCCTATTTTGGGCCCCATTCGCTGCAAGCCATTGCACATGGCCGAGCGCCTCCTGCCAGGGCCAGGCACCAGTCCACTTTGGGTCATCGTCGAGCACCGTCGTCCAGTCACCGACGCTGATCCAATCGATCTCAGGTAAATCATATATTCATATTGCCGTTTCTCACAATCTCAGTTATATTACTAATTTACTTCTGCATACACGATGCATATCTTGCGTCATTTAACCTATAAAATATATTATCTCTTTTTCTTAACACCAGCGATTCAGAATGCAGAATAATAGAAGAATAACGGGCCGGACGACAGCTAGAGGAAGGATGAGTGAGGCGACGCGGGTGCCTGCATCATCGCCGCATGTCATCCCGCCGGCGCCACTCCAACCTTCGCCGCATGGTCGCGCGAGGATTCAGACTGGGCGTCCGACCGAGCGCGTGGCTGGGGGGACGGATCGCGCGTTGCCTCTGACATCGACGTCCTTGCTGTCTGATGGATCGCGCCAGGATCCACTCACGGGGGCCGTGACGGAAGAGGCGACAGAAGAGGCGACGGAAACTACTGGCGGGGCATCGGAACGGCATTCTCGGGCGCCGGTGCCCCCCCCCCCCCCCACCACCACCACCAGATCCTCCTCCGCATGCAAGGTCTGGGACGGATGGAGTCTTGGCTAGGAGATGGAGGGCCTGGTTCTCTTCGAAGGACGATGGGCGAGAGAAGGACGGCGGCATTTAGGCCTGCTGAATCTGCATCCGCCGTCTCGACGGATCATGGTGAGAGACGCTGACGAGGACATTCTCGCCGGTAAATACCTTCAGGTCGACGAGGAGGTCCATGAGGGCGATCACATGGAGATTGATACGATCCAGATCGTGGTAGGGAGCCCGATCCAGCCGATACGATCTGCTGATTTTCAGTGTGATCCCGAGGTACATATTGTCCATACATCTACATCGGTTCCTGATCGCCGCCGGATCAGAGGCCATTTTTGGGTGTTAGCACAGGATGATGACGAGGATGAATCGGTGGAGATGACCACTGATTTCAGTACACCGGGTACACCACCGCAGGATGAAGAAGCTGACGGCGTTGGTTTCCGGGCCCAGCGTCACCTGCTGGTGTAACAGAGGCACACAAGGAGATGATGAATGATCCTGGCGACCAGAAGCCAGCGAAGAAGACGGCGGCGGCGACGAAACCTGGATCGGTCCGATCCCTAAGGTAAATCTTCCACCAATTACTTTGGCGGATTATTTTGAGTCACAAAGGTGGACGTTGGTCACCAACAGAAAAAAAATGACGGCTGGCGTCGGGGCAGTCGTCGGCGCCGGCGACAGTCAAGCCGATACAGGAGGTGCGAGAGGCACGTTTGAATTCCCTGATCGGTGTCAATGGGCCAGAATCAGAGACTTTCCAATTGGGCTCCAAAGTAACCGGCTATACGGCCCAGGAGCAAGCCCAAGCGGAGACTGTGCGTAGTGAGAAAGTCCTACCGGTCGTAGCGAATATGAGCGATCGTACTTCCGGAGACTCATCGCACGCGGCAAGGGTGTCTTCACGACGGACGTCCACGGGATTCCGAGTTCCCGGGCCAGGGCGTGCTGCGCGCTTCTAGCCGACGTCTGGAACGAGGAAGGTGGCCATGGCGGGGCGAGGCCACACACCGCAGCTACCGAAACCTATTCCGCCGCCAGCACGGGCGGCTGGGACCTCACAGACGACTTCTCCTGCGCATGAGCAGGCGGCAGCGCCGGCTGATGTGCCAGCTGGGCATGGGCGCGGTGAAGATGGCGGTGGAATCCTGCAGGACAACGGACGACAACAGGCCCGAGGCCAGTGGGGCGACGGCGCCGTGGTCGGTCGCGGTGGCTACAACAGTAATCGCGGCGGATATGGTGTTGGACGTGGCTATGATGGTGGTTCTTAGAGTCACTGTTCTAGCTTGAATCAATGGCACGAGGGTGGAGGTCGCGGCTTCGACGGGAGTCAGTGGCCTCGGACTTTCAATCCTCCACAAGGCGAGTTCGTGGAGGGAGCCACGGGGCCGCATTATCGGCAGCGGGGCAGGCGTGGAGGAGGTGGGCATACGTTCGGTCGGAATCCACCTCCACAGCGCCCTTTTGTCCCAAGAGCAACTACTACAACTACGCAACAGGCAAATGACGGCGGGACGGCCAAGACGGCAGCCCTGAAAGCTACTACTACTGCTGCTACTCTGCCTAAGGCAGCGATGACAGCGGTGTCGGCATTGGCAGCCGTGTCTATACCGGCCATGACGGCTGCAGATGACAGATATGGGATTAGTGATAAAGGAAGTGACAAGGCAGATTTTGTGCGGGCTAATAAGGCTGCCGGTAAGAAAGATAAAATGAGTTGTTATCGGTGTGGTGCGCCAGGCATTTTGTGATAGATTCAAGGCAAAATTATGTGACATCTGTCAGGAACCTGGCCACTCATCGGAGGTTTGTCCACTTCTATTGGGACCAAAGCCTTTGGTGAACATATATGGCGTATACAACAACAGGCTGATGTTCTTTGAGACTCCACACGGTCATGATGAACCCACGTTTGGAGGGCTGTAAATTGGGGATAATCCGAGTTACTCAGGGGACACTGACAAAGGAGCAGGTGTCTCAGCAACTCAGGCGGCTGGTTTCCGATTCATTCCAGTGGGCACCTATCAGGATGGAGGAACATGTCTATAGAGTGGAGTTCCCTAGGAGGGAAGATTTTGATCGCTTACTGACGTTTGGGTTCAGTAAGGTGCCGGGGAGTAAGTGCATTCTTGCGTTTGAGGAGTTCACAAAAACCGAGGCAACGGGAACACCACTAGAGCAGGTTTGGATCAGACTCTCGGGTGTTCCAGAGACATTGCTTGATGACTTATTGTTTGGAGCCTCGGTTCTCTGGTAGGGAAAACTGAGGAGCTGGATATGCCATTTACTCGTATGCACGGGATTGCGAGGCTACGGGTCAGCATTATTGACGTGGATTATGTTCCAGACTTTGTTCCATGGGTTTATGATGGCATGAATGACGATCTCGATGTTGAGGTTGAGGAATTATAGAAGGCAGATAACAACACTGGGGTCAAAGATGTTGAAATGACTGATGGCGGAGACGGTAGTGGTAACAAAGAAACAGCTAGGAAACATGATATCGATGGGCATGAGGGGAATGAGAAACTAGCTGGAAAGCAGTCTCGGACTGAGCCACGGGCAGATAAGGGGTCCGCACCTGTTGTTACGCCAACGTCATCTCTCCAGTTTGGCTCATTCCAGGCAGTTTCTGTTAGAAATATGCCCTAGAGGCAATAAATAAAGTGTTTATTATTATATTTTTTTGTTCATGATAATCATTTATTGTCCGTGCTATAATTGTGTTGATTACAAACTAAATACATGTGTGGTCATATAGACAAACATTGTGTCCCTAGTATGCCTCTAGCAGGCTAGCTCGTTGATAAAAGATGGTTAAGGTTTCCTGACCATGGACATGAGATGTCATTTGATATCGGGATCACATCATTAGCAGAATGACGTGATGGACAAGACCCAAACTATGAATGTAGCATATGATCATGTCAGTTTATTGCTACTGTTTTCTGCATGTCAAGTATCTGTTCCTATGACCATGAGATCATGCAACTCACCGACACCGGAGGAGTGCCTTGTGTGTATCAAACGCCACAACGTAACTGGGTGACTATAAAGGTGCTCTACACGTATCTCTGAGGGTGTCTGTTGGGTTGGCATGGATCAATGCTGAGATTTGTTACTCCGTGTGACGGAGAGGTATCTCAGGGCCCACTCAGTAATACAACATCACAACAAGCCTTGCAAGCAATGTGACTAAGTGTTGGTCGTGGGATGTTGTATTATGGAATGAGTAAAGAGACTTGCCGGTAACGAGATTGAACTAGGTATAAAGATACCGACGATCGAATCCCGGGCAAGTAACATACCGAAAAACAAAGGGAACATTATACAGGATTAACTGAATCCTTGACATAGAGGTTCGACCGATAAAGATCTTCATAGAATATGTAGGAATAAATATGGGCATCCAGGTCCCGCTATTGGTTATTGACTGTAGAGGTGTCTCGGTCATGTCTACATAGTTCTCGAACCCGCAGGGTCAGCACACTTAAGGTTCTGTGACGTTTCGGTATAGATGAGTTATGTGTGTTGGTGACCGAAGGTTGTTCGGAGTCCCGGATGAGATCTCGGATGTGACGAGGAGCTCTGGAATGGTCCGTAGGTAAAGATTCATATATAGGATGTTCCGTGTTGGTTACTGGGAAAAGTTTGGGCGTCACCGGTAACGTACGGAGGATGCCGGGAGGGTCCCGAGGGTCCACCGGAAAGGGCCACCAACCCCAAAGGGCCACATGGGCTGTTAGAGAGGGCACACCTGCCCCTGGTGGGCTGGCCGCCCGTCCCACAAAGGCTCATGTGGCAAGGGGGTTGGTGGGAGGGCTAACCCTAAGGTGGGCGCCACCTGACTTGGGTGGCAAGCCACCCTAGGGAGCCTGCACCCTTGGCAGCCGCCCCAAGGGGGAAACCCAAGAGGTTTGGCGCACCACCGCTCCCCCTATATATATGTGAGAGGGAGGAGGGAATCTGCACCCTAAGACACGGCGCAGCCCTTCCTCCCTCTCCAATAGCCTCTCCTCTAGTAGATTGATTCGGTGTCGCTTAGCGAAGCTCTGCCGGATCAGCTCCACCACCACTGCCTCCACGCCATCGTGCTGCTGGAGAACCCATCTACCTATCCGCTCCCTCTTTCTGGATCAAGAAGGCGTAGATCTTCATCGAGCTGCACGTGTGCTAAACGCGGAGGTGCCGTCCATTCGGCACTTGATCGGGAGTTCGTGGGACGGCTTGCGATTTGGATCGCGGAGACGTATGACTACATCAACCACGTTCTTTAACGCTTCTGCTTAGCGATCGACAAGGGTATGTGGATCCAATCTTTCCTCTCATAGATGCTCATCTCCTAGATTGATCCTGATGAAGCGTAGGAAATTTTTTGTTTCCCATGCAACGTTCACCAACAGTTTCTGCTCCTAGTATCTTTCAATGTGACCGTGTGGAGAGGGAGGACTTACCCCACAGTCTTGTCTCAGATATGATAGTGGAGCACCGTCGTCAGCAAGCAGATGAGGACTCTTTACAGCTGACGCTGCACAGTCACCGAGTTGTTCAAGTGGAGATGAAGGCGGATCACAACGGGCAGAAGGCACGTCTATCCCCTCCATCATCACAGATAGCTACATCACCCATCCAGAACACACTCTTACATGAGGAGGTTCCAATGGAGAGGGAGGAGCAGCGACCGGTGGCCGAGGCCGGTAGGTCATATCCTTCCTTGCGCTCTACTACACCACATCATATCATGCTGGCTGCTAAGGAGGGCCGACCGACGGAGATTGGTGCACTAGTCGCCGGATGGATGCTACAAAGGTGGAACGGCTTGGAGGGTTGTTACATACTGCTCTGGAACTGGTCGTGCATATGGCAGGCGGCCACAGTGTAGGTTCGAAAGTATGTCTAGAGGGCCGGGGGTGATTAGACTAGTTGACCAAATAAAAGTTTTTCCTTTTCCGAATTTTAAGAGTTGACAGGTTTTAGCAATGATAACAAGTCAAGCACACCCTACAAATGCATGTCTAAGAGTATAGTAGCGGAAAGTAAAGACAAGCATATGTAATAGAGGATATAGAGGAAGATCAAACGCAATTTGGGGACACAAAGGTTTTTCCCGGGGTTCAGATAGGTGGTGCTGTCGTACGTCCACGTTTATGGAGACTTCAACCCACGGAGGGTAACGATCGCGGGAGTCCATGGAGGGCTCTACCCATGGAGGGTTCCACAAAGAAGCAACCTTGTCTATTCCCTGATGGCCTATGTCCACGGAGGACTAGCCTTACTCGGGGTAGATCTACACGAAGTAGGCGGTATCCTTGCTCTTACAAACTTCTTGGTTAAACTCCGCAACACGAAGTAGGAGGCTCCCAAGTACCTAACCAATCTAGGAGGCACTACCCTCCAAAAGGTAATAGATGTGGCAGTGATGATGAACTCCTTTCTCTTGTGCTTCAAATGATAGTCTCCTCAAAACTCAATCACTCTCAAAAAGATTTGGCTTCGGTGGAAGAGATCGATGGGTGGAAAGCAACTTGGGGAGGCTAGAAATCAAGATTCATATGGTTGGAGTGGAATGTCTTGATCTTAACAAATGAGTAGGTGGCTCTCTCTCAGAAAATTAAGTGGGATAAGTGGGGATCTGTTCTGAGTGCTTCTTTTGCGAGTGAGTGGTGGTGGAGGGGTATATATAGGCATCTCAAAAAATCCAACCGTTACAACTTTATTGACCAACTCGGTAACACCAAAGTATAAAACTCGGTGGTACCGAGTTTCTCAAAGATTGCAACTTTTAAATCTCAGTGAGACCGACAGATAATTTTTGGCGGTACCGAAACGGTGATCAACAGTCAGAATGCAAACTTGGTGGCACCAATCCAAAATCTTGGAAATTCTGATTTTAAGAAAAGCGGAAAAAGAAAGTTGTCAACTGAAACTCGGTGGCATTGATGCAGAATCGGTTGCACCGAAAACTTAAGGTTTGGTATGGATTTGTCTGAGGTGAAAATTGGTATGGCCGAGTGGGAATTATTGTTGGCACCGATTTTGCATGATAGGCTTTTGACGGACTTTTGTGGAAGAGCTTGTGGGTGTTTTTGGTGACTATCACTTGTGCACATGGAGCATTTTGTTCACCAACAATACATCACCCCCTTTTAATAGTATTAGCTTTCCTATAGACTCAGAGTGATTTATCACAAAGTAAAATGTAGAGTCTTCTTGCTTGAAGCTTTGCCAATCTTATTGCTTGCATCTTGGGGTATCTCAACAATCCTTTTGCCATCCCATCATTGAACTTTTCCTGAAATATACTTAGTGGAAATATTAGTCCAATGAGATATATATTGTTATTAATTACCAAAACCGCCAAGGAAGCAAATGTGCTTTCAATTCCCCCCTTTTGTTAATTGATGACAATATATAGATCAAAGCTTCGACATGTGATATAATCAATGAATATAATCGTCGCTTTGTGATGTATGTGATAAGCAAGAGCTCCCGCTAAATTTGTGCACTATTTTGAATTTGCATTTGAATGCAAATGCACAATAGATTAGTTTCATGGGGCACTCTTTCATCTCACATACAACTTGGTGGTGTGCGAGAATAATATGAATGAACATCATAGCACAACACAACAAGCAAAAGTGAATGATCATATCATAAGAATCTCAAACATAGGAGATAGTAGCAGCACACAACATGTGTGTATGATTAAACACAAGGAAGGTTTAACACAGAAGGTAAACCAAAATATATCTACTATTTTTGAAGAGCAATAAAAAGTAACATTCTCCCTCTCTCGGATCTCTAAGTTACCAAAAAATTCAAAGGTAGAGAAGTAAACGTCTCTCTGGGGCTGAAATCCTCTGGTGGCTGATGAAGGAGTCAAGAGAACGGTTTCAGCAAAGACTTCAGCAGCCATCAAAGATGGAGTCAGTGTAGCAGCCGAAGGTGCTGGTGGAGCTGATGGAGCTGACGGAACTACAGCAGGTGCTGATGAAGAAGGCCTCAACTCTAGAGTTGGCACTGTAGGAGTCCTGGCTTCAGTCCTGAACTGGGTGTCGGCCGTGAGGGGTGGGACTGGGCACGCCATCAACTTCTCTCTTGAGATTGGTCACTGTCACTATGAGCTCATCCAACTTGTTGTTGACAATGTGAAACTTGTTCTCAACAATCCTTCCCAGACTCTCCTGGTTCTTCAAGATACTTCCAATGTCCTTCTACATGCTGAGCACAGAACTAACAGGAAGATCCATCTGCTCACTGCGAGTCTTTCGCACTTGAGCACTAGTGTCTCTAGCTCCCTTTGTCTCTGCATGTGCAGTAGATGAAGTGGGATGTTTTGGATGCATCACCATGACATTTTCTTCAAATTCTGGCATGGGTGGTAAGTGTGGTCGATCAAGTGCATACATGTGCTTCTCCAGCTAGGAGTTGATAAGCATATGAATGTATGGTGCGTATCCACATGATCTCTTCTGATCTGCATCAGTCCGCTTCACGATCTCAACTATCAAGTCCATCACCCTAAATCCGGTGTGTTGATCAATATGGAGCAACATGTTGATAGAATATCCTCGGATCATCTTTTCATCTCCAGACTTAGGCATCAATGTATGCCTCAAGATGGTGTTGGTGGTGCGAAGACCATCGTAGAGAAAATAGATTTATCCAAACTTGTGTGAATGCAAGTTCGCAGCAGGGATCTCACTGTACATATTGGCCATGGAGTTGTGGTTTGCCTTGGTCGCTAAGTACACATCCACGTCACCTTCTTGTACCTGTGGAGCTCCTAAGATGGCAGCCCACTCATCAATAGTGGATTCATACCTGATGCCTTCAGTCATCCATACAATCCTACCATCTCCGTAGAAATGAGCAGTGGAGTACAATTGCATGGTCATCTCGTCGTTCCAAGCAGTGAACTCTCTACCAACAAACTCATCAATGCCAATGAAGTGGAAGTTATCTTGTACATATGGAAAGTAATCCTGGTTCTCCTTGATATATTGCCAGTCAACATACCTCATATCATTGACTGTAGGGCTCTTATCAAGCAGAATAGTCTCATAGAAATCTTGTTGTTTGTTGGTGTAGAACCTGTAGTGTAGAACAGCCCTTCTCCTCTGAGAATAAGGATCAATGGATCTCCACTCTCTCAGACGGGAGTCCTTCCTCTTCTTCATATCCTCAGCAACTAGATTAGTGGCATTATGCTTTGGAAGGTGGGGTCTCAGCTTCATCAAGACAGACATCGCTTCCTCCTCAGTTTCTCTGGAGGTAGAACCGTTGTTCTTGGCAGCAGCTGGAATATCTCTGGTAGTCCTTTTGGGATTTGGAGGAGTGGGCTTCTTGGGTGCAGCTGGCTTGCTCTTGGATGGGGCCTCGCTTGACATAGCATCACCAAGTAGCTTCTTCTTCGGAGGAGGAGCCTTTGCAACTGGCTCTTCCTCTTCCTCAGCATCAGCTCGATCTTCATACATGGAAGTTGGTCTTCCAACAACATGTACAATCCTCCTACTATGTGCAGGTCTCTTGGTATGAGTGTGAGGCTTCTCAAGAGTGAGCTTCATAACTGTAGGTTCTGTCCCTGGAGCTCTTTGAGTTATAGAGCTACTATACTCCTTCCTGACTATCTTCTTGGGCAAAGGTTTCCTTGGGGCTCAATAGTCATGTTTTCCCTGGCACTCTCATGTTCTGTCACTGCTTTGTATTGCTTCTTGGCAAGAATCTCCTTAGGAACAAAATCAGAATGTTCTTCATCTGAATTCAGCTTCCTTCTAGCTCTAGTTGTACATTTAGGCAGGTCATGGGAGCTGGGATTGTCATCTAAAGCAAAAGAGCTGGCCTCAGGACTAGTGCCTGGATTTGCATCAACACTGGGCTCTCTGAAATCATTCTGACTGTCATCTGATCCTGACATCTGTGACCCTGTGAAATCAGTATAGAAGAGCATATAGGTTGAGCATCGCAAAACATAGAAGTTTTAAAAATTTGAACAAAGAAAACCTTAGTTTTAGCTTTTTGCAGAATGAAAGTCGGTACCACCGAGTCGGATTTTTTGGATTCATCAAGATAGATGATCTGCTTCGTAGAGACATGGCAATGACTTCGGTCACACCAAAAGCAACCACTCAATCTCATGGAGACCATTCTCAGGAACCCTAGAACCAATATCGGTGGAACCGATTTTTGCGACTCTGTGACACCGAGAACCGTTTTGCGGACGGATAACCTTAACTTTTTCTTTGTTCGCTAATCTATGATAACTTTTGGTGGAGCAGGTGTATTGCAGATGGTGGCTTATCGACGAAAATATCCCAATGCGCAAGAATTAGAGAACGGAGCGCAACAGGAGATCGGATCTGTTGTGAATATAACCTCGTGGTAAGACCCACCCAGGAGGGGCCGGGTCACACCTGGCGGCACGCTAATGTATGGGATGCAAGAGGAAGATTGGACTACATGGAGGCTCACCAGATGGGTTGAGACAGAGGCCCAGAGTCGGGGAGAAGACACAAGACCCGGGTGGGTAAGCCGCCCGGAGACAGCCTGCCAGAGTCGGCAAGGCGGCTTAGAGACGGAGTCATACACGTTGTAAGAGTCAGTATGAGATTTGTGTAACCCAGGGTCTTGACATCCTATCTAAAGGCGAGACCCTGGGACGGCTTGGACAGAAACCAATCAATCGAGAGCTACGTCAAGCGAATATGCTCCCTTGTAACCGATACCCCAATCAATACACCCAAAGCAGGACGTAGGCTTTTACCTCATCTCGAGGGGCCGAACCTGGGTAAATCCGTGTCTTTCATTCTGTCCAACCCCTTTGAGTCCACCGCCTTAGCGATGGCCTCGAACCTAAGTCTTCAGACATCTGCCGTCATAAAACCATGATAGTTGGCGCCCACCGTGGGGCTAGCACGCGGTGGTTTTGAGTTCTCAAAGGGCATGCTCTTAGGGATCAAAGGATACGCCGTCGGCTTGATGGCAAAGAGTCGCTGCGACAAACTCTGCATCAACGGTTCAGGATGGGGGACTGAAGTCGGCTCAGTCAAGTACGGCTATCGGGTTCCCATTGGCAAGATGCACATGTTCATCGGCAAGATGGACGGATCTACACCCGGGCCGGACATCAGCACCGACCTCGTCGAGCCGGCCCGGCGCACGACACCCGCCCGTGTTCATCCTGGGCGAAAGAGTGTTCTCGTCGGCTTTACGCAGGACAGGGGGGATTCCTTGTCGGGAGAGACATTGGCTTTCTCAGATGAAGGATCTTCTAGCGAGGATGGGGAATCAATCTATCAACTTCATGACGGTGGGCTAGGGGGCTATGCCGATGGAGATAGTAGTTCCAAAACCCTATGACCCGCCGAGCCGAGCCACCGTGTTCATGGCAGGCCCGGTGCCGGCTACCAACGGTACGACTTCCGGAGCAGCGGCTGGAGTGGCCCCACCCGAGGTGGGGCCTCCTAAGATGTCGACTCAAGTTTTACTGGAGCTCATGAAGGAGCTAGCAACTCTGATGGCCATGGAGGTGACAATCGAGAATCAGGCGGAGCGCAACGCCAAGATTAGCCGAATCAAGGGATAGATGGCTCGGGCCCAGGAGGATATCAATGCAATGCAAGCTTAGATGAATGCTGAGTCGGAGCATTTGAGGGCAGAGGCTCAGCAGAGGTGGTGCGACAGCTCGACCCGCCACGGA
Source organism: Hordeum marinum (assembly GCA_022496015.1). Classification (NCBI taxonomy): domain Eukaryota; kingdom Viridiplantae; phylum Streptophyta; class Magnoliopsida; order Poales; family Poaceae; genus Hordeum; species Hordeum marinum. The sequence continues at coordinate 7,069,039 of CM039673.1, forward strand.
GGAACAGACCTTTGTCGCGGCACGTTGTGACACCACCTGACCATTATTCAATCCGGTGGAAAACATGATAACGGCGGCTGCCAGGCTTTTCGCCCTCCCCTTGGCCGAAGGAACCACTACTGGAAACAGGGAATTTGCCATCAATCATTTCTTTGCCATCTGCCAACGGATGGCAAAGAACGTCTTTGTCGTCTGCCAAAGGAAAACATACGGCAAAGAATTGATGGACGACAATGAACCTGGTTGCCATCAGCCAATTTGTTGCCATCCGCCAGCGGATGGCAAAGAGTCTTTGCCGTCCGCTGGCAGACGACAAAGAGGTTGGTGGGGTCCAGTGGATGTCGTTGCTGTAAATGGCCTATCAACCCACCTCTTTGCCGTCTGCCAGCGGATGGCAAAGAATCTTTGCCGTCTGCTAGCAAACGGCAAAGAGGTGGGTGGGGTCCAATGGACGACGATGCTTAACGGACCACTAACCCCACTTTTTTGCCATCTGCTAGCGGACGGCAAAGACTCTTTGCCATCCGCTGGCTGTTGACAAAGAGGTGGGGCTTAGCCCAACACGGCCATGCCTCTCGCTCTCGCTACCCCTAAAAAAATCTCTCGCTCCCTCCCCCACTCACGTGGCGCACGCTCCTCCCGATCCCCCCTCTGCCACCGCTATCGCCGACCCCTCTACCGATTCACCGCCTTCGCCCCGGCCTCTCGATCCCGTGCGCTCCACCCAGGCAAATCCTAGATCGACGACGCGGCGGTGCGGTGGCCGCCTTCCGCTCCTCCTCCCGCGCTCCAGCGCCCCCACCTTGCTTGTTTGGTGCAGGATTCCTCCGCTACGACGCCTTCTAGTCCCCCGGCGGTGGCAGTAGCCATTCCCACTTTGTGTCTACCTCGGTAATCCTTCGGTTCTTCCTCCCCTTCTCCATCTCGTGCTTCGGCTGGCACTAAAAACGAGCCCGGTTTTTTTCTCCGGTTCAGTTCTTGCATAGGGTTCTCACCGGTGAAACATAGGAATGCTCAACGATAGTAATTAAATTGAACAGTCAACACAGATCAACATGCCTTTGAGTTGGGAAACAATTTGCACTGAATAAACAAGTGTGTTGTGATCGGTGTCAAGATTGTCTGGTTTTGACAGTCATGATGCTGATGAGAAGTTTCCTTGAATCATCAATTTCTCCGATCTAGAAGGTTTAGGGCAGAGTATAAACTATACTGCATTTGATAAGATGTCCTATACTGCATTATTTCACTGTTTACCAGTGTGCGCTTATATTTAAGCTAGCTCCTAGTGCTAGGATGGTGATCATTCTTCTATATCTGACCAAACAATGCATATTAGCACACTAGGAAGTATTTATCTTTCTTCCTCTAGTTCTTGCTGATGCCATTTTATTTGGTACAGGTTTCAGCAAAGTACAAATATTATTGATGAGAGTAACATAGATGTTGATGCTGGTCCCAAACCAAATTTGTAGCCCCATCATTTACTTTTTCAAACAGTAAGGTGAAGTCGCTACAAGAACAACATAGATGCTTCTTCTGGTTAAAAGAGGCCAAACTGATCATGTCCCCTATGATATATATGCATGATTTTTCACAGAAATTATCCATTAGTATTGTACATAATTAACGTGTGCCAAGTTTTCTTGCTATGTTTTGTTTAGGCCGAGTGAATATGGTTGCCTTGCTATTACGTCCCAATATTAAACCAACATTTAGCTACAGTTCTTTGATAATTGCTCTGGATAACAATTTCCACATGAAGCAATCTTCTCTCTTGATACAAGAGCAGTTATTCAGTCTTCTCTTCATCATGGCATTGTACCACCATTTAGACCGTTGGGCTGAACATGGCATATATTTAGTAAATACTTGAAAACATGGGATCTCATGATGAAGAGAGCAGCTTGACCTTGCTTATTCCTCATCTTCTTTTAGCTCAGATTTCATATATATCTAGCACAGATTTCGTTTGACTGACTTGCCTTTTCTCAATTTATTGACTATATTTTACTTTTATGTTTTCAATGTACCCTCTGATCGGTGTTGGAGATATTGTGACGCTCCTCCAAAAGGTGACTCCCACCATGCTCTACAAAACTATTTGTATATATAGTTAGTTCTAAGCATTATTCACTGATGTTTCAAAAGCAAAATCTTTAGATGGATGCATTAATCGAATTGTCACCAACTAGAGTTTTCTAATTCTTGAAAACCCAACTTACCTTTACTCTTAACCTACAAAATAGTTTCTCTTTGGTTGTTTTTATGTTACCATAGATTATATATTTTTAAGAACTCTCCTTTGTTGGATAAGACACAGAGGTACAAAATACATATTTTGATTCAGTGTTAACTTCACTTTTTGTAGATTGTCATACTTAGGCTTCTGAACTACCTTCTAATGATTGTTTACATGGACAATTCTTACTTGAGGGTGATGCTAAAAAGTGAAAGAAATTACCTTATTTATTTGCATATTTCAACATGATAGAAGTGTTAGTAACAAAGGCGTTGATTGGCTATTGCTATTTCTTTGGTTAGTGACTAACTTATAGCTATTATGCCTTGATGCCTGCCATGAACTAAGACTTAAATCGACCGAGGGAATGCTGTTAAAGGATAGAGCAAAAAAGTCCTTCCACTGCAAATTTACTGCATGAGTTACAAGGATCTGGCAGTATTGAAGTATAGTCTCTGCCGAAATGAACTGGATTTCATTATGGTAGACCAATTTTCAACAGATTTTACCAATTATTTATAGGTTTTCTTCCTTGTGACATCAACCACCATTGGCTGATTTGGTTATATGTTCATTCTGATGTGATATTCTCCTCTCCGAGCTCGGCGATTGTGGGGCGATTCGGGATCATAGAGCTAATTATTTGATGGCTTGCTAACAGTCTTTTGGTGGCATCACTACACGCGGACGTTATCACTATCTTTTGATTGTTATACCCCTTGTATATAAATAGTAATCACATTTTTTTCTGAAATTAAAAGAACAAAGAGATGAGCAGTGTCTCGGCATATTGTTTTTTAAAGGCAAAACAATCTACCAACATTTTTGTAAAAAATATGATTTAGCTTATGATGCCAATATAGCTAACATGGTACCGAACTTTCAGAATTTTTTTATTTTCCTTTGAGTTTGAAGTGCATATATGGCTTCAAAAGCTACAACGGGTTTGATTCAATTGGACAACAGGTTGCTGTTTTTGAAAGTTCAATTTTTATACCTCCAGAATATGACTGTTTTCCTATGAGTTCTAGCATTTGAGCATTGTTTGTAGATAACAATATACTACTTCTCTCCGGATTCATGATGGTATTAAGTGTAGTTTCTCCCAGTGATTTCGCAACAATGTAATGTTGATGACCCTTTACATTAATCCATATCTGCCTCCTAACCTCACACTAGAGTTACGTGCTAATTTACCACAACAACCCATGGTGTCAAGATTACCTTGACATAAGTTCCTTCGTAGTGTATGAAATGCCCTCTATTTTCCAGCACCATATCATAGAAGCATCAATTCGTGTCTCCGGTACAAATACAAGGGTCTTTGAAATATCCATTATATAGTGCTACATGGGTAGGGTGTCAACAAAATGCGACTGGCCAACTACTGAAGTATTCTGTTTTGACATCAGATGCTCCTAGAAAAATAATCAGCCAGTAGGCCATACAACAATATAAGATAAAAATAACGGAAAAACGGATACAAACTACTAGTAAAGAATGACCTGCTTTCACAACAGTTACTGCCTTATAAATAGTGCTTCTGTTATATGCTTTGCATTTTTTTACACCAAAATGACTTAGTATGCCTAGCTATCTCAAACATTTTAGTTGCATGATAATAATCTTCTTCTTCTAGTCTTCTTCTTCTAACTTCTTTCTCATTTTGCAGATTTTCTTCGGATCATGGAAGCTTGGGTTGATGGAGTGCTTGTCTTTAGTTTTTGTTTTGCATTGTGAAACTTGCTACCTATGGACGAAATTGTGTAATATTGATGAAACTATGAATATGTATGGATGAAATTTACTACTATTGGTAACATGTGTTGGATATGTAATCATGGATATGTGTTGGATATATATGTGTTCATGCCTATTGGTAATATGTGTTGAATATGCTACATTGGTCATATATATGTGTGTGTGTGTGTGTTTCATTTTCTATGAAAATGAATTGATATATGAAAGTACAAAATTAAATGGGGTAATATTGGCACTTTGCCATCCGCTGGCAGATGGCAAAGCGCTTTGCCATCCGCTGACAGATGGCAAAGCGCTTTGCCATCTGCTAGCTAATGGCAAAGATGCCACGTGGCAGCTACCTCATCAACCTGGGAAGCACTCGACTGGCCTATTTGGTCTCTTTGCCGTCTGCCAGCAGATGGCAAAGAGCCTGCAGCCTTTGTCATCTGCTGGCACACAGCAAAGAGCTTGTAGCCTTTGCCATCTGCTGGCGGACAACAAAGGGCCTATAGCCTTTGCCATCAGCTGGCGGACGGCAAAGAGCCTGCAGCCTTTGCCATCAGCTGGCGGATGGCAAAGCATGCCGTTAGCCTCCTAACGGGACTAACCCCGTACCTCTATCGTACAATGTCTTTGCCATCCACCAGCTGACTGCAAAGGCGCAAAGTTCTTTTCCAACTGCCAGCAGACGGCAAAGAAGCCTTTACCGTAGCTTATTCAGCCGACCCTTTGCCAACTGCTGACGGTTGGCAAAGCCCTTTGCCGTCCGCCGTCCATGCCTTTGCCGTCAACCATGGCAGATGGCAAATTGCCTGATTCCTGTAGTGAACACCGTTTGCTGAAGAGGCAAGGAATGCAATTAACGTGTTCCAGACAGCGGTGGCTCAACAAGAGAGGTACACACACACAGCCGGAGCCGGGTGCACTCCATGCCGATTCATACCCGTAGCTACAGCCGGCGCATTGAGTCGCCAGCGGTTTCCAGTAGTGAGCAAAGGCGGAACCCGCCCAATAACAACACGCCTGAGATGGATATTTAGGGGCCTATGGATAGGTGTCGGGTTCAACGAGGATCAACACCGGTGATGGATTACCCGGAGGTCCCTGAGCCGGCACCGGCAACCCCCGTCAGCGATTCTTCCAAGGGATTTGGTGTGTAGTGTCTCACAGCGGATCTAAAGAGTGCACGTTTGCCCAAGGACTTTAAAGGTCCATGGAAGGTACCCAATTACACGACGGATCTCCCCCCGGAGGCTTGGATCGAAAGCTATGAGCTTGCTATGGAGATGTTGGACGTCAATGAGGCGGTTTGTGCGATATACTTCGTCATGATATTGGAAGTACTAGCCTGGACTTGGTTAAAGGGGTTGCCGCCCAATACCATCATGTCTTGGGCCGAGTTGAAAGAACGCTTCATCAAGAATTTCAAGGGAACCTACAAGCAACCAATAACGATTGTGGATCTGGATCTTTGTGTGTAGCAAGAAGGAGAGTCAGCCCATCATTGGGTGCGGTGGGTCTCGACGGTGATCCACTCATCTAAGAATATTTCAGCGTCCCAGGCGGTTCTGATTTTGGAAAGGAACTATCACTTTGTACCCCTGAAACAGAAGCTCAAGCGGTTGAAGCGTTCTTGTCAGGATATGGGTGAGCTCATGACGGCTCAAATATGCGGATTCACACACTACCAAAGACCCAGAGTCCAATGATGAGAAGTCAGCTCAGGGTAAGAGGGGCGACAATGGTAAGAACCAGCAGGGAGGTGTTGGGAACGGCAGCCAAGGCAAAGCGGAAGAACCTGGATGGCGGATCAGAGTTTGTGACGAACACCAATGCTGGGAACGGTCATCCTAGGGGCACCGGAAACTTTAGGCCGCCATTCAACAGAAATAAGACAACCGCACCTTACAATTTGGAAGACGCGCTCAACAGACCTTGCCCGGCACACAACCGGGCATATAAGGAGGCCACCCACACTTGGAAGGATTGCAGCATCATGCGCCACTTTCGGGAGAATAGCCTTCATCAAAATCATAATAATGGTAACGACCCGTCAGGCGGTTCAGGTCCGGGCGGCTCAGGAGCCGGTTTCGGTGCATGCGGGTCAAGTTCAGGTTATCAAGATCAAAACAATTAGAATAGAGGAAACCAAGGAAATCATCAGCAACAGGGCAATGGTAGTCAGCAACAGAATAATCACTCAGGATATCAGAGCAACCCGACACAACTTAGTGGGAGACATTATCATATGTTCACTACGAGCCTGGAAAAGCAGGATCAGAAGCTACACAAGAGGGCGGTCAATGCGGCCACGCCGGCTCTCCCATGATACTTAAAGTGGTCGGAGTACCCGATTACATGGAGCCGGGTGGATCACCATCCACGGGTTGACAATACGGGTCTTCTAGCTCTGGTGGTCGCTCCTCGGGTTGGAGGATACAAGTTCACAAAAGTGCTCATGGACGGTGGTAGCAGTATCAATATCCTATACAACGACACGTTCCAGCGGATGGAGTTAACTAACAAGGCTCTTAAGCCGTCATCAACCGTTTTTCATGGGGTAGTGCCAGGCAAGTCGGCCTACCCAGTGGGTAAGATTGCCTTGGAAGTGGCGTTTGGATTTGAATACAACTATAGGGTGGAGACCATGTGGTTCGAGGTGGTGAAAATTAAGAGCCCGTATCATGCTCTGTTTGGCTGGTCGGCTTTCGCAAATTTATGGCCAGGCCCTGTTATGTTTATCTGTAGCTCAAGATGCCGGCTCTCAACGGAACGATCATGGTCCATGGCGATCAGAAGCTGGCCATTGAGTGTGAGGAAGGAGATGTGGCTTATGTAGAGTCAAGTTGCGCAAAGGCAGAGCTCAAGTTTTACAAGGAGAACGTTGACCTGGCGGATATGACTCCGTTGAAGAAACCCAATACAGAGTATGAGCCGCCCCTGAAGTTTGCGGCAGATGACATGAAGCTGGTGGATTTTACCCCGGGCGACTCATCCAAGCAATTTACTATTAGGGCCAACATGGATCCCGCATGGGAAAGCGCGCTCATCGAACTCATCTGTGAGAATCGGGACATCTTTGCATGGAAGCCGTCTGACATGTCGGGTGTACCGAGAGTGTTCGCTGAGCACCACCTTAATGTGGATCCTAAGTTTAGACCGATTAAGAAATTCCTCCGACGTTTCAATGAGGAGCGACGTAAGGCGATTGGAGAAAAGGTAGCCCGGCTCTTGGAGGCTGGGTTCATCCTGGAAGTATTTCACCTGGAGTGGTTAGCCAATCCTGTACTGGTGCTCAAGAAGATCGGCACATGGCGTATGTGTATAGATTACATGGATCTTAACAAGGCCTGTCTAGTTGACCCATTTGCTCTCCCTCGTATCGACCAAATTACTGATGCAACGGCGGGTTGTGAGAGTTTATGCTTCCTGGACGCCTATTCATGATATCATCAGATCAAGATGGCAGTCAAAGACCAAGAGAAGACCTTGTTTATAACACCTTTTGGAGCTTTCTACTATGTGTCCATGCCATTTGGGCTCAAAAGTGCATAGGCGACTTACCAACATTGTGTGCAGAATTGCCTTCACGGTCAGATTGGGTGCAATGTTCATGCTTACGTGGATGATATTGTGGTTAAGTCAAGAAAGAAGGAGGCACTACTGGACGACCTGAAGGAAACATTTGATAACTTACAGGTCTATAAGATGATGCTTAACCCGGCTAAATGTGTTTTCATAGTTCCTACAGGCAAACTTCTGGGATTCTTGGTATTAGAGCGAGGAATCGAGGCCAACCTGGACAAGATAAAAGCCATCACGGCACTAGCTAAGCCGGCTAGCATCAATGATTTGCAGCGCTTGGCAGGTCGTATTGCCGCTTTAAGCCGCTTGATCAGCTGCCTGGGGGAGAAGGCTATACCTCTGTACAAGATGATGAAGAAGACAGACGACTTTGTCTGGAGTAAGGCTACGCATAAAGCTCTTGAAGCGCTTAAGAAGCAGTTGGTTGAGCCGCCAATATTGGCCGCTCCGGATGAGAAGGAACCCTTGCTCCTTTATGTGGAGTCTAACAATAGGGCGGTCAGTGTTGCGATTGTGGTAGAGCATAAGGAGGCAGGGAAAGACTATTCAGTCCAGAGGCCGGTTTATTATGTTAGTGAGGTGCTTATAGAGTCCAAGCAAAGATACCCACATTGGTACAAATTAATATAGGGATTATTTATGGAAAATCGCAAGTTGAACCATTATTTCCTTGAACACCAGATCACGGTGGTTATCTCTGCTCTAGATATAATTCAGAATCAGGAAGCCACTAGCAGAATTGTTAAGTGGGTGCTAGAGCTTGGGCCTGTCAATTGGAAGTATGTACCTCGCATAGCCGTGAAGTCTTAGGCATTGGTGGATTTCATAAATGATTGGACGGAATGTCAGTCGCCGGAGGAAAAGCCGGACAACACATATTGGACAATTCACTTTGATGGATCTAGGCAGTTGGAGGGATCGGGGGCTGGAGTTGTCTTAACTTCCCCCAAAGGTGATAAGTTCTGTTACGTGCTAAGACTGATGTTTCCTTGCATGAACAATGCAGTTGAGTATGAAGCTTTGCTTCATGGACTTCGTATGGCAAAGGAGATGAACCTGAGCCGGGTTAGGTGCCTCGGCGATTCAGATCCTGTGGCACAATAGGTGTCAGGCACGTGGGATTCCAAGGACCCGCGGATGGCGGCTTATCGACAAGAGGTAGATATCTATGCTGGTCATTTCAAGGGTCATCAGGTGGATCATATTGATCGTCGCAAGAACGAAGCGGTGCTGGTCATTGTCAAGACTAGGCTCTCAGCGTAAGCCGGTGCCGCCTAACACTTTCTTAGATGTACTCTATCACCCGTCTGTTAAGCTACCTTCAAAGGAGGATCTGGCCATACCTGACCTGGAGGAGCAGCTGGTGGCGGCTTTACATGCTATTCTAGACTGGACGCTGCCGTACTTGGCATACCTGACTCGGGGTGAGTTGCCTGAAGATGAGACTCTGGTGTGGCGAACCATGAGGCGTTCTAAGTCTGTGACCATCATTAATGGAGAGTTGCACAAGTGTGGTGTTACTGGTGTCTTCTAGCGTTGTGTCTCTCCGAAGGAAGGCAAGGAAATTTTATATGAAATACATGCTGGCGATTGTGGACATCACGCCAGGTCAAAGTCTTTGGTGGCTAAGGCTTTCCGACATGGTTTTTTCTGGTTAATGGCTCAGAAGGACGAGGAAAATCCGGTCGATAAGTGCGATAGGTGTCAAAAGTTTGGAAGACGTGCTCATGTGCCAGCTCAGGAGTTATGGATGATACCAATCACTTGGTCATTTGTAGTATGGGGGCTTGCTATGGTTGGACCTTTCAAACAATCTAAGGATAAGAAGACGCACCTCTTGGTGGTAGTGGACAAATTCACCAAGTGGGTGGAGGCTGAGCCGGTCAGTAAATGTGATGCGGCCATGGCGGTTCAGTTTGTCAAGAAATTAATCTACTCATTTAGATACCCTCACAGCATCATCACAGATAATGACACAAATTTCACCAAGGGGGTTATGTAGGTGTTCTGTGAAAGCAAACTCATTCGGCTTGATGTTTCGGTAGTTGCTCATCCACAGTCCAACGGTCAGGTGGAGCGGGCCAATCAAGGAGTATTGAGAGGCATCAAGCCCCGGCTTATGGTTCCTTTACAAAGAACACCGGGTTGTTGGGTTGAGGAGCTGCCGTTCGTCCTTCGGAGCATCAATACTACGCCTAACAGGTCGATGGATTACACGCCCTTTTTTATGGTTTATGGTGCGAAGGCTGTGTTACCAAGCGACATACATCATGATTCGCCACAGGTGGCGGCTTATGTGGAGGAGCACAATGAGACGACGCGTAAGGATGCATTGGATGCTCTAGATGAAGCACGCGATCTTGCAGTAGCTCGATCGGCGATTTATCAAAAGGACCTGCATTGCTACCATAGCCGCAGGGTCAAGACCAAGACGTTCCAGGAAGGCTACTTGGTGTTATGTTTACTTCAAGATCAGACAAATGCGCACAAGTTATCACCCCCATGGGAAGGACCTTTCGTGGTTAGCAGAAATCTAAATAATGGGTCTTATTATCTCATCGGCATACAAGATGAGTCACGTACCTACGGACAGGAAACTCACCGTCCGTGGAACATCGCTCACCTGCGGCCTTACTATACTTGAGTCATCGACTCCTATCTTTATACATACGTACTTCATTGTAGTTATACTTCTCATATAATAAAGTTGGCATCCCTGCAAGACGGGGCCTCTATCGTTTTTCTCTTTTGCATTACTGATTTGTGCAAAGATGAACACCTCTACATGGTCACTTGGGGGCTTCCAACCCGTCGGGTTTAGCTTGCTCAACCTTTTTGACCGGCTCTTCAGCCATAATAGTACCATTGTGCGATGACTTACAAGGTGCTGGTCTGCAAGATGGCGTCCTAGAAATCGGCGGCCCACGCGATGGTGGCGTGCAAGATGTCGAAAGGCTTAAGGTCACTCAAGAGGATGAGCCACCACGTAGCGAGCCGTTCAAACATGGGTGCGCCGCCTTATTGGCAAAAGATTTAAGGTTACTCAAGAGGATGAGCCGCCACGTTGCGAGCCGATCAAACATGGGTGCGCCGCCTTATTGGCAAAATATTTAAGGTCACCCAAGAGGATGAGACGCCATGTTGCGAGCCGTTCAAACATGAGTGCATTACCTTATTGGTGAAAGATCTAAAGTCGCCCAAGAGGATGAGCCGCCATGTTGCCAGCCGTTCAAACATGGGTACCAGACAGTCATTTGGGGGCTTTCAACCTCCCGGGTTAAGCTTCAAACCCTCTCGATTGGCTCTTTGGCCACTGCAAGGCGGGTCTTGGACCCGAAGTGTTGACTCCGTCAACAGAGTCAGGAGGGGGTGAAGGTCTCCCCCCTCTTGATCGGTTCTTCAGCCACCGTAAGGCGGGGCGCGGACCCAGAGTAGGTTCAAGACTGGGTGAAGGTCGCCCCCCACTCTTGGTTGGCTTTTCAGCCGCGATAAGGCCTAGTTATACCTGCCTGTATGCAACTGCCGCTCCGCTAGGGGTGAAGCAAGCTCTCAACTCACCCCCTGCAAGGGCCTCATACAGCGGCGAGGGAAACTCTCTCATCTGCTACGTACTCTTCGCCAAGTGGCCCGTCGTACTCTTAAGCAAGTGACACCCTTAAGGTTCAAACAAAGAATTTATGTCATGTGAGAGGTAGCTTATGAGCCGGGGGCACTCACCCCGCTGCAAATTCGGGTCTGTTGCACCCTTAACAGTTAATCTCGCTTAGAGACCCTGAGCCGTGCACGATTGGCGGTCACTCTCGTTAGAGACCCTCTATTGTTTGGTAGTTCAAACCAACAGGTCCTTCCAGAAGGGCCAGCAAATGAGTTTTCAAAAAAACAAAAAGGAAGGGAAAGGAGGAACATCATGCATTGCATTACATATTGCATCATATATTGCATCCTATATTGCATCATACATTGCATTCAAGCTGGAGCAAGATTATGAAAAACAAAGCAAGGCTGCACAGGCATTAAGATCTCTGGGCTATGCTTTTTCAAGCCGCCTAGACAAGGATTGCAAGAATTTCTGTTTTGTTTTTGCAGGCTTTATCTTTAAAAATGAGTCGCTATTAAGACATAAGAAGATTGCAAGATATATTACAGGGCTCTCTAGGAGCTCAAAAGACGGACTTAGAAAGTTTTGCATGTTTCATCATCTCGGCGGCTCAGCTGGCCGGATTACATTCAAATTGAGAGGAAGCAGAAAATTTATCTGGCTGGCGGGTCATCCTGCGTCAGGTCTTCGGGCTGTTCGATCTGAGGATTATCCACATCCAAGTTGTAGTTTAATAAACCATCGAATTGAGCATCTTTGAAAAGTGGAGACGGATCAACATCAAGGGCGAAGAGCGGGTTACGACGTGCAGGAATTAAATATTTGGCTTCAAAGGTTGGGTAGCACAACCGTTGGTTGTTCTCATCATAAGCCACCGGGTAAGGAGTCAGATCCGTCTCATCAACTAGTATAGAGGCAAGCCGCCGGGAGGCCTTAATACATTTGGCATAATCCGCCTCTGTGAAATCTGAGTCGTCATCCTTCTTGGAAGGGAAGATGTTCATCATTTCTTCAGCGGTCAATTCAGGAGCGAAGGCCAGGGACCTGCTCAGCGCAGCTAAGGCCCATCTACTGGTGGCTGATTGTCTTATTTCGTCCACTTGCTTGGGAAAAGTTGATAAGGTTTCTATGACACCCTTCATAAACTTGGGGACATACTTGGCCATCATCATGGCCTTGATGATACAGAGGGCTCCGCTGTAAAGTTGCTTAGTCAAAGTGTAGACTGCTTTCCATTTCATCAGACTATCAGAGGATAGCTGGCGGCTTCTCTCGCCTGCAAGAAAAAGGTCAAAGTTATAAGCCGTCCAGCTAGTGTTTTCTTTCATATAGGAAATTTTTAATTCGTACGTGCTCACCAAAGATAGCGATAGTCATCTTGGATATTTGAACCTTGAGAGTCTTCAGTTCTGCTGATGCAAGTTTCAGTTGCTCTTCAGTATCGACACCAAGTTTGGACAAGGCAGTTTGCTCTAATTCGGCAGTCTTTTCATATGCCGAGAAGTCGACTTGGAATTTCTCAAGTTGTGTAATAGTCACCCATAATTTCTCTTCTGCGGTGGCTCGGGCGTTCTGTTGCGTGGTCAGGTTTTCCCTTAACCCGACACGTTTAGACTCTACCGCTTCCAGCACCTCCTATATCACACAAGTGAAAGGTTATAAATATTAAGTCGCTAGGGTGGAGCTATTCTTTGATACAAGTCCCAAGCAGATTGCAAGCAATATGCTTGGCACTTGGGGTTAGTGTCTATATTTTCATTCTATGCCTAAAGGTGAAAGACCCATATCATCATTATCAAGATGCGCCAGACTTAGGGGCTACACCTGGCGAACTTCTCAACTATTAAAGATCTGGATCATCATTATCATAATGCTCCGGACTTCGGGGGCTACAATTGGATCTATGATTTAAGTATAAAGTACCGGCTTATATGGAATTTAACCCGGTACTTGGGGGTCACAGGTTAAGCTCTATACAATAGGATTAAAGGTTTGGAAGACCCGATCTATTATTTGCAATATTAACCCGGTTCTTAGGGGCTATGTACGGGTATACGAGAAAGGAAGAAGATGAAAGATACCTCATATTTTTTTCTTCATCAAACCAACAAGTTTGCTCTCCATGTTGCGATTGGCAAACAGGCGGTTCAGATAGCCGGTGTGTAAGTTGTCTGAAGTCATCTTCTCCAAGATAGTGAACCCAAAGTCAATGTTCTCGAGAGAGCAAGTAGCAACTTTGCTAGAATGCCTTGCCAGAGTATGATGTGCTGGGGATTGATAACCAGTCCCAGTGATGGTAACATCGGGGAGAGACAAGTCTTAGGGTCAGCCGCTGGACTATCGGAAGCCTCCGTGTGATGACCCGCCAACTTTGAGGGTGGGGGAGATTGCTCGGGAGTTTCCTTGTTAGCCTCAGAAGGTTTATCATGAGGAGATAGGGATGGCTTAGCAGGATCCGTCTATTGAACGGTAGGAGCAAAGGTAGACCCGCCTGCTTTCCTACATTTGGCTTGTGCCTTCAAAGTGCAAAGAAAGAACATACAGTACAAAGGTAATACAGGTAATGTACACACGGCAGAAGTGAAGACATACTCTGGGTTGACCTTCATGGGAGGAAATTTGGAGGCAGTTGAGTCGCCAGAAGAAAGAGGCGACTCCTGCAGAATCGAAACAATAAACCACAATTATGAGACAACATTATAGAAACATACGACACATGTTGGGTTTCCCGATAAGTACCTCGGTGGGACGTTTTTGCGGTGCCGGGAAGTTAGGTAAGCCGGCCATAAGATCCCCAGAGCCGGTGCTCCGGGTCTGACGCTAAGAATCGTGCTATTGTTTTCTCAAGGAAAATTTAGGATCTAACTAAGCGAGAGGATGCGAAAAAGGAACTTTTCGGATGACCCACCGTATCTTCTCTTGTGGGAAGATTTCTGAGTTGGAAGAAAGATAAGTTACCTCAGGGGCATTGGCGTGGCTCGTCTCTGTCTCCTCCTATGTACAGTCATTGTCAATAAGTTGCATAAAAAGATGGCCAAGGGTGTCAAGTTCTACCTCTAAGTCATCGAGTTCAAGGAGGTTTTGAGCCGATGTTTTTGACTTGCGGGCGTGGATATTACCCGTCTGAGACTTCTTCTTCATAGGGGGAGTGTATTTTTTCTTCCAGAAGTTGGAGCTGGCCTATAGATGAAGCCGCCAAAAAGGGTTAAGGGTGCCTTATATACAAAAGTCAAGATAGATAGAAAGCGAATTTAGGTGCTGCCCTTATATCTGGAGCCGGGTTTGCGGTGCAGAAAGGCTTTAACCCAACATAACGACAAGCTTCTTGGGATTCACGAGTAAGTCCTTTGACAACAGAGGTGATGTTCTCTTCTGTTAGCGTTGTGTGGTTGAAGCAGAGAGGATCGTTTGCGTCGCTTGTGTATTCACACATAGGCCGGTCACACCGACTAAGTGGTAAGACCTTCCATGATATCCAACAGCGGGTTAACTCAATTCCCGTCAACCCGTTTGCCAGAAGGGCCTTGATTTTGGCAAAATTCGGAGCATACTTTGCTCGAGCCTTAGGTGACATCCGATCTCGAAGCTCACTAGAAGTACAGAGCCGGGTAGGACGGTAACCCAGCAGTGGATTTTCTCCTTCTGGAGAGATGTTTCTACAGTAGAACCAAATTCTGTTCTAGTCTTTGGGATGGCTTGGCATCTTGACAGCCGGATAAACTAGATCTCTTCATCTTTGGATAGAGACTCCGCCAAGCTCCTAGCTTGGACCGGCCGCTACTTCCGTTTGACGGTTGACATAGAAGAAATCATGGAAGAGGTCGACAGATGGCTCTTCTTGCAAGTGAACTTCACATAAGACTTGAAAGTTGCATAAATTGGAGACAGAATTTGGAGCAATGTATTGAGGATGCATCTTAAAGAAATGGAAGACATCTCGGAAGAATTTTGATCCAGGTGGGCTGAAATGACGCGTAAGAGCGTCGGTGAAGATAACAATTTCCCCTTCCTATGGGATGGGTCTCTTCTCTAGCCCCGAAACCCGCCAATGAATAACATTATGAGTCGGCAACGTGCGTGCCTCTACAAAGTCCAGTGGAAACTGTTCGGAGACTCCAGAGCTAACCCAGTCATAGGATGAAGAAGGTCGAGACATGATGGCGGGTCAAAAGCTGTGAAAGGGGCAGGACACGGTGGGTTAGAAAGTGACCAGACAACCAATACGACTGATGAAATTAAATGTTGTGACGTTAAGCCGCCAGTATGATTTATCAGAAGACCGGAGATTTGATGGCGGGTTAAGTGAACAATGCCATGATGCAAATATTGCTAAGGACATACAAACAGGTTTTGCATATTATACTGAAACTACGAGATCTACTGGCAAGGGAAAAAATTAGATTTAATTCAACCCTAAAAGGGGAGCCGAGGAAGAGCGAGGAGTTTAGCGCAAGAAAAGAAACAGAGTGCAGATCTAGGTTGGACTATTGTTGGCTTTGCACGGGTGGCCGTGGTGGATAAATAGCATCGCAAGATATAAAGGGCTACTCATAAGTTAGCATTATGAAGATGAACAGGAATGCTAATGGAGTCCGACGGACTTAACAGGATTCCAATGAGAAGCTACCTTAAGGATGGAGCAGACACGGGCGAGAGTCTGGAAGCATTCAGGTTGATGCAGCGGCCTAGGTTGTTGATGATGGCGGGACTCCACCCGCGCGATGGAGCTCAGGAGCGCTGGTGTCGGGAGGAGGAAGAAGAGCGATGGCGGCGGAGAAAATGAAAAGACCCCCTCGTGGCCCTATTTAAGGGGATGGGAGGCCAAACGGGGCACATGGGAATCAAGGCGTGAAATGATAACCGACCGAGACGGACGCCTCGATTTTCAGGCCGACCGTTTAATTTGAGGATCTATGACATACATCACAGAATCTTTTCGGCATGTTTGAAGGTGACTTCATGGCGGGTTATGTGTTCTTCTTTTCAGGTGACAAGGGTGTGAGACTCGCCGCTGGATAGAAAGTGGACATGGATATGAGCAAGCTCAAATCCATGTGGGGCCTAATGTTGGGGATATAACCTCGTGGTAAGACCCGCCTAGGAGGGGCTAGGTCAGACCTGGCGGCTCGTTAACGTATGGTCTGCAAGAGGAAGATTGGATTGCACGGCGGCTCACCAAATGGGTTGACACAGAGGCCTAGAGTCAGGGAGAAGACACAAAACCCAGGCGGGTAAGCCAGCCGGAGACAGCCTACCAGAGTTGGCAAGGGGTCTTAGAGACGGAGTGAGACACGTTGTAAGAGTCGGTATGAGATTCGTGTAACCCAGGGTCTTGACCTCCTATATTAAGGCGAGACCCGAGGACGGCTTGGATAGAAACCAATCAATCGAGAGCTAGGTCAAGCGAATACGCTCCCTTGTAATTGATACCCCAATCAATAAACCCAAAGCAGGACGTAGGCTTTTACCTCATCTCGAGGGGCCAAACCTGGGTAAATCCATGTCTTTCGTCCTGTCCAACAACTTTGAGTCCACCGCCTTAGAAATGACCTCGAACCTAAGTCTTCAGACATCTGCCGTGATAAAACCACGACAGGATCCATACCCTAGCTTGGCGGTGGTCCGACTACGGCGACGACAGCAGAGTAGATACCCATCGACGGCGAGGATCCTAGCGGCGGAGACGCTCGGGGAGGCAAGGAGACGACCAAGGGGTCCAGGTGCGGAAGTTTAGGGCAGGGGAACATGATGTTTGAAGATTTGATTTCAAAGCGTCAGGTTTGCGGAGTAGATACCCCTGACTGTCGGTGTCACCGATACAAAACTTTCGGTACAATCGAGTTCCACTGCTGTCAGTTGACAGGGAAACTTGGTGCAACCGAGATTATGGCATCGATGGTGTCGAGATGCAAAAATAGGTCAACCCTATGACAATCGGTGGAACCGAGAATTTCATGTTGGTCACACTGAGTTACACTGTAGGGAGGTTTTGGAATGTATCCCTTGTCAATATGGAACTCCGACTTCATCTCACACAGAGGATCGAGAAGTGCTTGTTCAAGTTTTGTGATGTAGCATGAATAGAACTTGAGATGAGAAATCATAGATAGCTAGAGAGGGGTCCTAGGCACTCTTGTCCATTCAATTGGCAAACGATATATTAAAACCCAAATAACAACAATAGGATGTCCTTGAATGAGTAAAGAAATTTAGACCAGCATGCTCACACAATCAGATGTCAAATGAAATCATGGCAAACATGCACAAACATTCTAGCATCTATCAAGCACTTTGGCGATGACGTAGTCATCTATATATGAGTATATTGACTTAGGATCCAGGTAGGAATACTTGATCATATGTCATAATCATCGTGTAAGCACGAGTGGGGTTACCACTTTTAGATGAAGCATTCTTAATGTTGTGACATGCCATGAGATGCTTTTAACTTAGGTCTTACAGTAAAGCTCCCCGTTGATGTGAGATTCCCCCATAAGAGGGATAAACTAACCTTGGGTTTTGTCGATGAGGACTTCATGTAGGTGAAGTAGTTATGGATGATCAATATTGATGAAGATCATCTTCAGTTGGGAGCATCCTTGTTGTTTCTTAATGTTCTCACCTACATGTGTTAGTCCCACACACAAGAGATAGAATACAAGGATATCTATGGACATGGAGTGCAATGCATACATGATGATGTCCATGGATTTTTTAATTACCTTGTCCCATGCTTACCTTTGAGGGAATGTGTGACACCTTGAACTATTGCATAGAGTTGATGTTGATTGCATCTAGTTGTTGCAAATAATGAATATGAGTGAATTTCATTAGCGGATTCACCCCTCAAGAATTTCTCTAGTCCTTATTCTTGGGGACCCACATCAAGTTGATGGGGATCCTTGGTGTTTCAGTAGTACTTGAAGAAACTGAGATTGGAGTAGCCTTGGGAACCCACGTGACAATGGCTTGGGACTCATCTTCAAATGTGTCAATGCCATCTTGAAGCTTTCCCTTGCCCTTGAGTTCTTGTCCGTGTGGTGGAAGGTCATATTGAAGTTTTGTTCCCTTGGGGAAAGTATGTCCATAATTATCCGTTTGAGTAACAAACTTCGGGTTGGGGTATTGACCTTCTTCCCATTCGACTCCATTGGTGTTGAAGTAGCCAATCCCACGGTTCTTCCGGTATCCTCCATGCTTGCATACAATCTCCTTGAATTCCTTGCATCCGACAAGACTCTTAAAGACTCCTTCTTCTAAAATTCCCTTCAATAATTTGTTTTATTCCTCAAGTGTAACTTGGCTAAGAGAATCATCATTAGTGGAATCAATAGATCTACTAGAAGCAGCATCATTAGATTTAACATTTTTATTGTTGCTACTAGATGAAGAACCTTTCTTGCGTTTTTTACTAGTTTTCTTAGGTTTAACTCGTGGTATGAATGTAGACAAGATTAATCATTTGGCTAGATAAGATGAAGTCTTCTTTCAGAGATCATCATTGATAGCTTTAAGAAACTCATGTTCTTGCTCCAAGGTGAGCTTCTCGAAGCATAGCTTCTCATGAGTCATTACAAGCTCTCTATGATCTTCTAGAGTACATTCATGGTGTAACTTAAGAGTGTTTAGTTCTTTAGTTAGTCGCTCTATTTCCATCTAATCATCATCACACGAATTATCTTGACTAGCATGAATATTATCAAGTTCATTTTGACTAACATTACTAGTTTTATCAAAGAGCAAATCAGTATCTCCTAGTAAATCATGATCATCACTATGAAATCAAGATAGTCGGGGTGTGATACCTTGGGGCCTTTAGCCATGAAGAAACTTCCACTCCTCGTTTGGTGAATCTAATATGTCGTAGGAGTTGGTAGTCACTAGTGGAATTCCGGAAACACCTTCATCTTGACTATGGTTGACTTGGAGTGATAGCTTCTCTCGGAGTGGTTGTCGGATTCAGAGCCGGAAACCCATTCACCAACGTGAGATTGATGTCTTCTTCTTGAGTGGATCTCTACTCCTTCTCTCTCTTCGAGTTGATTCATCTCTTGAGCTTCGTCTTCTAGGTGAATCTTATCTTAGTTTGTAGGGAGTCAGGCAATCATTAGGATAGTGTCTGGGCTTCCCACAATTGTAGCTGTTTTGGCCAGGACTTGACGAACGCTTCTGTTCATATCTTGAGTTGTAGCTTCTCTCTTTGCATCTACTCTTGTAGAACTTGTTGAATTTCTTGACCATGAGGCTTATCTCCTCATTGGTAACAAGGTTGTCGCTTGAAGTTGCGGGAGCATCACTTGTGGCTTTGTAAGAACCGCTAGACTTGTTGTGAAGTTCTTCTTTGTCTTTGAGTGACATCTCATGAGCAAAAATCCTTCCAATGACTTCCATAGGCTTGAGATATTTATAGTTGGGCATCATTTGGATCAATGTGCACATGGTGTCATATCTCTCATCCAAAGCTCTAAGTATCTTCTTGATGATGAATTTGGCAGTCTTCTCTTTGCTCCCCAAGCCGGCAATCTCATTTGTGATGAGAGCTAGCCTAGAGTCACTAGTAGAAAACAGTTCATTAGTCCCAGTTGGGAAGGGCCTTTAGTCCCAGTTCCCCAACCAGGACTAATGTATAGATACTAAAGGCCCTTGGTCTTTAGTCCCGATTGGCCATGACCTGGGACTAAATCCATGCCACGTGGGCGGCATGCGCCGTGGGATGTGTCCCAGTTGGTTACACCAACCGGGACTAAAGATTTAGGGGTTTCAGGGTTTAGGTATTTTGTTTTTATTGTTTATTTTTCATTTTTATTTTGCGTTTTCCATTTAATTATTGTTCATTCCAAACATATTTTACGCTATTACATACTCACACGTTATGCATATATAATAGAATATCTCGTACAAGCAATCATATATCATAGACTTTCTCGTACACGCATTCATATATCATAGAATTTCTCGTGTGACCACATGCATACACACACATACATATATATAGAATTTGGTATATAGAATTTCTCCTACAACTTGCAGATCATTACATGCAGGCATTAGGTGAAATGGTATTCTCCGTCAGGAGATATGACCTGCTCAAGCAAAAATCCCGCAATTTCATCTTGAATTCCTCGTATACAGTCTTTGGTAGGAGTTGATCCCGCATCTCTTGCATCTTTAAAGAAGGAGACAATATAAATATATTTTACTTGTGTGTATAGATATTAGATCATGATAAAACATGTGAATGGTGTTTACGTACCCAAAGATCTCTTGACTTTTGGTCTTTTCGGTCATAAAGAGAATATTCTCGCAAATGTAGTATGCACATAAATCAGACCCCTGTGCCTGCCTCATGCACTTTACGAGAATAGAATTTTATCAGTTAATAATGAAAGCATGAGAATGGTATTGAAACTAAAATTAATGAGATGTGCGGACTTAGCTAGTACTACTTAATTACCCTGGCTTTCGCCATCTCAGCTCTGGTTTCCATTCACCGGTGACCTCTTTGATGAAATGTTTCCAAACCCTGCCTGGCATACAAAATGAATAATTGATATCAGGAAATGAACTAATAAAGAAGCCGACATAGCGCGTCAATGATTGGAATTGCCTTCCGAGCAACGAATGCAAGGTTATGTATTCTTCAGGGTCTTTACTTAGCGAGTCCAGTACTTCAATAGTTCCATCGGCAACTCTAAGTATTAGAAGGATCCAGTGGAAGCTACACACATGATTTGTATAAGTGAGCATGCATAACTCATCAACTACACTTAACATCGAGTATGTATATATAAGGAAAAATAGAATTTGTAGTACAAGACAGTAACACTCACTAGAAGTTCCAAGGTTAAAGTATTTCCGGTTTGGTATTTAGGGCCTTCAAAAACTTTAGAAGTTGTTTCTTTGTGTCTTTAGGGTTCTTCTTAACACTTCTTCATTAACAGTACTTGGGTCAATGAACCCAATGCCATAGAATCCATCTCTTTTCAATTAAAAAATCTTCATTCTCCATAATACCACACAAAAGAAAATAGTTAGTATAATTACAGGCAATGAACGAGCTGAGCTAGAGACTTAAATTACAAAAAGAAATCACTTACAGACAATAGCAACTCACGATAGATTTGTCGAGTGCTTTTTGATCGAATAACTAAAAAAATCTTCATTTTCAATCCACAAATGTTTTTTATGGATGTAATGCTCTTTCTTGACTTCCACCATGAGGCTCTCTCGCCCTAACTTTACTTGTCATGTGTACCAGTAATGCAAGGTGTGCATTTGCATTGTTAGAAGCTTCTCGTCCTCAGGACTGACCAGAGAGTACTCGGGAGATATTTCCATGCTAGTTCCTTTTGATCCATCGGTGGAAATTCCTTGATCTCTATGAGTTGTTCAACGGTTATACTGAGCAATCTAGCATTCTCTCTATCAGCGCTAGTTATTACCATGTTATTGGTACTCACGTTGAGCGGGCTGATCGATTGGACTGCATGTTCTCTGAGCTAGGGAACAGTTTTCCCGCATTTACTACTGGTACCGTTCCACTTCTGTCTTTTTATGGATTGATAGGACTTGGTAATAAAACGTTCATAGTATGATACCGACCTTTTGTCTGCCGGTTTGGATGCATCAATAAATTGTTCTACGACTTTCTTAGGTACTTTCTCCTTTGGTGGCGGGGGCGGTTTCGCTCCAAAATGGGCCTGAATTCGATGGCCACTTGTTAACCGATTTCCTCGCCAGTCTTATCGTAAGCTAACTTGTTTTTGGAAGGAGGCTCGGATTTCTTCTTTGGTGCTCTCTTCCACTTTGGAGAATGCTGACGCGGCGGAGATCGATATCACGGACTCGCCCTACACTCCGTCTCGTGGTGGGATGGATTTGGCTGGCGTGGCGGATATCGATATGGCAGACTCACGCTGCGTTCCGTCTAGGGGTGGGTTGGAGTCTGCTCACGTGGTGAACTTGGAGGAGGAGTTGGTGGCCTTGGCACCGAGTTTGGAAACACAATGCATTCTGTTTTTCCACACAATGATACCACGTATGGCTTCTCCCAGTGTCCTCTACTCTTGACCTCCAGGGTGATCAAGCTCTAGTGTACGATATCCCAACAGAACTTCATCCACCCCGACACGAGCATAGCCAGGTGGAATCGGATTGCCGTGGAGGAGTGCTTTGGGTGCATTCGATAAAGCAAAGCCATGCACCACTATCATGGATATGTTCTTGAGTTTCATGTGTAGCTCACAAGGTGTCGACTCTAGGATATCATTCATGGGGTAGCGAGCCAGAAGTGCATCATCGGTCCGGACCCACGTGGAACCCATGCTGCTTTTCGTCATAGATGATGGAATGGTACCATCCAATGCCGGATCTGGTTGTTGTTGCTGCTGAGACGTGCCTTGCTGGCTAAGATTGTTGATTTGCTCCTTCTACATCATGTATTTGTGTTCCAAGTCCTGAATCCGATCTACTTTAGGCTTCTTCTTTTTGCCACGACTTCTGTAACTGTCGTTCCAATCCGCAAACCCTAGAAGTCAGGATTCTTGAGGGCGTGTGAAAGCTCATCATTATCTCTATCTGTCTTGTAGACACCCGCTCGAGCTTCTTATATTGCTTTAAGTATCTCCTCTGTGGCATCTTTGAGACTTGCCAATTCAAGAACCTCCCCTGTCTATGGGTCCAACTTTCCCCCATGTTCATAAGACCTAGTCCCGCGCCTCTTGGGCCAAGTCTCTCTTACTGGAATGACCCCTGCATCCTTCATGTTTCTCTCAGATTCATCCCACTTAGGCAACCCAGACTTGTAGCCACCTAGCCCCAGACGATGGTTCCATGTTTTTTTGTCGGCATTTATCTTGTTTATTCTCGACCATTCCTTAGTTGCTTCTGATTCCGTGAACTTCACAAATTCGTCCCAGTCATCTTGTAACTTCACATCTCCTTTGAGTTCTGGAGTCTTCTTTCCGTCTTTCAAGTAATTGTTCCATAATATTTTCTTCCAAGACTAGAATTGTGTGGCCATCTTCTTCAGAGCACACTTCTTGACTTTCTCCCGTTGGACATCTATGAGACCCTCTGGTAGGGTGAAATATTTTTCTGCTCTTTCGCTGACAAAAGGAACTTCAGGATCTTTTGGCTGATTCCATTCTTGAACGGTGATCGAGATTTGGTCCCTAACAATAACTCCGCATTGATGTATAAATTTGGCCGCATTCTTTTTAGGAGCAATTGGTTCGCCGTCTGCTCTAATTTGATCGATGTTGTACTTTATGCCTTCTTTCAACTTTTTTGTTGGGCCACGTTTAACCCTTGTTGAAGATTTACTCGATCCTGAGGGTTAAAAGAAGAAAGATTCGTTAATATATATACACAAATCAATCAAGACATCTGATGATCTCCAAAGGGAAAATTAATACCTCGTCGGACTCTGTGAAATGGACAAAAATTTCTTTGCCATCATCATTGTCGGCTGGTTTGCCTTTGTCTCTTGGTTGTTCTTCCTCAATGCCCTCACCGGATGGGTTAAGGTATTGTGAGCCATCATCTACTTCATTCTCTTCGTTTCCGGAGCATATCAGGTCGTACATGACATTCCCTTGATCACGGTCTCTGTCTCTACCGTCCATAGCTTAATTAATCCAGAACAAATATAAAACAATTAGAATTCATTCAATAAGTAGAATGGGAGATATGAAAATCAATACAAGGAAATGCAACAATACGATCATATAATATCAATAATATATCATCGAATAATAGTATCACTAATACACCATCGAATAGTGTCACTAATACATCATCGAATAATATCACTAATAGATCATCGAATAATATCACTAATACATATGTAGTTGATGTCTCGCGGCGCAAGCGGTGGACACCCAAAGAGAAGGAACTATGATAGGATCATAGCTCGGGTGAGATCCCTGAAGAACCTGCCAGGTATTGGAGAACCTAGCGTCCAATGCAACCATGTAGCGTCAGACGTGCTTGTCCTCCTCCCTGACACGGCGATGTACCACCTCCGCGGGGCCCGGCTCCCTCTACACCGATAGTGGACCACGCGACCACCAACAAAGCACCTCCGTGTTGACGACGGGACCCTGATTCCTCACCAAGTTCGGTGCCCGGGTAGCCATCACCTCCCAGTGCCATCCCGGCGGAGCCCGATCCCGGACATGGCGCCTCTCAAGTAGGTTGTTGCCACCGAGTCAACCATGAGGATACTGGCCGGGCATCATTGACTCAACGGCTACGCTATGCAACTAAACATCTAAACATCATATATCTGTGTAATATAAAATCGTCGATATCCTCGGGGACTCTCCCTCCCCGATGATCGTCGGGGATTGTCCCTCATCGACGATCATCAGGGACTCCTCGATATCGCGTCACGGACGACCGACAATACTACATGAAAAACAACTAAAAAACTAAAGAAACTAAATTAACTACCGCTTAATCCCAAAGTCGAATTCCTACCAAATTTTATATAAACTACGGCTTAATCCTAAATTCAAATTAACTACAACTTACATACATACACAGTACATATCGATTTAACATTCTACATGTCCATCTACATACTAAGCATCTAGAACTTACGTACATAGTACATATATTTATACATTAATTAAGCATTTAAAAATGAAAAAAATGAAGAATGTTATAAGGAGGTGGAGAGAGGGCTAGATCTTCGGGAGGCGAGGAGGATCCCGAAGACAGAGGAGCGGCACCGGAGATGGAGGAGGATGCCGGAGACAGAGGAGCGGTGCCGGAGATGGAGGAGGACGTCGAATGAGGGGAGGAGTGGCGGCGGCGCGGGCTTGGGCGGTCACGGTGGTGCGTGGTCGAGCGGCAGAAACACATGGAGGATTGGCGGCGGCACATGGAGGAGGACGCGCGTGGGGCAAAGCGGCTAGACGGCGACATCGAGGGCGCGTGCGAGGCAGCCTGGCGTCGTTGTCAAAGTGAGTGAAGACGGAGTGATTTGGGGAGGAAGAATGCAGGGCTTAAATAGTCGGGACTCTTTAGTCATGGTTGGTGTCACCAACCGGGACTAACAACGCGACCTTTAGTCCTGGTTGGTATACTAACTAGAGGACCTTTAGTCCCGGTTGGTATACCAACCGGGACTAAAGAGGCCTTTTCGGTGTCCCAAATACAGCGCGGGACTGGGACTAAAGGTCTAGCTTCTCTTTCTTTTTTTTGTTTTTGTAATTTTGTTTTTATATTTGGAATAACTGTTAGAATATTTATAGTTTTTTAATGATTCTTTTTTGCTTTAGGTAGAAACAATTACAAACTTTCAGTTAGTGCTAGTAGTTTCCAAATTTAAATAGTTTAAATTTGAATTCTTTTGAAATTTGTGTGAATCACTAGTTTGTGAATAACTTTAGATTAAAAATAGATTTCTGAGTGATTGTTTTTGCTCTTGCTTAATATTAGTGTGTTTTATTATTATGTTAAATTTGGGAATTTTTAAGATATTTTAAATAGGTGTTTTAATCAAAACTAGATTATTTTTAACTCTTTTTAGTTTTATAATTTCATTTGTTTTAATCAAAATCATTATTAATGACTTCTGAAAAGGTTGAAACTTGGCATGGTATAATCCTTTCACCCACATATATTGTCTGTCAGGACCCTTTCCGAGTATTACTTATAAATCCTTGACCACATCAACTATGTCATCACAAGTACGGACGACGGGCTTCTTACGGTGATCTGCCTCACCTTTGAAATGCTTGCCTTTCTTCCTTAAGGCATGCTTGGTTGGAAGAAATCAATGATGTCCCAGGTACACATTCTTCTTGCATTTGTCCAAATATATACTTTGAGTCTCATCTAAACAATGCGTGCATGCATGCTATCCCTTGTTTGTCTGTCCTGGAAGGTTTCTAAGAGCAGACCAATCATTGATGGTTACACACAGAAACACTCCTGGGTCAAATTCCTCTTGTTTGTGCTCAACCCACACACATACACCTTTTTTATTCCACAGTTGTAAAAGTTCATCAACTAATGGCCTTAGGTACATATCAATGTCGTTGCCGGGTTGCTTAGGGCCTTGGATGAGCACTTGCATCATAATGAACTTCCGCTTCATGCACAACCAAGGAGGAAGGTTATAGATACATAGAGTCACAGGCCATGTGTTATGCTTGCTGCTCTGCTCCCCAAAGGGATTAATGCCATCTGCACTTAAACCAAACCATAAGTTACTTGGGTCATGTGCAAAGTCCGACCACTCTTTCTCGATTTTTCTCCACTACGACCCATCAACGGGTACTCTAAACTTCCCATCTTTCTTACGGTCTTCTTTATGCCATTGCAACGACTTACCATGCTCTTTGTTTTGGAACAAACATTGCAGCCATGGTATTATAGGAGCATACCACATCACCTTGGCAGGAATCCTCTTCTTCAGGTGCTCGCCCTGAACATTATCACCAGGGCCATTGCGACAGATGTTATATCACAATGCATTGCATACGGGGCATGCATTCAAATTCTCGTAATCACCGTGGTAGAGGATGCAGTCATTAGGGCATGCATGTATCTTCTGCACCTCCAATCCTAAAGGGTAGACAACTTTCTTTGGTTCTTATGTATTGTCACGCAATTCGTTGTCCTTTGGAAGCTTATTCTTCATTATTTTCAGCAAATTTTCAAATCCCTTGTCAGATACACCATTCTCTGCCTTCCATTGCAGCAATTCCAGTGTGGTACCAAGTTTTGTGTTGTCATCTTCGCAATTTGGGTACAACCTTTTTTTTGCCTCTAACATGCGTCGCAACTTCAACTTCTCCTTCTCACTTTTGAAGTTTCTCTTTACATCAACAATGGCCCAACAACATGTTAAATGCAACAACAAATGCAATCAAAATCTCAACTAAGGTAACAATTGATCCAACAACATAATCATGCCAAGCCTCTTTATTAATGGCATATTTTCTAATCATTCTAATCTTCAAGCGCATTGCATCCATCTTGATCTTGTGATCATCGGCGACATTGGCAACGTACAACTCCAATTTCAACTGTTTTAAATTTTCCTTTCAAGTCCTCTTTTTCTTTTTAGCTAAATTTAACTTTTTGACAATAGGGTTGGTTGGCATTTCCGGTTCAACTACCTCCTAGACAAAAATATTTATGTCATCTTGATGAGCATGATTGTCATTAACACAAAATGAAATTTAAAAGAGAATATACCACATCCAAATCGTAAACCGGACGAGGGATGATGGGCACGGATATCATAACCATGGCACTATATATAACAACAATCATACAAGTAAGAAAATTGTGCAAGTAACTATCTAAATCATACAAATATGATTTTTTTATAAAAAAGGATAAGAACACAAGAAGAGTCTCACCAAGGTGGTGCTGGCGACGGGATGGTGTGGATGATCGACGGTGGTTAGGAAGGGGACGGGAAGTCACACTAAATAAACTACACCTACACATATGCTGAGCTCAAATTGCATATAAATGAAAAAACTACCACATAATTCACCGAAACTAAAAACCACAAATCACTATACTTATAAAGCATTGCACGAGCTGATCTAGCAATAAGAGATGAAAGGACAAAGTTGCTAACCTCTGTGGTCACTTCGATGGATTGGGGTGCCTCAAATCTTGACAAATCTTGGCAAAAATGGAGGGATGAGCTCAAGCTAGGGGAAGAACAGAGAGGGGAATTGGAATGGAGAAATCAGAGAAATGGAGTCGGGCTGGACAAAGGGTTTATATAGGGAAAGCTTTAGTCCCGGTTGGTTATACAAACTGGTACTAAAGGTCCACCTATATTTTCACAAACCGAGACTAATAGGGCTCGTGGGGCCCCACGCTGACACCACCCTGCCACCACGCCTTTAGTCCCAGTTTGTGATACAAACCGGGACTATAGGTCTCGAATGAACCAGGGCTAATGGTACCCGTACACCCCGAACGCTCCTAGCCATTGGAGCCAAGACAAACCGGGACTAAAGGTTGAAACGGAAGGCCTGTTTTCTAATAGTGAGTACATCTCCGCGATTCCTTCACAATCCTTCATCTTGAACTTGTCAAGCTGACTTTGTAGCACTTCCAACTTAGACTCTCTAACGGATTCGGTGCCTTCATGCATATCAATCAAAGTGTCCCAAATTTCCTTGGCATTCTCAAGACGGCTGATTTTGTTGAATTCTTTGGGGCATATGAAGTTGAAAAGAATGACACATGCTTGACCATTTTATTACAACATCTTTAATTCTTCTGTGGTTGCTTCACGAACCGGTTCCTTTCCGTCACCAAAGAAATCACCTTTCAAGCCAACACGAACAACAACCCAATGATACGTCTCCGTCGTATCTATAATTTTTGATTGTTTCATGCCAATATTATACAAATTTTACATACTTTTGGCAACTTTTCATATGATTTATTGGACTAACCTATTGATCGAGTGCCCAGTGTCAGTTCCTATTTTTTGCATGTTTTTTGTATCGTAGAATATCCATATAAAAAGAAGTACAAATGCAATAAAAATTTATGCAGAATTATTTTGTAATATTTGTGATTTTTGGGAGTTGGAATGACCACAAACGGAGGCCCACACAGGGCACAAGACACCAGGGTCCGACCCCTGAGCCAGGCGCATGGTGGTGGGTTGCGCCCACCTCGTAAGTTGGTTGGAGCTCTACTTCGGGCACAAGGAATCTTATATCCAGAAAAAAATCGTGTTAAAATCTCAGCACAATTGGAGTTACGGATCTCCGGGAATATAAGAAACAGTTTTTGGCCAGATCTGGTGAACGCGAAACAGAAGAGAACAGAGAGGGAGATCCAATCTGGGAGGGGCTCCCGCCCCTCCGCCGCCATAGGATACCATGGACCGGAGGGGGAATTATCCTCCCCATCTAGGGGGAGGCCAAGGAAGAAGAAGAATAAGAAGTAGGTAGGATCTCTACCCCTCGCTCCCGGTGGCGCCGGAGTGCTCCCGAGGCAACGATCGAGACGGCGATCTACATCAACAATCTTGCTACCGTCAAAACCAACTCTCTCCCCCTCTATGCAGCGGTGTAACACCTCTTCTCCCCACTATAATATCTACTTAGACAAGGTGCTCAACTCCATATATTATTCCCGATGATCTATGGTTATCCTACGATGTTTGAGTAGATCCGTTTTGTCCTGTGGGTTAATCGTGATCTTGGTTGGTATGATTGTATATTTTATTTATGGTGCTGTACTACGTTGCCCTCCATCTCGCGCAAACGTGAGGGGCCCCCTCTATAGGGTGTTGCAATATGTTCATGGTTTGCTTATGGTGGGTTGCGAGAGTGACAGAAGCTTAAACCCGAGTAAGTGGGGTATGACGTATGGGAGTAAAGAGGACTTGATACTTAATGCTATGGTTGGGTTTCACGACCTTAATGATATTTAGTAGTTGCGGATAATTGCTAGGGGTCCAATCATAAGTGCATATGATCCAAGTAGAGAAAGTATGTTAGCTCATGCCTCTCCCTCATATAAAATTACAAGAATGATTACCTGTACTTGTTATCGATTGCCTAGGAAAAAATAACTTTCATGTTGACACAAACCCTTTTACTAAACACCTAACTTTTATTATCTTGAAAAGTACTTCTAGTTTTATTCTTGCAAAATAGTTCTAGCATCACTCCAACAAAATAGTTACATACTTGTTTTAGGTAAAGCAAACGTCAAGTGTGCGTAGAGTTGTATCGGTGGTCGATAGAACTTGAGGGAATATTTGTTCTGCCTTTAGCTCCTCGTTGGGTTCGACACTCTTATTTATCGAAGAAGGCTACAAACGATCCCCTATACTTGTGTGTTATCACACATAAGCCTTATTATATCTTCCTCAAAACAGCCACCATGCCTACCTATTATGGCCTTTCCATAGTCATTCCGAGATATATTGCCATGCAACTTTCACAGCTTCCGTTTTGATGACTTGAGAATTCATTGTTATATTGCTTTGCATGATCATATAGCTGACATAGTAGTTGTGGCTCAGCCACTATGCATCATTTTTCATATATGTTATGCTAGATCACTGCACATCCTAGTATTGCCAGAGGCATTCATATAGAGTCATACATTGTTATAGATATCGAGTTGTAATTTTTTATTTCTTTTGAGTTAGAAGTAAATAGAAGTGTGATGATCATACTTTTTCATTATTAGAGCATTGCCCCAGTAAGGAAAGGATGATGGAGACTAGGATTCCCCCACAAGTCAGGATGAGACTCCGTACATTGAGAGAGAAAAAAGAAAAAGAAAAAGAAAGAAAAAAGAAAATAAAAAAAGAAGAAAGAAAGAAAGAAAAGAAAAATAAATAAAAATAAAAAGAGAGAAGGGGCATGCTAGTTCCACACTCGTGCTTCAAAGTAGCACCATGTTTTTCATATGGAGAGTTTCCTATGTTGTCACTTTCGTATACTAGTGGGAATTTTTCATTATAGGATTAGATGAACACCCACTTAGTTTCGTATTGAGATTTCATACACTTATAGCTTGTAGTGCATTCGTTGCATGGCAATCCCTACTCCTCACGTTGAAATCAATTGATGGGCATATCCATAGCCCGTTGGTTAGCCGCGTCGATGTGAGACTTTTTTACTTTTTTGTCTTCTTTATATTTACCCATATCAACATACTCTTTTCCACCTATAGTGCTATATCCTTGGCTCCCACTCATGTATTGCGTGAGGGTTGAAAAAGCTGAAGCACGTTAAAAAGTATGAACCAATTGGTTGGCTGACACCGGGGTAGTACGTGATAAATACTTTGTGTTAAGAAGACAGAGCATGACAAGAGTATATGATCTTGTAGGGATAGCTTTCTTTAGCGTTGATAGTTTTAAAGACATGATTGTTTGTTGGGATACCTGAGTATTGATGTCTTTATGTCAAATTATAGACTATTGCTTTGAATGACTTGTGTATTGATATTCATGCCATGACTAGACATATGATCAAGTTTATGTTAGGTAGGATTCCACATCAAAAATTATCTTTTTTATCATTTACCTGCTCGAGGACGAGCATGAATTAAG
Organism: Hordeum marinum; assembly: GCA_022496015.1. Lineage (NCBI taxonomy): Eukaryota > Viridiplantae > Streptophyta > Magnoliopsida > Poales > Poaceae > Hordeum > Hordeum marinum. The sequence goes on from CM039673.1 coordinate 7,100,281, forward strand.
CATGGGGATGCTGATACGTCTCCGTCTTATCTATAAATTTTTATTACTTCATGCCAATATTATACAAGTTTTACATACTTTTGGCAACTTTTTATATGATTTATTGGACTAACCTATTGATCCAGTGCCAAGTGATAGTTCCTGTTTTTTGCATGTTTTTTGTATTGAAGAATATCCATATCAAACGAAGTCCAAATGCAATAAAATTTTATGGAGAATTATTTTGGAATATTTGTGATTTTTGGGAGTTGGAATCACCGCAAACGGAGGCCCACACAGAGCACAAGACACCCCGAGCCGACCCTTGAGCCAAGCGCGTGGTGGTGGGTTGTGCCCACCTCGTACGTAAGTTGGAGCTCTACTGCAGGCCAAGGAGGCTTACATCCGGGAAAAAATCGTGTTAAAATCTTGGCGCAATCGGAGTTACGGATCTGCGGGAATATAAAAAACGGTTTTCGGCCAGATCCAGGGAACGCGAAACAGAAGAGAACAGAGAGGGGGATCCAATCTCGAAGGGGATCCCGCCCCTCCACCGCCATAGGAGACCATAGACCAGCGGGGGAATTCTCTTACCCATCTAGGGGGAGGCCAAGTAAGAAGAATAAGTAGGGGTCTCTCTCCCCCTCGCTGCTGGTGGCGCCGGAGTTCCGCCGGGGCAACGATCGAGACGGCGATCTACATCAACAATCTTGCTACCGTCTACACCAACTCTCTCCCCCTCTATGCAGAGGTGTAACACCTCTTATCCACGTTTTAATATCTACTTGAACATGGTGCTCAACTCCATATATTATTCCCAATGATCTATGGTTATCCTATGATGTTTGAGTAGATCTGTTTTGTCCTGTGGGTTAATCGTGATCTTGGTTGGTATGATTGTATATTTTATTTATGGTGCTGTCCTACGGTTCCCTCCGTCTCGTGCAAATGTGAGGGTACACCGTTGTAGGGTGTTGCAATATGTTCATGGTTCGCTTATGGTGGGTTGCGAGGGTGACAAAAGCTTAAACCCGAGTAAGTGGGGAATGACATATGGGAGTAAAGAGGACTTGATACTTAATGCTATGGTTGGGTTTCACGACCTTAATGATCTTTAGTAGTTGCGTATGCTTGCTAGGGTTCCACTCATAAGTGCATATGATCCAAGTAGAGAAAGTATGTTAGCTCATGCCTCTCCCTCATATAAAATTACAAGAATGATTACTGGTACTTGTTATCGATTGCCTAGGGACAAATAATTTTCTTGTTGACACAAACCCTTTTACTAAACACCTAAATTTTATTATCTTGCAAAGTACTTCTAGTTTTATTCTTGAAAAATAGTTCTAGCATCACTCCAACAAAATAGTTTCATACTTGTTTTAGGTAAAGCAAACGTCAAGTGTGCGTAGAGTTGTATCGGTGGTCGATAGAACTTGAGGGAATATTTGTTCTGCCTTTAGCTCCTCGTTGGGTTCGACACTCTTATTTATGGAAGAAGGCTACAAATGATCCCCTATACTTGTGGGTTATCAAGACCACTTGTAGGATCGAATGTATGTCTAGAGCGGGGGTGATTAGACTACTTGACAAAATAAAAGTTTTGCCTTTTTCCAATTTTAAGTGTTGGCAGATTTTAGCAATGATAGCAAGTCAAGCACACACTACACATGCATGTCTAAGAGTATAGCAGCGGAAAGTAAAGACAATCATATGTAATATAGGATAGGGAGGAAGATCAAACACAATTTGGAGACACGAAGATTTTTCCCGTGGTTCTAATAAGTGGTGCTCTTGTACATCCACGTTAATGGAGACTTCAACCCACAGAGGGTAACAGTCGCGAGAGTCCACGGAGGGCTCCACCCACTGAGGGTTCCATGAAGAAGTAACCTTTTCTATTCGATGATGGCCTATGTCCATGGAGGACTAGCCTTACTCGGGATAGATCTTCAGAAAGTAGGCGATCTCGTTGCCCTTACAAACTTCTTGGTTCAACTCCACAACATGAAGTAGGAGACTCCCAAGAGACACCGAACCAATCTAGGACGGACCACCCTCCAAAAGGTAACTGGTGTGGTAGTGATGATGAACTCCTTGCTCTTGTGCTTCAAATGATAGTCTCCTAAACACTCAATCACTCTCTCACATATTTGGCTTTGGTGGAAGAGATTGATTGGGTGGAATGCAACTTGGGGAGGCTAGAAATCAAGATTCATCTGGTTGAGCAGAATATCTTGATCTCAACACGTGAGTAGGTGGCTATCTCTTAGAAAATCAAGTGGGATATGTGGGGATCTATTCTGAGTGCTTCTCTTGAGAATGAGACATATAGCTGAAAAACAGTGGTCACCGGTTTGCACATGTACATGCAAATTGGGAAAGCATGAACGGTCAACTTGGTGAGGGCATGGGGTAGCCACTGCGCCGATGTGCTTTACGCGTGAGAAGAAGAGCATAACCCTTGATAGAAGGCTTGGGGAGGGCATGGGAAAAAGAGAGCCTCTTGATCGATCTATTTTAGATGGCTTGGGGCGTCCATGGAAGCAGCGTACATGGGACGTGAAGAGAGCCTCTTGATCGGTCTATTTTAGATGGCTTGGGGTAGCCTACATGGGACGTGATGAGAGAGGTCAGAAGTGTTTTTTGCTGACCGAGAATAGATTTTTTCTGACCGAGAAAACATATTTAGAGAGGGGAGTCGTCAGAGATTAGGACTATGAGAGGCATAGCGAAAGTTTTTTTATTATCGTGGGAATTTCTAGGGCTGATCTACACCGTAATAACTCGGACCCACAAGATTAACGGTGCCTAATTACTGATTAACGTGAGATTTTTTAGAAAGTGACTAATTAGTATAGATATAGAAGTATAGATATAGATGTGTTTTGTGCAGATGGTACCAACAAAAACTGTTGCATGAGCCTTTCCTCTAGTCTAGCTAAAAGAAGGAAATGGAAGGGACAATTTACAGTAGGTTTTCATCGTACCACAAGATGGATGGCCGAGAGGCGGGTGAACGTAATTGTGAGGCCATGAGACATTGGAACTCCATACATGCCAAATTTAAATTGGTGCATGCACTTCTACTAAGAGACCAGAGAAAACGCCCACCCACACCGCCCACCCGTTTAGGGTACGGTGTGTGCAGATGATACCAACAACTTTTGCTTGAGCCATTTCTCAAAAAAAATAAAGATACGTACAAGATGAATGCTTCAAAGGAGATACGCACTGAGCTGACGTAATACTAGAATGGACTAAATTATGGTATCCATGGCGGTGGGAACCCTAGCCGCCGCTAGAACAGGCCAATCTCCCAGCGCCGTCCTTCGGCGGCTCCCCTTCGCCGGCAACCTCGGTCGTCTGTGGTGACGGGGGTCGCCGGATCCACGTGTGTGGATTGTTTTTACTCTCGTAATCTAGGTCTTTAGATTGTTCATCATCTTGGCTTCGGAGGCGGCGATGACGACGCAGAATAGAGATTGTCCTCATCCTTTCCTGACGAGGCCATCGGTCCTATGGTTAGGTATAGACTTGGAAACTAGTCTGTTCAAGAAAGGATGGTGTGGCGGTGGTGCCATCCTCGTGGTTGACTTGTGTCGTCGAGCTCCACCACAAACAGGACCATCTCTTTCGAAGTATGAGGGTTTCGGACGAAAACTCATCTGTTACAAAGACATTTTATTTTTTAAACTTATTTCAACTCCAGACTTTCACTACTAGGGAAAACCTTATATACAGGAGCCTACTAGTAGCGCTGGAAAAATAAAACCACTGCTGCTAATTACCAGTAGCGTTGTATTCCTGCAGCGCTACAACTAAGGGCTTAGCAGTAGCGCTGGGCGCTAAGAAAGCGCTACCGATAAGGTGGCCCCAACGACCCCGCCAACACTTTTTATAGTAACAGCGCGGGGTGGAGGGAAGTGCTACTACTAAGGCCACTGCCAGTAGCGCTTTATGACATGCAAGCGCTACTGCTAATGTGCCACACATAGCAGCGCATTTTTGAAAGCAACGCTACTGCTAGTTGCGGCTGCTGCCACCTTTTCACCCCTTCCTCTCTCCCCCACTTTGCCCTCTCTCCCCTCCTTTCCCCTCTCCACTCTCCATCATTGTTGCTCTTCTTCTCTGTTCCTCCCACCTCTCTAATTCTCTCCTCATTAATGTCCCCCTCCACCATAACTCTCCTCCATAAATGGCCTCTCTCACTCTCTTTCTCCTACCTCTCTTCCTCTCCCCCCATTAATGTCCCCCTCCAACATAAATCCCTCTCTATTAGTTAGCTAGCTAGATTCACCTCTCCTCCCCAAGAACTAGATCTAGCTAGCTATTTAGGCATCCACACGTCTCGATCGGTCTCTCTCATCATCTAATTAACGGCATGCTCTCGATCGGTATCGCTCTCGGGAGATATATAGGTGAGTAATAAGTTGTTCATTTCAAGAATGGGAATATGTGTGTGAATGCGAATATGTGTGTTTGGGATATATGGAGAGATTTGTGTGAGTGACATGCCCTCCAGTTGCTTATGTTTTGCTGAGATGTCGATTTATTTCCGTTTCGGTGAATTTCAAGCAAACTCAATATGTCCTATTTTTAGGCAAGGTCATGCCAAAATTTTATATGACTTTGAAGCATGCATGCATTATTTATTTTATAACCCTTTTGCTTGTTATATCGTGCAGTTGGTCATGAAGGTCACGCCACAGTCTTTGATGCTACTAAGTGCAGTCGTGCAGGACCCTCATGTTCGAGACCTCCTTCGCAAGAGTACGACTAGCGAGAGAGCTTCTCCTAGAGAGGAGGCCAACCTGGCACAACTTGAAGTAGACTCGAAGACTCCATTGTATGATGGTTGTGATCCCGAGGTGACCTCCTCGAGTTTCACACTCGAACTTCTAAAGACGAAGGCCAAAAACAAATGGATAGACAAAAGCCTCGATGAGCATTTGAAGTATCAACATAATAATGTTCTTCCCGTGGGGAACCTGTGTCCTACTAGTGTCGAGGAGGCCAAGAAAATCGTTTGCCCTTTTGATTTTCCGCACATTAGGTACCACGCATGCATCAACGATTGCATCATTTATCGGGAGGGGGGGCACGCAGAAAAAACCAGTTGTCCGGTGTGCAATGCTTCTCGATACAAGAAGGCAGGAAAGTAAGCTACTCACAAAATTGTATGGTACTTTCCGATCACTCCCCATCTACAACGGTATTTCATAGATCCTAAGGAAGCAAAGCTCATGCGCTGGCACGCGGAGAGGAAGAAGCCCGACGATGGAGATGATCCTAAGCTGAGACACCTCGTAGATGGTAGCCAGTGGAGAGCATTCAAAGTTGTATATGGATTTGCTGCAGAAGATCCAATGAACATCGTGCTTGGTGCGAGTATCGATGGCATGAATCCGTTTGGAAACCAGAACACCAACCACATCACATGGCCCGTGTTTGTATGGATGTACAACCTCCCCCATGGAAGTGCATGAAGACAAAGTACGTACACATGAGCATGTTGATTCAAGGGCCAAAACAACCGAGAAATAGTATTAACCTGTATATGGGGCTTCTGCAAGAGGAGCTAGACACGTTATGGAAAACCCTGGCATGGACATGGGACGCCAACAAAGGAGAGTATTTCCATATGAGAGCCGCGCTGATGACGACGGTGCACGACTATCTCGGTTACGGGTACACCTTAGGCAAGGTGTGCCACGAATACTATGGATGCATGAGGTGCATGGATGATACAACGTCTCAGCAGCTTACGTCAATGAAAGATGGCGGGTCCGGGAAAATGGGGCATCGTAGATGGCTCGAGAAGGATGACCCGTGGAGAAAGCTTGGAGATCTATTCAATGGGTTGGATGAGCTTGGAGTACCTCCACGTAAGAGGAGCGGCGTAGAAATCGACAGGCTGTTGAGAAACTGGGAACAATGTCCCGCGCCGGGAAAGATCAAAAAGGCGCCGGAGCCGCTGCTGAAGGTATGGAAAACGAGGTCTATTTTCTAGGACTTGGAGTACTCGCCCAATCTCGACATGCCTCATTGCCTTGATGAAATGCATATCATGAAGAATGTCCTCGAGAGCTTGGTTGGCACACTGATGAACATGCCAGAGAAGACCAAGTATGGGACGAAGGCAAGGAAAGACTTGGAAGATTTGAAGATCAGGAAAGATCTCCACCGTAAAAAGTCAACGGAGGAGATGGAGACAAACACGGAGGAGGGGGAAAGGGGCAGAAAAGTCAAGAAGAAGGAGAAGAATTATTGCCCCCCTTCTTGCTTCACCTTAAGTGCGAAGGAGATCGATCAATTCATCGAGTGGCTTATGGGAATCAAAGTCAGTTCTGGCTACTGTGGGAAGATAAGCATATTTCTAGACCCCAAGAAGAAAAGGTTCAGCGGGATGAAGTCTCATGGCTGTCACGTGATGATGACGCAGATACTCCCGGTTGCCATTAGAGGGATAATGAAGAAGCACATCCGTGACATGCTTACTGGTCTCTGCAACTTCTTCGACGTTATATCCCGAAAGTCCATAGGTGTGAAGCAGCTCCAAAGGCTACAGGAAGAGATCGTTGTGATACTATGTGAGCTTGAGATGTACTTCCCGCCCGCGTTCTTTGACATCATGGTGCATCTGTGTGTCCACATTGTGGACGACATCATCGACCTCGGGCCGACATTCCTTCACAGCATGATGTCGTTCGAGAGGATGAATGGGGTCATCAAAGCATTTGTTCGTAACATGTCCCGTCTCGAAGGGAGCATCGTCCAGTGGTATCTTACGCATGAGTTTGTCTCCTTTTGTGAGAATTATATAGGCGACGGAGACCCTTTTGTTGGTTTGCCCATCAAGAAGCATGATGGGAAGCTCAAAGGAGATGGTCATAACAACGACCGGAGGGAGTTGCACGTGGACTACTCGGATCGACGGAACGACTTTGACATGGCTAACTTAGAAATGCTACAACACCTAGATGTGGTAGATGATTATGTGGCACGGCACAAAGAAAGCATCACAAGGAATTAACGTGATAACGGGATGCTCAAGATGGACGACGAAGTTACTGTAGAGCACAACGCCACTTTCTTGCGTTGGTTCAAAGATCAAGTTCTTGAAAATCCCCGGAAAGGGGGCAGTTCGAATGGATTGCTAATACACGCCTTAGCACATGGCCCCGCGCCCAAGCTCGCAAACTATCAGTCCTACGATATCAATGGGTACACATTCTACACGGAGGCCAAAGACATGGACAGTGATTACCAGAAGTCCGGGGTCACAATTCAATGCGTGACCGACGCCAATGATGAACTGAAAGATTCTACGGAAGGGTCGAAGAGATCTGGGAGCTTGACTATGCTGGAATGCACGATGCAATGATGTTCCATGTCAGATGGGCCAAGGACGTCATAAGAGAAAACAAGTATCTCACCACCATGTCTATACCCGACGCGAAGAGCACTCCCGTGAACGTTAACGTCATTGCCAAAAATGAGCCATGGGTACACGCTAAGCACGTGACACAATGCTTCTTCATAACCGACCCGACCAATCCCAGTCGTGTTGTCGTGAGGAGATACAAAAGGAGCATCATCGGAATGGATGGAGTCGCCAACGAGGAAGACTACGGTCAATACGGCAGCCCAATGAGCGAAGATGACGATGACGATGAAGCATACGTGAAAAGAAGAATAAATACTACATTACCTAAGAATGATGGTACTCCATGGCTCCGGGAGAAAAACAAAAAAACAAAAAAACAAAAAAACAAAAAAACAAAAACAAAAGGGAGAAAGCAATACAAAAGAGAATAAAAATAAACAGAAAAGAAAAGGAAAATAATAAAAGAAAAGAAAACTAAAAACTAAACCAGCGCTACTGCTATTTCGGGTTAACCCCCACGCGGGCTCCCCCGTAGCAGTAGCGCTAGTTTAGGGACCAACGCTACTGCCATTTAGGGTTAACCCCCACGCGGGCTCCCTCGACTCTCCTTCCCACCTCTCGCTCTCGCTCTCCCCCCCCCCCCCCCCCGCATGCGGTGCGTGCTCTCCTGATCCCCCTCTGCCACCGCCATCGCCAGCCGATTCCGGCCAGCTCCGGCGCCTCCCCGCACCGCAGTTCACCGACCCGGCTCCCCCTCGGCCCCCTCTACCGATTCGCCGCCTCCTCCCGACCTCTCACCCCCGCGCGCACCCCCAGGCAAACCCTAGCTTGCCGACGCTGCGGTGCGGTGGCCCTCCTTCCGCTCCTCCTCCCGAGCTCCGGCGCCCCTCCTTCCGATGAAACTATTTTGCAAGGTAATACTATTGTTCAGATTTACCAGTTCCATCACGCAGACTACTATGATTGTGAGCAATAGTGAACTTGGTTAAGCAAGAGGAATCCACTCCGATCAAACAAAAAACTGCATCTTCAAAATATAGCGCAATGACAAAAGCAACACCGTGAATCTTCAAATGTCTATTTTTTGTTTTTTGCATGATAAAGAGTTATACTCCATGACCTAGACTAGTTAGTGCGCTCCATGGATGGATGAATGGGATGAAAAAGCTTTAGTACTCCCTCTCCATTCACAAATATAAGATGTTTTGGAGCAACTAAAAAACTGTTATATGTTTATTTTGCAATGATGATTTTGCAATGTTGGTTGAATGTCTAAAAATATCGGAGTGGCCTATGTTTTTCCGAAATGTTGATTCATTTCCGTTCCAGCAAATTTCAGGCGTTCCATATGTCCACTTTTTAGCAAAGGTCATGCCGAAAATTTCACGCGTAACTTGTGCTAGAAACTAGGACATATGGAGTACCACTACAGGAATCAGGCACTTTGCCGTCAGCCATCCCGGACGGCAAAGGCATGCATCCCGGACGGCAAAGCCTTTGTCGTCCGCCAGTAGACGGCCAACCGTCCGGCTGAATAAGCCATGCTAAAAGGCCCTTTGCTGTCTGCTGGCAGACTGCAAAGACCTTTGAATCTTTGCCGTCTGCCAGTCTGCCAGCGGACGGCAAAGGGCCTGGACGGCACACGTGGGAACCTAGCTCCATTAAGGGCTTAACGGCGTGCTTGGCCGTACACTAGCAGACGGCAAAGACCTTAGTTCTTTGGGCAAAGACCTTAGTTCTTTGCCGTCAGCCAGCTAACAGCAAAGAACTCACCTAGGCCAGCCCCAGGTTGCACAAGCAGCTGTCACGTGTTATCTTTGTCGTCTGCTGGCTGGCAGCAAAGCTCTTTGCCATCCGCCAGCAGACGACAAAGTGGCTATATAGCCCGTATTTTTTCTGTTTTTTCTTAAGATCATTTAATTTGATAGAATATCACATATATATCCAACATATTAACAATACAAGTTTCCAACAAGCATACCAACAATAAGTTTCAACAAGCATACCAACAATAAGTTCCAACAAGCATACCAACAATAAGTTCCAACAACATATCCAACATATACAAGTTTCAAACAACATATCCAACATACATATCCAAAACAAGTTTCCAACAAGTTTCCACAAACAAAAAGGAAGCAGAAGTATAAGAGTACACTCCATCAATGCAAGCTTCCTCATCTATAGCAAATCTGCAAACTAGGAAAGATGAAAGTTAGAATAAGAAGAACACTAGCTAGAAGAAAAAGAAGAAGAAGAAGAATTTATCTTCTCTTTCTTTTTCTCCTCTCCTCTCCTCTTCTCCAAGGTAGTAATTCCATTTTCTAGCTAACTAAGCATATCAAGTCATTTTGGAGGAAAAAAATGCTAAGTATAGGTCATTTTATAGCTATCATAGGTAGAATATATCATTTTGGAGGTAAGTAAGGTTATTATGTCATTTTTAAGGAAAATAAGCTAAGTATAGGTCATTTTGGAGCTAAACCAAGGTTATTATGCCATTTTTTACCTAAGTGAGCTAATTATGTCATAAATGAACTAGCTAAGCTAATTATAGATCATTATTAAGCTATCCTAGGTAGTTATGCCATTTTGAACCTAAGTGGGCTAATTATGTCATAAATGAACTAGCTAAGCTAGGTATAGATCATTATTGAGCTATACTAGGTAGTAATGCCATTTTCTAGCTAACTAAGCATATCAAGTCATTTTGGAGGAAAAAATGCTAAGTATAGGCCATTTTATAGCTATCCTAGGTAGAATATACCATTTTCTAGCTAACTAAGCATATCAAGTCATTTTTGAGGAAAATAAGCTAAGTATAGGTCATTTTGGAGCTATGTAGGTCATTTATTAAGCTAAGTATGCATTTGTTAATGAAAACACTTGGGAAAACTTACCATCAACATGGAGGTGAAGGACTGGTATGGTTTGCACCAGGGTGAGACGTGGAAGGACTGGTCGGGCTTGCGGCAGACACAGAAAGATCGGTCGATGCTTTTCGGGAGGCACGCTGCACCAAAGATAATTTTCAATGTCTCCTTAGCATGGTGCAACTCAAATTTGAATACTAGTAACTAATGACCATTTAAATGAAACTCATCGTGGGTGCTATAGCAATATGGGGCATCGACGCAGGGGCCTGACCATTGTTGTGGCACACGGTCTGCACATATTGTTTTCATGAGTCATTCATATTAGTTAGTGATGAAACAAACATTACGTGAATGATTTGAATAATATGCAGGAGAAACTTACCACTAGGAGCTCGTCTAGGGCCCGGTGAGACGCGTTGTTGGGGATATGACCCACCCCGGAGGCTCCGGGTCATGTTGCTGGCTCGTGAGCCGGCCCAAAGGTGAGCCATAAGACTGGTGGCCCAGGGAGGTAGGCGGCTCATGGTGTGGGTCGTACAACAGCCCAGACGGAGAAGACCCCGGCGTGCAAGCCGACTCGCAGTCGGCTTGGACAAGAAGATAGAGAAAGACTCAGTTAGCAATTGTAACGAACCGGTGGTCCTGACCTCTTATATAAAGGCAGACCCGGGGCGATTTAGAGGACAGGTAATCGAGAACTAGGTCAAGCTTTTAGCTCCTTGTAATCTATACGCAAGCAATACAAACACAAGCAGGACGTAGGCTATTACCTCTATTCGAGGGGCCAAACCTGGGTAAATCCGTGTCTTTTGTCCTGACTAACCCCTTTGAGTCCACCCCATTAGCGATGGCCTCGAACCTAAGTCCGTTCACCCGGACATCTGTCGTGATAAAACCACGCGCCCACTGTGGGGCTAGCGCTTGGTGGTGTTGAGTTCTCAAAGGGCTCTCTCCTAGGGCTCGAAGGATACGTGGTTGGAAGGATGAGCAAGAGTCGCCGCAGCCGCCTCTACATCGATGACGCCGGCTGGGGGCTTGATGATGGCTCTGTGGAGTATGGATTCTGGGTTCCGTTCGGCGGGATCCAGGTTTTCATCGGAAAGGTTGATGGATCTACACGTCTCCAATCTACGCGTGTTATGCAGCCTGCCCGTGCCCGTCCGGGTCAAAAGCACGTTCTCGCGGGCTCCATTCAAGGCATGGACTGGAAGCGTCCGGGTCACAGGGAACTCTCGTTTGCTCGGAAGATGAGTCCTCCAGTGGGGAGATAGAATCAATATATCGGCTCAACAACAGTGGCCTTGGGGGCTACTACAACAACTATTCTAAGGTAGAGGGCATTGAGACGGATGCTCTGAGCCCCCCGGTTCATGCAGCGGTGTTCATGGAAAGATCGCTTCAGCCGCCGGTGACACGACTACGGGAGCCGCCGCAACGGGTGATAGCCCGCCACCGCCAGCTCAGGTTCTAGTGGAATTGATGGACGAACTCACAACTCTCATGGCCACAGAGGTAACACCGGATAATCAAGCAGCCAGGAATCTAGAGGTGGCACGGATCAAGGGCCGGATGGCAAAGGAACGGCAAAGGATGGCCGAGCTGAAGACCCAGATGGAGGAAGAAGCGGAGCGTATCAAGGCTGATGCTTTCCGACTGGAGCTGGAGCAGAGGTCAGCGGCCGTGGTGCACCGGAGGAGGCATTAATCCCGTCTACCAGAATGTTACGAAGCGAGGAACCTTTTTAACACCCCTGGTGCGGGGCGGGTTACGGGCGCACCGGAGAGCCGCCCGATGGAGCGCCCAGCAACTCATCCACCCCAGCATAACCAAATCTCACCTAGGGCTTTTCCAACACCGGAGGGTCACTTCTCTAACCCAGCCGAGAAAATGGTAGCAGCGGCCGCCCGGCTTGAGACGATTCCCATCCCAAATGAGGCACCCTTTGCGGAGGATGTGCAGAACACCATTGGATATTTACAGAAGGCCATGGCCCATCAAGAGAAGTATGCTCACAGCCGAAGCTGGGTTCACTCCACCCCCTTCCCAGTTGAAGTTTCAGCCGGCTCTACGAGTCGCGGGCGTGTTCCAGCAGTCACCCATGTCACGGACCACCGGGGGACAATAGGGTGGCTCTAGATGCACAAGCCCTCATGGACCAGGTGAGAGATAGGCGAGAGGCAGAGATAGCGGCAACCCGTCCAGAGCCGGCGCTTTCCGTGTCAATGGGAGTAGTTAGTACCAGAGCCGTAGGGGTGCCATTTTTAACTCCGGCTGTGAGGAGTGAACGGCTACCGAAAGACTTTAAAGGGCCTCGAAAGGTTCCGAATTACACAGCTGATCTACCCCCTAAGGCGTGGGTTCAAAGTTATGAACTGGCCATGGAGATGCTGGATGTTAGTGAGGCGGTATACGCAAAATATTTCATCATGATGCTTGAGGGTCCTGTTGGAAATATGCCCTAGAGGCAATAATAAATTAGTTATTATCATATTTCCTTGTTCATGATAATCGTTTATTATCCATGCTATAATTGTATTGATCGGAGACTTAAATGCATGTGTGGATACATAGACAAAATCATGTCCCTAGTATGCCTCTAATGGACTAGCTCGTTGATCGATGGATGGTTAAGGTTTCCTAGCCATGGACATGAGATGTCATTTGATGATGGGATCACATCATTAGGAGAATGATGTGATGGATAAGACCCAAACTACAAACATAGCATATGATCGTGTCAGTTTATTGCTACTGTTTTCTGCATGTCAAGTATATGTTCCTATGACCATGAGATCATATAACTCACGGATATCGGAGGAGTGCCTTGTGTGTATCAAACGTCGCAACGTAACTGGGTGACTATAAAGGTGCTCTACAGGTATCTCCGATGGTGTCTGTTGAGTTGGCATGGATCGAGACTGGGATTTGTTACTCCATGTAACGGAGAGGTATGTCGGGGCCCACTCGATAATGCAACATCACAATAAGCCTTGCAAGCAATGTGACTAATTTTTAGTTGCGGGATCTTGTATTACGGAACGAGTAAAGAGACTTGCCGGTAACGAGGTTGAACTAGGTATGGAGATACCGACGATCGAATCTCGGGCAAGTAACATACCGAAGAACAAAGGGAATGATATACGGGATTAACTGAATCCTTGACATAGAGGTTCGACCGATAAAGATCTTCGTAGAATATGTAGGAACCAATGTGGACGTCCAGGTCCCGCCATTGGTTATTGACCGTAGAGGTGTCTCGGTCATGTCTACATAGTTCTCGAACCCGCAGGGTCTGCACACTTAAGGTTCGGTGACGTTTCGGTAGTGTAGAGTTATTTATGGTGGTTACCGAAGGTTTTTCGGAGTCCCAGATGAGATCCCGGACATCACGAGGAGCTCCGGAATGGTCCGGAGGTAAAGATTCATATATAGGAAGTCCCGGTTTGGTTTCCGGAAAAGTAGTGTACCGGGAGTATCGGTATTGTACAGGGAGTGCCGGTAGTGTACCGGAGGACCTCCGGGAGGGGTATTTCGACCCCAAGAGGTCCATGGGCTGTGGGAGAATAATAACCAGCCCTTAGTGGGCTGGGAAAACAGCCACAAAGGCCCATGGCGCAGGAGAGAAAGTCCTAAAGCAAAAAGTGGAAAATCAGCTAATAGGAGGCAATCCTACTCCAACTAGGATTGGAGGTGAAGTAGGATTGCTCCCACCTCCTATTTCGGCCGACCCAAAGGCCTTGGCTGCCTCTCCTCTCCTCTCCTCCTATATATACTAGTGGATTGGGTGGTTTTTGGACAGAATTTCCAGCCACGTGCTACCCGTTTCACCGGTGCACAGTTTCTCCTCTAGATCGGTTTTCCACAGCGCTTAGGCGAAGCCCTGCCGGAATCACTCCACCACCATCACCGGAGCGCCATCACACTGCCGGTAAACTCTCTCTCCTCTCCACCTCCTCTTGCTGGATCGAGACGGTGGAGATCATCATCAAGCTGCACGTGTGCTGAACGCGGAGGTGCCGTCCGTTCGGCGCTAGATCGGAAGGACCGTGATCGAGATCGCGAGACAGTTCGTGATGAGATCGCGGAACGGATCCTGATGAGTTCGCGGGACAGATCGTGATCAAGATCGTGAGATGGATCGTGATGAGATCGCGGGACGGATCGTGATGAGTTCACGGGACGGATCGTGATTGGATCGCAGGACGGATCTGTTGGGGAACGTCGCAAGGGAAACAAAAAATTCCTACGCACACGCAAACCTATCCATGGTGATGAGCATCTACGAGAGGGAGAGTGGATCTACATACCCTTGTAGATCGCTACGCGGGAAGCGTTAAGAAACGCGGTTGGTGTAGTCGAACATCTTCGCGATCCAAATCCCCGAGCGTCCCGTGATCTCATCACAATCCGTCCCGCGATCCAATCACGATCCGTCCTGTGAACTCATCACGATCCGTCCCGCAAACTCATCACGATCCGTTCCGCGATCTCATCACAAACTGTCTCGCGATCTCGATCACGGTCCTTCCGATCTAGCGCCGAACGGACGGCACCTCCGCGTTCAGCACACGTGCAGCTTGATGACGATCTCCACCGTCTCAATCCAGCGAGAGGAGGTGGAGAGGAGAGAGAGTTCACTGGCAGCGTGACGGCGCTCCGGTGATGGTGGTGGAGTGATTCCGGCAGGGCTTCGCCTAAGCGCTGCGGAAAACCGATCTAGAGGAGAAACTGTGCACCGGTGAAACGGGTAGCACGTGGCCGGAAATTCTGTCCAAAAACCACCCAATCCACTAGTATATATAGGAGGAGAGGAGAGGAGAGTCAGCCAAGGACTTTGGGTCGGCCGAAATAGGAGGTGGGAGCAATCCTACTTCACCTCCAATCCTAGTTGGAGTAGGATTGCCTCCTATTGGCTGATTTTCCACCTTTTGCTTTAGGACTTTCTCTCCTGCGCCATGGGCCTTTGTGGCTATTTCCCAGCCCACTAAGGGCTGGTTATTATTCTCCCACATCCCATGGACCTCTTGGGGTCGAAATACCCCTCCCGGAGGTCCTCCGCTACACTATCGGCACTCCCGGTACAATACCGATACTCCCGGTACACTACCGATGAGCCCGAAACTTTTCCGGAAACCAAACTGGGACTTCCTATTCATGCTGGCAACTGTGGACATCACGCCGGGTCAAAATCTCTAGTGGCCAAAGCTTTTCGACATGGGTTTTTCTAGTTGACAGCTCACAAGGATGCAGAAGACTTAGTCCATAAGTGTGACGGCTGTCAGAAGTTCGGCTGGCGTGCTCACGTTCCGGCTCAAGAGTTGAGGATGATACCAATCACTTGGCCGTTTACGGTCTGGGGGCTCGATATGGTAGGACCTTTCAAGCGATCCAAGGATAAGAAAACGCACCTTCTCGTTGCGGTTGATAAATTTACTAAGTGGGTAGAGGCAGAGCCGGTCAGCAAATTTGACGCGGCTACAACAGTTCAATTTATTAAGAAGCTGATTTATCGCTTTGGTTATCCGCACAGTATCATTACGGACCATGGAACAAATCTATCCAAAGGAGCTATGAAAGCGTTCTATGAGAAGGAGCATATCCGGCTTGACGTTTCAGCCGTGGCACATCCACAGTCTAATGGTCAGGCGGAACGAGCCAATCAGGAAATCTTAAGAGGAGTCAAACCACGGCTCATGGTCCCTTTGAAGCGGACACCCGGATGTTGGGTTGAAGAATTGCCCTCCGTCTGATGGAGCATCAGAACTACCCCTAACAGGTCTACAGGTTTCACGCCTTTCTTCATGGTGTATGGTGCTGAGGCGGTTCTAACCAGCGATATCCGGCATGACTCACCAAGGGTGGCGGCTTATGTTGAGACGTACATGAGGTAGCACGCCAAGATGCGTTGGACGCCTTGGATTAAGCATGAGAGTTAGCAGCAGCCAGGTCAGTAATTTATCAACAAGACCTGCGATGCTATCATAGCCGCAGGGTAAAGACCCGGACGTTGCAGGAAGGTGACCTAGTGCTTCGGTTGATTCAAGACCAATCCGGAATGCATAAGTTATCTCCACCATGGGAGGGGCCTTTTGTGATCAGCAGGAACCTTAACAATGGGTCATATTATCTCATTGATGTCAGAGATGAGTCGGAAACCGCGGGTCAAGAGACGTTGCGGCCATGGAATATCGCACATCTGTGACCATACTTTACTTAGCAGGCATTGGAAGTCGCTATCATATATCATGCTTACATGAATAAAAGCTAGCATCCCCACAAAAGACTGGGGCCTCTGCTCTTATGTATACCTTTGTACATTCAATATGAAAATATTTCCGGCTCAAAAATTTGAGTTAAAGTGGTTTACTCGCTGATCCGGCTTTATGCCTTATCAAGCGATGTAGCAGGGAGGCTTCTTGCCTTTGGGTATAGCTCACATCTCCCCTGCACAGTCGGTTTTTACGCTGGTGCAAGGAGGCTTCTTGCCTCCGGGTATAGCTCACCTCTCCCTTGCACAGCCGGTGATATGTCCAATTAAGCACTGTCGCAAAGAGGCTTCTTGCCTTCGGGTATAGCTTACTTCTCCTTTGTAAAACCATCTGTTATTAAACTATTGCAAGGAGGCTTCTTGCGTCCGGGTATAGCTTACTTCTCCCTTGCACAGTTGGCTTTATGCCTAGTTTGGTTATATTAAGCGCTGTTGTTGATGGAGGCTTCTTACCTTTGGTATAGCTTACAGGACCCAAAGACAACAACGTGTACACCAAATTCCAGTTGCTTATCAACTACGGCCATCGAAGGGGGCTTCTTACCGACGGGTATCGCTTATCTCACCCTAATGGCCAGCTTTAGGCCACTTCCGGTTACTTATTAACCGCAGTTGTCGAAGGGGGCTTCTTACCGACGAGTTCGCTTATCTCACCCTAACAACCGGCGTTTACGCCAAAATTCAGTTGCTTATCAATTCTAGCTGTTGAAAGAGGCTTCTTGCCTTCGGGTATAGCTTACTTCTCCTTTTAAACAGCCGGCTTTATCCCGTCTCAGGCTAATTATTAGCCGCGGCTATCAATGGAGGCTTCTTGCCTTGGGGTATAGCTTACATCTCCCCTCGACAGTCGGCATTCACTGTACTCTTACCAGACAATCTCACCTAGAGACCCTGAGCCGGTTCAAGAAATTGACGGCCAATCTTGCCTAGAGACCCTGAGCCGGTTCAAGAAATTGACGGCCAATCTCGACAAAAACCCTGAACTGGTATGAGTTTTAGCCGTTCGAATCCACGCAGAAGAGCCGTCACATGAGTTTTTTGAGGAAGGAAAGATCATCATCACATATTGTATCATGCCGGCTTACCAAGCCGGGTCAGAGCAAGGCAATTATAAGTCCCAACTTGCTGCAGGCAGAACTACCCGGCACTTGGGGGCTACACAGCCGCAATTCTCCTCAAAAAATTCCGGCTCATCAATAGCCGCAATTGTCGATAGAGGCTTCTTACTATCAGGTGTAGCTTACATTAT
This sequence comes from Hordeum marinum, assembly GCA_022496015.1. Taxonomy (NCBI): domain Eukaryota; kingdom Viridiplantae; phylum Streptophyta; class Magnoliopsida; order Poales; family Poaceae; genus Hordeum; species Hordeum marinum. The sequence continues at coordinate 7,118,043 of CM039673.1, forward strand.
CCTAAAGACAACCGTCTCCTTAATGACTTCGTCCAACAAGAGCCGGAGCCATGTTGCTCCGGTCAACAAAATTCAAGGTTTCAAAGAGATTATCTGGCTCTAATATTCTGGAGAAAGGAATGGCGTCTTCAAAGACAGACACCCCTCATCAGAAAAACTCAAGGTATATCCATGAAGAGCCGGCAACACATTAAATTGAAACACAGAGAGAAGGAAAGTGCACACAGAGAGGTGCAAATATATACATTCGCCAAGCGACAGATTCATGTTTACTCTATTACAAAAACTACTCTCAGAAGGAGCAAAAGCATTGTCAACCACCCACGGCGGGTCATTACATGAGTCTGTGCTCAGAAAGGTTAAAAGAATAAATTCAGTTATCAGCCGGCTCATCCTGCTCCGGGTCTTCTGCTGGCTTTATCTGGAGATTGCCCAAATCCCAATTACAGTCAGCCAGAGCAGCAAAAAAGCCTTCAAGGAACGGAGACGCATCAAGCTCACAAGGAAAGAGATCCTCACTGCGGGCGGGTGTCAGATTTTTCCACTCATAGAGAGGCCCACGGATTCTCTTCTCCTCTGCGTCATAAGACGCCTGATAGGTGCTCAAGTCAGCTTCATCCGCTAGAACAGAGGCCAGATAGAGCGACTCTTTGACACACCGGGTGTAATCTTCTTCGGTGAATTCTGAGCCGTCATCTCTTTTAGATGGGTAACCATCCATCATTTCAGCCGACGTTAGCTCGGGGGCGAAAGCCAGAGCCCGGCTCAATCCAGCGACGGCTCCTTGGCGGAAGGCGGACTTCTTTAGCTCTTCTATCTGCTTGGCCATTGTGGAGAAGAGTTCCAGGACCCCTTTCGGAGCAGTGGGGATCTTCTCCTTATATTGCACGCTCTTGATCGTGAAGATGGCGCCGCAGTATAATTGTTCCGCAAAAGTGTAAATGGCCTTGAGTGGCAGAAGGCTATCAGAAGCCAACTGCTGGCTCCTGGGACTTGGATAAGTCGGATAAAGTTAATGGGTCGCCAGTTTTTTCACTAGCAATGTTAAACAGTACAAAGTAAAAAAGAAAACTTACCAAATAGGGCGGCTGCCATCTTCGCGATGTGCTATTTCAGGCCTTGAAGTTCCTCCGCCACAGCTGTAAGCCGCTGCTCAGCGTCGTCCGCCTGTTTGGTTAGAGCAGCCTTTTCAGATTCAGTTGTCTCTTTTAAACAGGTAAGCTCAGCAGTGACATTGGCCAGCTCGTCAGAGAGAAGCCGACACTTTTCGTCAGCAATGCTTCGGGCTTCCTCCTGAGCCTCTAGGTTGGCCTTCAGATCCGTCAGCTGAGACCCGACTTCATTCAAAGCTTCCTATAATACATCAAAGTACAGGATAAGTCGCCAGAATACAGGATGAGTGTTAAAAGCAAATACAAGTCTCAAACAGATTGCAAGCAATATATTTGATACTTGGGGGCTAATGTATATTTGATCTTCAAGATTTCTACATTAAAGACCCGGCTCAAATATAATTTGAGCCGGCCCTCGGGGGCTACGATTAGGTCTTCAAGATTTCTACATTAAAGACCCGGTTCAAATACAATTTGAGTTGGCCCTTGGGGGCTACGATTGGCGATCCACTTTATTTATAGTACAAAGCTAAAGCAATTTTAAGGGAATTTGACATGACAATATCTACAGAGGTCACAGAAAGACCCGGCTCAATGATTCAGTACGTTAAGCTGGTTCTTGGGGGCTAAGTAAGGATATGGTAAGAAGGAAAGGTACCTCATATTTTGTCTTCATTGAAGAAATCAACCGAAGTTCCAGATCCTGGCTGGTGGTAACCCGGCTTATATACCCGGCGTGGAGCTCTTCGACTGACATCTTCTCGTATGAAGAGTCAAAATTTAGCTTCTTCGAGGTTTCAGCCGGCTCTGTATGTTTGGTCAACACATGAGCCGAAGGCGTTTGATGACCAGACCCAGTGATAACAACATCCGGAGTGTCAGGGGTCTTAGCAGGAGTCGCTGGCTTTGAAGGAGCCCTTGGAGGGCTCTCCATGGTGACATCTTCAACAGCTGGCTCCGTGGAGGCAGCCGGCGGGTTTTCTTCTGGTTGCGTCTCCTCCGGTTGTTCGAGCTCCAGCTCTTCGATAACTAGGCTGGAGGAAGGCTTGTTGGTCTTGCGACGTTTAGCTTGAGCACTACAAAAAAAAGAAGGATCAGCAGTTGAAGATGTTGCTATCATATTAACAGCCGGATATCCAGATATCATAGTAAGGAATGCTTACAGCGGATTAATCCTGGGCGGTGGTATAATTAACTCCAAGGGGTCGCCGGAGGAAGGAGATTTCTACAAAGAATAAAACAGAAAGGTGAAGAGAGTATCAAGTTTACAAAATAAAGTCAAAGGAAAAGAAGAGACTTAAACCTCGGCGGGGCGTTTCTTTGGAGCTGGAGAGTTTGGTAGCCCGGACATGAGCTCAGTAGAGCCGGTGCTTTGAGTCTGTCGACGCTCAATTTGCTGTTGCTTTTTTAAGAGAAAATCGGGAGCCAGATAAGCAAGAGGGTGAGAAAGAGGAACTTTTCTGATAACCCGTAGCGGCTTTCGGGGGACGAAACAATCTGAGCCGGAGGAAAAGTAATTTACCCTCAGGAGCATTGGCACGGCTGGTTTCCACTTCATCCAGCGAGTAAAGTAAGTGTTAATGAAACGGGAAGGTAAAAGATCAAGCAAGACAGTTGAAACTTTACCTCTGAGCTGGATGATGGTGGCGGATAAATCAAATTATCTTCGGGGCATATTTTTTAGCCTTCTTAGTTGGGACCTTCTTCCTGGATTTCTTCGGAGAGGCAACATATTCCCTCTTCCAGAAGTCTGAGTCGGCCTGTAAGAATGACCCGGAGAGTGAATACCAAATCAAACAAGTGCAAACAACGTTTAAGAGACGGATGGGAAGAGATTAACTTACATCGGGAGCCGGATTGTTGGCACTAAAAGGCGCTAGGCCGATTTCGCTACATGGTCCGGAGGCTTCATGGACAAGGCTCCGGATGGCGAGGGTAATGTCATTCTCTGTCCATGTGGATTGGCTGAAGCATAATGAGCTATCATACTTGCCTTTATATTCGCACATGAGTCGGCTTCTATGGCTCAAAGGCATAATCCGCCACGAAATCCAGCAGCGGATCAGGTCCAGCCCGATTAAGCCGTTGGCCACGAGAGCCTTGATTTTGGCATGGGCTAGCTCATATCTTGCGCGTTCTAAAGCTGATAGCTAGCCAGGAAGCTTTGATGTTGTTGTGAGCTGGGAAGGACGATAACCCGGCAAAGGATGCTCGTTCTCAAGAGAGGTGTCCTTGCAATAGAACCAGGTCTTGTTCCAGTCCTTGGGGTGACTTGGCATCTGCGTGGCTAGAAAGATGATATCTCTACGTCGTTGGATGGAGATGCCTCCAAGATCTAGGCTCAGACCGGCTTTCACTTCAGTTTGCCGGTTAGCATAAAAGAACTCCCGAAAGAACCCCATAGACGGCTTGATTTGAAGATAAGCTTCACAGAGCACTTGGAAGTTGCATATGTTTGAGACGGAGTTGGGGGCCAAGTCTTGCGGGTGAAGCCTATAACAGTGAAGGACGTCCCGAAAGAATTTTGAGCCGGGAGGCACGAACCCTCGTTCAATATGGTCGGAAAAGACCACCACTTCACCTTCTTGAGGATTGGGCCGTTTCTCATCACCCGGGACCCGCCAGCTAATGACTTCCATGGGAGGAAGAGTACCCGTGTGAACAAAATCCGACAAGTCCTCTCTGATGCACGACCCAACCCAGTTGCATGATTTGGACGCACGGGACATATTGGCGGCTTAAGTGCTGCGCAAGATAAAAGGCGTGATGAGTTAAAGCGCAAGCAAATATTTTTTACGGCTTAAAGGTCTAGGGGCTCTATGGATAAGGTGGGAAGACCCGGCTGATTAGAGTCGAAGAGGCTTAGCGGCTCAACAGAGGAAAGGAAGATTGAAAATTGGCTAAGTCCTAAAAACAGATTCCGCAAAATATTACTATGTCTATGGATCTACAAAAGCAAAGAAAATAAATTTTAACCTGACCTAGTGATGAACAACGAAGGAAAAAGGATACAAACTGGAGCCATCGTGGCCCGCGCATTAGGTGCGGCCGGCCCGCGCACGGCGGTGGAGCAAGAGCGCGTTTTAAAGGTATTAGCGGTGTCGAGATACACTCGCGATGGCGGTGCCGGAGCCCGAGCGGCGGCGACGGAGCCCCCGGTGAAAACCCTACTACGGCGGCGGCTATCTATGGAACAGGAGAACTCATCGAAGATGGAGCGGCGGAGGCGGACGAATCTCTAGTACGTTCAGGGTGATGTAGCGGCCAGGTTGGGGACGATGTACGGACGGCGCCAAAGCAGATCTCGAAGACATTGGGGCGGCGATAGGAAGAAGACGAAGAAGAAGAGGCACGAGCGGGAGGATGGGACACCCCGATCCGCACGGGTCATATTTAAAAGGGGGTTAAGGAAGGCGCGAAAATCCAGGCGATGACACTTTTTGGCCGAGGCAGACACCTCAATTTTTGGAATGATAGTTAATGAAAGATTTGGTGATACGTCAGCAGATCTCATGATGTCACGCCAGGTCATTTCCGGGCGACTCGCCAAAAGTGGAAGAGAAGGATGAAGTGAGCAGGCTCAATTCAACCTGGGGCCTAATATTGGGGATATGACCCGCCCCGAATGCTCCGGGTCATGTTGCTGGCTCGTGAGCCGGCTCAAAGGTGAGCCGTAAGACTGGTGGCCCAGGGAGGTAGGCGGCTCAAGGTGTGGGCGGTACAACGGCCCGGACAGAGAAGACCCGGGCGTGCAAGCCGACTCGTAGACGGCTTGGACAAGAAGATAGAGAAAGACTCGGTTAGAAATTGTAACGAACCGGTGGTCCTGAACTCTTATATAAAGGCAGACCCGGGGCGATTTAGAGGACAGGCAATCGAGAACTAGGTCAAGCTTTTAGCTCCTTGTAATTGATACGCAAGCAATACAAACACAAGCAGTACGTAGGCTATTACCTCGATTCGAGGGGCCGAACCTGGGTCAATCCGTGTCTTTCGTCCCGACTAACCCCTTTCAGTCCACCCCGTTAGCGATGGCCTCGAACCTAAGTCCGTTCACCCGCACATCTGCCGTGATAAAACCATGACACGCGTCGTTCCAGTTCCTCTCCTCCATGTCCCTCTCCCTCTGCGCCGCCTGCCTGTTTTCCTCCGCCAGAAGCTCCTGGGCCCTAGCCTCAATGGCAAGCTCCATTGGCCGTGGACGAGGCCTTATCTCAGGATTAGATCTCGTCTGGCGCTTCTTGATCTTCGGGAGAGTTCTAGGACCACGTACCAGTCCATCCCCAATGGCTATCGAGCCATGGGGCCTCCCGCCACCAGATATCATCACGAGCTCTGGATCAAAAGGACTCTGGCTCGGGTTGAAGTCCTCCCCTTTCCTCGCCTTCCCCTCATCCCTATACCTCACGAGCTTGTTGTGGGAGGAGATGTTGGATGATCGAGGTCATCCTCGGAGAATGCCTTGGCCTTCTTGTACGAGGCAGTATGGGCCATGGCATAGAGGTCGAACAGAGGTGCCACCTCCTTCTTGTTGTGTCGCGCCTAAAAGAGAGGAACAAAATATTAGTTAAGGGCTCAAGCTAGCATGAAGAATGAAATTGCATGAATCATGAAGCAAACCATATATACCCAGTTATCCCCGAACTCAAACAGGTTAGAGCTCCCTTGATGGTGTGGCACACTTATCATTGGCCTTGTTGTGTTCGGCTAGCCATTTGGGAGAGCACCACTCATCCACCAATGCCTCCCAACAGTCCATCCTATCCGCACACCATCTCAGGGGCACCTAAGTTAGACAAGAGAAATTTCAGCACTACGCCTACGAATCAAATCAAAGAAACTAAGTACAAGGCCTTAAGAGTAGATAATTACCTTCAATAACTTCTCCTTACTCAGATAATTTTTGCGGCACTTCTTCCTGGCCCTCTTAATGTTAGTTGAGGCATACTAGTCTCGAATAGCCTGCACCCGAGCCTCGTGGCGTAAGTTCTGAAGTAGGCACTTGCACTTGGCTTCGAGAAGAATAGCCGCTTTCGCCTCGTCTTCCTCAAGACACTTGTAGAAGGTCTGCAATCAAACAAGACAACACTGATTAGTACAATCACTAGGTGTTGTTGATTTTTAATTCTGTAAAGGAGAAATTAGCCAAAAGCGACGGATCACAATGTCAGCCACCATATCGCACAAGACACCATCGACCATCTCCTCCGGCGGGGCCGGGGCAGCCTTGTACAACTCCCAGGTCAATGCTACCTGTGGAGACTCACCCTCACCGGGCAACTGGACCTTCCCCGAGAAGTGGTGCCGGAGAAGCACACCAAGGACCTGGTTAGGCATGCGGACACCACACTCGTATTTCACCCCCCTGCAGTAGGACAAGGCCAACACATTAGATATTAATTTGAAGAAACATGAAGGCAAAAGGTTAAAAAAAGTAAATGCACTTACTTCTCCGTATTAGGCACAATCATCCACCTCTGCTCGCGGGTCGTCGACACGAGCGACAGCTTTGTACAACCATGCTAGTAGACCTTCTTTCCCTCCTCAACTAGCTCGCCCTCGCTATAGGTGTCCTCAGACAAGTTGTCCTCGCCACCATCAGCCTGGCCACTAGCCTCCGAAGTCACGTGGGACGAAGACTTTGGGACCCAAGTCTCCTGGGACGAAGACTCTCTGACCGGAGTCTCCTGAGACGAAGGCTCGGTGACCCGAGGCTCGTGGACCGGAGTCCGAGATGGGTCAAAGTCAGACGGGTCCACCTAAGACGGAGCACTCCTCTGGTCGGGAGAATCAGCTGGGGGTGGCGGCGAGGAAGAAGAAGCACCTCTCTTCGTCTTCCCCCGACCTCTCCCGGTCGAAGAAGAAGAGCCCGTCGGTGTCTGCATGATGTGTACCAGTGCTCTGCGGAGTTGCTGGGGTGGAATAATAGCACCCCTCCCAACACGCGCCGAGGAAGGAGGCTCAGAGCGCTCTCGACCCCCGCCCACCATCTGTCAACACCTGCAATGACAAAGAGTGAATGAAATTAGTTCAACATAAAAAAATTGAATACCTAATAACATGAACTAATTAAGAATATATATGTACATAACAATAATTGAATACCTCACATTATAATAATAATTAATAATATATCTGTCGTGTCGGGGTCGGGGTGCCGGGGGTGTCGTGTCAGGGTAGGGGTGCTGTGTCGGGGTCTGGGGTGCCGTGTTGGGGTATCGGGGTGTCGTGTCGGGGGTCGGGGTGTCGGTGCTGTCGTGTAGGGGTAGGGGTGCTATGTCGGGGTCGGGGGTGCCGTGTCGGGGTGTCGGGGTGTCATGTGGGGGTCGGGGTGTCGGGGGTGTCGTGTCGGGGTAGGGGTGTTGTGTCGGGGTCTGGGGTGCCGTGTCGGGGTAGGGTTCTATGTCGGGGGCTCGGGGTGTCGGGGGTGTCGTGTCGGGGTAGGGGTGCTGTGTCGGGGTCTAGGGTGCCGTGTCGGGGTGTCGGGGTGTCGTGTCGGGGGTCGGGGTGTCGGGGGTGTCGTGTCGGGGCAGGGGTGCTGTGTCGGGGTCGGGGGTGCCGTGTCGGGTTGTGTCGGGGTGTCATGTCGGGGGTCAGGGTGCCATGTCGGGGTGTCGGGGTGTCGGGGTGCCGTGTCAGGGTGTCGGGGTGTAATGCCATGAGTAGATGTCATGTTAAATTTGTGATTTTAAGAGTGGAAATCAAAGTCCAACATCAACCCATCTGATGGAGCTCAATACGTGGAGTGGAACAAGTATGTAAGTGAGGAGTGAAGGAGAAGATGCAGACCATGAGCTCCACTGCTCAGCGACACAGAACAAGGGCTCCGAATGCCGACACACAGAAACAAAAAGTTGTTGGATTGATCCTCCACTGCTTCATGTAGTAGAAACATGACACATTACAAGGGGGCAGTCAGTAGTCAGTAACATGCTTGATGACTTCATTTATGGCAGTCCACAGTGCCCACCATACAACTAAAGCACAAAATTATTCTCGTTGGATATGTTTCTGGGTATTGCAAGAGGTCTTTATATGCAGTAAGGGACACCCCCGACTTGATATCAAGTGTCGTGTCGTGTTGTATGTCCATAATGCCAACCATACAACATATCCAACAGTGCCTACTGGATATGTTGCAATACAAGTCGTGTCGGGGTCGGGGTGTCGGGGGTGTCGTGTCGGGGTCCGGGGTGCCGTGTCGGGGTGTCGGGGTGTCGTGTCGGGGGTCGGGGTGTCGGTGGTGTCGTGTCGGCGATCCTCGACCCGGTTACGTCGGCACCGACGCACCCCTCCTCCAACTCCTCCTCTTCTCCATCTTATTCAACTTCTTCTTTTTCTTCTTTTCTTCTCCTCCTCCTCCTCCTTTTCTTCTTCTTTTTCTTCTTCTCCTTCCTTTTCTTCTTCTTCTTCTTCATCTCCTTCTCCTCCTCTTCTACTTATCTCTTCTTCTAATTACCTACAACTAATTAACCTAACTACATCACTAAATTACTAACTAAACTAAACTATTAACTAAAACTAACTAACTAAATTACTAACTAAACTAATATACTACAACTAACTAACTAAATTACTAACTAAACTATTAAACAAATGAAAAAATAGAGAGGGGGAGGGGGCTCACCGGAGTGAGGGAGGTGGAGGCCGGCGTTGGTGGAGGTGGAGGAGGCCGACGCTGGCAGTGGGGCGTCGGGGGTGGCTGGTGGCGCGGTGGGGGCGGTGGCGGTGGGGTATCGGGGGCGCCGGGGAGGGAGAGAGGGGCAGGGTGGTGGGGCGGTGGGCGTGGGCGGCGGCCGGCGGTGGCGACGCGTTGGTGACGCGGTGGTGGGGGTGGGGGCGCGGGCGGCGGGGGCAACGCGGCAGTGGGCGCGGGCAGAGGTGGCGACGCGGCGGGGCGTAGGCGCCCGGGCGCGTAGCGGCGGGGGCGCGTGGCGGCGGTGGCGACGAGGCGGCGGGGAAGTCGGGGACGGTGGGCACGGGCGGTGGGGTTGTGGGGCGATGGGAAGGAGAGAGGAGAGAGAGAGAGGCGGGCCGGGGGCGTTAGCCATTAGTTAACCCTCCTCTTTGCCGTCTGCTAGCAGACGGCAAAGAGGGGGGCCGTTAGGTCAAGTTGCGGGCTGGGTCGTGAGTGGTCCCTCTCCCTATTTGCCGTCTGCTAGCGGACGGCAAACCTCCTTTACCGTCCGCTAGCAGACGGCAAAGAAGTGGCTGATGGCAAAGCCACCCATTGCCGTCTGCCACCTCTTTGTCGTCTGCTTTCTGCTAGCTGATGGCAATGCCACTCTTTGTCGTCCGCTAGTAGAGGGAAAAGAGGTGGCAGACGTTAAATCTTCCGATTCCAGTAGTGCACCCGGGATTTGTTGGAAGGGGAATGAATCAGCATTCCGACCAAATATATATATAGGCCCCTTTTTTCTCTTCATTATATTTTTATTTACAATTGTAGGAAACATGTCTAACGACGCCGAAGTCGGGGGGCAGCAGATCACTATTTCGATTAGCTGGACGAACACCAGATGGGGTTGCATGGTGGCGGGAGTGGCACCAACCCTGACACCGACACCGGCGCCGGCGCTGGCACCGGCACCGACACCACCCCCGAGACTGGCAATGATGCTGTCGTAGCCGGTAAAGCACCGAAGAAGAAGAGGTCACGAAAACCAAACGAGCTCGGCATCAGACAAATTGTTGTCATGGAGATGCACCCCAAGAAGTTAGAGCCAACGGCGCCAGAGGAAGCGCGCTCGTGCTGGGGCAATCAACTAGGATGCATCCTTAGGGAAACAGCGAACATCAATGACGTTCTATTGAAGAAGATACCACATATGGAGAACATGCTCCTAAAGAAGTTGCACAATAGGTTCCTGTTTCTCAGTCGGGATCAAAGCAAATTTAATGACCCGTGGGACGATGTCGCCATGACAAAGATAAACGCCAAGGCGATGATGACGTTCACCAACGACTTGTCCTCCTGGAAAGTTTGGGTGAAAAAAGCGATTGCGAAAAATGAACCGTGGTCCAAGATTCATGTTGATAATCCATCAATAACGGAAGAGGACTTTGAAAAATTCAAGGAGAATTGCAGTAAAGAAGAAGTCAAGGCAAGGTCGGAGAAAATGAAGGCGCTCCAGGCCAGGAACACGCCTCCCCACCACCTCGGAAGTCGTGGTTATGAAGGGAAGAGGCACGTATGGGCCAAGGAGGACGCCGAACATGAAAGTCACGGAATCCTAGACCCCTTGGCGGAGTTCACCGACCCGCTCGAGCATGACTGGATTAGGGCCCGGTACTAGTGGGACAAAGTCAACAAGATCTTTTGCACGGACCCGAACACGAGGGAGTTCATGAGACTTCTGGTAATTGTTATATTAACACATTATCATATTAGCTTCCAATCAGTTCGACTACAAGTTTTGTCACATTAGTAAACCATCCATGTCCCTTTTGCAAAAAGAGCAGCACCAAAAGGCAGCCGAAAGTGACGAGTCATCACAGTCGTCGGCGAGGCCCAAGTGGGACACCCCATTCAACCGGGCCCTGAACATACTGAAAAAGGTTCTGGTGGACAAGCTGTCGTCCTATGGACGTGTGCACGGCGTCGGAGATGGCGCCTCATGGAAGACGTGCTACAGCGAGGAGCCAGAGGAAAGAAGGAAGAGACGGTCGGTCGTCACTCAGCAGACCATCGACAAGAAGATCGCGATTGCGGTCAATAAGACCAAAGCTGAAACCAAAGAAGAGTTGCGCGGGGCCGTCAATGCAACGGTCACGGACGCGGTGGCTAGCTTGATTCTGGCAATTTTCGATTTCACGAAGAACTATCCAAATGCATGGTCGGAGGACTTTCCCCTTCCCAGGAGCAATTTGACGAACACCACAACACAAGCACCTGCTCAAGCAACCGCAAAAGGTCCTGCTCCTGTTCATAGAAGCCCGACCTCCGTCTCTCGCTGGCTGAGCTCGACGCACCCACAGTAATTACGCGTCATACCCTTTTCACCAGCATGTCTATAGTCTTCCGTTTCTGTTGCCTTTCGGATGTTTGACGTCGCAGACATGTCTTCTTCGTAGGCCGACAATACCCCGTGCACCCTACTATATGACATCAAGGGCCAGAAGGTGGCCGTGGGAAAGGCAATGATCGTGAAGCCGAAGGAATGCATGTTCCACAACCGAGAGATGCCCGATGGCGTCTTCAAGGTTAGCGTGGCTAGTGTCTTAGCGGGCTTCGAGGATTTGCCTCCTCCAGTACCAACTGATGACGACGAGACCCCCCTCGAGGATTGGCGCATGCAAGAGATGGTTCTTGACTTGGTCGAAGTCTCTTCTTCGTTTCGAGGCGCCCAGTATCATGCCAACGCCACCTTCTCAAGAAGGTATGAACACCACCCCACCTACCACATTACCAGCACCTGTCGTGGCGGGTGGTAGCGGACGACGTGAGGGAGAGCCTCCATTAGTGCCAGATCATGCCGCCCCCGCTGTCGAAGAAGAAAATGTTGATGACATGGAGGAGGAGGATGATGACGCATAAAAGTATTTCAATACCGCCTACGATGATGGAAGGTTGATGACTCGGGACGACGAAGACTCAGGCTATGAGCGTGGATATGATGACATGATGCTGCCTCATTTGCAGGAGCCGGAACATCCTAAGGAGGAATGTAAAAAGTCTCTCTTCAAGCAATCCTCGCAGGAGACGCCTCCAGATGCCGCCTCTACCCAGCAACTCCCCGAGGCCCGTCAAATTTTTAGCCCGACGACACTTCGGGGGTGGTTAGGGAAGGTATGTTGGGCTCACTACCGCTACCACCCACCAAGAAGCCAAGAAGGAGACCGAAGAATAAATTCCCTAAAGGCGTCAGAGCTGCTTCAAGCAGCCAGCCGTCTCTGAAGCCCCGGGTGGTAGACAGGATACCTGTCGAAGGTAAGAATCGTTTCCATGTCGCCGGTGAGCCGATCCTACCCCCCAAAGCGCTAGATAACATGTTGAACAATGATCTAAGGAGACTCCATGAAGATGTGCTGGCCAAAGAAAAAAGCCTTCTGATCGTGGAAAAACCAGGGTACTCGCTTTACATGGCTCAGGTGCCGGGTGGGAAGTTGTATGTCGACACCTGGCCCGCGAATCAGTTCATCCTGTGATTTGACTACATCTACAACATGTTCCACATGACCAAGCTGGATTTCTAGTTCATCCGCATGTATGCGATGTATCTCAATTACTTCATCAGGATCGAGAACATACGATATATCTGCGTCGCGGACCCGTTCTATATGCACGAGAGCTACTTGGCAGTTTGCAAAGAGCACCATGACTATGCGAGCAAGTACCTCGACAAATTCATGATCACTAATAAGGACAAGGAAGCGATTCTCCTGCCTTATCATCTCACGTAAGTCATCCGCGCATATCCATTCGTAAGTGTCATTAATCATTCCTTTGCAAGAATGAAGGCTAATTAAACGTGTGTACTTCATTTGCGTAGCGGGGGCAGCGCCGTGCTCATCGTTCTGTACCCGGAATACTCCCATGCTATATACTTGGACTCATCGAAGAACATCAAGAAAAAGGATTACACGCACGTAAAGAGAGTTCTCAATAGTGTCATGTTTACCTTCAACATGTCTGGTGGATATATAAAGGTGAAAAGGAACAGGAAGGACGGGCTAGTTTTCCGCCATAAGACCGACTTCTGCTGCTTCCAGCAACCGCACACCAGTCAGGCTGATGGATTCTACCTCATGCATCACCTGCTCGAGTATATAAGGGATAATCAACGGCTTTGCATGTCACCTAGTACCGAAGATGCCGAGATTGTCAGCTGGGCCACAAGCATAGGACAGACACCGGATCATCGACTTCGAGCTGAGTTTTATCACGTACAGTGTGAACTTGCCCAAGTGATGATGAAGCAGGTCCTCAAACCAACAGGGATGTTCTACCATGGGCCAACAATGACGTGGGATGATGTCCGAGCACTGCTACTCGCTCAGCATCTGGACCTTAAGCCTTTCACGAAGCTCGGGTGCTTCATCCCTGACTATGAAGATTGGACTGCCGACATGGAGGACTGATCGCTTTGCTAGTTAATTAGTTTGGGTATATATGAGGATTTCATCACTTATGTTTACTATAAGTTGCCTGTATTTTGCTAATTATGCCTCTTTGTTTTCTTAAGTACATTATGTTGCATATTATCGTTCAATTGATCAACTGTCGATTCAGGTACATAGATCAGATATGGCGAAGGACTGGCACGTCGTGTTCATTGGGAGGGTTCCAGAAGTCTACGACAACTGGCCACACGCTTAGGCCCATGTCTACAGGTACCCGGGTGCTAGCCATAGAGGGTTTAACAGGTGAGACGAAGCGGAAAGTAGTTACTTGAGGTCGACACTCCAGCATGAGCGAGGGCCGGACCGCCGGTGCCTCAAGTACTACATAGTCGCGCTCTTGCTCATGTTGATCGTTCTTCTCCTCTATAACATGGTTTAGATAAAGATGATGAAAACTTGTGTTTGTGCCATGACCATGCATTTGCACTTATTCGAGACATGATCACTCATGGTTATCGCTATTTTTGAGATGTGGTGATATTTGTGTTGAATGATGATGATGGTATGACGAGACTACTGTATGTCTATGATATGATGATGATAGTGTATGTTTAGTATGATCTGATGAAACTAATGTATAGATCCTGTATAAATACATCACAAATACGTATAGGGTGTAAATCTGTGAAAGCAGGAATACTAGCAGTAGCGCTGGAAATCATCTAATAGCAGCGCTGGGTTAGCAGCAGCACTTCGTTTGTCCAAGCGCTACAGACAGTTAGCAGTAGCGCTGGCCTGGCAAACGCTACTATTAACAACACATAGTAGTAGCGCTTGACAGGCCAGCGCTACTGTTAAAACTTAGCTGTAGCGCGATAGCAATAGCGCTGGACCCAGCGCTACTAATATGCATATTTCGAACGCTACTACTAGGGTTTTTCCTACTGGTGTTTTTGCGCATTCAATATGCACCATTCAAAGCCACATCCTCACATTTCAACCATTTCTAACTTCATTTGCTATTTTTCATGCATTTAGTGATTTTTGAGCCGAATGACTCTGAAATTGAAAAGCAGTACAAATGAACTCTACAAAGGTTGAAACTTGGCATAGTATCATCATTTTACCCACATAGCATGTTCTAAAAAATTGAGGAGGGTTATGTCAAATACTGGATACACTTTGTGTACAAACTGGACCATCTTGCTCGCAGTATCACTACAAGAAAATTGAGATACGATGACGAAAATCCTCATGACCGTGGTTGACGACGTCATGAAAGTATATAATGTGTGATGTTTCGGAAGCCGCGTCATTGATTACCATAAGTCAGTGACGACTAAAGTCACTGAATCCCCTAAGCTGGCTGCCAATTTTATGATATTTTGGTAATTTCCGTGATGAATCTACTATAGTCATCGATATTACAAAATGTGTGGTGCTCATATTTTTTCATCATCTATCTATACTTATGTATACTAATTAGACATTTTCTGAAAATTCCCACGTCAATTAGAATTTATGGACCGTTAATCTTATGGGACCGAGTTAAACGGTGTAGATTAACCCATGTAATTCTTGCGCCGAAAAAAAACACTCAGTTTGGAAAAACAAATAAAAACAATATATCTCCACGTTAAACTGTTCTATCAAGAAATAATAGTGCAGTCTCGTATTAAACTGTTTGTAAGGAAACAGGACTCTGCATTTATAAAAAATAAATAGAAGAAATAGCATGCCGCTCGGCTGACTCAAAGATTCCTTTCCTGCCATATACGAAAGTCACGGGTAGGTATTGACTTACACGTTCTACCTAAGCAAGCAGATGGATTGATTCTTCCCTGAGCAAAAACATGTACGTGGCAAAATAGGTGCGGCCGGCTAGCTTAATTGATATGACTTAGCATAACCTAGAACATGCACACATGCAACATGGCACAGCCACGTGCCTGTTCTTTTATTGTTTCACCAAACCGGATGATTCTCATCTGATCTATTTCCTCCATCTCAAACAATGCTAATATGACTATTGGAACAAATTTATGTAAAGAACCTGGCAACCCTGACATTGTTCATGTTTCACGTTTTCTATTTGCTTCATATTAAGATTAATTGACAACATCATGTCGATATGGTAAGAATTATTTCTATGTCTCTTATAAGCTACTTCCTTCGTCCGAAATTATTTGCCACAGAAATGAGTAAAATTTAATGTATTTAAAATTAAAATATGTCTAGATACATTCAGTTCTTGTTTCCGGACGGGGGGGTATATGCTAACAAATGGAACCCTCTACACAAGAAATTCTTCCACATTAATGGAATCATATACTCCTTTTTCATGTATCTTAATTTCAACTGAATTAATTTGTTGGTGCTTTTGACCATGTGTATTCTCCTACTTAATTAATACATTATTTTCAAAAAATTCTCTCCGGGTTCTTCACTATACATGTACAACGATGCCACACAGGTGGACCAATGAGGTACTTCGGCCAATCACCTGAGCTGTTGACGTCACCATCATCGGTGAATTGGGATTTGACTCAAAAGTTCCACCATTCTATCACATCCCGGGTTCAGGTTCTATGCCCTTTATCTAACCATGGATACATACACAAACGAGACGTATGCAACTGTTTTACGCTCAACAATGGAGGCATGAGATTTCATAGGTGACAGTGTATCCTTAAGTCCATATATTGCTACTGTCCATTAAGTTACATGACTCCTTTGATCATTTCTTTCCTTGACCCAATACAATAAGAGGTCAACATACAAAGGGCATGTCACACATGGTCTATGATGCTCGATGCAGGATGCCATGATGAAGTACATGTTTCGATGTTCGTATTTTTTTTCCATAGGCTCTTAATAAGTGTTATTCTTCCCTATATTCGACGACATAGGCCCTTTGGAAGTTATGATGTTCTCTTCTTCGGATATTCTTAAGTTGTTATGTCATTTAGTTATTTGGTGTACCGTCAATCATTGACATTGATTCACTCACTTCAGCAAGCATTCTCCTTAAAATACACAGATTTGATACATCGTTTATTAACAACTAGCTATTGACGTCGACGTCATCTATGAATTGGGGTTTGACTGAAAAGATCCACCATCGTATCACTTCTCAGATTCAGCTTATGTGCCCATTATCTAACCATAGTTACATATGTAGACGAGACGTATGCAACCATTTTACGGTCAACAATGGATGCATGGGATTTCATAGGTGACATTATATCGTTCAAGCGGTACATTGCTACTCTCCATTAATTTACATCACTCCTTTCATCATTTCTTTCCTTGACCCAGACCAATAAGAGCTCAACATACATATGGCATGTCACACATGGGTCGGGCTATGATGCTCGAAGCAGCATGACATGATGAAGTACATGTTTTAATGTTTTTTTCATAGGCTCTTAATAGGTGTTATTCTTCACTATCTTCGACGACATAGGCTCTCTGGAAGTTATAATGTTCTCTTCTTTAGAAGTTCTTAAGTTGTTATGTCATTTAGTTCAAATTTATTTGTTGTACTGTCAATCATTGAGATTGATTCACTCACTTCAGTAAGCATTCACCTTAAAATATACTGACACTAGTAGAAAACAGGGCATTGCTTCGGGCCGGGCCAGCACATTAGTCCCGGTTCAGTCACGAACCGGGACCAATGGGGGCAACGGTCCCGGTTCGTGAGGCCAGGGGGCCGGGCGGGCCATGTGGGGAATTGGTCCTGGTTCGTATGGAACCTTTGGTCCTGGTTCTAGACACGAACCGGGACCAACGTGCCTCGCTCCTGGCCCACAACCATTGGTCCCGGTTCGTGGCTGGATCCAGGACCAAAGGGGGTCCTTTAGTCTCGGTTCCAGCCACGAACCGGGACCAATGAAATGCCTATATATACCCCCTCGCCAGCGAGCAGAGCACTCCACACTGCTCTGTTTTTTTGGCCGGCGAGGGGAGAGCTTTGTGGTGCCCTAGCTCACCTCCTATGCACATGAGGTGTTTGATGAAATGCCTAAGCCAAACTTAAGCTTTCTCCTCTCAAAGCTCCTTTTCCAAACTCCATTTTTGTCAAGATTTGTCTAGGTTTGGCAGTCCGTCCTGTCCCATCCCCTTCCTGAAACCGCCGTCGATCGCCCGCGCGTGGTGAGCCTCTTGATCTTATGTTCTTGGTAAAAGAAAATATACTTACTCGTGTGATTTTCTTACTTTTATTATTGTTCACTTCTCTATTCATGATATGTTGTAATGGTTTTTAATACACTTTATTATATAACGCACGCAGATGAACCGGCAATGGATGTACGGTGACCGACGCACCTCCGAGTATATTAAGGGCCTGCATAATTTTCTCGAAGCAGCTGAGGCAAACAAGCAGAATGGTTTTATGCCTTGCCCATGTACTGTCTGTGAGAATACGAAGTCTTTCTCCAACTCTAAAACCCTTCACTTCCACCTGCTTCAGAAGGGTTTTATGCCACACTATAATGTTTGGACCAAGCACGGAGAAAGAGGGGTTATGATGGAAGACAACGAAGAAGAAGAGGATGACGACAACTACCCTCCCCCTGAATACGATGATGCTGCAATGGGGGAAGATGAAGATCAAGAGGAACCAGACGATGTGCCCAATGATGATCTTCGTCGGGTCATTGTTGATGCACAAAGAGAATGTGAAAGTGAAAGGGAGATGTTGAAGTTCGATCGCATGTTAGAGGATCACAAAAAGGGTTGTACCCAAATTGCAAAGATGACAACAAAAAGCTCAGTACTACACTGGAATTGCTGCAATTTAGTTCGCTGCTGAAAATAATGAAGAAGAAGCTTCCAAAGGATAAGGAATTGCCCGATAGTACGTACGCAGGAAAGAACGTTGTATCCCCTCTAGGATTGGAGGTGCAGAAGATACATGCATGCCCTAATGATTGCATCCTCTACCGCGGTGAGTACGAGGAACGGAACGCATGCCCGGTATGTGGTGCATTGCGGTATAAGATCAGAAGAGATGACCCTGGTGATGTTGAGGGCCAGCGCACGGGGAAGAGGGTTCCTGCCAAGGTGATGTGGTATGCTCCTATAATACCAGGTTGAAACGTCTGTTCAGAAACAAAAAGCATGTTGAATTGATGCAATGGCACAAAAAAGACCGTAAGAAAGACGGGAAATTGAGAGCACCCGATGACAGGTCGCAGTGGAGAAAGATCGAGAGAAAGTGCAGTGACCCGAGGAACGTATAGTTTGGTTTAACTGCAGATGGCGTTAGTCCTTTTGGGGAGCAGAGCAGCCAGTGTAGCACATGGCCTGTGACGCTATGTATGTATAACCTTCGTCCTTGGTTGTGCATGAAGCGGAAGTTCCTTATGATGCCAGTGCTCATCCAAGGCCCTAAGCAACCCGGCAATGACATTATGTGTACCTAAGGCCATTAGTTGATGAACTTTTACAGCTATGGAATGGAAGAGTGTTGGGGAACGTTGCATGGGAAACAAAAAAATTCCTACGCACACGCAAGATCTATCCATTGTGATGAGCATCTACCAGAGGGAGAGTGGATCTACATACCCTTGTACATCGCTAAGCGGGAAGCATTGAGAAACGCGGTTGGTGTAGTCGAACATCTTCGCGATCCGAATCGCCGAGCGTCCCGCTATCATATCGCGATCCATCCTGTGACCCAATCACGATCCGTCCCGCGAACTCATCACGATCCGTCCCGTGATCTCATCATGATCCGTCCCCTGATCTCATCACGATCCGTCCCATGAACTCATCACGAACCGCCTCGCGATCTTGTTCACGGTCCTTCCGATCTAGCGCCGAACAGACGGCACCTCCGCGTTCACCACACGTGCAGCTTGATGATGATCTCCACCGTCTTGATCCAGCAAGAGAAAGTGGAGAGGGACAAGAGTTCACCATCAGAGTGACGACGCTTCGGTGATGGTGGTGGAGCATTTCCGGCAGGGCTTCGCCTAAGCGCTGTGGAAATCCGATCTAGAGGAGCACCGGTGGAACGGGTAGCACGTGGCCGTAAAATCTGTGAAAAAACCCTCTATTCCACTAGTATATATAGGAGGAGAGGAGAGGCAACCTTGGCGCAAGGGCTAGGCCCTCTTGGAGTCGGCCGGCCAAGGTGGAGGAGTCCTACTCCTCCTCCACTCCTAGTAGGAGTAGGACTCTTCCTTTTTTGCCTTTTTCTCCACTTTTCTCTTTGGGATTTTTCTCTCCTGCTGCATGGGCCTTGTGTGGCTATTCCACCAGCCCACTAAGGGCTCGTTAATACTCTCCCACAGACCATGAAGCCTCTTGGGTCGAAATACCCCTCCCGGAGGTCTCCCGGTACACTACCGGCACTCCCGGTACACTACCGATGAGCCCGAAACTTTTCCGGTGACCAAACTGGGACTTCCTATATATGAATCTTTACCTCCGGACCATTCCGGAGCTCCTCGTGATGTCTGGGATCTCATCCGGGACTCCGAACAACCTTCGGTTACCACCATACATAACTCTACACTATCGAAACGTCACCAAACCTTAAGTGTGCAGACCCTGCGGGTTCGAGAACTATGTAGACATGACCGAGACACCTCTACGGTCAATAACCAATGGCGGGAACTGGACCTCCACATTGGTTCCTATATATTCTACGAAGATCTTTATCGGTCGAACCTCTATGTCAAAGATTCAGTTAATCCCGTATAACGTTCCCTTTGTTCTTCGGTATGTTACTTGCCCGAGATTCGATCGTCGGTATCTCCATACCTAGTTCAACCTCGTTACTGGCAAGTCTCTTTACTCGTTCCGTAATACAAGATCCCGCAACTAACAATTAGTCACGTTGCTTGCAAGGATCATTGTGATGTTGTATTACCGAGTGGGCCCCGAGATACCTCTCTGTCACACGGAGTAACAAATCCTAGTCTCGATCCATGCCAACTCAACAGACACCATTGGACATACCTGCAGAGCACCTTTATAGTCACCCAGTTACGTTGCGACGTTTGATACACACAAGTCACTCCTCCGATATCCGTGAGTTGCATGATCTCATGGTCATAGGAACATATACTTGACATGCAGAAAAGAGTAGCAACACACTGACACGATCATATGCTACGTTTGTAGTTTGGGTCTTGTCCATCACATCATTCTCCTAATGATGTGATCCCATTATCAAATGACATCTCATGTCCATGTCTAGGAAACCTGAACCATCTTTTGATCGACGAGCTAGTCTATTAGAGGCATACTAGGGACATGGTTTTGTCTATGTATCCACACATGTATCTAAGTTTGCGATCAATACAATTATAGCATGGATAATAAACGATTATCATGAACAAGGAAATATGATAATAACTAATTTATTATTGCCTCTAGTGCATATTTCCAACAAAGAGGTGTACGTGTGTGGGATGAGAACGAATAGGAAGAATTTTACCTACATGCGTTGTTGTTTGTAACCATCAATGATTGGCCTGCTCTTAGTAACCTTTCAGGACAGACAAACAAGGGATACCACACGTGCACACACTGTTTAGATGACACCGACAGTATATATTTGGACAAATATAGGAAGAATGTGTACCTGGGGCATCGTCGATTTCTTCTGACCAACCATCAATGTCGAAAGAAAGGAAAGCATTTCAAAGGTGAGGCGGATCACCGGAAGAAGCCCGCTCTCCGTACTGGTGATCACATACTTGATATGGTCAATGATTTACAAGTAGTATTTGGAAAGGTTCCTAGCGAACTATCTCTTCCGAATGACGCTGACAAACGCGCACCCATGTGGAAGAAGAAATCTATATTTTGGGACCTAACCTATTGGAAAGACCTAGAGGTCCGCTCTGCAATCGACGTGATGCACGTGACGAAGAATGATTGCGTGAACTTGCTAGTCTTCTTGGGAGTGTATGGGAAGACGAAAGATATACTAGAGGCACGGGAGGAACAGCAACGTGTGCATGAAAAAGACGGCATGCATCCAAAGCAGTATGAAGGTCCTGCCAGCGACGCTCTTACCAGAGAAGAGAAGGAAATCTTCTTTGAATGCCTGCTCAGTATAAAGGCCCCGTCTGGCTTCTCATCGAATATAAAGGGAATAATAAATATGGCAGAGAAAAAGTTCCACAACCTAAAGCCTCATGACTGCCACATGATTATGACGCAAGTGCTGCCGGTTACATTGAGGGGGCTTCTATCGGAAAACGTTCGATTAGCCATTGTGAAGCTATGTGCATTCCTTAATGCAATCTCTTAGAAGGTGATCGAACAGAAATCTTGCCAAGGTTAAGGAGTGATTTGGTGGAATGTCTTGTTAGTTTCGAGATGGTGTTCCCACCGTCCTTCTTCAATATCATGACGCACGTCCTAGTTCATCTAGTCGACGAGATTGTTGTTTTGGGCCTTGTATTTCTACACAATATGTTCCCCTTTGAGAGGTTCATGGGAGTCTTAAAGAAATATGTTCGTAACCGTGCTAGGCCAGAAGCAAGCATCTCCATGGGCCATCAAACAGAGGATGTCATTGGGTTTTGTGTTGACTTCATTCACGACCTTAAGAAGATTGGTCTCCCTCAATCGCGGTATGAGGGGAGACTGACTGAAAAAGGCACGCTAGGAGCAGACTCAATAATATGTAGGGACGGGCATTCTTGGTCTCAAGCACACTACACGGTTCTACAGAATTCCACCTTGGTGACCCCGTATGTTGATGAACACAAGAATATTCTGCGCTCCAAACACCCGGAGCAATGTGACGTGATTACATATGAACACATCAGGACTTTCGGCAGTTGTTTGCAAACACGTCTCATGGGTGAGAACACTGTTTCTGATGAGTTGTACACATCTCATGAGTGACAACACGTCTCATGGAATACATTTTACACGATCGCCCAAGATGAAAAGAGCACCAACCAAAACAACGGTGTCCGCTTTGATATAGCAACCAAGAGGGGAAATGACACATATTATGGATACATGGTGGACATATGGGAACTTGATTATGGACATGATTTCAAGGTCCCTTTGTTTCAGTGCAAATGGGTCAATCTATCAAGAAGCGGGGTACAGGAAGACCCATAGTACGGAATGACAACAGTGGATCTGAACAATCTTGGGTACACAGACGAACCATTCGTCCTAGCCAATGATGTGGCGTAGATTTTCTATGTGAAGGACATGTCTACCATACCGAGAAAAAGATAAGATAAGGAAGTGAATACATCATACGATGACCCAAAGCGCCACATAGTTCTTTCAGGAAAAAGAGACATCGTGGGATTGGAGGCCACGACGGACATGTCTGAAGATTATGAAAAGTTTCATGAAACTCCTCCCTTCAAAGTCAAGACTGACCCAAGCACCCTGTTAAACGATGAAGATTATCCATGGTTACGGTGCAATAAGCAAAGGACACAAGCGAAAAAATAGTGAAGACTTTCTCTCCACAACTATATCATTGCAGTGAAGTGTGAAGAAATGAAATCCCTTTTGTAACACATGAGTTTTCGTCCGAAACCCTAATACTTCGAAAGAGATTTTCTTTTTTGTACACGAAGTGCATCCAGTTTTTACCGTAACCCTCTCAACTTTTTATGACATGCTATGTGGGCGAAATGATGATATCATGCCAACTTTCAACCTTTACGGAGTTCATTTGAAGTGCTTTTCAATTTCAGTGTCATTTAGCTCAAAAAAATCAGTATGCGCATGAAAAATACCAAATGAAGTCAGAAAGGGTTGAAAATTGATGATGTGGCTTTGAATGGTGCATTTTGAGCACACAAAAAGTATGGAGTGGAAATATGCCCTAGAGGCAATAATAAATTAGTTATTATCATATTTCATTGTTCGTGATAATCGCTTATTATCCATGCTATAATTGTATTGAATGGAAACACATTACATGTGTGGGTAAATAGACAACACTTTGTCCCTAGTATGCCTCTAGTGAACTAGCTCGTCGATCAAAGATGGTCAAGGTTTCCTAGCCATTGACATGTGATGTCATTTGAATAACGGGATCACATCATTAGGAGAATGATGTGATGGACAAGACCCAAATTACAAACGTAGCATATGATCATGTCAGTTTATTGCTACTGTTTTCTGCATGTCAAAGTATGTGTTCCTATGACCATGAGATCATGCAACTCACTGACATCGGAGGAGTACCTCGTGTGTATCAAACGTCGCAACGTAACTGGGTGACTATAAAGGTGCTCTACAGGTATCTTCGAGGGTGTCTGTTAAGTTGGCATGGAGCAAGACTGGGATTTGTTACTCCGTGTCAGGGAGAGGTAACTCAGGGCCCACTTGGTAATACAACATCACAATAATCCTTGCAAGCAATGTGACTAAGTGTTAGTCATGGGATCTTGTATTATGGAACGAGTAAAGAGACTTGCCGGTAACGAGGTTTAACTAGGTATGGAGATACCGACAATCGAATCTCGGGCAAGTAACATACCAAAGAACAAAGGGAACATCATACGGGATTAACTGAATCCTTGACATAGAGGTTCGACCGATAAAGATCTTCGTAGAATATGAAGGAACCAATGTAGAAATCCAGGTCCCGCCATTGGTTATTGACCGTAGAGGTGTCTCGGTCATGTCTACATAGTTCTCGAACCCGCAGGGTCTGCACACTTAAGGTTTGGTGACGTTTCGGTAGTATAGAGTTATGTATGGTGGTGACCGAAGGTTGCTCGGAGTCCCGGATGAGATCCCGGACGTCACGAGGAGTTTCAGAATGGTCCGGAAATGAAGATCGATATATAGGAAGGTGGTGTTTGGACTCCGGAAAGATTTCGGGCACTTTCGGTAGTGTACCGGGAGTGACGAATGGGTCCCAGGGGTCCACCAGTGGGGCCAACCCACCCCATGGGCCAAAGTGGCGACCCACCAGTCCCTAGTGGGCTGGTGGGGGCTTCCAAGGTGCCCTAGGCGCAGGGGAGAGAGGCGCAAACCGAATTGGGGTGGAGTGCTCCCCAAGTTCCACCTCTCGTGTGAGAGGTGGACTCCCAATTGGAGGAGGACTCCCCCTCCACCAGTTCGGCCGAAGCCAAGAGGGAGCCCTCCCCATGGGCGCAGCCTCCTCTCCCCTCCTCCTATATATACTAGTGGATATCTAGGGTTTTGGCACTGAATTTTTACGGCCACGTGCTACCCGTTCCACCGGTGCTCCTCTAGATCGGATTTCCTCAGTACTTAGGCGAAGCCCTGCCAGAATTGCTCCACCACCATCACCGGAGCGCCGTCACGCTGCCGGTGAACTCTTCTCCCTCTCCACTTCCTCTTGCTGGACCAAGACGGTGGAGATCGTAATCAAACTGCACGTGCGCTGAACGCGGAGGTGTCGTCCGTTCGGCGCTAGATCGGAAGGACCGTGAACAAGATCGCGAGACGGTTCGTGATGAGTTCACGGGATGGATCGTGATGAGATCGCGGGACAGATCATGATGAGATCGCGACACGAATCGTGATGAGTTGGCGGGACGGATCGTGATTGGATCGCGGGACGAATCGTGATGTGATCGCAGGACGCTCGGCGATTTGGATCGCAAAGATGTTTGACTACACCTACCGCGTTTCTTAACGCACCCCGCTTAGCGATCTACACGGGTATGTAGATCCACTCTCCCTCTCGTAGATGTTCATCACCGTGGATAGATCTTGCGTGTGCATAGGAATTTTTTTGTTTCTCATGCAACGTTCCCCAACAATGCCAACTTTCAACATTTCCACGGTTCATTTGAAGTGCTTTTCAATTTCAGGGTTATTTAGCTAAAAAACAGTAAGTGCATGAAAAATACCAAATGAAGTCAGAAAGGTTTGAAAATTGATGATATGGCTTTGAGTGGTGCATTTTGAATGCACGAAAAGTATGGAGTTCAAATAAGTTAAAAAAATGAAATCCATTTGTAACAGATGAGTTTTCGTCCGAAACTGTGATACTTCGAAAGAGATTATCCATTTTGTACACAAAGTGCATTCAGTTTTCGCCGTAACTATCTCAACTTTTTAGCACATGCTATGTGGGTGAAATGATGATACCATGCCAACTTTCAATCTTTTTAGAGTTCATTTGAAGTGCTTTTCAATTTCAGGGTTATTTAGCTCAAAAAAATCAGTAAGTGCATGAAAAATATCAAATGAAGTCAGAAGGGGTTGAAAATTGATGATGTGGCTTTGAATGGTGCATTTTGAACACACAAAAAGTATGGAGTTCAAATAAATTCAAAAAATGAAATCCCTTTAGTTAACATAAAAAAATAACAAAAATGAACATAGGTGCGCTTATGTAAGTAAAATTCGACCGGAAATCAGACTGAAATTCAGTTTGATTTCAGGTCAAATTTTCCCACATAAGGGCATCTATTTTCAATTTGAGAGGAACTCAATAAGGCGGGGAGGGGTGGGCTTATAAACTGGTGCGAGCGCCCCTCTATTGGCGAGGTAGGACTAAACTCCCACCACAGCCAGGACCAACCAGTTAGTCCCGGTCGGTGGCTACAACCGGGACCAATGCAGCAATTTCGTCCCGGTTGGTGGCACCAACCGGGACCTATGGTGTGTGTGTATATATGCAGCACTCATGAAAATTTTCATTTTCATCTCGTAGTTCCCCCCGACGATGCCAACCTCCTCGACGCCGCCAGGCAGCCCCGATGCCGTTGCCGTCGCCCGACCCCTGCCCTGCCCCCCTGAGCCAATGCCGACACCGTCCGCCGCCCACGCCGTCACTGTCGCCCGTGCCCCTGCCCTTCCCCTAAGCCCAGGTCGACGCCGTCCGCCTCCCACGCCATCGCCATCCGCCGCCCCGAGCGCGCCCTTGCGCCCCGACCACCCCCACCGTCGCTGTCGTCGCCAGCTCCCTCGTGTGCCGCCCCCGTCGTCGCCCTCGCTAGCCAACGTCGTCCCTGTCATCGCCCCTGCCCTAGCCCGCCCCTGTCGTCGCCGTTGCCCTCCCCGCTGCCGCTGTCGCCCTCATCGGCCGCCCCCGCTGTGAGCCGCCGCCGCCGCCCCTTGTATTTTTTAATGTATATGTTGTATATGTTTTTTTCATGTATATGTATATATGTTCATGTATATGTGTATGTGTGTGTATGTTCATGTATATATATGTTCATGTATATGTTTTTTTCATGTATATGTGTGTGTATGTTCATGTAAAAAGTCTTCGTTGCTTTTCATATGTACGAAAATGTAGAGTGAAAACGAAAACAAACATATAAGAAAAAACAAAGTAAAAAATGAAGAAGGAAAAGAAAACCGCCCGGCCTGGCCACCACCGCATTTTCATAAAGTTTTTCCACCGAGTCCACGTCGCACCGAGCACCCACGGCGAAGCAAGTATTTTTTTTGCAGGTAGTTTTTTTGTTAAATGAAAATGTTGGCATTGGCTCTATCATCACGCTGGCATCGGCTTTATCTGTCAACAAGGCCATGGGAGCACCCCGGCCCCCTATCATCACGTTGGCCTCGGCTCCCTGAGACCTTTCCAACAGATCCGGAATGTATGTCGTTGTTGATATACCCCCTCCCCGATAACTTCGACATGAGAGGGGAAGTCGGACATGCATGAGAGAGAGGCGGTACGCTCACCTGACCAACTATCGAGGCCACCCAAACCCTAGAAGAAAGAGCAGCGTTGTCGATCTACCCCCTCCCTGATAACTTCGACATGAGGGGGGACGTCGGACATGCATGAGTGAGAGAGGCGGTCCGCTCGCCCGACCAACTATCGAGGCCATCCAAACCCTAGAATAAAGAGTGTCGTTGTCAATCTACCCCCTCCCCGATAACTTTGACATGAGAGGGGACGTCGGACATGCATGAGAGAGAGGCGGTCCGCTCACCCGACCAACTATCAAGGCCACCCAAACCCTAGAAGAAAGAGCGTCGTTGTCGATCTACCCCATCCCTACCCGACCAACTATCGATATTCGAAAGGCTCTTGCTGAACTTCGTACCAAAAAGCTAATTAATTAACCTATCCGAGACTCCGTTACAAAACAATTTTGGAGAGCTTCGTACCATTATGCGCCTGTTACTTCCGGCTAATGATGAAGCCTTGGTTTTCTTGAATCCTTTGACACTAGACAACGTGACATATAGAAGGGTAGATGAGATCAGGAAAAATATGGACCATTTTCTGCACATTTAGAATGGCGCCATTTTGTTAATTGAATCCCTTAAAGGTTAACAGAATCCCTTGTTTGACATTCATGAGAGAGGCGGTCCGGACGTCGGACATTCATGAGAGACGCGGTCCGGACGTCGGACATTCATGTTTGTATATTAATTGCCATGTTGTAATATTTGCAAAAATTATGGATCCAAGAGAAGAAGAACAAGAATAGTTGTTGGGGGACAAAATCCACGGCGGACGTGATATCTTGTCGTTTCTCAACGACACCGATGGTCTGGAAGGAGAGGATTGTGACGGCTCCGGTGATCGAACAATCGAGGAGGAAGGACATGATCATGATGCCTCAGGTGACCGAATGCCGGACGAAGAAGGACACCATGACGACGGCTCAGGTGACCGATCGAAGGAGGGAGCTGTTGCAAAGTCCGGCGAGGTATATATATTAATTAAGTCTTGGCTCCGGTGACTAGCTAATTCATGCATTAATTATTTTCGTATGTACATATATTAATTAACTCTTCTTTCTTCTTTTATAGCCCTCCGGATTGAGCGAAACTTCGGTAACGAGACGAGGCCTGAAGAAGAGGTTGCGCAAGGATGAAAAGTTCACGATCACAGCACTCGTGAATGATGGCCATCCAATTGAACCCAAGCGGACCAAGAACGCATTTTCTGCTCAGTGCGGAGCTATTGTTAGGGACAACATCCCGATCAGCATCAAGGAATGGAATAAGCCTAAGGACGGCGCCCCGGAAGGTGATTATGTCACCGATAGATGAAAAGATGATCTTTGGACCGCGCTGAAGGCAAATTTCACCCTACCGCCAGAGGAGGATCTGAATAAGCTAGTTATAGAGCCACTAGTCAAGGCGTGTGCTCTTAAGAAGATGGCAGATCTATTCAAGAGGTGGAAGAATGAGTTGAAATCAAAGTTTGTCGACAAAGGGAAGACTCCAGAATTCACTTGCTGCAAAGAAGATAAGAGAATACTGGCCCGCATTTGTGGACAACAAGACATCGGACAAGAGTAGGAAAATGTCAGAGACAAATAAGGTCAATGCTGCAAAGAAGCAGTATCACCATCACATGGGGTCACATGGCTCCCTCAAAGCCCGACCATTGTGGGACAGAGCTGAGAATGACATGATTGCTAAAAACATCGAACTGTTGGAAATATGCCCTAGAGGCAATAAATAAAGTGTTTATTATTATATTTACTTGTTCATCATACTCGTTTATTATCCATGCTATAATTGTATTGATTGGAAACACATTACATGTGTGGGTAAATAGACAACACTTTGTCCCTAGTATGCCTCTAGTGAACTAGCTCGTTGGTCAAAGATGATCAAGGTTTCCTAGCCATTGACATGTGATGTCATTTGATAACGGGATCACATCATTAAGAGAATGATGGTGATGGATAAGACCCAAACTACAAACATAGCATATAATCGTGTCAGTTTATTCCTACTGTTTTCTGCATGTCAAGTATATGTTCCTATGACCATGAGATCATGCAACTCACAGACATCGAAGGAGTGCCTTGTGTGTATCAAACATCGCAACGTAACTGGGTGACTATAAAGGTGCTCTACAGGTGTCTCCGAGGGTGTTTGTTGAGTTGGCATGGATCAATACTGGGATTTGTTACTCCGTGTGACGGAGAGGTATCTTAGGGCCCACTCGGTAATACAACATCACAATAAGCCTTGCAAGCAATGTGACTAAGTGTTAGTCATGGAATATTGTCTTACGGAAGGAGTAAAGAGACTTGCCAGTAACGTGGTTGAACTAGGTATGGACATACCGACGACCGAATCTCGGGCAAGTAACAAACCGAAGAACAAAGCGAACATCATACGGGATTAACTGAATCCTTGACATAGAGGTTCGACCGATAAAGATCTTCGTAGAATATGTAGGAACCAATATGGGCATCTAGGTCACGCTATTGGTTATTGACCGTAGAGGTGTCTCGGTCATGTCTACATAGTTCTCGAACCCGCAAGATCTGCACACTTAAGGTTTGGTGACGTTTCGGTAGTATAGAGTTATGTATGGTGGTGACCGAAGTTTGTTCGGAGTCCCGGATGAGATCTCGGACATCACGAGGAGCTCCGGAATGTTCCGGAGGTAAAGATTCATATATAGGAAGTCATGTTTTGGTCGCCGAAAAAGTTTCGGACTCATCGGTGGTGTACCAGGAGTGCCGATAGTGTACCGGGAGACCATCGGGAGGGATATTTTGACCCAAGAGGCTACATGGGCTGTGGGAGAGTGAATACCAGCCATTAGTGGGCTGCTAGAAGTCCCACACAAGGCCCATGTGGCTGGGAAGACAATCCCAAAGAGAAAAAGGTGGAAAAAGGCAAAAAGGCCAAAATAAGGAGGAGTCCTAGTCCTACTAGGATTGGAGGAGGAATCCTCCTCTCCTCTTGGTTCGGCCGAAGCATAGATGGCTTGGCCCTTGGGCTAATCCTGCTCCTCTCTTCCCCTTATATATATTAGCGGTTTTAGGGTTTTTGCACCAGATTTTCAGCCACGTGCTACCAGTTCCTTCAGTGTATAGTTTCTCCTCTAGATCGGTTTTCTGCAGTGCTTAGGAGAAGCCCGTCTGGAATTGCTCCACCACCATCGCCGTGGCGTCATCACACTACTGGAGAACTCGTATACCTCTCTGCTCCCTCTTCCTGGATCAAGAAGGCGGAGATCCTCATCAAGTTGTACGTGTGCTGAACGCGGAGGTGCCATCCGTTCGGTGCTTGATCGGGACGGATCGTGATTGGATCGCGGGACGCTCGGCGATTTGGATCGCGAAGACGTTCGACTACACAAACCGCGTTTCTTAACGCTTCCCGCTTAGCGATCTACAAGGGTATGTAGATACACTCTCCCTCTCGTAGATGCTCATCACCATGGATAGGTCTTGCGTGAACGTAGGAAATTTTTTGTTTCCCATGCGACGTTCCCCAATGGCGGTATCAGAGCTAGGTGTATGGTAGATGAGATCTTGAGTATAACACAAAGAGTTTGTGGGCGTTGATGCTTATATTGCTTCCTCCCTTGGTCATGCTTTGGTTCAGCGGTATTGTGGGATGAAGCAGCCCAGACCAACATTACTCTTACGCTTAGGAGAGGCCGGTTCCCTAAATGGCAACTTGTTGCAAAAGATGGCTGGCGGGTGGCAGTTTCTCCTACTTTAGTTGGATCGGATTCGACAAAGGCGGTCCTTGAGAAGGTTGAAAAGCAACTTATCTATCACCGTTGTGGTTTATGCGTAGGTGAGAATTGTTCTTGCTAGATACCCTTAGCAGCCACGTAAACCTTGCAACAACGATTAGAGGATGTCTAACTTGTTTTTGCAGGGTATGTTGTGATGTGATATGGCCAATTACATGATGTGATATATGTGATGTATGAGATGATCATGTGTTGTATAGAATATCGCGACTTGCATATCGATGAGTACGGCAACGGGTAGGAGCCATAGGGTTGTCTTTAATTATTGTATAACCTGCGTGTCAATCATTAAGCGTTATGTAATGCTTTACTTTATCGCTAAACGATAGCAATAGTAGTACAAGCATGATGGGCGCGACAACCCCGATGGCGACATGTTGATGGAGATCAAGATGATGGAGATCATGGTGTCGTGCCGGTGACGATGGAGATCATGCCGGTGCTTTCTAGATGGAGATCAAAAGCACAAGTTTATGGCCATATCATGTCACTTATGATTTGCATGTGATGTTAATCCTTTTATGCACCTTGTTTTGCTTAGGACGACGGTAGCATTATAAGGTGATCCTTCACTTAAATTTCAAGATGAATTGTGTTCTCCCCGACTGTGCACCATTGCAAAAGTTTGTTGTATTGAGACACCACGTGATGATCGGGTGTGATAGACTGTACGTTCACGTACAACGGGTGCAAGCCAGTGTTGCACATGCAGAACACTCGGGTTAAACTTGACGAGCCTAGCATGTATAGACATGGCCTCGGAACACAAGAGACCGAAAGGTCGAACATGAGTCATATAGTAGATATGATCAACATGATGATGTTCACCATTGAAGCCACCTCAACTCACGTGATGATCGGACTTGAGTTGGTGAATTTGGATCAAGTGACACTCAGATGACCTGAGGGATGTCAATTTGAGTGGGAGCCTTAGTAATTTGATTAACTAAACTCATTATCTTGAACAATAGTCGAAGTAACCTTTGCATATTTATGTTGTAGATCAATGGCTCGCGCAGTAGCACCCCTGAATTTTAATGCGTTCCTAGAGAAAGCTAAGTTGAAAGATGATGGAACTAACTTTGTTGACTGGGCCCATAATCTGAGGATTATCCTCATGGCTTCCCAGAAATCTTATGTCCTTGATGCACCGCTTGGAGACCAACCAGAAGATATGACCTCCGAAGACGTTAAGAACGCTTGGGAGCACGTGCTAGAGATTACTCCATAGTTAAGTGTGCAATACTGTATGGCTTAGAACCGGGACTTCAAAGACGTTTTGAACGTCATGGAGCATATGAGATGTTCCAGGAGTTGAAGATTATCTTTCAGAAGAATGCCCGAATCGAGAGGTATGAGCCTCCGATAAGTTATATGCTTGCAAGATGGAGGAGAATGGGTCTATCAGTGAACATATACTCAGAATATCTGGATATTCGACTCGTCTAGCGGAGTTGGGAATTGCCCTTCCGCCAAAGGTGATCATTGATAGAGTTCTTCAATCATTGTCACCTAGTTACAAGAGCTTTGTGATGAACTATAACATGCATGGGATAAACAAGTTAGTCGCCGAGCTGTTTGCGATGCTAAAAGTTGCTGGGTCTGAAATCCAGAAAGAACATCAAGTGTTGATGGTCAATAATACCACTAGTTTCAAGAAGAATGGCAAGGGCAAGGGCAAGAAGGGTAAAACCAAGAAGGATGGCAAAGCAGTTGCTACTCGTGTAAAGAAGCCCAAGCATGGACCCAAGCCAGAAACTGAGTGCTTTCATTGCAAGGGAACTGGTCACTGGAAGCGGAACTGCCCTAAGTACCTGGCTGACAAAAAGGCGGCCAACGACAAACAAGGTATATATGATATACATGTTATTGATGTGTACCTTACTAGCTCTCGTTGTAGTGCCTGGGTATTTGATACCGGTTCGGTTGCTCATATTTGCAACTCAAAACAGGAACTACAGAATAGACGAAGGCTGGCAAAGGATGAAGTGACGATGCGCGTGGGAAATGGTTCCAAGGTTGATGTGATCGTCGTCGGCACACTCTCTCTTTGATTACCATCGGCATTAGTGATCAACCTGAATAATTGTTATTTAGTGCCTTCGTTAAGCATGAACATTATATTTGGATCTTGTTTATTGCGAGACGGTTACTCATTTAAATCAGAGAATAAAGGTTGTTCTATTTATATGAGTAATATCTTTTATGGTCATGCACCCAATGTGAGGTGTTTATTCATATTGAATCTTGATAGTGATGATACACATGTTCATAACATTGATGCCAAAAGATGTAGAGTTGATAATGATAGTACCACTTTCTTGTCGGACTGCCGTTTAGGTCATATTGGTGTAAAACGCAGAGGGAGCTCCATGCTGATGGATTTTTAGAGTCACTTGATTTTGAATCACTTGACACATGTGAATCATGCCTCATGGGCAAGATGACTAAAACGCCGTTCTCTAGAACAATGGAACAGGTAAATGACTTATTGGAAATTATACATACTTATGTGTGTGGTCCAATGAATGTTACAACGCATGATAGATATCATTATTTTCTCACCTTCACTGATGACTTAAGTAGATATGGGTATATTTACTTAATGAAACACAAGTCTGAAACGTTTGAAAAGTTCAAGCAATTTCAGAGTGAAGTTGAGAATCATCGTAACAAGAAGATTAAATTCATGCGATCCGATCGAGGAGGTGAATATCTGAGATATGAGTTTGGCAGTCACTTAAGAAAGTGTGGAATTTTTTCACAGTTGACACTGCCTGGAACACCACAGCGTAATGGCGTGTCCGAACGTCGTAATCGAACCTTATTAGATATGCTACATTCTATGATGTCTCTTGCTGATTTGCCACTATCATTTTGGGGTTATGCATTGGAGATAGCTGGATTCACTTTAAATAGGGCACCATCGAAATCCATTGAGACGACACCATATGAACTATAGTTCGGCAAGAGGCCAAAGTTGACGTTTCTTAAAGTTTGGGGATGTGATGCTTATGTCAAAAAGCTTCAGCCTGAAAAGCTAGAACCCAAAGCGGAGAAATGCGTCTTCATAGGATACTCGAAAGAGACAGTCGGGTATACCTTCTATCTCAGATCCGAAGGCAAAGTTTTTGTCTCTAAGAACGGAACATTTCTTGAGAACGAATTTCTCTCGAAAGAATTGAGTGAGAGGAAAATAGAGCTTGATGAGGTTATTGAATCTTTACTTCAACCAGAGAGTAGCGCATCAAAGAAAGATGTTTCTTTGGAGCCTACGACTGTGGAAGCGGAAGTTAATGATGATGATCATGAAGCTTCGGATCAAGTTACTATTGAACCTCGTAGGTCAACAAGGGCGCGTACCGCTCCTGAGTGGTACGGCAACCCTGTCTTGGAGGTCATGTTGTTGGACAACAATGAACCTACGAGCTATGAAGGAGCGCTGATGGGCCCGGATTCCGAGAAATGGTTAGAGGCCATGAAATCCGAGATAGGATCCATGTATGAAAAAAAAGTATGGACTTTGGAAGTATTACCTGAAGGGTGAAAGGCCATTCAAAACAAATGGATCTTTAAGAAGAAGACGGATGCGGACGGTAATGTCACCGTCTATAAAGCTTGACTTGTGGCAAAGGGTTTTTCACAGGTTCAAGGAGCTGACTACGATGAGACATTCTCACCCGTAGCGATGCTTAAGTCTGTCAAAATCATGTTGGCAATAGCTGCTTTTTTTGACTATGAAATTTGGCAGATGGATGTCAAAAGAGCGTTCCTCAACGGTTTCCTTGAGGAAGAGTTGTATATGATGCAACCAGAAGGTTTTATCGATCCAGAGAATGCTGACAAAGTTTGCGAACTCCAGCGATCCATTTATGGGCTGGTTCAAGCATCTCGGAGTTGGAATAAGCGCTTTGATGAGGTGATCAAAGCGTTTGGGTTTATACAAGTTTATGGAGAAGCTTGTATTTACAATAAAGTGAGTGGGAGCTCTATAGCGTTTCTAATATTATATGTGGATGACATATTGCTGATTGGAAACAATATAGAAACAGATCTAGGAAAGCGTGAAGGAATATTTGAACAAGAGTTTTTCAATGAAGGACCTAGGAGAAGCTGCTTTCCTATTAGGCATTAAGATCTATAGAAACAGATCGAGACACTTAATAGCACTTTCATAGAGCACATACCTTGATAAAGTTTTGAAGAAGTTCAAAATGGATCAGTCCAAGAAGGGGTTCTTGCCTGTGTTACAAGGTGTGAAGTTGAGTAAGACTCAATGCCCAGTGACTGCAGAAGATAGAGAAAAGATGAGTGTCATCCCCTATGCTTCAGCCATAGGCTCTATCATGTATGCAATGCTATGCACAAGACCCGATGTTAGTCTTTCCATAAGTATGGCCGTAAGGTTTCAAAGTGATCCTGGAATGGAGCACTGGGCGGTGGTCAAGAATATCCTTAAGTACCTGAAAAGGACTAAGGAAATGTTTCTCGTTTATAGTCACAACGTAACTAGGTGACTATAAAGGTGCTCTGCAGGTATCTCCGAGGGTGTCTGTTGGGTTGGCATGGATCCGGACTGGGATTTGTTACTCCGTGTGACGGAGAGGTATCTCAGGGCCCACTCGGTAATACAACATCACAATAAGCCTTGCAAGCAATGTGACTAAGTGTTAGTCACGAGATCTTGTATTACGAAATGATTAAAGAGACTTGCCGGTAACGAGGTTGAACTAGGTATGGAGATACCGACGATCGAATCTCGGGCAAGTAACATACCGAAGAACAAAGGGAACATCATACGAGATTAATTGAATCCTTGACATAGAGGTTTGACCGATAAAGATCTTCATAGAATATGTAGGAACCATTATGGGCATCCAGGTCCCGCTATTGGTTATTGACTGTAGAGGTGTCTCGATCATGTCTACATAGTTCTCGAACCCGCAGGGTGTACACACTTAAGGTTTGGTGACGTTTCGGTAGTATAGAGTTATGCATGATGGTGATTGAAGGTTGTTCGGAGTCCTGGATGAGATCCCAGAAATCATGAGCAGCTCTGGAATGGTCCGGAGGTAAAGATTAATATATAGGAAGCCCTATTTTGGTCACCGGAAAAGTTTCGGGCTCATCGGTAGTGTACCGGGAGTGCCGATAGTGTACCAGGAGACCATCGGGAGGGGTATTTCGACCCTAGAGGCTACATGGACTCTGGGAGAGTGAATACCAGCCCTTACTGGGCTGTTGGAAGTCCCCCACAAGGCCCATGCGGCTGGGGAGAAAAGCCCAAAGAGAAAAAGGTGGATAAAGGCAAAAAGGCCAAAATAAGGAGGAGTCCTAGTCCTACTAGGATTGAAGGAGGAATCCTCCTCTCCTCTTGGTTCGGCCGAAGACTGGATGGCTTGGCCCTTGGGACAACCCTCCTCCTCTCTTCCTATTATATATACTAGAGGTTTTAGGGTTTTTGCACCAGATTTTCAGCCACGTGCTACCCGTTCCTCTAGTGCATAGTTTCTCCTCTAGATCGGTTTTCTGCAGTGCTTAGGCGAAGCCCTGCTGGAATTGCTCCACCACCATCTCCGCGGCACCGTCACACTTCCGGAGAACTCGTCTACCTCTCCGCTCCCTCTTGCTGGATCAAGAAGGCGGAGATCGTCATCAAGTTGTACGTGTGCTGAACGCGGAGGTGTCGTCCGTTCGGTGCTTGATCGGGACGGATCGTGATTAGATCACGGGACGCTCGGCGATTTGAATGACGAAGACATTCGACTACACCAACCGCGTTTCTTAACGCTTCCCGCTTAGCGATCTAGAAGGGTATGTAGATCCACTCTCCCTCTCGTAGATTCTCATCACCATGGATAGGTCTTGCGTGAGCGTAGGAAAATTTTTGTTTCCCATGCAACATTCCCCAACATGTTCCAGAGACATATAACTGGCCAGACCATTCAAGGACTTGGTTCTTCGGGGTTGGGGGAACTTTGGACCCTAAAACAGGGAAGTGCCATTGGACGGACGAGCAACTTGCAATACCCATGAACAAGCTTCAGAAGTATATCACTGCAGCGCAGGAAGGGACGTTCATTCCTGACAAAGAGAAGGACGAGCTGAGCACCCTGGACGAACACGAGATACACCAGGCTCCGTTCTGTGGAAGGTTGGGTTTCTCGACGCAAGCGATTACAGAAGCCGGGAGAGAAAGAGGAAAGTGGAGCTGAGCGAAATTCAGAAGCTCAATGAAAGACTACAAAAGCTAGAGGAAGCTGAGAGCCAGCGAGCTGCTGACCAACCATCTCAGCGGCACGAAGCTGCCCCAGAAG
Source organism: Hordeum marinum (assembly GCA_022496015.1). Taxonomy (NCBI): domain Eukaryota; kingdom Viridiplantae; phylum Streptophyta; class Magnoliopsida; order Poales; family Poaceae; genus Hordeum; species Hordeum marinum. Next base: position 7,154,957 of record CM039673.1, read on the forward strand.
CTACCCCGCCATCTCAACGGAGAAGCAGCATCGCTTGCACGGAGCCCGTTCAGCCTGACTTCACGTCTCCTAGCTACCCCGTGGATACTATCACGGAGGCTCAACATTGCGAGCTTATGAAAAAATGTCGGAACCTCACTTTCAAGGCGGTTGTCGGCCCTGTTGCACCTCCTCAACCCAACGGAGCTTTTCACTGTCGTCCGATTCCACATGGCTATACTGTTGTGATGGTGGATGAAGTAATGAAGGAATTTGAGGAGCTCGAGCTTGACCACTCTACAGGTGAAGGAGAGAATAAGCTGGTTCGTGCCCTAAGGAGTACATGTCTATGGAAGAAGGAGTACATCAAGCTTCCAAACTGGATGCCTCCGCCTCCTCCTTCTCCTCAAGCGAATCAGGGCACTCCGGCTCCTCCTCCTCCTCCTCCTCCGGCGAGTGATCAGGGCACACCACCTCCTTCTCCGGCTCCTCCGACGCGTGGGGGCACTCCGCCTCCTCCTTCGCCTACTCCAGCACATCGGAGCAGTCTCCTCAGCCGCGTCGGCAACGGCAGAAGACAGACGCCACCGCTCCGGCTCCTCCGGCGCCTAGTAAGCAACGGCGGAAGGGAGCCGCCGCCGCTCCGGTGGCTAGTAGTACAAGCATAGGCAGGAGGGGATACAGATGCATTCCATCTCTCAAGCCTTTGGAAAAGTTACCATATGAGAGGACCGAGTGTGAAAACGAGGAGATATGTCAGGCCGAATTGAGGGCCCATTTTGCAAAGAAAACTGCACCTCCGAAGGAGAAGGTAGATCCGGTGAAAGCGATGCGCATTATCGATGCCCTGAAGGGACCACCACCGCCTCCGCTGGATTCCAACTTTGACCGCTATATTAAAAAGATATATGAAGATGCGTGCCGGTCGGGAAGTACTTCTAGTGATGCAAGGTTAGCAAAACGAAGAAGTGGGGAAAAAATCCCCATCTCGGCGAACAGGCGAACCAATCGTGCCCCCCGCTCAAGGTGTCTAGTGATATCATCACTAATCATCTGGGGATGGTGCCCGGTACCAAACCTGGTGATTACCTAAGCGATGATGTACAGTTTAAGCCATTGGAGGTAGACGAATTCCGTTACCGGCACGGGCGGCCTCTCGTCAAACCTGATCATCCTCCTCTAACAATGATGATGTGAAAATTTCATGAATGGTACATGAAAACCTATCGCGAGTCTAGGAAGGATTCTTTGATACTGTCAGTTAAAGAGGAGCACGACCTCGTTGGAATGGAACTGTTGCATATTGAATTTGAGGAGATATTCCAGTTATACAATCAAAAGGCCCTTGACAAAACAATCATGACTTACTACTGTCTGTAAGGACTACTTCTATAATTAAGTCTCTATATGTATATAGCTCAGCTCTTTCATTGCATGTATATATAATTATCCTGATTACTATATTATGTAGATTGAAGATCGTCGAATGTAGAAAAGCACAAATCTATGACATTGGGTTCATTAACCCAAATGTCATACATGAGTATAATTTTCAAAAGTATCCCACACGAACTGAGGACAACTTGCTTACAACTTCAAGTGAGTGTTACTGCCTTGTGCATATTGGGTTTCCCTTATTACCCGAGGTTTATAGTAATGTAATTGATGAGTTATGCATGCGTGTGCAGTTTCCACTTTATTCTGCTAGAGATTCAGCTTGAGTGAGGAGTAGTAACCGTCTTTGACTCGAAACGGAAAGATCCCCAGGAATATGCGGACATGACTGAAATTTTTCAGAAGTAAGTTCAATCGATCATTATCGCATCATATTGGCAACTTTGTTCATTTCCTGATATCAAGTAATTATTTTCTTTGTCTGGCAGGATTTGGAAAGAGTTCACAACAATTGTTCCGGCATTGCCGGAGGAGCTGCGATTTACACACCCGAAAGTAAGTACTACTAGCTAGTTCCGCACATCTCCCATTGATTCTAGTTTCATCAATACCATTTATCATGCTTCATTATCAGTTTAATTGAACTCTATTTCTCGTAAAGTGCTTGTGGCAAGAAAACGGGAATAAATTATGTGGATACTACGTTTACGAGTTCATCTACAATGCGACGACCCCTAAGCAGGGCTACTCTGAAAAACAATTTCAAGTGCGTCAGCAATAATATTTATAATTTTATTTTATTACCATATATATGTATTGATCCCCTTCTTCAAATTAGATGTGGCAGATGTGGGATGAACACCTACCACATGATCGCATACGAGCAATTCAAGAAGAATTGGCAGGATTCTTTCTTGACCACGTCATAAATAAAGCCGGAGAATACCATCTCGAAGTTGACATTAGATGTTAGGGCTTGTAAGACATCTTATATTGTATATATGTAGCTAGTAGAGTACCTATCGGATATATACGAAAACTTGTTATACGACCAATCTCTCGGAGAAAAAGAGGTCGATCACTTCTATCTCTATATGTTCATGACGATCTTCTGTACTTAATGGTTCCTTCATTTGCTTATTAGCTAGCGTGTCGAGTTCTCTCTATAGTAGCTAGCGTCGACCAAGCACGGAGAAAGAGAGGACACTTTTCTCTATTAATTAGCTAGCTAAAACAATATAAAACCCCTAAATTAATCGTCCAAAACCTCCTAAACCCTCCCTCCCTTTCAAAAAAACAGGAACTGCTAGATGCTGACGCGTGGATGAGTTTTGGTCCCGGTTCATGTTACCAACCGGGACTAAAGGTCCTCCTGTCTGGGCTCCCAGCACCGGCCACGTGGAGCCGCTTCTGTCCCGGTTGGTAAGCGAACCGGGACTAAAGGTTTTGGGCTTTAGTCCCGATCCTTTAGTCCCGGTTTCACAACCGGGACAAATGGGCCTTACGAACCGGAACAAATGGACCTTTTTTACTAGTGTGATCTGATACATCCCCATATGAACAATCATCTTCTACAATATAGAACCTAAGATACAAATAACCAGCCAGTGCGAATGCATGGGTTGACGACTAGACCAGAGCCTTCATGGTTTATTGAGAAGTAGGACCCACACGTCAGTGTATTTTTATGGTTTCCATGTATGTGCCTTGTACTTTTTCATCTGATATTTTACATGAGTACGTGGTATGTAGTTTTTACCTTTTTATAAGATTATTATTACTATGCACATACAACGTACGTACCTTTCTACAAATATATTTGATTATAGATGTGCACGGTACAATTCAAACTCACTTTTTTTTTGCAAAATCTTCTAATCCATCACAGATCTCGCGTTCCCTCCCTTCTCTGCACGCCATGTGGCACATCCACATGGCCCACCACCATTCACATTTGCAACTGATCCATTGTTGTTATCTCACTATCGCAACAATTAACTCCTAAAATCTAAAAAACAGACGCCCACTGGTTCTCCAAACCGAGCAGACGCGCACGCGTCGTCCGATCTTTTTGCATTGATGGCTGGAACGCGTCAGGTGCTACCTGATCGGGAACGAGCGGCCAGACACTAACGACAAAACTGCATGCGAAACACACGTGAAGACTGCATGTGAGATACGGGATAGTACATGTTCATTTATTTTAGTTTTCAAAATTTTAAAAACTCATAACTTTCAAACCGTGCGTCGGAATTCAGATCCGTTTTCACCATTATAATTCTCGCGGCGAGATCTTTAAAACTAGATCCCGCATGAGTATGTTTCGATGAATTTTTTTATGCCAACTTTGGTGCTATATTGTGCAACTCTATTACTACGCGGTGCAACTTTAGTACTAGATGGTGCAACTTTTTGAAAACCAATTTCGGAGCTACATGATCCATTTTCTTATGATGTTGCAACCTCGTACCCATGATAATCAACTTTTTATGATATGCAACTAGTATGCTTCCATGATCGCACACACGCGGCTATGAAGTTACACTCTCATTGACATAACCATACACGTGCGACCCCGAAGGTGCACACTTTTATCGCATAGAGCTCACACATGATTGAGAGAGTTCCACACGCACCGTGGCATAGTCGCACATGGGTGACCATAGAGCTGCACAATATGCACCTTGACATAATTGCACATTGTCGAGTTGCACACTCTTGCCGCATTGTCGCACATGACATCCACGTAGTTGCACACTCTTGTCGGCATAATCGCACATGCGCGGTCGCGAAGGTGCACACTGTCGTCCGCATCATAGCTCACACATGACTGATTGGGTTGCACACACATGGTGGCATAGTCGCACATGTAAGACCGCAGAGCTACACACTATCGTCAGCGTAGTAGCTACCCACGGCCGCGGTGTTGCACATTTTTGTTGGCATAGTTGCACACGTGTGGCCGTCGAGTAGCACACTCTTGAGTAGCACATGACATCCATGGATTTACACACTCTCGTTGACATAGTCGCACATACGCAGTCACGGAGTTGCACACTCACGTCTGCATAGTAGATCCCGCACGTCTACAACTGGTTGCACACGCGCGGCGTTATAGCCGCACACGCACAACCACGAAATGCACACTCTAGTTGGCGTAGTTGGCCACGGCAACAAACGAAGTTGTACATTCATTGATAGGCAGTTGACCAAGGAAGCGAATGGTGAAATATGCACATCCAGAAATAAAGGAAAAGTCACATATCAACTACTAGGCAGTTGGTCGGGACAAGAGACGAAGTTGCATATCTCATTAGTAGGGGCTAACTTGTGGTGAAGGTGTCATCTATGAAAATTGCATGTACATGGGGTATGAGGAAAACTTGCACATCAACAGTTAGGTAGTTGCACATCGACTGCTAGACAGTTACACCAAACGGGGACTATATTGCACAGGAAAAAGTTCGTCGAAACATAATCATGCAGGATCTAGTTTCGAAGAGCACGTTGCAAGGGTTTCAACCGTAAAAGCGAATCTTAATTCCGATGTTTAGTTTAAAAGTTATAGCTTTTAGAAGAAACTAAACTCCAAATTAAATGTGTTCACGTCTAAATGTTTTTCAATCTTTATTTCAAAACCTGTTGCATGATTTTTTGCCTTCTCTTTATCATAAGACATGAACTTTCCGTTTCTGTTTAATGGGACAAAAACTTACTAAAAATGGTAGATGCTACGAAACGCTAGCGAGCATCCAACCGCTCGCTAGACGCGTCCCAATTAATTTGTTGCGGACCGACAAATACAAAGGCGAGACGATGATGTTGGGACTCCAGATCCCATGCGTGACACCCGGCGCCGGCAATCACCCATAGCGCCAAAGATCCCATGCGTGTCAAACACACTAGTATTATTTTTTAAACTCACTAGTATCTTTTTTTAGCTGAAGGGTAGAATTGAATTGTCTTCCAGCACCCAGAGAATGAAAAAATTATATTTCTTAGGTGGGCTGGTAAAAGTTTTTTGGAGCGAAGCCCATTTGGCTAATCATCATTATCCCATATCATGCCCTCATCTTTTTGCTTTCTCAATATTGATCAAATCTTCTAACAGGCGCCGCCGCCATCGAGACCCAGATGGAAGCCCTGCAGCGCCGCCGCAACTGAGACCCCGAAGGAAGCCCTTGCAGCGCCGCCGCCGATGCAGGCAGTCGTGCTCGGGAGGGGGAGCCCTTCGTGCGCCGGCTCTTCTCGATGTGCTCGAGCTCCTCGTCCATGGCGTGATCTCCGCTGTCGCTGCTGCGTTTCCTCACCGACGCTACGCTCCCGAACGCGACCGACCCAGCAGCTCATTGACGTCTGCATCACCACCTTATTGTCCCTCCTCTCACGGCCACCACAGTGGGAGTAGAGACGCGGTGATACGTCTCCGTCATATCTATAATTTTTGATTGTTTCATGTTAATATTATACAACTTTCACATACTTTTAGCAACGATTTATATGATTTATTGGACTAACCTATCGATCCAGTGCCCAGTGTCAATTCTTGTTTTTTGTGTGTTTTTGTTGCACGGAAATTTCTTGTCAAACGAAGTCCAAACGCTATAAAAATTTCTGGAGTTTTTTTGAAATATTTATGAATTTTAAAAAATGGAATGAATACAAACACATGCCAACGGCCTCCACCCTCCACCAGGGCGCGCGCCAGGGGACCAAAACGCGGACTAGTGGAGGATAGCCAGCTCGTAGGTCGGTTGGAGTTGTACTTCGGGCGCAAGAAAGCTAATTTTCGGAGAAAAATTCTCTCAAAATTTCAGCCCTATTGGAGTTACGGATCTCCGGAAATATAATAAACAGTTTTTGGCCAGAAAACAGGAACGAGAAATAAAAGAGAACAAAGAGAGAGATCCAATCTAGGAGGGAATCCTGCCCCTCCGCCGCCATGGAGGCCATGTACCAGAGGGGGAGCTCTCCCCCCATATAGGGGGTCCAAGGAAGAAGAAGGAGGGGGCTCTCTCCCCCTCTCTCCCGATGGCGTCGAAACGCCGCCGAGGCAAGCATAGTGACGGCAATCTACATCAAAAATCTTGCGGCCGTCAACACCAACTCTCTCCCCCTCTTTCCAGTCGTGTAACACCTCTCTCCATGCTGTAATCTCTACATAAACATGGTCCTCCACTCTATATATTATTTCACAATGATATTTGGCTATCCTATGATGTTTGAGTAGATCTCTTATGTCATATGAGTTAATTATGGTACGATGGTATTGATATGAGTTGCATGTTGATATGGTTTTGTCCTATGGTGCCCCCCGTGTCGCACAAGCGGAGGAGTCACCACTATAGGGTGTTATAATATGTTCATAATTTGGCTATGGTGTGTTGCTTGAGTGAAAGAAGCATGAACACGAGTAGGTGGGTTATGGCGTATGGGAGTAAAGAAGACTTGATACTTAATGTTGTGGTTGGGTTTTACCTTAATGGTCTTTAGTAGTTGTGGATGCTTTCTAGGGGTCCAATCATAAGTGCATATGATCCAAGTAGAGAAAGTATATTAGTGTATGCCTCTCTCTCATTACATATAACAAGTATCTATCGTATCATAATAAATTGGCTAGGGACAATCGTTCTCTTGCGTTACACGAAAAGCTTTCTACTATAGTATTTACTTTTATTGTTCTTTGTATTAAAACATGACCTAACTTTTATATCCACGTCATTTATTATCTTGCAAAGTACTTCTAGTTTTATTCCCGCAAAGTAGTTTCATACTTTTTCTACGTAAAGCAAGCATTAGCGCGCCTAGAGTTGTATCGGTGGACGATAGAACTTGAGAGAATATTAATTCTACCTTTAGCTTCTCGTTGAGTTTGACACTCTTACTTATCAAAAAAGGCTACACACGATCCCCTACACTTGTGGGTAATCAAGACCTTTTGTTGCGTCGTTGCCAGGAAGCAATAGCATGTGGTGAATATTCTCGTGTGTGCTTGTTTTCTTTATTACTAAGTAATTTTTATTTTATGTTATTAGTAGTTTTATATCTTTAGTTATGGACATGGAACACGAAACACCAAAAAAATTTAGTGGTACTTGCTACTCATGGAGATGGGGAACCTCCTAAAACCCTGGATGCTAGTTATGTGAAACACGTTAATTATTCCTTCGATAATCCCGAGAAATCCTCAAGGAACTTTATAATGGGATACACAATTGATCAACGTGAGTACTTTAGGGATTATCTCTTATCTCAAAAAGGGAAACAATTATCGGATCAAATTAGAATACTGGAATGGTTTGCTTGGGATGCATGCTTGAAATGTGGTTATACTTGTTGCTCCAAGATAGAAGCTCCGCACCTTCCCTTTCAATGTACATTTAATGATAATGAAACCTTGGCTTCTTATGCTAAAGGTATTTGTGATTACTATGATGTGGAACTAATAGAAGAATTTGTTACTTTTAAAGGTGCTTATGAAATTGCTTCTTTGATTAAAAAGTATGATGACGATGTTCCTTACAAATCTGAAATTTTTGCCATACTTCAATATTGCCATGATAATTATGAATGCAATTATGATATTATTGAATTTATTGAGAGAATGTCCACTGCCTTGGAAGATACTAATATTTTGCAGGGACCTATGGAAGAAGAAATGAGCTCATTAGATGAAAAAGATAAGGAGGAGAGCGAAGAACAAAAGAAGGAAGAGAGGATTGATCACCCGTGCCCACCTTCTAATGATAGTAACTCTTCAACACGTACATTGTTTAATTACCCTTTGCACATACCGAAGGATGAGTGCTATGATAATTGTTATGATCCCTTGGATTCGTTTGAAATATTCCTTTTTGATGAAATTGATGCTTGCTATGCTTGTGGCCATGATGCCAATATGAATTATACTTATGAAGACAAACTTTCTATAGTTCCTTATGCTAAGCATGAAATTGTTGCTATTGCACCCACACATGACAGTCCTATTTTCTTTTTGGATTCTCCCAACCACACTATATCGTAAAAGTTTGCACTTATAAAGGATTATGTTGATGGATTGCATTTTCCTATTGCTCATGATGATTTTCATGAATATAATATGCATGTGCTTGCTTCTCCTACTTGCAATTATTATGATAGAGGAACTACATCTTCACCTCTCTATGTTTCCAATACTATAAAATTTGAAGAAACTATTTATGCTATGTATTGGACCATACTTAATGTCCATGAATTGTTCTTGTCTGACATGCCAATGCATAGGAAGAGAGTTAGACTTCGTTGTTATATGCTACATACAACTTTGTGCTTACTACTAAATTACAAATCATTGCTAATTAAAATTGGCTTTGATATACCTTGGGATCCGGGTGGATCCATTACTTGAGCACTTTATGCCTAGCTTTATGACTTTAAAGAAAGCGCTGTCAGGGAGACAACCTGGAGGTTTTAGAGTGTCATTTATTTTTGTTGTGTGCTTTTGTATCATATTGTGCCAAGATTTGCCTTTAGGATGATCCATAAGATGATTAGAAACAATGTTGAATATGAAACATAAACTTTGAATCCAGTGCACGAATTTACATTTTTTACTGGAGCATGGTATTGAGCTGAAATTTTAACACGGTATTTTCATACAAATTCTTTATGTTTTCCTAATTGTTCAGAATTGTTGGAGTCACAGAAGTATGGTCAAAGTTGAGATTACTACAGACTGTCATGTTTAAGACAAATTCTGTTTTTGATGTATTGTTTTGCTTATTTTGATGAAACTATCGATTTTATCGGTGGTATAAGCCTTGGAAAAATTATAATACAGCAGGGACAATGCAAATATAAAATATGAATGGGTTTGCAATAGTACTTAAATTAGTTTTTTGATTTATTATACTCATGGATCCTACCATCTTCTGTTAAGTTTTGTCTGAATGAAGTGTTCGAAGATCGAGGAGGTCTCGATATAAGGATAAGGAGGAGAGGCAAGAGTTAAAGCTTGGGGATGCCAAGGCACCCAAGTAAATATCCAAGGAGACTCATGCGTGTTGCCTCGACTGGTCACGGTCAGCATAGGTCAGCGGTACTACCGACTGGACTGTAGCCATACGCGCACACGTGTCAATGGTTATTGTGGCCACGTTGGGACCCGTCGTGGGGGTCTTGTCTTGTCGTCGTACCCACACGTAGTGGGATGAGACGGAAGCCTGCTCGCCTGAAGGTCAATGGGGGAGCCGGCCATGGGGCAGACGGCTGTGACCCAGCCGGCTAGGGCCGAGACGGCTCTTTACAGAGCCGACCGTGAGCCAGCCGGCAATGAGCCTGTCGGTCGTGCGCCAGCCGGCCATGACACAGCGGCGATGTGAATTTCCTTGAAGCTGGGGAGAGAACCATGCTGCTTTGGCCTACCCAGCGGTAATAACCCCGTCAGTAGTCCCCCACGCCGGCGGGGGCATGTGTCTGCCGGACGAGGGGAAGCCGGCGGCTTCCCTCATGCGGCGCCCGCCTCCGGCTTGAATCCGAGCGGTCGGTTGGGATGGCAGCCGCCCCCGATGCCTCGGGTTCTGCCGCGTCAGTCCGGGTCCCGGGGCTACCCGCAACGCGCCACATGGAGCATAATGATGCCACAAGGCCCGCGCTCGGGGGAAGACGAGACATCGCTATGGGCCTAGCCCGCCAGGTCGCGGGCATTGCCCAGTAGGCCTCGAGCCCCAGAGTGGGATTTTCTGTGCCCAGGTGCGACGGTTGCGGCCCGAGATGCCCACGTTCATGCGGAAATCCCGAGGGAGTGGTCGTAGTTACTCCCCACCTCCCCCTGGTGCCGTCCCCTTATTTAAAGGGGAAGGGAGGCAGGCGGAGGCTACCGTGCTCCCATTGCCCCCATCGTCTACTCCTTTCTTGCCCTTTCCGTTCTTCCTCGCGTCGCAGCCCGTTTCGCCCGCTACTTTGCCTGCTCGCCTTCTCGCACCGTCCCTTTGTCGCAATGGCTAAGGGCCGCTCGGGGAGCTGGGATGGCTCCTTGTTACAAAGGCCACCGTCGCGGAGCTCCGCCATGCTCATATGCTGCCTTCGGAGGAGCTCGTGATCGCTCGCGTGCCAGGCGACGAAGTGGTGCCCGAGCCGCAGGTGGGGGAGCACGTCTTCTTCGCCTGCCATTTCTCTCATGGCTTCAGGCTGCCGGTTAGCCTTTTCTTCCGTCTTCTGCTCGACACATTCGATATCCAGCTGCACCACCTTGGCCCCAACGCCATCCTCTATATTGAGGGCTTCGTGACCCCGTGTGAGGGTTACCTGGGGATGCTCCCCTATGTGAAGCTCTTCAAGAAGTTGTTTTTCCTCAAGGCATTGAAGAACGCCGAGGAGCCGTATGTCTGTGGGGGCACGGCGGTGTGCTGCCGTGGCTCGCACTTCCCGCACTTTAGCCAATTCAAATCCATCAAGGTCTGGCACCGGACATTTCTACGTGAAGAACGCCGACCCACAACGGGACTACATCCGGCTGCTGGCATTTGTCAATGCCCCATCCTCCAGAGTGAATTGGTCAGGGACCGCACTACGCAGAACCACGCTTGAAGAGCTCGTCTGGCTCGTGGAGATGAGGAGCGGGGAAGGGCTGGTCACCTCCGACCTTGTGGCTGCCTTCATAGCGCGCCAGGTGCTGCCTCTCCAGATGAGGTTGCACCGGATCTACGACATGTTCGGCTCCTGGGACCCCTGTCAACTATCGACCATCGAGCTGACGCTGACTCAAGTGGCGAAGCGGGTGAACGCCAGCACAACCTTCCAGCTGGCGACGGGGACCTGGTCCTTCGGCAAGGAGTCGTATGACCGGCACAACCCGACACCCTTGGTATGTCCTATCGAGGTGACCTTTCCTTCTTCTCTGAATTTTATCGGCCGGCTGTCGATCTTACTTATCGTGCTGACCGCAGCTATTCGTTCAACAGAAAACGTCGAGCGGTCCGCACCCCCAGATCTTCGAGGCGAAGCACGCCTAGTCTGACTTCGAGGACTACGAGCTGGGAGGAGGACCTGAAGAAGAGGTCGGATCCTCAGGGGAGGTCGAGGCGGCGGGCCACCTGGGAGCTGGCGGGTCCAGAGCGGCTGGTGAGTTCCTCTCTGGTCCCTCGATCAAAGATTGGACCGACGATGACGACGATGATGACAACTACATCTGAATCCTGAACATGCCTCCTCCCTCGGTTTGATAGGGCCCGCGCGGGCGGGACGAGGAGCAGTCGGCGCATGCCCCGGCTACCGGGACCTCTAGCCGGTGGAAGAGGCCGCCTCAAGAGGAGCCGGTGGCCCACCGCCGGCTCAAAAATGGCCGAACGCGGTCGCGTCAAAGCCGTCAGCGCGCGCCAAGAGGGATCTGCCCGTCATCGTAGGGTGAGTGTCTTTTTTTTAGTGTAGGTTCTTCTTGAAGAGTCGCGCATCGTCAGATATCTGAGCGTTCGCCTGCTCCAGGGACCCCATCGAGCTCCACGAGGGGGAGCCGGCAGCCAGACCGTTTGAGGCGACGAGCCGGCTGGCATAGGAGCATGCAGCCACGCTGCATGAGGAGAAAAGGAGGCTCGCGGAATTGCAAGCCTCGAACTCAGTCGCCCCGGGCGGACCCTCTCGCTCTGGGCTTCGAGCGGCAGGAGACAGAGGAGGTCGGCGGACCCCACCCCAGCGGCGAACTTGGCGGCGGAGTCGGCTTGTACGTCGAGACCCTCGTCAAGCGAGCCGTGATGACCGGCTGCGGAGGTGGCCAAGCTTCCATCCACGGAGGAGACGGCCCAACCGAGGGCGGCAGCCCCGGTGCCGGCCTGCGAGGAAACCCGGTCGATGGAAACGGTGGTGGTGCCGCCCGTTGCCAAGCCGGCCCAGGTGGCGCCGGAGGTGCCGTCCATGGAGACGGAATGCCGGATGTCGTGACCAACGTGCCGAGCCGGTAGGAGGAAGAGGCGGTGGTGGCGCCGAACATCAGACAGCCAGGAGGCGGCTCCCGCGCCCTCATCGTTCTCAACCGTCCTTCAGCAGCCGGTGCCACGGCGAACGCTAGAAAGGACAGCGAGGAGAGCCGGTCCCAGTGGTCCATGCTGGACGTGATCTAGGACTGGGAGGCGCTGGCACGCATCCCAGCTGTCCCGCCTTTGTCGGCCGGTGGCTCGGTCCTAGCTCTTGGGGAGCTGGGCGGCGTCTTGGCACAGCGCCACGAGGAGCTGGCCAAGTTTGCCGAGGTGGCCGACAGCGCCCTGCAGCGCGTCGAGGTACGTTCTGTCTTTATCGAATTTCTTTCAGTGGGGACGCACAAACGCACCCACTGGGTGTAGCCCTTGAGATGCAGGCCGGCTCACCGGCTGTGGGGCAGCCGGGCAGGATCTTCTTTTGCTTGCGGTTTGCTTTCTTTTGCTTGCTTTCTCTTCTGTCCTCCAGTGCGGGCGCGCGAGTGCACCCACTGGATGTAGCCCCCGAGATGCGGTCCGGCTAACTGCCTGTGGGGCAGCCTGGCCGGATCTCATTTTTCTCATACTCCCTTAACCTGGCGCCCTAGGGAAGGCTGGGAATGCCCGGCGGAAGGAAATCTTCGATGAAGCGGTCGCCATCAACAACCGTGGGAAGCACGGCTTCTATTGGTTGGAGGAGGAGTTGAGCGTCCTCTGGGAGGAGAAGGCTGGGGCAGTCTCTGAGCACGACCGGCTGACGCAGAGCATCCAGGTGATCACTTTGGAAAGGGACCAGCTGGGCGCCCTGGTGGTGGATAGGCAGGTGGCCCAAGACCACCTGAAAGCCGAGGTGGTGCGGGAGATGGCGGCCATCAAGGAGGCGCCTTAGGACGCCCAATGGACCGCCTCCCTCCAAAGGAAGGTGACCCGCCTCGAGAGGACGTTCGAGGAGCGCAAGGCTTCCCTTCGCCGAGATGGAGGCAGCGCTCGTGTCAGAGCGGGACTCGTCGCTGCACTTCGCCCTCGAGTTGGACGACTCCTTTCAGCATAAGTGTGAGTTTTCTTTTTGGGCCGGCTGCGTTCTTCTTACCTTTGGGTTGCTTTTTTTTGATCCTCCCCTCTCTTTTCCAGAACGCTTCCCAGAAACCTAGCACCGTGCTGAGCGCGCCATGGCGGAACACCAGGAGTATCTCCGGGAGCGCGGGCGCGAGATCGAAGAGAATGCCGGTTGGGACATGGCGGAGCTTGGGATAGCCATGGAGAACCGGCTGATCCATCTTGAGCACGGCATCGAGCGGCTGAAAACGGTCGGCAAGGCGGTGATCGCCGCCTTGTGGTTGGGTCGTGGGGCTCTAGAGAGTCGCGCGGCATTGTGGCTGGAGAACGTTGTGGCCTGGCTGGAGGTCTGGAAGGCGTCCGTAGCTCGAGCCGGGACGCAGTGCGCCGCCTCGTGACGTACCGGTAGCCTGAGTCCCCGGGCGTTTTACTTGTTTCTACTTTTGCTGTATGTTAGACTCAATTCCACCCACTCGGGGTGTATGTAATGAACCTATGGCTGGTGGCCTTTTCAAGTTTTTATTAGTTTGCACTTTGAATGTTGAATGTGTTGTTATCATGCGTGCGGGCTCGTCGTTACCCCTTTTTCGCCCCCTTGGTTCCGTTTGCTTGTCCCCTTTTCCCCTTTGGTTTTGGCCCCGCCAGCCCGCCAGCAAGGAGCCAGTATGTAGTTGGGTCGGGGTGTCCGCCTCGAGGGAGCCGGTGCTGAGCTTGGGAACCGCAAGTCTTTTGGGTAAGATGAGTGGCAGAGGCGAGAAAGTGGTCCGACTAGACCTAGCCGGTGACCCCCTTGCGATCAATTTTTCATGTGTGCTAAGTTTCGCCGCCCCGAGGCCCCGTCAGCCGGATAGCCGGGAGCCGGTCGGTAGCTGGGAGGGGTGGGAGGACTTGTTTATATCACATTAGTTGGTCGGTTTTGGGGAAGGGGGCCTAGGACCAGTCGGCGAGCCCCCAGGACCGGAGCCGGATCCAGGAGCCGATGAATTGAGTCGAGGAATATTGAAATGAAGCGAAAAGGGTCGTGTCCCAAGAGACGGTTTGGGGCACCCGTTGCACTCATAGGCCCAAAAAGGGGAGCATGCATACATATATTGGTACTGAGTAGTAAAATGGGGGGAGGAGCGCCGCATTCCACGGACGCTCCGTCTCCTTGCCGGAGGCGTCTCTCTTGCGCTTTTGCGGCTTCTGGGCGTCTATCAGGGAGTACGCATTGTTGTGCAGCGCCATGCTTGCGATGAACGGGCTCTCCCATGGGGAGGACAGCTTGTGCTGGGCGGTTGTCCGCTGGATCCGCCTGAGCACTAGGTCTCCTTCGCGGAAGGAGAGCGGCCGGGTCCGCTTGTTGTGGTAGTGTCGGAGCTTGTGCTGCTAGATGGACGTTCGGCTCAAGACCAGTTCACGTGATTCTTCGAGTAGGTCGGCGCCGTCTTCTCTTGCCTCCCTTGCGTCCTTCTATGTGTACAAGGCGACCCAACGCGAGTCGAACTCGATGTTGGTGGGGATGATCGCCTTAGACCCGTACACGAGAAAGAAGAGGAACGGTTTGATGCAGCAAAGTAGATAAGTATTTCCCTCGGTTTTTGAGAACCAAGGTATCAATCCAGTAGGAGATACAAGCGAGCCACCAATAGATATACTTGCACAAGGAATCAAACTCTTGCACCCAACGCTATAAAGGGGTTATCAATCCCTTCACGGTTATTTGCAAGGATGAGATCTAGTAGAGATAGATATAATAGGGTGCTTGAACAGAAAGTAAAACTAAAAGTAAAAACAATGCGTCAAGTATTTTCGTGTGTTTGGTTTTAGATCTGAAAATATAATATGGAAAATAGACCTGGGGGCATAGGTTTCACTAGATAGCTTCTCTCATGATGGCAAGTATTACGGTGGGCGAACAAATTACTGTCGAGCAATTGATAGAAAAGCGAATAATTATGAAGATATCCAAGGCAATGATTATGCATATAGGCATCACATCCGTGACAAGTAGACCAAAATGATTCTGTGTCTACTACAATTACTCCACACATCGACCGACTCCTGCCTGCATCTAGAGTATTAAGTTCATGAAGAACATAGTAACGCATTAAGCAAGATGACATGATGTAGAGGGATAAACTCAAGCAATGTGATGAAAACGCCATATTTTTACCCTTGATGGCAAAAATACAATACGTGCCTCGCTACCCCTACTTTGTCACTGGGTGAGGACACTGCAAGATTGAACCCAAAACTAAGCACTTCTCCTATTACAAGAATTACCAATCTAGTTGGCCAAACCAAACCAATAACTCGAAGAGACTTGCAAAGATATGAAATCATGCATATAAGAATGCAGGAAAGACTCAAATAATATTCATGGATAATCTGAACATAAACCCACAATTCATCGGATCTTGACAAACACACCGCAAAAGAGTACTACATCGGATAGATCTCCATGAAGGTCATGAAGAACATGGTATTGAGAAGCAAAGAGAGAGAGAAAGCCTTCTATCTACTAGCTATGGACCCGTAGGTCTATGGTGAACTACTCACGCATCATTGGAGGGGCAATGGAGTTGATGTAGATGCCCTTCATTATCGAATCCCTCTCCGGCAGATTACCGGAAAAGGCTCCAAGATTGGATCTCTCGGGAACGAAGGCTTCTGGCGGCAGAAAAGTGTTTTCGTGGATCTTTCTGATAATGATGGAATATTTGGGTATTTATAGGCCGAAGATTAGGGTTGGGGAGTTGCCAGGGGCCCACAAGCCTGCCTTGCATAGGTGGCCGGGGCAAGCGGGCTTGTGGCCCCATGGTAGCACCTCTGCCTTGGTTCTCAAGTCTCATGGCTTCCATATTTTCCAGAAAAAATCATTCCAGAGGTTTTATTCCGTTGGACTCCGTTTAATATTCCTTATCTACGAAACTCAAAAACAAGGACAAAACAGAAACCGACACTAGGCTCTAGATTAATAGGTTAGTCACAAAAATAATATAAAATAGCATATTAATGCATAAAAACATCCAAAACAGATAATATAATAGCATGGAACAATCAAAAATATAGATACATTGGAGAAGTATCAGCATCCCCAAGCTTAATTCCTGCTCGTCCTCGAGTAGGTAAATGATAAAAACAGAATTTTGATGTGGAATGCTACCCAACATATTTATCCATGTAATATTCTTTATTATGGCATGAATATTCAGATCCGTTAGATTCAAAACAATAGTCTAATATTGACATAAAAACAGTAATACTTCGAGCACACCAACAAGGTAGTCGTCTCCTTTCGAAATAACATGGCCTTAGAAAGTCATCCCTACAAAATCATATGGTCTGGCTATGCTCCATCTTCCCCACATAAAGTATCTAAATCATGCACAACCCCGATGAACAAGTCAAGCAATTATTTCACACTTTTGGTGTTCTCAAACCTTTTCAACTCTCATGCAATACATGAGCATGATCCCTGGATATAGCATTATAGGTGGAATAGAATATGGTGGGGTGCAAGGGAAAAAGGAGAAGATAGTCTCACATCAACTAGGCGTATCAACGGGCTATGAAGATGCCCATCAATAGATACCAATGTGAGTGAGTAAGGATTGCCATGCAACAAATGCACTCAGAGCTATAAATGTATGAAAGCTCAAAAAAGAAAACTATGTGGTCGTGCATAATGAATATTCACTAGTTATATGAAAGTGACAAAATAGGAGACTCTCTATCATGAAGATCGGGGTGCTACTTTGAAGCACAAGTGTGGAAAAAGATAGTAGCAATTGTCCCTTCTCTCTTTCTCTCATTTTTTTATTTTGGTGGTCTTCTTTGGCCTCTTTTTTTTGGGCTTCGCTGGCCTCTTTTATTTTTTGTAAAGTCCGGATACTCATTCCAACTCGTGAGGGAGTCATAGCCTCCATCATCCTTTTCTCTCATGGGACAATGCTCTATTAATGAAAAATCATCACACTTTTATTTACTTATAACTCAAAGAAAAAGAAATTACAACTCGATTCCTATGATAAGATATAACTCTATATGCAATATGAAGTGATGATGCAAGTCATAGAAAAACTACATGGTGGAAGTTGCATGGCAATATATCTTGGAATGGATATGGAAATGCCATAATAGGTAGGTATGGTGGCTGTTTTGAGGAATATATTGTGGTTGTTTTGAGGAAGGAGGGTTTGATGTACCCGGCGAAAGTTATCCGGTACTAGAGAGGCTAGCAAAGATGGAAGGGTGATAGTGCGTATAATCCATGGACTCACATTAGTCAGAAAGAACTCACATACTTATTTTAAAAGTCTATTAGTCATAAAACAAAGCATTAAATGCATGCTCGTAGGGGAGAGGTTGGTAGGAGTTAACCATCGCACGCTCCCGACCCTCACACAAAGGTCGACAATATTAGACAAGTCATGCTCCGACTTCGTTACATAACGGTTCACCATACGTGCATGCTACGGGAATCACAAGCTTTAACACACGTATATCTTCAATTAACAACTATTCACTAGCGTGACTCTCATATTACCATCCCTATTATCTCAAAACTATATGCAAGGAATCCAACTTCCTATAGTTGTTAATGCACTTAATATGAAAGTTTTTATTATATCCCTCTTTGATGCCATTATATTAGTACTAAATTCATGACCTCAACAAATTACCATGCTGTTTTAAGAAACTCTCAAGATAATATAAGTGAGGAACGAGAGTTCAACAATTTCTATAAAATATAACACCATCATGCTCTAAAAAGATATAAGGAAGCACTAGAGCAACATTGCCTAGCTCAAAAGATATAAGTGAAGCATATTGAGTATTCTAACAAATTCACGATTCAGCGTGTTTCTCTCTAAAGATGCTTGCAGCAAGGATGATTGTGGCAAACTAACAAGCAAAGACTCATATCATACAAGACGCTCCAAGCAAAACACATATCATGTGGTGAATAAAAATATAGCCTCAAGTAAATTTACCAATGGATTGAAGACGAAAGAGGGGATGCCTTCTGGGGCATCCCCAAGCTTGGGCTTTTTGGTATCCTTGAATATGACTTGGGGTGCCTTGGGCATCCCTAAGCTTAGGGTCTTGCCACTCTTTATTCCATAGTCCATCGAATCTTCACCCAAAACTTGAAAACTTCACAACACAAAACTCAACAGAAAACTCATGAGATCCGTTAGTATAAGAAAAATAAATCACCACTTCACATAGGACACGTTCATGTCTCTCGTCATGTTACGTTTGTTGAGCACATTTTTCCTTTCTCACAACACATCACTACACCATCCACCCCCTAGCTCGGCCAACACCCCCTGTCCCCGACCTTTCCAACTATATACTCCCCTTCCTCCACCCACTCATGATGAACACAACATAACACCAACAAAAATCACACCTACCACTACCCCTACACCACCACCAGCCACAGCCGATAACAACCATCCCCACACCCCTCCCGAGCCGTCACCCCCATCCCCAACCCCTGATCCCTCCCCAACATCCCCGACCCGTACTCCCACCCCACCGCCCAACCCTGCTCCTTCGTCCGACTCTTCCGCTGCGCCGAACTCACCAGTACCAATCATACCCCCTCGTGTTGTTCCTACAGCATCCCCGATCAATGATCACCACATGCGTACTCGGGCCAAAATAGGATTTCATCAACCCAAAGATCACCTAAACCTTCATACCACCGTATCTCTCTCTTCCCTCCCAAAGAATTACAAAATTGGTCTACTTATTCCCAATTGGGCCGCTGCCATGCAAGAAGAATATAATGCTTTACTTGAAAACAACACATGTCAGTTTGTTCCACGCCCTTCCAATACAAATATTGTTTCTGGAAAATGGATTTTTTGTCAAAAGTTTCACTCTGATGGGAGCCTCTCACGCTATAAAGCCCGGTGGGTATATCGTGGTTATTCTCAAAAACAAGGTATTGATTACGACGAAACCTTTTCTCCTGTTGTTAGACCTAGCACCATTCGTACCATTCTTAGTGTTGATGTCTTCTCTTCCTTGCCTATTCACCAACTTGATGTTAAAAATGCTTTCCTCCATGGTTCTCTTCAAGAAACTGTCTACTGTTAGCAACCTCTTGGTTTTGAAAATCCTTCCTTTCCAAATCATGTTTGTCTTCTTCAGAAATCTCTCTACGGTCTCAAACAAGCCCCGCGAGCTTGGTTTCAATGCTTTTGCTCCTTCATCCAAACAATAGGCTTCACTCCATCGCTCTCCGACACATCCCTCTTTGTGTATCATCAAAATTCTGAAACTGCCTACCTCCTTCTCTATGTCGATGACATCATTCTCACCGCATCCTCCCAAAAGTTCTTAGATCATATTGTCTCTCTTCTTAGATCTGAGTTCTCTATGACTGGCCTAGGACTTCTTCATCATTTTTTAGGCATTGCTGTTGTTCACGATTCATCCAGCCTATTTCTTTCCCAACGTCAGTATATTCTTGATCTCCTTAATCGTGCTGGTATGCTTGACTATCAATCATCTCGCACTCCTGTCGATACTAGTTTCAAACTTTCGGCTGTTGGTGAACCCTTTTCGGATCCTACTCACTATCGTAGCTTAACAGGTGCTCTCCAATATCTCACTATTACTCGTTCTGATATCTCTTTTGATGTTCAACAAGCATGTCTCTATATGCATGATCCACGGCTTCCTCACTATAATCATGTTAAGCGCATTCTTGGGTATTTAAAGGGAACTCTCAATCATGCTCTTCACATAAATAATTCTTCTCCAAACTCTCTTACCGCATACTCTGATGCAGATTGGACTGGTTGTCGTGACACTCGAAGGTCCATTTCCGGATTTTGTGTTTTTCTTGGTAACAATTTAATTTCTTGGTCCTCGAAAAGACAGGTTACGGTCTCACGCTCGTCGGCCGAAGCTGAGTACCGCGCCGTGACAAATGCCGTTGCAGATACAATCTGGCTTCGCCAGTTACTCTCCGAGCTATACATGCCGATTGAGAAGGCCACTGTTGTCTACTGTGACAACATATCAGCAGTCTACATGACCGGCAATCCAGTTCAACACCGACGAACCAAGCATATTGAGATTGATATCCATTTTGTTCGTGAGAAGGTCGCTCTTGGTGAGGTTCGGGTGCTTCATGTTCCCTCTACGGCTCAGTTTGCTGACATTTTCACCAAAAGACTACCTACTAAGCCGTTTCAAGATATCTGTTTCAGCCTCAACGTCCTTGATCCTGTCGTTGATACTGCGGGGGGTGTTAGAGTAGTCATTATGTTATACGACTTCTAGTCCAAGTCGGTTTGTAACCTTAGCCCAAGTCGGTTTGTAACCTCTTTATATACTCTTGTATGCCTCACCAAATCAACCAATAAGCAATAGTTTTATTCATCTACCAAGGACGAAGGTTGACACGGTCCGAACACAGACGAACCCACGTCGGAGAAGCCGACCGCCACCGCAAGGAGATCCGCCAAGCCACTGCGAAGCCACCACGACACCGGGAGGCACCACCGAGAGTCCCCACGTCGCCGCCCACGGCCGGAGCAACGACCATGCCTGGCCGCTTCCCTACTCGCGTCACTCGGCTAACTCCAAGCGCCGGAGCCGCCGGGCACGCACCACCGAAGCCGCATCGTCACCACCACACACGCGCCTCGCGCCCTGGCCCGAGCCACCACCGCCGGCCTACCTCCAGCAGCCACCGCCGCCGCCGGAGCGACAGCGGCAGCCAGCCCACGCCGCCACCTAGATCTCGGGCCAGATCGGTTCCAGCCCGCCAAGACTCCAGGAGGCGCACGTCCCCAGCAAGCAGCCCACCACGCAAACGAGACCGCCGGCCGCCACCGCCGGACGGAGAACCGCTGTGCCGTCGCGCCACACCGAGCTTGGCCCGCGCCAAGCCCCCTGAGCGGGGAGACGAGGAGGCACGCCGCTCTTATCATGATGCGGCAATTCAGTTTTAAGCTCCTCTCAGTGGTCGACTGGTATCTATTCCAGCATCCTTATTGCAGATTTCCTTGTTCCGTGTCTGAGGCGTTCAAATCCAGGGGAGTACAGAGCAATGGACAGTGCGCAGTAAAGTCAATTATGTATGTACGTTCTTCTATGAGCAATGGGATCCGGGAATATTGAACTTTGCAGATGTCCAGGCCTTGCACGTATCATGTTCTAGTCCTTGGCTCGCTGATTGCACTATGCATATACTCATATTGGCATTCACAATGACCCGGCGCGAGTTGGCACCGGCTTGGGGACAAGCCGGTTGTTAAGGGGGAGGGGATGTCAGCATCCCTCCTATACTAGGCTGATAGCTATGGGCTAGGCCCACCCGTCTCGCTAGAGCTACACCCATAGACTACAAGTATCAGGACGAAAGCATTTGTGAAGGCATCCAGTGGATCACGGCTCAAACCGGCGGCGGTCACATCCTTCCCTTCCCTCTCTCCTTCCCCTATACCTCTAGTTCATCCAATTCCTGTAATAGCTACTGAATTCGTAAGATCAAGTGAGTGTAGATCGTGAGATCGTGTATTCGTGTGTATCACATCCGTATCCTTACAGACGATGCATACTAGCACTACTATACTTTATTTGGGATAAGGACAATTATTATGTTGCTGTATCTGCAATCTATTTGGTATTTAAGGATGAAGTACTTATGCTTAGATAGGAATGGCGCCTCTACTATGGACGATGATGTTCACGCACTGCACTAGACCCTAGCTAGCTCCAATGATTTCATAAGCAGTCTAGTGACAACTCATAAATTGACACATCACTTGCTCCGAACCGAAGGGGGTCTTGTTATTTAGCTCCTGTCATCAGATCCTCAAACAGTATTGTTTCTCGTTGTTTTGATGGTAGCACAAAGGGGTGAGTGGGATGTCCATTTCCATTTCCTCTGTGCTGCCCATGTATCAAAGCCTTTGCTAGCTATATCCGCACGAATGGATTTCATAACTGTGACAATTAGGCCGGCCAGCTTTTCCTCATTTCAAGAAAGCTCACTCCTTCCTTTTGACAATGGAAAAGCTGGCTATTAGACAGACCTCCTCGAGCGGCGTGCTTGTAAGCACTATATCATCCTTTTTGTTGCAAAAGGAAGAAGATCGTTAATATATGTGAAAGCTAAGTAAGATCACGTGCAAACAGTCTAGATAAAAGTAAACACGCACGCACACATAGTGCGCAACTTAAGAGAGGAAAACGTCCACGATGATGAACGTAGGAATTGCTTGTATATGCAAAAGAAAAGGAAATGCTCTCTATATCGTCGCACTCGTGAAACTAGGGCACGCGTACGTGTGCACATCACATCGATGGGCATTGAATCATGGGGACAGGAGAGGTATCCACCAGTGGTAGGGTCGTCGAGAGATACGGGGAGAGTGAGAGGGCCGGATCGATGAGGACAATCGAGAGGCGGTCGTGCAACATTCTAAAGTTACCAACAACAAGAACACGACATTAAATCATGTAATGTGCGGGCAGTGTACGAGCGTGTGCAGGTGTCGACGTAGTACAGACCGAGCGTGCGTGTGGCTGGTCTGTGGTACGTCTCTCGCTGCGCTAGTGTGGGCTGGCAGTGCACACCACGGTAGGACCTGCAGCAGTACACTCGACTCGATCCATCGCCTTTTGGTTCGGTGGATCCAACTTCAATTATCCGGCCATTCTACGATCGACCTACCCAGGCCCAGCCCCGATGCCGATGAACGCCTAGTTAACGAACGGTAGCATCAGCCAAGTCTGCATTTCTGTGACCTCCGATTGTCAATCAGTGAAAGATATGCAAGAGATCAACGCAACAAGGGTGGCATTTGAGTCCTGTACTTTTACTTTTGAGAGGAGCAAGACCAACTTCAAGGCTCATAATCTAGGTAGATAAGATATTATTTATCTCTTTCAGTAGGCCGTCAGGTTTGTCCGGCATTTCGCTTAATCTTGTAATGATCCCCATGAACATCACAGTTTAAATTAAAATGGTGCATTGTTTTCTTTTCTCAAAATAATTAAATTAATATCAGTCAAGTTGGAAGGGAAGCACGAGACGTCCCTGCGGATTAACACAAGGCAAATTTAACATGGTCCCTCTTACTTTCTTTTTTTACATGTGAAATAAGAAGATAAGAGTTAATCGAACCACTGATCAATAAGATCAATGTATCAGATCTATTTTATACTCTTACATTTCTTGTGAAAATATGAGGTAAGAGGGTAGCATGCATGTTCAAACTGATCTTAACAGAAAGATTATTATTCTCGTTCGATGAGAAGAGATATAGAGAGGGAAAAGAGGATCGGAGAGAGTTGACCTGCATTATTGTAGTTACGCGACACCGAAGATGATTTGTGGCAAGCTACTGCGGGGGCACGCATGTCCCTGGTGTTTGCTTTTTATTCTTGCTTCCATTCTTAAAGTTTTAGATCTTTTAAACGAAAAATCTAAATTAAGTTATGTTTTCATATTCATGTTTTTCGCAACCAGCACTTTCAAATAAGATTATTTTGAATATATTTTGATGACCTTAAAAAAAATAAGTTTCCGTGTTGAAACTTAGTACGAGCAAGCGATAAAAATCAGTTACTTTGCGTCTACGACCAACAGAAAAAAAATGCTTGAAATCTCTAAAACAGGATGAAATGTTGCAGCTTTAGATGCAGAAACAGTAAGTTTCATCTTTGCAACTTTTTAGGATTTTTTTCTTTTTCACTATGCCCTCGTGCGGAGTGAACTGCTGCTTGAATCGCAAGGCAAAACGATGGACGGCAGGACTTTGCAGGGTGAGTGCCCCTGCACTATGCCGGAATCCCAATCGCTGAACTGTCCCCGCAGGCCCCCTGCATCCGTCCCTGCCAAGGAGCAAGGTGGTCATGGAGCTCCTACTGGCCACTCTACTGCCGTCATGGCTCCTGTGAAAAAAAAAGGTATCACGTGACCCGTACATAGTTATAGGTCTGAAGCTGATTTGCAATGGAGGCTTCGAGCCGTATTGCCGCCACTCTTGCCGGCCATCATCATGAGTGCGTTTTATCTTCGTCGCAATAGCAGAGGGTTGCGGCCTCGTAGTTGCCCGAGTACGGAAGAGGCCGGGAGGGAGAGATGTTCAAATTTGCATGTCGGTTTCCAAGAGATCATGACATGACATGGTTAGTTTACTAGAGTACTCCTGCCACTACTCATGACACGCGTGGAAGCAAACATAATTTCAAGCCTTTTTATGATATCGAAAGCTTGATGTAACAATTACGTGTGTGGAGGTTGACCAGAGTCGATCTTCTGCTCACACACGCACCTGCATAACTCAGGTTGACCAGAGTCAGCTCCCCATGATGAGATCGAGCTCATCATTATTGTATAATCATCATGGATTCATGGCTCGTCGTTGGGATAGTTACAGACTTACAGTGTGATGTGACGCTGGGTCACATGGGGAAGAACCCAATCATGACCTGATCATTACAAGATGAATTGTCGCGCACCTTTCAATATCAATGTGTTGATGCACACTCTGCACGTACCTTTCTTCTGTTGAGATAAAGACAATTTATCCGTTGCTTTATTTCCAATCTATTTGGTATTTAAGGATGAAAATACCTGTATTTATACAGGAACGGCGCCTCTACCTTGACCATGCATGATATACACGTAACACCACTTGACCATAGCTGGCTTTCATGATATCATAATCGCAGTCCAGCGACAAAGCATATATCGACACGTCACTTGCAGTGAACATTGGAGGGATCTTGTTATTCTTCTCCTGTCATCTAATCTTCCAACAGCTTTGTTTCTGATGCTTTGCCTTGCCGGTAGTAATATATATATGATGGGTGGGATGCCCATTAGTTCCATTCCACTGCGTGCATGCTCTATGCATGCCTGTGTCATCGTAATGCTAGCGTCCAAAGTGTTTGTATAGCTACAAGAATGGATGGATTTCTTAATTTTGGCACTCACTCCTTTTGACAATGGAAAAGTTTTCTTGGCAGACCTCCTCGAGCGGCATGCATGCACTATCATCTTCAGGTCGCAAAAGCAAAAGGTCATTAATGTATGTGGAAGCTAGATCAGGTGCCAAACCCATCTGGAAGAAAATCAACAGGCACACACACTTTGGAAGTTAAGAAGTAGATTAAGCTGAAGAAGAAGGAGCTGCACGGCAAATTTGTTTGTTACCCCATCGATCTGTCTCATCAGTCTTGTGGAACATAACAACGGGAACCGGACCCAAATTTGCGTCCACAAAATAAACTAAAACTAAAAACACATGGCCACATAAAAATGGAATTAAAACATAGTAAAACATAAGTGTCCAGTCAACAGCGGGCCAAAGCCACTTAAACATAATTAAACAATAATTAAAACATAAAAAAACGTTCGCATGCTGTCCTAGCCGTCCACCTTGTCCTTTCCCTTGCAATCTACATCACCTCCGGTGAGGTTGATGAAGGTGGGAGGCGGCCCAGCCCACCCGAATGCCGCCTGGTAGGCTGCCAGGATAGCCTCCTCCGGCGTCTGTTGCGAAGGCGGCAGTGCGGCAAGCCGGGCGCGCTCCTCTTTTTCCTCCTCGAGGCGGGCGACATAATTTCAAGCTTTTTATGCCATCTAAAGCTTGGTGTAGCAATTACGTGCGTGTAGGTGAACCATCCAGCCATGTCGATCTTTCGGTCACACGTGCACCTGCAGCTCTCAGGTTGACCAGAGGCAGCTCCCCGTGAAGAGATCAGCCTCTCGCGATCGAGCACATCATTATACAATCATCATGGATTCATGGCTCGTCGTTGTACGAGTTACAGTGGGATGTGACGCTGGGTTGGAGATGTTTATGTGGGATACTCGGTCCTCAACTTTTAAAAGTCCATTTCCAGAGCCAAGATGTCACAATTATTCCTTTATTCGGCAGTAGTACTACTCCACATGACTTGGGTAAATCAAGTGAAGGCATAAAACTAACTTATTATCCGCTGCAAAAGGTTGTGAATATGACTAGCAGATGGTTAATACTTCCGACAAAGTTGTACTGTAATTAAGATATTTATTTTGGAACGAAATTAGTAGGACTTAACAATAAGTTACGAGAATAATAGATATATCAAGATGTTTTCCCGCCCATATCCACACGCCACTGCGCTAATTTCTGTTTAGCGAGGCGTACATTTTACGAATCTATTAACGGACATCTTTGTCTCATATGGGTCTTTGTCACACGGGTAAGAACCCAATCATAACTTTATCATTAGAAGATGAATTGGCACGTACCTTTCAAAATCAATGCGTTGATGCATACTGTGCACATACCTTTCTTTCATTGAGATAAAGACAATTTATCCGTTGCTTTATTTCTAATCTATTCGGTATTTAAGGATGAAATGGCTATAATAGGAAAGGCTCCTCTACCTTTACCATGATGTACACGTATACTGCGCTTGGCCATAGCTAGCTTCAATGATTTTGTAAGCCATCCCAGTGTCAAAGCATATATCGACACGTCAATTGCAGTGAACGTTGGAGGCATCTTGTTGTTCTTCTCCTGTCATCTAGTCTTCCAACAGCTTTGTTTCTGATGATTTGCCGGTACTACTATATGGTGAGTGGGATGCCCATTGTTCCATTCCACCTGTGAAAGCTTACCCTACCCATTTGGAAGATAATCACCTGGCACACACACTTTGGAAGTTAATAAGTAGATTAAGCTGAAGAAAAAGGAGCTGACCCCATCTGTCTGTCTCATCACTCTTGTTGATCATAATGCAAGTGCCGCACACGCACGCATCAGCACGTCGGTAGGCATTGAAGCACATGAAAATCAAAGGTATACACCGGTGGGGCCACCAGGGAGGTGCAGGGGTCTAGAAGACTAGGACAAGCCAGAGGCGCTCGTGCAACCCTGATTTGATTGACCAACTCCCTTGATTAGGCAGTCCCATGTGATGTGATGTACTCTCTCCGTAAACTAATATAAAAGCATTTAGAACACTATTTTAATAATCTAAACGCTTATCTTATATTAGTTTACAGAGGGACTACGTTTTATTATGCGTATGTACATCCCACAACAAAATTCCACCACGCACACACACACACACATAGGAGTATGAAAAATAACAGAGATGCGGAAAGTGACCCAGCCAATAATCACCCGTCCACTCTCTCTGTATCTGTTGGAACAAGATACATCAGATCAGATAGGATGGCCGGGCAATGCATCAGATCAGAGAGAGAGGGAGAGAGAGAGATTCCCCTTTCGTGTGGTAGTACAAGGCAGCCAGCGGTGTTCTTGGTTGCTTGGCTGATTGGCGCTCGTGTACCCGTCCAGTGCGTGGGCGCTGTACCGGTTGTAGCGGTTTCGTTGGATTATTGGATTTGTCTGCATTTGCCTCCCACAACCGTTATAGCTACTTACTCATTGACTGACCTCGCTGGAATAGCGATAAGCGATGGACTATCCAGCTCGCATTATTTTACCTAGGCTAGAGAAATTACAAGCCCTCTGCAAGATTACACTGAGGAAGTAAGGATGCATCGCAGAGTTCAAATTAAGGTAAAATGGAATTATAACGGGGCTCCTCTTACACCGAGAAACCCGATTTTCTACCATCGGCGAAAGAAATTTACGTTCATGTTGTTGTTGTCGTTGTTATTATTGTTGTTTTCCGAGGAAAAGCTTTCGGTGGTATGAGGTGTGGTTTTTCAGGACTTTGTGGTTTGACTAGTGCTAGTACACGGATCCAGAAAGTGCCTGCAAATTTAGCTGTCGGAATTGGACAGATCATCCCATGAATAGTTTGCATAAACTCCTGCCACCACTGATTGATTCCACGAATAGTACGCATAAACTCCTGCCACCACTGATTGATTCGGTTAGTGGCAAACAACGACGATCAGCTGCTGATTTCGAGGCTTTGCATGCGCTACCCTAACAATCCAAGGCTTTCAAAATCAGAAAAGATGTGGTAGACCGGCCGAACCACTTGATTTGTCGCACTAGTGCTACATCCGCAAAATCATAAATATACTACTACCAGAAAACACACTGCTAAATTTGAGCTGAAATCAAGGGATCTCACTTGCAAATTTGGAGGCGTAGAACAATTTTGAGATCCTCAATTGCTATATAATGAAACGGATACTACAGTAGTAACTAGGGCCGGGATTCAAGACAAATTTTACATGTGTTGGCTGAAACTGAGCCCTATAATTGTTTGGAATCTGAAATTCTGAATTACTTCTCAGTCAACTACATCAAATAGTACCGTACGTTCTACCGATCGTTTTCATCCACGAGGGCAACTTTATGGTCTGCGTCCGTCACCCTCACACGACCGCAGGCATAATCAATAATAATTAGTGTGTTGCCCAGATATTAAACCCCTTCTGCTCTCCAGCTAGCATTGACAGGTTAGGCCTTAATTAGCAGGTTGGTGCCGAGCTGACAGTCTTCCCCTGCTGAATCCTCAATGACGGATATATATACGATGTGGCATCAGATTGATGCAGAGGCTGAGGACTTCGTTCTTCCTATTTCAATAAATAAATAAATATATACGACGTGGCTCATTGCGCAATCATATTTCAGTCGTTGACCATGCGAACACACAACTAATTTTAAGACGAGTACGAGTAGGATATACACGTAGCTGTAGTACGGCCAGAACGACGACGACCACCCTAGCAAGCAAGTGGTGACCACTGACCGTGCAATCCTAGTGTTGGATATGTACTCTGTATCTGAAATAGATAAGAAGATGAAGAAGAAGTAAACGGTGACGACACACATAGCTGCGCCGCACAGACATGCATGCAAGCAATGGGCTTCAGGCTTTTTATGCTATCGAAAGCTTGGCGTGACAATTATGTGTGTGGCGGTGAATCATCCGGTCGTGTCCA
Source organism: Hordeum marinum (assembly GCA_022496015.1). Classification (NCBI taxonomy): domain Eukaryota; kingdom Viridiplantae; phylum Streptophyta; class Magnoliopsida; order Poales; family Poaceae; genus Hordeum; species Hordeum marinum. Next base: position 7,184,204 of record CM039673.1, read on the forward strand.
TTTCCCGGACACACATGTTAACCATCGACGGCACCGAGAGGCCAGCCTCTGAGAAGCCCCTCATTCATAATCATCATGGTTCGTCGTTGTACGAGTTACAGTGTGATGTGACCCTGACTTGGAGCTGTCTACGTGGGATATTCCAGGCCCTCAACTTTTTCAGGTCCATCCCCAGGAGGCAAATGTCCCCAAGGTTCGTTTTTATAATATACACGACTTGCCCGAATAAAGAGGAATTCGAAATACATGTCGTAAACCACTTATCCAATCGATTAAGACTTCGTTCAAAGGAGATACAATTCCGCTGAGAATTTCTCTTGGTATATCTATAGAGGTGTCATTTAACTAGGATAATCTCATCAGGTGTACAAGTCTAGTATAGCATTCAGGGTAAAGTTCTTTTTTACCGCGAATGCAATAGTGAACTTTTACTCTTTGTTCCTCAGTTTGCCCAAGCCGTATGGCCCGTAGTCCAGGTAGCATGTAAAGCGCAAAATGTTATGAATATGATGGCTAATTGGTCAATCAAATGACTCATTAACCATAAAGTGGGGCAAAAGATCCAATTTCTCCCATAAAGATATAAGAAAAATAGTCAACACTTGAAGGTTTAATGAGCATAATAGACACTAATTTCTATTTAATCCAAGACGTTCATCCAAGGTTACCATGTATGGAAAATAGATAGGTCAGCACTTTAAGGTTTAATGATCATAGATGCTAACTTTTATTTAACCCAAGATGTACATGTAAGGTTAAAAATGCTATTAACCAGCTCCCTGCGGGAAAAAAATTTAACCGTCTTCATCATATAGGTCTCTGTCACACGAGGGAGAGTTCAGTCATGTCTTGATATTGGAAGCTGAACTGTCAGGCACCTTTCGAAATCAATGATTTGATGCATACTACTGCAATAAGGTTTTCATTGTGACAATCTATTGCTTTATTCGCAATCTGTTTTGAATGTATGAATGGAATACCTATAGGAGTACTTGGGTACTACCTTGGGGCTTGTTCTTTAGGATGTAAACCTAGAATCTTGTCTTTGATGGTTGGATCTGATGACAAGTGAATTTGGCTGTTGTTTCCTTAATGAAGGCGTTGTTATTGAAGAATCACGGTGACCTTATGGTGTCAAGAGATGCTTGGTGTGGGTATGGTTATTGATGTAGTTTGCCGATCGTTGCTTGGATGGTTTTTAGGGTTTTCGTTTCCTCGCTTAGGCATAATTTCGGTCTTGTATGATTTTGCTCGTTGTCATCATGCTTAACTTTGTGTGTGCGTTGATGTTGCTTGTGTATTTTAATTATACAAAGGCCGAATAAGTGTTCACTGTGTTTGTTTCTACTTATGCATCATTTTAAGTCAATAAAACCGTTACTTTATCAAAAAAAATAGCACTTGCACACGAACGCCGCCTTTACCTTGACCATAGTGCTCACGCACCGCTCTTGACCCTAGCTAACTAGCTATATTGATCTCATATAAGCGTAGTGCAGTGACAAAGCATGTATCGACACGCCACCTGTTGTAAACATTGGAGAGAACTATTTTCTCTCGTCCTGTCATCTGATCATCAAACAGCTTTGCGTTTTGGTGTTTTCCGAGAACTACTATTTGGTGAGTGGAATGCCCGTTTCCCACTTCCTCTGTGCTGGCTAGTATGTGTTTAATATATTCTGTTGCATGCGTGCTGTACTCCATATATGTAGTGCTCTATGAATGATTGCGTGCTGCCATAGCTGCACGAGTGGATTTCTTAATTTTGACAATCAGCAGGCCAACTTTACCACATCTGAAGAAAGTTCACTCCTTCCATTTAATATACATCTGAAGAAAGTTGATTACTAGACAAAATATCGACGGCACACACACTACACCATGTTATCATATTTTTGTTACAGAAGGAAAGGTGCAATAATTTATAGAGAAAGCTAGATCACACACGTATCATCGATCTGGAAGAAACGAAGAGCATGGTTAATAGTATAACCAACATGGGTCATATGAAGTTGCCACGTAGCATATGGGCAACCTAATAGTCTCACTTGTACAATAGTTATTTATACTTGTATGTATGTTATTAATGTACATTTTTTTACAAGTGTGTTGGACCACGTGCTACAACCAGTTGTAAGTCTATAGCCTGCTTAGAGCATACATATACAACCAAACTCCTCAAACACCCCATATATCTCCACGTCGATGGCCCGGTCACTGACCGTCAGAAAAATGTGACCTAGTCGAGCTCTTCAAACTGGTCCTAAATGTCTGGACCGATCGACATCTTTCATATCCAACCCAAATTTGTTATGAATATGAAGAGGCTTGGACGCGCCCGGATGGGTCTGTCATGACGGACTAACATGCGGGACCAACACACACAACCATCGAAACCCAATAGTCCCGTGAGGACTCCGCTCCAGTGCGTCGCCCGATGCACCAAATCCAGCTATTTTAGTTGGATGGCGACCCCCACCCTAGCTGCATCCCACCCCCCCCCCCCACCCCACCCAATACGCGAGCAGCTCACCATTCGTAGCTCTATCCCGACAACGGATCACAATGTCAGGGATGTTTAATCTAGAGCGTCGGCTGCAGCTCCGAAGGCATATAGGGCTAGACACGCAACTCAGATTGAAGTCGGCTTGCCTCTGGACTCTTTGGAGCATGAGGAGGAGAAGGAGTAGACACCGGACGCGATGATGGAGTAGGAACAAGAAGAGCGAGGCAGAGCTGGAGCTTCTTGTTGCCCAAGCAGGATATGGCATGGGTACACACAACCTAAGTATGAAGTCGCCCAAGCGGAGGAAGAGGCAGTGGAGTAGCAGGCCATCCTGGACTCCATTCTCACGGAGGAAGAGGTGAAGGAAAACGTCCGCTACCTTTGCAACGTACAGGCAGAGGTGCATGCAATATTGCCGGACATGGCGTCCAACGAGGAGCTGGAGCCGCGGAAGGCGCCATTCACTGGGTGGTAGGTTCGTCCGGCATGGAGGTTTTCTACATCTCCGACGACGATTATATTTAGAAACAGAGATTGTATATAGGAGCATGCACATCACAATAGTTGAGTTGTCCATATCCTTATTTCTTCTTGAGAGCATCTAGAACCGGTCTTGACAAATCCGGGCCCTCAAATTCACATGGATGCGTCGGCAAACAGTGACGGTCAGTCCTCAAATAATCTCTTTCACAATTGGATAACTCAATATAGAAATCTCAAATCCATACTATTACATGCAACGTGGAACATGATCTAAGCGAAGCTCGTCTGCCTCCGTCGTCCCATGTTCGGCGACCGGCTGCGCCCCTCGAAGTGTTGGTCCGATTACCAACGAGGTATAGTACATAGGACATGACACACACACCGGATCATGGGGACTCAAAAGGCGTATGTGTCTCCCATACACTACTCCTTCTTGTCGGAGCCTAGAACCTTGACGGTGCCGGTGGACATGAGATCAATGATGGAGCATCCTTGGAGGAGCTGGCAATGTCCACCATGACTTGGTTGCGACGGCCAGACTAGTGCACCATACGAGACAACGGAGAATGCAACTCAGCCTCGTGGGTTGCCGCCATCTCTTGCGCCCGCTGCCTCGCACGGCGGGCATGTCGTGTCATATTTGCGTCTAACAACGGTCATGTGTTTCCCTCCGCCTCGGCTCGCCAACGAAGGGGTTGCGTCCGCCACGGCGTTCGAACGCTAGACGGGCCGCACCGCCTTTAGCGAGGCAGCGACGAGACACCTCACGGCGAATCCATGTGCCATATGGGCGGACACCATGGATTGCCAACAGAAGGATCCAAGTGTTGTCATCGGGCGGCCTCCTTCCGGGAATAATGGAGCGTAAATCGGACGATCATCTCCTTCTCGGGGGCACGTGGGATGATCTCAGGGTCGACGGATCTGGAGATGTTGGACTTGGATCCGCTGTCCATCATATCTAGGAAGGCAATAGATCACCGAACGAAAGCTTGTGTGGCGGAGTCGAGTTAAGTGGATATAGTTTGATGTGGAAGGTAGATGAGACCAAATATATATGGGATCAAATGGGACAGCATGGGTCAGGCCCGACATGACGGACGTGTCTGTGCCTTCTCATATTCGCCCCATCTTTGATATGGATATAAAAGTGTTCGAATGTTTGAGGCTGGCCTGAGCCGCATGTCTGTTTCGGCCGTACGTACCCGCTGTAAATGCTCCTAGTACTAGATAATCCATTTGACCGTACGCGTGATATGTCACTCTGGTGAAACACAAATTACAAATTATGTGCACGTCGATGGAAAAGGGAAAGGTCTAGAAGAAGTTGTCAGTTCCTTGGCTTCATGATTTTGCCGATGTGAACTTCGGTTTGGCAGGCTTGGGCTCCGGCGAAGTGTCGCCTGTTCGCCTGGCTCTTCGGTCAGAACATGCTACTGACTGTTGATCGCTTGCTGGACCGGAACTGGACGAACTCCTATTTCTGCCCGCTTTGCCGGCGGAACCTGAAGACCACAGAGCACCTACTAATCTCCTGCCCGTGGTCACAACAGCTATGGGCGCGCGTCGCCGATCGCTTTCACTTGCCGGGATCCCTGCCTGCCTCTTGGTTTCCTTGGGCGTCCCTCCACGGTTGGCTCTCTAACCTCTCAGCGAGCACGGCTCAGGCCAAGCGCAGCAAGTCTATGGCATTGATGGTGCTTTGGTTCATCTGGAGGGAGCGAAATGCCCGCATTTTTAGAAGCGCTGAGCGGCAAGTCGAGCAAGTGCTTGATCAGCTGACTGACGAAGCGAGGCAATGGGCATTGGCCGGCGGCCTACACTTGGTTTGGGAGTAGTCGCCTTTCTAGCCCTTCCTTTTCTTTTCTTCTTGCTTTCCCTTCGCCACTACATTTTGCGGCTGGGTTTTTGTACAGTTTGCTCCGGCGTTCTTTCGCTTAATGAAATTGCAGTTCTCCTGAGCTCTTCGAAAAAAAAGGTCTAGAAGAAGAGGACGAGCGAGAGGCGCTCGTGCATGCGACCATGATTTGTTTGATTGATTAGCCAGCCAGGCAGCCCCATGTAACGTACGAGTACTATAGTACCTTCCCGCATGCGCAGTACGCACAAATATATCGGACCAAGAAGAAAAATCCAACGGGCGCACTGCACGCACGTACTCCCCAACACCAGTCTGGGACGGACGACGCCCACCGGTGGCCGTTGTGGTGCCGAGCAGCAACGAGTCGTGAAAATGCCTGCCCACACGTGGCCTAGACTCTACAGTCCAACTCTGCGTCTGCGGCTTCCCTACGGCAGAGCCCGTGCGTGCAGCAGCAGGCACAACAGTACGCTGCAGGACATAGTAATTGTGTGGATCCAGCAGTTACTGCTCGCTTGTCTACTACTATAGACTAGAGTACCTTTTTTTAAGGGGTGTCTACTATACACTACTAGTAAAAGCAGAAATTGCTTTTGGAGGCACAGATCCATGAAGGCCTCCAACTTCGTGAAGATTCATATTTTTCATGTTTCAAAAAAATAAGAAACAAATACAGAGATAGATGAAGGTATAATGCACAAGAAATGTGTTCAAACTGTGCAAAAAAAAAACATGATACTATTCCTCATCCTAGACCATGAATTTGTCTTTTTGTACAGGTCATATGTCAATGAATTTAATCCTGAAAATTTACTGGCGTACACCTAACATCCTTGTGTACTCGTACAAATATTTTCAAAAAATTTAAACCACAAATTAGTGGACCTTCACATTGTAGGAATATTTGCTTGATCTTTTGGATATTGATGTTTTCTTCCATACATTTGGTCGGGCTTAACAAAGGTTTTAGGAATTAAAAAATCGAAAAGAGTTGGAATCCTTACAGTTACTCGGGTCTCAAGGAACATAGGCCTCCTAGGAGAGGTCCAGTGCTATTTCTCAAAGTGGACCTCGCGAGTAAAAGTATGGGTCCTCCATAACAGTGTCAGAACCCATGTAGCGCTATGTGCATATTACCCTAACAACTTTTTTTAGGTCGGTTTATTAACCGACTTCCAATTTTGGTCAGTTTTTATATTATAATAGTTTCCATATTTTCAAGTAAATTAGGATTCCAAGCAAATACATAGGTCCGAGACCCATGCGTATTGTGCTGGCCACTTTTTTCCGTTCGTTTTAGGCCAGATTTTTCTATGTTTTCTGTTTCTCTTTTTTAAATACTTTTATTTTCCTAAAAATATTTATTTATTTACTATGGAAACTTTCAATAATGTTTGTAAATTTAAAAATTCTGGAAAATATTGACGGGCTATAAAAAGTGCATGAATATGGGTGAAGTTGGTGAAAAATAATTGTTAATAGAATAATAAATCTTTATGAATTGAAATTTGTTCATGAACAAGAGAAAATATTCAAGAATTTTAAAATATGCACAAAATAGAAAAATAAATATTAATGAACAAAAAGTATATTGCTAAATTTCAAAAATATTCATAAATTGGAAAATAAATATAAAAATAAAACGAATATATTAACAAACATTAAAAATAGAAAGTGAACATGAAAATAGAAAGTAAACTGATAAAATAATCAAGAGAAATGAAAGTGAAAGAAAACCGAACGGTACCGTCTCAAAATCATAAGGATCGTTCTACATGAGCGGCACAAAAGCTCATGATCGTTCTACATAACCATAAGAAAACCGAACGGTACGATCATGTGTTATTTCTGTATCTGTCACACATGGGTCCGCATAGCACGAGGGAGGCGCCATTGTCATTTGTATACTTTGTGTTCGTCCTATATGCGGAGATTAGTACCGGACTGACGAGCTGGTGATCCCAAGCTTAATTGCCACCTTTCAAAATCAGTACGTCGATGGTTACTCCTTGATAGGTCGCTTTTTTTTGTAATGTATTTTGTATTTAAGGTAGAAATACATGTACTAATTCGATAGGAACGGCGTCCCAACCTTGCCCCCCATAGGAGTACGCTCCTTCGCATGTTGTCCATATATATTTATGACAGTTCGACGTGGCACAATAAGACAGCAACACAAGTCACCCAAAATTTTATCTACTTCAAAGGTTAAAGTCCGGGGATAAATTTGCACCAGCACGTCACTTATGTGAACACCGGAGGATTTGTTCTTTTTCTAATGTCATTCGATCTTTGAACAGCTTTGTTTTTTGGTCCTTTTTGCCGGTACTATGTGGTGAGTGGGATGTCCATTTCCCTTTGTACAACGTGCTATCAGCTCTAGTGTTGTAGACATTTGGCTCTCCAGTATGCAATTGTTTTCTAATACCTAATGGTGGCATGCCTGCACTAATGTGTTTCTTAATTTTGACAATTAGATCAACTTTCCCCCATTTCAAGAAAGTTCATCCATGCCTTTTGACAATGGAGAAGTTCTTAGACAGACCTCCAACGGCATGCACTATCGTTGCAAAAGGAAGAGAGCACTCAGATGCCAAATGCCATAAGATCCATTTAGAATTGTTGGAGACGGTACGTCTTCACAAGCAAACCTACACTCGTGGAAAAAAGCCCATTTATCCCGGTTCGTAAGGCCTATTTGTCCCGGTTCTGGAACCGGGACTAAAGGGTTGGGACTAAAGCCCACGACCTTTAGTGTCGGTTCGCTTACGAACCGGGACAGATGGAGCTACACGTGGCCGCTCCGCCGAGGCCAGGCAGGAGGGCCTTTGGTCCCGGTTGGTAACACCAACCGGGACCAAAGAGCGTCCACGCGTCAGCAGCTGAGGAGCTGTTTTTTTTTTGAAAGTGTGTGGGGGGGGGAGGGTTGAGGGTTTTGGAGGGTTAATTTAGGAGTTTCATATATTTTGTTAGATAGCTAAAAGAGAGAAGTGATCTCTCTTATCTCCGTGTTTGGTCACGACGCTACGTACTATCACTAGTAGAATGTCGATCAGTAGTCCCTGTCGGGATGTGCCTTTAGTACCGGTTCCCCAACCGGTATTAAAGGGTTAGGACTAAAGGTCCAGACTTTTAGTACCGGTTGGACCACGGACCGGTACTAAAGGCCAACCACGTGGCTGCCTGCGTGGGCTGGTGGTGGAGGACCTTTAGCACCGGTTGGTGATACTAAGTGTTCTGTTTTTTTAGCTTTTAATTAGGTTTTAATTTTCCTCTATATTTATTGTGTTTTCCATTCATTTTAAATTTATTTTACGGTGCTACATATTGTAAACATTACACAAGTTGATGCATATATATATATATGTGTAATATAATATACAATATCTCATACACAGTATATATACAAATGGAATTACACATCCATATATATTCTGGGACTTATAACTTAAGGCCCAAAACCCGGACGGAATTAGCTAGCTAGTGCTCCGGATGAAATCTCAGTTTTCTACTACTGATTTGCTGACATTATTGTGGTGGCGGTAAGGAATAGTGCTCTCCATTTACATCAATGACATGTCGAAGAAGAAATGTCGCAAATTCCTCTTAAAGTGTTATAAAGCGTTTCTCGGGTGAGAGCTTCGACATCATCTATCAAACCTCAACATCATCTATCAAACATGGAGTTGTCTTTCACGTTCTCCTCTGCGACGTATACGGCCTTTGGTCTGGATGCGAATGTTCTCGTAGAGGAAGTATGCACATAAATTTGTCCCCTGTGGCTGATTCACGCACTTTGCAAAAGCATAGAATTCAATAAGATAATTAATAATCAAGCATGATAATGGTATTGAAACTAGAATTAAAGAGATGTGCGGACCTAGTAGTACTACTTAATTACCTGCATCTTTTTCCACTTCAGCTTCGGTTTCCATTGACGACCGTGATGGGTTTTTTCTATCATCTTTTTCCAAACACTACGCGGCAAAGAAAAAGAACGAAAGAGTTATTATAGTTACTTTTGATATCAGGAAATAATGAAAGAAAGCGAGGTCGATAAAGATTGAAATTACCGTTCTATCATAAAATACAAGTCCACATATGATTATTCTAGTGTATCTAGTGAGTCGTATACTTGAACAAGTCCATCCGCGAGGATAATATTTAGGAAGATATAGTGGTTTCTGCGCAGAAGTTTATATAATTAAGCAGGCATGCATATAACTCATCAACTGCACTTGACAGCGAGCTAGTAAGCAAAAATATTTCCAACATACATTGTCACTTCACCCTTAGCTAGTTCTCCGTTTATTTCGTAGCTTTTATTTCGAGTTACTAACATTTAACAACCGAACCGGTAACCAATACCCAGGTGCTACTAGGAGTACTAGCAAGGTATACATCAATAACACGTATGTCAAATATACTTCTGTCGACTTTACCAGCCTTCTTATCTACCAAGTATCTAGGGTTGTTCCGCTTCAGCGACCGTTCTCCTCATAATCGAAACACTAAGTCTCGGGTTTGGGTTAGACTTTGGGTTGCTTCATTGGAGATGCAGCTGACTTGCTATCCATGAAGTTTCCCTCCTTGCTCTTGCCCTTCTCGAAACTAGCGGTTTTGACTAACCATCAACACTTTGACGCTCCTTCTCGATTTCTACCTTCGCAGTGTCAAACATCGTGAATAGCTCAGGGATCATTACTTCTACCCCTGGCGTTTTATAGTTCATCACCAAGTTCTAGTACCTTTAGTGACAGTGACTTGGAGAACTATATCAATCACTATCTTATCTGGAAGATCAACTTCCACTCGATTCAAGCGATTATAGCACCCAGACAATCTGAGCACATGCTCAATGATTGAGCTATTCTCTTTCATATTACAGGCAAAGAATCTTGTTGGAGATCTCATATCTCGCAACACGAGCATGAGCCTGAGATCCTAATTTCAGCTCTTAGAACATCTCATATGTTCTGTGACGTTCAAAACGTTTCAGAGCCTCAATTCTAAGCCGTAATGCATGACGCACTAAACTATCAAGTAGTCATCAGAACGTACCTATCAGATGTTCACAACATCTATAGACGATGCTAGAGGGGTTGGCGCACCGAGCGGTGCATTAAGGACATAAGTCTTCTGTACAACAACGAGGACAATCGTTAGATCATGGAGCCAGTCTGCAATATTGCTACAATCATCTTTCAACTCTATTTCTCTAGGAACATATAAAAATACAAGGGAGCTACAGTGTGAGCTAGTAATCTACAACACAGTTTGCAAAGACACTACTGACTATGTTCATGATAATGAGTTCAGTTAATCATATTACTTAAGAACTCCCACTCAAATTGACATCCCTCCGGTCATTCGAGTGACACATGATCCAAATTCACCAACTCAAGTCCGATCATCACATGAGTTGAGGTGGTTTCAATGGTGAACATCATCATGTTGATCATATCTGCTATATGACTCATGTTCGACCTCTCGGTCTCTTATGTTTCGAGGCCATGTCTGTACATGCTAGGCTCGTCAAGTTTAACCCGAGTGTTCTGCACGTGCAACACTGGCTTGCACCCGTTATATGTGAACGTAGAGTCTATCACACCCGGTCATCACGTGGTGTCTCAACACGATGAACTTTCGCAACGGTGCATACTCGGGGAGAACACAATTTATCTTGAAAATAAGTGAGGGATCACCTTATAATGCTACCATCGTCCTAAGCAAAACAAGGTGCATAAAAAGGATTAACATCACATGCAAATCATAAGTGAAATGATATGGCCATGAACTTGTTCTTTTAATCTCCATCTAGAAAGCACCGGCATGATCTCTATCGTCACCGGCAAGACACCATGATCTCCATCAACGTGTCGCCATTGGGGTTGTCGCGTCCAACATGCTTCTACTACTATTGCTACCGTTTAGCGATAAAGTAAAGCATCACATAGCACTTAATGATTGACACGCAGGTCATACAATAATTAAAGACAACCATATGGCTCCTATCGGTTGCCGTACTCATCGACATGCAAGTCGTGATAATCTATACATCACATGATCATCTCATACATCACATATATCACATCATGTAATTGGCCATATCACATCACAACATACCCTGCAAAAACAAGTTAGACGTCCTCTAATTGTTGTTGCATGTTTTACGTGGCTTCTACGGGTATCTAGCAAGAACAATTCTCATCTACGCAAAACCACAATGGTAATACACTAGTTGCTTTTCAACCTTCTCAAGGACCGCCTTTGGCGAATCCGATCCAACTAAAGTGAGGGAAACTGGCACCAGCAAGCCATCTATGCAACAAGTTCGGTCGAGGAAACCGGTTTCTCATAAGCGTACGAGTAATGTTGGTCCGGGCTGCTTCATCTCACAATACCTCTGAACCAAAATCCGACCAAGGGAGGAAGCAATCTAAGCATCAATGCCCACAAACCTTTTGTGTTCTACTCGAGATCTCATCTACACATAGACCTAGCTCATGATGCCACTGAAGGGGAACGTTTCATGGGAAACAAAAAAATTCCTACGCACACGCAGATCTATCCATGGTGATGAGCATCTACGTGAGGGAGAGTGGATCTACATACCCTTGTAGATCGCTAAGAGGGAAGCGTTAAGAAATGCGGTTGGTGGAGTCGAACGTCTTCGCGCTCCAAATCGCCGAGCGTCCCACGATCTCATCACGATCCGTCACGCGATCCAATCACGATACGTCCCGTGAACTCATCACGATCCGTCTCGCGATCCAATCACGATCCATCCCGCGACTCATCACGATCCGTCCCCTGAACTCATCACGATCCGTCTCGTGATCTTGATCACGGTCCTTCCGATCTAGCGCCGAACGGACGGCACCTCCGCGTTCAGCACACGTACAGCTTGATGACGATCTCCGCCGTCTTGATCCAGCAAGAGGGAGTGGAGAGGAAGAAGAGTTCTCCGGCATCGTTATGGCGCTCCGGCGATGGTGGTGGAGCTATTCCGGATGGCTTCGCCTAAGCACTGCAGAAAACCGATCTAGAGGAGAAACTATGCACTAGAGGAACGGGCAGCACGTGGCTAAAAATCTGTGCCAAAACCCTAAAATCCTCTAGTATATATAGGAGGATAGGAGGAGGAGGCTTGGCTGCCAAAGAGGCAGCCCTTGGGTCGGCCGAACCTAGTGGGATTGGAGGATTCCTCCTCCAATCCTAGTAGGACTAGGACTCCTCCTTATTTATGCATTTTTTGCCTTTTCCACCTTTTTCTCTTTGGGATTTCTCTCCCAGCAGCATGGGCCTTGTGTGGGACTTCCACCAGCCTACTAAGGCCTGGTATTCACTCTCCCACAGCCCATGTAGCCTCTTGGGTCGAAATACCCCTCCCGATGGTCTCCCGGTACACTACCGACACTCCCGGTACACTAACGATGAGCCCGAAACTTTTTCGGCGACCAAAATAGGACTTCCTATATATGAATCTTTACTTCCGTACCATTCCGGAGCTCCTTGTGACTTCCGGGATCTCATCCGGGATTCCGAACAACCTTCGGTCACCATCATACATAACTCTATACTACCGAAACGTCACCAAACCTTAAGTGTGCAGACCCTGCGGGTTCGAGATCTATGTAGACATGACCGAGACACCTCTACGGTCAATAACCAATAGCGGGGCCTGGATGCCCATATTGGTTCCTACATATTCTACGAAGATCTTTATCGGTCGAACCTCTATGTCAAGGATTCAGTTAATCCCGTATGATGTTCCCTTTGTTCTTCGGTATGTTACTTGCCCGAGATTCGATCGTCGGTATGTTCATACCTAGTTCAACCTCGTTACCGGCAAGTCTCTTTACTCGTTCCGTAATACAAGATCCCATGAGTAACACTTAGTCACATTGCTTGCAAGGCTTGTTGTGATGTTGTATTACCGAGTGGGCCCTGAGATACCTCTCCGTCACACGGAGTAACAAATCCTAGTCTTGATCCATGCCAACTCAACAGACACCCTCGGAGATACCTATAGAGTGCCTTTATAGTCACCCAGTTACGTTGCGACGTTTGATACACACAAGACACTCCTCCGTTGTCAGTGAGTTGCATGATCTCATGGTCATAGGAACATATACTTGACTTGCAGAAAACAGTAGCAATAAACTGACACGATCATATGCTACGTTTGTAGTTTGGGTCTTGTCCATCACACCATTCTCCTAATGATGTGATTCCGTTATCAAATAACATCTCATGTCCATGGCTAGGAAACCTTAACCATCTTTTGATCAACGAGTTAGTCTACTAGAGGCATACTAGGGACATGGTGTTGTCTATGTATCCACACATGTATCTGAGTCTCCGATCAATACAATTATAGCATGGATAATAAACGATTATCATGAACAAGGAAATATGATAATAACTAATTTATTATTGCCTCTAGGGCATATTTCCAACAGTCTCCCACTTGCACTAGAGTCAATAATCTAGTTCACATCACTATATGATTCGCATTGTTATGAATCTAACACCCAATGAGTTCTGGGGCTCGATCATGCTTTGCATGTGAGAGAGGTCTTATAGTCAACGGGTCTGCGACATTCAGATCTGTATGTACTTTGCAAATCTCTATGTCAAACTGTCAACACTGCTACCACGCTCCACTTGGTACTATTCCAAATGGCTGCTCCACTATATGTATCCAGATTGCTACTATGGGTCATCCGGATTGGTGTTAAAGTTTGCATCGACGTAACTCTTTATGATGAACTCTTTATCACCTCCATAATCGAGAAACATCTCCTTAGTCTTTTTAGTTACTAAGGATAATCTTGACCGTTGTCCAGTGATCCACTCCTGGATCACTCTTGTACCCCTTGACGGACTGATGGCAAGGCACACTGAGGTGCGGTACACAGCATGGCATACTATACAGAGCCTATGACTAAGGCATAGGGGATGACATTCGTCCCTTCTCTTTCTTCTGCCATTGTCGAGCTTTGAGTCTTACTCAACTTCACACCTTACAAAGCAGGCGAGAACACTTCTCTCTGACTAATCTATTTTGAACTCTTTCAAAATCTTGTCAAGTTATGTACTCATTGAAAGTCTTATCAAACATCTTGATCTATCTTTATACATTTTGATGCTCAACAATTAGGTAGCTTTATCCAGGTCTTCCTTTGAAAAACTCTTTTCAAACAACCGTTTATGCTCTCCAGAAATTCTACATCATTTCCGAATAGCAATATGTCATCCACATATACTTATCAGAAACTCTATAGTGCTCCCACTCACTTTATTGCAAATACAAGTTTCTCGTAAACTTTGTATAGACTCAAAAACATTGATCACCTCATCAAAGTGTATATTCCAACTCCGAGATGCTTGCTTCCAACTCCGAGAAGAATCACTGAAGCTTGCACACCTTTTAGCATCCTTAGGACTGACAAAACCTTCTGGTTGTATCACATACAACATTTCCTCAAGTAAAGCGTTAATGAAACGTTGTTTTGACATCCATCTGCCAGATTTCATAATTGAAAGTGTAGCAACTGCTAACATAGTTTCAACAGACTTTAGCATCGCTACGAGTGAAAAAGTCTCATCGCAGTCAACTCCTTGAACTTGTCGTAACTTCTTTGCAACAAGTCGAGCTTTACAAATGGTGACATATACCATCAGCGTCTGTCTTCATTTTAAAGATCCATTTGTACTTAAAAACCTACCGTCCAACAAGCAAGTCCACCAAAGTCTATACTTGGTTTTCATACATGGATCCTATCTCGGATTTCATGGCCTCTAACCATTTGTTGGTTTTCGGGCCCATCATCGCTCCTCCATAGTTTGTAGGTTCATCGTTGTCCAACAACATGACCTCCAAGACAGGGTTGTCGTACCGCTCAGGAGCAGTACACGTCCTTGTCGACCTATGAATTTGATAGTAACTTCATTCGAAGCTTCATGATCATCATCATTAACTTCCTCTTCAACTAACTTAGGCTTCACAGAAACAATTTCCTTCGCTGCGCTACTCTCTGGTTGAAACAGAGGTTCAATAACCTCATCAAGTTCTATCTTCCTCCCACTTAATTCTTTCAAGAGAAATTTTTCCTCGAAAAAGGACCCAGTTTTAGCAATAAACATTTTATGCTTGGATCTGAGATAGAAGGTTCACCCAACTGTTCTTAGGGTATTCTATGAAGATGCATTTGTCCGCTTTGGGTTCGAGCTCATTAGGTGAAAACATTTTCCACACAAGCGTCGCAGCCCCAAACATTAAGAAATGACAGCTTAGGTTTCTATCAAACCATAATTCACACGGTGTCATCTCAACGGATTTAGATGGTGCCCTATTTAAAGTGAATGTAGTTGTCTCTAATGCATAACCCCAAAATTATAGTAACAAAACGATAATAGACATCATAGCACGTACCATAGCACGTACCATATCCTCCTTATTTTTGCCTTTTTTGCCTTTTTTGCCTTTTTCCACCTTTTTCTCTTTGGGATTTCTCTCCCAGCCGCATGGGCCTTGTGTGGGACTTCCACCAGCCCACTAAGGTCTGGTATTCACTCTACCACAGCCCATGTAGCCTCATGGGTCGAAATACCCCTCCCGATGGTCTCCCGGTACACTACCGGCACTCTCGGTGCACTACCGATGAGCCCGAAACTTTTCCGGCGACCAAAATAGGACTTCCTAGTTATGAATCTTTACCTCCAGACCATTCCGGAGCTCCTCGTGACGTCCGGGATCTCATCCGGGACTCTAAACAACCTTCGGTCACCACCATACATAACTCTATACTACCGAAACGTCACCAAACCTCAAGTGTGCAGACCCTGCGGGTTCGAGATCTATGTAGACATGACCGAGACACCTCTACGGTCAATAACCAATAGAGGGACCTGGATGCCCATATTGGCTCCTACATATTCTACAAAGATCTTTATCGGTCAAACCTCTATGTCATGGATTTAGTTAATCCCGTATGATGTTCCCTTTGTTCTTCGGTATGTTACTTGCCCAAGATTCGATCGTCGGTATCTTCATACCTAGTTCAACCTCGTTACCGGCAAGTCTCTTTACTCCTTCCGTAATACAAGATCCCGTGACTAACACTTAGTCACATTGCTTGCAAGGCTTGTTGTGATGTTGTCTTACCGAGTGGGCCCTGAGATACCTCTCCGTCACACGGAGTAACAAATCCCAGTCTTGATCCATGCCAACTCAACAGACACCCTCGGATATACCTGTAGAGTACCTTTATAGTCATCCAATTACGTTACGACGTTTAATACACAGAAGGCACTCCTCCGGTGTCAGTGAGTTGCATGATCTCATGGTCATAGGAACATATACTTAACATGTAGAAAACAGTAGCAATAAACGGACACGATCATATGCTACCTTTGTAGTTTGGGTCTTGTCCATCACACCATTCTCCTAATGATGTTACCCCGTTATCAAATGACATCTTATGTCCATGGCTAGGAAACCTTAACCATCTTTGATCAACGAGCTAGTCCGTTAGATGCATACTAGGGACATGGTTTTGTCTATGTATTCACACATGCATCTAAGTCTTCGATCAATACAATTATAGCATGGATAATGAACGATTATCATGAACAAGGAAATATGATAATAACTAATTTATTATTGCCTTTAGGGCATATTTCCAACACAATCTGCATAATAGCGTAGAAAAGAACATATATAGTGAGGATAAGCCAATGAATGATATCTTACCTAGAGACTTAAATTATTAAAGATATAAATCACTTACAAACAATAGCAACTGATGAGAGTTTTGTCGATAGAGTCCATGTGGTATAACTGGAAAAGTTCTAAGAATTCAAGACATATGTCACATGCATTGACGTAATGCTCTTTTCTTACTTTGACCATGACCGTCGTCGCCCCTCACTTTATTTCACGTAGGTACCAATCATGCAACCGTCGCATCGCAGTTGGTAGTTCCTTGTACTGCTCGGGTGTGACAAGTGGTTTTCCGACGGCATATTGCATTGCGTACTCAGTTGCACCGTACCCACGGATTTCCTCGGTGCCAAGGATTTGGCCAAGAGTGAGACCTGCAGCCTCTGCTTCTTTGAGGTCGATTGGGTTGCCTTGCACGTCGACTGGTTTGATCGATTGCTTGCTTCGATTGGTAGTCACCTTGAGCGGAGAGATCGATTGCTTGGATTTTTCTCCGAGCTGGGGAACTGTTTTCCCGCTAGTAGTACCACCTGTCGTTGATGCCGTACTTCCCGACTTCTTCCTTGGTCTGGGCCGACTTCTCTGCTCACTTGCCTTCTGAATCTGTCGCTCATAGTCTGTCAGCATACGCTCACTAATACGCTCACTAGTAGAAACCAGACGCTAAGTACTTGGGACGAAAGGTCTGTTTTCTACCAATTAAAAGTGAAAGGGTTTTGGAGGGTTAATTTAGGTGTTTCATATATTTTGTTAGATAGCTAATAGAGAGAAGTGATCTCTCTTATCTCCGTGCTTGGTCACGACGCTACGTACTATACTTATAGATAGAACGTATAACACAATTTAATCATCATTTTCGCCAATGAGACATCATATAACAAGTTGGTCACTAGTCATAATCACAACTCCTCCTCCTCATCATCATCATCAACTGTAACACATTGTAGCACATAATAACACATTATACCTAGGACCTACGTACTCCTATCTCGTAGGACCTACTCTATCCACTCCCTCTGCATCGAAAGTGGCCCGCGTGATCGCCACCACAAAAGGTCCGGGTCGACGACGATACCTGCATTCCTCACCAACCTCCGAGCCTGGAAAGGTAGCACCTCCCAGTGTCAGCCCGGCGGAGCCCAGTCCCGGACATGGCGCCTATCAAGCAGGCTCTCGCGGACTACTCGACGACGAGGATGCGGGCCGGGCATCGTCGAGAAATTCCTATGAGAACGTTTTCTTATCGTTTAATCACTAATTTTTCATAAAACCTAAAAAAATTCATCATTAACATACTAATCTAACATAAACATTCATCATAAACATACTAATCTAACATAAACATTCATCATAAACATACTAATCTAACATAAACATTCATCAGAAAAAAATAATTGTAATCTAACATACACATACTAATCTAACATAAATATTCATCATATAAAAAAATCAACATATATTTTCAAAAAAATTGCAAGGAGCCGGGGCGGCGGCGGCTCACAGCGGGGCGGCGACGGGGGCGGGGCGGCGACGTGGACGGGGCGGCGACGGGGGCGGCGGGGGAGGCGACGGGGGAGGGGTTGCGACAGTACAGGGCGGTGACGGGGGCGGTGGGGGCGGCGGGGGCGGGGACGAGGGCCGGGCGGCGACGTGGGTGACGGGGGAGGCGGCGACAGGGGAGAGGCAGCGACGGGGGCGGCAAGGGCGACGACGAGGGCGGGGGCGACAGGGGAGGCGACGGGGACGGGGCGGCGACGAGGAAGGGGATGACGATGGTGGGGGCGGCGACGGGGGCGGCGGGGGCTACGGCGGGGGCAGCGGGACCAATGCTGACCTTTAGTCCCGGTTGGTGCCACCAACCGGGACCAAATCCCTCTTTTCGGCAGGAAACAGTGACCGTTGGTCCCGGTTGGTGGCACCAACCGGGACCACTCGTTCCTTTTCGTTGGCCGGCGGGGAAGCAGTAGATGTTTAGTCCCACCTCGCTAGTCGAGGGGAGACAACACCTGTTTATAAGCCCTGATGCGCTTGAACAGTCAAGCTCCTCTCATAGTGAAAATAGATGCCCTTATACACGAAATTTGACCTAAATTCAAAATACTAGTTAGGTGCCTAACTAGCACCTTGAATTTAGGTTGAATTTCAGTATAAGCGCATCTATTTTTACTTTTTCTATTTTTATGTTATTTCTTTGCTATTTTTCCTGCTATTTAATATTACTATGTTTTAACATTATATTCAATTTGGTAATTTTTAGGTTTTATATAATTTTAGTTTCAAAAATACTAGCGGTTTATAATTTTAGCTATTGATTTTTTTGAGTTAAATGACCCTGAAATTGAAAAGTACTACAAATGAACTCTGAAAAGGTTGAAAGTTGACATGGTATCATCATTTCACCCGCATAGCATGTGCTAAAAAGTTGAGAGGGTTACGGCAAAAGCTCGATGCACTTTGTGTACAAAACGAACAGTCTCTTTCGAAGTATCAGGGTTCCAAACGGAAACTCATCGGTTACAAAAGGCATTTTGTTTTCTTGAACTTATTTGAACTCCAGGCTTTTTGTGTGTTCAAAATGCACCATTCAAAGCCACATCATCAATTTTCAACCCTTCCCAACATCGTTTGTTATTTTTCATACAGTTATTGATTTTTTTGAGCTAAATGACCCTGAAATTGAAAAGCACTACAAATGAACTCTGAAAAGGTTGAAAGTTGGCATGGTATCATCATTTCACCCAGATAGCATGTGCTAAAAAGTTGAGAGGCTTACGGCAAAAGCTGGATGCACTTCGTGTACAAAACTGACAGTCTCTTTCGAAGTATCAGGGTTCCGGACGGAAACTCATCGGTTACAAAAGGCATTTCATTTTCCTAAACTTATTTGAACTCCAGATTTTTTGTGTGTTCAAAATTATGCAGGCCCTTAATATGCTCGGAGGTGCATTGGTCACCGTACATCCATTGCCGGTTCATCTGCGTGCGTTATATAATAAAGTGTATTAAAAACTATTACAACACATCATGAATAGAGAAGTGACTAAATTAATAGAAATTCATTATCACATTAAAGCCAAAGTACAATAATGACCAAAATAAATACGCACAGTTCATACATAGTTGTCATTATTGAACAACATATAGCTCTCTAAAGCATTTAATTAAAATATACAACGAAACTACGTAAAAAAATAAATGCAACAACAAATGCAATCATAACCGCTACTAAGATACCAATTGATTCAACGACATAATGATACCAAGCCTCATTATGAATGGCATATTTTCTAATCTTTCTAAGCTTGAAGTGCATGGCATCCATCCTGGTCTTGTGATCCTCGACGATATCGGCAACATGCAACTCCAATCCCATTTTGTCATCTTCAGTTCTTTTCAATTTTTCTTTCAAATGATCGATTTTTTTCAGCTTCTGTTAACTTCTTGAGCAGAATTGCATAGTCGGTTGGAATTTCTGGTTCAACTACTTCCTATAGATAAAAACATCTACGTCAAGTTGGTGGCATAATTAATTGTAATAGACATTAAATATGTGAAATAGTTATATAAAAGATAATATACCACATCTGAATCATAGCCTGGACAAGGACCGACGTGGGCGGATACCATAACCATGGCACTATATAATAACAAACAATAATAAAAGTAAGAAAATCATACGAATAATTATATTTTATTTTACCAAGAAGATAAGATCAAGAGGCCCACCACGCGCGGGCGATCGACGGTGGTTTCAGGACGGGGACGGGACAGGACGGACCGCCAAACCTAGACAAATCTTGACGAAAATGGAGTTTGGACAAGGAGCTTCGAGAGGAGAAAGCTTAAGTTTTCTTAGGCATTTCATCAAACACATCATGTGCATAGGAGGTGAGCTAGAGCACCACAAAGCTCTCCCCTCGCTGGCCAAAAAAATAGAGCAGTGTGGAGTGCTCTGCTCGCTGGCGAGTGGTATATATAGGCATCTCATTGGTCCCGATTCGTGGCTGGAACCAGGACTAAAGGACCCCCTTTGGTTCCGGATCCAGCCACGAACCGGGACCAATGGTTGTGGGCCAGGAGCGAGGCACATTGGTCCTGGTTCGTGTCTGGAACCGGGACCAAAGGTTCCAGACAAACCGGGACCAATGCCTCATGTAACCCGCCCGGCCCCCTGGCCTCACGAACCGGGACCGTTGTCCCTATTGGTCCCGGTTCGTGAGTGAACCGGGACTAATGTGTTGGCCCGGCCCGAACCAATGCCCTGTTTTCTACTAGTGCTACCAACAAACTGTCTACATATTTATGTAAACATTTCTAGCATATCCTACAAGACAGTGTTATATTAGTTTGACCGGCCAACCGTTAGAGCATCTATAGCCGGACCTTGGAAATCTGGCCGCACAAAAGCCCGCGGACATGTTCGGACGCGTCCGGGGACACTGACTGGTCACGCCTCAAATAATGCATTCTACATTCGGACACCTCAAATCTCATATCTCAAATTCATACAACCCATGCAACTACTACGCCGATGCAATACTAACATCGTCCGACTACTGCATCACTACTAACATGTCATCGGACTACAAAAATTTGGCTATGATGGAAATCATCCATGGCTGCCATTGCCCTTCCCGGCGCCCTTGTCGTCCTTGTCGTGGAAGTACCGGACAAAAATGTAGTACGGATTGAGGCGGATCTGCTCATCGCCGAAGCTGTCCTCGTCGTCGCTCACCTCCTTCTCCTCCTTTGGTGGCAGTCTGGCCATTTCACGGACCGCCCGATTCTGTTTGCAGGCGAGGGCGCACGTGTTCCTCCGCTGTCGTTTCTTCAAAATGCGGGCGCGGATGGCTTCCTCCTCTACAGCCGCTCGCTCCACCGCATCAGTCGCCTCCGCCTCCGCCATTTCCACCGCGAGAAAGGCCTCGGCGACCCTTATCCTTTCCTTCCCATGGAGGGCAGCCCATTCACGGTGGGACTCGAAGTCCGCCCGTCGGGACATCAATGATCCAGCCCCAAAGGAACCGAGCGCCCTTTGAACGGACGCCATGGAGTCACGACGGACAGATCCTGCCATCGGTCGGGCGTTGTCCTCGCGTGAGCGGTGGAGTGCAATGCAAACCACCATTGCCTCCTCCAGTCCGCACGGGACGACCCCCTAAGTCGGTGGATCCGGACTGGTCGGAGTCGGATTCGCTGCACTCCATGCTGGAGAAGGTCAGAGATCACCGGAGGTTAGGTAAGGTGGCGGATGAGAGTGGATGGGAGTAGAGTGACGTGGCTTTATTTTTGCGGGGGTAAAGCAAGTTTTTATTGCATGATTATAGAGTTACAGTCGAGAGGACACAAATCATCGATACAAGGTGGAACCGAACCCAGCCACGCAGCGGTAGCTCGCTCAGATCGGTTATAATTGGCCAACCAATTGGTAACTCTATTTTGAGAATGACTAATTTTCTATGGAACAAACTCCCTACTACCAAAGAGATCCTTTATCTCAAGAAGTAAATAGCCATACGCCGAACTAACCAAGGCATCATTTGACAGACAAGACAGAGCTTCTGAAGAATCTGACAGTAGAACCACCGAAAGACTGGAGTGTTGGATCTCCAAAGCCATGCCTTGCATGATTGCATGTAGTTCCTCTTCGAACGGATCATTACAATGAAATATAAAATGATATGCCGAAAATATAATCATCCCCTCGTTGTTCCTCAGAACCATGCCAGCAGCCGCGGATCCATCAGCCTCCCAGAAGGAACCATCGACCGAGAGGACCAGTGTGCCCAGCGCCGGGGCTGGCCAAGGAACCGAAGGGTTTATCTCCTTTTGTGCAGGCATGTCACTGAATGACCAGGGCATCTTCCCTCTCAGTATTTCTTCATACGAATACCTCCCTGCTTGTTTGATAAACTTGTAGTAACTATACAGGTACTCAAACGTGGCAAGGACAGATGGATTGTCCTTCCATGTGTCATATCATTGCGTAATTGCCAAATCCGCCAGATCAATATTCAGCAAGTGCATGAACCACTCCTTTCCAATATCAATAAGAAGGTCATCACATCGAAGCGGCCACCTCCTTCGCATATTTACCCAAAGGATTCGAGCTTGCATGCATGAAATCAACGCATGGAAAGCGCTCTCCACTTCAACTCTGCAGAACGGACATGTAGATCGCGTAGAGAGATGTCTACCGCTTGCACAGTTGTGTAGCTAGCGTCCCGGTCACCACCTTCCAAGCAGTAATCTTCATTTTCTAGGGAACAGCCGACTTCCACACCAGGTTCCATAGTGTATGATTGCCATCTGTATTAGTACTTGAAGCACGAGCAGCGTAGGACATATTGTGGTCATGAGTGGCTAACTTATATGCACTCTTCACCGTGAACATACCACACTTTTCCGAGAACCAAGAGACAAAATCAGAATGCTGTCGAGGTGATGTTCTGATTTTTAGTATATGATCCACATTCATCGGCCAGAACGATCGTCTCAACCGATAAATTCTCCATGCATCATTATCATCCAGAAAGTCAGAGACATGGTTAAACCGACAAGTACCTTTGGGAGATATAGGCCGAAAAGAATATGGTCAAGGAATCCAAGGGTACCTCCATGTACGTATATCAGTGTCGTTGCCCACTTGCCATATTATACCCTTCTTGAACGGCTTTAGGCCATGAAGAATACGCTTCCAGACTGCAGAATCATTGCCAGGAAAAACAATATCAAGCAGTTGGCCAGCCAGGTAATACTTTGCCTTCATTAACCTTGCACATAACTATCCGGCGTATCTATCTCCATGCCTGTTTGGCCAGCAGGGCTTGATTGAAGGTCATCATGTCCCTGAAGCCCATGCCCCCCATGGTCTTAGGGAGTCGCAGCTTGTCCCGGCTCATCTAGGCCATTTTCTTCTTGCCATTCTCCACCCCCCCATCAGTACTGACGTATCATCCGTGTGAGCTCATCGCATACTGAGACTGGGAGCTTAAACGCACTCATGACATAAGCTGGGATGGTCTGCGCAACTGACTTTATAAGAATCTCCTTGTTACCTGATGAAGTATAGTGCTCACTCCAATCTATGAGTTTCTTCCGCAAGCGTTACTAAATTGTTTCAAAATTTCCCTTGTGCATTCTTCCATCAGGAACCGGAAGAACCAAATACTTGGGTTCAAACACCTGCTGAGTAATCTCCAAAACACTCTTAACCTCTTGAACCATAGTGGACAAGCAATGATCTGAAAATAGGATGGAACGCTTCGACGGGTTAATCAATTGTCTAGTCACCGTCGCATAGGTGTTCGACAAACCTTTAACCAAGACCACTTGTTGTTCTGACGCATGGAAAAACAAGAGAGAATCATCGGCAGACAGATGAGAAATTTCAGGAGCAGTTCTACATATTTTCAAGCTCCGAGTCCTTCCTTCCGCATAGCCTTAGTAATCAGATAAGATAGAGCGTCAGCTACAAAGAGAAAAAGAAAAGGTGATAGCGGGTCGCCTTGCAAAAGCCCCTGGAAGGGGAGAAGGGCTCCAACAATTTCCCATTGAACTTTACTGAGTATTTCACCGAAGTGGAGTGGAGTGGCTTGTGTTTGCTTCGGCCAACGGATGAGGACTAATATATGTATGGTCGATGCGGTCTAGGCGGCCGGGTCAAGGCGTCTCATATTCATCCCATATTTGAACTGGATATGAGTAAGGGATGCCGGTCAGGCAGGGCGTTTGAGACTCATTTAATAGGTCCGGTTAGATCGATTTTTTTATGACCGGTCAGCGACCGACAGCCTGTCCGGACATTTAAGGTCGATTTAAAGGGTCCGACTATAGATGCTTTACCCACTCGATCCGGAGATGATGAAACTAGCAATCACACGCACGCATGTGCACATCGATGGGCAGTGCCCAAGCACAGCAAAAGTAGAGGTATCCACACCCGCTGTTGGGGCCGAAAAGAAGACAACAAGCGGAAGACGCTCGTGCAACTTTGATTTGATTGATTGGCCAGCCAGATGTACCTCCTTCATGTACATCCAAAGCCAAACACAATAATCCAACGCACGCATATGAAAAGGCAGCAGAAATGTGTACTACCTCGACACAACAATCACCCCAGAATGAACGTTACCGTACTAGTAGATCTGGTCACTTTGGAATTATTATTTATTTTCCTCATCCATATGGGTAGCTTTGATCTTGTATGATCTTTATAGTTGTCATCTTGTTTATATGTGTGTGCGTTGATGTTGGTTATATGCGTCCTATCTATGCAATGTCCGAATATGTGCTCGTGATGCTTGTATTTTCTTGATGATTTATTTGAACTCAATAAAATTCATCCTTTGTCAAAAAAGGATGACCAAGCATGCATGTGATCCGTCATGTGAGCAAGTAAGGATGTGAAGGTGAGAGAGAGGGCCATGTGCCTCGCAAGTATACTTGGCCATCTATTGGGTCGGGTCGGGCTTCGGGCCAGGCCAGACCAAGCCCGAAGCAGAAAATTCAGGCTTGGGCCTGGCTTGGCCCAGGCATCAGCTTGGAAAACAGGCTCAAGTCCAGCCCAAAAATGAAAAAGCACGCCGAGCCTCGGGCCTCGGGTTGGGCCTCTTTTATAAAGCGCAAATACGACAGGCCCAGGCCAGGCCCGACGCGTGGGCAAGATTGGGTCGGGCCGGGCTTTTTTGGGCCGGGCGGACCGGACGGGGCTTCCCATGATCAGATATACTCGCAAGCCACTGTTCTGTGCTGCAGCTTGGTTGACCGATGATGGAGGGAGGTGCCACACCGGCCGGATCTGGGCGCGCACAGACATGGCTGGATCGGATGGAGCGCACGCGCACGCGCACGGGCGATGCCGACGGCGACGGGGGTGCTTGGCTTGGCTTTGCTTACCTGTGCGCAGCCAATGCCCATGAGTCAATCAATTCGCCGTCCGCCCATCTCCATGATCGGCAACGGCAATGAAGGAAGTTTCCTGCGCTGCGTTGCGCTGGTCGGCCCGACCCCTCTGCTGCTCGGCGACGAAGAAATGAAGGGCCACCTGTTTGACAACAAAATAAGTAAATGCCCATCAGTCCATGGACCATGCATGGCTTCATGGCCATCACCCACCACTACCAAATACCAATAGCCAGGTCCATGGGTGCGTGCGTGCGTGCGTGCCTTGGCCCTAGCGCACGGCTTCGAGCCGATGCAAATGTCAAACAGTACGTACGTACTCGCAAAAATACGTGTGCCCTGTTGGAGGTCTGCTTTGCTGCGTGCTTTGCACTGTTGCTGCTGCTACGTGCGTGCACCGAACGAACCCGGCCGGCCGATCCATCTCCTGCCCGCTTGCCGCTTCATTGCTCCTCAACCACTCGACCTGCTCCTCCTACGCGCCCACACGCGCACGCGCACGCCCACGCGTCGTGGCCAGCACAGCAGAGCAGCAGGCACACCAGAGCAGAGCAGAGAAGCAGAGGCAGGCAGTAATTGTGTGTTGCTGCTCCTAGTCCTAGTCCTATCCTAGGGCAAGACTGTCGGTGGTGACTTTTGCCTAGAGCGCGTCGTACGTATCTGAATACTCTCCAGCCTCACCAGCTCACCGCCATGCTGATGACCGAACGATGCAGTACCAGCAACACCAATCAACGTTGAGATCCCTCCCACCCTCCCTCCGTGCACCTACGACGGGGACGTGCGCGTCACCATCCGTGCATACTCCTATATTGCATCAGGATATCAATCTCTCTTTCTCTCTTCTCTCTCTCTCTGGCCGTCAAACAAACGGATGGACGCATCGATGGGATGCACTGACCGATGACCGGCCCCCTGCCTGCCCTGCCCTCAACCGGTGTGCTCCGTTGTCCGCACCCTACTCCTTTCACTATCATAAAATATTTAACTATTTTTATTCGATTATATTTCATTTTATTCTTTCCTTAAGCATAAGATGCTTTGGCAATAAAAAAATGTCAAAGCATCTTATGTTAAAAAATAGAGGCACTAGTTTTAAAGTCATAGGATTAGCACTAGTAGAAAGTAGATCTTTCGTCCGCATTATTAGTCCGGGTTGGGTTTTGAACCGGCACTAATGTGCCCATTGTCCCGGTTCGTGATGAGCATAATTAGTGTCAGTTCGTTCCGGACCTTTAGTCCCGATTCGTGCCACGAATCGGCACTAAAGGTGTGGTAGCAGGCTGACGTCAGTCTGGGCCCCATGGAAACCATCAGTCCCGGTTGGTGGCTCTAACCGCGACTATAGGCTAATCTTTAGTCGCGGTTGGAGCCACCAATCGGGACTAAAGGTCCCCCTATATGAAACCCTTCAGCGCCAGCCCGAGCACACTCCTCTCCGTTCTTTCCCTTTCCTCTCCTCTCTGTTCTTCCTCTCTTTCTCGAGCTCATCCTCCTTTTTTACCAAAATTTGTCAAGATTTGGAGGCATCCCATCCATCATCTCTTATTGCTAGATTAGCTCTTGCAATGCTCTATAACTAAGTATAGTAATTTGTGAGTTTTAGTTTGTATGTGGCAGTTTATTTGATTTATGCAATTTGAGCTCAAATTAACTTCTTACTTTGCATTTGTAGGTGTGGTTTACTTAGTGCCTTCCCGTCTCCGTCCTAACCACTGTCGATCGTCCGCACCGTCCCGTCGCCGGGACCGCCTTGGTGAGCCTCTTGTTCTTATCCTTATTATAATAATAAAAACCATGTTTGTAAGATTTGGTTAGTTACTTGTATAGTTTTCTTACCTATATGGTTGTTTGTTATATATAGTGGCATGGTTTTGAAATTCGTCCCCGTCGGTCCTCGTCTGATTTATGATGCGGATGTGGCATATACTCTCTTTTATAACTCTTTATCGCATTTCGTGTTCATGACAATTATACCAATGAAGTTGACATAGATATTTTTATCTAGGAGGTATATGAACCGGAGATTCCAACCAACATATATATTCTTGTCAAGAAGTTAAATTTAGTTGGAAAAAAATGAGTATTTAAAAGAAAAATTGAAAAGAGTTGAAGAAGAGAAGATGAAACTGGAGTTGTATGTTGCCGATGTTGTCGATGATCACAAGATCAAGATTGGTGCAATGCGCTTGAAGATTAGAAAATTGAAAAGATATGCCATTGATAGTGAGGCTTGGTATCATTATGCTGTTGGATCAATTGTTTTCTTACTTGCGATGTTGATCGCATTTGTTGTTGCATTTAAATGCTTTAGCTAGAGAGTTTGTACGATATTTTATGAGAACAAGTGTGTATGAACTTTATGTACGAACTTGTATTAATTTGGTCTTTTCGGTGTTGTGTAATGAAGATGAGCCGGCAATGGATATACGACGACCGATGCTTCCCTAGTTCATTAATGGCATGCATACTTTTCTGTTTGCGGCTGAGGCAAACAAGCGACCGGATGCTTTTATGTATTGTCCATGTGCTGGCTCTAAGAATGATCGAAATTACTCTAACTCAAGAACCATTCACGTCCACCTGTTTGAGTCCGGTTTCATGTCCGGCTATAACTATTGGACCAAGCATGGAGAAAGAGGGGTCCTAATGGAAGAGAATGAAGAAGAAGAGGATGACGACATCTATCCTGGCCATGGGTTCCATGAATACGATGGTACAACAATGGGGGAAGAAGCTGAGACGACAATGCGGGAAGGAGCTAAAGAAGAGGCATCAGATGAGCCTGCTGATGATCTTGGTCGGGCCATTGCCGATGCAAAGAGAAACTGCGCAAGTGAAAAGGAGAAGCTGAAGTTGCAGCGCATGTTAGAGGAGCAAAAAAAAGGGTTGTACCCAAATTGCGTATATGACAATAAAAAGTTGGGTACCACACTAGAATTGCTGCAATGGAAGGCAGAGAATGGTGTATCTGACAAGAAATTTCAAAAGTTGTTGATAATGTTAAAGAAGAAGCTATCAAAGGACAACGAATTGCTAGAGAGTACATACGAGGCCAAGAAGGCTATCTGCCCTCTAGGATTAGAGGTCGACAAGATACATGCATGCTGTAATGACTGCATCCTCTACCGCGGTGAGTACGAGGATTTGAATGCATTGCCAGTATGTTGTGCATTGCGCTATAAGATTAGCCACGATGACCCTGGTGATGTTGAGGGCGAGCGCCCCAGGAAGAAGATTCCTACCAAGGTGATGTGGTATGATCCTATAATACCACGGTTGAAACGTTTGTTCCAAAACAAAGAGCATGCCAAGTTGATGTGATGGCACAACGAAGACCATAAGAAAGACAGAAAGTTGAGAGTGCCCGCTGACGGGTCGCATTGGGGAAAAATCGAGAGAAAGTGGAAGGACTTTGCAAAGGATGCAAGGAACATATGGTTTGGTTTAAGTACAGATGGCATTAATCCTTTTGGGAGCAGAACATCAATCATAGCACATGGCATGTGACTCTATGTATCTATAACCTTCCTCCTTGGTTGTGCATGAAGTCGATGTTCATTATGATGCCAGTGCTCATACAAGGCCTCAAGCAACCCGGCAACGACATTGATGTGTACCTAAGGCCATTGGTTGAAGAACTTTTACAGTTGTGGAATGGAAAAGGTGTACATGCGTGGGGTGCGAAAGATCAGGAGGAATTTGACCTACATGCGTTGATGTTTGTAACCATCAATGATTGGCCTGTTCTCAGTAACCTTTCAGGACAGACAAACAAGGGATACCACGCATGCATGCACTTTGTAGATGATACCGACAGTATATATTTGGATAAATGTAAGAAGAATGTGTATCTGGAGCATCGTCAATTTCTTCAGAGCAGGCATCCCATAAGAAAGAAAGGCAAGCATTTCAAAGGTGAGGCCGATCACCGGAAGAAGTCTCGCCACCGTACGAGTGATGACATACTTGATATGGTCAAGGATTTAAAAGTAATCTTTGGCAAAGGTTCTGGTGCACAATCTGTTACGAATGACACTGACAAATACGCATCCACGTGGAAGAACAAATCTATATTTTGGGACCTACCGTATTGGAAAGACCTCGAGGTCCGCTCTGCAATCGATGTGACGCACGTGATGAAGAATCTTTGCATGAACCTGCTATGCTTTTTGGGCGTTTATGGGAAGAGAAAAGATATGTCGGAGGCACGCGAGGACCAGCAAGGTATGCACGGAGAAGACGGCATGGATCCAAAGCAGTTTTAGGGTCATGCCAGCTACGCTCTTACCAAAGAAGAGAAGGAAATCTTCTTTGAATGCCTGCTCAGTATGAAGGTCCCGTCTGGCTTCTCGTCGAATATAAAGGGAATAATAAATATGGCAGAGAAAAAGTTTCAGAACCTAAAGTCTCATGACTGTCACGTGATTATGACGCAACTGCTTCCGGTTGCATTGAGGGGGATTCTACCGGAAAACGTTTGATTAGCCATTGTGAAGGTATCTGCATTCCTGAATACAATCTCTCAGAAGGTAATCAATCCAGAAATCCTACCAAGGTTAGAGAATGATTTGGTGCAATGTCTTGTCACTAGTAGAAAAAGGCCCATTTGTCCCGGTTCGTAAGGCCCATTTGTCCCGGTTCTAGAACTGGGACTAAAGCCCAAAACCTTTAGTCCCGGCTCGCTTACCAACCGGGACAGAAGGGGCTCCACGTGGCCAGTGCTGGGAGCCCAGGCAGGAGGACCTTTAGTCTCGGTTGGTAACAGCAACCGGGACCAAAAGGCATCCACACGTCAGCATATAGCAGTTGCTGAGTTTTTTTTGAAAGGGAGGGGGGTTAGGGGGTTTTGGACGGTTAATTTAGGGGTTTTATATTGTTTTAGCTAGATAATTGATAGAGAGAAGTGTCCTCTCTTTCTCTGTGCTTGGTCGACGCTAGCTACTATAGAGAGAACTCAACACGCTAGCTAGTAAGCAAATGAAGGAACCATTAAGTATAGAAGATCGTCATGAACATATAGAGATAGAAGTGATCGACCTCTCTTTCTCCAAGAGATTGGTCGTATAACAAGTTTTCGTATATATATCCGACGCTACTAGCTACATATATACAATATAAGATCTCTTACAATCTCTAACATCTAATGTTAACTTTCGGATGGTATTCTCCGGCTTTATTTATGACGTGGTCAAGAAAAAATCCCGCCAACTCTTCTTGAATTGCTCGTATGCAATCATCTGGTAGGAGTTCATCCTGCATCTGCCACATCTAATTTGAAGAAGGGGGTCAATACATATATATGGTAATAAAATAAAATTGTGAATATTATTGCTTACGCACTTGAAATTGTTTTTCAGAGTAGCCCCTCTTAGGGGTTGTCGCGTTGTAGATGAACTCGCAAACGTAGTATCCATATAAATTATTCCCGGTTTCCTGCCACAAGCACTTTACGAGAAATAGAGTTCAATAAAACTGATAATCAAGCATGATAAATGGTATTGATGAAACTAGAATCAATGGGAGATGCGTGGAACTAGTAGTAGTACTTACCTTTGGGTGTGTAAATCACAGCTCCCCCGGTAGTGCCGGAACAATTGTTGTGAACTCTTTCCAAACCCTGCTAGACAAAGAAAACAATTACTTGATATCAGGAAATGAATAAAGTTACCGATATGATGCGATATTGATCAATTGAACTTACTTCTGGAGAATTTCAGTCATGTCCGGATATTCCTGGGGATCTTTTCATTTTGAGTCTAAGACGGTTACTACTCCCCGCTCAAGCTGAATCTCTAGCAGAATAAAGTGGAAACTGTGCACGCATGCATAACTCATCAATTACATTACTATAAACCTCGAGTAATAAGGGAAACTGAATATGCACAAGACAGTAACACTCACCTGAAGTTTTAAGGAAAGAGTATTGTCCATTTATTTTGATTTTTAAGCAACGATTGTAGCAAGTTGTCCTCGGTTTGTGTGGGATACTTTTGAAAATTATACTCATGTATGATATTTGGGTTAATGAACCCAATGTCATAGATTTGTGCTTTTCTGCATTTGACGATCTTCAATCTGCATAATATAGTAGTGAGGATAATTATATATACATGCAATGAAAGAGCTGAGCTATATGCATAGAGAGACTTAATTACAGAAGTAGTACTTACAGACAGTAGCAAGTCACGATTGTTTTGTCGAGGGCCTTTTGATTGGATAACTGGAATATCTCCTCAAATTCAATATTCAACAGTTCCATTCCAACGAGGTCGTGCTCCTCTTTAACTGACAGTATCAAAGAATCCTTCCCAGACTCGCGGCAGGTTTTCATGTAGCATTCATGGAATTTTCGCATCATCGTTGTTAGAGGAGGATGATCAGGTTTGACGAGAGGCCGCCCGTGCCGGTAATGGAATTCGTCCACCTCCAACGGCTTAAGCTGTACATTATCGCTCAGGTAATCACCAGGTTTGGTACTGGGCACCATCCTCGGATGATTAGCGACGATATCGCTAGACACCTTGAGCGGGGGGCACGATTGGTTCGCCTGTTCGTCGAGCTAGGGAATTTTTTTCCACTTATTCGTTTTGCTAAGCTTGCATCACTGGAAGTACTTCCCGACCGCCGCACATTTTGATATGTCTTTTTAATACAGCGGTCAAAGTTGGAATCCGGCGAAGGCGGTGGTGGTCGCTTCAGGGCATCGATAGTGCGCATCTCTTTCACCAGATCTATCTTCTTCTTCGGAAGTGGAGTTTTCTTTGCAAAATGGGCCCTCAATTCGACCTGACATATCTCCTCATTTTCAGACTCGGTCCTCTCATATGGTAACTTTTCCAAAGGCTTGAGAGATGGACCGTATCTGTATCCCCTCCTGCCTATGCTTGTACTGCTAGTCGCCGGAGCGGCGGTGGCTCCCTTCCATCATTGCTTACTAGGTGCCGAAGGAGCCAAAGCGGTGGCGGCTGTCTTCTGTCGTTGCCGACGAGGCTGAGGAGGAGGCATACTGCTCCGACGTGCCAGAGTAGGCGAAGGAGGAGGCGGAGTGCCCTCACGTGTCGGAGAAGCCGGAGAAGGAGGCGGTGTACCCTGATCACTCGCCGGAGATATCACGTCCGCCGTGGATTATGTCCCCCAACAATTGTTCTTGTTCTTCGTCTCTTGGATGCATAGTTTCTGCAAATATTACAACATGGCAATTAATATACAAACATGAATGTCCGACGTCCGGACCGCCTCTCTCATTAATGTCCGACGTTTGGACCGCCTCTCTCATAGAAGAATACACATATAATGATATCAGAAAAAAAATTGGATCAACTTGTGCACATCCATAATAGGGGCATTCTTGATAAATCTATGTTACCGGAGTTTTCTTCATTTAACTTGGTAAATTTGGGTGGCCTCGACAATGCTTCTAGGGTCTGGGGTGGCCTCGACAATGCTTTTTCAGTCCCGGTTTGGGTGGCCTCGAGAGTTTATCGGGTAGGGACGGGGTAGATCGACAACGACACTCTTTCTTCTAGGGTTTGGGTGGCCTCGATAGTTGGTCGGGTGAGCGGACCGCCTCTCTCTCATGCATGTCCGACGTCCCTCTCATGTCGAAGTTATCAGTGAGGGCGTAGATCAATGACGACGCTTTGTATTCTAGGGTTTGGATGGCCTCGATAGTTGGTCGGGCGAGCAGACCGCCTCTCTCACTCATGCATGTCCGACGTCCCTCCTCAAGTCGAAGTTATCGGGGAGGGGGTAGGTTGACAACGATGCTCTTTCTTCTAGGGTTTGGGTGGCCTCGATAGTTTGTCGGGTGAGCGGACCGCCTCTCTCTCATGCATGTCCGACGTCCCCTCTCATGTCGAAGTTATCGGGGAAGGGGTATATCAACAACGACATACATTTCGGATCTGTTAGAAAGCTCTCGGGAAGCTGAGGACAACGTGATGATAGGGTGCCGGGGTGCTCCCGTGGCCTTGTTGATAGATAGAGCAGATGCCAACGTGATGATAGAGCCGATGCCAACATTTTCATTTAACAAAAAAACCTACCTTCAAAAAGAGACTTGCTTCGCCGCGGGTGCTCGGTGCGACGTGGACTCGGTGGAAAAACTTTATGAAAATGCGGTGGTGGCCGGGCCGGGCGGTTTTCTTTTCCTTCTTCATTTGTTACTTTGTTTTTCTTATATGTTTGTTTACGTTTTCGCTCTACATTTTCGTACATATGAAAAACAACGAAGACTTTTTACATGAACATATACACACATATACATGAACATATATACATATACATGAAAAAAACATATACATGCGGCTCACTGGGGGGCAGCGACGGGGAGGCGATGGGGACGGCGGCGGCGGGGACAAGGCGACGGGGACGGGGGCGACGGGGAGGCGACGGGGACGACGGCGACGAGGAGACAACGGGGAGGCGACAGGGAGGCGACGGGAAGGGTGGCGACGGGGAGACGACGAGGACGGTGGCGACAAGGAGGCGACGGGGACGAGGACGGCGGCGACAGGAAGGCGATGAGGACGGCGGTGACGGGGCCGGTGGCTCGGGGATGCGACGGGGCCGACGACGGGGAGGCGACGAGGACGGTGGCGACGAGGAGGCGATGGGGACGAGGACGACGGCGACGGGGCCGGTGGCTCGGGGATGCGACGGGGCTGACGACGGGGAGGCGACGAGGATGGGGCCGGCGAAGGGGAGGTGAGGAGGACAGCGGCTCGGGGAGGCGACGGGGCCGGCAACAGGGCCGACGATGAGGACGGCGGCTTGGGGAGGCGACGGGGACGAGGATGGCGGCTCGGGGCAACTGTAGATGAAATCTGCGAAATTTCCTATATGCATCTTATATACAAGAAGCATTGGTCCCGGTTGGTGGCACCAACCTGGACCAATGCCAACCTTTAGTCCCAGTTGGTGCCACCAACCGGGACCAGAGGTCTTTGTTCGGCACCCCAAAGGGCGGGAAGCAGAGACCTTTGGTCCCGGTTGGTGGCACCAACCGGGACTAAAGGTTGGCATTGGTCCCGGTTGGTGCCATGAACCGGGACCAATGGTGGGTATTGGTCCCAGTTGTAGCCACCGACCGGGACTAAATGGTTGGTCCTGGCTGTGGTGGTAGTTTAGTCCCATCTCGCCAAACGAGGGGCGCTCGCACCTGTTTATAAGCCCATCCCTCCCTGTCTTATTGAATTCCTGTCAAATTGAAAATAGATGCCCTTATGGGGGGAAATTTGACCTGAAATCAAACTGAATTTCAGTCTGATTTCTGGTCGAATTTTACTTACATAAGCGCATCTATGTTCATTTTTTTATTTTTTATGTTATCTAAAGGGATTTCATTTTTTTTGAACTTATTTGAACTCCATACTTTTTCTATGTTCAAAATGCACCATTCAAAGCCACATCATCAATTTTCAATCCTTTCTGACTTCATTTGGTATTTTTCATGCACTTACTAGTTTTTTTTGAGCTAAATAACCCTGAAATTGAAAGGCACTTCAAATGAACTCTGAAAAGGTTGAAATTTCGCATGGTATCATCATTTCACCCACATAGCATGTGCTAAAACGTTGAGAGGTTTACGGCAAAAACTGTATGCACTTCGCGTACAAAATGGACAATCTCTTTCAAAGTATCACTGTTTCGGACAAAAACTAATCTGTTACAAAGGAATTTATTTTTTAACTTATTTGAACTCCATACTTTTTGTGTGTTCAAAATGCATCATTCAAAGCCACATCATCAATTTTCAACCCTTTCTGACTTCATTTGATATTTTTCATGCACGTACTGATTTTTTGAGCTAAATAATCCTGAAATTAAAAAGCACTTCAAATGAACTCTGAAAAGGTTGAAAGTTGGCATGATATTATCATTTCACCCACATAGCATGTGCTAAAAGGTTGAGATGGTTACGGCAAAAACTGGATGCACTTCGTGTACAAAATGAAAAATCTCTTTCGAAGTATTACGGTTTCGGACGAAAACTCATTTGTTACAGAGGGATTTCATTTTTTTGAACTTATTTGAACTCCATACTTTTTGTGTGTTCAAAATGCACCATTCAATGCAACATCTTCAATTTTCAACCCTTTCTGACTTCATTTGGTATTTTTCATGCACTTACTGGTTTTAATGAGTTAAATGACCCTGAAATTGAAAAGCACTTAATATCAACTCTGAAAAGGTTGAAAGTTGGCATGGTATCGTCATTTCACCCACATAGCATGTCATAAAAAGTTGAGAGAGTTACAACAAAAACTGGATGCATTTCGTGTACAAAACGGAAAATCTCTTTCGAAGTATTAGGGTTTCAGACGAAAAATCATGTGTTCCCATCTTGGTTGCTGCATCAAAGCGGACACCGCTGTTTTGGTTGGTGCTCTTTTCATCTTGGGCGATCGTGTAAAATGTATTCTCATTTATCTCGTACCCTTTGTAAGTCAATACAGTCGAAGATGGTCCCCTGGCCAACGAGTACAACTCATCAGAAACAGTGTTGTCACCCATGAGACGTGTTTGCAATCAACTGCCGAAAGTCCTGATGTGTTCATATGTAATGAGTCGTCACACTGCTCCAGGTGTTTGGAGCGCAGAATATTCTTGTATTCACCGATATACAGGGTCACCAAGGTGGAATTCTGTAGAACTTTATAGTGTGCTTGAGACCAAGAATGCCCGTCCCTACATATTATTGAGTCCTCTCCTAGCGTGCCTTTTCCAGACAGTCTCCCCTCATATTGCGATTGAGGGAGACCAATTTTCTTAAGGTCAGGAATGAAGTCAACAAAAAACCCAATGACATCCTCTGTTTGATGATCCATGGAGATGCTTGCTTCTGGCCTAGCGCGGTTACGAACATATTTCTTTAAGACTCCCATGAACCTCTCAAAGGCTAGAACGACAATCTCGTCGACTAGATGAACTAGGACGTGCGTCATGATATTGAAGAAGAACGGTGGGAACACCAGCTCGAAACTAACAAGACATTGCACAAAATCACTCCTTCACCTTGGCAGGATTTCTTGATCGATCACCTTCTGAGAGATTGCATTGAGGAATGCACATAGCTTCACAATGGCTAATCGAACGTTTTTCGGTAGAAGCCCGCTCAATGCAACCGACAGCAGTTGCGTCATAATCACATGGCAGTCATGAGACTTTAGGTTCTGGAACTTTTTCTCTGTCATATTTATTATTCCCTTTATATTCAACGAGAAGCCAGACGGGACCTTCATACTGAGCAGGCATTCAAAGAAGATTTCCTTCTCTTATTTGGTAAGAGCGTAGCTGGCAGGACCTTCATACTGCTTTGGATGCATGCCGTCTTTTTCATGCACACGTTGCTGTTCCTCCCGTGACTCCGGTGTATCTTTTGTCTACTCATACACTCCCAAGAAGTCTTCGTCACGTGCATCACGTCGATTGCAGAGCGGACCTCTAGGTCTTTCCAATAGGGTAGGTCCCAAAATATAGATTTCTTCTTCCACATGGGTGCGCGTTTGTTAGCGTCATTCGGAACAGATAGTCCGCCAGGACCCTTTCCAAATATTACTTGTAAATCATTGACCATATCAAGTATGTGATTACCAGTACGGAGGGCGGGCTTCTTCCGGTGATCTGCCTCACCTTTGAAATGCTTTCCTTTCTTTCGACATTGATGGTTGGTCGAAAGAAATCAACGATGCCCCAGATACACATTCTTCCTGCATTTATCCAAATATATATTGTCGGTGTCATCTAAATAGTGTGTGCACGCGTGGTATCCCTTGTTTGTCTGTCCTGAAAGGTTACTGAGAGCAGGCCAATCGTTGATGGTTACAAACAACAATGCATGTAGGTCAAATTCCTCCTGTTCGTTCTCATCCCACACACGTACACCTCTTCCATTCCATAGCTGTAAAAGTTCATCAACTAATGGCCTTAGGTACACATCAATGTCATTGCCGGGTTGCTTAGGGCCTTGGATGAGCATCGGCATCATAATGAATTTCCGCTTCATGCACAACCAAGGAGGAAGGTTATACATACATAGAGTCATAGGCCATGTGATATGCTGGCTGCTCTGCTCCCCACAAGGATTAACGCCATCTGCACTTAAACCAAACCATATGTTCCTCGGGTCACCTGTAAAGTCGCTCCACTTTCTCTCGATCTTTCTCCACGGCGACCCGTCCGCGAGTGCTCTCAACTTCTCGTCTTTCTTACGGTATTTTTTGTGCCATTGCATTAACTCGACATGCTTTTTGTTTCTGAACAGACGTTTCAACCGTGGTATTATAGGAGCATACCACATCACCTTGGCAGGAACCCTCTTCCCGGTGCGCCGGCCCTCAACATCACCAGGGTCATCTCTTCTGATCTTATACCGCAATGCACTGCATACCGGGCATGCGTTCCGTTCCTCGTACTCACCGTGGTAGAGGATGCAATCATTAGGGCATGCATGTATCTTCTGCACCTCTAATCCTAGAGGGCATACAACCTTCTTTGCTGCGTACGTAATGTCGGGCAATTCGTTATCCTTTGGAAGCTTCTTCTTCCTTATTTTCAGTAGTGAACTAAATCCCTTGTCAGATACACTATTGTCTGCCTTCCATTGCAGCAATTCCAGTGTGGTATCGAGCTTTTTGTTGTCATCTTCGCAATTTAGGTACAACCCTTTTTTGTGATCCTCTAACATGCGATCGAACTTCAACTTCTCTCTTTCACTTTCGAATTCACTTTGTGCATCAACAATGACCCAGCGAAGATCATCATCGAGCACATCATCTGGTTCCTCTTGATCTTCAGCTTCCCCCATTGCAGCATCACCGTATTCAGTGGGAGGGTAGTTGTCGTCATCCTCTTCTTCTTCGTTGTCTTCCATCATAACCCCTCTTTCTCCGTGCTTGGTCCAAACATTATAGTGTGGCATAAAACCCTTCTGAAGCAGGTGGAAGTGAAGGGCTTTAGAGTTGGAGAAAGACTTCATATTCTCAAAGACAGTACATGGACAAGGCATAAAATCATTCTGCTTGTTTGCCTCAGCCACTTCGAGAAAATTATGCAGGCCCGTAATATACTCGGAGGTGCGTCGGTCACCGTACATCCATTGCCGGTTCATCTGCGTGCGTTATATAATAAAGTGTCTTAAAAACCATTATAACATATAATGAATAGATAAGTGAACAATAATAAAAGTAAGAAAATCATACGAGTAAGTATATTTTCTTTTAGCAAGAAGATAAGATCAAGAGGCTCACCACGCGCGGGCGATCGACGGTGGTTTCAAGACGGGGACGGGACACGACGGACCACCAAACCTAGACAAATCTTGACGAAAATGGAGTTTGGACAAGGAGCTTCGAGAGGTGAAAGCTTAAGTTTGGTGTAGGCATTTCGTCAAACACCTCATGTGCATAGAGGTGAGCTAGAGCACCACAAAGCTATCCCCTTGCCGGCCAAAAAAACAGAGCAGTGTGGAGTGCTCTGCTCGCTGGCGAGGGGGTATATATAGGCATTTCATTGGTCCCGGTTCGTGGCTCGAACCAGGACTAAAGGACCCCCTTTGGTCCCGGATCCAGCCACGAACCGGGACCAATGGTTGTGGTCCAGGAGCAAGGCACGTTGGTCCCGGTTCGTCTTTGGAACCGGGACCAAAGGTTCCAGACGAACCGGGACTAATGCCCCACGTGGCCCGCCCGGCCCCCTGGCCTCACGAACCGGGACCGTTGCCCCCATTGGTCCTGGTTCGTGACTGAACCGGGACTAATGTGCTGGCTCGGCCCAAACCAATGCCATGTTTTCTACAAGTGTGTCAGTTTCGAGTTAGTGTTCCCACCATCCTTCTTCAATATCATGACGCATGTCCTAGTTCACCTAGTCAAGGAGATTGCGATTCTGGCTCCTGTATTTCTACACAATATGTTCTCCTTTGAGAGGTTCATGGGAGTCTTAAAGAAATATATTCATAACTGTGCTAGGACAAAAGGAAGCATCTCCAAGGACCATGAAACAGAGAAGGTCTTCGACTATATTGACTTTCAAAGGGTACGAGATAAATGGGAATACATTTTACGCGATCGCCCAAGATAAAAAGAGCGCTAACCAAAACAGTGGTGTCCGCTTTGATGCAGCAAACAACAGTGGACCAAAGGACACATACTATGGTTACATAGAGGAGATATGGGAACTTGACTATGGACTTGATTTGAAGGTCCCTTTGTTTAGGTGCAAATGGGTCAATCTAACAGGAGGCAGGGTAAAGGAAGACTCGCAGTACGAAATGACAACAGTGGATCTCAACAATCTTGGATACGCAGACGAACCATTCGTCCTAGACAATGATGTGGCGTAGGTTTTCTATGTGAAGGACATGTCTACCAAGACGAGAAAAAGAAAAGATAAGGAAGCAAATACATCATGCGACGAGTCAAAACGCCACATAGTTCTTTTAGGGAAAAGAAACATCGCGGGAGTGGAGGACAAGACAGACATGTCAGAAGATTATGAAAAGTTTCATGAAATTGCTCCCTTCACAGTGAATGTTGACCCGAGCATCAAGTTAAACGATGAACATTGTCCATGGTTACGACGCAAAGGAACACACGCGAAGAAAAAGTTTTACCCCCAAAGATCCCACTCTGGGATGTGACCGGGTTCTCTATTTTTTTGACCTAACACAAAAAGATTCACTCATTAACTCTCAATAAAGCACACAAAAACTCAGAAACAAAAGAAAATAAATAAAGCAAAAAACAAAAAAATGGAAAATAAATAAAAAATAGGCCGCCTACTGGGCCGCGAGGGCCTGCATACGACTAGAAACCCAACCTTTAGTTGGGCCAAGATGCAGGCCCACAAGGCCTAGTAGGCCCAATAGGGCTGCACAGGTTCATTAGGCCCACACAGGCCTGCTTAGAGAGGAGCTCGAGAGAGAAGCCGCGGCGAGGCTTATAAGCTAGTGTGGGCGCCCCTCGCTTGGCGAGGTGGGACTAAACTTGCCCCGCACCGCGCTTGCGCGAGCGCCACCCTTTAGTCGCGGTTGGTGGCTCCAACCATGACTAAAGACCACCCTTTAGTCGTGGTTGGAGCCACCAACCGCGACTAAAGGGTTTCGCTTCCCATCGCTTCGACTTGTAAAATTCACCTTTAGTCGTGGTTGGTGGCTCCAACCGCGACTAAAGGGGGGTCTTTAGTCGCGGTTGGAGCCACCAACCGCGACTAAAGGTCTCCTTATATATACAACACTTCAAAAAAATCCAGTTACTCTACTCTTCAACCTCTTCGCGACATCGCCGCGCTGTCGACGTCTCGCATCCCCGACGCCGGAGCTCATCGCCGGCCCCGACACTGGCCGCCCGCGCCTCCTCACGCCGATCTCCGACGCCGCCCACGCCCGTTCCTCCTCGAGCTTGGCCTGACGCCGCCCGGGACGCCGCCCGCGCCCGCTCCTCCGCCCGAGCTCCTCATCGTCGCCGCCCCTACGTCGCCTCGCCTCGCCGTCACCCCGGTGTGTGCTCCCCCCTCTCCCCCTCTCCCTCGCCCCCTGTGCCGCCATGGTGGCTGCCGGCCCCTCTCCGAACCCCTCCAATTGTGATGAAAACACACACACACACAATTTTTTTGACATTAGTATATATATATATAGAAATTAGTATTGAAATATATGACATTACTATATATATATAGAAACCAGTATATATATATAGAAATTAGTATATATATAGAAATTAATCTATGAATTTTTTACATTTTGATCCAATATATGTATAGAAATTAGTATATATATATATATTTGTATGAATACTATGTATAGAAAAAAGTTGATGAATTTTGACATTTGATCAAATGTATAGCAATTAGTATTTGCAAAAGTTGCATATTTTAAAGTTGTATTTGCAAAAGTTTGTTATGTATTAATTTGCAATTAGTATTTGTTATGTATTTGCAAAAGTCGCGGGTCGTAAGGTTAAGAGATTCCGTTAGTATTCTGAAGGTTCCTCGTATACAAGAAATCACAATCAAGCATTTAAAAAATATTTATTTTGCGTAGAATTTCTTCTCGGAGTCAACGATGCCTGACCCTCATCCTCGTCGTCGAGTCGTTCGCGACGACGTCCTGCTTCAGAGGTGCCATGTCTGGGACTCGGCTCCTACGGGATGGACTGGGAGGTGCTACCTTCAGGGGGACGCAACTTGGTGAGGAACCCGGGTCCCGTCGTCGACCCGGAGCTTATTTGGTGGCATTCGCGTGGGCCACTTTCGGTGCGGAGGCAGCCGGCCCCGCCGGAGGTGGTAGGTCACAGTGTCAGGGAGGAGGACGAGCACGTCCGTCACTATATGGAAGTGTTGGACGTCAGGTTCTCCAATACCTGGCAGGTTCTTCGGGATCTCACCCGAGCTATGATCCTGTCATAGTTCCTTCTCTTTGGGTGTCCACCGCCTGTCGCGCGAGACGTCAACCGGATCTGTAGTAGTGATATTATATAATCAATAATATTCGAGATTATATTCGATAATATTCAAGACAATTTATTCGAGATTATATACGATAATGCATATTATGTACTATGATTCAGTTTTCCTTATAGATTGCATGCATTCTAATTTGAACACTAATTATTTTATCTTTCTTCTAGGTTAGTTAAATAAAAGCTATGGACAATACCGGCAGAGAAGGAGAAGAGACTATGTTCAACATCATAAGCTCCACGAGCCCAGACCATGAACATGAAGATGATGATGGCTCGCAATATCTGAACAATTCCGGTGAGGGTTGTATGTTTGATGAAGATGAAAGAATAGATGTATTCAACAACGATGTTAACGAAGAAAATGTTCTTCAAATAACAAAGACCGACGAGGTATATTTATTATATAATCCATTCGGTGATCATTACATGTCTTAATTGAGTTGTATATGTATTAACGAATCGATCTTTCTTTTAGGCCTCCGGATCGAGCAAATCTTCTACAAGCGACAGGGTAGTTCGAGGCCCGGCCAAAAAGATGGATCCTGGCGTAAAGTTCAACAACGATTCCATCAATACATCAACTGGCGAACCGCTGGAACCTAAGAAAAATGCGACAAAGTTCAAGAATCAATGCGGAGTTATTGTCAAGGACCAAATCCCGATCTCCACACAAGAATGGAAAAAGCCAGCAAAGGGAGATCGAGAAGGAGTTACTTTTGTCGATGAAAGAGAAAAAGATGTGCTTTGGACCGAGCTGATGTCACATTTCACACTACCAGATAACTTGACAGATGCAGATCTAAAGAAAGTCAAAAACTATGCTCTTAAAAAGATGGCGATCACATTCAACACCTTCAAGAAAAATTATGGGCTGCGTACGTCAAAGCAACAAGATGACTCCAAAATTCGAGGGAGCGCTAGTGAAGGCAAAAGATCACTGGGACGATTTCATGAAGTTCAAGGAAACGGAACTAGCTAAGGAACGGTCGAGAAATAACAAGATTAATGCTGCAAAAAAGTAGTGGCACCATACTTTGGGGCCAGGTGGCTACCATACGGCCCTGCCTAAGTGGGATCAATCCGAAAAAGATATGATTAGTGCAGGGGTCACTCCAGTTACAATGACCTGGCATTCGAGGTGCAGGACATGGTTTTATGCGCATGGGGGCAATTGGACCCAAAGACAGGGGCTATTATGGTGAAGGCAAGTCTTAAAAAAGTGACAGACGAAATTCTGATGAAAATAGAAGAATCTCGAACGGGGGTGTTTACGCCCAACAGAGAGGACGACGAGCTTACGCGCGCCCTAAAGAATCCGGAATACCCGGGAAGAACACGAGGGAAAGGCGTTGTTCCGTGGTTTGAGGGGTTTGCTGGTTGGAACGACGACTACAGAAGCCGTGCGAGAAAGAAGATGCCGGAGGAGAGGAAGAAGAGGGAGGAAGCACTCCGCCTTGAAGGCCTAGAATCAAAGCACCTGGAGTTGGAATCCAGAGTCAGGCGGCAGCAGGAGCAGATCAACTCACTCCGCCTTGAAGGATACCACCGTCCCATCTATGCCGAGAAGCAGCGTGGGTTCCACCCCGGCCGATATCGATGACGATGCACTGCTAGCTAGATATCCTGTGGATGATATCTAGGACAGGACTAACTGTGAGCTACACATGAAAGTGAAGAACTTATCCATGAAGGTGGCGGACGGCTATGCTTTAGAAAATCCCCTAAAAGCAACCTTCCATTGCAATCCCATTCCAGCTGGCTATGCTCGTGTCGAGGTTGATGAAGTGATGTCAGGATATCACGAGCTACAACTTGTCATTCCTGGAGGAGACGAGAAGAGAACACTGGGAGAGGCCATACATCACATCATTCTATGGAAAAAGGATTGCATCGTCTTTCCAAGGCCACCAACTCCACCTCCTCCAAGTCCGCCGCCGCGTTAGTTGACTCCTCCTCCTCCTCCAAGTCCGGCACCACCTCAGCCGGCTCCTCCTCCAAGTCCGGCAAGACATCAGCCAACTCCTGCTCCTCCAAGTCCGGCACTGCGTCAGCCGACTCCTCCTTCAAGTCCAACACGGCGTCAGCGTGCTCCGTCAACTCAGCGTGCTCTGTCGCCTAAGCAACAACGGAAGAGAGAGG
Source organism: Hordeum marinum (assembly GCA_022496015.1). Lineage (NCBI taxonomy): Eukaryota > Viridiplantae > Streptophyta > Magnoliopsida > Poales > Poaceae > Hordeum > Hordeum marinum. The sequence goes on from CM039673.1 coordinate 7,228,294, forward strand.
CCGCAGCTACGATGACTAGCGGTACAACAGGCAAGAAATTCAAATATGGTCCAAGCCTCAAGCCTCTTCTGAAGTTGCCTTACCACGTGACTGAGGAGGAACTCGACAGCGAAGTGGATGCCAAAGTGAAGGCCCATTTTAGACCGAAACCGCCCCAGCCGCCAAAGGAGAAAGTACCTAAGCATGTCTCACAACACTTCATTGATATGGCTCAACCGGCTGTCAATCGGAAGGACATCGACTATGTGCGGTCTGTCAAGAAGTCATATCTTGCAGGACAAAAAAAGTCGAGCTCGAGCTCGAGCCAAGGAGTTGTCAAAAAAGCGGGAAAACTATCCCCCAGCTGGGAGAACAGGCAGTCCAATCGACCCCCCCCCGCTCATTGTACAAACACCTGTGAGTACCGCTGGTCGGCCAGGAGTAACCGAAGAACATATTAGAATGGCTAAAGAGGCCGGTGTCAGTGTTGAACAACTCCTAGGCCTTGAGGAAATCCCCGGGCTTAAAGAGTCAGAAGTAAAATATCAATATGCCCGTGGCAAACCTCTGGTCAAGCCTGAAGATGTCAAGCTTCTACCAACGAGAATGTACGATTTCCATACGTGGTACATGCAAATAACAACAAATACCAATGAAGAGTCCCTCATGGTGAGAGTCAAATGGAGGCATTACTTCCATAAAAAAGATCTGTGGATTCATTATGCAGAGTTGTTTCAGTTATTCAATCAAGACGCACTCGACAAATCTTTAGTCCGTTGCTATTGTCTATAAGTGATTTCTTTCTATAATTTAAGTCTCTGGCTAGCTGTGCTCTCGTTCATTATCTGTAATTATCCTCACTATATTTGTTTCTGTGGTATTATGCAGAATGAAGATGTATGAAATGAAACAAGCTGGACGCTATGGCATTAGGTTTATTGACCCAAATATGATTAATCAAAATACATGGAAAACTGCATATTCGAGAAAAGACACCGAGAAAGCCATGGTAAATTTTTTGAAGCATCTAAACACCCAACGAGAAATTCTACTTCCTTATAACTTCGGATGAGTGTTACTATATATATATATATATATATATATATATATATATATATATATATATATATATATGTTTTGCTTACTATATGTTAATAAGTGTTATTGATGAGTTATGCAGTTATCACTGGATCTTTTTAATCATTGAAGTTGACAAGGGAAAAGTTGAAGTACTCGACTCGCTATTTAAGGATCCATCCGAATACGCAATCGTGAGGGGGCTGCTTGACAGGTAATTTCAATCATTATCGCACTATGTCAACCTCTTTAATTACTTCATTTCCTAATAGCAACTAGTTAATAACTCATTTATTCATTTTCTTTGCCGACGGGCAGGGTTTGGGCCAAGTCCTATGCGACTAGTCACAACAACTGAAATGGATGCGAACCAACGTAATTAAGTACTACTAGCTAGCTAGCTACGTCTGTGCATCTCTTTAATTCTAGTTTCAATACCATTATCATACTTAATTAATTATTACTTGATTGAATTTTATTCTCGTAAAATGCATGATGCAGAAGCAGGGGACTAGTTTATGCACATACTACGTTATCGAGAACGTTCGCATGATCACGTCTAAAAGGAGCAGAGATGAAAGAAATCTTTGGGTACGTTCGCCAGAACATTATCCATAATTTTTTATCATGATCTAGCTAATATATATACACACAACTAATATATTCATCTTGATCTTCATATTGTAGATGACGGAGATGTGGGGCCGGCTCATACCAGAGGCTCGGGTACGAGCAATTCAAAAGGAATTAGCTGGATTTCTGGTCGACCAGGTCATAGATCTCAAAGGAGAATATCATTACAAGAACAAAAACAAACAGTACTAATGCCTGTATATATATATATATATATATATATATATATATATATATATATATATATATATATATATATATATATATATATATATATATAGAAACTCTATTCATCACCCAGGGTGCAGAATAAGTTTTTCTTCACCCGAGGTAATCTTATGAGCTTTTCATAAATAAATTATATTTGAAATACAAATAGTTACATTTATATTGACCCAGTATGTAAAATTTGGCATAAGAAAATAAAAATACAGGCTATAACACAAGAAAAATTGCATTTTATGTATAATTTACACTATGTTTTTATGTTTGTAATTTTACGTAACAAAAATATTTTTTACGGTGATTATATAATTTTTTACGGTCTTTTTTACGTATGGAATAAGAAAAAACTTACATAACGTAAAATTACGGTGCATTGATATCAAAATAGAGGGGGTGAAGAATAACTAATCCTCACCCAGGGTGACAAATAACGCGACTATATCTATATCTATATCTATATATATATATATATATATATATATATATATATATATATATATATATATATATATATATGATCGGTTCTACGAGAAATTCTATTTATATTTTTATATATGCGCATGCACAACGTGTGTACAGTATGTAGTATCGTAATCTATGTTGGAAATAAAAATTAATTAAATAGAAAACACAAAATTAAAAGGAAAATTAAACCATAATTAATTCATAAACCCCTGAAGAATTAAAAGGAAAAAAGAAAAGAAAATTAAAAAGACTAAATACTTTTAGTCCCGACTAAAGGTCCCCCAGCCCACGGCGCCGGCGGATGCCACGTGGTGGGCCTTTGGTGTCGGGTCGTGTTGAACCGGGACTAAAGGGGGATAGGCTTTAGTCCCCACCCTTTAGTGCCGGTTCGAGACCGACACTAAAGACCCTTACGAACCCGCGACTATAGGACGGTTCTGCACTAGTGTAAGCTAAGATAATTAGAACATCTATAGTTAGACTTCTCATATTGACCAAACAGGCACAGGGAACACTGATCGGACGGAAAAAGAAGAAAAAAGTTGACCTAACCGGATCCTTCATGACCTTTTTAAACGCCTGGGCCGTCCGACACTTCTCATATTGCCCTCATATATGGGATGAGTATGAGGTGCATCCGGTCAGTGATCCTGCATCCGGCCGCATAGGATTTGACCCATTTTTTCCTTTGTTTATTTTGTTTTTCTTTCTCACACCTCATCTTCACAAATCACATGTATGTGGCCGGACGTATAGAAAAAAAATGAAAACCATGACTGTAAAAGTAAAAAAATTCGAAAGGTGATCGATCAATGTCCGCGGATCCCTCCGATCACGACTGCACATGTTTAAGGTTCCGGATTTGCATATTGGGCTTTAGATGCTCTAACTAAGCTAATTATGCGGTGGATTCGTATCCCATGATGCTTGGAGCACAGTGGTGGTGTACCATGATCGCTGACGTAGTACTGCAATAAGTCCAAGCCTCTGCTGACCATCACATCAAGATTTACCAGACGTAAATTTGTGACAAAATTCACATAACTCAAGATGCCAATAATTTGAGAGAGAGGGACAGAGAGCGCACGAGTGGGTATGCAGGGCAGGGAGATCCAGCCACTGAAACCAGCCCCGCATGCGGTAGGACCCATTCCCAACCTGGTTTTATTTATGTGCAGTGCCAGTAGCAGTACGTGCTGCCACCCACACCCACATGCCGCACCCAGCAGCAGTGGCCACCCATCCAGTCTACCATCACCCAATCCAATAATCCATCCATCCATGCATCCATCCAGTCTACCATCACCCAATCCAATAATCCATGCATCCAAAAGGATCATGATCATGTCAGTGGGTCATCAGCTAGTTAAATCACAGATCCAAGCAAGCACTAGTCATCAACCTCACGACGAGTAGTACATGGTCCATCGCGTACCACCCCATGTGCCACCTCAATTCCTCGAAAATGCACTCTCTCCCCGGCTAATTCTATGCCAACAAATAAATTTAATCTGCATTACAGGGTACAAAGTGTAATAAATCTCCCCTCTTTGAGCTAAGCTAGCGCTGTGCATGAGCAATCAGTGGGGCGGGAGGGACACAGGCATGTATGTTGCACATGGCGCCCATGCAACGCAACGACCCCCGTTGCCAATAATCTCCCCTTTCTTTTGCAATCCTCATGATTGATCGGATCCACATCCACCGGCTGCTCACTCGCAAATCTCCGACCAAGATCAACAACAAACGTTTTTCTTTCGTTCGTTGAGAACAAAATTACCAAGGTGTGGATGATCACCTTGTATATACAAAGCCTGGATAAATTACTTTGAGCAATGCTACATTTAAGACATCTCCTGCGTCAACCCCTAAAACAGACACACTATTCGTCCCTAGACTGGCCCAGACAAGTCCGCAAAGGCTGATGTGAGAGTCGGTCATTCAGTTTCAACGCAGATTTTCATCTCAAATGCATCGCAATATGTATCACTTTAAGGTTGTAACACATAGCTTGTGCTCCCAACCGTTATCAGCCCTCAAGAACTCGCACCAATCGTCCATGTCACATGAACTGCCGCCCATCAACTCGCCAGCGGCTTTCGAATTCATCGCCGCCATGGCCACCGCCACCTATGGCAAGAAGAGAGAGAGAGGGGGGGGGGGGGGGGGGGGGTGGGGGGAGGGGGGGACAAGCATTGGGCTCCCGTATTACCACATTTTGAGGACGAGTCCGGACTTATGTGTGCACAAATAATTTGTTAGAGCATCTAAGCAAAATCCGCCCGTACGTCCGCGGATGCGACCGGACGATCCCTCATATTTCGTCCCGTGCATCCACATGTGTCATATTCGGACTCTCAAATCCATAAAATGACATGCACATCGATCATCCGATACTAAACGTCTCATGTAAAACAAGTATTGGTACAGAAAATGAGAAGTGTTTATATAAAATTTATTTGAAGTGCACAATCAGTCATCTGCTCTTTGATTTCTATTGTGGGTCCACATATGCTCCACCAGATCATTAAGTAGTTGTGTGTGCACGTGATGATCTCGCAGGTATGCATCTGCAGAAAGTTCATTAGTTGAGCTGCATCTTGATTTTTCAGGTATTTCAACTTGTTCTTCAGGTGCATCAGAATCATGGGTTTGGACTACACCATCACCCTCATCCTCGACGATCATATTGTGCAAAATAACACAACATGTCATCAACAACCATAAAGTTTCTTGTTCCGACATCATTACAGTCCCACGAACAATTCCCCAACGCGCTTGCAGCACTCTGAATTGCCTCTCCACATCCTTCCTAGCTGCCCCCTGCATTGTTGCGAAGTGCTTTTGCTTTCTCCCATGTGGTTCGGATATGGTCTTCGCAAATGCAGCCCACTGAGGATATATGCCATTGGCAAGATAGTATCCAATGCTGTAATATCGTCCGTTGACTGTGTAGTTGCATGGAGGTGATTCCCCGTTGCAAAGCACACCGGAGATCTCTGAAGCACATTGATGTCGTTGTGAGAGCTGAAATTCCAAAGACAACATGCAAAATTCATAAGTCATGTGATGCCACCGCGTCTAGTAGGATGGTGGCCTCTTTTGTGTGTCCTTGATACATTCCTCGCAAACCTGTGGGGCAGTTCTTCCATTGCCAATGCATGCAATCGATTGATTCGAGCATTTCTGAAAACCTTATGGCCTCTCCAATAGCTAACAACTTCTACGTGTCCTATTCATTTGGCTCTCTCAGATACTCTGCTCCAAACACCTACACCAGAGTACGGGCAAACTTAACAATAGTTTTCAGGCATATACTCTCCCCATCCTGACCATCTCGCCAACGGAATCTTCCACAGTACCAAGTGGAAGCATCTTCATAGCAGCCGTGCACTTCTGCTGGGCAGAGAAAGAGAGTTGACCGCAACAATCCCTTGTGAGCTTGAAGTAGTCATCGTGTGCTTTCACTGCCTCCACAATGCGCAAAACAACTGTTTTCGAATGCGAAAGCGATGATGAAACCATGGATCATCTGGAAATCTTGGGTTCAGATCAAAGTAATCCTTCTGCAATAGCTTTGCTACGGGTACCCTATCCCGATTTGTGACTCTTCTCCCTTTGATTGAGCCCTTGAAATTGATAATATGCTCCACTTGCATGTCCATTTCCTCTTCCATGCTCATGAGCATGATCATGTCCACTTCGTCCAAATCTGTTGAATCGAAGAACTCTTTTTGAATCAGTTCATCAAGCTGCGTCGGTCCATACTTCTCGACGGACGAAGCATCAGAATCAATCGTTTCTCCTACAAATTTGGCGAACATATCCGGTCACACATTCTGTCAAATACATCCCGCGCAAGGTAGATGCAGAGAGTTGTCGGACGTACCGCGGTGTCTTTTGGGCCGGGGACGACGTCCTCCGCGGTGAGGTCGGGAGAGATGATCCTTCTGACCCAGCGGCCGGGGGAGCAGAGGCTACTAGGCGATGGAGAGCGCGTGGCGGCGGAGCCGAGAGACAGACGTCGGGAGGAGGAAGAAGAGAGGATAACACCAAATGGATCCAGCATTTGGCGGGGTCGATTTGGGGGCAATTCGAAGGTGGGGTAGGTCTGTCGGGTTCGACGTGGCGGGCGTGCCCGGGCCCATCCGGTCTACCCTATACCCGTCCCATATTTGGGCTGCAAATGTGAGGTGCCGGTGAGCCTGGGCATTTGAGGCCGGTTTGAGAGACCCTTCTGAATTGATTTTTTATAACCGGACAGTGATCTGTCGGCATTTCCGGACGTTTGAGGAAGGTATGAGGAGTCCAGCTGCTCTTGGTTTTGGGGTCTATCATTCTGGAGATGCCCTAGTGGTAAATCCAATGGACTCTCACATTTACTCGGGAGCATTCGTTTTTTTTTGCATAAAATTACACGCCAGAGCTTAGAGCATCTCCAGACGCGGCCCCAAAGGACCCCTCCAGTGCCCTTTTTCGTCGCCGACGCCGAAAAATCGGCCTAGTCGCGCCCCCAGGACCCCGTTTTTCGCTAGTTAGAGCCCTTTTTTGGGCCGGCGAACCCAGGCCGAACCCAGGGCGCTGGGGGCCTCTTGGGGGCTCCGGCGGTAACAAATCGGCGTGTGGGACACCACTGTCAGGCGAATCTCGTCCCTTTTTCCTAGTGTCGAGCCACTCCCCCGCTGCCGACCCGGCAACCCTCGCCTGTTCACGGCCCCTGCGCCACCGCTAGAAGACCCACTTCGCCCTCCCTCGTCGGATTTCGCTTCCCCGACCCTCGCCCATCCCTCGCCCAAGCCACGCCGGCTGGGGCGCCGGTGTCTGCTCGCCTGCTCGCCCGTCACGCCGAAAAGGTGTTCAACGTTTTGCCTGCTCGGCCATGGACTCGGACGACGAGGAGGCGTTCGCGGCCCTGTTGGAGGAAGAAGCCGAGGCCGACACCGCCGACGAGGAGCACCTCATGATACTGTCCTCGCTGGCCGGCCTGTTCGTCAACAATGACAAGCCCTGGCGAGGTGGCTCGACGCCGGGGCGGCGCAAGAGCAAGCAGAGGCATCGAATGGAGGGGTATTGCATGCTCTACGCCGACTACTTCGCCCACTCTCCATTGCACAGTGAGAAAGTATTTTGGCGTCGCTACCGGATGAGCCGGAAGCTCTTTCTCAGGTTGTTAATTCCGTCCAGGAGTTCGATAGCTATTTCGTTTGCAAGAAGGATTGCACCAACACAGTTGGATTCTCCTCACTTCAGAAATGCACCCAGGCTATGAGGATGCTTGCATACGGAGCTCCCGCGGGCATACAAGAAGAGTATGGGCGAATGGTCGAGTCCACCATCATTGAGTGTCTGTCGAAGTTCTGCAGAGCAATGGTGGCAGTGTTTGGACCACAATATTTACGATCACCCAATGCCGAAGACACTACTCGAATCCTGGCACAGAATGCAGCAAGAGGATTTCCAGGGATGGTTGGAAGCATCGACTGCATGCATTGGTCATGGAAAAACTATCCATTTGCTTGGCAGGGGATGTACAAAGGCGCCAAAGGTGGTTGCCGTGTGGTACTTGAGGCAGTAGCCACACATGACCTATGGATTTGGCACTCCTTCTTTGTATGCCAGGAACTCACAATGATATCAACGTCTTGCAGTGCTCGAATGTCTTCGCCAAGCTTGTTGAAGATCATGCTCCTCTGGTGAACTTTGAGGTCAATGGACGCCAATACAACAAGGGATACTATCTAGCAGATGGTATCTATCCGATATGGTCCACATTTGTGAAGACTATCTCGAAACCTGTGGCACCAAAGAAGGCACACTTTGCTAAGTGTCAGGAGGCTTGCAGGAAAGATGTCGAGCGAGCATTTGGTGTGCTCCAATCGCGATTTGTTGTTGTCAGGTACCCCGCTATGACCTGGTCCAAAAGGCAGATGTGGGAGATCATGAATTGCCGTGTCTGCTTGCACAACATGATCATTGAGAGCGAGCAGGAAGAGCTACTGTTTGATCCTGAACCATATCACAGGATATGACCTCTTGCAGTTGTTGATCACCAGGTACCAGCAACATGGACTGCCTATCTCAATATGCGCCAGGAGATCCGAGACCCACAAGTGCATCAAGAACTACAAAACGATCTGGTGGAGCACCTATGTAGGCTTAAGGGCAACGCCTAGCTCGATTTGTTTTAGTTTATTTTGGAACTTGCTTCATTGAACTATTTGATTTTGTATTAATTTCTATGATGAACTTCGATACGAAACATTCGGTTTTTTGTTGAATTTATGCTATAAGAGCGTCGATTTTGTTCATTTTATGCCTAAAAAGCATCGGTTTTGTTGATTTCAAAGATGAAATAGAGCCGAAACGGGGCCGAATTTGGGCCGATTTTCTATGTCAATAATGGACCGAAAACGGCGGTTGTGGGACGACCCCAAGGATTCGGCTGGAAAAACGAACCCACTCAGACCGATTTTATTACCGGCTCAACCCCATACGACGTTATTTCGACCCCCGAGGACCAACGGTTGGAGATGCTCTTAGTAGTAGCATGTGTGTGGCAAGGTGAAACCAGAAGAAGCACACATGGGGAGCAGGATCTCCGCGGGATACTCCTACCTGCCTTTTTGACCAGAAGATGGCCGCAAACCAACACACGCACGGACGGCGCCAGCACCGGTTTCGAGGCCGGGCATGCGCCTCCTATCCTATTCCTACCCCCAAGGCCTAGTCATTTTGTTGCCTTGTGTGTAAAATTTCCGGTGCTCCTCCCTCCCTCCATGGTCAGTCAAAGACCTCACCTTGGAATGGGCACCCTCCTCCTCCTCCGTTTTCACAGCAAGGGGTGAGGAACCTCCTCCTCCCTCCTCCTCCCTCCTCCTCCCCTCCCTGTATAAAAGGGGCATCCTCCTCTGCCTAACTCCTCCAGAGCAACGCTTGTTGCTGCCTACCTCTCCAACCAAAACAGAGCATCCAAGAAGCCAGAGGAGTGGCATAGAGAGGTAGAAGAAGAAGATGGCGCTCCTCCTCTTGGTGCTGGTGGGTGTTGTGGTCGGCGTGGTGGTGGCGAGCAGCCTGCTGCTCCGGTGGAACGAGGTGAGGTACGGCAACGGCCAGAGGAGGAAGCATGGCGATGGATGCCTGCCGCCGGGGACAATGGGGTGGCCGCTCTTCGGCGAGACCACCGAGTTCCTCAAGCAGGGGCCGAGCTTCATGAAGCAGAGGAGGCTCAGGTACGCATGCTTTGCTCCATGATGCTGATGCATTCTTGCTTGCTTGCGTCTTCTTCCTCGGATTAGATTACTACTAGCTTGCTATAGCTACTATTCTTGTCTGGACTCTGGACATGTCCCTTCACCGGGATTTGGGGGATTTTGTTGGAGGTCAAGTTGGTTGGTTTGTGTTGTGGAGAGCTCAACTGGAGATGGATGCAGTCTGTTGCTCCAATAATAGAGTGCTGCTCTGGGGCTTGAGCATCAGTAATAAAAGTGTAGTAGATATTACTAGTATTTGTTAAGACAGAAATTGCAGTTTCTTCTACTCCCTCCGACGATTCAACCATTGTTCAAAGCTTCCACACTTGTTATGGATCAGAGTAGTACGTACTATAGTATTCATCTGCAGATTTTAAGCACTTAGTTCTCCCTCTGTTCACAAATGTAATGCGTTTTGACTGGTTCTAAACGCCTTATATTTAGGAACAAAGATTGTACTAGCATAAAGTTGGTAGTACTATCATGAATCCATTAAGAATGGAAATGTGCCGGTTTGGCGGCTGCTTTCCGGGTATGATGAAAGGTGATCTGGAGAGGAGGAGTATCACTAGCTTTCCGCTGCTTGTCCCCCGAAAGCTCACTCAAACCCACAGGCTTGCCACTGTTCCAGCTCCCAAAGTACCATTTCGGCTGTAAATTATAGGACACAGATCTACCAGCCGATACCTACCTCTCCTACAAACTGAAAATATTGTTGCTCCTGCTTAACGATACTGTTTCCTTGCTTGCCTGCCTGCCATAAGGAAGAACAGAGAACTTAGCATATAAGCTTACAAAAACCCGAGGAATGTCAGCATAATCCCATGCATAATGACAATCTTTGCATAGACCTATTGAAAATGCTACTAGGAATTTAACTGGTGCTGCGCTGCCGCAGGTATGGGCGGCTGTTCCGGACGCACATCCTGGGATGCCCCACGGTGGTGTGCATGGACCCCGAGCTCAACCGCCGGATGCTGCTGCAGGGTGAGGCCGGCGGCCTGGTGCCCGGCTACCCGCAGTCCATGCTCGACATCCTCGGCCGCAACAACATCGCCGCCGTGCACGGCCCGCTGCATCGCGTCATGCGCGGCGCCATGCTCGGCCTCGTCCGCCCTGCCATGCTCCGGCAAAGCCTCCTTCCCAAGATCGACGCCTTCGTGCGCGACCACCTCAGCGGCTGGGCCGGCACCGTCGTCGACGTACAGGCCAAGACCAAGGAGGTCAGTTAGTCACAACAGAAATGCTAGCTTTTCTTCCTGCTCTGTTCTGCTCATAACAAATATATCAAAGAATATTGATAATATCACATTTAGGAGCAAATAAAAAATTGGTAAACACTAAAGCAGGATTTTTTTTCCAAAGGGGTTGTTGCAGAGTTTTATAGAAGCATCTCATCTCCTTGAAAAAACAGAGTAGTACCACTTTGAAAAAAATAAATCCAAAGATGTTGTCGCAAAGTATCATAGAAGCATCTCATTTCCTTGCATGGGTTTCATAGAAGCATCATATCTAACTGACTTTCCCTTTCAGATGGCCTTGCTGTCCGCACTTCAGCAAATCGCCGGCATCACCGCCGGCCCACTCTCTGACGCCCTCAAAACAGAGCTATGCACCCTTGTGCTCGGCACCATCTCCTTGCCCGTCAACCTCCCAGGGACCAGCTACTACCAGGGCTTCCAGGCAAGAAAGAAGCTTGTGTCCATGCTAGAGCAAATGATCGCAGAGCGGCGGTCCTCTGGTGATGCTCACGATGACATGCTGGATGCTCTCTTAAGAAGCGGCGACGATGGGACCAGGGAAAAGCTTAGTGACGAGCAGATCATTGACTTGCTCATCGCCCTCATCTACTCCGGATACGAGACCATGTCCACGACTTCGATGATGGCCGTCAAGTACCTATCGGAGCATCCACAGGCTCTCGGAGAACTCAGGGTATGTAGTACAGACATAGTTTGCAAATCAATTTTGATTTCGGAGAAAAAAATGCATGTGTTTCTGTCTGCAAATCAATTTTGGTTCCAGAGAAAAGTCCATGTGCTTCTGGAATTTACTGATGACATTTTCACTTCTGAATGCAGAGAGAACATCTTGATATCAGAAAGGGGAAATCGCCGGAGGAAGCCATCAGCTACGTAGATTTCAAGTCTATGTCCTTCACTCGAGCTGTAAGTAGACTTAAAATAAAACAGCAGAGGATAAAGTCAGAGTAGGAATTTAGCATGAACAAGATCATAACGAACTGATGGATACTTCTGTGCAGGTCATCTTTGAGACGCTAAGATTGGCTACAGTCGTCAATGGGCTCCTGAGGAAAACAACTCAAGATGTAGAAATGAATGGTGAGATATGCTTGGAAATTAATCCTACCAATTTAGCATTTTCTAGGTAAATGTTAAGTTAGTTCTAAAGCAGTATTATTGATTTCTTCCAGGGTATGTCATTCCAAAAGGGTGGAGAATCTACGTTTACACGAGGGAGATAAACTACGATCCATTCATGTATCCTGACCCAATGACTTTCAATCCGTGGAGGTGGCTGGTAAGTAAAAGAGCGAACAAATATGACCATCAAAACATCAGTAGCAAACATACCACCTAGGCCCTAGCAGAAGAAGTTCTAACCTTTTGTGGCCTACTGAAAATGTACAGGAGAAGAACATGGAATCGCACCCGCACTTCATGTTGTTCGGAGGAGGTGGCCGGATGTGTCCCGGGAAGGAGGTGGGCACGGCGGAGATTGCGACTTTCCTCCACTACTTTGTGACCCGATACAGGTATGTTCAACCCCTTCTTAGTCTGAGCAGCTCCAGCGTTGCATTATTTACTGACAGATGCATGGCATTGGCTTTGATGTTTCAGATGGGAGGAAGAAGGCATTAACACAATATTGAAATTCCCTCGTGTGGAAGCTCCCAACGGGCTACATATCCGAGTTCAAGATTACTGATATTGCAACATACATTTTGCAGAGTTTAGGTAGATATTACCTAGACTTAGGCGACGAATGTGCAATTCCGTGCCGATGAAAAGATTAGATCAGCCTTGTAAGAAACAGGAAACATAGGTATAGTGTAGGTATTATAGATTTAGGACGCAACTGACGTAGAAGGCCACAAGAGGCAACAATGTTCTTCTTTGTGATCAATGCATATGCATGATAAGCAGCAATACATATATGTGATATGTCCGGTGACTTGAATCTTATAAGTGGCAGCACATATATGTGATATGTCAGGTGGCTTATATCCAGTAAGCTCTACAACATGTTTACTTACTGGGCTGGATTGGAGAGAAGCGAAGGGCGACAGACACTTCGTGCCGTCACAACATTGCTAGTTGATATAGCTAATGTATTCTTTCAGAAGAAAATAGGATGTGTGCCATTCCAGTGACGAAAAGACTTGAGTAGGGTAATTCTTGAAACCTATTTTCACCCCTCTATATAGATAAAGGCACGAACAACCGAACCGATACATAGTGATGAGGAAACTCTCATACAAACAGGTCAGAAATAAAAATAAAAATACATGGGACGAGTAACATGAAAAGCAGGAGAGGCCACCCCTAACAAACTACAACCTAGACTACAGAAAAAGATCAGAGCCGCACCGCCAAGATAAACAACCATGCCTCGAGGATCTGAACACACCGAGCCATCTCCAGAGAGGGCTAACTCGCCATCGAGACAACCCCCGTGCTATGGGCCTCGGAGTAGGGTAATTTGATCGTTCTAATCTGAGTATACTATACTCCCTCTATCCGGTGAAAAGTGTACATTTGGCTTTAAAATTTGTCCACAAAAAAGTGCATTTCTATCTTTCCAATGCATTTTAATATAGAAAAAATGCTTCTTTCTCATCACACGGTAATCAAGACCAATAATATTTTACATATGGTTTTCTTAATTTCTACATGCACTTAGCTCATTAAGGGTTGGCTAATTAAAGAGGAGAGAGATGATGGCTTGGACATTTTCAATGCATTTTTTACTTCACCCATAATTTGTCCTAAATTTTTTATATGCACACTTTTTACCGGACGGAGGGAGTAGTTCTTGTTCTCTCGCTTATATAGTCTGTTCCCCTGTTACTTGTTGCTTATCGTCCTGTATGATGACTACTGGGAGCCTGCGTGGTTACCACCTTTTTTTTTCCTTTTTAGCTTTAGCTGCTTATCTCTCATGAAATGAAATAGGGGTCACGCCCCTTAGTTCAAATAAATGGTATAACGTAAACTATAACGGGCTCCTATTATAAGGTGAAAAAGCAGAGGGTGATCCAAAACACTTATTTTCAACCATCGGCAAGGTAACTTATATTCATGCTATTTGTTGAACATGATGGACTTTGTGGTTTGATCAGTGCTAGTATACGAACATAGCAGGTGCCTTACTCATTTTTTCCTTCGAAAAGGAGGTTGAAACCATCATATTATTCAACAAAGCCTAATAAAACAAATAAAACAATCTACCCAAAGCCATCTTCATGGCGACGTCTGTTGCTACACCTACAAGCTTGATGATGTCTCCTGATCTTGCAGCAAAGTGCACCATCTATTCCAGTGGCCTCACCAAGCTACCCAACATCAAGGCGAGAGCATCAACCAGTCTAGCGGACCATCACGGTGCAACAAGATAGGAGTATATCCATCCGTTGTCCTACAGCTGCAAGTCTGTGTGATCACACCCTCAATCAATCTCACCTCTTGGGATCTTCGGATGCTCACGAGGCTGTCGTTGCATTGGATACCACACCGGAGGCAGGCCAGACCCTGGAGGGGACTTCGTCGCCTGCTCCGTCAGGTCTCCTCGGGGCCGGCACGACGGGAAGTCATGGGCAGGCGGCCTGTGCGCAGACCACACTTGCGGTTGCTTGGAGGCTTGAGGTGTTCACGCCGCCTGGGGAAGCGAGCTTCGATGGACGCATGACGGCCCCCGACGCTGGGAGTGTTCTCAAACCGGCCTCGGTGGCACTGACACCGGTCCGGTCGGCTACGGCCACGTCGGTTGGGAGTCAGGTTACGACGCATACGCCGACGATAGCACAGGGGTCGGCCCTGACGGCTGCGGCTGCGGTGGAAGAGCACACCGGCCGGCCCGGTCGGGCTGAATGTTCTGGTACACCGGGTTCTGCCGCGTTGAAGCGGCGCATGGAGGCCACAGGTACGCCAGGGTCAGCATATCGTATCGGACAAAGACGAAGGCCGATGACGGTGGCAGAGGCCATCACTTCACCGGCCAGATCACGGGACGGCTTCCGACAGGATGAGCCACTGCTGGAGAGGCCTCCTGGTGACTCCCCGGGCGGACCAACACGGGACGAGATTGTCGCCTTTGGAGGTATCACGGATCCCAGGTCTGAAGGTCGATGGATGAGCAACCGTCTTCTAGACCAGCCAGACGCGGAGGACCTACAACTCGGGCGAGCCATGCGTGCGGCCAAGCTACGTGACATCGAGGTCACTACAGGTATGTCCAGTCAATACTTCCAATTCTATTTTGCATTTTTCTGAGGCAGATATTTTGAATAATGCAAATCAATTGGGAGTTTTGCTAGGGAGTTCTGGAAAAGAAATTGCAAAATCTATTAATGACCTACTCGATCTTGAGGCAGAGAGAGAGCTATGGAAGTGATTAGGAACCTAGCAGCAGTTAAACCGTTAAATGACTCATAAATTGATGCTTTAGGTGCGCTCAATAATTTTTGTGAAGACTTAGGGCCTTCTCCCGCCCGGTCTCAGGAGGATGATAGCGTTCATTCTCGGGAGATTCTGACCCCCATGATATCGGAGGGAGGCACACTCATTGAGCTTGGTTGTATGGACCAAGTTGATGAGTATAAGAAGCCTAAACGTAACTGGAGCCGAAAGATTTATCCGGCTTCGGCTGTACGTAGAAGTGCTAGGATTAGGACTGCTGAAAAATTCTATGACGATAAATGAGAGGGATCTTTTGGAATAGCAGAGGTCTGACAGACTTGGCTAAATGTAGGTTTCTGGCGGATGCATTTATTCAGCATAAGCTAGATTTCATAGCCCTCTCTGAAACGGTGAGAGATAATTTTACATCTCAGTTTCTTAACACCCTATCAGGAGGAGTTGACTTTGATTGGCATTGCTTACCACCAAAAGAAAGATCAGGTGGGATTTTACTTGGGATCAAACGCGAAACCTTGGAGGTTGGGAATGTTATTTTGGGGGAATTTTCAGTTAAATTTTGGGTGAGGTCGAAGGTTGATGGGTTCCAGTAGGCACTCGTGGCAGTGTATGGTGCTGCACAACCGAAGTTAAAGTCAGATTTTCTGGCCGACCTGGGCCCTATTTGCGGAGATGAAAGCCTTCCAATTCTGGTTGGGGATGATTTTAACATTATCAGAATGCGGTATGAAAAGAACAACGATAATTTTGATGGTCGATGGTCTTTTATGTTTAACGCTATCATTGAAAGCCTGGATCTCAGGGAAATAGAGCTCTCTCACAGAAAATTTACTTGGGCCAACACACTTCCAAATCCAACTTTTGAGAAGTTAGATCGTGTTCTCACAAGTGTGGATTGGGAGGAGAAGTTTCCCCTGGTGACAGTACAAGCGTTGACAAGAGGAATTTCGGATCATACACCTCTTTTTGTTGACTCGGGGGAGGCAACTCATACGGGGAATAAAACTCTATTCTCCTTTGAATTAGCATGGTTTGAGAGAGAAGGTTTTATGGATCTGGTTGCCCGTGAGTGGGCAAAGGATTCGGGCAGAAGGTCGAGTGTTGAGAAATGGCAGAATAAAATTAGACACTTAAGACAGTTCCTTCGAGGTTGGGACAAACACTTGAGTAGAGCTTATAAGATTGTGAAGGAAAGACTCATTCAACTAATTGACGAATTAGATTTGAAAGCCGAGTCCTCCATTCTGGATACCAGAGATCTGGAGACCAAAGTGGAAGCCGAACTCAGACTAAAAGAACTGCTGCGTGAGGAAGAATTAAAATGGGCACTTAGAGCTAAAGTGTGACAAGTGGTCAGGGGGACGATAAACAATTTTTTTCCATATGATTGCAAATGGCAAACATCGCAAGAAGAAAAAAATTCAGCTTGAGCAAGATGAGGGCACGATAGTGGGTCAGGAAAACCTAAAACTATACATCACAACTTATTATAAGCGGCTATTTGGGGAACCTGATGAAACGTTTGTATCCTTGGACAAATCAAGGGTTGAGGATGTCCCTCACTTGCGATGGATGAGAACGAGATCTTATCCGCCCCATTTATGGAGAAAGAGGTGTTTCAGGCAATCTCACAAATGAAGAATAGTAAAGCTCCTAGGCCAGATGGCTTCCCTGCAAAGTTTTATAAAAGATGCTGGCATGTTATTAAGGGTGCCTTGCTTCCAATGTTCCATGATCTATTCTTGGGGCATTTGTAGTTATTTCACTTAAACTTTGGAACAATTACTTTGCTTACTAAGAAGACTAAGGCGGTGCGGATTGAGCAATTTCGACCAATATGTCTTCTTAATGTGAGTTTTAAGATTTTCACCAAAGTGGGAACAAATGGGCTAACACAGATTGCACATAGTGTGGTGCAACCATCTCAAACTGCCTTCATGCCGGACAGAAACATCCTAGAAGGGGTTGTGGTCCTTCATGAAACACTACATGAGATTCACACAAAAAACTAGACGGGGTGATCTTTAAGGTGGATTTTGAGAAAGCGTATGATAAGGTAAAATGGCCATTCCTTCAACAAGCCTTAAGAATGAAAGGATTTAATAACTCCTAGAGAAAGCAGGTTGAATCCTTCACGCAAAAAGGTAGTGTCAGAATAAAAGTGAATGATGATATACGTCACTATTTCCAGACACATAAGGGTCTAAGACAGGGTGACCCGATGTCACCTATCTTGTTCAACATTGTGGTAGACATGTTGTCAATTCTGATAGGCAGAGCGAAAGAAAATGGCCAGGTAGGTGGTCTGGTTTCGCATCTAGTGGAGGGTGGACTGTCCATTTTACAGTATGTTGATGATACCATCATTTTCATGGAGCATGACCTGGCGAAAGCTAGAAATATGAAGCTTCTGTTGTGCTTATTCAAGCAGTTATTGGGGCTCAAAATTAATTTTCATAAAAGTGGATTGTTTTACTTTGAAAGAGCCAAAGAAGAACAAGATGCTTACAAACAACTGTTCGGATGTGAGTTGGGATCGATGCCGTTCTCATATCTAGGAATACCGATTCACCATCGCAAGCTTTCTAATAAGGAATGGAAATGTATTGAAGATCGATTTGAAAAGAAACTAAGCTGCTAGAAGGGCAAGCTTATGTCATATGAAGGCCGACTGATTCTTATTAATTCGGTGCGCACGAGTATGCCAATGTTTCTCTTGTCTTTCTTTGAGGTACCAGTCGGGGTACAAAAAGATTAGATTTCTATCGATCGCGTTTCTTTTGACAAAGTGATGAGATAAAACGGAAGTATAGACTCGCCAAATGGGATATCATTTGTAGGCCAAAAGACCAAGGGGGTCTTGGTATTGAAAATTTAGAGATGAAAAACAAATGCTTACTTAGCAAATGGCTTTTAAGCTATTTAGAGAGACCGATGCCACTTGGGCCCAAATTCTGTGTGGTAAGTACCTACATTCCAAAACCTTAGCACAGGTGACAACTAGACCTACCGATTCACCTTTCTGGAGGGGACCAATGAGAGTGAAATCAGCTTTCTTTCAGAGGACGAAATTTATAGTGGGTGATGGTACTTCTACGAGATTCTGGGAGGATACGTGGTTAGGGGAGACGCCTCTAGCGATCCAATATCCCTCCCTATATAATATTATCCAACGTAGAGAGGCCTACGTTGCAACGGTGTTACAATCTATTGCTCTAAATATTCAATTCAGGCGAAACTTAGTAGATGAACGTTGGGAAGCTTGGCTCCATCTCGTGAGAAAATTGATGGATGTTAACCTTTGTAACCAACCTGATTAATTGCAGTAGAAACTAAACAATAATGGAGAGTTCTCGGTTAAGTCTATGTACTTGGACATGATTAATTCGGTAACTATCCCTAGATCGGTGCATATTTGGAAGGTCAAAGTACCTTTAAAAATCAAAGTTTTTATGTGGTTCGTACACAAAAAAGTCATTCTTATCAAGGACAATCTAGCAAAACGTAAGTGGACTGGATCTCGAAGATGCGGTTTCTGTGATAATGATGAGTCTATCAAACACCTCTTTCTTGAGTGCCCATTGACAAAGATTTTATGGCAGTCGGTCCATATAGCGTTTAACATCGCTCCTCCCACTAGCATTCACACGTTATTTGGGACGTGGTTGAATGGAGTTGACGTAGTAACAGCGAGACACGTTCATGTAGGCGTTTGTGCATTACTATGGGCCATATGAAATTGCAGGAATGATTTGGTCTTTAACAGAAAAATAAACTTTCATCTTTTGCAGGTTATCTTCAGAGCCACAACTCTAATCCGTATGTGATCGCTACTCACTCTGATGGATGCCAGGGAGCGTTTGGTTACTGGGTCTATCCGATGGGAGATGATAGCTCGGGATATCTTCAATCGGTTTGGATGGCGGTCATGTAATAGGATAGGAGTCTAGTTTCCTACCTTGTTTTGCCGCCAGTTGTGGCTGGTCCACCTCTTTTATTTTCACAGCTCTCGGTGACCGCTTTCTTTTTCCGTTGTTTACATGTGAATAGAAGACTTTGTTGGACTAGTTGCTTATTAATAAAATGGCCGCATGCATCGCTCCGATGCAGAGGCCGGGGGATACCCTCCTTTTCGGAAAAAACTCCTCTCGTCATGTAAATGGGAAGATGTACTTAGAGCATCTACATCCGGACATAGCAAACATGACCGCCTAAACGCCCGCGGACGCGCCCGGTCAGTGACCGGGCGTGTCCATTTTGAGACCCCATTTATTCGTTCGTGTAGCCATAATCCTCATTTTCTTTCTCATATGTCTGGTCATTTGCATGTGATTAGTGGAGGTGAAGAGTGAGAAAGAAACAATCTATAAAGAAAGAGAAAGGGTGTGTCCAGGGCACATCTAGACGTGACATAGTTATTGCACGTCTAAATGACTAAATCAAGCATAAAAAGGAAAGGGAAAAAAAATACCCACACAAATCTTCACGTAAAATCAATGATATAAGACTTAGATGTGCAATACTTAACTCACATATAGATGTGTTTTAGCAAAACCAAAAGAGAAAAGGTGGTCCAAGGTGGGACCGCGTCCTATGTGGCGGACTGACCGGACACGTCCTATGTATCCTTTGGTTCTCAATAATGTTGTAGGAAAACAGTCTTTAGAACATTTTGGTTTATAGGAATGGATTTTCATTCCTATGTAGCATTGAAATCAATCCTTCACATTTCAAAGAAAAGAAAACATTAGCTTGCATTTAAAAAAATGTATCCTATGCATCAAATTACATCTCCTTTCCTAGAAATTGAGATATATATTATGTCACTTTCATGATTTTCCTATTGTTATGAAATTCCCATTCTATGGGAGGGCTAAGAATGCTCCTTCTAGACAAGACATTGAGAAGGATATATTTTATCTCACTTTGAGAAGGATATATATTATTATCTTTGCGTTGTTTTGTTTGAGCACCAGTCTTCTCTAGTATGATATGGAACTTCGTAATGTCATGTTGACAAGACTTTGTGGTTTGACTAGTGCTAGCACGCGCATCCAGGAAGTGCCTTCAAATTTGCCTGTCGGATTTGAACATATCCTCGCATCGGTTTAGTTTACTAGAGCACTCCTGCCGCAATTGATTAGGTTAATTGCAAACGACGACGATTAGCTGCTGACTCCAAGACTTTGTATGATCTGCCCTAAAATCCAAGGCTTTGAAAACCGTGAAAGGGCAATCCCAATCTATAATAATTCCGTACCAATAAGTAGTGCGTTGCCCAGATATTAAACAGCTCCTGCTCTCCAGCTAGCAGTCTCCCGGATTCTAGACTGGATATACAACGTGGCTCATAGCCCAGCCAAAATCTAATTGGCGACCTCGCGAACGCACAACTAATAATATTAAGATGTGTCATATATACACGTAGCAAAAGCTCAGCCGGACGCGACAACGACCACCCTAGCTATCGAGTTGTGACACTCTGAGTGGCCGTGCAATCCTAATGGTCGATACATATATATGCTTCGTATCTACAAATGACAAGAAGAAAAACAAGACGGCGACGACGACAACACACATGCACATACTTTGGATATATATACTCAGGCTTTTTATGCTATCGAAAGCGTGGTGTGACAGTTACGTGCATGGAGGAGAGTCATCCGGTCGTGTCCATTTGCCAGTCACAGGTGCACCTGCACCTCTCAGCAGGTTGACCAGAGCAGCTAGCAGGAGTACATAGTAAGTACTACTCCACTAGTACAGGAAGAGCAATATTATTGGACTCATAACAAAATAGGAGTATTTTCTGGTTGTATTTCAGAGGTCGATATTTTTCTTCAATATATTCGGTCAAGCTTAACAAAGTTCAGTTAGCACAAAAACTAACACGCACTATATTTTAACGTTGACGGAATGTCAACTAATGACAGAAACACTACAGCTTAATATATAGGGTATTAGAGTGTGATGTTAGTGTTTAAACAAGCATAGACACTAACTCGTGTTTACGCTGAGGCGTATATTTAGGTTTACAAATCCTATTAACCGATGACATCATCACATATGGGGACATCAATGTCACATATGGGTCTCCGTCCAATGAGGGAGAACCGAATCATGACTTGATCATTGGAGATGAATTGCCACATACCTTTCGAAACCAATGCGTTGATGCGATAAGGACAATTTATATGTTGCTCTATGTGCAATCTATTTTGTATTTAAGTATGAAATACCTATATCGAAGTACCTGGATAGGAATGGTGCCTCTACCTTGACCATGATGTTCAAACGCCGCACTTGACCCTAGCTAGCTTCAATTGATTTCAGCACTCCAGTCTAGGGACAAAGCATCTATATATCGACATGTCACTTGTGAATAGTGGGCGATCTTGTTATATTATTTAGCTCCTGTCATGTGATCGTCAAACATCTTTGTGTTTTGTTGTTTTGCTGGTAGTACTATGTCGTGAGTGGGATGTCTATTTCCATTTCCTCCAGGATTCAGGGGATATCATACGTCCATGCAGGGGGGAGAAAATGTATGTTTGTTTGTTGCGGTCCTAGTTATTTTCAAGTCATTTGGAATCTGGATAACTCCCAAGTCCTCGATGATGGATATTCGACGTGGCTCATTGCGCAACCCAATTCACTCTCTGACCGGGCTATCATACAACTAATTTTAAGACATGTTGGATATGTACATGTAGCAATAAAACGGCCAGATGTGACGACCACCACACTATCTAACGAGGCGTGACACTACGACTGGCCATGCAATCCTAGTGTTGGATATGTCTTCAGTATCTGAAAAAGATAAGAAGACGAACATGACGACACAAATGCACCAGATACATGCATACAAGCCACATGATTTCGTGCTTTTTGTGCTATCGAAAGATACGTCTCCGTGCATGGAGGCGGATCAGCAGTTCGTGTCCATTTCCCAGTCACACGTGCACCTGCGCCTCTCAGGTTGACCAAAGCCAGCTCCGCACACGTCCAAGAGATCAAACTCTCAGGAGCCCATCATGACATAATCATCATGGTTTGTCGCTGTACGAGTTACAGTGCCAACGTGGGATGCTTGCATCCTCAACTTTTTCAGGTCCATTTCTGTTAGAGGCTAAATTTCACTATGGTTCATTTATTCCATATTAGTACGAGTCCACATCTCATGGCTAAATGAAGACACGGTACTACAAAACTTACATATTATCCACTGCAAAAGATTATGAATATGATTAGCAATTGCTAAATACCGGACTTAACAATAAGTTGTGAGACTAGACGTTGTCTACATATGTGTAGACGGCGTTGCGCTAGTGCACTTTCATAGTTTACCAATATAGACACTAATTTCCATTTTATCCAAGTACATTTTACAAATCTATTAAGCGCATGTCTCTATCACATATGGCGTCTTTGTCACACGAGGGAGAACCCAATCATGACTTGATCATTTGGAAGCTGAATTGGCACGTACCTTTCAAATCAATGCGTTGATGCATACTGGTAGTACTATATTTTGATTGCGACAAGGACAATTTATCTGTTGCTTCATTTGCAGTCTATTTGGTATTTAGAAAGGACAAAATACCTATACGAGTACTTAGAAAGGAACATTGCCTCTACTTTGAACATGATGTACACCCACCGCCCTTTAATTTTTATTCTTTGTGTGGAAATCGGCGGAACTCTGCTGTCTACTTTTTATTGATTTTGTAAAATGACAGGTACAAACAAGATGGCTGAGAAGGCCAACTCAGCAAAAAGTAAGTCGCATATGTGCTTAACTTATTCTGCCGCGTGCGCCCATATATGTAGTTATGTACGCAAAAAACAAATGTAGTTATGTACGCATGCATGTAGCAATGTTCTTCATGGAGCATGGTATCATACACTAGTGGAAAAAGACTCATTTGTCCCGACTTGTCAGGCCCATTTGTCCCGGTTCTGGAACCGGGACTAAAGGGTCGGGACTAAAGCCCACGACCTTTAATTCTGCTTCACTTACGAACCGGGACAGATGAGACTACACGTGGCCGCTCCGCCGAGCCCAGGCGGGAGGGCCTTTGGTCCCGGTTGGTAACACCAACTGGGACCAAAGAGGGTCCACGCGTCAGCAGCTGAGGAACTGTTTTTTTTAAAGAGGAGGGGGTGTTTGAGGGTTTTGGAGGGTTAATTTAGGGGTTTCATATATTTTGTTAGATAGCTAATAGAGAGAAGTGATCACTCTTATCTCTGTGCTTGGTCACGACGCTACGTACTATACTTATAGATAGAACATATAACACAATTTAATCATCATTTTCGTCAATGAGACATCATATAACAAGTTGGTCACTCGTCATAATCACAACTCTTCCTCCTCCTCCTCCTCATCAACTCTAACACATTGTAGCACATAATAACACATTGTACCTAGGACCTACGTACTCCTATCTCATAAGACCTATTCTACCCTCTCTTAGGTACAATATCATAAAACAAGATAGGCTCTGACTCTCCATAATGGAGAACGGAGATCATCCTGTTTCTCATTCTTGGCCTACGCATAATATTGCTTCCAAGTAGCTCTCTACGATTGAGCATACATTTTTTCCAATCTTTGATTGTTATGACTTCATTGGTTTTAGAAACCCGGTATGGACATGAGTGATGGGTAGGCTGACCTGGCCATGGTGGCCCTAAGCTCGTAACAACAACGCGACCTCTCGAAAACATCAGATGAGGCACACAATCCTCCGGGATTTTCTGTTGAAAAACATAGTAATAACTTTGTAGTTACCAATGTAGTTTAGTTTTAGAAGAATTTATGCAAAAGATGCGGCTGTCGTAATAGCAAAATTAAAATCTTACCATGCAATCTTCATGGATGTTACCGTAGTTCACCACGTGCACTAGTGGCACGTATTGACCATAATGTGTAGGAATTTGATAATAGTTATTGTAATTCTCAAGATGACTAAGAAATGCGGTAAGATGATCTTTCTTCTTATAAGTTAATTTTGCTTCATCACTGTAGTAGTAGGTTCTGTCTACCATCTTCCGTAAATTTTTTGAAGAATCAAAATAAGCTGTCAATGCAAATAAGTTTTCAACTATTTGTAAATAAACAATATAAATTACTTAATAAATATGGTTGAGAAACTCACATAATGGTAGAATTGGAGACATCTGCACATTGACCCAGATGTCGATATTACCTTCAATTTCATCTTCCGAACGAATATCAAAGGTGATATGCATATTAGGCTCAAATGCATAAGCCTTGCATAGTGCTTGCCAATTTTTGCATTCAAAATAGCAATAGGTGTCTGCATGATACAATTTTACCGCAAAAGTAAAACCATGCTCGGTCCTCAAGTGAACTATCTTTACCTCCGTATCTTTTTTAGTATTGCAACCAACCTTATCCAAGACAGCAATTCTTGCATGGCAGGGATACGCTAGTAGAACAGTAAAAAATTAAAATTAATTATAAGTTGAAGCAAAAGAGGCAGAAGTCATGCTTAATTATGAAAAAAGACTTGTCATTCTGACTTACTATATCCACTTCGAAGGTCTCATCCAGCATGATGCTGAAGCGCCTACCATCAACTAGGAAAGTCTCGTCACACAGGCCGTGTTCGTCTTCGCAGTATTCGTACATACCAAATTCACTTTCGTTGTCAGACATTTCCTATGTTCATAGTTAAAACATTTAAAATCGATAGAAGGAAACTACGAGAAAACTGATCAACACACAGATCACTATTACTCAATATGCAACGGGTTGACTTTAGGTCTGTCGAGTCTTTCCTTCCTAAACTCTCGTCTCACGTATATGATCGGCACTCCCTCTGATATTGCGACCGTCGGTGATGGTGGCTCCTCCATCCGTCCCAGAGTGCATTACACCGAAATGTCTAGCACACTGGAACGAAGGAGAAGCGACCCCCATGACAACAGTCGGGATTCTTCCTCTCTCTCATATATATATATATATATATATATATATATATATATATATATATATATATATATATATATGGTGGACACTCTCCCTCACTGAAAGACACACAAGGAGCCGAAACAGACCTAAAGTCAACCCGTTTCATATATCGAGTAATGACATAGAAAATTTTTCCTATGTTTTACCTAAATGACTTGCAAATCACAAATACATTTATAATGAACTCGAATATAATATCACTAATATATCATCCCGAATAAGTCAGTTCAAGAATTACGGCACACTTTGGATCCTAATGCGTGTGTGACTTTCGGTCCGTCAAGGCTTTCCTTAAGTAACTCTCATATCTCATGGTGTGTTGATGCGCTTTCTCTCACACTGATATGATGGTGTATATATGTTGGTGGGCACTCTCTCACAGTAATAGTTCGACCGCCGGTGATGGATGCCTCTCCTCTTCTCTTCTTGCGCAATATATCGACGAGTATATCACAAAGAAGAGAAAAAAGAAGAGGCGCCCTCCACGACAACAGTCGGGATTCCTCCATCAAGAACACACATGAAAGTCACACAAGGAGCAATGACAGACCAAAAGTCACACACGCATTATACCGATAAAATATCACAAATACATTAATATTTATAATGACCTCGAATATAATATCACTAATACATCATCCCGAATAATCCAGTTAATGCATCATCAAATATTAACTAATAAATCTCAAATATTATCATATAAGATCACTAATACAGATCGAATATCCTAGAATCCAAAGTGGAGGACGGTGAACTCGGTTCACTAGCGGTCTCTGAGTCACCGGCGATGGACACCCAAAGATAAGGAACCATCACGGGATCATAACTCAAGTGAGATCCCTGAAGGATCTTCCAGGTATTGTCAAACCGGGCGTTCAACGCTGCAATGTAGCGAAGGACGTGCTCGTCCTCCTCCCTGACACGGCGACGTACCACCTTCGCGGGTGCCCGCTCCCTCTACACCGAAAGTGGCCCGCATGACCGCCACCACAGAAGGTCCGGGTCGACGACGATAGCTACATTCCTCACCAACCTCTGAGCCCGGGAAGGTAGCTGATGGGGAACGCGACAGAAAACAAAAATTTCCGGTATAGCGAGCACGCCTAGGACCACTATGGAGACTGCATACAAGGTTTGATCTGATCCGTACCGACTCGAAGCGCAGCAGAAGAAGAGTCGGTGGAGATCGTTGGTGCAGATCCCCGCAGCTAGGATTTTACAACCTCCCAACCGCGAGGATGTACTCCCTCGTCGGACAGCCCTTCGGGAGGCGGTCGGACAGTCCCCCGGACGATGTCGCGGACAGCCCTTCGGGAGGACCCTCGAAACTCGAACGAAGACTCGGACAGCCCTACGGGAGGACACACGAACAGCCCCTCGGGCAAAAGATCGAAACTACGACCTCTCTATGGGGTTGCACACATACGGTGTCATCTATCCGGCAGGGCTCGCCGTCCAGAACTAGTTCCTGCCGGAACCCAGACAACCTTTCGGCTCTACGAAAGACTCTTTTCGTGGGAGGGAGAGAGAGAGCTTGCAAAGCAAAGCATGTGTATGAGAGCACAAGGATGAAGAAATGGCAGCCCACTCACCTCCTATTTATAGGAAAACCAAGGGGTAGGGTGGTTTTACAATAAAACCCAAAATGCACATGAATGAAGTCCTTCCACGAGGGCATAAAAGTGAAACCAAGGAACAAGAGGGACTCCATGAAGGAGTCCACCATGTGGCCGGCCACACCCTCATGTGGGGCCCCAAAAATGGCTCCAATCCATCCATGTCATCCCCAAGATCTTTTGGAGCAAAGCCCCAAAAGGTGGCTTTCCATAAAGTAGTCCAAAAAGCACTTTCACTATTCACGGCGACATTTTTCAGCGTCGCTCGAACTGAAAATATTTATGTGGGCTTAGAACAATTCTAGTACCCCACTAAAATAATTTTTAATGTGATCCAGAACAATTCCGAAATAGTGATTTTCATCAGCGAAAAGCATCTGAAGTGGTTCCGGCAGCTCCGAAACATTTCTTGTTTTCATCCCGGAAAATTCCAGAAAGTTTCCAGAACGGTTCTGGCACCCTTCAAGAATTATCAGGCATGTGCCGAAACCAATTTGACTTTTTGGTATCCCCTGAAACAACTTTTTAGTTTCACCGAAACTGTTCCGGTGACCTGTCTGCGGAACTTTTCCGCTGTCCGAAACTTTTCCGGTGTCCGAAACTTTTCGGTGATTTTCTCTCAGACTCCCTGTCTAGTATTCAACAGATAGATGACCCTTAAGCGTGTGACCCTATGGGTTCGGTGAAGCATAGACATGACCCGGAACCCCTTCCGATCAATGATCAACATGGGAGCCGTGGACACCCATATTGACCCCTATACCCACACGAATGAATATTCGAGTGAACCTCTAGTTGCCGTGAGCTATTCCTGTTGCTTCGCGATATGTTTACAATTACCCGAGGTGAGACATGTAGGCATCCTCGTGGATCAACAACTTGTCCACTATGCCAGTTACCTCGTTGCCGGTATTGTTCTCTTTTCTCGTTCCCGTGTTCCGGCATCCCCGTGATCAAATCACAAAGTGTCTGGCCAGCCGATGATGGATACCGTAACACCGAGAGGGCCCAGAGATATCTCTCCATCGTCGGAGGAGCAAATCCCAATCTTGAGCTATCAAGTTACTTGACATACTTTTCCATGAACCTGTAAGCCGCCGTAATAGCCACCCATTTACGGATGACGTTTAACAAACCCCAAACTTCATGAAGCAAGCATGAAGAAACTCGATAGTCTCATGGTCTAAGGAATTATGCAAACGTTAACCATCTCTTTGTTATTAACCATTAACTTGTGACGAATGTATCTCATAGCATAACATCAATTCGGATCGATTCAACACGAGTGTTCTACCAACATCGTGTCCTCAAAATTGCCGGCATAGCCATGCCCATGATCAGGAAAACAGGACCATCATGCAACACTTGAGCCAGTCTCAGAGGCAAGAATAGGAACACAATTCACCGTTTATTATACCACACGTGCACATGAGTTTCCCTCCAAGCCTCGTTTAATTTGTAGACTTGAGAATCATTGCAGTTATAGCATGGAACATAAACATTCATTACAAACTTTGGAGATACAAAATAACTGTTATTACTGCCTCTAGGGCATATCTCCTACAGTAGCAGCTCCTAGTGCCAGCCCGGCGGAGCCGAGTCCCGGACGTGGCGCCTATCAAGCAGACTCTCGCGGACTACTCGACGACAAGAATGCGGGCCGGACATCGTCGACAAATTCCTATGAGAACGTTTTCTTATCGTTTAATCACTAATTTTTCATAAAACCCAATTTTTTCATCATTAACATACTAATCTAACATAAACATTCATCATAAACATACTAATCTAACATAAACATTCATCATAAACATACTAATCTAACATAAACATTCATCATGAATTTTTTTTAATCTAACATACACATACTAATCTAACATAAACATTCATCATATAAAAAAATCAACATATATTTTAAAAAAATTGCAAGGATCCGGGGCGGCGGCGGCTCACAGCGGGGGCGGCGATGGGGGCGGCAGGAGAGGCGATGGGGGAGGGGCGGCAGGGGCAGGGCGGCGACGGGGACGGGGCGGCGACGGGGGCGGCGGGAGAGGCGATGGGGGAGGGGCAGTGATGGGAGCGGGGCGGTGATGAGGGCGGCGAGGGCGGCGGGGGAGAGGCAGCGACGGGGGCGGCGGGGGCAGTGTGGCGACGGGGGCGGCGGGAGAGGGGACGGGGGAGGGGCGGTGATGGGAGCGGGGCGGTGACAGGGGCGGCGAGGGCGGCGGGGGAGGGGCAGCGACGGGGACGGCGGGGGCGGCGACGAGGGCGGGGCGGCGACGGAGGCGACAGAGGAGGCGACGAGGAGGGGGATGACGACGGTGGGTGCGGCGACGGGGAGGCGACGGGGGCGGCGGGGATGACGACGGGGAGACGAGGAGGGCAATGAAAACTGCGAAATTCTCGAAGTGCTTCTTATATTGAAGAAGCATTGGTCCCGGTTGGTGGCACCAACCGGGACCAATGCCCACCTTTATTCCCGATTGGTGCCACCAACCCGGACCAAAGCCTTGTTTTCAATAGGACAAAGGGCAGGAAATAGGGACCTTTGGTCCCGGTTAGGGGCACCAACCGGGACCAATGCAGACCTTTAGTCCCGGTTGGTGCCACCAACCGAGACCAAAGCCCTGTTTTCAGCAGCCCAAAGGGCGGGAAACAGGGACCTTTGGTCCCGGTTGGTGGCACCAACCGGGACGAAAGGGGGGCATTGTTCCCGATTGGTGGCCCCAACCGGGACCAGCGGTCCCTTTTTGTCGGCCGGCGGGGAAGCAGCAAATGTTTAGTCCCACCTCGCTAGTCGATTGGAGATAACATCTGTTTATAAGCCCCAATGCGCTTGAGCTGTCAAGCTCCTCTCATAGTGAAAATAGATGCCCTTATACACGAAATTTGACCTAAATTCAAAATGCTAGTTAGGTGCCTAACTAGCACTTTGAATTTAGGTTGAATTTCAGTGTAAGCGCATATATTTTCACTTTTGCTATTTTTTATGTTATTTCTTTGCTATTTTTCACGCTATTTAATATTACTTTGTTTAAACATTATATTCAATTCTGTAATTTTAAGGTTTTATATAATTTTAGTTTCAAAAAGACTAGAGGTTTATAATTTTAGTTATTTTTTTTTGAGCTAAATGACCCTGAAACTGAAAAGTACTACAATTTAACTCTGAAAATGTTGAAAGTTGGCATGATATCATCGTTTCACCCACATAGGATGTGCTAAAAAGTTGAGAGGGTTACGGCAAAAGCTGGATGCACTTCGTGTACAAAACAGACAGTGTTTTTCGAAGTATGAGGATTCGGAACGGAAACTCATCGGTTACAAAAGGCATTTCATTTTCTTGAACTTATTTGAACTCCAGGCTTTTTGTGTATTCAAAATGCACCATTCAAAGCCACATCGTCAATTTTCAAACCTTTCTGACTTCATTTGGTATTTTTTATGTAGTTATTGATTTTTTTTGAGCTAAATGACCATGAAATTGAAAAGAACTACAAATGAACTCCGAAAAGGTTGAAAGTTGGCATGGTATCATCATTTCACCCACATAGCATATGCTAAAAAGTTGAGAGGGTTACGACAAAAGCTGGATGCACTTCGTGTACAAAACGGACAGTCACTTTCGAAGTATGAGGGTTCCGGATGGAAACTCATCGGTTACAAAAGGCATTTCATTTTCGTGAACTTATTTGAACTCCAAATTTTGTGTGTGTTCAACATGCAGCATTCAAAGCCACATCATCAATTTTCAACCCTTCCCGACATCATTTTGTATTTTTCATGCAGGTATTGATTTTTTTGAGCTAAATGACCTTGAAATTGAAAAGCACTACAAATTAACTCTGAAAAGGATGAAAGTTGGCATGGTATGATCATTTCACCCATATAGCACGTGCTAAAAAGTTGAGAGGGTTACGGCAAAAGCTGGATGCACTTGTTGTACAAAACAGACAGTCTTTTTCGAAGTATCAGGGTTCCGGACGGAAACTCATCGGTAACAAAAAGACATTTCATTTTCTTGAACTTATTTGAACTCCAGGCTTTTTGTGTGTTCAAAATGCACCATTCAAACCCACATCATTAATTTTCAACCCTTTCTGACTTCATTTGGTATTTTTCATGCAGTTATATAATTTTTTGAGCTAAATGACTCTGAAATTTAAAAGCACTACAAATGAACTCTGAAAAGGTTGAAAGTTGGCATGTTATCATCATTTCACCCACATAGCATGTGCTAAAAACTTGAGAGGGTTACGGCAAAAGCTGGATGCACTTCATGTACAAAACGGACAATCTCTTTCGAAGTATCAAGGTTCCGGACGGAAACTCATCGGTTACAAAAGACATTTCATTTCCTTGAACTTATTTGAACTCCAAGCTTTTTGTGTGTTCAAAATGCACCATTCAAAGCCACATCATCAATTTTCAACGCTTCCCGACATCATTTGTTATTTTTCATGCAGTTATTGATTTTTTGAGCTAAATGACCCTGAAATTGAAAAGCAGTACAAATAAACTCTGAAAAGGTTGAAAGTTGGCATGGTTTCATCATTTCATCCACATAGCATATGCTAAAAAGTTGAGAGGGTTACGTCAAAAGTTGGATGCACTTCGTGTACAAAATGCACAGTTTCTTTCGAAGTATCAGGGTTCCGGACGGAAACTCATCGATTACAAAAGACATTTCATTTTCATGAACTTATTTGAACTCCAAATTTTTTGTGTGTTCAGAATTATGCAGGCCCTTAATATACTCGGAGGTGCGTCGGTCACTGTACATCCATTGCCGGTCCATCTGCGTGCGTTTTATAATAAAGTGTATTAAAAACCATTACAACATATCATGAATAGAGAAGTGACCAAATTAATAGAAAATCCATCATCACATTAAAGCCAGAGTACAATAATGACCAAAATAAATACGTACACTTCATACATAGTTGTCATTATTGAACAACATATAGTTCTCTGGAGCATCTGATTAAAACATATAGCGAAACTACGTAAAAAAATTAAATGCAATCATAACCGCTACTAAGGTACCAATTGATCCAACTGCATAATGAAAGCAAGCCTCAGTATGAATGGCATATTTTCTAATCTTTCCAAACTTCAAGTGCATTGCATTCATCTTGGTCTTGTGATCGTCGACGATATCGGCAACATGCAACTCCAATCCCATCTTGTCATTTTCAGTTCTTTTCAATTTTTCTTTCAAATGATCGATTTCTTTTTCAGCTTCTGTTAACTTGTCGAGCAGCATTGCATAGTCGGTTGGAATTTCTGGTTCAACTACTTCCTATAGATAAAAACATCTATGTCAAGTTAGTGGCATAATTAATTGTCATAGATATTTGATATGTGAAATAGTTATATAAAATATAATATACCACATCTGAATCATAGACTGGACGAGGGCCGACGTGGGCGGATACCATAACCATGGCACTATATAATAATAAACAATAATAAAAGTAATAAAATCATAGGAGTAAGTATATTTTCTTTTAGTAAGAAGATAAGATCAAGAGGCTCACGACGCGCGGGCAATCGACGGCGGTTTCAGGACGGGGACGGGACAGGACGGACCGCCAAACCTAGACAAATATTGACGAAAATGGAGTTTGGACAAGGAGCTTCGAGAGGAGGAAACTTAAGTTTTTGGCTTGGGCATTTCATCAAACACCTCATCTGCATAGGATGTGAGCTAGAGCACCACAAAGCTTTCCCCTCGCCGGCCTGAAAATAGAGCAGTGTGAAGTGCTCTGCTCGCTTGCGAGGGGGTATATATAGGCATTTCATTGGTCCCAGTTCGTGGCTGGAACCGGGACTAAAGGACCCCCTTTGGTTCCGGATCCAGCCACGAACCGGGACCAATGGTTGTGAGACAGGAGCGAGGCACATTGGTCCCGGTTCGTGTCTGGAACCGGGACCAAAGGTTCGGGACGAACCGGGACCAATGCCCCACATGGCCCGCCCGGCCCCTGGCCTCATGAACCGGGACTGTTGCCCCATTGGTCTCGGTTCATGACTGAACCGGGACTAATGGGCTAGCCCGACCCGAACCAATACCCTGTTTTATACTAATGATAGCTGGACGGGTCAATTTCTTATTTTTGATAATTAACAGGACCAACTTTTCCATATTTAAAGAAAGTTCACTCATTCCTTTTGACAGTTGGAAAGTTGGTAGACAGAACCTCGACTAGCACGCGTGCAGACATACTCCATTTGGAAGATCATGCTAGATCACATGCGTACGTTCCATTTGGAAGAAAATAAGCGCACCCACACATTGTGTGGAAATCAACTAAACTGCACTAGAAATCAACTAAACCCACACATTGAACTAGGAAAAATAGGAAAATGTTTTAATAGAAATTGGAAAAGGCGGGATTCGGTCCAGTTCGCATGAGCTGTACACAAGGCTTTTCCACGGCCCAATAACCAACTCGGTTGTGCGACTTTGTTGTCCAGTTGGAAATAATCTTATTCGACTTTTGTTTGGAGAGTGGCGTTTTGGTGCCCGGGCTCAGATGAGCCTGGGCATGAACAGTGTCACCATTTGAAAAAGAAAAAATGTTCAAAAAATTCGAATTTTTTTGTGATGCAAGATGCTTCTGTGCGTGAGCTCCGTGCAAAATTTTGTAAAGTTTGGACATTCGAGGAGCTCGCAGCAAAAAAGACAAATTTTGGATGCCTGAGTAACTTTTGAAAATCGCACTGTTCACGCCTGAGTTTGTCTTTTTTGCCGCGAGCTCCTCAAATGTTCAAACTTTACGAAATTTTGCACGGAGCTCACGCACAGAAGCATCTTGCATCACAAAAAAATCTGAATTTTTTGAACATTTTTGAACATTCGAATTGCGGTACTGTTCACCGGGTTCATCTGAGCCCGGGTTCAGGAGTGAATTATCGTTTTGTTTGACACTATATTAGCACATATATTACTCCACATATATTACATTATGGTAAAAAAAACAGACAATCGAACTGATGAACCGGTGGTCCGACCGGTAAAAACCAGAACCGAGAGCCTCGTCGGTTCGATTACCGTCCGACTTTTTAAACTATGCCAACATGGCCACCACACACAAGTATATATTTAAATCGTTAAAACATATGGTTAAATTTGTATCGTGTAAACTCCCACATATCATTTAATAAATATAAGGTTAAACTTATACATCAATGCTCCATAAACAAGCACTAGTAGAAACAGGTCTTACGTTTGACCCTTTACTCCTAGCCGGTTCCAACGGCTAGGAGCGGTCGGGAGGCACGGGCACCATTAGTCCCGGTTCATTTGGGACCTATAGTCCCGGTTTGTGATTCAAACCGGGACTAAAGGAATGGTGGCAGACTGGTGTCAGCCTGGGCCCCACAAGCCCTTTTAGTCCCGGTTTGTATCACAAACCGGGACTATATGTAGACCTTTAGTCCCGGTTTGTATGACCAACCGGGACTAAAACTTTCCCTATATAAACCCTTCGTCTAGCCCGAGCCTGTTCCTCTATTTTCTCCATTCCCCCCTATGTTCTTCTCTAGCTCGAGCTCATTCCTCCAGTTTTGCCAAGATTTGTCAAGATTTAAGGCACCCCAATCTATCCAAGTGTCCACAAAGGTTAGCAACTTTGTCCTTTCATCTCTTATTTCTAGATCAGCTCGTTCAATGCTTTATAAGTATAGTGATTTGTGGGTTTTAGTTCAGGTGTAATTATGTGGTAGTTTTTTTGATTTATATGCAATTTCAGCTCAAATTAACTTCTTAGTTTGCATATGTGTAGGTGTGGTTTACTTAGTGTGCCTTCCCGTCCTTGTCGTAACCACCGTTGATCACACGCACCGTCCCCTCGCTGGCACCACCTTGGTGAGCCTCTTCTTGTGTTCTTATCTTTTTTTTATAAAAAATCGTATTTGTATTATTTTAACGAGTTACTTGAATAATTTTCTTACTTTTATGATTGTTGCTATATTTAGTGCCATGGTTATGATATCTGTGCCCGTCGGCCCTCGTCCGGTTTACGATTCGGATGTGGTATATTCTCTTTTATAACTATTTGTTGCATTTCGTGTTAATGACAGTTATGCCCATCAAGTTGACATAGATACTTTTATCTAGGAGGTAGTTGAACCGTAAATGCCAACCGACCCTATTGTCGAGAAGTTAAATTTAGTTGAACAAGAAAACGAGGATTTGAAAGGAAAATTGAAAAGAGTTGAAGAAGAGAAGATGAAATTGGAGTTGTACATTGCCGATGTCGTCGATGATCACAAGATCAAGATGGATGCAATGCGCTTTAAGGTTAGAAAGATTAGAAAATATGCCATTAATAAAGAGGCTTGGTATCATTATGTTGTTGGATCAATTATTACCTTAGTTGCGATTTTGATCGCATTTGTTCTTGCATTGAAATGTTTTAGCTAGATTGTTCTTGCATATTGGTCATAGAATATGTAGGAACCAATATGGGCATCCAGGTCCCGCTATTGGTTATTGACCATAGAGGTGTCTCGGTCATGTTACATAGTTCTCGAACCCGCAGGGTCTGCACACTTAAGGTTTGGTGACGTTTCGGTAGTATAGAGCTATGTATGGTGGTGACCGAAGGTTGTTCAGAGTCCCGGATGAGATCCCGGACATCACGAGGAGCTCCGTAATGGTCTGGAGGTAAAGATTCATATATAGGAAGTCCTATTTTGGTCGCCGGAAATGTTCCGGGCTCATCGGTAGTGTACCGGGAGTGCCGGTAGTGTACCGGGAGACCATCGGGAGGGGTATTTCGGACCAAGAGGCTACATGCGCTGTGGGAGAGTAAATACCAGCCCTTTGTGGGCTGGTGGAAGTCCCTCACAAGGCCCATGCGGCTGGGAAGAAAAGCCCAAAGGGAAAAAGGTGGGAAAAGGCCAAAAAAGGGAGGAATCCTAGTCCTACTAGGATTGGAGGAGTCCTCTTCTCCTCCCCACTTCGGCCGACCCAAGGAGGCTTGGCCCTTGCGCCAGGTCCTCTCCTCCCTCCCTCTTATATATACTGGATGTTTTAGGGTTTTTTGCACAGAATTTTTAGCCACGTGCTGCCCGTTCCTCCAGTGCATAGTTTCTCCTCTAGATTGGATTTCTGCATTGCTTAGGCGAAGCCCTGCCAGAATTGCTCCACCACCATCACCGCAGCACCGTCATGCTACCGGTGAACTCGTCAACCTCTCCACTCCCTCTTGCTAGATCAAGAAGGCGGAGATTGTCATCGAGTTGTACGTGTGCTGAACGCGGAGAAGCCGTTCGTTCGACGCTAGATCAGGATGGATCGTGATGAGTTCGCGGGATGGATCGTGATTGGATAACGGGACGGATCGTGATTGGATCGCGGGATGGATCATGATGAGATCGCGGGACGCTCGGCGATTTGGATCGCGAAGACGTTCAACTACACCAACCGCGTTTCTTAACGCTTCCCGCTTAGCGATGTACAAGGGTATGTAGATCCACTCTCCCTCTCGTAGATGCTCATCACCATGGATAGATCTTGCGTGTGTGTAGGTAAATTTTTGTTTCCCATCCGACGTTCCCCAACAAAAACACATTCACGTCTACCTGTTTACGTCCGGTTTCATGTTCGGCTATAATTGTTGGACCAAGCACGGAGAAAGAGAGGTTCTAAGGGAAGAGAATGAAGAAGAAGAGGATGATGACAACTATCATGGGTGACCTGAATAAAATGGTACTACAATGGGGGAAGAGAATGAAGAAGAAAAAGCTAAGGCATCAAATGAGCCCCTTGATGATCTTGGTGGAGCCATTGTTGACGCAAAGAGAAACTTGGAAAGTGAAAAGGAGAAGTTGAAGTTGCACCGCATGTTAGAGGATCACAAAAAAGGGTTGTACCTAAATTTCAAAGATGACAACACAAAGCTCGGTATCACACTAGAATTTCTGCAATGGAAGGCAAAGAATGGTGTATCTAACAAGGGATTTGAAAACTTGCTGAAAATAATGAAGAATAAGCTTTCAAAGGACAACGAATTGCCTGACAGTACATACGAAGCAAAGAAGGTTGTCTGCCCTCTAGGATTAGAGGCGTAGAAGATACATGCATGCCCTAATGACTGCATCCTCTACCATGATGAGTACGAGAATTTGAATGCATGCCTGGTATGTAGTGCATTGCGATATAAGATCGGTTGCGATGACCTTGGTGATGATGTTCAGGGCGAGCGCCCCAGGAAGAGGATTCCTGCCAAGGTGATGTGGTATGCTCCTATAATACCACGGTTGAAATGTTTGTTCCAAAATCAAGAGCATGCCAAGTTGTTGTGATGGCACAAAGAAGACCGTAAGAAAGACGAAAAGTTGAGAGTACCCGCTGATGGGTTGTAGTGGAGGAAAATCGAGAGAGAGTGGTCGGGCTTTGCAGATGACCCAAGGAACTTATGGTTTGGTTTAAGTGTAGATGGTGTTAATCCATTTGGGAAGAAGAGCAACAATCATAGCACATAACATGTGACTCTATGTATCTAGAACCTTCCTCCTTGGTTGTGCATGAAGTGAAAGTTCATTATGATAGCAGTGCTCATCCAAGGCCCTAAGCAACCCGACAGCTACATTGATGTGTACCTAAGGCCATTAGTTGATTAACTTTTACAGCTGTGGAATAAAAAAGGTGTACGTGTGTAGGATAAGCACAAACAACAGGAATTTGACTTGTGAGTGCTGCTGTTTGTAACCATCAATGATTGTCCTGCTCTTAGTAACCTTCCAGGACATGCAAACAAGGGATACCATGCATGCATGCACTGTTTAGATAAGACACAAAGTATATATTTGGAGAAATGCAAAATGAATGTGTACCTGGGACATCGTCAATTTCTTCCGACCAATCATGCCTTAAGAAAGAAAGGTAAGCAAAGGTGAGGCATATCACTGGAAGAAGCCCGTCCTCCGTACTGGTGTTCACATAATTGATATGGTTAAGGATTTACAAGTGATATTTGGAAAGGGTCCTGGCGGACAATCTGTTCCGACTGACACTAAGGGACGAGCACCCATGTGGAAGAAGAAATCTATATTTTCGGAGCGAGAATATTGGAAAGTCCTAGGGGTCCGCTCTGGAATCGACATGATGCATGTGACGAAGAATCTTTGCGTGCACCTACTAGGCTTCCTGGGCGTGTATGGGAAGAAAAAAGATACACCAAAGGCACGGGAGGAACAACAACGTGTGCACGAAAATGACGACATGCATCCAATGCAGTATCAAGGTCCTACCAACTACGCTCTTAGCAAAGAAGAGAAGGAAATGTTTTTTGAACGCCTGCTCAGTATGAAGGTCCCGTATGGGTTCTTGTTAAATATAAAGGGAATAATAAATATGGCAAAGAAAAAAAATTCTAGAACCTAAAGTCTCATGACTGCTAGGTGATCCTGACACTATTGCTTCCGGTTGCGTTGAGGGGGCTTCTACCAGAAAATGTTTGATTAGCCATTGTGAAGCTATGTTGCTTCCTCAATGCAATTTCTCAGAAGGTTATCGATACGGAAATCCTACCAAGCTTACAGAATGATTTGGTCCAATGTCTTGTCAGTTTCAAGTTGGTGTTCCCACCATCATTCTTCAATATTATGACGCACGTCATAGTTCACCTAGTCGAAGAGATTGCCATTCTAGGTCATGTATTTCTACACAATATCTTCCCCTTTGAGAGGTTCATGGGAGTCTTAAACAAATATGTTCGTAACCATCCTAGGCTAGAAGGAAGCAGCTCCAAGGACCATGAAATAGAGAAGGTTCTTGAGTATTGTGTTGACTTTATTCATGACATTAAGCCGATTGGTATTCCTCAATCGCGACATGAGGGGAGACTGCATGGAAAAAGCAAGCTTGGACCAAAATCAATAATATGTAGGGATGGGCATTCTTGGGCGCAAGCACACTACGAAGCTCTACAAAACTCTACCTTTGTGACCCCGTATATCGAGAAACACATGGATATTATATGCTCCAAGAACCTAGAGCAGTCTAACCCCTGGATTAAATGTACACACATTGAGGGTTTCAACGGTTGGTTGCGAACACATCTCATGAATGACGACAATGTTGAAGATGACTTGTACTTGTTGTCCAAGAGACCATCTTCGATTATATTGACTTTACAAGGGTACGGGATAAATGGGAATACATTTTATATGATCGCCCAAGATAAAAAGAGCACCAACCAAAATAGTGGTGTCCGCTTTGACGATGCGGCAACCACCAAGGAAAAGGACACATATTATGGTTACATAGAGGAGATATGGGAAGTTGACTATGGAGGTGATTTGAAGGTCCCTTTGTTACAGTCCAAATTGGTCAATCTGACTGGAGGAGGGTAATGGTAGACCCGTAGTACGGAATGACAACAGTGGATCTCAACAATCTTGGTACATAGAGGAACCATTCGTCCTAGCCAATGATGTGGCGCAAGTTTTCTATGTGAAGGACATGTCTACCAAACCAAGAAAAAGTATAGATATGAAAGCGGATACATCATACAATGAGCCAAAGCACCACATAGTTCTTTCTAGGAAAAGAAACATCGTGGGAGTAGAGGACAAGACAAACATGTCGAAAGATTATGAAAAGTTTGATGAAATTCCTTCCTTCACGGTGACGAATGGCCCAAGCATTATGTTAAATGATGAAAATTGTCCATGGTTACGACACAATAATTAAGGGACACACGCGAAGAAAAAGTTTTATACCCCAAGATCCCACTCTGGGATGTGATTGGCTTCACCGTCATAACTTTTCTTCTTCGGTGAGTAGCCGGGATGGTCCAGTTTTGTACATGAAGTGCATCCAGTTTTTGTTGTAACCCTCTCAACATTTTAGCACATGCTATGTGGGAGAAATGATGATAGCATGCCAAGTTTCATCCTTTTCAGAGTTGATTTGTAGTGCCTTTTAATTTCTTGGTAATTTAGCTCAAAACAAATCATTAAATGGATGAAAAATAGCAAATGAAGTTAGAAAGGGTTGAAAATTGAGTATTTGGCTTAGAATGGTGCATATTGAATGCACAAAAAGTATGGAGTTGAAAAGAGTTAAAAACATGAAATGCCTTTGTAGTAGATGAGTTCTTGTCCGAAACCCTCATGCTTCGAAGTAGATGGTCCAGTTTTGTACACGAAGTGCACCCATTTTTTGTTGTAACACTCTCAAATTTTTAGCACATACTATGTCAGTGAAATGATTATACCATGCGAAGTTTCAACCTTTTCATAGTTCATTGTAGTGCTTTTTAATTTCAGGGTCATTTGGTTGAAAACAAAACATTAAATGGATGAAAAATAGCAAATGAAGTTAGAAAGGGTTGAAATTTTAGGATGTGGCTTAGAATGGTGAATATTTGATGCACAAAAAGTTTGGAGTTGAAATAAGGTAAAAAAAATGAAATACCTTTGTAACAGATGAGTTTTCGTCCGTAACCCTCATACTTCGAAGTAGATGGTCCAGTTTTGTACACGAAGTGCATCCTGTTTTGTTGTAACCCTCTCAACTTTTTAGCACATTCTATGTGGGTGAAATTATGATACCATGCCAAGTGTCAACCTTTTCAGAGTTCATTTGTAGTGCTTTTTAATTTCAGGGTCATTTAGCTAAAAAAATCATTAAATGGATGAAAAATAGCAAACAAAGTTAGAAAGGGTTGAAATCTGAGTATGTGGCTTAGAATTGTGCATATTGAATGCACAAAAAGTAGGGAGTTGAAAAAAGTTAAAAAAATTAAATGCCTTTGGAACAAATGAGTATTTGTTCAAAACCCTCATACTTCGAAGTAGATGTTCCAGAATTTACATGAAGTGCATCCAATTTTTGTTGTAACCCTGACAACTTTTTGGAAAATGCTATGTGGGTGAAATGATGATACCATGCCCAGTTTCAACATTTCCAGAGTTCATTTGAGTGCTTTCTAATTTCAGGGTCATTTAGCTCAAAACAAATCATTAAATGGATGAAAACTAGCAAATGAAGTTAGAAAGGGTTGAAATTTGAGGATGTGGCTTAGAATGGTGCATATTCGATGCACAAAACATCTGGAATTGAAATAAGTTAAAAAATGTAATGCCTTTGTAACAAATGAATTTTCGTCCGAAAGCCTCATACTTCAAAGTAGATGGTCAAGTTTGTACACGAAGTGCATCCAGTTTTGCCATAAGCCGCTCAAGTTTTTAGCACTAGTTATGTGGGTGAAATTATGATACCATGCCAAGTTTCAACCTTTTGAGAGTTCATTTGTAGTGCTTTTTAATTTCAGGGTCATTTAGCCCAAAACAAATCATTAAATGGATGAAAACAACAAATGAAGTTAGAAAGGGTTGAAATTTGAGGATATTTCTTCGAATGGTGCATGTTGGATGCACAAAAAGTATGGAGTTTAAATAAGTTAAAAATATGAATTGCCTTTGTAACGGATGAGTTTTCGTCCGAAACCCTCATACTTTGAAGTAGACGGTCCAGTTTGTACACGAAGTGCATCTAGTGTTTGCCGTAAGCCTCTCAAGTTTATAGAACTTGCGATGTGGGTGAAATGATGATACCATGCAAAGTCTCAAACTTTTGAGAAATCATTTGTAGTGCTTTTTAATTTTAGGGTCATTTAGCTCAAAACAAATTATTAAATGGATGTAAAATATGAAATAAGTTAGAAAGGGTTCAAATTTGAGGATGTGGCTTAGAATGGTGCACATTGAATGCACCAAAAGTCTAGCTTGAAATAAGTTAAAAAATGAAATGCCTTTGTAACAAATGAAGGTATCACTAGTACAAAACAGGGCTTTGGTTGAGGCTATGATAAGGGCAATAACCCCGGTTGACTTACGCTCCGAGACTAAAGGGGCCATCAGTCCCGGTTCGTGAGGCTAGGGTGCCGCCAGTGCCTCGGAGGTCATAGGTCCCAGTTTTTTTGACACCTTTGGTCCCGATTCCAGCCAAGAACCGGGACCAACAGGCTCGCTCCTCGACCAGCACCTTTAGTCCCGGCTGGTAGCTGGAACCGGGAACAGAAGTGTGTCTTTTGTCCCGGTTCTAGCCACCAACTGGGACTAAAGATATAAACCTATATATAC
Organism: Hordeum marinum; assembly: GCA_022496015.1. Taxonomy (NCBI): domain Eukaryota; kingdom Viridiplantae; phylum Streptophyta; class Magnoliopsida; order Poales; family Poaceae; genus Hordeum; species Hordeum marinum. Next base: position 7,270,301 of record CM039673.1, read on the forward strand.
CCTCGCCCCGCCCCTGCCCACTCACACTCTATTTTTTTGGACGCCGGCATGTGGGTGTGTGTTGCTATAGCTCTCACCTCCTATGCATATGAGGTGTTCGATCAAATGCCCGAGCCACACTTAAGCTTTCTCCTCTCCAAGATCAACCTCCAAGCTCCATTTTCCTCAAGATTTGTCTAGGTTTAGCGGTCCGTCCTGTCCCGTCCCTATCCTCACCTCCGTCAATCGCCCGCGCCGATCTCATCGCCGACACCATCGTGGTGTGGCTCTTGTTCTTATCTTTTTTGTAAAAGAAAAAAATCTTACTTGTATGATTTAGATAGGATCTTGTACAATTTTCTTACTGTTATTATTGTTTGTTATTATATAGTGCCATGGTTTTGGTATCATCTCCCATCGGCCCTCGTCCTGTCTATGTTTCGGATGTGGTATATTATATTTTATAACTATTTGTTTCATTTAGTGTTTATGAAAACTATGCTGACCAATGTGACATAGATGTTTTTTATCTAGGAGTTATGTGAACCAGAAATTCCAACCGACATAGAAATTCTTGTCGAGAAGTTAAATTTGGTTGAAAAGGAAAACAATTACTTGAAACAAAAATTAACAAGAGTTGAAGAGGAGAAGATGAAATTGGATTTGCATGTTGCTGATGTCGTCGATGATCACAAGATCTAGATGGATGTAATGCGCTTGAAGATTAGAAATATTACAAAATATGCCATTCATACTAAGGCTTGGTATCATTATGCCATTGGATTAATTGGTACCATAGTTGCGGTTATGATCGCATTTGTTATTGCATTTAATTTTTTGACATAGTTTCAATGTATGTTTTAATTAGATGCTCTAGAGAGCTATATGTTGTTCAATAATAACTATGTATGAACTTTATGTATTTATTTTGGTCACTACTGTACTTTGGCTTTAAATGTGATGATAAATTTCTATTAATTTGGTCACTTCTCTATTCATAATGATATGTAACGGTTTTTGATACACTTTATTATATAACGCACGCAGATGAACCGGCAATGGATGTACGGTGACCGACGCACCTCCGAGTATATTAAGGGACTGCATAATTTTCTCGAAGCGACTGAGACAAACAAGCAGAATAGTTTTATGTATTGTCCATGTACTGTCTGTGAGAATACAAAGGCTTTCTCCAACACTAAAACCCTTCACTTCCACTTGCCTGAGAAGGGTTTTATGCCACACTATAATGTTTGGACCAAACACGAAGAAAGAGGGGTTATGATGGAAGACAACAAAGAAGAGGATGATGAAAACTACCCACCCCCTGAATACGGTGATGCTGCAATGGGGGAAGCTTAAGATCAAGAGCAACCAGACGATGTGCCCAATGATGATCGTCACCAGGTCATTGTTGATGCATATAGAGAAAGCGAAAGTGAAAGGGAGAAGTTGAAGTTCGATCACATGTTAGAGCATCACAAAAAAGGGTTGTACCCAAACAACAGAAAGCTCGGTACCATACTGGAATTGCTGCAATGGAAGGCAGACAATGGTGTATCTGACAAGGGATTGGTTGGCTACTGAAAATAATGAAGAAGAAGCTTCCAAAGGATAATGAATTGCCCGACAGTACGTACGAAGCGAAGAAGGTTCTATGCCCTCTAGGATTGGAGGTGCAAAAGATACATGCATGCCCTAATGACTGCATCCTCTACCATGGTGCATACGAGGATTTGAATGCATTCCCGGTATATGCGGTGCATTGCGGTATAAGATCAGAAGAGATGACCCTGGTGATGTTGACGGTTAGCGCACCGGGAAGAGGGTTCCTGCCAAGGTGATGTGGTATGCTCCTATAATACCACGGTTGAAACGTCTATTCAGAAACAAAAGCATGCCGAGTTGATGCAATGGCACAAAAAAGAGCATAAGAAAGACGGGAAGTTGAGAGCACCTGCTGACAGGTCGTAGTGGAGAAAGATCGAGAGAAAGTGGAGCGACTTTATAGGTGACCCAAGGAATGTATGGTTTGGTTTAAGTGTAGATGGCGTTAATCCTTTTGGGGAGCAGAGCAGCAAGCATATCACATGGCATGTGACTCTATGTATGTATAACCTTCCTCCTTGGTTGTGCATGAAGCGGAAGTTCATTATGATGCCAGTGCTCATCCAAGGCCCTAAGCAACCCAGCAATGACATTGATGTGTACCTAAGGCCATTAGTTGATGAACTTTTACAGCTATGGAATGGAAGAGGTGTACGTCTGTGGGATGAGAACGAACAGGAGGAATTTGACCTACATGCGTTGTTGTTTGTAACCATCAACGATTGGCCTGCTCTCAGTAAACTTCAGGACAAACAAACAAGGGATACCACGCATGCACAACTGTTTAGATGACATCGACAGCATATATTTGGAAAAATACAGGAAGAATGTGTACTTGGGGCATCATCGATTTCTTCCGACCAACCATCAATATCAAAAGAAAGGAAAGCACTTCAAAGGTGAGGCAGATCACCGGAAGAAGCCCGCCCTCCATACTGGTGATCACATACTTGATATGGTCAATGATTTACAAGTAATCTTTGGAAAGGGTCCTGACGGACTATCTGTTCCGACTGCGATGTGGGACGTCCACCCATGTGGAAGAATAAATCTATATTTTGGGACCTACCCTATTGGAAAGACCTAGAGGTCCGCTGTGCAATCGACGTGTTACATGTGATGAAGAATCTTTGCGTGAACCTGCTTCGCTTCTTGGGAGTGTATGGGAAGACAAAAGATACACCGGAGGCATAGGAGGAACAACAACGTGTGCATGAAAAAGATGGCATGCATCCAAAGCAGTATGAAGGTCCTGCCACCTACGCTCTTACCAAAGAAGAGAAGAAAATCTTCTTTGAATGCCTGCTCAGTATGAAGGTCCCATCTGTCTTCTCGTCGAATATAAAGGGAATAATAAATATGGCAGATAAAAAGTTCCAGAACCTAAAGTCTCATGACTGCCACGTGATTACGACGAAACTGCTTCCGGTTGCATTGAGGGGGCTTCTACCGGAAAACGTTCGATTAGCCATTGTGAAGCTATGTGCATTCCTCAATGCAATCTCTCAGAAGGTAATCGATCCAGAAAACCTGCCAAGTTCAAAGAGTGATTTGGTGCAATGTCTTGTCAGTTTCGAGCAGGTGTTCCCACCATCCTTTTTCAATATCATGACGCACGTCCTAGTTCATCTGGGCCCTGTATTTCTACACACACTAGTGGAAAAAGGCCCATTTGTCCCGGTTCTAGAGGCCCATTTGTCCCGGTTCTAGACCCGGGACTAAAGGGTTGGTACTAACGCCCATGACCTTTAGTTCCGGTTCGCTTACGAACCGGGACAGATGGGGCTACACGTGGCCGCTCCGTTGAGCCCAGGAAGGAGGGCCTTTGGTCCCGGTTGGTAACACCAACCGGGACCAAAGAGCGTCCATCGTCAGCAGCTCAAGATCTATTTTTTTTAAAGAGGGGGGAGGGGTGAGGGTTTTGGAGGGTTAATTTAGGGGTTTCATATATTTTGTTAGCTAGCTAATAAAGAGAAGTGACCTCTCTTATCTGCATGCTTCGTCGCGACACGCTAGTTAGTAAGCAAATGAAGGAAACCATTAACTACACAAGATTTTCATGAACATATACAGAGATAAGTGATCGACCTTCTCCTTCTCTGAGAGATTGGTCAAACAACAAGTTTTCGTATATCTATCCTATGTTTCAATCCCTACCATCTAATTTCAAGTCCCATATGGTATTCTCCGGATTTGTTGATGATGTGGTCAATGAAGAATCCTGCCAATTCCTCTTGAATTGCTCGTATGCGATCTTGTGGTAGGAGTTCATCCTGCATCCGCCACATCTAAATTGAAGAAGAGGGTCAATACATGTATATGAATGAAACTCAACACAAATGATGGTAATAAAATAAAATTGTGAATATTTTTGCTTACGCACTTCATATTCTTTTTCAGTGTAGCCCCGCTTATTAGGATTCGTCACGTTGTAGATGAACTCGCAAACGTAGTATCTACAAAAACTAGTCCCTTGGTCCTGCAACAAGCACTATACGAGAAATAGAGGCCAATCAAACTGATAAGCAAGCATGCTAAATGGTATATATTGATGACACTAGCTAGAATCAATGGGAGACGGAGGAACTAGGTAGTATATATTACTTACATTCGGGTGTCTAAATTGCAGCTCGGTAGGCAGTCCCAGAGCAATTTTGGTGAAATCTTTCCAAACCCTGCCAGACAAAGAAAATAATTACTTGATATATATCAGGAAATGAACAAAGTTGCCGATATGGTGTGATAATGATCGATTGAACTTACCTCTGGAGCGTTTCAGTCGGGTTCGCATACAACTCAGGGTTATTTCGTCTCGAGTCTAAGACGGTTACTACTCCCCGCTCAAGCTTAATCTCTAGTAGAATAAAGTGGTGGCTGCACACACATGCATAGCTCATCAATTACATTACTATACCCTCGAGTAATAAGGGAGAAACCGAATATGCACAAGACAGTAACAGTCACTTGCAGTTGTAAGAAAGAGTATTTTTTCTTTGTTTTGATTTTTAAGCATCGATTCTAGCAAGTTCTCCTCGGTTTGTTCGGGATACTTTTGAACCGTCACTTCATGTATGATATTTGGGTTAATGAACCCAATGTCATACATTTCTGCTTTTCTGCATTCGACGATCTTCAATCTACATAATATAGTGATGAGGATAATTATATATATACATGCAATGAAAGAGGTGAGCTATATATAGAAACTTAATTACAGAAGTACTTACAGACAGTAGCAAGTCATGATTTGTATGTCGATGTCCTTTTGATTGTAGAATTGGAAAAGCTCGTCAAATTCAACATTAATCAACTCCTGGCCAAAGAAGTCATGCTTCTCTTTAATACTCATCATCAAACAATCAATCCCAGACTCGCTGCAGGTTTTCATGTACCAATCATGCAATTGTCTCATCATCGTTCCTAGAGGAGGACTTGCATCTTTGACGAGAGGCTTCCCATACCGGTATTTGAAATCGTCCACATCCAACGGCTCAAACAGTACATCATCGCTCATGTAATCAGTAGGATGGGTACCGGGCACCATCCCCGGATGATCAGCAGCGATATCAGTAGACACCTTCGGTGGGGGGCACGATTGGTTAGCCTGTTCACCGAGCCGGGGATTTTTCTTCCCACTTCTTTGTTTTGCTAACCTCTCATCACTGGAAGTAGTTCCCATCCGCACCGCATTTTGATATGCCTTATTAGTAGTGCGGACATAGTTGGTATCCAGCGGAGGCGGTGGTGGTCACTTCACGGCCTCGACAGTGCGCTTCGTTGCCATCGGATCTATGGTCTGCTTCGGAGGTGGAGCTTTCTTTGCAAAATGGGCCCTTACTTGGTATTGAGAGATCTTCACGGTTTCCTCCGCGGTCCTCTTGTATGGCAACTTTTCCAATGGATTGAGAGACTTAGGTCCGTATTCGTATGGCCTCCCGCCACTGGCTGTACTGCTAGCAGCCGGAGCGACGGTGTCTCTCTTTCGTCATTGCTTATGAGGCGGAGGAGGAGGCAGAGTGCGCCGACGCGCCGGAGGAGGATGCGGAAGAGGAGGAGGAGCGGCGGTGGCTGTCTTCCGCCGTTGCTGAGGAGGCGAAGGAGGAGTCGGACTACTTGAACGCACCGGAGGAGGCAGAGGAGGAGGCGAAGTGCCTTGATCATCGACGTCATGCGCCGGACGAGGCGAAGGAGGAGGCGGAGTGCCTTGATCCCTCGCCGGAGGAGGCGGTGGCGGATTGCCTTGATCCCTCGTCGGAGGAGGAGGATGAGTGCCTTCATCACTCGCCGGAGGAGGAGGAGAAGGAGGCAGAGGCATCCAGTTCGGAACCTTGATGTGCTCCTTCCGCCATAGACATGTACTCCTCAGAGCAAATCTCAGCTGAGTCTCCCCTTCACCTATGGGGTGTTCAAGCTGCAGCTCCTCAAATCCCGCCATTATTTCATCCACTTGCACAACAGCATAGTCATGCGGAATCTGACCATGGTGAAAAGTTCTGTCGGTTTGAGGAGGTGCAACAAAGCCGTCAGCCGCCTTGAAGGTGAGGTTAACACATTTCGTCATAAGCTCGTAATGTTGGCCATCCGTGATGGCATCCATGGGGTAGCTAGGAGCCGTGAAGTCAGGCTACTGAAGGAGCTCTGTGGAAACCATGCTGCTTATCCATTGAGACGGTGGGGTATCTTCTGGGCTAGCTTCGTGCCCCTAAACAAGTTGTTGGTCGGGAGCTCGTTGGCTCATAACTTCTTCCTCTAGCCTTTGCACTCTTGCATTGACCTCCTGCACAATACTCAGCTCATGTTTGCTCTTCCTCTCCCGGCTTTTGTAACCGCCTGCGCCGGGAAACCCATGCTTCCACGGAAGGGAGCGTGGCGTGCCTCATGTTCGTCCAGGGTGCTCAGGATTCCCGAGGGCCTCAGTCAGCTCGTCCTTCTCTCTATTGGGAATGAACTGTTGGAAATATGCCCTAGAGGCAATAATAAAATGGTTATTATTGTATTTCCTTGTTCATGATAATTTTCTATTGTTCATGCTATAATTGTGTTAACCGGAAACCGTAATACATGTGTGAATACATAGACTACAACATGTCCCTAGTGAGCCTCTAGTTGGCTTGCACGTTGATCAATAGATGGTCACGGTTTCATGACCATGGACATTGGATTTCATTGATAACAAGATCACATCATTAGGAGAATGATGTGATGGACAAGACCTAATCCTAAGAATAGCACAAGATCGTGTAGTTCGTCTGCTAAAGATTTTCCAATGCCAACTATCGTTTCCTTAGACCATGAGATTGTGGAACTCCCGGATACCGTAGGAATACTTTGGGTGTGCCAAGCTTCACAACGTACCTGGGTGGCTATAAAGGTACACTACGGGTATCTCCAAAAGTATCTGTTGGGTTGGCACGAATTGAGACTAGGATTTGTCACTCCGTATGACGGAGAGGTATCTCTGGGCCCACTAGGCAAGACATCATCATAATGAGCTCAATGTGACTAAGGAGTTAGCCATGGGATGATGTGTTATGGAATGAGTAAATAGACTTTCCGGTAACAAGATTGAACAAGGTATAGGGATACCGACGATCGAATCTCGGGCAAGTATCATACCGGTAGACAAAGGGAATTGTATACGGGATTGATTGAATCCCCGATATCGTGGTTCATCCGATGAGATAATCATGGAGCATGTGGGACCAACATGGGTATCCAGATCCCGCTGTTGGTTATTGATCGGGGAGGTGTCTTGGTCATGTCTACGTGTCTCCCAAACCCGTAGGGTCTACACACTTAACGTTCGATGACGCTCGGGTTATAGGGAAATAGTGTACGTGGTTACCGAAGGTTGTTCGGAGTCCCGGATAAGATCCCGGACGTGACGAGGAGCTCCGAAATGGTCCAGAGGAAAAGATTTATATATAGGAAGTGAGGTTTTGGTTACCAGAAATGTTTCGGGAATTACCGGTAACGTACCAGGACCACCGAAAGAGTTCCGGGGGTCCACCAAGTGGGGCCACGATCCCTAGAGGGCTGCATGGGCCGCAAGTGGGAGGGGGGAAAACCCTAGGGTAGATGGGCCCTAAGGCCCACCCTAGGGCAGCCTCACCCCTCTCCCTCTTGGCCGCCGCCCAGATGGGATCTAGAGGCTGCCGCACCACCCTAGGGTGGGAACCCTAGGGCGCAGCCCTCCCTCCTCCTCCTCCTATATATAGTGGAGCCCTTGGGGCAGCCGGAGACACGCATCTCTCTCTCCCATGGCGCAACCATAGTCCTCCCTCTCCTCGTCCTCCGTAGTGCTTAGCGAAGCTCTGTCGGAGTACCACGCAGCTCCACCGTCACCATGCCGTCGTGCTTCCGGAGCTCTCCCTCAACCTCTCCTTCCTCCTTGCTGGATCAAGGTGTAGGAGACGTCACCGGGTTGCACGTGTGTTGAACACGGAGGCGCCGTTGTTCGGCGCTTAGATCGGATTCCACCGCGATCTGAATTGCTGCGAGTACGACTCCACCAACCGCGTTCTAGTAATGCTTACGCTTTGCGATCTTCAAAGGTATGAAGATGCACTCTCCCCACTCGTTGTTGGTTTCTCCATAGATAGATATTGGCGAACACGTAAGAATTTTTTTGATTTACTACTACGTCTCCCAACATGAACCTCCCTTCCAGTGCTAACCTTCATAACTTGCTGAAGCTTCCTCACAGGTATTGCAAGTTGCTCGTCTGTCCAAACGCACTTCCCTATTTCAGGGTCCAAATTTCCCCCAACCCCGAAGAACCAAGTCCTTGAACTGTCTGGCCAGTTCACTGTCTCTCCTTCGACACCTTTAACTCACAGGTCATCCTCCCATTTGGCCCACAACGGCTGGGCTCTGAGGTAGCCACCTGACCCCGTGCGATAGTGATACTGCTTCTTCTCAACATTTTTCTTGTTTATTGCTAACATTTTCTTACTCTTTTCAGAAGTCTTGTAGGCCATGAACGCGTCCCATTGATCTTTTACCCCACATATCGGCCAACGAATACATGAGTCTTCTCTTGGTCGACAAACTTAGCTTTCAACTCATTTTTCCACCTCTTGAAAAGATTTGCCATCTTCTTAAGAGCACATGACCTGACTAGTGGCTTTATAACTAGATTACTCTCATCCTCCTCTGGCGGTAGGGTGAAATTTTCCTTCAGGCCCTTCCAAAGATCTTATTTCTGTCTATCGGTGACATAAGAAACTTGAGGGTCGTAGTTCTTAGTGTTCTTAGCCGGCTCATTCCATTGCTGGATGCTGATCAGGATGCTGTCCCTGACAATATCTCCACACTGAGCAGAAAATGCATCCTTGGTCTTCTTCGGTTCAATCGGTTGGCCATCGTTGGCGATTAAGGTGATCATGAACTTTTCTTCCTTGCCCAACCTTTTCTTCGGGCCTCGTCTTGTTATCGAAGTTTGGCTCGATCCGGAGGGCTATATTAAAGAACAAATAAGAGATAATATATGTACATACCAAAACAATTAATGCATCAATTAGTCAGGACAGGCTTAATTAATATATATACCTCGTCGGATGACTTTGCAACAGCTCCCTCCGTTCGGTCACTGGAGCCGACATCATGGTCTCCTTCTTCCTCTGGCTCTCTGTCACTAGAGCCGTCATCATGGTCTCCTTGTTCCTCCAGCATTCGGTGACCGGAGCCATCATCATCATGTCCTAGCTCTTCTGTGTCAAAATTGAGTAACGACAAGAAATTACCGCCGCCGCGGATTATGTCCCCCAACAACGCTTCTCCTTCAAAGTCTTCGTTCATGGTTGGATCCATGGTTGGATCCGTGGTTTGGGGTGGATATATTAGTGGCCTCGACAACGACAAATATTACAACATGGCAATTAGTATACAAACATGAGAGATGGATATATTAATTAGTGGCAAACATAGACAAGGGATCATATTCGTGGCCTCGACACTTCTCGGTTTGGGGTGGCCTCGACAACGCTTCTAGGAATTGGGTGCCCTCGATGCTTCTAGGGTTTGGGTGGCCTCGGCAATGCTTTTAGCGATTGGGGGGCCTCAACAACGCTTCTAGGGTTTGGTCGGGCGAGAGGGGGTTGATTGAAGTTACCGGAGTTTTCTTCTAGTGGTTTGGGTGGCCTCGAGAGTTTGTCGGGTAGGGGCGAGAGGGGGTAGGAGATCGACAACGATTTTTCAGTCTTGGTTTAGGCGGACTCGAGATTTGGTCGGGCGAGAGGGGTTGATCGACGTCCCCCTCATGTTGAAATTACCGGAGTTTTCTATATGAACAAAAAACAATAGTGGAAAAAGGCCCATTTGTTCCGGTTTGTAAGGCCCATTTGTCCCGGTTCTGGAATCGGGACTGATGTGTCGGGACTAAAGCCCACGACCTTTAGCCCCAATTCGCTTACAAATCGTGATAGATGGGGCTACACGTGGCCGCTCCGCCGAGCCCAGGCAGGAGGTCCTTTGGTCCCGGTTGGTAACACCAACCGGGACCAAGGAGCGTCCATGCATCAGCAGTTGAGGAGCTGTTTTTTTTGAAAGAGGAGGGGGGTTGAGGGTTTTGGAGGGTTAATTTAAGGGTTTCATATATTTTGTTAGATAGCTAATAGAGAGAAGTGATCTCTCTTATCTCTGTGCTTGGTCATGACGCTACGTACTATACTTATAGATAGAACATATAACACAATTTAATCATCATTTTCGTCAATGAGACATCATATAACAAGTTGGTCACTAGTCATAATCACAACTCCTCCTCCTCCTCCTCCTCCTCCTCATCAACTCTAACACATTGTAGCACATAATAACACATTGTACCTAGGACCTACGTACTCCTATCTCGTAGGACCAACTCTACCCTCTCTTAGGTACAATATCATAAAACAAGATGGGCCCTGACTCTCCACTATGGAGAACGGAGATCATCCTCTCTCCCATTCTTGGCCTACACACAATGTTGCTTCCAAGTAGCTCTCTACGATCGAGCATACATTTTTTTCAATCTTTGATTGTCTTGACTCCATCGGTTTTAGAAATCCGGTATGGACAGGAGTGATGCGTAGGCTGACCTGGCTGTGGTGGCCCTAAGCTCGTAACAATGACGCGACCTCTTGGCAAAAACATATGAGGCACACAATCCTTCGGGATTTTCTATTGAAAAACATAGTATTAACTTTGTAGTTAGCAATGTAGTTTAGTTTTAGAAGAATTTATGCAAAAGATGCACGACTGTCGTAATAGTGGAATTAAAATCTTACCATGCAATCTCCATGGATGTTACCGTAGTTCACCACGTGCACTAGTGGCACTATTGACCATAATGTGCAGGAGTTTGATAATAGCTACTGTAATTCTCAACATGACTAAGAAATGCGGTAAGATGATCTTTCTCCTTATAAATTAATTCTACTTCATCACTGTAGTAGTAGGTTTGTCTACCATCTTCCGTATATTTTTTGAAGAATGAAAATAAGTTCTCAATGCAAATAAGTTGTCAACTATTTTTGAATAAACAATATAAATTACTTCATAAATATGGTTGAGAAACTCACATAATGGTAGAACTGGAGGCATCTACACATCGACCCAGATGTCGATATTACCTTCTATTGCATCTTCTGGACGAATATCAAAGGTGATAATCATATTAAGCTCAAATGCATAAGCCTTGCATAGTGCTTGCCAATTTTTGCATTCAAAATAGCAATAGGTGTCTGCATGGTACAATTTTACCGCAAAAGTAAAACCATGCTCAGTCCTCAAGTGAACTATCTTTACCTCCATATATTTTTTAGTATTGTAACCAATCTTATCCAAGACAACAATTCTTGCATGGCAAGGGATACGCTAGTAGAACAGTAAAAAAATTAAAATTAATTATAAGTTGAAGCAAAATAGGCAGAAGTCATGCTTAATTATTAAAAAAGACTTGTCATTCTGACTTAATGTATCCACTTTGAAGGTCTCATCCAACATGATGCAGAAGCACCTACCATCAACTAGGAAAGTCTTGTCACACAGGACGCGCTCGTCTTCGCAGTATTCGCACATACCGAATGCACTTTTGTCGTCAGACATTTCCTATGTTCATAGTTGAAACATTTAAAATCGATCGAAGGAAACTACGAGAAAACTGATCAACACACATATCACTATTACTCAATATGCAACGGGTTGACTTTAGGTCTGTCGAGTCTTTCCTTCCTAAACTCTTGTCTCACGTATATGGTGGGCACTCCCTCTGATATTGCGACCGTCGATGATGGTGGCTCCTCCATTCGTCTCAGTGTGCATTACACCAAAATGTCTAGCAGACTAGAACGAAGGAAAAGCGACCCCCACGACAACAATCGGGATTCTTCATATATATATATATATATATATATATATATATATATATATATATATGGTGGACACTCTCCCTCACTGAAAGACATACAAGAAGCCGAAACAGACCTAAATTCAACCCGTTTCACATATCGTAGAATGACATAGAAAAAATTCCCTATGTTTTACCGAAAGGACTTGCAAATCACAAATACATTTATAATGAACTCGGATACAATATCACTAATACATCATCCCGAATAAGCCAGGTCAAGAATTACGACACGCTTTGGATCCTAATGCGGGTGTGACTTTCGGTCCATCGAGGTTTCCTTAAGTAACTCTCATATCTCATGGTGTGTTGGTGTGCTCTCTCTCACACTGATATGATGGTGTATATATGTTGCTGGGCACTCTCTCACAGTAATAGTTCGACCGCCGGTGATGGACGCGTCCCCTCTTGTCTTCTTGTGCAATATATCGACGAGTATATTGCAAATAAGAGAAAAAAGAGGAGGCGCCCCCACGACAACAGTCGGGATTCCTCCATTAAGAACACACATGAAAGTCACATAAGGAGCAACGACAGACCGAAAGTCACACATGCATTATACTGATAAAATATCACAAATACATCTCGAATATTATCATATCAGATCACTAATATAGATTGAATATCCTAGAATCCAAAGTGGAGGACGGTGAACTCGGTTCACTAGCGGTCTCCGAGTCACCGGCGGTGGACACCCAAAGATAAGGAACCATTACGGGATCATAACTCAAGTGAGATCCTTGAAGGATCTGCCAGGTATTGTCGAACCGGGCATCCAACGCCGCCATGTAGCGACAGACGTGCTCGTCCTCCTCCCTGACACAGCGACGTACCACCTCCGCGGGTGCCCGCTCCCTCCCCACCGAAAGTGGCCCGCGTGACCGCCACCGCAGAAGGTCCGGGTCGACGACGATACCTGCATTCCTCACCAACCTCCGAGCCCGGGAAGGTAGCACCTCCTAGATCCAGCCCGGCGGAGCCCAGTCCCGAACATGGCACCTATCAAGCAGGCTCTCACGGACTACTCGACGACGGGGATGCGGGTCGGGCATCGTCGACAAATTCCTATGATAACGTTTTCTTATCGTTTAATTACTAATTTTTCATAAAACCCAATTTTTTTCATCATTAACATACTAATCTAACATGAACATTCATCATAAACATACTAATCTAACATGAACATTCATCATAAATATACTAATCTAACATAAACATTCATCATAAATATAGTAATCTAACATAAACATTCATCATAATTTTTTTCTGTAATCTAACATACACATACTAATCTAACATAAAAATTCATCATATAAAAAAACCAACATATATTTTAGAAAGAAATTGCAAGGAGCCGGGGCGGCGGCGGCTCACAGCGGGGGCGACGACGGGGGCGGGGCGGCGATGGGGACGGGGCGGCGATGGGGGAGGCGACGGGGGAGGGGTGGCAACGGGAGCGGGGCGGAGATGGGGGCGGCGGGGGCAGCGGGGGAGGGGCGGCGACGGGGGTGGCAGGGGCGGCGACAAGGGTGGGGCGGCGATGGGGGCGATGGGGGAGGCGGCGACGGGGGAGGGGTGTCGACAAGGGCGACGGGGGCGGAGACGAGGGCGGGGCAGCGACGGGGGTGACAGGGGAGGCGACGAGGACGGGGCGGCGACGAGGATGGGGATGACGACAGCGGGGCCGGCGATAGGGAGGCGACGGGGGCGACGACGGCGACGGGGACGGCGACGGCGGGCTTGAGGCGGCAAGCGACGACGGGGATGAGGACGGCGGGCTCGGCGGAGTGGCAATGAAAACTGCAAAATTTCCTAAGTGCTTCTTATATAGAAGATGCATTGGTCCCGGTTGGTTGCACCAACCGGGACCAATGCCCACCTTTAGTTCCGGTTGGTGCCACCAACCGGAACCAAAGCCCCGTTTTAAGCAGCCCAAAGGGCGGGAAATAGGGATCTTTGGTCCCGGTTGGTGGCACCAACCGGGACCAATGCCAACCTTTGGTCCCGGTTGGTGCCACCAACCGGGACCAAAGCCCTGTTTTCAGCAGCCCAAAGGGCGGGAAACAGGGACCTTTGGTCCCGGTTGGTGGCACCAACCGAGACGAAAGGGGGGCATTGGTCCCGGTTGGTGCCACCAACCGGGACCACTGGTCCCTTTTTGTCGACCGGCAGGGAAGCAGCAGATGTTTAGTCCCACCTCGCTAGTCGAGGGGAGATAGCACTGTTGGTGAACGTCGCATGGGAAACAAAAATTTTCCTACGCACACGCAGATCTATCCATGGTGATGAGCATCTACGAGAGGGAGAGTGGATCTACGTACCCTTGTAGATCGCTAAGCGGGAAGCGTTAAGAAACGCGGTTGGTGTAGTCAAACATCTTCGTGATCCAAATCGCCGAGCGTCCCGCGATCACATCACGATCCATCTCGGGATCCAATCACGATCCGTCCCGCGAACTCATCACGATCCATCCCGCGATCTCATCACGATCCGTCCCGCGATCTCATCACGATCCGTCCCGTGAACTCATCACGATCCGTTCCGTGAACTTGTTCACGGTCCTTCCGATCTAGCGCCGAACGGACGGCACCTCCGCGTTCAGCATACGTGCAGCTTGATGACGATCTCCACCGTCTTGATCCAGCAAGAGGAAGTGGAGAGGGAGAAGAGTTCACCGGAAGCATGACGGCGCTCCGGTGATGGTGGTGGAGCAATTCCGGCAGGGCTTCGCCTAAGCACTGCAGAAAACCGATCTAGAGGAGAAACTATGCACTAGAGGAACGGGTAGCACGTGGCTGAAAATTCTGTCCCAAAACCCTAAAATCCTCTAGTATATATAAGAGGAGAGGAGGAGGAGTCTTGGCTGCCAAAAAGCCAGCCCTTGGGTCGACCAAAGTGTGGAGGAGAGGAGGACTCCTCCTCCAATCCTAGTAGGACTAGGATTCCTCCTTTTTTTTGGCCTTTTTCCACCTTTTTCCCTTTGGGCTTTTTCTCCCAGCTGCATGGGCCTTGTGTGGGACTTTGAACAGCCCAAAAAAGGCTGGTAGTTACTCTCCCACAGCCCATGAAGCATCTTGGGTCGAAATACCCCTCCCGGTGGTCTCCCGGTACACTACCAGCACTCCCGGTACATTACCGATTAGCTCGAAACTTTTCCGGCGACCAAAATGGGACTTCCTATATATCAATATTTACCTCCGGACCATTTCGGAGCTGCTCGTGACGTCCAGGATCTCATCCGGGACTCCTAACAACCGTCGGTCACCACCATACATAACTCTATACTACCGAAACGTCACCGAACCTTAAGTGTGCAGACCTTGCGGGTTCGAGAACTATGTAGACATGACCGAGACACCTCTACGGTCAATAACCAATGGCGGGACCTGGATGTCCACATTGGTTCCTACATATTCTACGAAGATCTTTATCGGTCGAACCTCTATGTCAAGGATTCAGTTAATCCCGTATGATGTTCCCTTTGTTCTTCGGTATGTTACTTGCCTGAGATTCGATCGTCGGTATCTCCATACCTAGTTCAACCTCGTTACCGGCAAGTCTCTTTACTCGTTCTGTAATACAAGATCCCGTGACTAACACTTAATCACATTGCTTGCAAGGCTTTATTGTGATGTTGTATTACCGAGTGGGCCCTGAGATACCTCTCAGTCACACGGACTAACAAATCCCAGTCTTGATCCATGCCAACTCAACAGACACCCTCGGAGATACCTGTAGAGCTCCTTTATAGTCACATAGTTACGTTGCGACGTTTGATACACACAAGGTACTCTTTCGATGTCAGTGAGTTGCATGATCTCATGGTCATAGGAACATATACTTGACATGCAGAAAACAGTAGCAATAAACTGACACGATCATAAGCTACGTTTGTAGTTTGGGTCTTGTCCATCACATCATTCTCCTAATGATGTGATCCCGTTATCAAATGACATATCATGTCCATGGCTAGGAAACCTTAACCATCTTTTGATCGACAAGCTAGTCTATTAGAGGCATACTAGGGACATGGTTTTGTCTATGTATCCACACATGTATCTAAGTCTCCGATCAATACAATTATAGCATGGATAATAAACGATTATCATGAACAAGGAAATATGATAATAACTAATTTATTATTGCCTCTAGGGCATATTTCCAACAGTCTCCTACTTGCACTAGAGTCAATAATCTAGTTCACATCACCATGTGATTCGCATTGTTATGAATCTAACACCCAATGAGTTCTGGGCCTCGATCATGCTTTGCACGTGAGAGAGGTCTTATAGTCAACGGGTCTGCGGCATTCAGATCCTGTGTACTTTGCAAATTTCTATGTCAAACCATAAACACTGCTACCACACTCCACTTGGTACTATTCCAAATGGTTGCTCCACTATACGTATCCAGATTGCTACTACGAGTCATCCGGATCGGTGTTAAAGCTTGCATCGACGTGACTATTTACGACAAACTCTTTATCACCTCCACAATCGAGAAACATCTCCTCAGTCTTTTAGTTACTAAGGATAATCTTGCCCGATGTCTAGTGCTCCATTCAGGATCACTTTGAAACCTTCCGGCCATACTTATAGCAAGGCTGACATCGGGTCTTTGTGCACATCATTGCATACATGATAGAGCCTATGGCGGAAGCATAGGGGATGACACTCATCTTTTCTCTATCTTCTGCAGTCACTGGGCATTGAGTCTTACTCAACTTTATACCTTACAAATCAGGTGAGAACTCTTTCTCTGACTGATCCATTTTGAACTCTTTCAAAATCTTGTCAAGGTATGTACTCATTGAAAGTCTCATCAAGTATCTTGATCTATCTATATAGATCTTGATGCTCAACAATTAGGTTGCTTTATCCAGGTCATCCTTTGAAAAACACTTTTCAAACAACCGTTTATGCTCTCTAGAAATTCCACATCATTTCTGAATAGCAATATGTCATCCACATATACTTATCAGAAACACAATAATGCTCCCACTCACTTTATTGGAAATACAAGTTTCTCGTAAACTTTGTATAGACTAAAAAACTTTGACCACCTCATCAAAGTGTATATTCCAACTCTGAGATGCTTGCTTCAGTTCATAGAAGAATCACTGAAGCTCACACACCTTTTAGCATCCTTAGGACTGACAAAACCTCTGGTTGCATCTCATACAACCTTTCCATAAGGAAGGAAACGATGTTTTGGCATCCATCTGCCAGATTTCATAATTGAAAAATGCAGCAATAGCTAACATAATTCCAACAGACTTTAGCATCGCTATGAGTGAGAAAGTCTCATCGCAGTCAACTCCTTGAACTTGTCGAAAACTACTTTGCAACAAGTCGAGCTTTACAAATGGTAACATTTACCATCAGCGCCTGTCTTCATTTCAAAGATCCATTTGTACTTAACGACCTGCCGTCCAATGAGCAAGTCCACAAAAGTCTATACTTGGTTTTCATACATGGATCCTTTCTCGGATTTCATGGCCTCTAACCATTTGTTGGTTTTCGGGCCCATCATCGCTTCTCCATAGTTTGTAGGTTCATCGTTGTCCAACAACATGACCTCCAATACAGGGTTGTCATACCGCTCAGGAGCAGTATACGTCTGTGTCGCCCTACAAGGTTTGATAGTAACTTGATCCGAAGCTTCATGATCATCATCATTAACTTCCTCTTCAACTAACATAGGCTTCACAGAAACAACTTCCTGCGCTGCGCTACTCTCTCGTCGAAGTAAAGGTTCAATAACCTCATCAAGCTCTAATTTCCTCGTAGGTCGATAGTAACTTGATCCGAAGCTTTCATGATCATCATCATTAACTTCCTCTTCAACTTACGTAGGCTTCACAGAAACATCTTTCTGTGCTGCGCTACTTTTTGGTTGAAGCTGTGGTTTCAACAGCCTCATCAAGTTCTATCCTCCTCCCACTCAACTCTTTCAAGAGAAACCCTTTCTCGAGAAAGGACCCAGTTTTAGCAACAAACATTTTATGCTTGGATCTGAGATAGAAGGTTCACCCAACTATTCTTAGGGTATTCTATGAAGATGCATTTGTCCGCTTTGGGTTCGAGCTCATTAGGTGAATTTTTTTTCCACACAAGCGTCACAACCCCAAACATTAAGAAATGACAGCTTAGGTTTCTATCAAACCATAGTTCACACGGTGTCATCTCAACGGCTTTAGATGGTGCCCTATTTAAAGCGAATGTAGTTGTCTCTAATGCACAACCCCAAAATTATAGTAGCAAAATGATAAGAGACATCATAACATGCACCATATCCAA
Source organism: Hordeum marinum (assembly GCA_022496015.1). NCBI lineage: Eukaryota > Viridiplantae > Streptophyta > Magnoliopsida > Poales > Poaceae > Hordeum > Hordeum marinum. The sequence goes on from CM039673.1 coordinate 7,288,574, forward strand.
TAGAGCATGACTATGACGTTCGGACATACCATCACACTATGGTGTTCCATGTGGCGTGTGTTACGAAACAACTTTTACATTTTCTAAAGTTGTATGCCAAACTCGTAACTCAGATATTCACCTCCACGATCATATCGCAGATACTTTTATCTCCTTGTCACGATGATCTTAAACTTCACTCTGAATTTGCTTGAACTTTTCAAACGATTCAGACTTGTGTTTCATTAAGTAAATATACACTATATCTACTAAAATCATCAATGAAGGTAAGAAAATAATGATATCCACTGCATGCTACAAGACTCACTGGATTGCATACACCAACATGTATCATTTCCAATGAATCACTTGCCCGCTCCATCCAACGTGGTTTTTTAGTCATCTTGCCCAAGAGGCATGGTTCGCATGTCTCAACCGATTCGAAATCGAATGAGTCCAAAGATCCATCGGCATGGAGTTTCTTCATGCGCTTTATTCCAATATGACATTTAGCGGCAGTGCCACAAGTATGTGGTACTATCATTATTAACTTTGTATCTTTTGACATCAATGTTATGAAAGATTTCAACAAACCATTCTCACTGGGTGCGTGACCATTGAAGGTATTATGCAGGTAAACAGAATAACCATTATTCTCTAACTTAAATGAATAACCGTATTGCAATAAACATGATATAATCATGTTCATGCTCAACGCAAAACACCAAATAACATTTATTTAGGTTCATCACTAATGCTGAGGGTAGAAAGAGCGTGCGATGTTGATCTCATCAACCTTGGAAACATTTCCAACACATATCGTCACCTCACCCTTAGCTTAGTGCTCCGTTTATTCCGTAGCTTTTATTTTGAGTTACTAACATTTAGCAACCGAACCGGTATCCAATACCCATGTGCTACTTGGAGTACTAGCAAGGTACACATAAATAACACATATATCAAATATACTTCTGTCGACGTTGCCAGCCTTCTTATCTACCAAGGATTTAGGGTTTTTCCGCTTCAGCGACCTTTCTCCTCATAATTGAAGCACATAGTTTTGGGTTTGGGTTCAACTTTGGGTTGCTTCACTGGAGCAGCAACTGACTTGCCATCCATGAAGTTTCCCTCCTTGCCCTTGCCCTTCTTGAAACTAGTGGTTTATACTAACCATCAAGACTTGATGCTCCTTGATTTCTACCTTCTCGGTGTCAAACATCGCGAACAGCTCACGGATCATTAATTCTAACCCTGGCATTCAATAGTTCATCACCAAGTTCTAGTAGCTTAGTGAAAGTGACTTGGAGAACTATATCAATCACTATCTTATCTGGAAGATGAACTCCCACTCGATTCAAGCGATTGTAGCACCCAGACAATCTGAGCACATGCTCAACGATTGAGCTATTCTCGTTCATCTTGCAGGCAAAGAATCTTGTCGGAGATCTCATATATCGCAACGCGGGCACGAGCCTGAGATCCTAATTTCAGCTCTTAGAACATCTCATATGTTCCGTGACGTTCAAAAAGTTTCGAAGCCTCAATTCTAAGTTGTAACGCATGACGCACTAAACTATCATGTAGTCATCAACATGTACCTGTCAGATGTTCACAACATCTACAGACGACATTAGAGGGGTTGGCGCACCGAGCGGTGCATTAAGGACATAAGCCTTCTGTGCAGTAACGAGGACAATCCTCAGATCACGGATCCAATCCGCAATATTGCTACCATCATCTTTCAACTCTGTTTCTCTAGGAACATATAAAAATTCAAGGGAGCTACATCGCGAGCAAGTAATCTACAACATAATTTGCAAAGACACTACTAACTATGTTCATGGGAATGAGTTCATTTAATCATATTACTTAAGAACTCCCACCCAAATTGACATCCCTCCGGTCATTCGAGTGATACATGATCCAAATTCACCAACTCAAGTCCGATCATCACATGAGTTGAGGTGGTTACAATGGTGAACATCATCATGTTGATCATATCTACTATATGACTCATGTTCGACCTTTCGGTCTCTTGAGTTCCGAGGCCATGTCTGTACATGCTAGGCTCGTCAAGTTTAACCCGAGTGTTCTGCGCGTGCAACACTGGCTTGCACCCGTTGTATGTGAACATAGAGTTTATCACACCCGATCATCACGTGGTGTCTCAACACGACGAACTTTCGCAACGGTGCACACTCGGGGAGAACACAATTTATCTTCAAATTTAAGTGAGGGATCACCTTATAATGCTACCGTCGTACTAAGCAAAACAAGGTGCATAAAAGGATTAACATCACATGCAATTCATAAGTGACATGATATGGCCATGAACTTCTGCTTTAGATCTCCATCTTGAAAGCACCGGCATGATCTCCATCGTCACCGGCATGACACCATGATCTCCGTCAACGTGTCGCCATCGGGGTTGTCACGTCCACCATGCTTCTACTACTATTTCTACCGTTTAGCGATAAAGTAAAGCATTACATAGCGCTTAATGATTGACACGCAGGTCATACAATAATTAAAGACAACCCTATGGCTCCTGCCGGTTGCCGTACTCATCGACGTGCAAGCCGTGATAATCTATACATCACATGATCATCTCATACATCACATATATCACATCATGTAATTGGCCATATCACATCACAACGTACCCTGCAAAAACAAGTTAGACGTCCTCTAATGGTTGTAGCATGTTTTACGTGGCTGCTACGGGTTTCTAGCAAGAATGATTCTCGCCTACGCATAAACCACAACAGTGATACATAATTTGCTTTTCAACCTTCTCAAGGACCATCTTTGTCAAATCCGATCCAACTAAAGTGAGATAAACTGGCACCCGCAAGCCATCTATGCAACAAGTTGCAGTCAAGGGAACCGGTCTCTCGTAAGCGTACAAGTAATGTTGGTCCGGGCCGCTTCATCTCACAATACCGCTGAAGCAAAATCCGACCAAGGGAGGAAGCAATCTAAGCATCAACGCCCACAAACTCTTTGTGTTCTACTCGAGATCTCATCTACACATAGACCTAGCTCTGATACCATCGTTGGTGAACGTCGCATGGGAAACAAAAAATTTCCTACGCACACGCAGATCTATCTATGGTGATGAGCATCTACGAGAGGGAGAGTGGATCTACGTACCCTTGTAGATCGCTAAGCGGGAAGCGTAAAGAAACGCGGTTGGTGTAGTCGAACATCTTCGCGATCCAAATCGCCGAGCGTCCCACGATCACATCACGATCCGTCCCGCGATCCAATCATGATCCGTCCCGCGAACTCATCATGATCCGTCCTGCGATCTCATCACGATCCATCCCGCGATCTCATCACGATCGGTCCCGTGAACTCATCACGATCCGTTCCGTGAATTTGTTCACGGTCCTTATGATCTAGCGCCGAACGGACGACACCTCCGCGTTCAGCACACGTGCAGCTTGATGACGATCTCCACCATCTTTATCCAACAAGGGGAAGTGGAGAGGGTGAAGAGTTCACCGGCAGCGTGACTGCGCTCAAGTGATGGTGGTGGAGCAATTCCGGCAGGGCTTCGCCTAAGCACTACAGAAAACCGATCTAGAGGAGAAACTATGCACTAGAGGAACGGGTAGCACGTGGCTGAAAATTCTGTCCCAAAACCATAAAATCCTCTAGTATATATAGGAGGAGAGGAGGAGGAGTCTTGGCTGCCAAAAAGGCATCCCTTGGGTCGACCAAAGTGGGGAGGAGAGGAGGACTCCTCCTCCAATCCTAGTAGGACTAGGATTCCTCCTCTTTTTGGCCTTTTTCCACCTTTTTCCCTTTGGGATTTTTCTCCCAGCAGCATGGGCCTTGTGTGGGACTTCCACCAGCCCACAAAAGGCTGGTATTTACTCTCCAACAGCCCATTGAGCCCTTTGGGTCGAAATACCCCTGCCGGTGGTCTCCCGATAAACTACCGGCACTCTCGGTACATTACCGATTAGCCCGAAACTTTTTCGGCGACCAAAATGGGACTTCCTATATATCAATCTTTACCTCCGGACCATTCCGAAGCTCCTCGTGACGTCCAGGTTCTCATCCGAGACTCTGAACAACCTTCGGTCACCATCATAAATAACTCTATACTACCGAAACGTCACCGAACCTTAAGTGTGCAGACCTTGCGGGTTTGAGAACTATGTAGACATGACCGAGACACCTCTACGGTCAATAACCATTGGCGGGACCTGGATGTCCACATTTGTTCCTACATATTCTACGAAGATCTTTATCAGTCGAACCTCTATATCAAGGATTCAGTTAATCCCGTATGATGTTCCCTTTGTTCTTCGGTATGTTACTTTCCCGAGATTCGATCGTCGGTATCTCCATACCTAGTTCAACCTCGTTACCGGCAAGTCCCTTTACTCGTTCCGTAATACAAGATCCCGTGACTAACACTTAGTCACATTACTTGCAAGGATTTATTGTGATGTTGTATTACCTAGTGGGCCCTGAGATACCTCTCCGTCACACGGAGTAACAAATCCCAAACTTGATCCATGCCAACTCAACAGAACCCTCGGAGATACCTGTAGAGCACCTTTATAGTCGCCCAGTTACGTTGCAAACGGAAACTCATCGGTTACAAAGGCATTTCATTTTCTTGAACTTATTTGAACTCCAGGCTTTTTGTGTGTTCAAAATGCACCTTTCAAAGCCACATCATCTATTTTCATCCCTTCCCGACATCATTTGTTATTTTTCATGCAGTTATTGATTTTTTTAGCTAAAAGACCGTGAAATTGAAAAACACTACAAATGAACTCTGAAAAGGTTGAAAGTTGGCATGGTATCATCATTTCACCCACATAGCATGTGCTAAAAAGTTAATAGGGTTACATCAAAAGCTGGATGCACTTCGTGTACAAAACGGACAGTCTCTTTCGAAGTATCAGGGTTTCGAACGGAAACTTATGTGTTACAAAAGACATTTCATTTCTTGAACTTATTTGAACTCTAGGCTTTTTGTGTGTTCAAAATGCACCATTCAAAGCCACGTCATCAATTTTCAACCCTTTCTGACTTAATTTGGTATTTTTCATGCAGTTATTGATTTTTTTGAGCTAAATGACCCTGAAATTGAAAAGCACCTGCAATGAACTCTGAAAAGGATGAAAGGTGGCATGGTATCATCATTTCACTCACATAGCATGTGCTAAAAGGTTGAGAGGGTTACGGCAAAAGCTGGATGCACTTCATGTACAAAACGGACAGTCTATTTCAAACTATCAGGGTTCTGGACGGAAACTCATCGGTTACAAAAGGCATGTCATTTTCATGAACTTATTTGAGCTCCAGATTTTTTGTGTTTCAAAATTATGTAGGCCCTTAATATACTCGGAGGTGCGTCGGTCATCGTACATCCATTGCCGGTTCATCTGCGTGCGTTATATAATAAAGTGTATTAAAAACCATTACAACATATCATGAATAGAGAAGTGACCAAATTAATAGAAATTCATCATCACATTAAAGCCAAAGTACAATAATGACCAAAATAAATAAGTACAGTTCATACATAGTTGTCATTATTGACAACATATAGCTCTCTAAAGCATCTAATTAAACCATACAACGAAACTACGTAAAAAAATTAAATGCAACAACCAATGCAATCATAACCGCTACTAAGGTACCAATTAATCCAACGACATAATGATACCAAGCCTCGGTATGAATGGCATATTTTATAATCTTTCTAAGCTTCAAGCGCATTGCATCCATCTTGGTCTTGTGATCCTCGACGATATCGACAACACGCAACTCCAATCCCATCTTGTCATCTTCAGTTCTTTTCAATTTTTCTTTCAAATAATCGATTTCTTTTTCAGCTTTTGGTAACTTCTCGAGCAGAATTGGATAGTCGGTTGCAATTTTTGGTTCAACTACTTCCTATAGATAAATACATCTACGTCAAGTTGGTGGCTTAAATAATTGTCATAGACATTAGATATGTGAAATAGTTATATAAAAGATAATATACCACATTTGAATCATAGACTGGACGAGGGCGGACGTGGGCGGATACCATAATCATGGCACTATATAATAACAAACAATAATAAAAGTAAGAAAATCATACGAGTAAGTATATTTTATTTTAGCAAGAAGATAAGATCAAGAGGCTCACCACGCACGGGCGATCGACGGCGGTTTCAGGATGGGGACGGGACAGGACGGACCGCCAAACCTAGACAAATCTTGATGAAAATGGAGTTTGGACAAGGAGCTTAGAAAGGAGAAAGCTTAAGTTTGGCTTGGGCATTTCATCAAACACCTCATGTGCATAGGAGGTGAGCTAGAGCACCACAAAGCTCTCCCCTCGCCGGCCTGAAAAACAGAGCAATGTGGAGTGCTCTGCTCGCTGGCGAGAGGGGTATATATAGGAATCTCATTGGTCCCGGTTCGTGGCTAGAACCGGGACTAAAGGACTCCTTTTGGTCCCGGATCCAGCCACGAACCGGGACCAATGGTTGTGGGCCACGAGCGAGGCACATTGGTCCCGGTTCGTGTCTGGAACTGGGACCACCGGTTCCAGACGAACCGGGACTAATGCCCCACGTGGCCCGCCCGGCCCCCTGGCCTCACGAACTGGGACTGTTGCCCCCATTGGTCCCGGTTCGTGACTGAATCGAGACTAATGTGCTGGCCCGGCCCGAACCAATGCCCTGTTTTCTACTAGTGAAAAAGCCGGCCGGACATATCATCACGCGGTGGCGGTAAAAAACGTGATGCACATAACTTGCATGAACACATACATATATGAACACACACATACATATATGAACACGTACATACATATATACACACATTGAACGTGATTTTTTTAACTTGCATGAACATGATTTTTTTTAACTTGCATGAACACATATATGAACACATACATATATACATACACACACATACATACATATATACACATATTGAACATGATTTTTTTAACTTGCATGAACATGATTTTTTTAAACTTGCATGAACACATATAAGAACACATACATATATATATATATATATATATGAACACATACATACATATATACACACACATACATATATGCTCACGTATATGGGGAGGGGGGATGTGGCCGAAATGGGGCGGGGCGGCCGGCGCGGAGCAAGGTCGGGGATGGCAGCCAGCGGCGGCGACGGCGACGGAAAGCGCGCGAGATTCAGGCAGCCTGACGGCATGGGTGGGATCTAGCCTTCGGGGGAGCGATATGGGTCGAAAAGTACTAAGTCTTTGCTTATATACAAGGAGCATTGGTCCCGGTTCGTGACCAATGCCCACCTTTGATCCCGGTTGGTGCCACAAATCGGGACCAAAGCCCTGTTTTCAGCAGCCCAAAGGGCAGGAAACAGGGACCTTTGGTCCCGGTTGGTGGCACCAACTGCGATTAAAGGGGTGTATTAGTCCCGGTTGGTGCCACCAACCGGGACCAATGGTCCCTTTTCGTCAGTCGACGGGGAAACAGGGACCTTTGGTCCCGGTTGGTGGCAGCAACCGGGACTAAAGGTGACCTTTAGTCCCGGTTGCACCTTTAGTCCCGGTTGCTGCCAACAACCCGGGCCAAAGGCCTAGCGCAAACGATGTCAAATGCTTAGTCCCACCTCGCTAGTCGAGGGGAGACCGCACCTATTTATAAGACCCGATGTGCTTGACCTGTCGAGCTCCTCTCATAGTGAAAATAGATGACCTTATACAGGAAATTCGACCTAAATTCAAAATGCTAGTTAGGCGCCTAACTAGCACTTTGAATTTAGGTTGAATTTTAGTATAAGCGCATCTATTTTCACTTTTGCTATTTTTATGTTATTTCTTTGCATATTAAAAGTTGTTAACAAAAATTACTTTATGATTATTCTTTTTGATATTATTTAAAAAAATAACTTTGATAATTTTAGTTGCATGAATTGTATATAATATCAAGTTTAGTTATATAACTTTTGACTAGTGCAGAACAGGCCAATAGTCCCGGGCCGGATGGACCTTTAGTACCGGTTCTCCAATCGGTACTAATGGGTCGGGACTAAAGGTCCAGACCTTTAGTACCGGTTGGAGCACGGACCGGTACTAAAGGCCCTCCACGTGGCTGCCTGCGTGGACTGGTCGTGGAAGACCTTTAGTACCGGTTGGTGATACCAACCGATACTCAGTCTTCTATTTTTTTTGTTTTAGCTTTTAATTAGGTTTTAATTTTCGTCTCTATTTTTTGTGTTTTCCATTCATTTCAAATTTATTTTACGGTGCTACATACTGTAAACAATACACAAGTTCATGCATATATATGTAATATAATATACAATATCTCATACACAGTATATATATATACAAATGAAATTACACATTCATATAAATTCGGGACTTATAATTAACTTAAGGCCCAAAACTCGGCCGGGACTAGCTAGCTAGTGATCCGGATGAAATCTCAGTTCTCTACTACTGATTTGCTGGCATTATTGAGGCGGCGGTAAGGAATAGTGCTCTTCGTTTACATGAATGACATGTTTAAAAAGAAATGCCGCAAATTCCTCTTGAAGTGCTACAAAGTGTTTCTCGGGTGAGAGCTTCAACATCATCTGCCAAACCTGGAGTTGTCTTTCACGTGCTCCTCTGCGACGTATATGACTTTCGATCTGGATGCGAATGTTCTCGTAGAGGAAATATCCACATAAATTTGTCCCCTGTGGCTGCTTCGCGAACTTTGCAAAAGAATAGAATTGAATAAGATAATTAATAATCGAGCATGATAATGGTATTGAAAATAGAATTAATGAGATGCGCGGACCTAGTAGTAATACTTAATTACCTGCATCTTTTTCCACTTCAGCTTCGGTTTCCATTGACGACCGTGATGTTTTTTTCTATCATCTTTTTCCAAACACTACCCGACAAAGAAAAAGAACGAAAGAGTTATTATAATTACTTTTGATATCAGGAAATAATGAAAGAAAGCGAGGTCGATAAAGATTGAAATTACCGTTCTATCATAAAATACAAGTCCACGTATGATTGTTCTGGTGTATCTACTGAGTCGTACACTTGAACAAGTCCATCCGCGAGGATAATATATAGGAGGATATAGTGGTCTCTGCGCAGAAGTTTATATAATTAAGCAGGCATGCGCATATAACTCATCAACTACACTTGACAGCGAGCTAGTAAGCAAAAATAGAATTTGTAGTATACAAGAGAGTAAACACTCACCCCATGTTGTAAGGAAATATTATAGTAGATTTGGTATTCATTAGTGCCTCTAGAAAATTTTCCAAGAGATCTTCTGTGTGCTTGGCATAATGTTTTACCACATGAACATTAACGGTACTTGGGTCAATGAACCCGAATGTCATCGATTCCCTCTTGTTTAAATTCCCACATCTTCAATCTACATAATAGCGGTGAAAAGAACATATATAGTGAGGATAAGCCAATGAATGATATCTTAGCTAGACACTTAAATTACTAAAGATATAAATCACTTACAGACAATAGCAACTGATGAGAGTTTTGTCGATAGAGTCCATGTGGTATAACCGGAAAAGTTCTTAGAATTCAAGACATATGTCACATGCATTGACGTAATGCTCTTTCCTTACTTTGACCATGACCGCCGTCTCCCCTCGCTTTGCTTCACGCATGTACCAATCATGCAACCGTCGCATCGCAGTTGGTAGTTCCTTGTACTACTCGGGTGTGACAAGTGGTTTTCCGGTAGCATATTGCATTGCGTACTCAGTTGCATCGTACCCGCGGATTTCCTCGGTGCCAAGGATTTGGTCAAGAGTGAGACCTCCAACCTTTAGTACTTCGAGGTCGATTGGGTTGCCTTGCACGTCGACTGGTTGAATCGGTTGCTTGCTTGGATTGGTACTCACCTTGAGCGGAGAGATCGATTGCTTGGATTGTTCTCCAAGCTGGGGAACTGTTTTCCCGCTAGTTGATGTCGTACTTCCCGACTTCTTCCTTGGGCTGGGCCGACTTCTCTGCTCACTTGCCTTCTGAATCTGTCGCTCATAGTCTGTTGGCGTACGCTCGACATATGCCGGGGGTCGATCAATAAAGTGTTCCATAAAGTGCGCTTGGACTTCCTTGGGTATTACCTCCTTTGGCGGCAAGGTCTTCTTCGCAAAAAAGACTTTCACTTGGAGATCGCATTCAATTTTATTTTCCTCCGGTGTCATGTCATAGGGTAGCTTCCTTTTGCCGGAGGCTCGGGTTTCTTGTTTGCTTTCTTCTGAATTGGTCTGTTGGTGGCCTTCCTCTTTTGGGAGCCCTGCTGGCGGGACCGTTGCCGGGGTGGAGTCGGCTCATGTGGCGGAGATCGATATCGATGATGATATGGACTCACATCGTGCTCCGTCCCGAGGTTGGGAGGGCTGCTCATAGCGAGGTGGGGAGGACTGCTGGCGAGGTGGGACGCCTCTCGAGGTGGGGACGACTATGAGGGAGCTCGAGGTCGGGAGCACTGCTGGCGAGGTGACTGCTGCCGAGGTGACTACTAGCGAGGTGTGGAGGACTGCTGGCGAGGTGGGGAGGACTACTGGCGCTATGATGCCTCTGGCTGGGATCCCTTGCGCTGGACATCGATACTCGGAGGAGTCGGTGGCCTTAGCGCCGAGTGTGGAAAGACGATGCAGTCCTTACTCCATAGAATGAGACCACGGCCGGCTTCTGCCAATGTGGACTCCCCCTCACCTCCAGGGATGTCAAGCAATAGTTCATCATATCCCGGCTCTATTGCGTCCTCCACGACACGAGCATACCTAGCTGGAACCGGATTGCAATGCTAGAGAACATCAGGTGTATTTGGTAAAGCATAGCCCGTCGCGACCTGCACGGGTATGTTCTTCATTTTTGGATTAGCTCACAAGATGTCTTCTCGGTGAGATCATCCACGGGGGTGTGACCTAGCAGTGCCCCCATGGAACCCATGCTGCTTTTCGGCATTATAGATGGGACGGGTTCTTCCCCTGCCTCCTACTGCGGAGTTTCCCTTTGCTGGGTCAGTACCTGTATCTGCAGCTGCTGCTGCTCGTACTTCTGTTCCAACTTCGAAAGTCGGTCTGCTTCCACCTTCTTTTTTCTCGAATGGGTTTTATAACTGTCCTGCCATCCTGCAAACCCGTCTTACCACGGAACAACGCCCATGCCTTGTGTTCGTCCTCCGTGTTTGGCATTCCTGAGGGCGCGTGTAAGCTCGTCGTTCTCTCTATCGGGGTGAAACCGTCCTTCTTGGGCAACTTTTATTGCTTGAATCAACTCATCTGATGCATGCTTCAGACTGGCTAGAGCAATAATCTTCCCTGTGGCTGGGTCCAACTTTCCCCCATGCGCAAAAAACCAATTCCTGCACCTCTTGGGCCAGTTGAAGGTTACTGGAGTGATCCCTTCAGCAAGCATCTTATTCTCTAATGCATCCCACTTAGGAATGGTTGACTTGTATCCACTTGTCCCTAGTTTATGGTGATACTTTTTTTTCTCAGCATTTATCTTATTCTTTGCCGACTTCTCCATAGCAGCTATCGATGTCTTGTACTCGATAAATGCGTCCCTGTGATCCCTTACCTTCTCGTATATTCCTTTGAATTTGGGCGCCTTCTTGCCTCTAGCGTTGTACTCGGTCCATAATCTTTTCTTCCAAGTCTGGAACGCATCGGCCATCTTATGGAGAGCAAACTCCTTGACTTTGTTCATTTGACGCTCCGAGAGAGAATCTGGTAGGGTGAAATGCTCCATGAGCTCTCGCCAAAGGGCATCTTTAATTCTTGTATCGACATAATTCACTCCTGGTTTTGGTTCCTTTGGCTGAATCCATTCATGCATTGTGATCGGGACTCCGTCCCTAACAACCACTCCGCATTGACGCACAAATGTCTTGGCATTGGCTTCAGGGTGAGTCGGTTCGCCATTATGTTTGAAAGCATCAAGATTGAGCTTTACGTTGCCGTCCAATATTTTGGCAGCGCCTCGTACATTTCTACTAGATTGGCTCGATCCGGAGGGCTGATAATTAAAATAAGAAAGATTTGTTAATATATATATATATACAAATCAATTAATACACATGTAATGATCACCAGAGGCTAATGGATGTGTATATACCTCGCCGAACATTCTTGGTTGTTCCGGATTTTGGAACAAAAGTTGTTCTTCCTCGGTCTCACATCCATCACCGTGATCGTTCAGATATTGTGAGCCATCATCATGATCATGTGATTCACCTCGAAGGTCCGCTGGGTTTTCGGAGGAGCGTATCATGTCGAAGATGTCCTCTTCATGAGCTCTACCGGTATTGTCCATAGCTTAATAACTAGTCCATAATAATATAGATAAAACAAATTAGTATTTAAATTAGCATGCATTCAAGAAGCAAAATAACTGATAGTTAATTAATAATGCATAAACGAATACATATATAGTATAGTTCTTAGAAAAAATCTCATCTGCATAATCTTGGATAATTTTCAATACATCGGCTAATCTCCATCGATCTAGCTAATACATCATAATAATACATCATAATATTAGCTAGCTAATATATCGATTTAGCTAGAACCCTAGCGCCCGGTGGATATTGGGGCAGGCGGTGGACACCCAAAGAGAAGGAACCATCACGGGAACATAGCTCCAGTGAGATCCCTGAAGAATTTGCCAGGTATTGTCGGACCTGGCCCCCAAAGCTGCCATGTAGCGTTGGACGTGCTCGTTATCCTTGCTGTACCACCTCCGCAGGGGGCTCAAGCCTCTCGATCGTCTGTGGCCCATGCGGCCGCCACCATAGAACCTCCGGGTCGACGATGGGTTGGCTCCTCACCAAGCTGCGCCGCCCGGACGGCAGCACCTCCAAGTACCAGCCCGGTGGAGCCTAGTCCCTGACAGGGACCCTTGGCTCAAGCAAGTGACCTCCTCCGGCGACTCGACAACGAGGATGCGGGATCGGCATCGTCGACGTCGAGAAGAAACACTTAATTACGAAAACAAATTAAATAAAACTTAGCAAAATTAACACTTAACAAAATTAAATTAAACCTAAAACTAAACTAAACATAAACTAAATTAAACCTAAACTAAACATAAACTAACACATATCCTAATAACCTGACAACCTAACTAACTAACTAAATAAATAGGGGTGTTGTTTCGTGGTCGGGGTCGGGCGTCGGGGGTGTCATGTCGGGATGTCGGGGTTCCACGTCGAGGGACCCTAGATACCCTAGCATCTACACACTAGTCCGGCAATCATTGGGGCGATCGTTGGGGAGAGGGGTCGGCCGGGAGATCTCACCTAGCCTCCTGACCCGGAGGTGGCATCGGCGACGGGCTCGGTACGGCGGAAACGGGATCACGGAGCGGCGGCCGGAGTGAGCGGGCCGGCGGCGATGGGACCGGCGATGAGGGGCGGCATCCGGGTAGGCGAGGGCCACCGAAGCGAGGGCGATGGCGGCGAGGGCGACGACGGCGGTGGTGAGGGCGACGACAGCGATGGGCCACGTCCGGGTAGGCGAGGGTGACCGCGGCGAGGGCGACGGTGGCGAGGGCGACGGCAGCGGTGGTCAGGGCGATGGCGGCGTGACCGACGGCGGCGAGGGCGACGACGGTGGTGGTGCGACGGCGGCGGTGGTGAGGGCGATGACAATGGCACGGTGGTGGTGTGACGGCGGTGAGGGCGACGACGGCGAGAGCGACGGCGGTGAGGGCGACGACGGCAAGGGCGACGACGGCGAGGGCGACGGCGGCGAGGGCGATAGCAATGGCGATTTCGGCATCCTGGCGGCGCAAGTGGAGCTCTCCTGGTGCGTTGCTCGGCCCGGGACGACGAAGTCCTCCTTTTATACCAGACAGACCTTTAGTACCGGTGCGTGGCACGCACCGGTACTAAAGGGTCTTTAGTACCGGTGCTAGCCACCCACCGGTACTAAAGGTCCTCCCAACAGAGCGCGGGGGCGGTCGGCATTTAGTACCGGCGCGTGGCTAGCACCGGTACTAAAAGTGTTTTTTAATTAAATATTAGTTAATATTTTCAGAAAACCCCCGTAAAATTTAGAAAATCATAGAAAAAATGTAGGACTCCAATGGAAATAAATAATATATGAAAAAATATCACAAAAATACAAAGAATCTGTTTATGGCAGTTCCATGCATGTTTGAACAACTTCAACTGCTGTATAAGATAATTTTATTAAATGGCATTTGAAATATTCATATCTCGAGTTTGAAAAGGAGTACAAATGAACTCTGAAAAGGTTGTAACTTGGCATGACATCATAATTTCACCCACATAGCAACTACTAGAGAGTTGAGAGGGTTACGACAAAAACTGGATGCACTTCGTGGACAAATTGGACAATCTCATAAGAAGTGTGAGGGTTTCGAACGAAAACTCATCTATTACAAAGGGATTTCATTTTTAGTAACTTATTTTTACTCCATAATTTTTGTGTGTTCAATATGCACCATTCTAAGGCACATCATCAATTTTCAACCCTTTCTGACTTCATTTGATATTTTTCACGCATTTAATGATTTATTTTGAGCTAAATGACCCTGAATTTGAAAAGCAGTACAAATGAACTCTCAAAAGGCTGTAACTTGGCATGACATCATAATTTCACCCACATAGCAAATTCTAGAGAGTTGAGAGGGTTACGACAAAAACTGGATGCACTTCGTGTACAAATTGGACAATCTCATAAGAAGTATGAGGGTTTCATACGAAAACTCATCTATTACAAAGGGATTTCATTTTTAATAACTTATTTCAACTCCATACTTTTTGTGTGTTCAATATGCACCATTCTAAGGCACATCATCAATTTTCAACCCTTTCTGACTTCATTTGATATTTTTCAGGCATTTAATGATTTATTTTGAGCTAAATGACCCTGAATTTGAAAAGCAGTACAAATGAACTCTGAAAAGGTTGTAACTTGGCATGACATCATAATTTCACCCACATAGCAACTTCTAGAGAGTTGAGAGGGTTACGACAAAAACTGGATGCACTTCGTGTACAAATTGGACAATCTCATAAGAAGTATGAGGGTTTCGGACGAAAACTCATCTATTACAAAGGGATTTCATTTTTAATAACTTATTTTAACTCCATACTTTTTGTGTGTTCAATATGCACCATTCAAAGGCACATCATCAATTTTCAACCCTTTCTGACTTCATTTGATATTTTTCAAGCATTTAATGATTTATTTTGAGCTAAATGACCCTGAATTTGAAAAGCAGTACAAATGAACTCTGAAAAGGTTGTAACTTGGCATGACATCATAATTTCACCCACATAGCAACTTCTAGAGAGTTGAGAGGGTTACGGCAAAAACTGGATGCACTTCGTGTACAAATTGGACAATCTCATAAGAAGCATGAGGGTTTCATACGAAAACTCATCTATTACAAATGGATTTCATTTTTAATAACTTATTTTAACTCCATACGGCAAAACCTGGATGCACTTTGTGTACAAACTGTTACAAAGATATACCATGCTAGCTAGGAAATATATAGAAAGTGATGACGGTGAAGCCGGTCACATCCCAGAGTGGGATCTCGCGGTGTATAACTTTTTCTGCGTGTTTGTCCCTTTCTTATGATTGCGCCGTTACCATGAATAATCTTCATCATTTAACAGGATGCTTGGGTCAGTCTTCACTCTGAAGGGAGGGATTTCATGAAACTTTTCATAATCTGTGGACATGTCTGTCTTGTCCTCCACTCCCACAATGTTTCTTTTCCCTGAAAGAACTATGTGGCGCTTTGGCTCATCGTATGATGTATTCACTTCCTTATCTTTTTTTCTCCTCGGTTTGCTAAACATGTCCTTCACATAGAAAACCTGAGTCACATCATTGGCTAGGACGAATGAGTCGTCTGTGTATCCAAGATTGTTGAGATCCACTGTTGTCATTCCGTACTGCGGGTCTACCTATACCCCGCCTCCAGTATATTTGACCCATTTGCACCGAAACAAAGGGACCTTAAGATCAGGTCCATAGTCAAGTTCCCATATCTCCTCTATGTAACCATAATATGTGTCTTCAAAGTTGGCTGCATCATAGCGGACACCATTGTTTTGGTTGGTGCTCTTCTTATCTTGGGCGATCATGTAAAATGTATTCCCATTTATCTCGTACCCTTTGAAAGTCGTTACAGTTGAACTTGGTGTCTTGGCCAACTAGTACAGTTCATCTGGAACATCGTTGTCATTGATGAGGTTTGTACTCCTCACCGCGGTAGAAGATGCAGTCATTAGGGCATGCATGTATCTTCTGCACCTCTAATCCTAAAGGGCAGACAACCTTCTTTGCTTCGTACGTACTTTCAGGCAATTCGTTATCCTTTGGAAGCATCTTCTTTATCATTATCAGCAATTCTTGAAATCCCTTGTCAGTTACACCATTCTTCGCCTTCCATTGCAGCAATTCCAGCGTGGTACCCAGCTTTTTCTGGTCATCTTCACAATTTGGATACAATAATTTCTTGTGATCCTCTAACATGCATTTCAACTTCAACCTCTCCTTATCATTTTCGCAGTTTCTGTTTGCATCAGCAATGACCTGACCCAAATCATCAGCGGGCTCATATGATGCCTCTTCTTCAGCTTCCCCCATTGATGTCTCTTCTTCAGCTTCCCCCATTGTTGTATCAGCGAAAGGATAGTTGTCATCATCCTCTTCTTCTTCATTGTCTTCCATTATAACCCCTCTTTCTCCATGCTTGGTCCAACAGCTATAGCCGGACATGAAACCGGACATCAGCAGGTGGTAGTGAAGGGTTTTTGAGGTAGAGTAATTCCTATCATTCTTACAGTCACGACATGGACAACACATGAGACCATTCTGCTTATTTGTCTCAGCCACACGAATAAAATCATGTAGGCCATTAAGAAACCCTGGACTTAGTCGGTCATCGTACATCCATTGCCGGCTCATGTTCACTACACAACATCGAAGTGACCAAATTAATAAAACTTCATCATCACATTACAACAAAAAGTAGAGCTATCTAAAACATTTGAATACAACAACAAATGTGATCATAATCGCAAGTAAAGTAACAATTGAGCCAACAGCATAATGATACCAAACCTCTTTATCAATGGCATAATTTCTAATCTTTCTAAGCTTCAAGCGCATTCCAACCATCTTGTTCTTGTGATCATCGATGATATCGACAACATGAAACTCCAATCCCATCTTCTCATCTTCAGTTCTTTTCAATTTTTCTTTCAAACGATCAATTTCTTTTTCAGCTTGTGTTAATTTCTCGAGCAGAATTGCATGGTCGGTTGGAATTTTTGGTTCAACTTCTTCCTATAGATAAAAATATCTACGTCAATTTGGTGGCATAATTAATTGTCATAGACATTAGATGATGTGTGAAATAGTTATAAAATATAATTAACGACATACGACATCTGAATCATAGACTGGTCGAGGGCCGACGTGGGCGGATACCATAACAATTACACTATTGAATAACTAACAATAATACAAGTAAGTAAATCATACACACAACTATCTAAATCATACAAGTAATTTTTTTTAAAAAGATTTTAAGAAGAACAAGAGGTTCACCAAGGTGGTCGGTGCCGCGACGAGACGGTGCGGACGATGGACGGTGGTTAGGACGGCCGGGGATGGTTGGAAGGCACACCAAATAAACCACACCTACGCATATGCAACCTAACAAGTTAATTTGATCTCAAATTGGATATAAATCAAATAAACTCCCACACATGACATATCACATATCTTTGAGCATACCACACGCTAATCTAGCAAGAGATGAAGGAGCAAAGTTGCTAACCTTTATGAACACTTGGATAGATGGGGTGCCTTTAAATCTTGACAAATCCTTGGCAAAATGGAGGATGAGCTTCGAGCAAGAAGAAGAACATGGGAAGGCACACCAAATTAACCACACCTACACATATGCAACCTAACAAGTTAATTTGAGCTCAAATTGGATATAAATCAAATAAACTCCACAAATCACATATCACATATCTTTGAGCATACCACAAGCTAATCAAGCAAGAGATGAAGGAGCAAAGTTGCTAACCTTTATGAACACTTGGATAGATGGGGTGCCTTTAAATCTTGACAAATCCTTGGCAAAATGGAGGATGAGCTTTGAGCAAGAAGAAGAACAGGGGAGAAAACAGAGCTCTTTTGATCGGCTGCGGACGGATGTATACGTAGGAAGTCTTTAGTACCGGCTCGTGTCACCAGCCGGTACTAAAGGTTGCCCTTTAGTACCGGCTGGTGACACCAGCCGGTACTATAGGTGCAAGCGGGGCCCATGTCTGACCAAAACCCTGCCACGCCCCCATTAGTATCGGCTCGTGAGACGAACCGGTACTAAAGGTCCCTCACGAGCCGGTACTAAAGATCGCCCTGCTCCTAGCCGTTGTAGCCGTCACGAACCGGGACTAATACAATCTTTAGTACCGGTTCGTGACCAAACCGGGACTAAAGCTTGGGACGAAAGGTCTGTTTTCTACTAGTCTTTATCGAACGAAAACATGTGTGTTACAAAACGATTTCAATTCTTTTATAAATATTTGAACTCAAGAATTTTTCTTCATTCAATGTGCACCATTCAATGCCACATCATCCCTTCTCAACCCTTTTCTGACTTCATTTGCTTTTTTCATGCATTTCAGCATTTATTTTGAGCTAAAATGACCATTAATTAAAAAGCACTGCAAATAAACTCCGACATGGTTGAAACTTGGCATGGTACCATCATTTCACCCACATAGCATTTGCTAAAAAGTTGAGAGGGTTAGGTCAAAAACTGGATGCACTTCGTATACAAAATGGGGAATCTCTTTCGAAGTATCAGGGTTTCGCATGAAAACACTTCTGTTACAAAAGGCTTTCAATTTTTGATACATATTTGAACTCAAGAATTTTTCTGCATTCAATATGCACCATTCAAAGCCACATCATCCCTTTTCAACCCTTTTCTGACTTCATTTGCTATTTTTCATGCATTTCATCATTTATTTTGAGCTAAAATGACCCTAAATTGAAAAGCACTTCAAATTAACTCTGAAAAGGTTGCAAGTTGGCATGCTATCATCATTTCAACCACATAGCATTTGCTGAAAAGTTGAGAGGGTTATGGCAAAATCTGGATGCACTTCGTGTACAAAACGGACAATCTCTTCCGAAGTATGAGGGTTTCGGACGGGAAGTCATCTGTTACAAAAGGCATTTCATTTTCTTCAACTTATTTGACATCCAGACTTTTTGTGTATTCAAAATGCACCATTCAAAGCCACATCATTAATTTTCAACCTTTCTGACTTCATTTGTTATTTTTCATGCAGTTATTGAAATTTTTGAGCTAAATGACACTGAAATTGAAAAGCACTACAAATGAACTCTGAAAAGGTTGAAAGTTGGCATGCTATCATCATTTCAACCACATAGCATTTGCTAAAAAGTTGAGAGGGTTACGGCAAAAGCTAGATGCACGTCATGTACAAAACGGACAGTCTCTTTCGAAGTATCACGGTTTCGGATGAAAACTCATCTGTTACAACAGGCATTTCATTTCTTCACATGTAACTGCAGTGATATTCTCTATCAAAGGCATCATCATAATAGTAGTTACCGTACATCCATTGCCGGTTCATCTGCGTGCATTATATATAATTAAGTGTGCCAAAAACCATTACAGAACATCAGGAATACCGAAGTGACCAAATTAATAGAAGTTCATCATCACATTAAAACCAAAGTAGATACATAGTTCTCGTTGACCAACATATAGCTCTCCAGAGCTTCTAATTAAACCATACATTAAAACTATTTCAAACATTTCAGTGCAACAACAATTGCGATCATAATCAGAACTAATGTAATAACTGATTCAACGACATAATGATACCAAGCCTCTTTATCAATGGCATATTTTCTAATATTTCTAAGATTCAAACGCATTGCAGCCATCTTGGTCCTATGATCATCGACGATATCGGCAACATGCAACTCCAATCCCATCTTCTCATCTTCAGTTCTTTTTAATTTTTCTTTCAAATGATCGATTTCTTTTTCAGCTTTAGTTAACTTGTCGAGCAGAATTGCATAGTCGGTATCCATTTGTGGTTCAACTACTTCCTATAGATAAAAACATATATGTCAAGTTGGTGGCATAATTAATTGTCATAGACATTAGATGTGTGAAATAGTTATAAAAGATAATATACCACATCTGAATCATAGACTGGACGAGGGCTGACGTGGCGGATACCATAACCGTGGCACTATATAATAACAAACAATAATAAAAGTAAGAAAATCATACGAGTAAGTATATTTTCTTTTAGAAAGAAGATCAGATCAAGGGGCTCACCACGTGCGGGTGATCGACTGTAGTTTCGAGACGAGGACGGGACAGGACGGACCGCCAAACCTAGACAAATCTTGACAAAAATGGAGTTTAGACAAGGAGCTTCGAGAGGAGAAAGCTTAAGTGTGACTCAGGTATTTCATCGAACACCTCATGTGCATAGGAGGTGAGCTAGAGCACCACAAAGCTCTAACGTTGTTGTCCTGGAAAAACAGAGCACTCCACAGCTCTGCTAGCGGCGAGCGAGGGTTTATATAGGCAGATCATTGGTCCCGGTTCGTGGCTGGAACCGGGAGAATTGGTGTCCCTTTGGTCCCGGTTCCATCCACCAACCGGGCCAATGGTCGTGGGCCAGGAGCGAGGCGCATTGGTCCCGGTTCGTGCCTGGAACCGGGACCAAAGCTGCCAGAGAAACTGGGCCCAATGGCCCACGTGACCCGGCCGGCCCCATGGGCTCACGAACTGGGACGGTTGCCACCTTTGGGCCCGGTTCGTGAGCAGACCAAGATTAGTGGGATTAAGAGGCCCGAACCAATGCCCTGTTTTCTACTAGTGACAATATGTTCCCTTTGAGAGGTTCATGGGAGTCTTAAAGAAATATGTTCATAACCGTGCTAGGGCAGAAGGAAGCATCTCCACAGGCCATCAAACAGAGGAGGTCATTGGGTTTTGTGTTGACTTCTTTCCTGACCTTAAGTTGATTGGTCTCCGTCAATCGCGGTATGAGGGGTGACTGACTGGAAAAGGCACGCTAGGACTGGACTCAATAATATGTAGGGACGGGCATTCTTGGTCTCAAGCACACTACACGGTTCTACAGAATTCTACCCTGGTGACCGCGTATGTCAATGATCACAAGAATATTCTGTGCTCCAAACACCCGGCGCAATGTGACGACTGGATTAGATGTGAACACATGAGGACTTTCGGCATTTGTTTGCAAACACATCTCATGGATAACACCACTGTTGCAGATGAGTTGTACTCGTTGGCCAGTGGACCATCTTCGACTATTTGACTTACAAAGCATACGAGATAAATGGGAATACATTTTACACGATCGCCCAAGATCAAAAGAGCACCAACCAAAACAGTGGTGTCCGCTTTGACGCAGCAACCAACAGGGGAAAGGACACATATTATGGGTTACATAGTGGACATATGGGAACTTGACTATCGACATGATTTTAAGGTCCCTTTGTTTCGGTGCAAATGGGTCAATCTGTGAGGAGGCAGGGTACAGGTAGACCCGTAGTACGGAATGACAACAGTGGATTTGAACAATCTTGGGTACACAGACGAATTATTCATCCTAGCCAATGATGTGGTGCAGGTTTTCTATGTGAAGGACATGTCTACCAAACTAAGAAAAAGAAAAGACAAGGAAGCGAATACGATGAGCCAAAGCGCCACACAGTTCTTTCAGGGAAAAGAGATATCGTGGGAGTAGAGGGCAAGACAGACATGTGTGCACATTATGACAAGTTTCATGAAATCCCTCCCTTCAAAGTGAAGTCTGACCCAAGCACCCTGTTGAACGATGAAGATTATCCATGGTTACGGTGCAATAAGAAAGGGACACATGCGAAGAAAAAGTGAAGACTTTCTCTCCACAACTATTTTGATGATGGATTTGATCTACAATATCACTGCAGTTACATATCAAGAAATGAAATGCCTTTTGTAACAGACGTGTATTCATGCGAAACTCTGATACTTCGAAAGAGATTGTCCATTTTGTACACAAAGTGCATCCAGTTTTTGCGGTAACACTCTCAACTTTTTAGCACATTCTATGTGGGTGAAATGATGGCACCATGCCAACTTTCAACCATTTCAGAGTTCATTTGTAGTGCTTTTTAATTTATGTTCATTGTAGCTTAAAATAAATGATGAAATGCATGAAAAAAGCAAATGAAGTCGGAAAAGGGTTGAAAAGGGATGATGTGGATTCGAATGGTGCATATTGAAGGCATAAAAATTCTTGAGTTCAAATATGTTTAAAAAATTGAAGTCTTTTTTGTAACAAACGTGTTTTCGTTCGAAACCCTGATACTGTGAAAGAGATTGTCCATTTTATACACGAAGTGCATCCAATTTTTGCCGTAACCCTCTCAACTTTTTTAGCACATGCTATGTGGGTGAAATGATGGTACCATGCCAAGTTTAAATCATTTGAGAGTTCATTTGTAGTGCTTTTCATTTTAGCGGCATTTTAGGTTAAAATAAATGATGAAATGCATGAAAAATAGCAAATGAAGTCAGAAAAGGGTTGAAAAGGGATGATGTGGATTCGAATGGTGCATATTGAATGATAAAAAATCCTGAGTTCAAATATGTTTAAAAAATTGAAATCCTTTTGTAACACACGTGTTTTCGTTCTAAACCCTGATACTTTGAAAGAGATCGTCTATTTTGTACACGAAGTGCATCCAGTTTTTGTCGTAACCCTCTGAACTTTTTTAGCACATGCTATGTGGGTGAAATGATGGTACCATGCCAAGTTTCAACCATTTCAGAGTTCATTTGTAGTGCTTTTTAATTTAGGGTAATTTTAGCTTAAAATAAATGATGAAATGCATGAAAAATAGCAAATAGAGTCAAAAAGGATTGAAAAGGGATGATGTAGCTTCGAATGGTGCATATTGAATGTAGAAAAATTCTTCAATTATGTTTACACAACTAAAATCATTTTGTGTCACACATGTTTTCGTCAGATAAAAGTTATATAACTAAACTTGATATTATATAAAATTTATGCAACTAAAATTATCAAAGTTTTTTTGTTAAAAACTTTAATAGGAGAAAGAATATTCATAAAGTATTTTTTAAGAACTTTTAATATGCAAAAAATGACATAAAAATGACAGAAGTAGAAATAGATGCGCTTATAGAGAAAATTCAACCTAAATTCAAAGTGCTAGCTAGGCGCCTAACTAGCATTTTAAATTTAGGTCAAATTTCCTGTATAAGGGCATCTATTTTCTATTTGAGAGGAGCTCAACGTAGCTGCCGCGGCGGGGCTTATAAACAAGTTCGTGCTCCCTTCGCTTGGCGAGGTGGGACTAAACTCCCACCACACCGTTGCGCCACCCTTTAGTCCCGGTTGGTGGCACCAACCAGGACTAAAAAGCTTTAATAGCAAACAAAAATAACATAAAAAATGCTGCCTACTAGACAACCACGACCTGCATACGACTAGAAACCCATCTCAAAATGGGCCAGGAAGCAGGCCCGTGGGCCCAGCAGGCCCAACATGGCAGAGGCAGATTTAGGCATATATATATATAGCCTGCTTTGGAGAGGAGTTCGACGCTTATAAACCGGTGTTGTTGCCCTCGACTAGCGAGGTGGGACTAGACTTTCAACACCGTTGCGCCAGGCCTTTGGTCCCTGTTGGTGGCAGCAACCGGGACTAATGCCCCCCCTTTTGTCCCGGTTGGTGCCACCAACCGAGACCAAAGGTGTTCGCATATAAGGCGGGAGTTGTCGATTTCTCCCCCAACCTCTCTAATTTTGCCCCGATGCCGCAAGGCTGCTCGTCGTAGCCTCCGCCCACGCAGCACGTTCTTGTCGTTGCCGCCGCCCCCAAGCACGTTCTCATCATCGTTGCCATCGCCGAGCCTGATGCCGCCCGTCTGTTCTCATCACCGCCGCCCCGAGCGCGTCCTCGCGCATTCTTCGTCGTCATCATCGTCGCCACCACTCCCGCCACCCATGCTCGTCGTTGCTGCCATCGCTGTCGCCCGTTCTCGTCGTCACCACCATCGTCGAGCCTGACGCCGCGCGCCCGTTCTCGTCTTCACCACCCCGAGCCCATCCCCACACCCCTCCTCGTCATTTTCGACATCGTTGCCAGCCGCACCACCACCCCGAGCCCATCGGTGCCGGTGAGCATCTCCTCCTCGAATTTTGTTCATTTTTTGTATGTTAGATAAAATGCATACGTGTATGTTAGATAAAATGCATATGTGTATGTTTTTATATCAACATTAAGCTTTTGTTTTGAGTCTTACGGATTTGAATATTCATGCGACAATAAAGAATATTACATGGATACATATGTTAGGTAACACTCCACATAAAAAATTCTGTTTTTATCATTTACATACTAGAGGACTAGCAGGAATTAAGCTTCGGGATGCTGATACGTCTCCAACTCATCTATAATTTCTAATGATGGCATGCAATTATATTATCTATTTTGGATATTTTATATGCATTAATATGCTATTTTATATTATTTTTGGGACTAACCTATTAATCTAGAGCCTAGTGCCACTTTCTACTTTTTCCTTGTTTTTGAGTTTTGTAGATATGGAATATTAAACGGAGTCCAAATAGAATTAAAATATTCGGAAGGAATTTTTCTAGAAGGAAACAGATTGATCAAGCTTGGAGTGCACGACCGGGGAGGTGCCAGGGAGCCACAAGCCTGCTAGGCGTGGGCCCCCTAGTCGTGCTTAGCAGGCTTGTCGCCACTCGGCAGGTCTGCTAACCCTAATTCCTGGCCTATAAATTCCCAAATATTACCCCAACACCAAAGGGAGCCACGAAAATACTTTTCCACCACCGCAAGCCTATGTTCCCGAGAGATCCAATCTTGGAGCCTTTTCCGGTAATTTGCTGGAGGGGGTTTCGATCACGGAGGGCATCTACATCAACTCCATTTCCCCTTCGATGATGCGTGAGTAGTCCACCATAGACCTACGGGTCCATAGCTAGTAGCTAGATGGCTTCCTATCTCTCTTTGATCTTCACTACCATGTTCTTCATGATCTTCATGGAGGTCTATCCGATGTAATACTCTTTTGTGGTGTGTTTGTCAAGATCCGATGAATTGTGAGTTTATGTTCAGATTGTCCATGAATCTCATTTAAATCTCCTCTGAATTCTTATTTGCATGATTTCATATCCTTGCAAGTCTCTTCGAGTTATTGGTTTGGTTTAGCCAACTAGATTGGTAATTCTTGCAATGGGAGAAGTGCTTGGTTTTGGGTTCAATCTTGCGGTGTCCTCACCCAGTGACATAGTAGGGGTAGCGAGGCACGCATTGTATTGTTGCCGTCAAGGGTAACAAGATGGGTTTTTCATCATATTGCTTGAGTTTATCCCTCTACATCATGTCATCTTTCTTAATGTGTTACTCTGTTCTTCATGAAGTTAATACTCTAGATGCAGGCATGAGTCGGTCGATGTGTGGAGTAATAGTAGTAGATGTAGAATCGTTTCGGTCTACTTGACACGGACGTGATGACTATATGCATGATCATTGCCTTGCATAACTATATGATTATTCGCTTTTCTATCAATTGCTTGACAGTAATTTGTTTACTCACCGTGATATTTGCCTTCAAGAGAGAAGCCTCTCGTGAAACATATGGCCCTGGGTCTACTTTCCATAATATACTTTCAGATCTACAAAGCAAAAATACCAAAAATACTTTGCTGCAATTTATTTACCTTTTACTTTCCGTTCATGTTTACATCTACATCTATCGGATCTAATCCTTGCAAATAATCGTGAAGGGATAGACAACCCCTTTGTAGCGTTCGGTGCAAGAGTTTGATTGTTTGTGTAGGTGCAACCATTGCTGAGTTGCTTGTTCCTCATACTGGATTCATACCTTGGTTCTCAACAACTAAGCGAAATACTTATCTACTTCGTTGCATCACCCTTTCCTCTTAGGGAAAACCAACGCACGCTCAAGAGGTAGCAGATTCGGGACTTGGAACGCAAATATAAGATGCAACAGGAGCAAATCAACAAACTTAGCCAACAAGGCGCGTCTCAGCAGCAGGAGCAACCAGGTCCAACATTGGATGGTGCCATTCCATCATCTATGCCGAAAAGCAGCATTGGTTCCACGGGGGTCCCGGCCGATGATGCATTGCTAGCTCGCTACCCCGTGGATGATATCCTAGAGTCACCGCCTTGTGTACTACACATGAAGATCAAGAACATATCCATGAAGGTCGCGCACGGCTTTGCTTTACCGAGTGAACCCGACGCACTCCTCCACGACAATCCGATTCCACCTGGCTATGCTCGCGTCGGGGTGGATGCAGTTTTGTTGGGATGCGAATCACCAGATCTTGACTATCATGGAGGCCAAGGGGAACAGACACTATGAGAATCCATGTGTGGTATCATTGTGTGGAAAAAGGAATGCATCGTGTTTCCAAACTCGGTGCCAAGGCCACTGACTCCTCCTCCAAGTCCGTCACGTCAGCAGACTCCAACCCACCCCGAGACGGAGCACAGGGTGTGTCCGCTATATCGATCTCCGTCATGCCAGCCAAATCCATCCCACTCCGAGACGGAGCCTAGAGCGAGTACGCGATATCGATATCCACCGAGTCAAAAGCGGAGTACAGCACCAAAGAAGAAACCAGATCCTCCTGCCAAAGAGAAGTTAGCTTACGAGAAGACTGAAAAGGACATCGCTGAACAAATGGCTACCGATTTGCAGGCCCATTTTGGACCTAAACCGCCCCCGCCGCCAAAGGAGAAAGTACCTCAGAAAGTCGTACAACACTTTCTGGATGCAACTAAACCGGCGGGGAAAAGGCCGGTATCAGACTATGAACGTTGTTTTATCAAGTCCTATCAGTCCCCAAAAAGACAGAAGTCGAGCGACAGTAGTAAATGCGGGAAAATTGTTCCCCATCTCAGAGAATAGGCAGTCCCATCAATCAGACCGCTCAACATGAGTACCAATAACGTGGTAATAACCGACACTATTGGAGAGAATGCTAGATTGTTCAGTATCACCATTGAACGACTCCTAGAGATCGAGGAATATCCACCGATGGATCCGAAGGAACTAGCATGGAAATATGTCCCCGTGAACCCTCTGGTCAATGCTGATGAGTAGAAGCTTCTACGAATGCAAATGGACAACTTGTATGACTGGTACATGAGAGAAGTAAAGGATGGGCGACAAAGCCTCATGGTGAAAGTCCAGAAAGAGCAATATATTATGAAAAATATATATGGATGGAAAATGAAGAATTTTTTCAGTTATTCAATCAAGCCGCACTCGACAAATCTATCGTCAGTTGCTATTGTCTCTAAGTGATTTATTTATGTAATTTAAGTCTCTAACTCAGCTCGTTCATTGCCTCTAATTATACTCACTATATTCTTTTGTATGATATTATGCAGAATGAAGATTTTTGAACTGAAAAGAGATGGAGTCTATGGCATTGGGTTCATTGACCCAAATACCATTAATGAAGAAGTGTTAAGAATCCACCCTAGACACACGGAGAAAATGCTTCGAAAGTTTTTGAAAGCCCATAATACCAAAGCATAAATACTTTTAACTTGGAACTTCTAGTGAGTGTTACTGTCTTGTACTACAAATTATATTTTTGCTTATATATATACTCGATGTTAAGTGTAGTTGATCAGTTATGCATGCCCGCTTATACAAATCATTTGGGCAGCTTCCACTGGATCCTGCTAATCATTAGAGTTGGCGATGGAACTGTTGAAGTACTAGACTCGTTAAGTAAAGACCCTGGAAAATACATAAGCTTGTATTCGTTGCTCGAAAGGTAATTTCAATCATTGACGCACTATGTCGGCTTCTTTATTAATTCATTTCATGATATCAAGTAATTAATAACTTCTTTATTCATTTTGTTTGCCGGGACGGTTTGAAAACATTTCATCAAAGATGTCGCCGAAGAAAGGAA
Organism: Hordeum marinum; assembly: GCA_022496015.1. Classification (NCBI taxonomy): domain Eukaryota; kingdom Viridiplantae; phylum Streptophyta; class Magnoliopsida; order Poales; family Poaceae; genus Hordeum; species Hordeum marinum. The sequence goes on from CM039673.1 coordinate 7,316,661, forward strand.
ACCAAAGATGAAATGGCGAAAGCCCAGGGTAATTAAGTAGTACTAGCTACGTTCACGCATCTCTTAAATTCTAGTTTCAATACCATTGTCATGCTTCATCATTATCTGATTGAATTATATTCTGGTAAAGTGCATGAGGTAGGCACAGGGGACTAATTTATGCGCATATTACGTTTGCGAGAACATTCTCTTTATGACCGAGAGGAGCAAAACTGCAAGAGATCTTTGGGTACGTAAACCATTCATATTTCTTATCATGATCTAATACACATACACACAACTAACATGCATATTCATATTGATCTCCTTCTTTTTATATAGATAACGCAGATGCGGGATCAGCTCTTACCAAAGAACCGCGTACAAGCAATTCAAGAGGAAATTGCGTGATTTTTGCTTGGGTAGGTCATATCTCCCGATAGAGAATACCATTTCACCTATTGCCTGCATGTAATGATCTGATAACTGTAGAATAAGTTGTATTTACCAAATTGTATATACCAAATTATATATATATATATATATATGTATGTATGCAAGTGGTCGTACGAGAAATTATATGATATATGATTTCTTCTATAAGAAATTCTATTATATATGCATAACGTGTGAGTATGTAGTAGCGTAAAATATGTTTGAAATGAAAAAGAATTAAATGAAAAACACAAAATGAAAATGAAAAATAAACAATAAAACCAAAATACCTAAACCCTCAAACCCCTAAATTTTTAGTCCCGGCTGGTTTCTATTATATATGCATAAGGTCGATTTTTTTCAGAACTAGCATAAAAAATGTACCAGATTCGAAAAGCGTATGTTGGAAATGAAAAATAGCAAAAGTAGCACCCCGTTGGCCACTAGGAGTCCTAAGAGGGGCCTATCGGCCACCACCAGGACGAAGAGGGGCCCGTCGGCCACCACCAGGTCGAAGAGCCACCTGTCGGCCAGATGGAGGCCGAAGAGTGGCCTGTCGGCCAGAGGAAGGCCGAAGAGCTGCCTGCCGGCCAGTGGGAGGCCGATGGGCCCCTGGATAAGGCCGAGGACTCTTTTCTTTCTCCTCTGACCACCCTTTCACCCTTCCCGTCCTCCAGGCTCCCCATCTCCACCTCTCACTCCCGTTGCTCTTCGGTGCTTCCACCGCCGCGCCGATCTCTTCACTCGACCACCCATTTTCTTATCCAACCCGCGTAAACGATAGATCATGGCGCTCTCCACCGGCCTACGGTAGTTTTTTTGGCTTCCAAGTCAATCAAATGTCAACTTTCAACTCGGTTGTGGATTTAGTTCTTATTGGTCACCGTCCGTTTGCAGGTAAATGGCTTGTCCATTTTGCTAAGCTCCAGGTGGCCCTTGTTCTGCCATTGATTCTGGTGCGTCTGTATTTACTGTGGTGCTGGATCATCGATGTTCAAGGCATGTTGTAAGATTCTATATCTTGTTTATCTGACTGTGGCATATCCGAATGCGTTTGTTTATATGATTATGATGTTTAATTCCATTCTTGTTGTAGTATGTTCCGTGCAGTGTTAGATCACATCTTGCTCGGTACATTGAGGAGTGCAGAGCTTTAGTTGTTCAGAGAGGTGACACAGGTATTGATCTTGCTCTTCACAACAGTGAGGGTAACTTATACCATGTTTTGTTTAGACATGGTCGGATGAGGAGTAAATTCCATGGTCCTTCATGCGAGGAACTTGTGAATGATTATGGTCTCCATCATCGTGACATGATGACTGTTAGGCTTGAGCACTATGGAACATTGATTAGTGTCGATTTTCATCGAGATGGTGTTATGTTGTTTCCTTTACCCGTGTTGGTAAGATATTTGTTTGACTGATTTTCAGTTTTGTTTTAGCTTATCTGTTTTGCTGTTCTGCTCAGTTTGTGAAATTATTATTTTTGTAGCTCTTGACGATCTGAGTGAAACTCAGAGGGAACTTGTTGACATCTCTTTTTATAGTCGTGGTGTCACTGGGAATAATCATCAAATGTATGTCATGTCACGGCAGCTCTTTGATGACAACTACATACTGTATACGCCTTTTGTTCATAGGATGGATCGCATGAGAGTTATTTCTCAACATATGGTAAGCTTTGGTTTCGGGTATTTTTTATTTATTTGTTCTTTGTTGTATCATAATGTTTTAAATTGGAAGGTCGAATATCATATAACTTACTGTTTTTTGTCACGTTATTCCTACCATGGTTGTGAGGAGTTTAAAGGAATTTGTGTCAATTCCTAGGACTGGTTCTTTAACTCTTGAAATTACTTTGGATTCTCACTAGTAGAATCTCGATCAGTAGTCCCGGTCAGGATGTTCCCTTAGTACTGGTTTCCCAACCGGTACTAAAGGGTCGGTACTAAAGGTCCACACCTTTACTACAGGCTGGCCCACGGACCAGTACTAAAGGCCCACCACGTGGCTGCCTGTGTTGGCTGGTGGTGGAGGACCTTTAGTACTGGTTGGTGATACCAACCGGTACTAAAGGCCCACCACGTGGCTGCCTGCGTGGGCTGGTGGTGGAGGACCTTTAGTACCGGTTGGTGATACCAACCGGTACTAAGTGTTCTAGTTTTTTTTGTTTTAGCTTTTAATTAGGTTTTAGTTTTCCATTCATTTCAAGTTTATTTTACGGTGCTACATACTGTAAACATTACACATGTTGATGCATATATATATATATATGTAATATAATATACAATATCTCATACACAATATATATACAAATGGAATTACACTTCCATATATATATTGTGGGACTTATAACTTAAGGCCCAAAACCCGGCCGGGACTACCTAGCTAGTGCTCCGGATGAAATCTCAGTTTTCTACTACTGATTTGCTGGCATTATTAAGGCGGTGGTAAGGAATAGTACTCTCCATTTACATCAATGACATGTCGAAGAAGAAATGCCACAAATTCCTCTTGAAGTGCTACAAAGCGTTTCTCGGGTGAGAGCTTCGACATCATCTGCCAAACCTGGAGTTGTCTTTCATGTGCTCCTCTGCGACGTATATGGCTTTCGGTCTGGATGCGAATGTTCTCACAGAGGAAGTATCCACATAAATTTGTCCCTTGTGGCTGCTTTGCGCACTTTGCAAAAGAATAGAATTCGATAAGATAATTAATAATCAAGCATGTGATAATGGTATTTAAACTAGAATTAAAGAGATACGCGAACCTCGTAGTACAACTTAATTACCTGCATCTTTTTCCACTTCAGCTTCGGTTTCCATTAACGACCGTGATGGTTTTTTTCCATCATCTTTTTCCAAACACTAAGCGGCAAAGAAAAAGAATGAAAGAGTTATTATAATTACTTTTGATATCAGGAAGAAAGCGAGGTTGATAAAGATTGAAATTACCGTTCTATCATAAAATACAAGTCCACATATGATTGTTCTAGTGTATCTAGTGAGTCGTACACTTGAACAAGTCCATCAGCGAGTATAATATTTAGGAGGATATAGTGGTCTCTACGTAGAAGTTTATATAATTAAGAGGCATGCATATAACTCATCAACTACACTTGACAGCGAGCTAGTAAGCAAAAATAGAATGAGTAGTATACAAGAGAGTAAACACTCACCCCATGTTGTAAGGAAATATTATAATACATTTGGTATTCATTAGTGCCTCTAGAAAAATTTCCAAGAGATCTTCTTTGTCCTTGGCATAATATTTTACCACATGACCATTAACGGTACTTGGGTCGATGAATCCAATGTCATCGATTCCCTTTTGTTTCAATTCTCACATCTTCAATCTGAATAATAGCATAGAAAAGAACCTATATAGTGAGCATAAGCCAATGAACGATATCTTAGCTAGAGACTTAAATTATTAAAGATATAAATCACTTATAGACAATAGCAACTGATGACAGTTTTGCCGATAGAGTCCATGTGGTATAACTGGAAAAGTTCCGAGAATTCAAGACATATGTCACATCCATTGACGTAATGCTATTTCCTTACTTTGACCATGACCGCCGTCTCCCCTCGCTTTGCTTCACGCAGGTACCAATCATGCAACCGTCGCATCGCAGTTGGTAGTTCCTTGTACTGCTCGGGTGTGACAAGTGGTTTTCCGACGGCATATTGCATTGCGTACTCAGTTGCACCGGACCCACGGATTTCCTCGGTGCCAATGATTTGGCCAAGAGTGAGACCTGCAGCCTTTAGTTCTTCAAGGTCGATTGGGTTTCCTTGCACGTCGACTGGTTGGATCGATTTCTTGCTTGGATTGGTGCTCACCTTGACCGGAGAGATCGATTGCTTTGATTGTTCTCTGATCTGGGGAACTGTTTTCCCGCTAGTAGTACCACATGTTGTTGATGTCGTACTTCCCAACTTCTTCCTTGGGCTGGGCCGACTTCTTTGCTCACTTGCCTTCTGAATGTGTCACTCATAGTCTGTCGGCATACGCTCGACATCTGCTGGGGGTTGATCAATAAATTGTTCCATAAAGTGCTCTTGGACTTCCTTGGGTATTACCTCCTTTGGCGGCACGGTCTTCTTCGCAAAAAAGGCTTTCAGTTGGCGATCGCTTTCATTTTTGTTTTCCTCTGGTGTCATGTCGTAAGGCAGCTTCCTTTTGGCCGGAGTCTCGGGTTTCTTCTTTGCTTTCTTCCGAAGAGGACTGATGCTGGCCTTCCTCTTTTGGGAGCCCTGCTGGTGGGACCGCTACCGGGGCGGAATCAGCTCACGCGGCGAAGATCGATATCGACTAAATGGACTCGTGTCGTGCTCTATCCCGAGGTTGGGAGGACTGTTGGCGAAGTGGGGAGGACTGCTGGCGAGGTGGGACGCCTCTCGAGGTGGGGAGGACTGCTGGGGAGGTAGGGAGTACTGCTGGGGAGGTGGGGAGGACTGTTGGCGCTGCGATGCCTCTGGCTGGGATCCCTCGCGCTGGACATCGATACACGGAGGAGCCGGTGGCCTTAGCGCTGAGTGTGGAAAGACGATGCAGTCCTTACTCCATAGAATGAGACCACGGCCGACTTCTGCCAGTGTGGACTCCCCCTCACCTCCAGCGATGTCAAGCAATAGTTCATCATATCCTGGATCTATTGCGTCCACCGCAACATGAGCATACCCAGCTGGAAGCGGATTGCAATGCCAGAGAACATCAGGTGTATTTGGTAAAGCATAGCCTGTCGCGACCCGCACAGGTATGTTCTTCATTTTCTGGATTAGCTCACAAGATGTCTTCTCGGTGATATCATCCACGGGGCTGTGACCCAGTGGTGCCCCCGTGGAACCCACGCTGCTTTTCGGCAATGTAGATGGGCCGGGTTCCGATGCCTCCTACCGCAGAGTTGCCCTTTGCTGGGTCAGTACCTGTATCTGCAGCAGCTGCTGCTCGAACTTCTGTTCTAACTTTGAAAGTCGGTCAGCTTCCACCTTCTTTTTTGTCGAACGGCTTTTATAACTATCGTTCCATCCCGCAAACCCCTCATACCACGGAACAACGCCCATGCCTCGTGTTCGTCCTCCGTGTTCGGGATTCCCGAGTGCGCGTGTAAGCTCGTTATTCTCTCTATCGGGGTGAAACCGTCCTTGTTGGGCAGCTTCTATTGCTTCAATCAACTCATCTGATGCATGCTTTAGACTAGGCAGTGCAATAATCTTCCCTATTGTTGTGTCCAACTTTCCCTCATGCGCAAAAAACCAATTCCTGAACCTCCAGGGCTAGTGGAAGGTTACTGGAGTGATCTCTTCAGCATGCATCTTATTCTCTAATGGATCCCACTTAGGAAGGGCTGACTTGTATCCACCTGTCCCTAGTTTATGGTGATACTTTTTTTTTCTCTGCATTTATCTTATTCTTTGCCGACTTCTCAATAGCGTCTTCCGATGTCTTGTACTCGATAAATGCGTCCCATGATACCTTACCTTCTCGTATATTCCTATGAATTCGGGCGCCTTCTGGCCTCTAGCGTTGTACTCGGTCCATAATCTTTTCTTCCAAGTATGGAACGCACCGGCCATCTTATGGAGAGCAAACTCCTTGACTTTGTCCCGTTGGCGCTCCGAGAGAGAATCTGGGAGGATGAAATGCTCCATGAGATCGTGCCAAAGGGTATCTTTAATTCTAGTATCGACATAATTCACTCCTGGTTTTGGGTTGTTTGGTTGAATCCATTCTTGCATTGTGATTGGGACTCCATCCCTAACAACCACTCCGCATTGACACACAAATGTCTTGGCATTGGCTTCAGGGTGAGTCGGTGCGCCATCATGTTTGAAAGCATCGAGATTGAGCTTTACGTTGGTTTTCAATATTTTGGCACCGTCTCGTACCTTTATACTAGATTGGCTCGATCCGGAGGGCTAATAATTAAAAGAAAACAGATTTGTTAATATATATATATCAATTAATACACATGTAATGATCACCAGAGGCTAATATGTGTATATACCTCGCCGGACATTGTTAGTTGTTCCGGATTTTGGAACATAAGTTGTTCTTCCTTGGCCTCACATCCATCACCGTAATCGTTCAGATATTTTGAGCCGTCATCATCATGTGATTCACCCAGAAGGTTCGCTGGATTTTCGGAGGAGCGTATCATGTTGAAGATGTCCTCTTCATGAGCTCTACCGGTATTGTCCATAGCTAACTAATCCATAATAATATAGATAAAACAAATTAATATTCAAATTAGCATGTATTCAAGAAGCCAAATAACTGATAGTTAATTAATAATGCATCATCGAATACATATATAGTAGTTCTTAGAAAAGATCTCATCTCATAATCTCGGATAATTGTTAATACATCGGCTAATCCATCGATCTAGCTAATACATCATAATAATACATATATAGTAGCTAATATATCGATCTACCTAGAACCCTAGCGCCCGACGGATATCGGGCGGGCAGTGGACACCCAAAGAGAAGGAACCATCACAGGGAACATAGCTGTAGTGGAATCCCTGAAGAATCTGCCACGTATTGTCGAACCTGACCTCTAAAGCTGCCATGTAGCGACGGACGTGCTCGTTCTCCTTGCTGAAATGGTACTGTACCACCTCCGTGGGGGAGTCAAGCTTCTGAAAACTCTGTGGCCCATGCGACCGCCACCACAGAACCTCCGGATCGACGACGGGCTGGCTCCTCACCAAGTTGCGCCGCCTAGAAGGCAGCACCTCCCAGTACCAGCCCGGCAGAGCCCAATCCCTGACAGGGCCCCTGGCTCAATCAAGTGACCTCCTCCGGCGACTCGACGACGAGGATGCGGAATCATCATCGTCGACGTCGAGAAAAACACTTAATTATGAAACAAATTCAATAAAACTTACCAAAATTAACACTTAGCATCTAACAAATTAAATAACACTTAGCATCTAACAAAATTAACACATACCCTGATAACCTAAGGACGACCTACCTAACTAAACTAACCTTACTAACTAAACTAATTAAACTAACCTGATAACCAAACTAACTAACTAAATAAATAGGGGTGATGTGTCGTGGTCGGGGTCAGGGTATCGGGGCTGTCGTGTCGGGGTGTCAGGGGTGTCGTGTCGGGGTAGGGGTGTTGTGTCGTGGTCGAGGGTGCCGTGTCAGGGTGTCGTGTAGGGGTTGGGGTGTTGGGGTGTCGTGTCGGGGTCAGGGTGCTGTGTCATGGTCGGGGGTGCGGTGTCAGGGTGTCGGGGTGTCGTGTCGGGGTCAGGGTGTCGGGGGGTGTCGTGTCGTGGTCGGCGGGCCTAAACTAAACCTAAACTAAACCTAAAACTAAACTAATTAATTTCTCGCAGTCAAAAAGACTGCTTTAACTCATTTTAAAATTGTTTTCACCCTTTGCCAAAAACTGATTCCAATTATTAAAAAAAATCAGTCAATTCTATAAACTATAATTTTCAAAAATAATTAACATCCATCAAAAATAATTAACATCCAAAAATCATCATATCAACATTTTCTATATATATATACATCCATCAACATTTTCTATATAAAATCATCATATCACTTTCATATTAAAATCATCTAACATCTCATACATATTTAAAACAATGAACTCTATTTCCGAAAATTAAAATCATCTAACATCTCATACATATTGAAATCTCTATTTTGGCAGGGCTCGATCGTCGGGGCTTACCGGCGGTTTGGATCGTCGGGGCGGGCCGGCGGCACGACGCGTTGGGTAGGGCTCGACGACGGTGTCGATTGGGGGCAGCGACGAGGAGTGGGCTGGCATCTCGGGGAGGAGGGTGAGGTGAAGTCTGGCGAATGCGTGGCGACGAGGAGCTGGCTCGGGGAGGAGGGCGAGGAGGTCCGGCGAGGAGGAATTCCGGCAGCCTGGCGGCGAAAATAAGCTTCTCCCGGTGCGTGGCTCGCACCGGGACGAGGCCTCCACTATTTATATCTGGAGGCCCTTTAGTACCGGTGCTTGGCTCGCACCGGTACTAAAGGTCCTCCCCAAAACCGCGCGGGGCGGTGGACCTTTAGTACCGGTGCGTGGCTCGTGCCGGTACTAAAGGGTCTTTAGTACCGGTGCGAGCCATGCACCGGTACTAAAGGGCCTTCCTAAAACCGCGCGGGGTGGTGGACCTTTAGTACCGGTGTGTGGCTCGTGCCGGTACTAAAGGGTTTTTTAATTCATTATTATTTATTATTTTTAGAAAAAAAACCTAAACTTTAAAAAATTATAGAAAAAAACTACAACTTCAATGGAAATAAATAATATATGAAAAAATATTAGAAAAATATAAAGAATCTGTTTACGACGTTTCCATGCAGGTTTGAACAACTTAAACTGCTGTATAAGACAATTTGATTAAATGGCATTTGAAATGTCATATCTCGAGTTTGAAAAGCAGTACAAATGAACTCTGAAAAGGTTGTAACTTGGCATGACATCATAATTTCACCCACATAGCAACTTGTAAAGAGTTGAGAGGGTTACGGCAAAAACTGGATGCACTTCGTGTACAAACTGTTACAAAGATATACCATGCTAGCTAGGAAATGCATGCATGTCCTTCACATAAATATATAGAAAGTGATGACGGTGAAGTCGGTCACATCCCAGAGTGGGATCTCGCGGTGTAAGACTTTTTCTGTGTGTTTGTCCCTTGCTTATGATTGCGCCGTAACCATGGAGAATCTTCATCATTTAACAGGATGCTTGGGTCAGTCTTCACACTGAAGGGAGGGATTTCATGAAACTTTTTATAATCTTCTGACATGTCTGTCTTGTCCTCCACTCCCACAATGTTTCTTTTCCCTGAAAGAACTATGTGGTCCTTTGGCTCAACGTATGATGTATTCGCTTTCTTATCTTTTTTTCTCCTCGGTTTGCTAGACATGTCCTTCGCATAGAAAACCTGAGCCACATCATTGGCTAGGACGAATGAGTCGTCCGTGTATCCAAGATTGTTGAGATCCACTGTTGTCATTCCGTACTGCGGGTCTACCTGTACCCCGCCTCTAGTATATTTGACCCATTTGCACCTAAACAAAGGGACCTTAAGATCAGGTCCATAGTCAAGTTTCCATATCTCCTCTATGTAACCATAATATATGTCTTGAAAGTTAGTTGCATCATAGCGGACACCACTGTTTTGGTTGGTGCTCTTTTTATCTTGGGCGATCGTGTAAAATGTATTCCCATTTATCTCGTAACCTTTGAAAGTCGTTACAGTCGAACTTGGTGTCTTGGCCAACCAGTACAGTTCATCTGGAACATCATTGTCATTGATGAGCTTTGTTTGCAACCAACCGGCAAAAGTCTCCATGTGTTTACGTTCAATCCAGGGGTCGGACTGCTTCGGGTTCTTGGACCGTACAATATCCTTGTGTTCCTCAATATGTGGAGTCACCAACATGGAATTTTGTAGAACCGTGTAGTGTGCTTGAGTGAAAGAATGCCCATCCATATTTATTGCTTCTTTCTTTCCTAATGTGCCTTTTCCGTCCAGTCTCCCCTCATGTCGCCATTCAGGAAGACCAATCAGCTTAATGTCAGGAACAAAGTCAACACAAAACTCAATAACCTCCTTTGTTCCATATCCCTTGGCGATGCTTCCTTATGGCCTAGCACGGTTATGAACATATTTCTTTAAGACTCCCCTGAACCTCTCGAAGGGCAATATATTGTGTAGAAATACAGGACCCAGAATGTTAATCTCTTCGACTAGGTGAACTAGAACGTGCGTCATAATATTGAAGAAGGATGGAGGGAACTCCAACTCGAAACTGACAAGACATTGGACCAGGTCATTCTGTAACCTTGGTAGGATTTCTGGATCGATTACCTTATGAGAAATTGCATTGAGGAATGCGCATAGCTTCACAATGGCTAATCGAACATTTTCCGGTAGAAGCCCCCTAAGTGCAACCGGAAGTAATTGCGTCATAATCACGTGGCAGTCATGAGACTTTAGATTTTGAATTGTTTTCTCTGCCATATTTATTATTCCGTTTATATCCGACGAGAAGCCAGACGGGACCTTGATACTGAGCAGGCATTCAAAAAAGATTTCCTTCTCTTCATTCGTAAGAGCGTAGCTGGCAGGACCTTGATACTGCTTTGGAGGGATGCCGTCTTTTTCGTTAATTCTTTGCTTGTCCTCACGTGCCTCCATACATGCCCAAGAAGCTTAGTAGGTTCACACAAAGATTCTTCGTCACGTGCATCATGTCGATTGCATTGCGGACCTCTAGGGCTTTCCAATATTCAAGTTCCCAAAATATAGATTTCTTCTTCCACATGGGTGCATGTCCGTTTGCGTCATTCGGAACAGATTGTTTGTCAGGACCCTTTCCAAAGATTACCTGTAAATCCTTGACCATATCAAATATATGCTCACCAGTACGGAGGACAGGCTTCTTCTGGTTATCTGGCTCACCTTTGAAATGGTTGTCTGCCTTTCATAAGATATGCTTGATCGGTAGAAATCGACGATGTCCCAGGTACACATTCTTCTTACATTTATCCAAATATATACTTTCAGTACCATCTGAATAGTGCGTGCATGCATTGTATCCCTTGTTTGTATGTCCTGAAAGGTTACTAAGAGCAGACCAATCATTCATGGTTACAAACAGCAACGCTGGTAGGTCAATTTCCTTCTGTGTGCGCATCCCACACACATACACGTGGTTTTTTCCACAACTGTAGAAGTTCATCAACTAGTGGCCTTAGGTAGACATCAATGTCGTTGTCGGGTTGCTTAGGGACTTGGATGAGCACTGGCATCATAATGAACTTCCGCTTCATGCACAACCAAGGAGGAAGGTTGTAGATACATAGAGTCATGGGCCAGGTGCTATGACTGGAGCTCTACTCCCTTAAAGGATTCATGTCGTCTATACTAAGACCAAACCATAAGTTCGTTGCGTCAGCTGCAAAGTCCTCGAACTCCCTCTCAATTTTTCTCCACTGTGACCCATTATAACCCCTCTTTCTCCGTGCTTGGTCCAACAGCTATAGCCGGACATGAAACCGGACTTCAGCAGATGGTAGTGAAGGGTTTTTGAGGTAGAGTAATTCCTATCATTCTTACAGTCACGACATGGACAACACATGAAACCATTCTGCTTGTTTGCCTCAGCCACACGAATAAATTCATGCATGCCATTAAGAAACCTGGACTTAGTCAGTCATCGTACATCCATTGCCGGCTCATGTTCACTACACAACATCAATGTGACCAAATTAATACAACTTCATCATCACATTACAACCAAAAGTAGAGCTAGCAATGACCAAATGTTATTACTGCAAATAATAGATACTTATTGTTCATACATACATCTTATAAAACAACAAACAACTATCTAAAACATGTAAATGCAACAACAAATGCGATCATAATCGCAACTAAAGTAACAATTGAGCCAACGGCATCATGATACCAAGCCTCTTAATCAATGGCATATTTTCTAATGTTTCTAAGCTTCAAGCGCATTCCATCCATCTTGTTCTTGTCATCATCGACGATATCGACAACATGCAACTCCAATCCCATCTTCTCATCTTCAGTTCTTTTCAATTTTTCTTTCAAATGATGAATTTCTTTTTCAGCTTGTGTTAATTTCTCGAGCAGAATTGCATAGTCGGTTGGAATTTCTGGTTCAACTACTTCCTATAGATAAAAACATCTACGTCAATTTGGTTGCATAATTAATTGTCATAGACATTAGATGATGTGTGAAATAGTTATAAAAGATAACGACATACCACATCTGAATCATAGACTGGACGAGGACTGACGTGGGCGGATACCATAACCATGACACTATAGAATAACTAACAATAATACACGTAAGTAAATCGTGCACTCAACTATCTAAATCCTACAAGTAATTTTTTAAAGGTTTTAAGAAGAACAAGACTCTCACCAAGGTGGTCGGTGCCGCGACGAGACGGTGCGGACGATCAACGGTGGTTAGGACGGCCGGGGATGGGAAAGCACCAAATAAACCACACCTACACATATTCAACCTAACAAGTTAATTTGAGCTCAAATTGCATATAAATCAAATAAACTCCCACATAATGATCACTCCTCCAAAACCTAGCTAAAACCCACAAATCAGATATCTTTGAGCATACCACAAGCTAATCTAGCAATGAGAGATGAAGGAGCAAAGTTGCTAACCTTTATGAGCACTTGGATAGGTGGGGTGCCTTTAAATCTTGACAAATCCTTGGCAAAATGAAGGATGAGCTTCGAGCAAGAAGAAGAACAGGGGAGAAAACAGAGAAATGATCGAGCCCCTTCGATCGGCTGCGGGCGAATCGTATATGTAGGAACTCTTTAGTACCGGCTGGTGACACCAACCGGTACTAAAGGTGCACGCGGGGCCCAAGTCTGACCAAAAGCCTGCCACGCCCCCTTTAGTACCGGCTCGTGACACGAACCGGTACTAAATATCAATCATGAGCCGGTACTAAAGGTTGCCCTGCTCCTACCCGTTCGAGCTGGCACGAACCGGGACAAATACCATCTTTAGTACCGGCTCGTAACCAGACCGGGATTAATGCTTGGGACGAAAGGTCTGTTTTCTACTAGTGTCTGAAGATGGTGATATATTTGTGAGCATTCCTTGTTCCTACTTCATTGGCTTGGGTGATAGAATGGTATTGAAGAAGGAAGGTTTCGGTAATTTTCAGTTGGCATCGTCTATTGAAGTCAATAATTTGGTGCTCATAACCTTCAAATAGCGTGGACAGGAGCTAGCTGTTGTTTTCAGCTATGTGCCACAGTGGTCGTATTGTCTCGCCATACTATCCCCCATTTTCTTTTCCCTCCCTACTATCCCACCATATTCTTTCCCGCCATACTCTGCCGCCACTTTCTTTCCCGCCATTATTTACCATCATTCTCTCCATCCACTTTCTTTCCCGCCATTCTCACCTGCCACTTTCTTTCCCGCCTTTCTCTCCCGCCAATTTTTTTCCCGCCTTTCTCTCCCGCCATCTTCTCTTGTGAACCTATATAACCACATCCGCGGTAAGGTGGATCAGCATGCCCTTCCTTTTCCTTTCGCTCCCGCCATCCTTTCGTGGAGATGTCTCATCCTCACTATCCTTTTGATCGTAGTTTTCACTCTGGTATGTCCGATCGTCTTGTCCATCTAGCTTCAATTTCAAGATAGATGATAGAGTAGTTCCATGGGAGGAACTCATTAGTAGTGACACCATAATGAATGAGTTGGCTCACTCATTAGCTAGGAGAGGGTGGCCTCCCAGGACTTTTGAGGAGATACGGAAAGAACTTCTCAGATTGCATGGCAGATGGCAAAAGCAACTGCACAAGGGTGACGCTTACCTTAGGATTGCTGTGAATAATTCAGATTTATGGTCAGCAGATAGTGAGGACGAAGACGACCTCTTCATGCCGAGCACCAAGGTGAAGACTACCGCAGTCATTTACCAGGGTAGTAATACACAGTGAAATTTACGGATTCAGGCATTTTCACCTGTCAGACATTGCCAGCTTCTCGTTATTCGTAACGAACAAATCTACATTAAAATAAACGCACACTAAAATATAACTACGTATACTAAAGAAACCTACAGTAAAATGAACTTCACTAAAATAAACTTATACTAAAATATACTTACGTACACTAAATAAACCTACACTAAAATGAACCTACACTAAAATAGCAAGCTTTCACTGAAAATGACTACACTAACTAAACTAAATAAACCTACACTATTAACACATATACACTAAAATCACTACACTAATAAAACTAACCTAAACTAATTTTACGTACATTAATAAAACTAACCTAAACTAATAAAAAAATGTATACCTTCCACGCGTGTGTGCCCTTCTTCTTCCTTTCCACCTTCTTCTTCCTCACCACTCCACCTTATCACCATTCACACCTCCACCACCCCACCATGTCTCCTCCAAACGAACAACACACTACCCCATGGCAAAAAATGAGACCGTACGGCAGGGAAGAGGGACACGATCTATTGTTTCAATGGATTGAAACGGAAAATGGGTAGAGGATGGAGGAGATCAAGGGGGGAGGGATTTTCGGTCAACAAAAACGAGAGAGAGAGGGGATGAGCAGCCACAGCGAGGAGGAAGAAGAGGGAACCGGCGTCGGGCCTTATCCAGGGGCCCTTCAGCCTCCTGGAGGCCGACGGGCCCTCTTCAGACTGCCGTGGGCTGACGACAGCCTCTTCGGCCACCCTTGGGCCGATGGGCCCTCTTTGGCCGCAACAAAGCCGACCGGTCCCCCGTCGGCCCAGCTGAGGCCGACGTGGTCATATTTTTTATTTTTTATTGATAGTGGACATACGTTTTTTGAAATTGGTACAAAAAAGTGCTAGTTTTAAAAAACAATCACTAAAGGTCTCCATCCCACGGTGCACACTACCGACCACGTAGCAGGGATTTAGTCTCGGGTCATGGCCAAGTGGAATAAAGGCTGGGGGCCTTTAGTCTCTATACATTAGTCCTGGTTGGGGAATTGGGACTGAAGCCCCTTCCCAACCGGGACTAATGCCCTATTTTCTACTAGTGGAGTATTTTTGAAAAGTCCCTCGCATATGATTAAATTTGCACTCTAGAATTTTCTATATATATGTTTTCGTAACTATATAGTACGACCGCTATTACTATATTATATGTCTTAGCGATATCTATCATGGATATGTATAAACTTCATAATTCACATAAAATATCATTTTTTGTCATAATGATGAAATTGAATTCAGCACAATGCATGAGTATTTGTTTAATGATATAAATTACAAATAAATAAATAAACAATAAAACTAATACTTAACTTCAGTTTTTTTATTAAGTATGCCAAATAAGTAATGTAAAAATATACTCTTAACACGGCAATATAGTAAGTATAAAATTTTAGTATAAAATATGTGTTAGGAGACGTAGTAGTAAATCAAAATTTTCCTACGTTCACCAAGATCTATCTATGGAGAAACCAGCAACGAGAGGGGAGAGATTGCATCTTCATACCTTTGAAGATCGCTAAGCGGAAGCGTTACAAGAACGCGGTTGATGGAGTCGTACTCGCAGCGATTCAGATCGCGGTAGATCCGATCAAGTGCCGAACGGACGGCACCTCCGCGTTCAACACACGTGCAGCCCGGTGACGTCTCCAACACCTTGATCCAGCAAGGAGGAAGGAGAGGTTGGGGAAGGGCTCCAACAGCAGCACGACGGCGTGGTGGTGGTGGAGTAGCAAGGTATTCCGACAGGGCTTCGCCTAAGCGCTGCGGAGGAGGAAGAAGAGAGGTAGGGCTTCGCCGTGAGAGAGAGAGATCAAATCTTGTCTCAAAACATCCAAAACCTCAAGTATATATAGGAGGAGGGACGTGGAGGGCTGGCTTGGCCTCTACTCCAAAGAGGAGATGGCCGGCTGAATTAAAGGGAGAGTCCACCTCCCACAAGGGAGGTGGATCTCCTCCTTTTAAATCCTTTTTGCCTTATCTCCTTATCTCCAGCCGCATGGGCCTTTAGCAAAAGTCTTGCCCAGCCCAATAAGGGCTGGCACACTTTATCTAACAGCCCATGTGGTCCTTTGGTCGTCACACCCCTCCCGGGGGTCCTCCGGCACCCTCCCGGCACTCCCGGTACATTACCGATGAGCCCGAAAACTTTCCGGTGACCAAAACTGGACTTCCTATATATCAATCTTTACCTCCGGACCATTCCGGAGCTCCTCGTGACGTCCGGGATCTCATCCGGGACTCCGAACAACCTTCGGTAATCACGTATACCTTTTCCCTATAACCCTAGCGTCATCGAACCTTAAGTGTGTAGACCCTACGGGTTCGGGAGACACGTAGACATGACCGAGACACCTCTCCGGCCAATAACCAACAGCGGGATCTGGATACCCATGTTGGCTCCCACGTACTCCACGATGATCTCATCGGATGAACCACGATGTCAGGGATTCAATCAATCCCGTATACAATTCCCTTTGTCTATCGGTATGGTACTTGCCCGAGATTCGATCGTCGGTATCGCCATACCTTGTTCAATCTCGTTACCGGCAAGTCTCTTTACTCGTTCCGTAACACATCATCCCGTGGCTAACTCCTTAGTCACATTGAGCTCATTATGATGATGTCTTACCGAGTGGGCCCAGAGATACCTCTCCGTCACACGGAGTGACAAATCCCAGTCTTGATTCGTGTCAACCCAACAGACACTTTCGGAGATACCCGTAGCGTACCTTTATAGCCACCCAGTTACGTTGTGACGTTTGGCACACCCAAAGCATTCCTACGGTATCCGGGAGTTACACAATCTCATGGTCTAAGGAAATGATACTTGACATTGAAAAGCTTTAGCATACGAACTACACGATCTTGTGCTATGCTTAGGATTGGGTCTTGTCCATCACATCATTCTCCTAATGATGTGATCCCGTTATCAACGACATCCAATGTCCATGGTCATGAAACCGTGACCATCTATTGATCAACGAGCTAGCCAACTAGAGGCTCACTAGGGACATGCGATGTTCTATGTATTCACACATGTATTACGGTTTCTGTTTAACACAATTGTAGCATGAATAATAGACAATTATCATGAACTAGGAAATACAATAATAACCATTTTATTATTGCCTCTACGGCATATTTCCAACAGTCTCCCACTTGCACTAGAGTCAATAATCTAGTTACATTGTGATGAATCGAACACCCATAGCGTTCTGGTGTTGATCATGTTTTGCTCGTGAGAGAGGTTTAGTCAACGGATCTGCGACATTCAGATCCGTATGCACTTTACAAATATCTATGTCTCCCTCCTGAATGTAATCACGGATGGAGTTGAAGCGGCGCTTGATGTGTCTTGTCTTCTTGTGAAACCTGGGCTCCTTCGCAAGGGCAATAGCTCCAGTGTTGTCATAGAGTAGAGTCATCGGGCCCGACGCATTTGGAATCACTCCTAGGTCGGTGATGAACTCCTTCATCCAGACTCCCTCCTTTGCTGCTTCCGAAGCAGCTATGTACTCCGCTTCACATGTAGATGCCGCCACGACGCTTTGCTTGCTGCTACTCTAGCTGACTGCCCCTCCATTCAAAATATACACGTATCCGGTTTGCGACTTAGAGTCGTCCGGATCTGTGTCGAAGCTAGCGTCGATGTAACCCTTTACGACGAGCTCTTCGGCACCTCCATATATGAGAAACATGTCCTTTGTCCTTTTTAGGTACTTCAGGATATTCTTGACCGCTGTCCAGTGTTCCGCTCCGGGATCACTTTGGTACCTCCCTACCAAACTTATGGCAAGGTTCACATCAGGTCTGGTACACAGCATGGCATACATGATAGAGCCTATGGCTGAAGCATAGGGGATGACACTCATCTCTTCTCTATCCTTTGCCGTGGTCGGGCATTGAGTCGTACTCAATCTCACACCTTGCAACACAGGCAAGAACCCCTTCTTGGACTGATGCATATTGAACTTCTTCAATATCTTTTCAAGGTATGTGCTTTGTGAAAGACCAATGAGGCGTTTCGATCTATCTCTATAGATCTTAATACCTAATATGTAAGCAGCTTCTCCAAGGTCCTTCATTGAAAAACACTTATTCAAGTAGGCCTTGATACTTTCCAAGAGTTCTATATTATTTCCCATTATCAGCATGTCATCCACATACAGTATAAGAAATGCTATAGAGCTCCCACTCACTTTCTTGTAAATACAAGGTTCTCCATAAACCTGTACAAACCCAAACGCTTTAATCACCTCATTAAAGCGAATGTCCCAACTCCGAGATGCTTGCACCAGCCCATAGATGGAGCGCTGGAGCTTGCATACCTTGTTAGCATCTTTAGGATCGACAAAACCTTCCGGCTGCATCATATACAGTTCTTTCTTGAGGAAGCCATTAAGGAATGCCGTTTTGACGTCCATTTGCCAGATCTCATAATCATAAAATGCGGCAACTGCTAACATGATTCGGACTGACTTTAGCATCGCTACGGGTGAGAAAGTCTCATCGTAGTGAACTCCTTGAACTTGTCGATAACCCTTAGCGACAAGCCGAGCTTTATAGGCGGTGACATTACCGTCCGCGTCAGTCTTCTTCTTAAAGATCCATTTGTTTTCAATGGCTCGCTTATCATTAGGCAAGTCCACCAAAGTCCATACTTTGTTCTCATACATGGATCCTATCTCGGATTTCATGGCCTCAAGCCATTTGTTGGAATCCGGGCCCGCCATCGCTTCTTCATAGTTCGAAGGTTCACCGTTGTCCAACAACATGATCTCTAGGACAGGATTGCCGTACCACTCTGGTGCGGAACGTGTCCTGGTGGACCTTCGAATAGCAACTTGATCTGAAGTTTCATGATCATCATCATTAACTTCCTCTCTAGCCGGTGTAGGCTCCACAGAAACAACTTCCTGTGCTGCGCTACTCTCCGGTTCGAGTGGAGGTACAATTTCCTCATCAAGTTCTATTTTCCTCCCACTTACTTCTTTCGAGAGAAACTCTTTCTCGAGAAAGGATCCATTCTTGGCAACAAAGACTTTGCCTTCGGATCGTAGGTAGAAGGTATACCCAATAGTCTCCTTGGGATATCCTATGAAGACGCACTTTTCCGCTTTGGGTTCGAGCTTCTCAGGTTGAAGTTTCTTCACATAAGCATCGCATCCCCAAACTTTTAGAAACGACAGCTTAGGTTTCTTTCCAAACCACAATTCATACGGTGTCGTCTCAACGGATTTAGACGGTGCCCTATTTAAAGCGAATGCGGCAGTCTCTAATGCATATCCCCAAAATGATAGCGGTAAGTCGGTAAGAGACATCATAGATCGCACCATATCCAATAGAGTGCGATTACGACGTTCAGACACACCATTTCGCTGGGGTGTGCCGGGCGGCGTGAGTTGTGAAACAATTCCACATTTCCTAAGGTGCGTGCCAAACTCGTGACTTAAATATTCTCCGCCACGATCAGATCGTAGGCATTTTATTTTCCTGTCACGTTGATTCTCGACCTCACTCTGAAATTCCTTGAACCTTTCAAAAGTTTCAGACTTGTGTTTCATTAAGTAGACATAACCATATCTACTCAAGTCATCAGTGAGGGTGAGAACATAACGGTAGCCACCGCGAGCCTCGACGCTCATTGGACCGCATACATCGGTATGTATTATTTCCAACAAGTCAGTTGCTCGCTCCATTGTTCCGGAGAACGGAGTCTTGGTCATCTTGCCCATGAGGCATGGTTCGCATGTGTCAAATGATTCGAAATCAAGTGACTCCAAAATTCCATCAGCATGGAGCTTCTTCATGCGTTTGACACCAATATGGCCAAGACGGCAGTGCCACATGTAAGTGGGACTATCGTTATCAACTTTACACTTTTTGGTACTCACACTATGGACATGTGTAACATCACGTTCGAGATTCATCAAAAATAAACCATTGACCAGCGGGGCATGAGCATAAAACATTTCTCTCATATAAATAGAACAACCATTATTCTCGGATTTAAATGAGTAGCCATCTCGCATCAAGCGAGATCCAGATACAATGTTCATGCTCAAAGCTGGTACTAAATAACAATTATTAAGGTTTAAAACTAATCCCGAAGGTAGATGTAGAGGTAACGTGCCGACGGTGATCACATCGACCTTGGAACCATTCCCGACACGCATCGTCACCTCATCCTTGGCCAGCCTCCGCTTATTCCGCAGCTCCTGCTTGGAGTTACAAATGTGAGCAACTGCACCGGTATCAAATACCCAGGAGCTACTACGAGCGCTGGTCAAGTACACATCAATAACAAGTATATCACATATACCTTTAATGTTGCCGTCCTTCTTATCCGCTAAATACTTGGGGCAGTTCCGCTTCCAGTGACCGGTACCCTTGCAATAAAAGCACTCAGTCTCAGGCTTGGGTCCATTTTTCTTCTTCTTCCCGGCAACTTGCTTACCGGGCGCGGCAACAGCTTTGCCGTCCTTCTTGAAGTTCTTCTTACCCTTGCCTTTCTTGAAACTAGTGGTCTTATTCACCATCAACACTTGATGCTCCTTTTTGATCTCGACCTCCGCTGATTTCAGCATCGAGTACAACTCAGGAATGGACTTCTCCATACCTTGCATGTTGTAGTTCATCACAAAGCTCTTGAAGCTAGGTGGAAGCGACTGGAGGATTCTGTCAATGACCGAGTCATCCGGGATATTAACCCCCAGCTGAGTCAAGCGGCTGTGTAGCCCAGACATCTTGAGGATGTGCTCACTGACAGAACTATGCTCCTCCATCTTACAGCTGAAGAACTTGTCGGAGACATCATATCTCTCGACCCGGGCATGAGCTTGAAAAACCAGTTTCAGCTCCTGGAACATCTCATATGCTCCGTGTTGCTCAAAACGCTTTTGGAGCCCCGGTTCAAGACTGTAAAGCATGCCGCATTGAACAAGGGAGTAATCATCGCAGCGTGATTGCCAAGTGTTCATAACATCTTGTTCCGCTGGGAGAACGGGTGCGTCACCTAGCGGTGCATCTAGGACATACAATCTCTTGGAAGCTATGAGGATGATCCTCAAGCTACGGACCCAGTCCGCATAGTTGCTTCCATCATCTTTCAGCTTGGTTTTCTCTAGGAACGCGTTGAAATTGAGGGTGACATTCGCGTTGGCCATTGGATCTACATCATAGATTGTAAAGACAATTTTAGACTAAGTTCATGATAATTAAGTTCATTTAATCAAATTAATGAACTCCCACTTAGACAGACATCTCTCTAGTCTTCCAAGTGATACATGATCCATGTCAACTAGCCCGTGTCCGATCATCACGTGAGACGGACTAGTCATCCATGGTGAACATCTTCATGTTGATCGTATCTTCTATACGACTCATGTTCGACCTTTCGGTCTTCCGTGTTCCGAGGCCATGTCTGTACATGCTAGGCTCGTCAAGTCAACCTAAGTGTTTCGCGTGTGTAAATCTGGCTTACACCCGTTGTATGCGAACGTTAGAACCTATCACACCCGATCATCACGTGGTGCTTCGGAACAACGATCCTTAGCAACGGTGCACAGTTAGGGTGAACACTTCTCTTGAAATTTTATTGAGAGATCATCTTATTTACTACCGTCGTTCTAAGCAAATAAGATGTAAACATGATAAACATCACATGCAATCAATATAGTGACATGATATGGCCAATATCATTTTGCTCCTATGATCTCCATCTTCGGGGCACCATGATCATCACTGTCACCGGCACGACACCATGATCTCCATCATCATGATCTCCATCATTGTGTCTTCATGAAGTTGTCTCGCCAACTATTACTTCTACTACTATGGCTAACGCTTAGCAATAAAGTAAAGTAATTACATGGCGTTTATGATTGACACGCAGGTCATACAATAAATAAGACAACTCCT
Organism: Hordeum marinum; assembly: GCA_022496015.1. NCBI lineage: Eukaryota > Viridiplantae > Streptophyta > Magnoliopsida > Poales > Poaceae > Hordeum > Hordeum marinum. The sequence goes on from CM039673.1 coordinate 7,338,554, forward strand.
ATGGCTCCTGCCGGTTGACATAATCATCGACATGCAAGTCGTGAATCCTATTACAAGAACATGATCAATTCATACATCACAATGCATCACATCACATCCTTTGGCCATATCACATCACAAGGCACATGCTGCAAAAACAAGTTAGACGTCCTCTAATTTGTAGTTGCAAGTTTTTACGTGGCTGCTATAGGTTACTAGCAAGAACGTTTCTTACCTACGTCAACACCACAACGTGATTTGCCAATTGCTATTTACCCTTCATAAGGACCCTTTTCATCGAATCCGATCGGACTAAGGTAGGAGAGACAGACACCCGCTAGCCACCTTATGCATCTAGTGCATGTCAGGCGGTGGAACCGGTCTCACGTAAGCGTACGTGTAAAGTTGGTCCGGGCCGCTTCATCCCACAATACCGCCGAATCAAGATAAGACTAGTAGCGGCAAGCAAATTAACAAACTCGACGCCCACAACTGCTTTGTGTTCTACTCGTGCATAGATTCTACGCATAGACCTAGCTCATGATGCCACTGTTGGGAGACGTAGTAGTAAATCAAAAATTTCCTACGTTCACCAAGATCTATCTATGGAGAAACCAGCAACGAGAGGGGAGAGATTGCATCTTCATACCTTTGAAGATCGCTAAGCGGAAGCGTTACAAGAACGCAGTTGATGGAGTCGTACTCGCAGCGATTCAGATCGCGGTAGATCCGATCAAGTGCCGAACGGACGGCACCTCCGCGTTCAACACACGTGCAGCCCGGTGACGTCTCCAACACCTTGATCCAGCAAGGAGGAAGGAGAGGTTGGGGAAGGGCTCCAACAGCAGCACGACGGCGTGGTGGTGGTGGAGTAGCAAGGTATTCCGACAGGGCTTCGCCTAAGTGCTGCGGAGGAGGAAGAAGAGAGGTAGGGCTTCGCCGTGAGAGAGAGAGATCAAATCTTGTCTCAAAACATCCAAAACCTCAAGTATATATAGGAGGAGGGACGTGGAGGGCTGGTTTGGCCTCTACTCCAAAGAGGAGATGGCCGGCTGAATTAAAGGGAGAGTCCACCTCCCACAAGGGAGGTGGATCTCCTCCTTTTAAATCCTTTTTGCCTTATCTCCTTATCTCCAGCCGCATGGGCCTTTAGCAAAAGTCTTGCCCAGCCCAATAAGGGCTGGCACACTTTATCTAACAGCCCATGTGGTCCTTTGGTCGTCACACCCCTCCCGGGGGTCCTCCGGCACCCTCCCGGCACTCCCGGTACATTACCGATGAGCCCGAAAACTTTCCGGTGACCAAAACTGGACTTCCTATATATCAATCTTTACCTCCGGACCATTCCGGAGCTCCTCGTGACGTCCGGGATCTCATCCGGGACTCCGAACAACCTTCGGTAATCACGTATACCTTTTCCCTATAACCCTAGCGTCATCGAACCTTAAGTGTGTAGACCCTACGGGTTCGGGAGACACGTAGACATGACCGAGACACCTCTCCGGCCAATAACCAACAGCGGGATCTGGATACCCATGTTGGCTCCCACGTACTCCACGATGATCTCATCGGATGAACCACGATGTCAGGGATTCAATCAATCCCGTATACAATTCCCTTTGTCTATCGGTATGGTACTTGCCCGAGATTCGATCGTCGGTATCGCCATACCTTGTTCAATCTCGTTACCGGCAAGTCTCTTTACTCGTTCCGTAACACATCATCCCGTGGCTAACTCCTTAGTCACATTGAGCTCATTATGATGATGTCTTACCGAGTGGGCCCAGAGATACCTCTCCGTCACACGGAGTGACAAATCCCAGTCTTGATTCGTGTCAACCCAACAGACACTTTCGGAGATACCCGTAGCGTACCTTTATAGCCACCCAGTTACGTTGTGACGTTTGGCACACCCAAAGCATTCCTACGGTATCCGGGAGTTACACAATCTCATGGTCTAAGGAAATGATACTTGACATTGAAAAGCTTTAGCATACGAACTACACGATCTTGTGCTATGCTTAGGATTGGGTCTTGTCCATCACATCATTCTCCTAATGATGTGATCCCGTTATCAACGACATCCAATGTCCATGGTCATGAAACCGTGACCATCTATTGATCAACGAGCTAGCCAACTAGAGGCTCACTAGGGACATGCGATGTTCTATGTATTCACACATGTATTACGGTTTCTGTTTAACACAATTGTAGCATGAATAATAGACAATTATCATGAACTAGGAAATACAATAATAACCATTTTATTATTGCCTCTACGGCATATTTCCAACAATATGCACATATATATCAAGAGGTGGTGTCACTTAAAGGTCTAGATTCACAAGCTAATGAAACTGTAGGCAAGGGATACGACATTGCTTAGTGGGCCTCGCCGCCCATGGACGGACGGCAAATGACTAGTGGCCATATACGTTAACTACGGTCATGCCCCCATCGCACGGCCATCCACACATGCCTTTCTGCGGTGCTGCCACCTCAACGGATAAACCTGCCTCGTTGTCATCCGGCACGCATAAATCAGATATTGAGTACCATTGTCCTTACTTATGTTGAGATATTGATTCCTCCACACTAGTTTGCTTCTCACACAGAGTCACCGGCCGGAGCGAAGATGGGAAAGGTGCATGACATTGTCCTATGTATATAGAGTTTAGGTCTAGGTTGACAATGAGTAGTGCCTATGTGGTGTATGACAAATCATTCCAATATTAGGAAAATTATTCATGAATTTAAAACATTTTCCCAAATTTTAAATAAATATTCATAAATATTATCAATTAGTGGATATTTAAAAATTAAGAAAAACAAATATGGTAAAATGGAAATGGAAAAACAAAAACAAAAAAATGAAAGAAAACCGATCAAGGAAATAAGAAAAGGAAGAAAACCGTTAAAGAGAGAAAAGAAAAGAAAGAAACTGAACTAACCGTCCCAAACCAGAAGGATCGTTCTAAATGGTCGGCGCAATAGAGTATGTGGGATCGTGTGTTTGCTCTACCGCCTCCGCGGCATGCGTGAAATAGGAATTTACAAAATAACCTTTTAGATAAAGATATAAAGTTAGCTCCACAAGTGAAAAACGACACAGTAAAATGTGGGTTGCCCTTGGAAATTCCCTTTACTTCCTGGTGTATATGGACCCAATATGGGGAAAATAATAATTTTAAAAAGGTCAAAATGTTTACAAGCTTTTTGAAGTAAATATGACTTTCCTTTGCACTAATATTTAAACTTGACATCGGGGCAAAAAAAAATCTATATTCAAGTACTATTCACACTATTCTGGCTTTTTTTTGTTTTGTTTTGTCCTGAAGTCAGCAGGGTTTTTTTCGTGGATTTTTTTACAAGTACTATGGAATGTTAAGGTTATTTCAAAAATATTCTCAGAATTTATGGCTTTTTATTTAATTACTATATTTTTCATATATAGTTTATGTACATCCAGGAAACCAAACTTTCATGTTGTTTTACCCTCTCTACTAAGAACTATTATGTCATTCGTACTCTTTTTCTTGGTCATATATATGCAGACTACTACCGGACCGACGAGCTGATGATTGAGAGCTTAATTGCCACCTTTCGAAATCAGTACATCGATGGATACTCCTTGATAGGTTACTTTATTTGCAATATATATGGTATTGAAGGATGAAATACCTTTACTATTTTGATAGGAGTGCGCTCCAACCTTGACCCTGATAGGAGTACGCTCCCTCGCACGCTGCCCATCTATATATGACGGTTGGACGTGCTCAGTAGGACCAAGACACATGTCATCCATACTTTCTTCCATTCCACGGACTAAAATCTACCGATTTTTTTTTTTTTGCGTTTATCAGCACGTCACTTTTGTGAACACTGGAAGATTTATTCTTTTTCCCCTATCATTCAATCTTTGAACAAGTTTGTTTTTGGTCCTTTTCGCCGGCACTATGTGGCGAGTGGGATATCCATTTTCATTTTCTCCGCGTTGTCTATGTCTTAATATTATACAACGTGTCATCAGCTCTACTAGTGCTCTAGGCACCTGGCCCTCGAGCATGGATTTGTGCTCAAAGGCCTAACGGTGCCATGGCTTAATTTTAACAATTAGGCCAACTTTTCCTCATTTCAAGAAAGTTCCCCATGCCTTTTGACAATGGAAGCGTTCTTAGACAGACCTTGAACGGCATGAACTATATACTATCATCCCATCGTTGCAAAAGGAAGAGAGCACTCTCGTGAAGCCAGATGACATATGATCCATTTAGGATTGTTGGAGATACATCTTTAAATTAGGGGAGTGGCTGGCTGGAGTAGTATATATCTTAGTTGGACGGGCTAATTGTTACCCACCCGATCTCATCTTGAAACTATGCACCACACGTACGCATGTGCACATCGATGGGCACACAGCAAAAGTAGAGGTGGGGCCGTGGAGAGGGAGATGTGACAAGAGGACAAGCGAGAGGCGCTCGTGCAACTCTGATTTGATTGATTGATTGGCCAGCCAGCCACATGCAGTAGCACCTCTTCATGTACACTGCATCCAAAACCAAAAACAAAGATCCAACGCACGAATATGAAAAGCAGCAGAAATGTGTACTAGTGGTTACCTTGATGTGCACCTCTATCGTCAACACAAGAATCACCTTAGAACGAACGGTACAAGTTAGAAGTAGATGAAGAGGCATTCCCCGCTCGTGTGCACGTCTCGTATGTGCATTTATTCGTTCTTTCCTGCTAGCTTCATTGATGATATATATAGAGGTGCAACAGCGGCCGGATCTGGACGCGCACGGCTGGATCGGATCGGATAGATATGGGTATGGATATGGATATGCACACGCACGCGCACCGGCGACGCCAACACCTACGCGCTGCAGCCTGCTTATTACCTGTACACAACAAATGCCCATCCATCAATGTGCCGCACGCGCGCACGTCGCCGTCGACCCTGTCTAGATGCTCGTTGATCGGCAAGGAAGAAGGGGCCACACATACATAAACTGATGCAGCAATGAGCGTCTATGCATGGACCATGCATGGCTCCATGCCCATCACCTACCTATAGCTAGGTCCATCCATCCATGCGTTCCTTAGCCCCAACACAGTACACCGAGCTAGTATAGCTTAGCTAGAACATCATCTACATCTACATATACAGTCGGATATATCGACTCCGGAGCCTATACGTTCGCATAGTTACAGGTCAATCATTAAATCGTTGTGTCCATAGACATGTATCTAATACCCTAAATCTATAATAATGCATGCAACGTGAAACAAAGTAAGTACAAACATACTTAAAACAAACCACATATCCACATAATCCGGACCACAAAAGCATCACAGTTCATGTTCTAATCTACAATTACTGAAAACACAAAGAGAAATGGAGAGGACCGAGCATCTTCATCGCTACCTTGCCGGTCCTTCGGCCTTCCGGTCACCAGAGCGGTTGTAGCCCCCGTGTGGTGATGATGCTTGGAGCAGAGTGCTCGAGAGCATTACAACCGGACCCTTCATACATGCCTTAATGTCCGGGCAGGCCGCCCGATCATGGACAGGTCACGAAATTTTGACACAGATGGGCGTCCTGAACGGGTCTCATGCCGTGACAAGCACCCTCATATTCAAGCCAAATATGAGGCAGATATGGAGGCGTCCGGACACGCCCATTACGTCGGACCCGACAGCTCGATCCCACCACAAATTGCACCAAATCCACCCCCAAAGATGACGGACCCGTTTTCACTTTCCTCTCTTCTTCCTCCTCCACGCCGTCCGTTCGTCTTGCAGCTCCGTCGCGCCGCGTGCTCCGGAGCTCTCCCGTCCTTGCCGTTGTGGGACGTCGTCGCCGTCCGGAATCCACCGCGGTACATCCGGCAACTCACTGAGGTTTCACCTTACGCTTGATGTGTTTGACACAATGTCTAGCCGGCTTTTTTGTGATTTTATTAAGGAATGGATTCCGATGCTTCGTACGACGAGGAGTATGGACCGAGCTTGATCAAATGATTCAAGATGAGTTCTTGGATTCCTCGATTTTGGACGAAAAATTGGACATGACCATGCAAGAGGAAATTGACCGGCAAGTGGAGCTTTTTATGTAAACACTATTTATGTTCCGTACTAACATTTGTTATTTACGTGCGACAATAGTTTGTATGATCGACGTGCATTGTTTTGCATGGATTTGAGAGTCCGGATTTAAGAGGGTCGTATGGATGTGTCTGCGGGCATGCCCGGGAGCATCCGCGGACCTATGGGGGGCGGATATCCCAGCCCCGGCTGTAGATGCTCCGAGAGAGCCAACTGTGGAGAAGATAGAAAAATTGTTGGCAATCAAAGCATCAAGAGGATTCCATGATATGCTCAGTTCAGTTAATTACGCGCACTGGCAATGAAAGAACTATCCAGAAGATTTGCGTCGGCAGTACCAAGTTCACACCAAAGAAGCCATCATCATATTTGAAGCGGTAGCATCAAAGAATTTGTGCATTTGGAATGCTATGTTTGGCACGTCTGGTTCTAACAATAACATAAATGTGCTTCAACGATCTTGTTTGTTCAAGAGACTTTGTGATGGGAAAGCTTCGCCATGCAACTACACTATCAATGAGCACAACTGCAACATGAATTACGATCTCGCCGATGGTCTCTATTTATCCTTTATAGGCGGAATTTGTGAAGACTATATCGGATCCTCATGGTAGGAAACAATGTACTTTTGCACAAGTGCAAGAAGGTGGTAGGAAGTATGTTGAGAGAACATTCGGGGTGTTCCAAGCTCGATGGGTGTACTGTTTGTGTGTGATGAGGTATGTATGTGCCTATATGAATTTGAGTTTTCAATAGCGGGGGTCGCGACTCCAAATTAATTCATTTGAGGGCCGGTCCTGCGCTGTCCGCGGCGTTCCGGTGCGTTGCGTACGTATGTATAGGGTCAGGATATGCCAACTGCGGTTGTAGATGATGTAGCCTGGTCGCAAATGTCAGACAGTACAACGCCACCCACACACACTATGCATATGCTCTGTTTGAGTTCTGTTGTGCCTTGAGCTATCCATCTCCTGCTTGCATGCCGGCCGCCTTCATTGGCCCCAACAACAGCACCTCCGTAGGACGGCCTGTGCCCACACGCGCACGCGTGGGCACGGTCAGCAGCAGCCAGATCCAGAGGCAGATCTTCTTGTACTACTACTACTATACTCTGCATAGAGAGAGCGCGTCGTCTCCATGCTCCATTGCGCTGTAGCTTCACGAGCCAACCACGACGATGCAACATTCAGTGTTTTATATTCTTGCTTCAAACATGAGTGCCCGGACAGTAGGAGAGGAGTGTGTGTCACAATCCACCCATGATTTCGCTTCTCGGGTCAAAAGGAAGAGATGGACGCACGGACGGACAGATGCAGTTCGTACTACACTAAAAGGAGTCGAGGAAGGACATGGAGTTTCTACGGCGACGAACAAATGCTCCCGATGTGAACAGTAAAATAAATAAATAACATTCGAAAAATTCTGAACTTTTTGTATGGCATACTTTCACAAAAGTTTGTTGTGCATGCAAAAATTCATCTCAAAATCACGTTGGTGAAATGCGTGGTAAAAAAGGTAAAATTGATGCTCTCAGATGTTACTTACAAAAGCATTTTGTAGCATTGATTTTGTCTTTTTACCACACCTTCCACCAATGTGATTTTGCAATGAAATTTTACATGCACAACAAACATTTATGAAAATATGTCACAAAAAAAGTTTTTTTAATGTTTTTTGAATTGTTTTAATTTTAGTGTTCACACTGGGAGCATTTGCTCCTGGGTGTAGAAAGGCACTTTCGGTCAAGGAATACCCCAGCCCGTCACGCGGTAGGGCCCAACTAGACCAGATCATTGGCCGGGCCGGGTCGGGTTTGGGCCGGGATTTGCAAAGCCCGAAAAAAAAATCTCAAGCCCAAACCCGGCCCGAAGCCCTAAATGCACTATTTTTTCAAGCCCAAGCCCGGCCCAAAGTCCGACCCAAAGCCTGAAAGCCCGGCCCGAATGCTCTTTTTTATTGTTCATGCGTGTAAGCCCGGCCCGAAGCCTGAAAGTCCGGGCTGAATGCTCTTTTTATTGTTCGCGCACGTAAGCCTGGCCAGAAGCCTGAAAGCCCGACCCGAAATCCTTGTAAAGAGAAGCCCGAGCCTGGCCCGAACTGTCTTTCGGGCTTGAAAATGAAGCCTGAGCCCAGCCCAAATGCCAAGCCCGAAGCCCGATTGTTTTGGACCGGGTTGTCCATGCCTAGGTTTAGGTCCAACGTGGTTTTATTTATTTACGTACGATACATGTTCAAATTTTGTGTTTTAGCCTTTTGTGCTAATAAAATCCAGAATTGACCTTGTTTTAAAAAAATATTGATTATAATCTTTTTTGGTCATGCCGACATTCCTGTCGTCTGGATTGCATGAAAGACGTCATGATCCCTGGCTTCTGCTCCGTGTCCCGCATAACCGACTAACCCGTTGACCTGTTGACGTGGCAAAGGACCAGACACCAATCACCCTGACGTCTGGTCCTGGTAAACGACCAAACGCCAGTGACCTTGGCGTCTAGATAACGTGGCCCATACTATAAAAAAGTTGTTGTGTGATTTGCTAGGACCAGACGCCAAAGTCCCTCGCGTTTGGTCACCTACCAAGACCAGATGCCAGGCACGTCTGGTCCTTTGCCACGTCAGCTAGGCAACGGGTCAACACGTCGTGCGGGCCAAGGACAAGACGCCATGGACCATGGTGTCTCTGTGTAACCCAGACGCCAGGGTTGTTGCCATGACAAAAGCAGGCCAGCTTTAATATTTTTTTGAAAACAAGGTCAATTCCATATTTTGTTAGAGCATCCACAGCCGAACCGGGCATGTCCCCTATTTATCCGTCCGCGCAGCCACATTCCTCATTTCCTTCCTCATATGTCCGATCACTTACACGTGATTGATGTAAAGGAAGAGAGAGAAAGAAAAGAATGAATAACAGCTCACTGGCGCCAACGTGGAATGTGCCGCCAATGCAACACAACGACTCCCTTTGTAATATTTTCTTGTGCAATGCATTTGGTTGATCGGATCGCATCGATCCACAGCTCACTGGCAAATCTCCAGCCAAGATCAATTACAAATGATTTGCTTTTCCGTCGGGATATTTTTTACCGGAGGATGGACGATCACCCGTATATACAATCCGGATGAACTACTTTTATGCAAAAAAGCCTCATGAAGCTTATTTAAGACGCTACTTCTCATATTCAAATCATAGCGGGTAAAAACTTGGCCATAAATGTTTCTAGCATATAAAATATAAATAAATCCAAAACACTGTCATTTCCCGCAAACGCAGAATTTATGTACGTTGTAAAATATTACTACTGTTTAATATTTTTTCATGGTATTATGTCAGTACTTCGGTTTTCAACCAAAGGTTGAAAACTGCCATGAATTTACCAGCATTTTACGTGTTACCTGAATATTGATTTTACACTAGAAAAAAGAATCACATATCTCTTCAGTATTCAAAGTAACAAACTATTTTTTTTTGGTTTGTGAAGGGCTAAGATCACCCATGCAGAAAAATAAATAAAATTCAAATTTTTCGGGAAGCGGTTTTTTTCCCCTCATGCATCCAACTGCGGTGTTGTGTGAGCATAGCTCGATGCCTGCCTCTGGGCCTCCATCTCGACATTGCAAACTTTTTTACAGCCCATTAGCCTGTAGAAGCAGCTGTTTGGAAGTCGTTCATGTAGACAAGGAGATGCCGACGTCCGCGATCTGAGATGCAAATCGTTGTTCCGGAGAAGGAAACACCGGGAAGGGCACGTAGAAGCCCCGAAGAAAAGGAAAGCTACCTGAATCTGGACGGATCTACCGGAAACCTAATCCGACAGGATCCGGGACGACCCGTCGTAACACAACTGACACACCCTTCACCTAGGAACACATCAACCGAACGAGGAAAACATCATTCTATGGATGATGGTGACGTTTGAGGTCCCTAACCAAGACCCCCCGTCGCCCTGGGTCCCTTCGTGAAGCCTACTGATTCGATGACCAGGCTTCTGTCGGGGTGCATGGCGGTAGGGTATACCATCCTACCGCTGAGGCCCCTATGGGTAGAAAACGTATACATATCAGCATGACACACTCCTACCGTGAAACAGGCTGGCGGTAGGTAGTACACCGATACCGTCGAGGTGTCCAGTTGTAGGTGTGTATAAGCATTGTATCATATATTTAGAAAATTCTTACGGTAGGGCGTGCACCCCTACCGTCAGGGGCCTTGGTGGTAGGCTGGTATACCCTATCATCATGGACCTCGAAGATAGGAAAAGGGTCAAATCCTGTTTTTTTTTTCAAATTAGGGTCAGATCTGGCTCAACTTTCGTAAAAGGGTCAGAACACAAAAAATAGCCATACAGGAGAGAGCACTATTATTGGACGCATAACAAAGTAGAAGCATTTTCACATTGTATTTTTGGATATAGATATTTTCTTTCATACATTTGGTCAAGCTTAGCAAAGCTCGCTAACACACTATATTTTGATGTCGATGGAATATCAACTAAACACAGGAGCAGTACAACTTCGTATAAGATTATTATAGTGTGATTTTAGTGTTCAACAAGCATGTACACTGATTCATTTTTAGGCCGAGGCATATATTTAGGTTTACGAATCCTATTGACCGACATCATTGTCACATAAGGGTCACTGTCCTGATAACCCAATCATGACTTCATCATTGTAGATGAATTGACATGTACCTTTCAAAATCAACGCGTTGATGCATACCAGTATTCATATATATTGTTTGTGATAAAGACAATTTATCTGTTGCTTTAATTGCAATCTATTTGGTATTTAAGGATGAAATGCCTATAGGAGTACTTAGATAGGGATGGCGGCTCTATCTTGACCATGATGTTCAAATGCCGCACTTGATGCTAGCTATCTTCAATGATTTCTTTAGCGCAGTCTAGTGACAAAGCCTCTATATATCGACATGTCACTTGTTGTGAATAGTCAGGTGATCTTGTTATTTTGCTCCTGTCACATGATCGTCAAACATGTTTGTGTTTTGTTGTTTTGCCAGTCGTACTATGTGGTGAGTGGGATGTCCATTTCCATTCCTCCAGGATTCAGGGGAAATCATATGTCCGTTGGGAGAAAATGTACGTTTGTTTGTTGTGGGTCCTAGTTGTTTTAAAATCGTTTGGAATCTGGATTCCTACATCAAACAGTACTGTAGTATGTTATACAACTAGTCTTCATTCTTCAATCGAGAAGGAAAACTTGTGGTCCACGTCAGTCTCCCAAGAGCGTGTTGCCTAGGAATTAAACCGCTCCTGCTCCCCAGCTAGCAGTGATAGGCTAGGACTCAAGGGTTGTTTGGTTTTACATGTAGCAATGCGACACTTTGTCATAAAATGTTGTCCCACTAGCGTAAGGTTAATTAGTTATTCAAAATGAGAGTCATATCTAAGGGAATTTTATCACACCATTTATGTGTATACGATGTGAGACCTTAGTCTGGCTTGCCTAAGGTGTTGCTTGAACCAAATACACACTTAAGTTGGTCAAACATGCTAATACTATTAGGTGTGACAATCTTTAACAAACTTAGTCTCATACCTAACAACCCATTAATTGGGAGGTCGGTACCGAGATTTCAGTCCCTCAAATCCTCGATGATGGACATACGACGTGGCTCATGGCGCAACCCAATTCAGTCGCTGACCGTGCTATCTTACAACTAATTTAAAGACATGTTAGATGTACATGTAGCAATAACACGGCCAAAAGCGACGACGACCACACTAGCTAGCGAGGCGTGAAACTAGGAGTGACCGTGCAATCCTAGTGTTGGATATGTCTTCTGTATCTGAAAAAGATAAGAAGACCAAGATGACGACACAAATGCACCAGATACATGCATACAAGCCACATGATTTCGTGCTTTTTGTGCTATCGAAAGATACGTCTCCGTGCATGGAGGCGGATCAGCAGTTCGTGTCCATTTCCCAGTCACACGTGCACCTGGACCTCTCAGGTTGACCAAAGCCAGCACCAAGAGATCAGCCTCTCTAGAACCCATCATTACATAATCATCGTGTATTCATGGTTCGTCGTTGTACGAGTTACAGTGTGATGTGACACTGAGTTGGATGTGTCTACGTGGGATACTTGCACCCTCAACTTTTTCAGGTCCATTTCCGCTAGATGCTAAATGTCACTATGCATGGTTCATTTATTCGGTGATAGCACTATACTACACATGACTTGGCTAAATGAAGACACGGTGCAAAACTTACATATTATCGACCGCGAAAGATTATGAATATGATTAGCAATTGCTTAATATAGGACTTAACAATAAGTTGTGAGACTTTTTTTTCGAGATTGACGGGGGCGGGGGGGGGGGGGGGGGGGGGGCAAAAGCCCCACCGCTTCTTATATTCCAACTCGAAGGTGACTTGGCAGTCGGTATAAATACATGAAGCGCACACGAGACGCAAAAGAAAATTACAGAGAGGGGCCAAGAGGATAGCCCAACATTAGAGAGAGACAGAAAGAAGCGAAAGGGAAGGCTGGTTACAGCAACCAAGCCAAAACCCCTAGAGGCCGACACCCCCAGAGCGAGCTCCACTGAGCAGCTCTGCCCACTATTAACAAAGAACCACATTAAGGCCTAGGGAGAAAATAAATCAGGCACCAAAACAGCACTTCACAGGGGTCATCATTGACACGAACGAAAGGCATCGAATAGCCGAGTTCGCGCGGCGACACCCGTGTGCCGCCGGAGAAGCAAAGGTGTTGCGCCACCAAGACCGAAAGGCGCGACACCAATGTACCGCCACCAAGGTCGAAGGGCAACGTGCCGCCGAGGCCACCCCAAGACGTCCATGCAAATGTCGCCTGGCCTCCAGGAAACACAGCCCTGTCATAAAGGAGACACCATAGTAGAGGCATACAAAGAAGCATCCGTGGCTCGAACGAAGGGCGTCGAATAGCCGAGTTCGAGTGACGGCACCGGTGTGCCGCCAGCGAAGCCGAAAGGCAACGCACCACCAAGACCGAAGGGCGCAGTACTCGATGTACTACCGCCGAGGTCGAAGAGCAGCATGCCGCCAAGGCCACCGCAGGATGAACATGCAAGCTCCACCGGAGTCGCCAAGACAAAGGACGGTCAGGGGTCAAAGCCAATGTTGAAATGAGAGCAGCAAGAGACGAGTCCACCCGAAGCAAAAGATCCAAGACGATACCTCCAAGGAGGAAACGACGTAGAGATGTCGACACCATCCGACCCAAGGAACCCGGGTCCGAGATTTCTCCTGGGATCTGGGAGCTGAGGGAGGGAGACAAGGCCAAAAATCGACGCCTTCAGGAAGGGAAATGGCGCCTGCAGGCATCACCGTCGATGAAGGTCCCCCCTGGCCGTGCCTCCCCCACCTCGCACCGGAGCAAGTCAGCCACCCACCACCAAAGCCCACCACTAGCCGAGCAACATGAGCCAAAGAAGGAGCAGGACGACGGGCCACCGCATGCAGGACAAGGTGAGGTCGAAGGGCACCCCGACCACGCGCATCACAACGCCACCAAGCCGCACGGGATCTCGGGGCCGCCACCCCAACCTCCACCGAGAGGATCCACCGCCCGGAGTCACAGCCCCACCATGGTGCCGACCGACCCCGAGCAAGACAGCACCCCAGCCAGACGACGCCACCAGTGATGGGAGCGCGTGCTCCAACCCACACACGACACGCCACCACCACCCTCCAGGGCCGTCGAACGAACCCCCGGTGCCACCAACCACCACCACTGACCGGATCTGGGCAGGAGACCCCAGATCCGCCGCCACCATGTGCCCAGCCCATTCCCAGGCGAGCAGCAGGGCAACGGGATCAAGGCAACGCCGGCCGGGCCACCATGACGCCGGAGGGAGAGCGTAGAGGCTGGGAGTGGGTCACAGCCCCGCCCCATGGAGATGCGGGCAGCCCCGCTCTGCCCTGCATCTGACAGGGAGGGAGACCACCCCGCCGCCGCTCACGTCGCGAGGCCTTTGCCCCGGCGCCGCCTGCTGGCGGCGACGAGGGGAGGAGGGGGCGGGAGGAGGGGTTGCTGGCCGGCGGCGGGAAGGGCTCACCCGGGTCGCCCGCAGGGGGAGCAACACGGGGAGAGGGGGGGGGGGGATTCCCAAGACATACCAGGTTGACGAGCCAATAAGTTGTGAGACTAATAGGTATATCAAGAAGTTGTCCGCACATGTGTGCATGCCGCTGCCCTTGTGTACTTTTACAGTTTAACCAACATCGACACTTATTTCTGTTTGGTCCAAGTTCATTTTACGATTCTATTAAGCGACGTCTCTATCACATATGCGTCTTTGTCACACGATGGAGAACTCAATCATGACTTGATCATTTGAATGCTGAATTGGCACGTACCTTTCAAAATCAATGCGTTGATGCGTACTGGTAGTACTATATATACTTCGTTTGCGACAAGGACAATTTCTATGTTGCTTTATTTAAAGTCTATTTGGTATTTAATCATGAAATACCTATAGGAGTACATAGATAGGAACGGCGCCTCTACTTTGACCATGGTACTGGAGATGGAGGACAGGGGTACAAATCATCTCAGATGCTTGGGATTTTTGTTTTTCGCTTGGGATTTTGCCTTTTTTGCATAGTCTACAAATTATCTCCGATGCTGCAAATATATTTTTGGCCCATCGCAGACGCTGCTATTGTATTTTTTATTTGGGGGGGGGGGGGGGGGGGGGGGGGGATTGGAGTAGTACTGGAGATGGAGAAAAGGGGTACAGATGATTTGGTTAGTGAAATCTACCACTACAGGATCCTACCCTATTATTGGAGAATTCGTTTGACCGAGTGATTTGTTACAATTGTAAAACACACACATGCCCTGGGCTGGGCACTATGCAAGCACAGGAGGTGCGGCATCCATCCACCAATCCACTGTGGGAGGGTGGGGGGCTTATAGCTCTTGTGCGACATCTTTCCTGGGAATTGAATGGAGTGAGATGTTGTTCGACAAAATGGCTTGGGGGCGTCATTTTTGAGCGAGTAAATAGCCCTTGTGCGACATGACCCTTAAGCTGAACTGATACCCTTATTAGCTGTTATGGGTTTGACCCACAACTTATCCATGTAAGCACGGGACCCACCACTTGTCCAGTAAGCGCGGAACCCACCTCTTCGCGGCTAGAAGATATTCCGCCCGTGCCCGTCCGCGAGCCGCCGCCCATTGCTTTTCCCCTTTCCCCATTCTTCCTCTTCTCCGGCGACCAAGTGCATATGTCCACCTCCTCCGCCACGCAATCAAACTGGCATCAGTATGGTCCAGTGCTGCTCACAAAGTGCCCTGACTGCCCATGCCCAGAGCCTCTCAAACGGTTGGTCACTAAGACGGATGACAATGGCAATCTTGGTCGGGAATTTGTGAAATACTTGAGCAAACCAATGGCAGGAAGGGATGGCAATGTTAGATCTCAGTTCTAAGCCCGTTCTTTTGCTGTTGTTTGCTCTGATTTCTTCATATTTTGTTTTTTCTCCTCGAATTTGGGATTTAGGATTCATGTTGTGGTTTTCAGATCCTGAAGAAATGCACACATTTCGACTGGATTGATTAATATGTTCAGAGGATTCAGTCCGAGGGCTACATTGATTCGAGCGTGGCCGCAACCTGGGAGCTCAATTTGGGCGGGGTGGCATAGATGGAGAATTGGGGGAGCTCAGACAGAGGGGCAGGCAGAGTCGTGTCGATGGCGAGGTATGCGCGCAATGCTGAACCGCACTTGGAGTCTGAACTGACCGAGGAACTGAAGAAGATCAAGAAAAATCAAAGGGAGATGATCGTTTTGCAGAAGCAAGCAAATATCATGGCAGGGTTTTTTTATTGCTGTGTCATTGCTCTATTTACGTTTTACTTGCTATTCGTTCATCATTAGAGGGGGCATTTAGGTCTGTCAGGGTAGAGGATTTGATATGTGCGCCATGCCAAGTTCATCTTAATTGAAGCAGCAATTTGGACACAAATTATTTAGTGTTCATGCTTCATTTTCTCTGTTTTTATTCTTCAGTTAATAGAGTACACACCCAAATTCAGTTTCTAGTAAAAAACAAAACTGGGCTGCCGAATAGATGTTGGGCCGTGAGAAAATAACCATGCCCAAATAGAGATCAGCCCACCCACATAGGGGCACCAACCCTTTTTTATAGCATAGAGTCAGCCATGTTTAGAGAAAAATGCTTTGATTAAACCTCAAACTAAAATGTTGCTTCGGCAAATAAACCTCTAACTTCGGCAAATAAAATGTTACTTGTTTTTACTTTGGCCTTTTTCTTGCACTAAATTTTGTGATGGGTCATTTTTTGATGCACTAAATTTAATGTATGTATCCACCATAAAAAATTATTCAATTAATTTTTTGAATCAATTTTAAGGAGGATAGGTAGATCCATTCGTGCATGGATGCATGAACACATGTATGTGTTGTAACTTTTTTTGCGTTACATATTTGTTGCTTGTCCACTATTGTTTTATGATTGTTTTTATGCATGTCTACGGTTCCATGAACTAAATGAGTTGCATGCTTGCATGAAGTAAATTAGTTGCATGTCCATGGTGGGTTTGCATGTCCTAGTTGCATGTCCATGGTGGGTTTTCATGGGGCTCCTAGTTGCATGTCCATGGTTTGGGTCATGACCCATGATTTGGCCAATATTGTGAAGATGGTGTGTGTGGTGATTGGGGTGTAGCAACCCGGGCCCGTAGCAACCCATAGCAATACACAAATAATAGTAAGAACAACCCATAGCAATCTACAAATACTAGCACGAAACAACAATATATATAGTAGCATACCGATTACAACCCATAGTTCCACTATAGCCTTACAACTTAAAATACTAATACACTTAATAATAGTAGCATAACGATCACTAGTAGAAAACAAGGCATTGGTTCGGGCCGGGCCACCCATTAGTCTTGGTTCAGTCACGAACCGGGACCAATGGGGGCAACGGTCCCGGTTCGTGAGGCCAGGGGGCCGAGCGGGCCACGTGGGGCATTGGTCCCGGTTTGTCTGGAACCTTTGGTCCCGGTTCCACACACGAACCGGGACCAACGTGCCTCGCTCCTGGCCCACAACCATTGGTCTCGGTTCGTGGGTGGATCCGGGACCAAAGTGTTGGGGAACGTCGCATGGGAAACAAAAATTTTCCAACGCACACGCAAACCTATCCATGGTGATGAGCATCTACGAGAGGGAGAGTGGATCTACGTACCCTTGTAGATCGCTAAGCGGGAAGCGTTAAGAAACGCGGTTGGTGTAGTCGAACATCTTCGCGATCCAAATCGCCGAGCATCCCGCGATCTCATCACGATCCGTCCTGCGATCCCATCACGATCCGTCCCGCGATCTCATCACGATCCGTCTCATGATCTTGATCATGATCTGTCCCGCGAACTCATCACGATCCGTCCCGCGATCTCATCACGAACCGTCTCACGATCTCGATCACGGTTCTTTCGATCTAGCGCCGAACGGACGGCACCTCCGTGTTCAGCACACGTGCAGCTTGATGACGATCTCCACCGTCTTGCTCCAGCAAGAGGAGGTGGAGAGGAGAGAGAGTTCACCGGCAGCGTGACGGCGCTCCGGTGATGGTGGTGGAGTGATTCCGGCAGGGCTTCGCCTAAGCGCTGCGGAAAACCGATCTAGAGGAGAAACTGTGCACCAGTGAAACGGGTAGCACGTGGCCGGAAATTCTGTCCAAAAACCACCCAATCCACTAGTATATATAGGAGGAGAGGAGAGGAGAGGCAGCCAAGGCCTTTGGGTCGGCCGAAATAGGAGGTGGGAGCAATCCTACTTCACCTCCAATCCTAGTTGGAGTAGGATTGCCTCCTATTGGCTGATTTTCCACTTTTTGCTTTAGGACTTTCTCTCCTGCGCTATGGGCCTTTTTGGATGTTTTCCCAGCCCACTAAGGGCTGGTTATTATTCTCCCACAGCCCATGGACCTCTTGGGGTCGAAATACCCCTCCCAGAGGCCTCCCGGTACACTACCGGCACTCCCGGTACACTACCGATGAGCCCGAAACTTTTCCGGAAACCAAACTGGGACTTCCTATATATGAATCTTTACCTCCGGACCATTCCGGAGCTCCTCGTGACGTCCGGGATCTCATCCGGGACTCCGAACAAACTTCGGTCACCACCATACATAACTCTACACTACCGAAACGTCACTGAACCTTAAGTGTGCAGACCCTACGGGTTCGAGAACTATATAGACATGACCGAGACACCTCTACGGTCAATAACCAATGGCGGGACCTGGACGTCCACATTGGTTCCTACATATTCTACGAAGATCTTTATCGGCCGAACCTCTATGTCAAGGATTCAGTTAATCCCGTATAACGTTCCCTTTGTTCTTCGGTATGTTACTTGCCCGAGATTCGATCGTCGGTATCTCCATACCTAGTTCAACCTTGTTACTGGCAAGTCTCTTTACTCGTTACGTAATACAAGATCCCGTGACTAACACTTAGCCACATTGCTTGCAAGGCTTGTTGTGATGTTGTATTACCGAGTGGGCCCTGAGATACCTCTCCGTCACACGGAGTAACAAATCCCAGTCTCGATCCATGCCAACTCAACAGACACCATCGGAGATACCTGTAGAGCACCTTTATAGTCACCCAGTTACGTTGCGACGTTTGATACACAGAAGGCACTCCTCCGATATCCGTGAGTTGCATGATCTCATGGTCATAGGAACATATACTTGACATGCAGAAAACAGTAGCAATAAACTGACACGATCATATGCTATGTTTGTAGTTTGGGTCTTATCCATCACATCATTCTCCTAATGATGTGATCCCGTTATCAAATGACATCTCATGTCCATGGCTAGGAAACCTTAACCATCCTTTGATCAACGAGCTAGTCCATTAGAGGCATACTAGGGACATGGTTTTGTCTATGCATCCACACATGCATTTAAGTCTCCGATCAATACAATTATAGCATGGATAATAAACGATTATCATGAACAAGGAAATACGATAATAACTAATTTATTATTGCCTCTAGGGCATATTTCCAATACAAAGGGGGTCGTTTAGTCCCGGTTCCAGCCACGAACCGGGACCAATGAAATGCCTATATATACCCCCTCGCCAGCGAGGAGAGCACTCCACACTGCTCTATTTTTTGGCCGGCGAGGGGAGAGGTTTGTGGTGCTCTAGCTCACCTCATATGCACATGAGGTGTTTGATGAAATGCCTAAGCCAAACTTAAGCTTTCTCCTCTCGAAGCTCCTTGTGCAAACTCTTTTTTTGTCAAGATTTGTCTAGGTTTGGCGGTCCGTCCTGTCCCGTCCCCGTCCTGAAACCGCCATCGATCGCCCGCGCGCGGTGAGCCTCTTGATCTTATCTTCTTGCTAAAAGAAAATATACTTACTCGTATGATTTTCTTACTTTCATTATTGTTCACTTATCTATTCATGATATGTTCTAATGGTTTTTAATACACTTTATTGTATAACGCACGCAGATGAACCGGCAATGGATGTACGGTGACCGACGCACCTCCGAGTATATTAAGGGCCTGCATAATTTTCTCGACGCGGCTAAGGCAAACAAGCAGAATGGTTTTATGCCTTGTCCATGTACTGTCTGTGAGAATACGAAGTCTTTCTCCAACTCTAAAACCATTCACTTCCACCTGCTTCTGAAGTTTTTTTTGCCACACTATAATGTTTGGACCAAGCACGGAGAAAGAGGGGTTATTATAGAAGACAATGAAGAAGAAGAGGATGACGAAAACTACCCTCCCCCTGAATACGGTGATGCTGCAACGGGGGAAGCTGAAGATCAAGAGGAACCAGACGATGTTCCCGATGATGATATTCGCCTGGTCATTGTTGATGCACAGAGAAAGTGAAAGGGAGAAGTTGAAGTTCGATCGCATGTTAGAGGATCACAAAAAAGGGTTGTACCCAAATGGTGAAGATGACAACAAAAAGCTTGGTACCACACTCGAATTGCTGCAATGGAAGGTAGACAATGGTGTATCTGACAAGGGATTTAGTTCGCTACTGAAAATAACGAAGAAGAAGCTTACAAAGGATAACGAATTGCCCGACAGTACGTACGCAGCAAAGAAGGTTGTATGCCCTCTAGGATTGGAGGTGCAGAAGATACATGCTTGCACTAATGATTGCATCCTCTACCGCGGTGAGTTCGAGGAACGGAACGCATGCCCTGTATGTGGTGCATTGCGACATAAGATCAGAAGAGATGATCCTGGTGATGTTGAGGGCCAGCGCACCGGGAAGTGGGTTCCTGCCAAGGTGATGTGGTATGCTCCTATAATACCACGGTTGGAACGTCTGTTCAGAAACAAAAAGCATGCCGAGTTGATGCAATGGCACAAAAAAGACCGTAAGAAAGATGGGAAGTTGAGAGCACCCACTGACGGGTCGCAGTGGAGAAAGATCGAGAGAAAGTGGAGCGACTTTACAGGTGACCCGAGGAACGTATGGTTTGGTTTAAGTGCACATGGCATTAATCCTTTTGGGGAGCAGAGCAGCCAGCATAGCACATAGCCTGTGACTCTATGTATGTATAACCTTCCTCCTTGGTTGTGCATGAATCGGAAGTTCATTATGATACCAGTGCTCATCCAAGGCCCTAAGCAACCCGACAATGACATTGATGTGTACCTAAGGCCATTAGTTGATGAACTTTTACAGCTATGGAATGGAAGAGGTGAATGTGTGTGGGATGAGAACGAACAGGAGGAATTTGACCTACATGCATTGTTGTTTGTAACCATCAACGATTGGCCTGCTCTCAGTAACCTTTCAGGAAAAACAAACAAGGGATACCACGCATGCACAAACTGCTTAGATGACACCGACAATATATATTTGGACAAATGTAGGAAGAATGTGTACCTGGGGCATCGTCAATTTCTTCTGACCAACCATCAATGTCGAAAGAAAGGAAAGCATTTCAAAGATGAGGCAGATCACCCGAAGAAGCTCGCCCTCCGTACTGGTGATCACATACTTGATATGGTCAATGATTTACAAGTAATATTTGGAAAGGGTCCCGGCGAACTATCTGTTCCAAATGACATTGATAAACGTGCACCCATGTGGAAGAAGAAATCTATATTTTGGGACCTACCCTATTTGAAAGACCAAGAGGTTCGCTCTGCAATCAACGTGATGCACGTGACGAAGAATCTTTGCGTGAACCTGCTAGGCTTCTTGGGAGTGTATGGAAAGACAAAGATACACCGGAGGCACAGGAGGAATAGCAACGTGTGCATGAAAAAGACAGCATGCATCCAAAGCAGTACGAAGGTCCTGCCAGCTATGCTCTTACCAAAGAAGAGAAGGAAATCTTCTTTGAATGCCTGTTCAGTATGAAGGTCCCGTCTAGCTTCTCGTCGAATATAAAGGGAATAAGAAATATGGCAGAGAAAAAGTCTCATGACTGCCACGTGATTATGACGCAACTGCCGCCAGTTGCATTGAGGGGGCTTCTACCGGAAAACGTTCGATTAGCCATTGTGAAGCTATGTGCATTCCTCAATGCAATCCCTCAGAAGTTGATCGATCCAGAAATCTTGCCAAGGTTAAGGAGTGATTTCGTGCAATGTCTTGTTAGTTTCGAGGTGGTGTTCCCACCGTCCTTCTTCAATATCATGACGCACGTCCTAGTTCATCTAGTCGACGAGATTGTCGTTCTGGGCCCTGTATTTTATAGAATTCCACCTTGGTGACCCTGTATGTCGATGAACACAAGAATATTCTGCGCTCCAAACACCCAAAGCAGTGTGACGACTGGATTACATATGAACACATCAGGACTTTTGGTAGTTGGTTGCAAACACGTCTCATGGGTGACAACACTGTTTCTGATGACCTATAGTCGTTGGCCAGGGGACCATCTTCGACTGTATTGACTTATAAAGGGTACGAGATAAATGGGAATACATTTTACACGGTCGCCCAAGATTAAACGAGCACCAATCAAAACATCGGTGTCCGCTTTGATGCAGCAACCAAGAGGGGAAAGGAAACATATTATGGTTACATAGTGGACATATGGGAACTTGACTATGGACATGATTTCAAGGTCCCTTTGTTTCAGTGCAAATGGGTCAATCTGTCAAGAGGCAGGGTACAGGAAGACCCACAGTACGGAATGACAACAGTGGATCTGAACAATCTTTGGTACACACACGAACCATTCGTCCTAGCCAATGATGTGGCGTAGATATTGTATGTGAAGGACATGGCTACCATACCGAGAAAAAGAAAAGATAAGGAAGCGAATACATCATATGATGAGCCAAAGCACCACATAGTTCTTTCAGGAAAAAGAGACATCATGGGATTGGAGGGCAAGACAGACATGTTTGAAGATTATGAAAAGTTTCATGAAATTCCTCCCTTCAAAGTCAAGGCTGACCCAAGCACCCTGTTAAACGATGAAGATTATCCATGGTTATGGCGCAATAAGCAAAGGACACAAGAGAAGAAAAAGTGAAGCCTTTCTCTCCACAACTATATCATTGCAGTGACATGTGAAGAAATAAAATACCTTTTGTAACACATGAGTTTTCGTCTGAAACCCTAATACTTCGAAAGAGATTTTCTGTTTTGAACATGAAGTGCGTCCACTTTTTGCCGTAACCCTCTCAACATTTTATGACATGCTATGTGGGTGAAATGACGATACCATGCCAACTTTCAACGTTTTCAGAGTTCATTTGAAGTGCTTTTCAATTTCAGGGTCATTTAGCTCAAAAAATCACTATGTGCATGAAAAATACCAAATGAAGTCAGAAAGGGTTGAAAATTGATGACGTGGCTTTGAATCGTGCATTTTGAACACACAAAAAGTATGGAGTTCAAATAAGTTCAAAAAAATGAAATCCCTTTATAACAGATGAGGTTTCGTCCGAAACTGTGATACTTCGAAAGAGATTGTCCATTTTGTACACGAAGTGCATCCACTTTTTGCCGTAACCATCTCATCTTTTTAGCACATGCTATGTGGGTGAAATTATGATACCATGCCAACTTTTAACCTTTTCAGACTTCATTTGAAGTGCTTTTCAATTTGAGGGTTATTTAGTTCAAAAAAATCAGTATGTGCATGAAAAATACTAAATGAAGTCAGAAAGGGTTGAAAATTGATGATGTGGCTTTGAATGATGCATTTTTAACACACAAAAAGTATGGAGTTCAAATAAGTTCAAAAAATGTAATCCATTTGTAATAGATGAGTTTTCGTCCGAAACCGTGATACTTCGAAAGAGATTGTTCATTTTGTACACGAAGTGCATCCAGTTTTTGTCGTAACCATCTCAACTTTTTAGCACATGCTATGTGGGTGAAATGATGAGACCATGCCAAGTTTAAACCTTTTCAGAGTTCATTTGAAGTGCTTTTTAATTTCAGGGTTATTTAGCTAAAAAAACAGTAAGTGCATGAAAAATACCAAATGAAGTCGGAAAGGGTTGAAAATTGATGATGTGGCTTTGAATGGTGCATTTTGAACACATGAAAAGTATGGAGTTCAAATAAGTTAAAAAATTAAATCCATTTGTAACAGATGAGTTTTCGTCCGAAGCTGTGATACTTCGAAAGAGATTGTCCATTTTGTACACAAAGTGCATCCAGTTTTTGCCGTAACCATCTCAACTTTTTAGCACATGCTATGTGGGTGAAATGATGATACCATGCCAACTTTCTATCTTTTTAGGGTTCATTTGAAGTGCTTTTCGATTTCAGGGTTATTTAGCTCAAAAAAATCAGTAAGTGCATAAAAATACCAAATGAAGTCAGAAAGGGTTGAAAATTGATGACGTGGCTTTGAATGGTGCATTTTGAACACAAAAAAAGTATGGAGTTCAAATAAGTTCAAAAAAATGAAATCCCTTGAGATAACATAAAAAAATATAAAAAATAACATAGATGCGCTTATGTAAATAAAATTCGACCGAAAATCAGACTGAAATTCATTTTGATTTCTGGTCAAATTTTCCCACATAAGGGCATCTGTTTTCAATTTGCGAGGAACTCAATAAGGCGGGGAGGGGTGGTCTTATAAACCGGTGCGAGCGCCCCTCGCTTGGCGAGGTGGGACTAAACTCCCACCACAGCTAGGACCAACCATTTAGTCCCGGTCGATGGCTACAACCGAGACCAATGCAGCAATTTCGTCCTGGTTGGTGGCACCACCCGGGACCAATGCCCATGTTGGTGCCACCAACCGAGACCAAAGGTCTCTGCTTCCCGCCCTTTGGGCTGCCGAAAAGAGACCTTTGGTCCCGGTTGGTGGCACCAACCGGGACTAAAGGTGGGCATTGGTCCCGGTTGGTGCCACCAACAAGGACCAATGGTATGTGTCTATATGCAGCACTCGTGAAATTTTTCATTTTCATCTCGCAGTTCCCCCCGACGACGCCGACCTCCTCGACGCCACCAGGCTGCCCCGATGCCGTCGTCGTCGCCTGTGGCCCTGCCCTGCCCCCCGAGCCCACGCTGACACCGTCTGCCGCCCATGCCATCCACGTCACCCGTGCCCGTGCCCTTCCCCCGAGCCCACACCGACGCCGTCCACATCCCCCCGAGTGTGCCCCTACGCCCCGTCCGCCCCCACCGTCGCTGCCATCACCGGCTCCCTCGTGCGCTGCCCCCGCCGTCGCCCTCGATAGCCGACGCCGTCCCTGTCGTCGCCCCAGCCACGCCCTTGCCCCAGCCCGTCCCCACCGTCATCATCGCCCTCGCTGCCTCCACTGGCCGCCCTCGTTGTGAGCCGATGCCGCCGCCCCTTGTATCTTTTCATGTATATGTTGTATATGTTGTTTTCATGTATATGTATATATGTTCATGTATATGTGTCATGTGTGTATATGTTCATGTATATATATGTTCATCTATATGTTTTTTTCATCTATATGTATATATGTTCATGTATATGTGTGTATATGTTCATGTAAAAAGTCTTTGTTGTTTTTCATATGTACGAAAATGTAGAGTGAAAATGAAAAGAAACATATAAGAAAAAACAAAGTAAGAAATGAAGAAGGAAAAGAAAACCGCCCGACCCTACCACCACCGCATTTTCATAAAGTTTTTCCACCGAGTCCACGTTGCGCCGAGCACCTACGGCGAAGCAAGTCTTTTTCTAAAGGTAGCTTTTTTGTTAAATGAAAATGTTGGCATCGGCTCTATCATCACGTTGGCATCGGCTCTATCTATCAACAAGGCCACAGGAGCACCCCGGTCCCCTATCATCATGTTGGCCTCGGCTCCCCGAGAGCTTTCCAACAGATCCGAAATATATGTCGTTGTTGATATACCCCCTCCCCGATAACTTCGACATGAGAGGGGACGTCAGACATGCATGAGAGAGAGGCGGTCCGCTCACCTGGCCAAATATCGAGGCCACCCAAACCCTAGAAGAAAGAGCGTCGTTGTCGATCTACCCCCTCCCCGATAACTTCAACATGAGGGGGATGTCGGACATGCATGAGTGAGAGAGGCGGTCCGCTCTCTCGACCAACTATCGAGGCCATCCAAACCCTCTAATAAAGAGCGTCATTGTCGACCTACCCCCTCCCCGATAACTTCGACATGAGAGGGTACGTCGGACATGCATGAGGGAGATGTGGCCCGCTCTCCCGGCCAACTATCGAGGCCACCCAAACCCTAGATGAAAGAGCGTCGTTGTTGATCTACCCCGTCCCTACCCGACCAACTAGCGATATTCGGAAGGCTCTTGCTGAACTTCGTACCAAAAAGCTAATTAATTATCCTATCCGGGACTCCATTACAAAACAATTTTGGAGAGCTTCGTACCATTATGCGCCGGTTACTTCCGGCTAATGATGAAGCCTTGGTTTTCTTGAATCCTTTGACACTAGACAACGTGATATATAGAAGGGTAGATGAGATCAGGTAAAATATGGACCATTTTCTGCACATTCAGAATAAAGTCATTTTGTTAATTAAATCCCTTAAAGGTTAACAGAATCCCTTGTTTGACATTCATGAGAGAGGCGGTCCGGACGTCGGACATTCATGAGAGACGCGGTCCGGACGTCGGACATTCATGTTTGTATATTAATTACCATGTTGTAATATTTGCAGAAACTATGGATCCAAGAGACGAACAACAAGAACCGTTGTTGGGGACATAATCCATGACAGACGTGATATCTTGTCGTTTCTCAACGACACCGATGGTCGAGGGAGAGGATTATGACGGCTCCGGTGATCGAACAATGGAGGAGGAAGGACATGATCATGATGGCTCCGGTGACCGAATGCCGGAGGAAGAAGGAGACCATGATGATGGCTCCGGTGACCGATCGGAGGAGGGAGCTGTTGCAAAGTCCAGCAAGGTATATATATTAATTAAGTCTTGGCTCCGGTGACTAGCTAATTGATGCATTAATTATTTTGGTATGTACATATATTAATTAACTCTTATTTCTTCTTTTATAGCCCTCCGGATCGAGCCAAACTTCGGTAACGAGACGAGGCCCGAAGAAGAGGTTGCGCAAGGATGAAAAGTTCACGATCACATCACTCATGAACGATGGCCATCCGATTGAACCCAAGCGGAACAAGAATGCATTTTCTGCTCAGTGTGGAGCTATTGTTAGGGACAACATCCCGATCAGCATCAAGCAATGGAATAAGCCTAAGGACGACGCCCCTGAAGGTGATTATGTCACCGATAGACAGAAAGATAACCTTTGGACCGCGCTGAATGCAAATTTCACCCTACCGCCAGAGGAGGATCCGAATAAGCGAGTTATAGAGCCACTGGTCAAGGCGTGTGCTCTTAAGAAGATGGCAGATCTATTCAGGAGGTGAAAGAATGAGTTGAAATCAAAGTTTGTCGACAAAGGGAAGACTCCAGAATTCACCGGCCGGTTTGAGAAGATAAGAGATTACTGGCCCGCATTTGCTGACTACAAGACATCGGACAAGAGTAAGAAAATGTCAGAGACAAACAAGGTCAATGCTGCAAAGAAGCAGTATGACCATCACACAGGGTCAGGTGGCTACCTCAAAGCTCGGCCGTTGTGGTACAAAGCTGAGAATGACCTGATTGCTAAAAACATCATACCACAGACATATAACTGGCCACACCGTTCAAGGACTTTGTTCTTCGGCATTGGGGGAACTTTGGACCGAAAAACAGGGAACTGTCGTTGGACGGACGAGCAACTTGCAATACCCATTAACAAGCTTCAGAAGTATATCACCGCAGCGCAGGAAGGGATGTTCATTCCCAGCAGAGAGAAGGACGAGCTAACTGAGGCCCTAGGGAATGTTGAGCACCCTGGACAAACACGAGGCACACCAGGCACCGTTCCGTGGAAGGTTGGGTTTCCTGACGCAGGAGGTTATAGAAGCTGGGAGAGAAAGAGGAAAGCGGAGCTGAGCGAAAGTCAGAAGCTCAATGCAAGACTACAAAAGCCAGAGGAAGCTAAGAGCCAACGAGTTGCCGGCCAACCATCTCAGCGGCACGAAGCTACCCCAGAAGCTACCCTACCGTCTCAAGCGGAGAAGCAGCGTCGCTTCCACGGAGCCCGTTCAGCCTGACTGCACATCTCCTAGCTACCCCGTGGATACTATCACGGAGGCTCAATATTGCGAGCTTATGACGAAATGTCGGAACCTCACTTTCAAGGAGGCTGTCGTCTCTGTTGCACCTCCTCAACCCAACGGAACTTTTCACTGCCGTCTGATTCCACATGGCTATGTTGTTGTGATGGTGGATGAAGTAATGAAGGAATTTGAGGAGCTCGAGCTTAACCACTGTACAGGTGAAGGAGAGAATAAGCTGGTTCGTGCCTTGAGGAGTACATCTATATGGTAGAAGGACTACATCAAGCTTCCAAACTAGACGCCTCTGCTTCCTCCTACTCCTCAGGCGAATCAAGGCACTCCAGCTCCTCCTCCTCCGTCGGCGAGTGATCAGGGCACACCGCCTCCGTCTCCGGCTCCTCCGAAGCGTGGGGGCACTCCGCCTCCTCCTTCGCCTACTCCGGCACGTCGGAGCAATACGCGTCCTCCTCAGCCTCGTCGGCAACGGCAGAAGACAGACGCCGCCGCTCTGGCTCCTCTGGCGCCTAGTAAGCAACGATAGAAGGGAGGCGCCGCTGCTCCGGCGACTAGTAGTACAAGCATCGGCAGGAGGGGATACAGATACGGTCCATCTCTCAAGCCTCTGGAAAAGTTACCATATGAGAGGACCGAGTCTAAAAACGAGGAGATATGTCAGGCCGAATTGAAGGCCCATTTTACAAAGAAAACTCCACCTCCGAAGGAGAAGATAGATCCGGTGAAAGCAATGCGCACTATCGATACCCTGAAGCGACCACCACCGCCTCCATCGGATTCCAACTTTGACCGCTGTATTAAAAAGACATATCAAGATGCGTGCCGATCGGGAAGTACTTCCAGTGATGCAAGGTTAGCAAAACGAAGAACTGGGAAGAAAATTCACCAGCTCGGCAAACAGGTGAACCAATCGTGCCCCCTCTCAAGGTGTCTAGCGATATCGTTGCTAATCATCCGGGGATGATGCCCGGTACCAAACCTGGTGATTACCTGAGCGATGATGTATAGTTTAAGCCATTGGAGGTGGACGAATTCCATTACCGGCACGGGCGGCCTCTCGTCAAACCTGATCATCCTCCTCCAACAACGATGATGCGAAAATTCCATGAATGGTACATGAAAACCTGCCGCGAGTCTGGGACGGATTCTTTGATATTGTCAGTTAAAGAGCAGCACGACCTCGTTGGAATGGAACTGTTGAATATTGAATTTGAGGAGATATTCGAGTTATACAATCAAAAGGCCCTCGACAAAACAATCGTGACTTGCTACTGTCTCTAAGTACTACTTCTGTAATTAAGTCTCTCTATGTATATAGCTCAGCTCTTTCATTGCATGTATATATAATTATCCTCACTACTATATTATGCAGATTGAAGATCGTCGAATGCAGAAAAGCACAAATCTATGACATTGGGTTCATTAACACAAATGTCATACATGAGTATAATTTTCAAAAGTATCCCACACAAACAGAGGACAACTTGCTACAATCGTTCCTTAAAAATCAAAATAAAGGGACAATACACTTTCCTTACAACTTCAAGTGAGTGTTACTGTCTTGTGCATATTCGGTTTCCCTTATTACTCGAGGTTTATAGTAATGTAATTGATGAGTTATGCATGCGTGCGCAGTTTCCACTTTATTCTGCTATAGATTCAGATTGAGCGAGGAGTAGTAACCGTCGTAGACTTGAAACGAAAATATCCCCAGGAATATGCGGACATGACTGAAATTCTCCAGAAGTAAGTTTAATCGATCATTATCGCATCATATCGGCAACTTTGTTCATTTCCTGATATCAAGTAATTATTTTGTTTGTCTGGCAAGGTTTGGAAAGAGGTCACAACAATTGTTCCGGTACTGCCGGGGGAGCTGCGATTTACACACCCAAAAGTAAGTACTACTAGCTAGTTCCGCGCATCTCCCATGGATTCTATCATCAACACCATTTATCATCCTTGATTATCAGTTTGATTGAAAGCTATTTCTCGTAAAGTGCTTGTGGCAAGAAACCGGGAATAATTTATGTGGATACTACGTTTGTGATTTCATCTACAACACGACGACCCCTAAGCGGGGCTAAAAAACAATTTCAAGTGCGTAAGCAATAATATTCACAATTTTATTTTATTACCATATATATGTATTGACCCCCTTCTTCAAATTAGATGTGGCAGATGCGGGATGAACTCCTACCACATGATCGCATACGAGCAATTCAAGAAGAACTTGCGGGATTCTTTCTTGACCACGCCATAAAAAAGCCGGAGAATATCATCTGCTAGTTGACATTAGATGTTAGGGATTGCAAGAGATCTTATATTGTATATATGTAGCTAGTAGCATCGGATATATATAAAAAAACTTGTTATACGACCAATCTCTCAGAGAAAGAGAGGTTGATCACTTCTATCTCTATATGTTCATGACGATCTTTTGTACTTACTGGTTTCTTCATTTGCTTACTAGCTAGCATGTCGAGTTCTCTCTATAGTAGCTAGCATAGACCCACCATGGAGAAAGAGAGGACACTTCTCTCTATTAATTAGCTAGCTAAAACAATATAAAACCACTAAATTAACCGTCCAAAACCCCCTAAACCCCCTCCCTTTCAAAAAAAACAACAACTGCTAGATGCTGACGCGTGGATGCCTTTTGGTCCCGGTTGGTGTTACCAATCGGGACTAAAGGTCCTCCTGCCTGGGCTCCCAGCACCAGCCACGTGGAGCCCCTTTTGTCCCGGTTGGTAAGCAAAACGGGACTAAAGGTGGCTTTAGTCCCGACCCTTTAGTCCCGGTTCCAGAACCTGGACAAATGGGCCTTACGAACCGGGACAAATGGGCCTTTTTCTACTAGTGGATTACAACTTAAAATACTAATACGATAGAAATATAGCTAGATAGATAGATTGAGCGGTACCAAACGCGGGTTCTTCTCCTTCTCCTCCTCTGGGTGAACGCCACCTCGCTCCTCCGGACGCCCTTCACTCTTCCCCGTTGTTGATGGGGTATGGGAGCGTGTGCATAACGCCGTCGTTGGGGAAGATGTTGTTGAAGTCGGTGAAGATGTTATGGTTCGTGAAAGCTATAAACTCACACACACACCAAAACACTCGCCCGGGGAGGTGGAAGGCATCGAAGGGGTTGGTGAACGTAGCGAGGAGCACAACCACAACGCCGTTGCGATTAACATCCTCAACATGGAGAGCCAGGGGGAGGTGGCGGAAGCCGGCCGCAAGGAAGAACTCCATTAACTCCCTTGTGCCCCTCCACCTTGAGATCTCCCACACCCTAAGGGCTCTCTCTACGGAGACTTCGGCCGGGTAGAGCCTTCCCGGCACGGTTGGGGGGAAGCGGTAGGTGGGGCCATTGTACTGCATGGTGGCTTGATCGGATTTGATTTATGGAGAAGAAGGAAGAAGGAGGGCAGATGGGAGAGGATGAGGTAGGGGGTATGGTTGAGGAGCGAGAGGAAGACGATAGGTATGGCTTAAATAGCCCAAGTGCGACGTGGTTTTTGATATCTTTAAGTGGTTTCACCGGGTGGAAGTAATGAGCGGGCGACATTTGGTGGCACCCCATCGAAGTGTGTATACGAGCATGGGAAACCAAGGCTACCATCAAACGCCGGATCAATAGCCAGGCTGCAACGCGTCTGTACCATCGGTCATGGTTCAAGGGGTCATGCCTGTCCGTTCTTCTATCCCGTGCATCAATTGCCATGCTGCGATGTCCCGCACACGTCTACGTCGTCCTCGGTCAAGGGGACACGCCTGCCCCGTTTTCTCGACGTGTGCTGCCCGTGCATGCATGCATGGCAATGTAGCCTGCTGGCTAGGGCCTGGCTAGAGGAGGCAACGTTTGGTCCAAAGGTCTAACGGGTGGGCTTCTTTTACCAGAGCCCAACTGTTGGGAGACGTAGTAGTCAATCAAAAAATTTCCTACGATCACCAAGATCTATCAATGGAAAAACCAACAACGAGTGGGCAGAGATTGCATCTTCATACCTTTGAAGATCACTAAGCGGAAGCGTTACAAGAACGCGGTTGGTGGAGTCGTACTCGCAGCGATTCAGATCGCGGTGGATTCCGATCTCAGCGCTGAACAACCGCGCCTCCGAGTTCAGCACACATGCAGCCCAGTGACATCTCCTACGCCTTGATCCAACAAGGAGGAAGGAGAGGTTGAGGGAGAGCTCCGGCCGCACGACATCATGGTGACGGTGGAGCTACGTGAACTCCGGCAGGGCTTCGCCAAGCGCTACGGAGAACGAGGAAGAGGAAGGGTAGGGCTGCACCGAGAGAGAAAGAAGCCGTGTCTCAAATCAGCCCAAACCCTTGGGTATATATAGTAGGAGGGAGAGGGAGGGCTGCCTTGGCTCCTCCTCCAAGGAGGAGAGGTTTGGCCGAAGGTGGGGAAGAGTCCACCTCCCACAAGGGAGGTGGATCTCCTCCTTTTAAATCCTTTTTCCCTATATCTCTTTACCCCAGCCGCATGGGCCTTTCTAGAAGGTCTTGACAGCCCAATAAGGGCTGTCACACCTCCTCTAAGGGCCCACGAAGTCCTTTGGTCGTCACACCCCTCTCGGGGGTCCTCCGGCACCCTCCCGGCACTCCCGGTACACTACCGATGAGCCCGAAAACTTTCCGGTGACCAAAACTGGACTTCCTATATATCAATCTTTACCTCCGGACCATTACGGAGCTCCTCGTGACATTCGGGATCACATCAAAGACTCTAAACAACCTTTGGTAATCACGTATACCATTTCCCTATAACCCTAGCGTCATCGAACATTAAGTGTGTAGACCCTACGGGTTCGGAGACATGTAGACATGACCGAGACACCTCTCCGGTCAATAACCAATAGCAGGATCTGGATACCCATGTTGGCTCCCACATGCTCCACGATGATCTCATCGGATGAACCACAATGGCGGGGATTCAATCAATACCGTATACAAATCCCTTTGTCTATCGGTATGATACTTGCCCGAGATTCGATCGTCGGTATCTCTATACCTTGTTCAATCTCGTTACCGGCAAGTCTCTTTACTCGTTCCGTAATACATCATCCCGTGACTAACTCCTTAGTCACATTGAGCTCATTATGATGATGTCTTACCGAGTGGGCCCAGAGATACCTCTCCGTCACACGGAGTGACAAATCCCAGTCTCGATTCGTGCCAACCCAACAGACACTTTCAGAGATACCCGTAGTGCACCTTTATAGCCACCCAGTTACGTTGTGACGTTTGGCACACCCAAAGCATTCCTACGGTATCCGGGAGTTGCACAATCTCATGGTCTAAGGAAACGATACTTGACATTGAAAAGCTTTAGCAAACGAACTACACGATCTTGTGCTATGCTTAGGATTGGGTCTTGTCCATCACATCATTCTCCTAATGATGTGATCCTATTATAAACGACATCCAATGTCCATGGTCATGAAACCGTGACCATCTATTGATCAACGAGCTAGTCAACTACAGGCTCACTAGGGACATGTTGTGGTCTATGTATTCACACATGTATTACGGTTTCCAGTTAACACAATTATAGCATGAACAATAGACAATTATCATGAACAAGGAAATACAATAATAACCATTTTATTATTGCCTCTAGGGCATATTTTCAACAGTCTCCCACTTGCACTAGAGTCAATAATGTAGTTACATTGAGATGAATCGAACACCCATAGCATTCTGGTGTTGATCATGTTTTGCTCGTGAGAGAGGTTTAGTCAACGGATCTGCGACATTCAGATCCGTATGCACTTTAAAAATATCTATATCTCCCTCCTGAATGTAATCACGGATGGAGTTGAAGCGGCGCTTGATGTGTCTTGTCTTCTTGTGAAACCTGGGCTCCTTCGCAAGGGCAATAGCTCCAGTGTTGTCACAGAATAGAGTCATCGGTCCCGACGCACTTGGAAGTACTCCTAGGTCGGTGATGAACTCCTTCATCCAGACTCCTTCCTTTGCTGCTTCCGAAGCAGCTATGTACTCCGCTTCACATGTAGATGCCACCACGATGCTTTGCTTGTTGCTGCACCAGCTGACTGCCCCTCCATTCAAAACATATATGTATCCGGTTTGCGACTTGGAGTCATCCGGATCTATGTCAAAGCTAGCATCGACGCAACCCTTTACGACGAGCTCTTCGGCACATCCATATACGAGAAACATGTCCTTTGTCCTTTTCAGGTACTTCAGGATATTCTTGACCGTTGTCCAGTGTTTCGCTCCGGGATCACTTTGGTACCTCCCTACCAAACTTATGGCAAGGTTCACATCAGGTCTGGTACACAGCATGGCATACATAATAGAGCCTATGGCTGAAGCATAGGGTATGACACTCATCTCTTCTCTATCCTTTGCCGTGGTCGGGCATTGAGTCGTACTCAATCTCACACCTTGTAACACAGGCAAGAACCCCTTCTTGGACTGATCCATATTGAACTTCTTCAATATCTTTTCAAGGTATGTGCTTTGTGAAAGACCTATGAGGCGTCTTGATCTATCTCTATAGATCTTATTCAAGTAGGCCTTTATATTTTCCAAGAGTTCTATATCATTTCCCATTATCAGTATGTCATTCACATATAATATGAGAAATGCTACAGAGCTCCCACTCACTTTCTTGTAAATACAGGGTTCTCCGTAAACCTGTACAAACCCAAACGCTTTAATCACTTCACTAAAGCGAATGTTCCAACTCCGAGATGCTTCCACCATCCCATAGATGGAGCGCTGGAGCTTGCATACCTTGTTAGCATCTTTAGGATTGACAAAACCTTCCGGCTGCATCATATACAGTTCTTCCTTGAGGAAGCCAATAAGGAATGTTGTTTTGACGTCCATCTGCCAGATCTCATAATCATAAAATGCGGCAATTGCTAACATGATTTGGACAGACTTCAGCATCGCCACGGGCGAGAAAGTCTCATCGTAGTCAACTCCTTGAACTTGTCGATAACCCTTAGCGACGACCCGAGTCTTATAGACGGTCACATTACCATCCGCGTCAGTCTTCTTCTTAAAGATCCATTTATTTTCAATGGCTCGCTTATCAACAGGGAAGTCCACCAAAGTCCACACTTTGTTCTCATACATGGATCCTATCTCGGATTTCATGGCTTCAAGCCATTTGTTGGAATCTGGGCCTGCCATCGCTTCTTCATAGTTCGAAGGTTCACCGTTGTCTAACAACATGATCTCTAGGACAGGGTTGTCGTACCACTTTGGTGTGGAACGTGTCCTAGTGGACCTTCGACGTTCAATAGTCACTTGATCTGAAGTTTCATGATCATCATCATTAACTTCCTCTCCAGCCGGTGTAGGCTCCATAGAAACAACTTCCTGTGCTGCGCTACTCTCCGGTTCGAGTGGAGGTACAATTACCTCATCAAGTTCTATTTTCCTCCCACTTACTTCTTTTGAGAGAAACTCTTTCTCGAGAAAGGATCCATTCTTGGCAACAAAGACTTTGCCCTCAGATCATAGGTAGAAGGTATACCCAATAGTCTCTTTGGGATATCCTATGAAGACGCACTTTTCCGCTTTGGGTTCGAGATTCTCAGTTGAAGTTTCTTCACATAAGCATCGCATCCCCAAACTTTTAGAAACGACAGCTTAGGTTTCTTTCCAATCCATAATTCATACGGTGTCGTCTCAACGGATTTTTGACGGTGCCCTATTTAAAGTGAATGCGGCAGTCTCTAATGCATGTCCCCAAAATGATAGCGGTAAGTTGGTAAGAGACATCATAGATCGTACCATATCTAATAGAGTGCGATTCCGACGTTCAGACACACCATTTCGCTGAGGTGTGCCAGGCGACGTGAGTTGTGAAACAAGTCCACATTTCCTTAGGTGCGTGCCAAACTCGTGACTTGAATATTCTCCGCCACGATCAGATCGTAGGCATTTTATTTTCCTGTCACGTTGATTTTCTACCTCACTCTCAAATTTCTTGAACCTTTCAAAAGTTTCAGACTTATGTTTCATTAAGTATACATACCCATATCTACTCAAGTCATCAGTGAGGGTGAGAACATAACGGTAGCCACCACGAGCCTCGACACTCATTGGACCGCATACATTGGTATGTATTATTTCCAACAAGTCAATTGCTCTCTCCATTGTTCCGGAGAACGGAGTCTTGGTCATCTTTCCCATGAGGCATGGTTCGCACGTGTCAAATGATTCGAAATCAATCAACTCCAAAAGTCCATCAGTATGGAGCTTCTTCATGCGTTTGACACCAATATGACCAAGGCAGCAGTGTCACATGTAAGTGGGACTATCGTTATCAACCTTACACTTTTTTGTACTCACACTATGGACATGTGTAACATCACGTTCGAGATTCATAAAAAATAAACCATTGACCAGCAGGGTATGACCATAAAACATTTCTCTCATATAAATAGAACAACCATTATTCTCAGATTTAAATGAGTAGCCATCACGCATTAAGCAAGATCCAGATACAATGTTCATGCTCAAAGCTGGTACTAAATAACAATTATTAAGGTTTAACACTAATCCCAAAGGTAGATGTAGAGGTAGCGTGCCGATGGCGATCACATCGACCTTGGAACCATTCCCGACGCGCATCGTCACCTTGTCCTTTGCGAGCCTCCGCTTATTCCGCAACTCCTGCTTGGAGTTACAAATGTGAGCAACTGCACCGGTATCAAATACCCAGGAGCTACTACGAGCGCTGGTTAGGTACACATCAATAACAAGTATATCACATATACCTTTAATGTTGGCGTCCATCTTATCCGCTAAGTACTTGGGGCAGTTCCGCTTCCAGTGACCGGTACCCTTGCAATAAAAACACTCAGTCTCAGGCTTGGGTCCATTCTTGTTCTTCTTCTTCCCTCCAACTTGCTTACCGGGCGTGGCAACAGCTTTTCTGTCCTTCTTCAAGTTCTTCTGACCCTTGCCTTTCTTGAAACTAGTGGTCTTATTCTGCATGAACGATTATAGCATGAACAATAGACAATTATCATGAACAAGGAAATACAATAATAACCATTTTATTATTGCCTCTAGGGCATATTTCCAACACCAACGGCTAGCCCACTCGTCGCGGCGTAAAAAACAAATGGCTACTGCATTGCAGTGCATCCTCTAAAAAACCACTACAGCAAATCAAAGCATAGCCCGTGGATCGCTGACGTGGCACTGCATGCTGATCAACACCATTGAACGCGCAGTGATCCAGCGATCCAGAGAAGAGGGGGGGTTATGCAGCCAATCACAGAGCATCATGCGGATCAATGACGTGTCCCTAGCGCCTGATCCAGACCGTTCACTAGTAGAGATCTAGTGGCTCGGAGGGATGCGGGGATTCAAATGGGGTTATGAGGGGTTTTAAGGGGTTTTGTGAGGGTTTTGAGAGGGTTTTGACGGCTAGGGTTGAGCATAACTAATTCAAAGAAATCAAAAAAATATGAAACTTGCACCCATTATCATATTATGTGAGTGAGTTGCTGGGAAAAATAAGAAACTTGGTCTATGGGTATTTTCATCAAAACCCCTTCACAAAACATAGCTACCATGAACGAGGTTGCATGGGATCCAAGCTAGGGTTGAGCATAACTAATTCAAAAAAATGAAAAAAAATGAAACTTGCACCCATCATCATATTATGTGAGTGAGTTGCTGGGAAAATAAGAAACTTGGTCTATGGGTATTTTCATTGAAAAACCTTCACAAAACATAAGTATCATGAACCAGGTTGCATGTGATTCAAGCTAGGGTTTAGGGCTAAGCTTGTCATAGATTATCCAAATGATCTCATATTGGGAACGGACCCTATATTTGCACATTAGATGTCAAGTTTTGATTTTTGGCCCATTTAGAAAAGGTCAAAAAAATTTGCTTAGGAATGGGGTGTTTAGCCTAGCTTTGGAGCTCATTTGGAGCACATTTTTCATGACTAGTTTTTCACATCAACAATAAGTGCTCTGATTGATCTCTTAACGTGCATATGACTAATATTAAAGCATTTTAACATCAATATCACATACTAAACAAATTTGACTTTGATTTTGGGTCAAATTTGAAATTCTGCCAGAATTTAAATAGCATTACACAAATACCTGTTTACACAAATTGAGGCAAATTTGTTATTCTACAACACACATCACCATTACACAAGTTTGACAAATGAATTTTCACTTCTTCTTCTTAGCACTCCATTTCTTCTTCTTCTTACCAGTATTTGATCGTACGACACCAGTTCACTCAAACTCTTGATTTTCATAACTGGACTAGCTAGGACAGCTGGAGTTGGCACCACAACATCTACATGAGGCTCAGTTTGCACAACAACAACTCTAGTAGCTTCAATTGGTAATACAACTTGCAATAGAGGCTCAGTTTGCATCACATCTGCCGCAACATCTTCAGTTTGCAGAATATCTTCAGTTTCAGTTTTAGTTTGCAGAACATCTTTAGTTTCAGTTTGCAGAACATCTGCCGCAACAGCTTCAGTTTGCACCAGATTCTGCACCACATCGTCATCCAAATGTTGGTCATGATGCATCACAAGATCAAAGACTGCCTCATTTTGCACCACAACATCATCCAAATCTTGATCATGTCGCATCACAACATCATCCAACTCTTGCTCATTTTGCACCACAGCATCATCCAACTCTGGTTCATCACCAAAACTTCTCTTCTTTCGACAACCATTGATTCTTGACTTTTTGATTGCCCAGCAATCTTCAACAACAAGGGGTTGACCTCCACGCTTCTTCCTGGAAAACAAAGTTTGTAATTTGGCTAGTAATTAAATACAACACCCAAATTTAACAAAACACAAACGTAAACATACTTTGGCCATTCAGGAGTGCAACGACATTTTGGAGATCCTTTTCGGTGCCCAAGTTCCTGGCATAGCTTGCATCTATTTTTGTTACCTTTTTGGGACCTTTTTGGTTTTGCATCCTTCTTCCCTTTCCCTTTTTACTACTCCCACCTTTCTCAAACCATGCCTTGAATCTACTCTCTTTAGGCCTGCCAGCTTTTCTTTTTGTTAGTGGAGGACACATGGAAAATTCAATTTCCCCTTCAGGACATTGAGACTGATCTGTAAGTGCTGGAATTGGACCAGCCTTCTATACATCAAAAACTTGTATGACATTCATACATGAGCTGGATATTCCAGTCTTCTTTCTTTTTGCCATTATACTTCTAACAGTTTAACTTTTCAGTGTTTCTCCTACTCTCAGAAGAGGCATCCAACTTAAGAGTGGCGTTAGCCCTGGACTTCCTAGGCGTGAAAGTCTCACTAACACCCTTCAGACACTTCCTTTCTCATTAAGTTGTTGTTTTATTCACCTTTCATCATATGACAGGCGTTCTCCTGGATCCCTCTCTTATCAGTCTAATGCATAGTAAACTTCTTTACTAGTAGTTTGCAAACAAACATTGCTTTGGATATCTCATATCTTTTAGCCTTTGTCTGTCTCTGAAAATGATTTTCAGATTCCATGAATATCACATAACTATCCAAACTTTTGAAGTTCGGGTCTCATGGAAGCAAACATATTGCACTTTGACTGAAAAGGATTTCTAGATTTTGGATTGAAGGACGAGAGTCACATGATCCATAGCATTAGCGGGAGAATACCAAAAGCATGCGATAGGACAAAGTCCTTCTCGGCACTCTTGAGGACGACCCTCACATTACGTTACCAACCGTAAAGTTTTAACCAGATATTTAACAGCTATTCAATTTTAATAGGAAAGGTGGAAACGCGAGCCATTATTCTACAACTATTATGCAAATCACACTTAGACATTGTTCAAAATTAATTGCACTGAGAATTAAAAAAAAGTTAATTCTACAGTGTGCTCCCACTCAAATCAATATCTCTCATAATTGATTTTGAGTGATGCAAGACCCAACTTTCAATTCAACGTCAAGGATGTAACCATCTCAAGTGACGAGAATTTCAATTGGTAGGACAAATTGCCAATCACATCTCTATGTGACTCTTGTTCATCTTTCGATGCGTGTGTTCCAAGCTCATGACTTTCATGCCTGAACGTCAAGACAACCAGGTGATCTCGCTGCGAGGTCTCAACTCACCCGCCTCACACTTCTCTAATCGTTTGTACCCATGTAACCGTGTGATACCCCGAAGAGATAGGTGCCGTGACGGTGCTACACTTGGGAGAACGCTAACTACTTGATATTTTGTGAGAGATCACCCTAATAAAAAGCGACTACTGGGCAATCAAGAAGGGTGCATCAAGAGGGATACACATCTCAGGCAATTCATAATAGCATGATATGGTATAGCCCTTTCTGACGGAGAAGTCTTTCATTCCTTCGTCTTTGGCATTCGCGTCGGTGTTCACCTTCGCGAAGATTGTCACCACCTTGTCGATGCACCAAATAATATTGCTATCTCTATAGCTAATAAAATAAGTGCATTACTTAAGGTTGACACGCAGGTCATTAAAGTGACAATCATATGGCTCCAGCCATCATGCCGAATCATGACACGCAGGTCATGTTAATATTACATCATATAGTCATCTCATACATAATCAAATTAATATGAGCATTGCTATACCACATCATATGCACATGCAAACCATCCTGCAAAACCAAGTTAGACGCCTCTAATCGGTTCATGCAAAAACTTGTTTTACGTGGCTTCTAAGGTTTTGAAACAAACCGAATCTACCAACGTCCATCATCAATTATGATAATTCAAGTTGCTAGATTAACTTTCCAGGGTGTATAAAACACAAGATAAAATCTCGAGCCCCATACTAAACTTCGTCATACGCGTGACCCCTGTGCAGATCACATCTGCATTGCCCTTTCGTCTGCGAAACATCCATCTTTCTCAACTATGGTGGAACCCAAAGAACTGTTAGCACATCGTTGATCCATCAATCAGCATACTCAGGAGCAGCATGAAAGGATCGCGGATTGCCAGAACTTTGTGAGATTCGACCATTCCGTCAAGATCAGGACTATGCAAATTCAGGGGAAGCAAAAGGAACATCGGGTAGCAGATTACATATGCTACCTGCACAAATAATTTTCAGCAATAGATCTCATCTACTACCTAATTATATTGTGCAACACCCATACATCTCTATGTATTCTAGATCGCAACCTGCATCTACGCATAGCACGGCTCTTGATGCCACTGTTGGGTAACGCAGCAGAAAACAAAAATTTCTGACCTACGCACCAGCCTAGGACCACTATGAAGACTGCATACAAGGTTTGATCATTTTCGTTACCGACTCGTAGCGCAGCGGAAGTAGAGTTGATGACGATCGGTGGTGCAGATCCCCGCAGCTAGGATTTACAACCTCCCAACCGCGAGGATGTATACCTTCATCTGCCCCGCGGACAGCCCTCTGGGAGGCTGTCGGACAGTCCCCCGGACGGTGTCGCAGACAGCCCTTCGGGAGGACCTCCAAAACTCGGACTGTCACTCGGACAGCCCTTCGGGAGGACCTCCAAAACTCGGACGGTCACACGGACAGCCCTACGGGAGGCACTCTCGAACTAAGACCAAAATTACGATCTCTCTACAGAGTTGCACACATACGGTGTCATCTATCCGGCAGGGCTTCGCCGTCCATAACTAGTTCCCACCGGAACCCAGACAACCTTTCGGCTCTACGAAACTCTTTTCGTGGGAGGGAGAGAAGAAGCCAGATAATGCATGGCACTTGTATGTGAGAAGGGATGAGTTTTGGGCTGCCCCCTCCACCTCTATTTATAGGAGAAGGAGGGGTGGAGGGGCTGAAATTTCAGCCACATCCATCCATGTCATCTCCAAGATATTTTGGAGCAAAAGCCCAAAAAGGTGGCTTTCCAAAAAGTAACCATAAAGCTGATTTCACTATTCACGACGACATTTTTCAGCGTCCGATCGAACTGAAAATATTTACGTGGGCTTAGAACATTTCTAGTACCCACAAAAATAATTTTCAACACTTTTCGAAACAATTCCGGTTTAGTGATTTTCATCTGCGAAAAGCATCTGAAGCGGTTCCGGCAGCTCCGGAACATTTCCGGTTTTTCTTCCAAAAAATTCCCAAAAGTTTCCAGAATGATTCTGG
Organism: Hordeum marinum; assembly: GCA_022496015.1. Taxonomy (NCBI): domain Eukaryota; kingdom Viridiplantae; phylum Streptophyta; class Magnoliopsida; order Poales; family Poaceae; genus Hordeum; species Hordeum marinum. Next base: position 7,380,408 of record CM039673.1, read on the forward strand.
CACCCTCCAAGAATTATCAGGCATGTGCCGAAACCAATTTGACTTAATGGTATCCCCTGAAACAACTTTTCAGTTTTACCGAAACTGTTCCGGTGTTCTCCCCGCGGAACTTTTCCGCTGTCCGAAACTTTTCCGGTGTCCGAAACTTTTTCGGTGATTTTCTCTCAGACTCCCTGTCTAGTATTCAGCAGATAGATGACTCTTAAGCGTGTGACCCTATAGGTTCGGTGAAGCACAGACATGACCCGGAACCCCTTCCGATCAATGATCAACATCGGAGCCGTGGACACCCATATTGACCCCTATACCCACACGAATGAAAATTCGAGTGAACCTCCAGTTGCCGTGTTCTATTCCTGTTGCTTCGCGATATGTTACAAATACCCGAGGTGAGACATGTTGGCATCCCCGTGGATCAACAACTTGTCCACTATGCCAGTTACCTCGTTGCCGGTATTGTTCTCTTTTCTCGTTCCCGTGTTCCGGCATCCCCGTGATCAAATCACAAAGTGTGTGGCCAGACGATGGTGGATACCGTAACACCGAGAGGGCCCAGAGATATCTCTCCATCGTCGGAGGAGCAAATCCCAATCTTGAGCTATCAAGTTACTTGACATACTTTTCCATGAAGCCGTAAGCCGCCGTAATAGCCACCCATTTACGGATGACGTTTAACAAACCCCAAAGTTCATGAAGCAAGCATGAAGAAACTCAATACTCTCATGGTCTAAGGAATTATGCAAACATTAACTTCTCTGTGTTATTAACCATTAACTTATGACGAATGTATCTCATAGCATAACATCAATTCGGGTCGATTCAACACAAATGTTCTTCTAACATTGTGCCCTCAAAATTGCCGGCATAGCCATGCCCATGATCAGGAAAACAGGATCATCATGCAATACTTGAGCCAGTCTTAGAGGCCAGACTAGGAATACAATTTATCGTTTATTATTCCACACGTGCATATGAGTCTTCCTTCAAGCCTCGTGGTTATTGTAGACTCAAGAACCATAGCAGTTATAGCATGGAACATAAACCTAATTGTGAACAGGGAGATAATCAATAACATTTATTATTGCCTCTAGGGCATATCTCCTACAGGACCAAATTCACTGGATGCTGCTTTTCTCTTATCAAGATGATATGAATGTGTTTGTTTGGTGTAAGATCTTGCTGCTGGCCACATTCTCCCAAATTCTTCCCCTCTGAATTCTTTGATCAAATTCATCCACATATGGCGGAAGCACTCCCTCTTCTCACAATGAGGAAAAACAATCTTCACTGCATTTTCTATCCCTTTACATGCATCTGTGTGTACTGCCAAAGGTGACACTGGCCCTATGCATCTTTTCAACTACGTCATGAACCATGTCATGAAACCGTTGTCTCTGACTGAAACAAGCCAATAGCAATAGGGCACATCCAGTTGTGTCCATCTAAAGCATTGCATGCTGCCAACTGACCATTCCATTTGCCAGTCAAAAAAGATGAGTCTATACTCAAATATGGACGACACCCTGCTTTGAAGCCATCTATGCAAGGCTTTAAAGCCATAAAGAACTTGGAGAAAATAACTCTACCATCCTTTGTTACCTCAGTATCTATCTCCACAACACTATCTGGTGACCTCTTTTCCACCTCCGCTTTGACGTTATAAAACATCCTAAAAGTATTTGCCCAATCACCAGATAATGCTTTCATTGCCCTCTGTTTTGCTTTCCACACTGTGGTATACTTCACCTTAATGGGGTATGTCTTTTCCAAGTCCACTTTAAGTTTCTTTGCTGTAGTGTTTGGTTTCTTGGCTAAAATTGGAGTGATCTTTTCTGCAATCAAAAACTGTGATGTCTTGGTTGATACTCTCTGTGAACTTGTAATACAAGTATGTGCGTTTGGGATTTGATTAACCCTGATGGTACTTCCATCAGGTTGAATTCTAGCAGATATGTACCACTTGCAAGGCCTGACGCTTCCATCAAAACCTCTGCACCTTGCATAAAATTTCTTTCTATCAGTCCACATGGTCTTGGCATCAAACTCATGTTTGACTGCATAAGTCTTGAAACACATCCTAAACTCCTGCATACTTGGGAACAACTTGCCTACTTTAATAACATGATTTTCTTTGTCATACACACTTACAAGCTCATCATCATGTGCATCATCAACATCATCTGCAGCATCTTTCATCAGTTGTCCATCCACATCTTCACAAGCATCTCTATTAGCATCATTAGGCAAACTAGATTCATCCCTCTCTTCCTCATCTTGATCATCTAATGGATCTACTGGAATGCCAAAAAAATTGGCCATCTCAGTGTCAGCCATTGGTGCAATGACCAAATCAGTAGTGTCTTCTAATTGTACTGAATTCCAATCAACACAAACAACCCTTTCAGCACCATCACAACCCTCTTCTACATCTTCATCAACCCCCCCTTTTACTCTCACTTCACCCGTAAACATGGGCGTTATCTGTCTTTGTGAAGCCCAATCGTCATATACCATCTATGAAGCCAACTTTGAGGGCACATATCCAACCTTAGAATCTGATTTCAGATCAACGAGATCTGCATGAAAGGTAGTCTGTTTGCTTGCCCAGCCGTCTTGCCGATCGATTTCATCAACCATCTCTTCACCATTCTCAATTCGCACATAGTCACCCTTCCAATTATCAAACCGTAACAATGCTACCTCCTACTTTGGACCCCAAAAAATGCTCTCCCCAATTTTCTTCACGACATTTCTCACGGTCCTCTCTTCCATGCTCTGTATTTCCTGAGGATCAATCTCTGCACATTCAACCCCCCCATTTCAGAATTGTATCTCTCTCTATGTCTCGCACATTACCATCACCTAGCTTCGCCTTAGAAGGAAAGAATTCGATAGTGAATTCGAATGTCCTACCCCTGTTTGTCAATGGAGGGCATTGTGAGCTAGCAGAAGCAGACGACGCACAAATCGCATAGGTTGGAAAGGATGCACATACCTAGTTGACGTTGTTGTCTCTGGCGGCTCCATCACGGTCAACCCCCCTACCCCGCACCCAAATCTGGATCAAATCGACCAAAAACAGAGGAAACAAAGGGGGCTCAATGCGGTGAGATCTAACTCGACAAGGAGGGAAACATGACAAGGGTTCAGGATTTACTCACCATAGCCGCCGCCGTCGCCGAGAACGACAACTCCGCCGCTGCTGTCATCGAGAAAAAAAAGCTCTGGCGTCGTCGCCGGCTCACCGCCGAGAACGAAGAGGGGGGAGCAATGGGCCACATCTCACCTGATGCACTGCCGAGTGGGGCCATAACTAGATGCTCTGTCAAGTGGGACCCACATGTCTTAAACATAATCTCACTCCCGTTGACGACCAGCTTAATCGCCCGAGTGGGCCTTGGCTATTTGGGCTTCTGAAGCATTGCACTACAGCTATGTTCGTCAACGACGTCGCACTCCTTCCAATTCACTTGAAATTTGTCGCACAGGAGCTATAAGCCCGAGGGTGGGGGACCTAGAAGAAGAAGAGGAGGACAAGTGAACGAGAGGCGCTTGTGCATGCGACCCTGATTTGATTGATTAGCACTACGTGCCAGCGAGCCCCCATGTAACATGCAGTACCTTCCTGCATAAGCACATCTCGCACCAAGAAGCAAGAGGTAATAGGATTATGGGTCCTAAAACTTGCACCCAATGTGATGGTTGAGTCCTACAAGTTGAAAAATGACCCTACCCACTCACAGAATTTGTAGTCAATGTGCAAATCCAATCCAAACTCACCACCGATCAATAGCAACGCATCAACTGGACAAGACGGGCCAGCTGTTGCCACTTTGCACCATGTCCTCTCCGGTTCTTCCTAAATAACCAGCAAACGGTGATTGGCCTCTTCCCCACCTTCTTCTTGCTACCTTGCGCTGATTCGTGAATCATGCGGCCACGCCAGCGGCGACGACGGAGCAGCAGCAACGCGTCTCCCCGGTGAACAGTGGGATGCCAGCCGCGCGGCACCGGCATGTGCAGTGTTCGCTGCCCTGATTCAAGCCAATTGATAACTTATATACATAGGCCACTGCCCTGAATCTTCAGCAAGAAAATAGATTGAGTTATAGCATTGAACCAAGCATGGCCATAATTTACAGATTACAACACTCAGCCACTCTTATGAAGATTAAACAACATGCATGTTTAACAACCATTCTGGTATTCTTAACACTCTATTTGTTGATACTACCAAAAGTATGACGAGAAACTGAGACATGGGGCATACAAAGAAATTTACCACACCTCAGCATCAGGAAGTGATTCATCATCAGCAGTGCAGATCACGTTCAGCACTAAAGTCTAGGACATAATTTAACAGATGAGGTTAAAAATGTAACCAGGCCCAAGATACCGTACATTTAGCTTAGGCAAGAGAAATCACGTACTTGTATTAAGTATGGTAAGAACTCATGAACTCCTTCAGGGGGCATGCTAACATCACAGTACACTGACTTGAAAAATACTACTTACAGTTAGTCCTCTAATAATTAAACACAATCAATTGGCTGCATCATCGGTGACTCAATGTTCATATTGAATTGAAGGATGTCACACGGATAACATGTGAAGATATCTAGAAATGAGCACCAATTGGATGTAAAATTAGAACTTAACGTGTTGAATTTACCATGTTAACAAAACGCAAACCATAGTCACAAGCCTCCAGAGCAACCTCATCGTCTGAATCTTCAATGGCTTGCAGGATCGACTCATTAACAAGTTGAACATATGACGACTCCTGCGAACGAGAAGCCACCAGGCAGGCATTCCACCACCTGATGAGCGGGTGGCTTGATGATTGCTCCGTGATCTTGGCCTTTCCAATTCGTTGGCAACCTGTCGACACCACAAGACACAAGTTTAGCATGAATCCCTGAAAGCTCCTCTACCGGTTCAAACAAGTAGCAGGTTCATGATCAATAGCTGCACTTCTATTCTGGATGTATGATCAAAAAACAAAACACTAAATGGGAACCATGGAATTATGGAAGGGTGTTCGCTCAGACTCGGCGGGTTCCCGTGGACGGCACCGGCGGCCACTACGACGGGCTCGCGCCGTGGGGTGGCTGCAACGGGACGCTCGCCCCCACCGGTGCGACGGGAGCGTGGGACGACTTGGGCGGCCTCGAGCTCACCTGGCCACCGCCGCCACCTCCGGCGGCCGGCAACTGATGATCAACGTCGTCATGTCAGTCTGTGTGCCGCCGGCGCGCGTTCGAGGTTCCTGTTTTATCATCGTAGCCTCCATCGATCAGCTAGTTATTGCTTACCTTTACCAGTCTGCAGTGTCACCAGTGTGTCGCCTGAGCTAGGAATATACTCATGCTCATGCAGCTGAGCAACTCCATCGATCCTCCCATGACTGCACTGTGTTTCTTCTCATGCTTAGGTATAAGTGATGTGGCGATTGTTGTTTGAATCAATAGGCCATGATCAGCAGGGGAGGATGATGTAACTTGGTCAGTGCAGTCATTCAATATTACTACGGTTATATTTACAATAAATGGTCATATGGTATATTTGCTCAATCATCATTGATCACTGGCAGAAAAAAAAACAATAGGGACACACGTAATGTTATATTGATCATGAACTTACAGTACGCTATCTGTTCTGTACAAATAAAGAACCAAGATATATACATATATATATAAACAAATAGAAAATGTATTGGCTGTTATAACCATACAAAACAGAGGGAACTTACAATACTATGATTATTTAGAAAGAACCGGAGGGGGCACGATGCAAAGTGGCAACAGCTGGCCTGTCCTGTCTAGTTGACGCGTTGCTATTGGTCGATGGTGAGTTTAGACTGAGTTTACACATTAACTGCAAGTTTTATAAGTGGGTAAGGTTATTTTTCAACTCGTAGGACTCAATCGTCACGGACCCCGGTCCTATTACCTCAAGAAGAAAGATCCAACAGCCGCACTGCACGCACGTACGTACTCTACAAAAAGCAACAGAAATGTGGAAAGTGACCCATGCCAGTGGTACGTACTAGTACTAGTACACGTTAGAAGCAGATACAGAAGATAGGATGGCTGGCGCCGCTCCGGCCGATTCGTGTGGCCGCTGCGCTGGCTTTGTGCATCTTATGTCCCATGTCCCATCCGCTGCCGCTGCTGCTGCGCTGTAGTACGACTCCCATGTCCCATCGGCGGGTGGCTGCTTATGCTGAGCAACGAGTCAAATGCTCATCAATATGCCTGCCACCATTGCTTTCTTGCTTCTTGCTCGCACACGCGCGTCCAACTGTGCTGCGGCTACGGCAGTGCCCGCACGCGCACGCGCACGCGCACGCACGGGCGGCAGCAGCCAGGGACAGAGCCACACCACAGCACCAGACCCAACAGTGGCATGCAGGCCACAGTAACTGTGTGGATCCAGCAGTGACTACTCGCCTGTACTACTACCAGTAAACGGCACAACACTATTAGAGCATCAACGACCAGAGTTAGCAAATATGACCTTTAAAGTGACCGGGCCCATCCGTTCTGAGTGCTTATTTTTTCGTCCGTACAGTCATGTTTTCGTTATTTTTCGTCATATGTCCGGTCATTTGCACGTGATTGATAAAGAAAAGAGGTGAAGAAAATAATAAATAAGAAAAGAGAAAAATGGACTGGATGAGGTCGCGTTCTACGTGACGGACTAACCGGGTGCGTTCACGCACGTCCGCGAGCCATCATATCTCCCTACGATTGAGATACATACATGGGGTGTTGGTCAGTCCGGTCGTTTTGGAAGGAAGTGGGGGTCTGGTTGATTCAACTTTTTTTGACAGGACACTAACCGGAAGGACGTTTCTGACATTTGAGAAGGATATAGGAGGTCCGGTTATAGATGTTTTTATTCGACCCATCACAAAATTCAGATATATCCTCGCATTGTACTGGCGTCATATTTACGATATCAACATTTCTTAAGTAAACCTTTGTTTTGTCAAACCAAATTTATTTTCTGAAATCAAATATATTTTTATATTTCAGAAATTTGAATACATTGAAAATAATTTATTAATTATTTTTGGTTTGTTTATTCAAGTTATTTCAAATTATTAATTTTTATAAAATATCAATATTTCGGATATTTTATTCATTATTCCATATTGAATATTGTTTCAAAATTATCTATATTTTAGGTATTAATGAATATTACTTGATGTTTAATATTTAAGATGTGACTTGATTTCATTCAAACATTCACTGTTCTTTAAATCAAAGAATAATGTCATATGAATTAAAAAACATCAATATGGAAAAATATTCACGATCAAAAGTGTAAAGTAGAAAAATAAAAAAGACAAGAAAATAAAAATAAAAAAGCAAATAAGACCAATCGAGCAAAAACAGAAGAAAGAAAATCAAAAAAAAAGAGAAAAAGGAACAACCGAACCATCAAATAGCGGCCGTGAGGTGCTGTGTTTGCTTGACTGCATGCATAGCATGGCGAAAAAATGAATTTGTCATAACAACTCTTCAAGGAGAAACTGAATAAATTCCACAAATGAAAAACAGCACGGTGAAACACTTGTCCCTCTAGTAAGAACTATAATGCACTATATTTTTACACGGGGGAAATGTTAATTAAATACAAGAGCACTATAACTTAATATGGAGTGTCATTCGTAGACCCCGTCTTGGTCCTACATATGGAGATTACTACCAGAGTGACGAGTTGGTGATCGAAAGGTTAATTGCCACCTTTTGAAATCAACGCGCCAATGGATACTCCTTCGTATGTTGCTTTATTTGCAATATATTTGGTATTTGAGGATGAAATACTACTATTTCTGTAGGAATGGTGCCCCAATCTTGACCCCAATAGAAATACGCTTCTTCGCATGCCTTCCATACTAGAAGCATAGTGCGCGCTTTATCGCATCGCTTATGTTGTTTTTGGAGTTGTACATGTTTTATTTTCACGTGATAATTTTTTTGTATTGTATAAATTATTTACGTGTTAGTTGGTTTGGAGTGTGAGGGGTATAAGGAAAAGTGTTTTTTTTATCAGATATGCTACTTCTACAGGCTACGGGCAGACTTTACGAAATCATGCTTATGAATGGATGTGTCAATTTATGATTAGAGATTAGAAAAAGAGTGGGCCAATGATAAAAATTAGGAAAGTGATTGGTGGTAGAATGTTTGGTATGACCAATCCGTAGCGAATCGTTTATGAGTATATCATTTTTATTTTTATTTATTGTGGTGTTTGGATGGATCTTTTCGACCATGTGATTATATGGCATCTTTTTAATTAATACAAATACATGAGAAAGTTACTTACGTTGTTGGACTCTTGTGTTATGCTGATGCTAAACATGTCATGGGCGACACTTCCGTTTTGCAAACTAATGCCAGACCACCTAGGTACTTACCAAGGGACCCATTCGTTCAGAGATCCCACCATGAAGCCTTGTCAACGATCCAATCAATTGTGTATCCAATTTAAATTGAAAACCTTAGTTCAACGAGGGCGCTTTAAAATTTGAGATGGGTGAGGGCTTAACAAAGTTAGAGATTTTACTGTCACAACCAAGAATTGTCAAAATCAAGCCATTCGAATTGTATACCTCAATCGGAGGGAAAAATTCTAAAATTAGAAAGCATACTGTATTAAATATGAATTAGAGGGCTCCTTGTGAAATTGTTGAATCGGTCAAAATTAGATGACTCAATTTCAAATTAAAGAGCTCAATTGATTGTGAGGCCTTAAAAACTAAGAAGATTGGTGTTACCGTGTGTGTGTGTATATATATATATATATATATATATATACACACACACGATGGTTCGACATGGCACACTAAGACGGCAACATAAGTCACCCATACTTTCATCTACTTCACAACTTAAAGTCCAGTGACAAATTTGCGTCGATCAGCACCTCACTTTTGTCAACACTGGGGGATTTGTTCTTTTTCCGCTCCCATTGGATCTTTGAACACTTTGTTTTTTGGTCCATTTTGCCGGCACTATGTGGCGAGTGGGATATCCATTTTCATTTTCTACGTGCTGCCTATGTTTTAATATTCTACAACGTGCTATCAGCTCTAGTGCCCTAGACACCTGGCTCTCGAGCATGCATTAGTGTGCAAAGACCTAATGGTGGCATGCCATTTGACAATTAGGCCAACTTTTCTTCATTTCAAGAAAGTTCACTGCTGCCTTTTGACAATGGAAGCTTTCTTAGACAAACCTTGAACGGCATGCACTATATATTATCATCCTATCGTTACAAAAGGAGGGGAGCGCTCTTCAGAAACCAGATGACATATGATCCATTAGGAGCGTACTAGATTGACCGGCCAATCGTTACCCACTCGATCTCATTTTTACACTAGCTAGCCACCACACGTACGCATGTGCGCATCGATGGGCACACAACAAAAGTAGAGGCAGGGCCATTGAGAGGGAGATGTGAGAAGAAGACAAGCGAGAGGCACTCGTGCAACTCCGATTTGATAGACTGATTGGCCAGCCAGCCAGTCACATGTAGTAGCACCTCTTCATGTACTCTATCCAAAACCAAAAACAAAGATCCAACACACGAATATGAAAAGCAGCAGAAATGTGTGCTAGTAGTACCTTCATGTGCGACTCTGTCATCAACACAAGAATCACCTCCGAACGAACGGTACAAGTTCGAAGTAGATAGATAGGATGACTGGGTGCAGGCATAGCTCGTGTGCACGCCTGTGCATGTGCCATTGTTGTTTCTTTCCAGCTTGCTTGATTGATGATGGAGGTGCAACATCGGCCGGATCCGGGCGCACACGGCTGGACCGGATAGATATGGATATGGATATGCACACGCACGCGCACCGGTGATGCCGACGCCGACGCGCTGGCCGCTGCAGCTTGCTGCCCTGTGCGCAACAAATGCCCATCCATCAATGTGCCGCACGCGCGCACGTCGCCGTCGACCCTGTCTAGATGCTCGTTGATCGGCAAGGAAGAAGGGGCCACACATACATAAACTGATGCAGCAATGAGCGTCTATGCATGGACCATGCATCACTCCATGCCCATCACCTACCTATAGCTAGGTCCATCCATCCATGCGCTCCTTGGCCCCAACACAGCACACCGAGCTATAGCAAGCTAAGATCATCTACAGCCGGGTATATCAAATTCGAAACACTATACGTCCGTGGAACAGCGACCCATCATCAATCATTAAATTGCAGCGTCCACAATCGTGTATTTCATAATAAAATATATAGAACGGACATAAAACAAACCACATATCCACATAATCCGGACCAAAAAAAAAAACCCATCACAGTGCAGCCGACGGACATTGTTCTAAACTAAAATTACTGAAAACGGAAAGAGGGGTGGAGAGGGCCCAGCATCTCCACCACTTTCTTGCCAGTCCTTTGCCCTTCCGGTCACCGGAGCAGTTGTAGCCCTCTGTTGGTGAAGGTGCTTGGAGCAGAGTATCTCAGAGAGCAAATTATGGAGGGCATAGAAAAATTGTTGGTAATAGGAGCATCAAGAGGATTCCCTAAGAGCATATACATCCGGACTGGATGAATCTGTCCCCTATACGTTTGCGGACGCATCCCGACGGCACCTCATATTTCTCATCTAGTATCCACATATCTCAAATCCAAACTCTCAAATCCATGAAAATCCATGGACGTCGTTCACACAGGTTATTGTCACACGTACATAATAAATGCTGGTACCGAACATAAATATATTTACATCAAATTTATTGAAAGTGCAAATTCAAACATCAACTCTTTGGTTTTCATTGTGAGCAAACATATGCTTCGCATGATCATTGAGTAGCTACGCGTGCACCTGAGGATCTCGAAGATTCTGATGCATCTGCACAAAGTTCAGAACATGAGCTGCATCTTGATCTTACGGAATTTCAACTTGTTCTCCAGGTGCTTCAAAATCATTGGTTTGGGCTACACCATCACCCTTATCCTCGACAATCATATTGTGCAAATTAACATAACATGTCATGAGCTGCCATAAAGTTATGTGTTCATATATGTATGTGTTCATGCAAGTTATGTGCATCACGTTTTGTTACCGCCGCCGTGTGATGATATGTCCGACCGGCCTTTTTCACTAGTAGAAAACAGGACATTGGTTCGGGCCGGGCCAGCACATTAGTCCCGATTCAGTCCCGAACCGGGACCAATGGGGGCAACAGTCCCAGTTCGTGAGGCCAGGGGGGCGGGCGGGCCACGTGGGGCATTGGTCCCGGTTCGTCTGGAACCTTTCGTCCCGGTTCCAGACACGAACCGGGACCAATGTGCCTTGCTCCTGGCCCACAACCATTTGTCCCGGTTCGTGGATGGATCCGGAACCAAAGGGGGTCCTTTAGTCCCGGTTCCAGGCGCCAACCGGGACCAATGAGATTCCTATATATACCCCTCTCGCCAGCGAGCAGAGCACTCCACATTGCTCTATTTTTCAGGCCGACGAGGAGAGAGCTTTGTGGTGCTCTAGCTCACCTCCTATGCACATGAGGTGTTTGATGAAATGCCCAAGCCAAACTTAAGCTTTCTCCTCTCGAAGCTCCTTGTCCAAACTCCATTTTCGTCAAGATATGTCTAGGTTTGGCGGTCCGTCTTGTCCCGTCCCCGTCCTGAAACCGCCGTCGATCGCCCGCACGTGGTGAGCCTATTGATCTTATCTTCTTGCTAAAAGAAAATATACTTACTTTATGATTTTCTTACTTTTATTATTATTTGTTATTATATAGTGCCATGGTTATGGTATCCGCCCACGTCGGCCCTCCTCCAGTCTATGATTCAGATGTGGTATATTAACTTTTATATAACTATTTCACATATCTAATGTCTATGATAATTAATTATGCCACCAACTTGACGTAGATGTTTTTATCTATAGGAAGTAGTTGAACCAGAAATTTCAACCGACTATGCAATTCTGCTCGAGAAGTTAACAGAAGCTGAAAAAGAAATCGATCATTTGAAAAAAAAATTGAAAAGAACTGAAGATGGCAAGATGGGATTGGAGTTGCATGTTGCCGATATCATCGACAATCACAAGACCAAGATGGATGCAATGCGCTTGAAGCTGAAAGATTAGAAAATATGTCATACATACTGAGGCTTGGTATTGTTATACCGTTGGATCAATTGGTACCTTAGTAGCAGTTATGATTGCATTTGTTGTTGCATTTAAATTTTTTACGTAGTTTCGCTGTATGTTTTAATTAGATGCTTTAGAGAGCTAATGTTGTTCAATAATGACAACTATATATGAACTGTACGTATTTATTTTGGTCATTATTGTACTTTGGCTTTAATGTGATGATGAATTTCTATTAATTTGGTCACTTCTCTATTCATGATATGTTGTAATGGTTTTTAATACACTTTATTATATAACACACGTAGATGAACCGGCAATGAATGTATGGTGACCGACACACCTCCGAGTATATTAAGGGCCTGCATAATTTTGAACACACAAAAAATCTGGAGTTCAAATAAGTTCATGAAAATGAAATGCCTTTTGTAACCGATGAGTTTCCATTAGGAACCCTGATACTTCGAAAGAGACTGTCCGTTTTGTATACGAAGTGCATCCAGCTTTTGCCGTAACCCTCTCAACTTTTTAGCACATGCTATGTGGGTGAAATGATGATACCATGCCAAGTTTCAACCTTTTTAGAGTTCATTTGTAGTGCTTTTCAATTTCAGGGTCAGTTAGTTCAAAAAAATTAATAACTGCACGAAAAATACCAAATGAAGTCAGAAAGGGTTAAAAACTGATTATGTGGATTTGAATGGTGCATTTTGAACACACAAAAAAGCCTGGAGTTCAAATAAGTTCAAGAAAATGAAATGCCTTTTGTAACCGATGAGTTTCCATCCGGAACCCTGATACTTCGAAAGAGACTGTCCATTTTGTACACGAAGTGCATCCAACTTTTGTCGTAACGCTCTTAACTTTTTAGCACATGATACGTGGGTGAAATGATGATACCATGCCAAGTTTTAACCTTTTCAGAGTTAATTTGTAATGCTTTCCAATTTCAGGGTCATTTAGCTCAAAAAATCAATAATTGCATGAAAAATAACAAATGATGTCGGGAAGAGTTGAAAATTGATCATGTGACTTTGAATGGTGCATTTTGATTACACAAAAAGCCTGGAGTTCAAATAAGTTCAAGAAAATGAAATGCCTTCTGTAACCGATGAGTTTCTGTCCAGAACCCTGATACTTCGAAAGAGACTGTCCATTTTGTATAGGAAGTGCATCCAGCTTTTGCTGTAACCATCTCAAGTTTTTAGCACATGCTACGTGGGTAAAATGATGACACCATGCCAAGTTTCAACATTTTCAGAGTTCATTTGTAGTGCTTTCCTATTTCAGGGTCATTTAGCTCAAAAAAAATCAATAACTGCATGAAAAATAACAAATGATATCGGGAAGGGTTGAAAATTGATGATGTGGCTTTGAATGGTACATTTTGAACACACAAAAAGCCTGGAGTTCAAATAAGTTCAAGAAAATGAAATTCCTTTTGTAACCGATGAGTTTCCGTCCGAAACCCTGATACTTCGAAGAGACTGTCTGTTTTGTACACAAAGTGCATCCAGCTTTTGCCGTAACCCTCTAAACTTTTTAGCACATGCTATGTAGGTGAAATGATGATACCATGTCAAGTTTCAACCTTTTCAGAGATCATTTGTAGTGCTTTCCAATTTCAGTGTCATTTAGCTCAAAAAAATCAATAACTACATGAAAAATAACAAATGATGTTGGGAAGGGTTGAAAATTTATGATGTGCCTTTGAATGGTGCATTTTGAACACACAGAAAGCCTGGAGTTCAAATAAGTTCAAGAAAATGAAATGCCTTTTGTAATCGATGAGTTTCCATCCGGAACCCTGATACTTCGAAAGAGACTGTTCATTTTGTACATGAAGTGCATCCAGCTTTTGCCGTAACCCTCTCAACTTTTTAGCACATGCTATGTGGGGTGAAATGATGATACCATGCCAACTTTCAACCTTTTCAGAGTTCATTTCTAGTGCTTTTCAATTTCATGGTCATTTAGCTCAAAAAAATCAATAACTGCATGAAAAATACCAAATAAAGTTAGAAAGGGTTGAAAATTGATGATTTGGGTTTGAATGGTTCATTTTGAACACACAATAAGCCTGGAGTTCAAATAAGTTCAAGAAAACGAAATGCCTTTTGTAACCGATGAGTTTCCGTCCGGAAACCCTGATACTTCGGAAGAGACTGTCCGTTTTGTACACTAAGTGCATCCAACTTTTGCCGTAACCCTCTCAACTTTTTAGCACATGCTATGTGGGTGAAATGATGATATCATGCCAACTTTCAACCTTTTCGGAGTTCATTTGTAGTGCTTTTCAATTTCAGGGTCATTTAGCTCAAAAAAATCCATAACTAAAATTATAAACCTCTAGTATTTTTGAAACTAAACTTATATAAAACCTAAAAACTACCAAATGGAATATAATGTTAAAACAAAATAATATTAAATAGCAGGAAAAATAGCAAATAAATAACATAAAAAATAGCAAAAGTGAAAATAGATGCGCTTTAACTAAAAATCAACCTAAATTCAAGGTGCTAGTTAGGCACCTAACTAACATTTTGAATTTAGGTCAAATTTCGTGTATAAGGGCATCTATTTTCACTATGAGAGGAGCTTGACAGGTCAAGCGCATCGGGGCTTATAAACAGGTGCTGTCTCCCTCGACTAGTGAGGTGGGACTAAACATCTGCTGCTTCCCCGCCAGCCGACAAAAAGGGTCCAGTGGTCTCGGTTGGTGCCACCAACTAGGACCAATGCCCCCCTTTCGTCCCGGTTGGTGCCACCAAACGGGATCAAAGGTCCTTGTTTCCCAACCTTTGGGCTGCTGAAAAGAGGGCTTTGGTCCCGGTTGGTGGCACCAACCGGGACTAAAGGTCTGCATTGGTCCCGGTTGGTGCCACCAACTGGGACCAAAGGTCCCTGTTTCCCGCCCTTTGGGCTGCTAAAACCAGGGCTTTGCTCCCGTTTGGTGACACCAACCGACACTAAAGGTGGGCATTGGTCCCGGTTAGTGCCACGAACCGGGACCAATGCTACTTCCATATAAGAAGCACTTAGGAAATTTCGTAGTTTTCATTGCCTGCTCGTCTTCCCGTCGCCGTCCCCGCCGCCCCCGTCGCCGCCCCCGCCATCGTCATCCCCCTCCTCGTCGCCTCCCCTGTCACCGCCCCGCCCTCGTCACCGTCCTTGCTGCCCCCGCTGTCGCCTCTCCCCATCGCCGCCTCCCCCGTCGCCCACGTCACCGCCCCGCCCTCGTCGCCGCCCCGCCGCCCCTCCCCCACCGCCCCCATCGCCCCCGTCGCCGCCCCTCCCCTGTAGCCTCCCCCATCGCCCCCGTCGCCGCCCCTCCCCCGTAGCCTCCCCTGCCGCCCCCGTCGCCGCCCCGCTCCCGTCGCCGCCCCCGTCGCCTCCCCGTCGGCGCCCCCGCTGTGAGCCGCCGCCGCCTCGGCTCCTTGCAATTTTTTTAAAATATAGGTTGATTTTTTTATATGATGAATGTTTATGTTAGATTAGTATGTGTATGTTAGATTACAGATTTTTTTTATGATGAATGTTTATGTTCGATTAGTATGTTTATGATGAATGTTTATGTTAGATTAGTATGTTTATGATGAATATTTATGTTATTTTAGTATGTTAATGATGAATGTTTATGTTAGATTAGTATGTTAATGATGAAAATTTTGGGTTTTATGAAAAATTAGTGATTAAATGATAAGAAAACGTTCTCATAGGAATTTGTCGACAATGCCCGGCCCGCATCCTCGTCGTCGAGTAATCCGCGAGAGCCTGCTTGATAAGCGTCATGTCCGGGACTGGGCTTCGCCGGGCTGGCACTGGGAGGTGCTACCTTCCCGGACTCGGATGTTGGTGAGGAATGCAGGTATCGTCGTCGACCCGGACCTTCTGTGGTGGCGGTCACGCGGGCCACTTTCGATGCGGAGGGAACGGGCACCCGTGGAGGTGGTACGTCGCCGTGTCAGGGAGGAGGACGAGCACGTCCTTCGCTACATGGCAGCGTTGGACGCCCGGTTCGACAATACCTGGCAGATCCTTCAGGGATCTCACTTGAGTTATGATCCCGTGATGGTTCCTTATCTTTGGGTATCCACCGCCGACGACTCAGAGACCGCTAGTGAACCGAGTTCACCGTCCTTCACTTTGGATTCTAGGATATTTGATCTGTATTAGTGATCTTATATGATAATATTCGAGATGTAATAGTTAATATTTGATGATGCATTAACTGAAATATTCGGGATGATGTATTAGTGATATTATATTCGAGTTCATTATAAATATTAATGTATTTGTGATATCTTATCGGTATAATGCGTGTGTGACTTTCGGTCTGTCGTTGCTCCTTGTGTGACTTTCATGTGTGTTATTAATGGAGGAATCCCGACTGTTGTTGTGGGGCCGCCTCATCTTTCTTCTCTTCTTTGCGATATACTCGTCGATATATTGCGCAAGAAGAGAAGAGGTGGGGCGTCCATCACCGGCGGTCGAACTATTACTGTGAGAGAGTGCCCACCAACATATATACACCATCATATCAGTGTGAGAGAGAGTGCACCAACACATCATGAGATATGAGAGTTACTTAAGGAAAGCCTCGACGGACCGAAAGTCACACACGCATTAGGATCCAAAGAGTGTCGTAATTCTTGAACTGGATTATTCGGGATGATGTATTAGTGATATTATATTCGAGTTCATTATAAATGTATTTGTGATTTGCAAGTCATTCCGGTAAAACATAGGGAAATTTTTCTATGTCATTGCTCGATATATGAAACGGGTTGACTTTAGGTCTGTTTCGGCTCATGGTGTGTCTTTCAGTGTGGGAGAGTGTCCACCATATCTATATATATATATGAGAGGAAGAATCCCGACTGTTGTCGTGGGGTCACTTCTCCTTCATTCCAGTGTGCTAGACATTTTGGTGTAATGCACTCTCGGACGAATGGAGGAGCCACCATCATCGACAGTCGCAATATCAGAGGGAGTTCCCACCATATACGTGAGATGAGAGTTTAGGAAGGAAAGACTCGACAGATCTAAAGTCAACCATTGCATATTCACTACTAGAAAACAGGGCATTGGTTCGGGCCGGGCCACCCCATTAGTCCCGGTTCAGTCACGAAACGGGACCAATGGGGGCAACGGTCCCGGTTCGTGAGACCAGGGGGCCGGGCGGGCCACGTGGGGCATTTGTCCCAGTTCGTCTGGATCCTTTGGTCCCGGTTCCAGACACGAACCGGGACCAATGTGCCTCGCTCCTGGCTCACAACCATTGGTCTTATCTTCTTGCTAAAAGAAAATATACTTACTCATATGATTTCCTTACTTTTATTATTGTTCACTTCTCTATTCATGATATGTTGTAATGGTTTTTAATACACTTTATTATATAACGCACGCAAATGAACTGGCAATGGATGTGCGGTGACCGGCGCACCTCCGAGTATATTAAGGGCCTGCATAATTTTCTCGAAGCGGCTGAGGCAAAGAAGCAGAATAGTTTTATGCCTTGTCCATGTACTCTCTGTGAGAATACAAAGTCTTTCTCCAACTCTAAAACCCTTCACTTCCACCTACTTCATAAGGGTTTTATGCCACACTATAATGTTTGGACCAAGCATGGAGAAAGAGGGGTTATGATGGAAGACAACGAAGAAGAAGAGGATGACGACAACTACCCTCCCCCTGAATACGGTGATGCTGCAATGGGGGAAACTGAAGATCAAGAGGAACCAGACGATGTGCCCAAGATGATCTTCGCCGGGTCATTGTTGATGCACATAGACAATGCGAAAGTGAAAGGGAGAAGTTGAAGTTCGATCGCATGTTAGAGGATCACAAAAAAGGGTTGTACCCAAATTGCGAAGATGACAACAAAAAGCTCGGTACCACACTGGAATTGCTACAATGGAAGGCAGACAATGGTGTATCTGACAAGGGATTTAGTTCGCTACTGAAAATAATGAAGAAGAAGCTTCCAAAGGATAAGGAATTGCCCGACAGTGCGTACGCAGCAAAGAAGGTTGTATGCCCTCTAGGATTGGAGGTGCAGAAGATACATGCATGCCTAGTATGGGGTGCATTGCGGTATAAGATCAGAAGAGATGACCCTGTTGATGTTGAGGGCCAGCGCATCGGGAAGAGGGTTCCTCCCAAGGTGATGCGGTATGCTCCTATAATACCACGGTTGAAATGTCTGTTCAGAAACAAAAAGCATGCCGAGTTGATGCAATGGCACAAAAAAGACCGTAAGAAAGACGGGAAGTTGAGAGCACCCGCTGACGGGTCGCAGTGGAGAAAGATCGAGAGAAAGTGGAGCGACTTTACAGGTGACCCGAGGAACGTATGGTTTGCTTTAAGTGCAGATGGCGTTAATCCTTTTGGGGAGCAGAGCAGCCAGCATAGCACATGCCCTGGGACTCTATGTATGTATAACCTTCCTCCTTGGTTGTGCATGAAGCGGAAGTTCATTATGATGCCAGTGCTCATCCAAGGCCCTAAGCAACCCGGCAATGACATTGATGTGTACCTAAGGCCATTAGTTTATGAACTTTTAGAACTATGGAATGGAAGAGGTATACGTGTGTGGGATGAGAACGAACAGGAGGAATTTGACCTACATGCGTTGCTGTTTGCAACCATCAAGGATTGGCCTGCTCTCACTAACCTTTCAGGACAGACAAACAAGGGATACCACGCATGCACACACTGTTTAGATGACACCGACAGTATATATTTGGACAAGTGCAGGAAGAATGTTTACCTGGGGCATCGTCAAATTCTTCCGACCAACCATCAATGTCGAAAGAAAGAAAGCATTTCAAAGGTGAGGCAGATCACTGAAAGAAGCCCGCCGTCCGTACTGGTGATCACATACTTGATATGATCAATGATTTACAGGTAATATTTGGAAAGGGTCCTGGCGGACTATCTGTTCCAAATGACGCTGACAAACACGCACCCGTGTGGAAGAAGAAATCTATATTTTGGGACCTACCCTATTGGAAAGACCTAAAGGTCCGCTCTGCAATCGACGTGATGCACGTGACAAAGAATCTTTGCGTGAACCTGCTAGGCTTCTTGGGAGTGTATGGGAAGACAAAAGATACACCGAAGGCACGGGAGGAACAACAACGTGTGCATGAAAAAGACGGCATGCATCCAAAGCAGTATGAAGGTCCTGCCAGCTATGCTCTTACCAAAGAAGAGAAGGAAATCTTCTTTAAATGCCTGTTCAGTATGAAGGTCCCGTCTGGCTTCTTGTCGAATATAAAGGGAATAATAAATATGGCAGAGAAAAAGTTCCAAAACCTAAAGTCTCTTTACTACCACGTGATTATGACGCAACTCCTGCCGGTTGCATTGAGGGGGCTTCTATCGGAAAACGTTCGATTAGCAATTGTGAAGCTATGTCCATTCCTCAATGCAATCTCTCAGAAGGTGATCGATCCAGAAATCCTGCCAAGGTTAAGGAGTGATTTGGTGCAATTTCTTGTTAGTTTCAAGCTGGTGTTCCCACCGTCCTTCTTCAAAATCATGACGCACGTCCTAGTTCATCTAGTCGACAAGATTGTCGTTCTGGGCCCTGTATTTCTACACAATATGTTCCCCTTTGAGAGGTTCATGGGAGTCTTAAAGAAATATGTTCGTAACCGCGCTAGGCCAGAAGCAAGCATCTCCATGGGCCATCAAATAGAGGATGTCATTGGGTTTTGTGTTGACTTCATTCCTGACCTTAAGAAGATTGGTCTCCCTCAACCGTGATATGAGGGGAGACCGACTGGATAAGGCACGCTAGGAGCGGACTCAATAATATGTAGGATGGGCATTCTTGGTCTCAAGCACACTACACAGTTCTACAGAATTCCACCTTGGTGACCCCGTATGTCGATGAACACAAGAATATTTTGCGCTCCAAACACCTGGAGCAGTGTGATGACTGGATTACATATGAACACATCAGGACTTTCGGTAGTTGGTTGCAAACACGTCTCATGGGTGACAACACTGTTTCTGATGAGCTATACTCGTTGGCCAGGGGACCATCTTCGGCTGTATTGACTTACAAAGGGTACGAGATAATTGGGAATACATTTTACACGATCGACCAAGATGAAAAGAGCACCAACCAAAACAGCGGTGTCTGCTTTGATGCAGCAACCAAGAGGGGAAAGGACACATATTATGGTTACATAGTGGACATATGGGAACTTGACTATGGACATGATTTTAAGGTCCCTTTGTTTCAGTGCAAATGGGTCAATCTGTCAAGAGGCGGAGTACAGGAAGACCCACAGTACGGAATGACAACAGTGGATCTAAACAATCTTGGGTCCACAGACGAACCATTCGTCCTAGCCAATGATGTGGCACAGATTTTCTATGTGAAGGACATGTCTACCATACCGAGAAAAAGAAAAGATAAGGAAGCGAATACATCATACGATGAGCCAAAGCGCCACATAGTTCTTTCAGAAAAAAGAGACATCGTGGGATTGGAGGGCAAGACAGGCATGTCTGAAGATTATGAAAAGTTTCATGAAATTCCTCCCTTCAAAGTCAAGGCTGACCCAAGCACCCTGTTAAACGACAACGATTATCCATGGTTACGGCGCAATAAGCAAAGGACACAAGCAAAGAAAAAGTGAAGACTTTCTCTCCACCACTATACCATTGCAGTGACATGTGAAGAAATGAAATGCCTTTTGTAACACATGAGTTTTCGTCCGAAACCCTAATACTTCGAAAGAGATTTTCCGTTTTGTACACGAAGTGCATCCAGTTTTTGTCGTAACCCTCTCAACTTTTTATGACATGCTATGTGGGTGAAATCATGATATCATGCCAACTTTTAACCTTTTTAGAGTTCATTTGAAGTGCTTTTCAATTTCAGGGTCATTTAGCTCAAAAAAATCAGTATGTGCATGAAAAATACCAAATGACGTCACAAAGGGTTGAAAATTGATGATGTGGCTTTGAATGGTGCATTTGAACACACAAAAAGTATGGATTTCAAATAAGTTCAAAAAATGAAATCCCTTTTGTAATAGATGAGGTTTCATCCGAAACCGTGATACTTCGAAAGAGATTGTCCATTTTATACACAAAGTGCATCTAGTTTTTGTCGTAACCATCTCAACATTTTAGCACATGCTATGTGGGTGAAATGATGATACCATGCCAACTTTCAACCTTTTCAGAGTTCATTTGAAGTGCTTTTCAATTTCAGGGTTATTTAGCTCAAAAAAACGAGTAAGTGCATGAAAAATACCAAATGAAGTCAAAAAGGGTTGAAAATTGATGATGTCACTTTGAATGGTGCATTTTGAACACACGAAAAGTATGGAGTTCAAATAAGTTAAAAAATGAAATCCATTTGTAACAGATGAGTTTTCGTCTGAAACCGTGATACTTCGAAAGAAATTGCCCATTCTGTACACAAAGTGCATCCAATTTTTGTCGTAACCATCTCAACTTTTTAGCACATTCTATGTGGGTGAAGTGATGATACCATGTCAACTTTGAATCTTTTTAGAGTTCATTTGAAGTGCTTTTCAATTTCAGGGTTATTTAGCTCAAAAAATCAGTAAGTGCATGAAAAATACCAAATAAAGTTAGAAACGGTTGAAAATTGATGATGTAGCTTTGAACGGTGAATTTTGAACACACAAAAAGTATGGAGTTCAAATAAGTTTAAAAAAATGAAATCCATTTAGATAACATAAAAAAATAACAAAAATGAACATAGATGCGCTTATGTAAGTAAAATTCGACCGGAAATCAGACTAGAATTCAGTTTGATTTCAGGTCAAATTTTTCCACATAAGGGCATCTATTTTCAATTTGAGAGGAACTCAATAAGGCAGGAAGGGGTGGGCTTATAAACCGGTGCGAGCGCCCCTCGCTTGGCGAGGTGGGACTAAACTCCCACCACACCCCGGACCAACCATTTAGTCCCGATCGGTGGCTACAACCGGGACCAATACCCACCATTGGTCCTGGTTGGTGGCACCAACCGGGACCAATGCCAACCTTTAGTCCCGGTTGGTGCCACCAACCGGGACCAAAGGTCTCTGCTTCCCGCCCTTTGGGCTGCCGAAAAGAGACCTTTGGTCCCGGTTGGTGGCACCAACCGGGACTAAAGGGCGGGAGGCAGAGACCTTTGGTCCCGGTTGGTGGTACCAACCGGGACCAATGCTCTGTGTATATAAGTAGAACTTCGGAATTTTCAGTTCTCATCTCGCAGTTTGCCCCGACGATGCCGACCTCCTCGACGCCGCCAGGCTGTCCCGACGCCGTCACCGTTGCCCGTGCCCCTGCCCTACCCTCCGAGCCCATGCCGACGCCGTCCGCTGCCCACGCCGTCGCCGTCGCCCATGCCCTGCCCTTCCTCCGAGCAGACGTCGATGCCGTCCGTCGCCCATGCCGTCGCCGTCTGCCGCCCCTTCCCCAGCCCGCCCCCACCATCGTCGTCGCCCTCGCCGCCCTCACCGTCGCCCTCGCCCCCCCCCCCCGCTGTGAGCCGCCGCCGCCGTCCCTTGTATTTTTTCATGTATATGTTGTATATGTTTTTTCATGTATATGTATATATGTTCATGTTTATGTGTCATGTTTGTATATGTTCATGTATATGTTTTTTTCATGTATATGTATATATGTTCATGTATATGTGTGTATATGTTCATGTAAAAAGTCTTCGCTGTTTTTCATATGTACGAAAATGTAGAGTGAAAACGAAAACAAACATATCAGAAAAAACAAAGTAAAAAATGAAGAAGTAAAAGAAAACAGCACAGCCCGGCCACCACCGCATTTTCATAAACTATTTCCACCAAGTCCACGTCACACCGAGCACCCGTGGCAAAGCAAGTCTTTTTTTGAAGAAGGTAGTTTTTTTGTTAAATGAAAATGTTGGCATCGGCTCTATCATCATGTTGGCATCGGCTCTATCTATCAACAAGGCCACGGGAGCACCCCGCCCCCCTATCATCACGTTGGCCTCGGTTCCCCGAGAGCTTTCCAATAGATCCGGAATGTATGTCGTTGTTGATATACCCCCTCCTCGATAACTTCGACATGAGAGGGGTCACGTGGCTACCTCAAAGCCCGGCCGTTGTGGGACAAAGCTGAGAATGACCTGATTGCTAAAAACATCGTACCATAGACATATAACTGGCCAGACCGTTCAAGGACTTGGTTCTTCGGGGTTGGGGGAACTTTCCACCCTGAAACAGGGAAGTACCATTGGACGGACGAGCAACTTGCAATACCCATGAACAAGCTTCAAAAGTATATCACCGTAGCGCAGGAAGGGACGTTCATTCCCGACAAAGGGAAGGACGGGCTGACTGGGGCCCTAGGGAATGCTGAGCACCCTGGACAAACACGAGGAACACCAGGCTCCGTTCCATGGAAGGTTGGGTTTCCCGACACAGGCGGTTATAGAAGCCGGGAGAGAAAGAGGAAAGCAGAGCTGAGCGAAATTCAGAAGCTCAATGCAAGACTACAAAAGCTAGAGGAAGCTGAGAGCCAGCGAGCTGCCGACCAACCATCTCAGCGGCACGAAGCTACCCCAGAAGCTACCCTGCCATCTCAGCGGAGAAGCAGAAACGCTTCCATGGAGCTTGTTCAGCCTGACTTCACGTCTTCTAGCTACCCCGTGGATACTATCACGGAGGCTCAACATTGTGAGCTTATAACGAAATGTCAGAACCTCACTTTCAAGGCGGCTGTCAGCTTTGTTGCACCTGCTAAACCCAATGTAACTTTTCACTGCCGTCCGTTTCCCCATGGCTATGCTGTTGTGATGGTGGATGAAGTAATGAAGGAATTTGAGGAGCTCAAACTTGACCACTGTACAGGTGAAGGAGAGAATAAGCTGGTTCGTGCCCTGAGGACTACATGTCTATGGCAGAAGGAGTACAACAAGCTTCCAAACTGGATGCCTCCGCCTCCTCCTTCTCCACAGGCGAATCAGGGCACTCCGGCTCTCCTCCTCCTCCTCCTCCTCCTCCTCTGGCGAGTGATCAGTGCACACCGCCTCCTTCTCCGGCTCCTCCGACGCGTGGAGGCACTCCGCCACCTCCTTCTTCTACTCTGGCACGTCGGAGCAATACGCCTCCTCCTCAGCCTTGTTGGCAACGGCGAAAGACAGCCGCCGCCGCTCCGGCTCCTCTGGCGCCTAGTAAGCAACGATGGAAGGGAGCCGTCGCCGCTCCGGCAGCTAGCAGTACAAGCATAGGCAGTAGAGGATACAGATACGGTCCATGTCTCAAGCCTTTGGAAAAGTTACCATATGAGAGGACCAAGTCTGAAAATGAGGAGATATTTCAGGCCGAATTGAGGGCCCATTTTGCATAGAAAACTCCACCTTCGAAGGAGAAGATAGATCCGGTGAAAGCGATGCGCACTATCGATGCCTTGAAGCGACCACCACCGCCTTCGCCGGATTCCAACTTTGACTGTTGTATTAAAAAAGACATATCAAGCTGCGTGCCGGTCGGGAAGTAATTCCAGTCATGCAAGGTTAGCAAAACGAAGAAGTGGGAAAAAAATTCTCCCGCTCGGAGAACAGGTGAACCAATCGTGCCCCCCGCTCAAGGTGTCTAGCGATATCGTCGCTAATCTTCTGGGGATGGTGCCCGGTACCAAACCTGGTCATTACCTGAGCAATGTTGTACGGTTTAAGCCGTTGGAGGTGGACGAATTCCGTTACCGGCACGGGCGGCCTCTCTTCAAACAATGATGCGAAAATTCCATGAATGGTACATGAAAACCTGCCGCGAGTCTGGGACAGATTATTTGATACTGTCAGTTAAAAAGCAGCACAACCTCGTTGGAATGGAACTGTTGAATATTGAATTTGAGGAGATATTCCAGTTATTCAATCAAAAGGCCCTTGACAAAACAATCGTGACTTGCTACTGTCTGTAAGTACTACTTTTGTAATTAAGTCTCTCTATGTATATAGCTCAGCTCTTTCATTGCATGTATATATAATTATCCTCACTACTATATTATGCAGATTGAAGATTGTCGAATGCAGAAAAGCAGAAATCTATAACATTGGGTTCATTAACCCAAATGTCATACATGAGTATAATTTTCAAAAGTATCCTACACAAACCGAGGAAAACTTGCTACAATCGTTGCTTAAAAATCAAAAACAAAGGGACAATACTCTTTCCTTACAACTTTAAATGAGTGTTATTGTCTTGTGCATATTCGGTTTGCCTTATTACTCGAGGTTTATAGTAATGTAATTGATGAGTTATGCATGCGTGCGCAGTTTCTACTATATTCAGCTTGAGTGGGGAGTAGTAACCGTCTTAGACTCGAAACGAAAAGATCCCCAGGAATATGCAGACATCACTAAAATTCTCCAGAAGTAAGTTCAATCGATCATTATCACATCATGTCAGCAACTTTGTTCATTTCTTGATATCAAGTAATTATTTTCTTTGTCTGGCAGGGTTTGGAAAGAGTTCACAGCAATTGTTCCGGCACTGCCGAGGGAGGTGCGATTTACACACCCGAAAGTAAGTACTACTAGCTAGTTCCGCTCATCTCCGATTGATTCTAGTTTCATCAATACCATTTATCATGCTTGAGTATCAGTTTGATTGAACTCTATTTCTCGTAAAGTGCTTGTGGAAGAAAACCGGTAATAATTTATGTGGATATTACGTTTGCGAGTTCATCTACAACGCGATGACACCTAAGCGGGACTACTCTGAAAAACAATTTCAAGTGCGTAAGCAATAATATTCACAATTTTATTTTATTACCATATATATGTATTGAGCCCCTTCTTCAAATTAGATGTGGCAGATGCGGGATGAACTCCTACCACAAGATCGCACACGAGCAATTCAAGAAGAATTGGCGGGATTCTTTCTTGACCACGTCATAAATAAAATCGGAGAATACCATCTGGAAGTTGACATTAGATGTTAGGGATTGTAAAAGATCTTATTTTTTATATATGTATCTAGTAGAATCGGATATATATATACGAAAACTTGTTATACGACCAATCTCTCGGAGAAAGAGAGGTCGATCACTTCTATCTTTATATGTTCGTAACTATCTTCTGTACTTAATGATTCCTTCATTTGCTTACTAGCTAGCTGTTGGAAATATGCCCTAGAGGCAATAAATAAAGTTTTTATTATTGTATTTCCTTGTTCATGATAATCGTTTCTTATCCATGCTATAATTGTATTAATTGGAAACATGGACACATGTGTGGGTACATAGACAAACACAATGTCCCTAGTATGCGTCTAGTGAACTAGCTCGTTGATTGAAAGATGGTTAAGGTTTCCTAGCCATGGACATGAGATGTCATTTGATAACGGGATCAAATCATTAGGAGAATGATGTGATGTACAAGACCCAAACTACAAACGTAGCTTATGATCGTGTCAGTTTATTGCTACTGTTTTCTGCATGTCAAGTATATGTTCCTATGACCATGAGATCGTGCAACTCATAGATATCGGAGGAGTACCTTGTGTGTATGAAACGTCGCAACGTAACCGGGTGACTATAAAGGTGCTCTACAGGTGTCTCCGAGGGTGTCTGTTGAGTTGGCATGGATCAAGACTGGGATTTGTTACTCCGTGTGACGGAGAGGTATCTCAGGGCCCACTCAGTAATACAACATCACAATAAGCCTTGCAAGCAATGTGACTAAGTGTTGGTCATGGGATCTTGTATTACGGAACGAGTAAAGAGACTTGCCAGTAACGAGGTTGAACTAGGTATGGAGATACCGACGATCGAATCTCGGGCAAGTAACATACCGAAGAACAAAGGGAACATCATACGGGATTAACTGAATCCTTGACATAGAGGTTCGACCGATAAAAATCTTCGTAGAATATGTAGGAACCAATGTGGACATCCAGGTCCCGCCATTGGTTATTGATCATAGAGGTGTCTCGGTCATGTCTACATAGTTCTCGAACCCGCAGGGTCTGCACACTTAAGGTTTGGTGATGTTTCGGTAGTATAGAGTTATGTATGGTGATGACCGAAGTTTGTTCGGAGTCCCAGATGAGATCCTGGAAATCACGAGGAGCTCCGGAATGGTTCGGAGGTAAAGATTCATATATAAGAAGTCCTGTTTTGGTCGCCGGAAAAGTTTCGGGCTTATCGGTAGTGTACGGGGAGTGCCGGTAGTGTACCGGGAGACCTTCGGGAGGGGTATTTCGACCCAAGAGGCTTCATGGGCTGTGGGAGAGTGAATATCAGCCCTTAGTGGACTGTTGGAAACTCCCACACAAGGCCCATGTGGGTGGAGAAGAAAACCCAAAAGGAAAAAGGTGGGAAAAGGCAAAAAGGAAAAAAAAGGATGAATCCTAATCCTACTAGGAGTGGAGGAGGTGGACTCCTCCTCTCCTAGTTCGGACGAAGCCTAGGAGGCTTGGAGGCCAAGCTGCCTCCTCTCCTCCTCTCCTCGTATATATACTAGTGGTATTGAGGGTTTTTGCACTAGATTTTTCAGCCACGTGCTACCCGTTCCTCGAGTGCATAGTTTCTCCTCTAGATCGGTTTTCTGCAGTGCTTAGGCGATGCCCTGTCGGAATTGCTCCACCACCATCGCTGGAGCGCCGTCAGGCTGCCCGAGAACTCTTCTTCCTCTCCACTCCTTCTTGCTGGATCAAGACGGTGGAGATCGTCATCAAGCTGTACGTGTGCTGAACGCGGAGGTGCCGTCCGTTCGGTGCTAGATCGGAAGGATCCTGATCAAGTTTGTGAGACGGATCGTGACCAAGTTCGTGGGACGGATCGTGATCGGATTGCGGGACGAATCGTGATTGGATCGCGGGACGAATCACGATTCGATCGCGGGACGCACGGCGATTTGGATCGCGAAGATGTTCGACTACACCAATCGCGTTTTTTAAGGCTTGCCGCTTAGCGATCTACAAGGATATGTAGATCCACTCTCCCGCTCGTAGATGCTCATCACCATGGATATCTTCGTGTGCATAGGAAATTTTTTGTTTCCCGTGCAACGTTCCCCATCAGTGGTATCAGAGCTGGGTCTATGTGTAGATGAGATCTCGAGTAGAACACAAAATGTTTGTGGGCGTTGATGCTTAGATTGATTCCTCCCTTGGTCGGATTTTGGTTCAGCGGTATTGTGAGATGAAGCGGCCCGGACCAACATTACTCGTACGCTTACGAGAGACCGGTTCCCTCGACGCAACTTGTTGCCTAGATGGCTTGCGGGTGGCAGTCTCTCTCACTTTAATTGGATCGGATTCGACAAAGGCGGTCCTTGAGAAGGTGGAAAAGCAAATTATGTATCACCGTTGTGGTTTATGTGTAGGTGAGAACCGTTCTTGCTAGAAACCCATAGCATCCACGTAAACCTGCAACAACAATTAGAGGACGTCTAACTTGTTTTTGCAGGGTATGTTGTGATGTGATATGGCCAATTACATGATGTGATATATGTGATGTATGAGATGATCATGTGATGTATAGAATTTCACGACTTGCATGTCGATGAGTGCGGCACCGGAAGTAGCCATAGGGTTGTCTTTAATTATTGTATGACCTGCGTGTCAATCATTAAGCGCTATGTAATTCTTTACTTTATCGCGTAGCTATAGTACTAGAAGCATGTAGGGCGTGACAACCTCAATGGCGACACGTTGATGGAGATCATGGTGTCGTGCCGGTGACGATGAAGATCATGCCGGTGCTTTCAAGATGGAGATCTAAAGCACAAGTTCATGGCCATATCATGTCACTTATGAATTGCATGTGATGTTAATCCTTTTACGCACCTTGTTATGCTTAGTATGATGGTAGCATTATAAGGTGATCCCTCACTTAAATTTCAAGTAAAATTGTGTTCACCCCGAGTGTGCACCATTGCGAAAGTTCGTCGTGTTGAGACACCACGTGATGATCGGGTGTGATAGACTCTACGTTCACATACAACGGGTGCAAGCCAGTGTTGCACACGCAGAACACTCGGGTTAACCTTGACGAGCCTAGGATGTACAGACATGGCCTCGGAACACAAGAGACCGAAAGGTCGAACATGAGTCATATAGTAGACATGATCAACATAATGATGTTCACCATTGAAGCCACCTCAACTCACGTGATGATCAGACTTGAGTTGGTGGATTTGGATCATGTGACACTCAGATGACCTGAGGGATGTCAATTTGAGTGGGAGCTTTAGTAATTAGATTAACTAAACTCATTATCTTGAACAATTGTCTAAGTGAACTTTGCACATTTATGTTGTAGATCAATGGCTCGCGCAGTAGCACCCCTGAATTTTAATGCGTTCCTAGAGAAAGCTAAACTGAAAGATGATGGAAGTAACTTTGTTGACTGGGCCCGTAATCTGAGGATTATCCTCACGGCTTCCCAGAAATCATATGTCCTTGATGCATCGCTTGGTGACCAACTAGAAGACATGACCTCCGAAGACGTTAAGAACGCTTAGGAGGCACGTACTGGAGATTACTCAATAGTTCAGTGTGAAATATTGTATGGCTTAGAATCGGGACTTCAAAGACGTTTTGAACGTCATGGAGCATATGAGATGTTCCAGGAGTTGAAGTTTGTCTTTCAGAAGAACGCCCGGATCGAGAGGTATGATACCTCCGATAAGTTCTATGCTTGCAAGATGGAGGAGAACGAGTCTATCAGTGAACATATACTCAGAATGTCTGGGTATTCAACTCGTCTAGCGGAGTTGGGAATTTCCCTTCCGCCAAAGGCGATCACTGACAGAGTTCTTCAATGACTGCCACCTAGTTACAAGAGCTTTGTGATGAACTATAACATGCATGGGATGAACAAGTCAGTCGCCGAGCTGTTTGCGATGCTAAAAGTCACCGAGTCTGAAATCCAGAAAGAACATCAAGTGTTGATGGTCAATAGAACCACTAGTTTCAAGAAAAATGGCAAAGTCAAGGGCAAGGGCAAGAAGGGTAAAACCAAGAAGGACGGCAAAGCAGTTGCTACTCCTGCAAAGAAGCCCAAGCATGGACCCAAGCCAGAAACTGAGTGCTTTCATTGCAAAGGAACTGGTCATTGGAAGCGGAACTGCCCGAAGTACCTGGCTGACAAGAAGGCGGCCAACGACAAACAAGGTATATATGATATACATGTTATTGATGTGTACCTTACTAGCTCTCATAGTAGTGCCTGGGTATTTGATACTGGTTCGGTTGCTCACATTTGCAACTCAAAGCAGGAACTACGGAATAAACGAAGGCTGGCAAAGGACAAAGTGACGATGCGCGTGGGGAAATGGTTCCAAGGTTGATGTGATCGCCGTCGGCACGCTCTCTCTTCGATTACCATCGGGATTAGTGATGAACCTAAATAATTGTTAGTTAGTCCCTGCGTTAAGCATGAACATTATATCTGGATCTTGTTTATTGCAAGACGGTTACTCATTTAAATCAGAGAATAAAGGTTGTTCTATTTATATGAGTAATATCTTTTATGGTCATGCACCCAATGTTAGGGGTTTATTCATATTGAATCTTGATAGCGATGACACACATGTTTATAACATTGATGCCAAAAGATGTAGAATTGATAATGATAGTACCACTTTCTTGTGGCACTGCCGTTTAGGTCATATTGGTGTAAAACGCATGAGGAAGCTCCATGCTGATGGACTTTTGGAGTCACTTGATTTTGAATCACTTGACACATGTGAACCATGCCTCATGGGCAAGATGACTAAAACTCCGTTCTCTGGAACAATGGAACAGGCGAGTGACTTATTGGAAATCATACACACTGATGTGTGCGGTCCAATGAATAATACAGCACGTGGTGGATATCGTTATTTTCTCACCTTCACTGATGACTTAAGTAGATATGGGTATATTTACTTAATGAAACACAAGTCTGAAATGTTTGAAAAGTTCAAGCCATTTTAGAGTGAAGTTGAGAATCATCGTAACAAGAAGATTAAGTTCCTGCGATCTGATCGAGGAGGTGAATATCTGAGTTATGAGTTTGGCAGTCACTTAAGACAATGTGGAATTGTTTCACAATTGACACCGCCCGGAACACCACAGCGTAATGGTGTGTCCGAACGTCGTAATCGAACCTTATTAGATATGGTGCATTCTATGATGTCTCTTGCTGATTTGCCACTATCGTTTTGGGGTTATGCATTAGAGACAGTTGCATTCACTTTAAATAGGGCACCATCAAAATCCGTTGAGACGACGCCATATGAACTGTGGATTGGCAAGAAGCCAAAGTTGTCGTTTCTTAAAGTTTGGGGATGTGATGCTTATGTCAAAAAGCTTCAGCCTGAAAAGCTGGAACCCAAAGCGGAGAAATGCGTCTTCATAGGATACCCGAAAGAGACAGTCGGGTATACCTTCTATCTCAGATCCGAAGGCAAAGTGTTTGTCGCTAAAAACGGAACATTTCTTGAGAAGGAGTTGTATATGATGCAACCCAAAGTTTTTATCGATCCAGAGAATGTTGACAAAGTTTGCAAACTCCAGCGATCCATTTATGGATTGGTGCAAGCATCTCGGAGTTGGAATAAGCGCTTTGATGAGGTGATCAATCGTTTGAGTTTATACAAGTTTACGGAGAAGCTTGTATTTACAAGAAAGTGAGTGGGAGCTCTATAGCGTTTCTCGTATTATATGTGGATGACATATTGATGACTGGAAACAATATAGAAATGCTGGAAAGCGTGAAGGAATATTTGAACAAGAGTTTTTCAATGAAGGACCTAGGAGAAGCTGCTTTCATATTAGGCATTAAGATCTATAGAGATAGATCGAGACGCTTAATAGCACTTTCACAGAGCACATACCTTGATAAAGTTTTGAAGAAGTTCAAAATGGAACAGTCCAAGAAGGGGTTCTTGCCTGTATTACAAGGTGTGAAGTTGAGTAAGACTCAATGCCCAGTAAATGCAGAAGATAGAGAAAAGATGAGTGTCATCCCCTATGCTTCAGCCATAGGCTCTATCATGTATGCAATGCTGTGCACAAGACCCGATGTCAGCCTTGCCATAAGTATGGCCGGAAGGTTTCAAAGTGATCCTGGAATGGAGCACTGGCAAGCGGTCAAGAATATCCTTAAGTACCTGAAAAGGACTAAGGAAATGTTTCTCGTTGATGGAGGTGATGAAGAGCTCGTCGTAAAGGGTTACGTCGATGCAAGCTTTAACACTAATCCGGAGGACTCTAAGTCGCAAACCGGATACATATTTATTCGTAACGGGGGAGCGGTAAGCTGGTGTAGTTCCAAGCAAAGCATGGTAGCTGATTCTACGTGCAAAGCGGAATACATCGCAGCCTCGGAAGCGGCGAAGGAAGGTGTCTGGATGAAGCAGTTCATGACAGGTCTTGGAGTTGTGCCCAGTGCATTGAATCCAATGAACCTGTTCTGTGACAACACTGGTGCCATTGCTCTGGCCAAGGAACCAAGGTTTCACAAGAGGACCAGACACATAAAGCGACGCTTCAACTCCATCCGCGATTACATCTTGGAGAAAGACATAAATATTTGCAAAGTGCACACGGATCTGAATGTTGCAGACCCGTTAACTAAACCTCTTCCAAGGGCTAAACATGATCAACACCAGAACTGCATGGGTGTTCGATTCATTACAATGTAAATCACATAGTGATGTGAACTAGATTATTGACTCTAGTGCAACTGGGAGACTGTTGGAAATATGCCCTAGAGGCAATAAATAAAGTTTTTATTATTGTATTTCCTTGTTCATGATAATTGTTTATTATCCATGCTATAATTGTATTAATTGGAAACATGGACACATGTGTGGGTACATAGACAAACACAATGTCCCTAGTATGCGTCTATTGAACTAGCTCGTTGATTGAAAGATGGTTAAGGTTTCCTAGCCATGGACATGAGATGTCATTTGATAACGGGATCACATCATTAGGAGAATGATGTGATGTAAAAGACCCAAACTACAAACGTAGCTTATGATCATGTCAGTTTATTGCTACTGTTTTCTGCATGTCAAGTATATGTTCCTATGACCATGAGATCGTGCAACTCATAGATATCGGAGGAGTACCTTGTGTGTATGAAACGTCGCAACGTAACCGGGTGACTATAAAGGTGCTCTACAGGTGTCTCCGAGGGTGTCTGTTGAATTGGCCTGGATCAAGACTGGGATTTGTTACTCCGTGTGACGGAGAGGTATCTCAGGGCCCACTTGGTAATACAACATCACAATAAGCCTTGCAAGCAATGTGACTAAGTGTTGGTCATGGGATCTTGTATTACGGAACGAGTAAAGAGACTTGCCAGTAACGAGGTTGAACTAGGTATGGAGATACCGACGATCGAATCTCGGGCAAGTAACATACCGAAGAACAAAGGGAACATCATACGGGATTAACTGAATCCTTGACATAGAGGTGTCTCGGTCATGTCTACATAGTTCTCGAACCCGCAGGGTCTTCACACTTAAGGTTTGGTGATGTTTCGGTAGTATAGAGTTATGTATGGTGGTGACCGAAGTTTGTTCGGAGTCCCGGATGAGATCCTGGACATCACGAGGAGCTCCGGAATGGTCCGGAGGTAAAGATTCATATATAAGAAGTCATGTTTTGGTCGCCGGAAAAGTTTCGGGCTTATTAGTAGTGTACCGGGAGTGCCGGTAGTATACCAGGAGACCTCCGGGAGGGGTATTTCGACCCAAGAGGCTTCATGGTCTGTGGGAGAGTGAATATCAGCCCTTAGTGGGCTGGTGGAAACTCCCACACAAGGCCCATGTGGCTGGAGAAGAAAACCCAAAAGGAAAAAGGTGGAAAAAGGGAAAAAGGAAAAAAAAAGGATGAATCCTAATCCTACTAGGAGTGGAGGAGGTGGACTCCTCCTCGCCTAGTTCGGCCAAAGCCCAGGAGGCTTGGAAGCCAAGTTGCCTCCTCTCCTCCTCTCCTCCTATATATACTGGTGGTATTGAGGGTTTTTGCACTAGATTTTTCAGCCACGTGCTACCCATTCCTCCAGTGCATAGTTTCTCCTCTAGATCGGTTTTCTGCAGCGCTTAGGCGAAGCCCTGCCGGAATTGCTCCACCACCATCGCCGGAGCACCGTCAGGCTGCCGGAGAACTCTTCTTCCTCTCCACTCCTTCTTGCTGGATCAAGACGGTGGAGATCGTCATCAAGTTGTACATGTGCTGAACGCGGAGGTGTCGTCCGTTCGGAGGTGCTAGATGCTGACGTGTGGATGCCTTTTGGTCCCGGTTGGTATTACCAACCGGGACTAAAGGTCCTCCTGCCTGGGGTCCCCGCAGAGGCCACGTGGAGCCCCTTCTGTCCCAGTTTGTAAGAGAACCGGAACTAAAGGTTTTGGGCTTTAGTCCCGACCCTTTAGTCTCGGTTCCAGAACCGGGACAAATGGGCTTTACGAACCGGGACAAATGGGCCTTTTTCTACTAGTGATTGAGTAATAGTGATCTGTGTGTTGATCAGTTTTCTCGTAGTTTCTTCAATCGATTTTAAATGTTTCAACTATGAACATCGGAAATGTCTGACGACGAAAGTGAATTCGGTATGTGCGAATACTGCGAAGACGAGTGCGGCCTGTGCGACAAGACTTTCCTCGTTGATGGTAGGCGCTTCAGCATCATGCTGGATGAGACCTTCGAAGTGGATACAGTAAGTCAGAATGACAAGTCTTTTTTCGTAATTAAGCATGACTTCTGCCTCTTTTGCTTCAACGTATAATGAATTTTGATTTTTTACTGTTCTACTAGCGTATCCCCTGCCATGCAAGAATTACTATCTTGGATAAGATTGGTTTCAATACTAAAAAAGATATGGAGGTAAAGATAGTTCACTTGAGGACCGAGCATGATTTTACTTTTGTGGTAAAATTGTACCATGTAGACACCTATTGCTATTTTGAATGCAAAAATTGGCAAGCACTATGCAAGGCTTACGCATTTGAGCCTAATATGCTTATCACCTTTGATATTCGTCCGGAAGATGAAATTGAAGGTAATATCAACATCTGGGTCGATGTGCAGACGCCTCCAGTTTTACCATTATGTGAGTTTCTCAACCATATTTATTAAGTAATTTATATTATTTATTTAAAAATAGTTGACAACTTATTTGCATTGATAGCTTATTTCATTCTTCAAAAAATGTACGGAAGATGGTAGACAGAACCTACTATTACAATGATGAAGCAGAATTAACTTATAAGGAGAAAGATCATCTTACCGCATTTCTTAGTCATCTTGAGAATTACAATAGCTATTATCAAACTTCTGCACATTATGGTCAATACGTGCCACTAGTGCTCGTGCTGAACTACGGTAACATCCATGGAGATTGCATGGTAAGATTTTAATTCTACTATTACGACAGTCGTGCATCTTTTGCATAAATTCTTCTAAAACTAAACTACATTGCTAACTACAAAGTTATTACTATGTTTTTCAATAGAAAATCCCAGAGGATTGTGTGGCTCATCTGATGTTTCCGAGAGGTCGCGTTGTTGTTACGAGCTTAGGGCCACCACGGCCAGGTTAGCCTACGCATCACTCCTGTCCATATCGGATTTCTAAAACCGATGGAGTCATGACAATCAAAGATTGGAAAAAATGTATGCTCAATCATAAGAGCTACTTGGAAGCAACATTGTGCGTATGCCAAGAATGGGAGACAGGATGATCTCCGTTCTCCATAATGGAGAGTCAGGGCCTATCTTGTCTTATGATATTGTACCTAAGAGAGGGTAGAGTAGGTCCTACGAGAT
This sequence comes from Hordeum marinum, assembly GCA_022496015.1. Taxonomy (NCBI): domain Eukaryota; kingdom Viridiplantae; phylum Streptophyta; class Magnoliopsida; order Poales; family Poaceae; genus Hordeum; species Hordeum marinum. The sequence continues at coordinate 7,416,336 of CM039673.1, forward strand.
AGGAGTACGTAGGTCCTAGGTACAATGTGTTATTATGTGATACAATGTGTTACAGTTGATGATGAGGAGGAGGAGGAGGAGTTGTGTTTATGACTAGTGACCAACTTGTTATATGATGTCTCATTGACGAAAATGATGATTAAATTAGGTTATATGTTCTATCTATAAGTATAGTACGTAGCGTCGTGACCAAGAACAGAGATAAGAGAGACCACTTCTCTCTATTAGCTATCTAAAAAAATATATGAAACCCCTAAATTAAGCCTCCAACACCCTCAACCCCCCCCCCCCCCTCTTTCAAAAAAAACAGCCCCTGAGCTGCTGACGCGTGAAGGCTCTTTGGTCCCGGTTGGTGTTACCAACCAGGACCAAAGGCCCTCCTGCCTTGGCTTGGCTGAGCGGCCACATGTAGCCCCATCTGTCCCGGTTCGTAAGCGAACCGGGAATAAAGGTCGTGGGCTTTAGTCCCGACCCTTTAGTCCCGGTTCCTGAACCGAGACAAATGGGCCTTACGAACCGGGAAAATGGACCTTTTTCCATTAGTGGGTCCATACTCCTCGTCAGACCTGCATCAGAATCCATCACTTTCCCTAATAAAATCACAAAAAAATCCGGTCAGATAATGTGTCAACCACATCAAGCGCTAGGCGGAGCCAGAGAGTTGCCGGATGTACCGCGGTGGGGTTTGGGCCGTTGACGACATCCCCCGCGATGAGGACATGAGAAATCACTGCTCTGCCGAAGCTGGCGGCGCAGAGGTTAGGAACGGCATCGAGCTGCGAGACGGATGACGCGGAGGAGGAAGAAGACACGAGAGAGCAAATGGATCTGGCAGTTACGGGCGATGGATTTGGTTCAATTAGCGGTGGGATCGGGCTGTCGGGTCCGACATGGCGGGTGCGCCTAGGCGTTCCATATCCGCCCCATATTTGGGTTGAATATGAGGGGAGTCGACCATCCAGGGTGTTTGACTCCCGTTTGAGGCGCCCGTCTGGGTCGAAAATTCGTGATGAATCAGTGACCGGGCTGCCCGACGGGGCGTTTGAGGGGGGTATGGGGTACCTGACTGTAGATGCGCTAGTATGCTCGGTTCAGTTAATCACGTGCACTAGCAATGAAAGAATTGCCCAAAAAATTTGCCTGGGCAGTACCAAGGTCACACCAAAGAGGCCACTATCAAATTTGAAGCAGAGTCATCGAAGAACTTGTGGATTTGGAATGCTTTGTTTGGCACGTCTGGTCCAACAATGAAATCATTGTGCTCCAACGATGTTCTTTTTTCAAGAGACTTTGTGATGGAAAAGTTCTACCATGCAACAGCATCATCAATGGGCACAACTGCAACATGGAGTACTATCATGTCGATAGGTTATATCTATCCTCAATGGACGGGATTTGTAAAGACTATATCTGATCCGTGCGGTAGGAAACAGTATGTGAAGAGGACATTCAGGGTGCTCGAAGCTCGATGAGTGTATTGTTCGTGGAACTACAATGATGTGAAAAGCGAAGACACTTTCATAACTCATGACATGTTGTGTAATCTTACACAACATATTTGTCGAGAATAAAGGTGAGAATGAAGGAGTTGCCCACACGCAGGATTTTAAGAAGACGGGAGTACATGTCCACCTTCCTCAACAAGAGACCGAGCATATTGCCAACTTTATTGATTTTCATCCTCAACTTCGAGATTGCATATGCAACCTCTCAACGATCTTGTGAAGCTTATGTCGATTCATGCCGAAAATAAATAACCTATGTTTTTATGTTTAAATTATGCATTATGAACAAATTCTATGTTTGTATCATGTACGAATAATTTATATTCGTGTGTGATGATGATGATCGGAATGTATGTGTATACCTGAATTTGAGTTTTCCAGGTAGGAGTTGTGGTTGTAAGAGCAACTCCAACGCGGGAACCCATTTCGTCCGCCCGTGTTCGTTTGGGTCGCCGCGGTCGAAAACAGGCGCCCAATGCGCCGACCCATTTCCAAATAGCGTCCGCTACACGTTCGCGCCGACCCATTTCAGGCCTAAATTTGGACCGGATTTGCGTCCCGCGGACATCGAGCGGACGCGCCGTGCGTCCTTCTCGTGTCCATATTGGCCCCACTCGTCGGCCGGCCAACTGCCCCCGGTCGTATGAAATGTGACCAGCTAACTACGGGGCCTGCCTAGCAGTGGATGGAAGGTGGTCGTCGGTCGTCCTTTTTAATCCGAAGCGTGAGACGGAGCCAGCCTCATCAACTTCCCCTTCCCATTCACATCTGGTCACTCTTGCTCCTCCGGCGGCGACCACGAAACCTTAGCCAGCCAGCCAGCCCAACCATCCGCCATGTGCTTCTTCAGCAAGGCCAAGGGCAAGCTCACCCCGGGCACAAGCTCATCCCGGACGCCGGCGCCACCTCGCCGCGGTACGCCATCACCGCGGGAGCGCCTGTACATCGCAGTCCACCAAGCTCGGTGGCACTGGCAGTACAGGCAAGCTCTACCCTACCCAGATGTCAACCTCCCCCATGGTTGGCATGTGGACCCCGACCGCATCCCCATCCTAGCAGTGCCGCGGTCTGCGCACGTGCACATGGAGGAGGTCTGCCGGCGGCATGCGCTCCTCACTCTGGACAGCGGCGCCACACCATGTACGCGGCTGACTCCCCTAACTGGGAGGTTTGGTTCACCTTGGAGCACGAGCGGGAGCGTCTCACTAGTAGAATGTCGATTAGTAGTCCCGGTCGGGATGTGCCTTTAGTACCGGTTCCCCAACCGGTAATAAAGGGTCGGGACTAAAGGTCCAGACCTTTAGTATCGGTTGGCCCACGGACCGGTACTAAAGGCCCACCACATGGCTGCCTGCGTGGGCTGGCGGTGGAGGACCTTTAGTACCGGTTGGTGATACCAATCGGTATTAAAGGCCCACCATGTAGCTGCCTGCGTGGGCTGGTGGTGTAGGACCTTTAGTACCGGTTGGTGATACCAACCGGTACTAAGTGTTCTGTTTTTTTTGTTTTAGCTTTTTATTAGGTTTTAGTTTTCCATGCATTTCAAGTTTATTTTACGGTGCTACATACTGTTAACATTACACATGTTGATGCATATATATACGTAATATAATATACAATATCTCATACACAGTATATATACAAATGGAATTACACATCCATATATATTTTAGGACTTATAACTTAAGGCCCAAAACCCGGCCGGGACTACCTAGCTAGTGCTCCGGATGAAATCTCAGTTTTCTACTACTGATTTTCTGGCATTATTGAGGCGGCGGTAAGGAATAGTGCTCTCCATTTATATCAATGACATGTCGAAGAAGAAATGCCGCAAATTCCTCTTGAAGTGCTACAAAGCGTTTCTCGGGTGAGAGCTTCGACATCATATGCCAAACCTGGAGTTGTCTTTCACGTGCTCCTCTGCGACATATACGGCTTTCGGTCTGGATACGAATGTTCTCGCAGAGAAAGTATCCACATAAATTTGTCCCCTGTGGCTGCTTTGCGCACTTTGCAAAAGAATAGAATTCAATAAGATAATTAATAATCAATCATGTGATAATGGTATTGAAACTAGAATTAAAGAGATGCGCGGACCTAGTAGTACTACTTAATTACCTGCATCTTTTTCCACTTCAGCTTCGATTTCCATTGACGACCATGATGGGTTTTTTCTACCATCTTTTTTCCAAACACTAAGCGACAAAGAAAAATAATGAAAGATTTATTATAATTACTTTTGATATCAGGAAATAATGAACGAAAGCGAGGTCGATAAAGATTGAAATTACCGTTCTATCATAAAATACAAGTCCACGTATGATTGTTCTAGTGTATCTAGTGAGTCATAAACTTGAACAAGTCCATCAGCCAGGATAATATTTAGGAGGATATAGTGGTCTCTGCGCAGAAGTTTATATAATTAAGCAGGCATGCATATAACTCATCAACTACACTTGACAGCGAGCTAGTAAGCAAAAATAGAATGAGTAGTATACAAGAGAGTAAACACTCATCCCATGTTGTAAGGAAATATTATAGTAGATTTGGTATTCATTAGTGCCTCTAGAAAATTTTCCAAGAGATCTTCTGTGTCCTTGGCATAATGTTTTACCACATGACCATTAACGGTACTTTGGTCGATGAACCCAATGTCATTGATTCCCTCTTGTTTCAATTCCCACATCTTCAATCTGCATAATAGCGTAGAAAAGAACATATATAGTGAGGATAAGCCAATGAACGATATCTTAGCTAGAGACTTAAATTATTAAAGATATAAATCACTTACAGACAATAGCAACTGATGAGAGTTTTATCGATAGAGTCCATGTGATATAACTGGAAAAGTTCTGAGAATTCAAAGACATATGTCACATCCATTGACATAATGCTCTTTCCTTACTTTGACCATGACCGCCGTCTCCCCTCGCTTTGCTTCACGGAGGTACCAATCATGCAACCGTCGCATCGCACTTGGTTGTTCCTTGTACTTCTCGGGTGTGACAAGTGGTTTTCCGACGGCATATTGCATTGCGTACTCAGTTGCACCATACCCGCGGATTTCCTCGGTGCCAAGGATTTGGACAAGAGTGAGACCTGCAGCCTCTACTTCTTCGAGGTCGATTGGGTTTCCTTGTACGTCGACTGGTTGGATCGATTTCTTGCTTGGATTGGAACTCACCTTGAGTGGAGATATCGATTGCTTGGACTGTTCTCCGAGCCGGGGAACTGTTTTCCCGCTAGTAGTACCTCCTGTCGTTGATGTCGTACTTTCCGACTTCTTACTTGGGCTAGGCCGACTTCTCTGCTCACTTGCCTTCTGAATCTGTCGCTCATAGCCTGTCGGCATGATCTTCCATAAAGTGCTATAAAGTGTTCCATAAAGTGCTCTTGGACTTCCTTGGGTATTACCTCCTTTGGTGGCATGATCTTCTTCGCAAAAAAGGCTTTCACTTGGCGATCGCTTTCAATTTTGTTTTCCTCTGGTGTCATGTCGTAATGCAGCTTCCTTTTGGCCGGAGGCTCGGGTTTCTTCTTTACTTTCTTCCGAAGAGGACTACTGCTAGCCTTCCTCTTTTGGGAGCCCTGCTGGCGGGACCGCTGGCGGGGTGGAATCGGCTCACGCGGCGGAGATCGATATCGACGATATGGACTCGCGTCGTGCTCCGTCCCGAGGTTGGGAGGACTGCTGGCGAGGTGGGGAGGACTGCTGGCAAGGTGGGACGCCTCTCGAGGTGGGGAGAACTTTTGGGGAGGTAGGGAGGACTGCTGGCGAGGTGGGGAGGAGTGCTGGCGAGGTGGGGAGGACCGCTGGCGCTGCGATGCCTCTGGCTGGGATCCCTCGCGCTGGACATCGATACTCGGAGGAGCCGGTGGCCTTAGCGCCGACTGTGGAAAGACGATGCAGTCCTTACTCCATAGAATGAGACCACGGCCAGCTTCTGCCAATGTGGACTTCCCCTCACCTCTAGGGATGTCAAGCAATAGTTCATCATATCCTGGCTCTATTACGTCCACCGCGACACGAGCATACCCAGCTGGAACCGGATTGCAATGCCAGAGAACATCAGGTGTATTTGGTCAAGCATAGCCCATCGCGACCCACATGGGTATGTTCTTCATTTTCTGGATTAGCTCACAAGATGTCTTCTCGGTGATATCATCCACGGGGGTGTGACCCAGTGGTGCCCCCGTAGAACCCACACTGCTTTTCGGCAGTGTAGATGGGACGTGTTCCCCTGCCTCCTGCTGCGGAGTTTCCCTTTGCTGGGTCAGTATCTGTATCTGCAGCTGCTGTTGCTCATACTTCTGTTCCAACTTTGAAAGTCGGTCTGCTTCCACCTTCTTTTTTCCCGAACGGCTTTTATAACTGTCCTTCCATCCCGCAAACCCCTTGTACCACGGAACAACGCCCACGCGTCCATGTTCACGATTCCCGAGGGCACGTGTAAGCTCGTCGTTCTCTCTATCGGGGTGAAACCGTCCTTCTTGGGCAGCTTTTATTGCATCAATCAACTCAGCTGATGCATGCTTTAGACTGGCCAGTGCAATAATCTTCCCTGTTGCTGGGTCCAACTTTCCCCCATGCGCAAAAAACCAATTCCTGCACCTCTGGGGCCAGTGAAAGGTTACTGGAGTGATCCCTTCAGCATGCATCTTATTCTCTAATGCATCCCACTTAGGAATGGCTGACTTGTATCCACATGTCCCTAGTTTATGCTGATACTTTTTTTTCTCTGCATTTACCTTATTCTTTGCCGACTTCTCCGTAGCAGCTTCCGATGTCTTGTACTCGATAAATGCGTGCCAGTGATTCCTTACCTTCTCGTATATTCCTATGAATTCGGGCGCCTTTTGGCCTCTAGCGTTGTACTCGGTCCATAATCTTTTGTTCCAAGTCTGGAACGCGCCGGCCATTTTATGGAGAGCAAACTCCTTGACTTTGTCCCTTTGGCGCTCCGAGAGAGAATCTGGTAGGATGAAATGCTCCATGAGATCTCGCCAAAGGGTATCTTTAATTCTTGTATCGACATAATTCACTCCTGGTTTTGGGTTGTTTGGTTGAATCCATTCTTGCATTGTGATTGGGACTCCATCCCTAACAACCACTCCACATTGACGCACAAATGTCTTGGCATTGGCTTCAGGGTGAGTCGGTGCGCCATCATGTTTGAAAGCATCAAGATTGAGCTTTACGTTGCCGTCCAATATTTTGGCACCGCCTCATACCTTTCTACTAGATTGGCTCGATCCGGAGGGCTGATAATTAAAAGAAAAAAGATTTAATAATATATATATATATATATACAAATCAATTAATACACATGTAATGATCACCAGAGGCTAGGGGTATGTGTATATACCTCGCCGGACATTGTTAGTTGTTCCTAATTTTGGTTGTTCTTCCTCGGCCTCACATCCATCACCGTAATCGTTCAGATATTGTGAGCCGTCATCATCATGTGATTCACCTAGAAGGTCCGCTGGGTTTTCGGAGGAGCATATCATGTCGAAGATGTCCTCTTCATGAGCTCTACCGGTATTGTCCATAGCTTAATAACTAATCCATAATAATATAGATAAAACAAATTAGTATTCAAATTAGCATGCATTAAAGAAGCCAAATAACTGATAGTTAATTAATAATGCATCATCGAATACATATATAGTAGTTCTTAGAAAAGATCTCATCTCAAAATCTCGGATAATTGTTAATACATCGGCTAATCCATCGATCTAGCTAATACATCATAATAATACATATATAGTAGCTAATATATCGATCTAGCTAGAACCCTAGCGCCCGGCGGATGTCGGGGTGGGCGGTGGACACCCAAAGATAAGGAACCATCACAGGAACATAGCTGCAGTGAGATCCCTGAAGAATCTACCAGGTATTGTCGGACCTGGCCTCCAAAGCTACCATGTAGCGACGGATGTGCCCGTTCTCCTTGCTGACATGGTACTGTACCACCTCCGCGGGGGACTCAAGCCACTGAAAACTCCGTGGCCATGCGGCCGCCACCATAGAACCTCTGGGTCGACGACGGGCTGGCTCCTCACCAAGCTGCGCCGCCCGAAAGGCAGCACCTCCCAGTACCAGCCCAGCGGAGCCCAATCCCTGACAGGGCCCCTCAGCTCAAGCAAGTGACCTCCTCCGGCGACTCGACGACGAGGATGCTAGATCGGCATCGTCGACGTCGAGGAAAACACTTAATAATGAAAATAAATTAAATAAAACTTAACAAAATTAACACTTAGCATCTAACAAATTAAATAACACTTATCATCTAACAAAATTAACACATACCCTAATAACCTAAGGACGGCCTACCTAACTAAACCAACCTAACTAACTAAACTAACTAAACTAACCTGATAACCTAACTAACTAACTAACTAAATAGGGGTGAGGTGTCGTGGTTGGGGTCAGGGTGTCGGGGCTGTCGTGTCGGGGTGTCAGGGGTGTCGTGTCGGGGTAGGGATGCTGTGTCATGGTCGGGGGAGCCGTGTCAGGGTGTCGTGTCGTGTCCGGGTGTCGGGGGTGTCGTGTCGGGGTTGGGGTGCTGTGTCGTGGTCGGGGGTGCCGTGTTGAGGTGTCGGGGTGTCGTGTGAGGGTCAGGATGTCGGGGGGTGTCGTGTCGGGGTCGGGGGGCCTAAACTAAACCTAAACTAAACCTAAAACTAAACTAATTCATTTCTCGCAGTCAAAAAGACTGCTTTAACTCATTTTGAAATTGTTTTCACCCTTTGCCAAAAACTGATTCCAATTATTAAAAAAAATCATCATATCAACATTTTCTATATATATATACATCCATCAACATTTTCTATATAAAATCATCATATCACTTTCATATTAAAATCATCTAACATCTCATACATATTTAAAACAATGAACTCTATTTCCAAAAATTAAAATCATCTAACATCTCATACATATTAAAATCTCTATTTTGGCAGGGCTCGATCGTCGGGGCTCACCGGCGGGATGGATCGTCGGGGCGGGCCGGCGGCACGACGGGTTGGGGAGGGCTCGGCGACGGTGTCGATCGGGGACGGTGACGAGGAGCGGGCCGGCGGCTCGGGGAGGAGGGAGAGGCGAAGTCCGGCGAATGCGTCGACGGACAGGGCTCGGGGACGGTTCGTAGGCGACGGTGTCGGGCAAGGCTCGGGGATGGCGACGAGGAGCTGGCTCAGGGAGGAGGGCGTGGAGGTCCGGCGACGAGAAATTCCGGCAGCCTGGCGGCAAAAATAAGCTTCTCCCGGAGCGTGGATCGCACCGGGACAAGGCCTCCACTATTTATATGTGGAGGCCCTTTAGTACCGGTGCGTGGCTCGCACCGGTACTAAAGACCCTTTAGTACCGGTGCGAGCCACGCACCGGTACTAAAGGTCCTCCCCAAAACCGCGCAGGGCGGTGGACCTTTAGTACCGGTGCGTGGCTCGCGCCGGTACTAAAGGTTTTTTTAATTCATTATTAGTTATTATTTTCAAAAAAAACCATAAACTTTAAAAAATCATAGAAAAAAACTATGACTTCAATGGAAATAAATAATATATGAAAAAATATCAGAAAAATATAAAGAATCTGTTTACGACGTTTCCATGCATGATTGACCAACTTAAACTGCTGTATAAGACAATTTGATTAAATGGCATTTGAAATGTCATATCTCGAGTTTGAAAAGCAGTACAAATGAACTCTGAAAAGGTTGTAACTTGGCATGACATCATAATTTCACCACATAGCAACTTCTAAAGAGTTGAGAGGGTTACGGCAAAAACTAGATGCACTTCGTGTACAAATTGGACAATCTCTTTCGAAGTATGAGGGTTTCGGACGAAAACTCATCTATTACAAAGGGATTTCATTTTTAATAACTTATTTTAACTCCATACTTTTTGTATGTTCAATATGCACCATTCAAAGGCACGTCATCAATTTTCAACCCTTTCTGACTTCATTTGATATTTTCCATGCATTTAATGGTTTATTTTGAGCTAAATGACCCTAAATTTGAAAAGCAGTACAAATGAACTCTGAAAAGGTTGTAACTTGTCATGACATCATATTTTCACCCACATAGCAACTTCTAAAGAGTTGAGAGGGTTACGGCAAAAACTTCGTGTACAAACTGGATACACTCATGTACAAACTGTTACAAAGATACCATGCTAGAAAATGCATGCATGTCCTTCACATAGAAAGTGATGACAGTGAAGCCGATCACATCCCAGAGTGGGATCTCGCGATGTAAGACATTTTCTGCGTGTTTGTACCTTGCTTATGATTGCGCCGTAACCATGGAGATTCTTCATCATTTAACAGGATGCTTGGGTCAGTCTTCACTCTGAAGGGAGGGATTTCATGAAACTTTTCATAATCTTCTGATATGTCTGTCTTGTCCTCCACTCCCACAATGTTTCTTTTCCCTGAAAGAGCTATGTGGTGCATTGGCTCATCGTATGATGTATTCGCTTCCTTATCTTTTTTTCTCCTCGGTTTGCTAGACATGTCCTTCACATAGAAAACCTGAGCCACATCATTGGCTAGGACGAATGAGTCGTCCGTGTATCCAAGATTGTTGAGATCCACTATTGTCATTCCGTATTGTGGGTCTACCTGTACCCCGCCTCTAGTATATTTGACCCATTTGCACCGAAGCAAAGGGAACTTAAGATCAGGTCCATAGTCAAGTTCCCATATCTCCTCTATGTAACCATAATATGTGTCTTGAAAGTTAGTTGCATCATAGCGGACACCATTGTTTTGGTTGGTGTTCTTTTTATCTTGGGCGATCGTGTAAAATGTATTCCCATTTATCTCGTACCCTTTGAAAGTCGTTACAGTCAAACTTGGTGTCTTGGCCAACCAATACAGTTCATCTGGAACATCATTGTCATTGATGAGTTTTGTTTGCAACCAACCGGCAAAAGTCTCCATGTGTTTACGTTCAATCCAGGGGTCCGACTGCTCCGGGTTCTTGGATCGTACAATATCCTTGTGTTCCTCCATATGTGAAGTCACCAAGGTGGAATTTTGTAGAACTGTGTAGTGTGCTTGAGTGAAAGAATGCCCGTCCATATTTATTGCTTCTTTCTTTCCTAATGTGCCTTTTCCACCCAGTCTCCCCTCATGCCGCGATTCAGGAAGACCAATCGGCTTAATGTCAGGAACAAAGTCAACACAAAACTCAATAACCTCCTCTGTTCCACATCCCTTGGCGATGCTTCCTTCTGGCCTAGCACGGTTATGAACATATTTCTGTAAGACTCCCATGAACCTCTTGAAGGGGAACATATTGTGTAGAAATACAGGACCCAGAATGTTAATCTCTTCGACTAGGTGAACTAGAAAGTGCGTCATAATATTGAAGAAGGATGGAGGGTACACCAACTCGAAACTGACAAGACATTGGACCAGGTCATTCTGTAACCTTGATAGGATTTCTGGATCGATTACCTTCTGAGAAATTGCATTGAGGAATGCGCATAGCTTCACAATGGCTAATCAAACATTTTCCGGTAGAAGCTCCCTAAGTGCAACTAGAAGTAATTGTGTCATAATCACGTGGCAGTCATGAGACTTTAGATTTTAAATTTTTTTTCTCTGCCATATTTATTATTCCCTTTATATTCGACGAGAAGCCAGACAGGACCTTGATACTGAGTAGGCATTCAAAAAATATTTCCTTCTCTTCTTTCGTAAGAGCGTAGCTGGCAGGACCTTGATACTGCTTTGGAGGCATGCCGTCTTTTTCGTTAATTCTTTGTTTGTCCTCCCGTGCCTCCAGTGTATCTTTTGTCTTTCCATACACGCCCAAGAAGCCTAGCAGGTTCACACAAAGATTCTTCGTCACGTGCATCATGTCGATTGCATTGCGGACCTCTAGGGCTTTCCAATATTCAAGTTCCCAAAATATAGATTTCTTCTTCCACATGGGTGGGTGTCCGTTGGCGTCATTCCGAACAGATTGTCCACCAAGACCCTTTCCAAAGATTACCTGTAAATCCTTGACCATATCAAATATATACTCACCAGTACGGAGGCCAGGCTTCTTCCGGTTATCTGGCTCACCTTTGAAATGGTTGCCTGCCTTTGTTAAGATATGCTTGATCGGTAGAAATCGATGATGTCCCAGGTACACATTCTTCTTACATTTATCCAAATATATACTTTCAGTATCATCTAAACAGTGCGTGCATGTAATGTATCTCTTGTTTGTATGTCCTGAAAGGTTACTAAGAGCAGGACAATCATTGATGGTTACAAACAGCAGTGCTCGTAGGTCAATTTCCTTCTGTGTGTGCGCATCCCACACACATACACCTGGTTTATTCCACAACTATAGAAGTTCATCAACTAGTGGCCTTAGGTAGACATCAATGTCGTTGCCGGGTTGCTTAGGGCCTTGGATGAGCACTGGCATCATAATGAACTTCCGCTTCATGCACAACCAAGGAGGAAGGTTGTAGATACATAGAGTCATGGGCCAGGTGCTGTGACTGGAGCTCTGCTCCCCAAAAGGATTCATGTCGTCTGTACTAAGACCAAACCATAAATTCGTTGCGTCAGCTGCAAAGTCGTCGAACTCCCTCTTAATTTTTCTCCACTGTGACCCATCAGCAGGTGCTCTCAACATCCCGTCTTTCTTACGTTCTTCTTTGTGCCATCGCAACAACTTGGCATGCTCTTTCTTTTCGAACAAACGTTTCAACCGTGGTATTATAGGAGCATACCACATCACCTTGGTAGGAACCCTCTTCCTGTGGCGTTCACCCTCCACATCACCAGGGTCATCGCGGGAGATCTTATAGCGCAGTGCACCGCATACCGGGCATGCATCCAAATTCTCGTACTCCTCACCGCGGTAGAGGATGCAGTCATTAGGGCATACATGTATCTTATGCACCTCTAATCCTAGAGGGCAGACAACCTTCTTTTCTTCGTACGTACTTTCAGGCAATTCATTATCCTTTGGAAGCATCTTCTTTATCATTATCAGCAATTCTTGAAATCCCTTATCAGTTACACCATTCTTCGCCTTCCATTGCAGCAATTCCAACGTGGTACCCAGCTTTTTCTTGTCATCTTCACAATTTGGATACAATAATTTCTTGTGATCCTCTAACATGCGTTTCAACTTCAACCTCTCCTTATTATTTTCGCAGTTTCTCTTTGCATCAGCAATGACCCGACCCAAATCATCAACGGGCTCATCTGATGCCTCTTCTTCAGCTTCCCCCATTGATGCCTCTTCTTCAGCTTCCCCCATTGTTGTATCGGCAAAAGGATAGTTGTCATCATCCTCTTCTTCTTCATTGTCTTCCATTATAACCCCTCTTTCTCCGTGCTTGGTCCAACAACTATAGCTGGACATGAAACCGGACTTCAGCAAGTGGTAGTGAAGGGTTTTTGAGGTAGAGTAATTCCTATCATTATTACAGTCACGACATGGACAACACATGAAACCATTTTGCTTGTTTGCCTCAGCCACACAAATAAAATCATGCAGGCCATTAAGAAACTCTGGACTTAGTCGGTCATCGTACATCCATTGCCAGCTCATGTTCACTACACAACATCGAAGTGACCAAATTAATACAACTTCATCATCACATTACAACCAAAAGTAGAGCTAGCAGTGACCAAATGTTATTACTGCAAATAATAGATACTTATAGTTCATACATACATCTCATAAAACAACATACAACTATCTAAAACATGTAAATGCAACAACAGATGCGATCATAATCGCAACTAAAGTAATAATTGAGCCAACGGCATGATGATACCAAGCCTCTTTATCAATGGCATATTTTCTAATCTTTCTAAGCTTCAAGTGCATTCCAGCCATCTTGTTCTTGTGATCATCGACGATATCAGCAACATGCAACTCAAATCCCATCTTCTCATCTTCAATTCTTTTCAATTTTTCTTTCAAATGATCAATTTCTTTTTCAGCTTGTATTAATTTCTCAAGCGGAATTGCATAGTTGGTTGGAATTTCTGGTTCAACTACTTCCTATAGATAAAAACATCTACGTCAATTTGGTGGCATAATTAATTGTCATGGACATTAGATGATGTGTGAAATAGTTATAAAAGATAACGACATACCACATCTGAATCATAGACTGGATGAGGCCGGGCTGATGTGGGCGGATAACATAACCATGACACTATAGAATAACTAACAATAATACAAGTAAGTAAATCGTACACGCAGCTATCTAAATCCTAAAAGTATTTTTTAAAAGGTTTTAAGAAGAACAAGAGGCTCACCAAGGTGGCCGGTGCCGCGACGAGACGGTGCGGACGATCGACGGTGGTTTGGACGGCCGGGGATGGGAAGGCACCAAATAAACCTACACATATGCAACCTAACAAGTTAATTTGAGCTCAAATTGCATATAAATCAAATAAACTCCCACATAATGATCACTCCTCCAAATCCTAGCTAAAACCCACAAATCACATGTCTTTGAGCATACGACAAACTAATCTAGCAATGAGAGATGAAGGAGCAAAGTTGCTAACCTTTATGAACACTTGGATAGATGGGGTGCCTTTAAATCTTGACAAATCCTTGGCAAAATGGAGGATGAGCTTCGAGCAAGAAGAACAGGGGAGAAAACAGAGAAATGATTGAGCCCCTTCGATCGGCTGCAGACGAAGCGTATGTGTAGGAACTCTTTAGTACCGGCTGGTGACACCAGTCGGTACTAAAGGTTGCCCTTTAGTACCGGTTGGTATCACCAAACCTTTAGTACGGGTTGGTATCACCAGCCAGTACTAAAGGTGCACGTGGGGCCCAAGTCTGACCAAAAGCCTGCCACGCCCCCTTTAGTACCGGCTCGTGACACGAACGGGTACTAAAGATCGCTCATGAGCCGGTACTAAAGGTTGCCCTGCTCCTAGCCGTTGGAGCCGGCATGAACCGGGACTAATACCATCTTTAGTACCGGCTCGTAACCAGACCGGGAGTAATGCTTGGGACGGAAGGTTTGTTTTCTACTAGTGCCTCCACGGCGTCCAGTTCGATCCGGCCATCCCTCCACTGCCCCCTGAAGTGAAGCTAGAGGAGGAGGAGGAGGCTGCCTACCAGGCCGCCCTCAAGGAGGGAACGGCCTACGCCATTGAGGAGAGCAGGTGCGAGGAGGAGGCACGCTGGGTAGGCCTCGATGAAGCCCTCGCGCTGCCCGCGGCATGCCACTGCGTCATGCCTCCTCCTCCTCTAGCTCCACGAGCCCAAGGTTGAGGCCGAGGAGCGCCAGCCAGAGAGCTACAAGTGGACCGGCCAGCTCCGAGAGTGGGTGTTCGCGCTTCCCATCTGGTATAGGTGCATAGAGGAGCAGGAGCAGAAGTACCTCCCGCACCACAGGTCGCTGGCAGTAGCGAGGGAGGGAGCCGAGGCCGCGAAGCAGATGGAGCGGGAGCGCAGGTGGGCGACGGAGGAGAAGGCGGAACATCGGGAGCGTGAGGAGGAGGAGCGAGCCCGTCAGCCTGCGCCGCCAGTGCTGCCGGGGCTGGACGCTGCGCGGAATCGTGGGAGGCTGCGTTCCCTTCGGCTGGGCCGGCGCCGGAGCTCATCGACCTCACCCCCGATGACGACGACGAGGAGGACGACGATGCCTACGGCCGGCGCCATATGCAAACCAGGACCGGCCGCGTTTTATTTATTTATTTATGTTTTAATTAAGTTTTATGTGGACTTGGACCGGCTTTGACCAGCCTTTAATGTTTAATTATGTTTTAATATCGTTGTTTGGGTATTTTTAATCCGCGCTCACAGGTAAGGCTGAGGTGGACACGATTTGCGTCCGAACCTGTGTTGAACGGACTAACCGACCCATTTAAAAAAATGGACACCGACGCCCGCTCGGCCGATCCAAATGGACGAAGAGCAGATAAATCACGCGTCCGTTGGAGTTGCTCTAAATATTGAAGGGCCGGTCCGACGCTGTCCGCGTGCACGTGCGGATGCCTGGATGTGCCAGCGGCTGCAGATGCTGTGCCGGTGCAAATGTCAAACAGTACAACGCCACACACACACTATGTATATGCTCTGCTCGGCTTCTATTGTGCTTTGAGTTTGAAGTACTGTTGCCGCGTGCAGCGAACCCGGCCGATAATTCCATCTCTGCTTGCTGCTTGCCGGTTGCCGCCTTCACTGCCCCCAACCACTGCACTTCCGTAGGACGACTTGTGCCCACACGCGCACGCATCTTGAGCCACCATGATTTCGCTTCTCTTATCGGGTCAAAAGGATCAGACGGACAGCAGCAGTCCGTACTCGGTGAGCCAAAAGGAGTCTGTCAAGGAATATATATCTTGATTATCTCCAAAGTCATCCCAGCACTGCACTGTGCCACGAATGGACGCGGCTGTGCTGTATCGATCGTATTCTTTTCGTCTCAAAATAAGTGATTTAAAAATAACTCAAATTTGCACTACGTAATAACGAGGGATGGATTCGAGATCTCGCCAACCTGGTTGACCCACTGATCCCGACCAGCTTCAGCTTTTAAAGTCGCGTGTCACGGTAGGGTTAAGTGGAGATGAATCAGCCCATTAATCATGCTGAAAATGACGTGGTGCTGGCATGCAGCAGCAAGCAGCACAGTAGGAGTATCATGGCCGCTAAAAGTTTTGGAGGCTCTGTGACACGGAAGAACACGATTAGGACATGGTACTGCTACTGGAAACAGGATCCAAGCCTGTGAAGCTAACCATCACATCATGATTTACTAGCCGTAACTTTGTGAAAAAACACGATTTTAACACTTTTTGTAGTACGGTACTGCAGTGAACAGTGGTCAATAATTTGACAGAGATGGATAGAGGGGAGATGGACGGAGGGTGCACGAGCGGGCAGGAGGATCTAGCCAGTGAAACCAGCCCCGCATGCGGTAGGGCCCAACGTGGTTTTATTCATTTACGTAGTAGGAGCACAATGCATGCTGCCACCCACACGGCCACACTCACATGCACCCTTGGCCACCCATTTCATCAATCTACCACCATCCCAACCCAATAATGTATCCATCCATCCATCCAAAAGAATCTTCATCATCTTCACCTCCTCAGCAAATGCATGCTACCCCAGTTCATTGTTAGCTAGTTAAATCACAGATCCAACCATGATTAACTTCACATCCCACATAATCATTTGCATGCATGTGAACTGCTGGATTTTTTTTCATTTCTCCTTTAACAAAGTACCCTTGACCCGCATCTTCATTTCATTTTTCTGACAACAAATATGCCTTGATCGCCTTTAATTACGTGTCCACTCTTTTCTTTTCGGGAAAACTTCCGACATATTCATGTTCATTCCTGACAGTACAATGGACATAACAAAAATAACAAAAATTACATCAAGGTTCATAGACTAAACCTGTTCATGGGCAACCCGGTCCGGAGACCCGAACCCGAAGCCCGCCCCTGAATCCCAAATAAAGCCCAAAATGTCCACATAAATATGTTTTATTTGAAATACAAGTATAATAAATTAATATAATATGCTGAATATGATTAATTTAATTGAAAATGACACCGTTCATGTGCTTGCATTTTTTTACAAATGGTCCTATGCGAACCACCCCATGTGCCACCTCAAAATGCAACCTTCTTCCCTCTAGTTTTATTTGAGCCACTCACTTTAACCAAGACCGGCCCGGGCACACATGATACACAAACCCACTAATTACAAAATTGCTTTGAGTTAGCCAGCGCTGTTCATGAGCAATCAGTAGTCGGAGACACGCATGTATCTTGCACATCGCGCCCATGCAACGCAACAACTCCCTTTGTAGTAATAATCTTTTCTATTGCAATCCTCATGATTGATCGGATCGCATCGGCCCACTGCTCACTGGCAAATCTCAAACCAAGATCAGCAATAAACGTTTTTCTTATGGATTTGCAATCGAACATTTTTTATGTCAAATGATATTGTTGCGAGGATGGCAATTTTGTTACACAAGCATGGTAATTTGAGGCCAAAAAAAACATGGCAAGGATTTGCCATGCTTGGTAAAGGAAATTTTCATCCTTGCGGCAACATAATTTATCATCTCGGACATTCGATTGCCATCCTAAATTTAATGTTCAATTTGTAATGAGATCCTTTTCTTTTTCGTTGAGATTAAAATTATTGGTGGATGGATGATCAATTGTATATTCAATCACGATAAACTAATTCCTATGCAAAACAAAATCACTTATGCATCTCTTTTAAGACGCTACATGCAATTTCGCAAAAACGCAGTTATTTGATTGTACACCACAAAAAAAATTCTAATCGACTTGATCAAGGGTAAAAATTTAGTCATAGATGTTTCTAGGATGTACTCCCTCCATTCCTTTATATAAGGTGTGTTTGGTTTTGATAAAGTTCTACAATGTAAGTTGCATTTCTTCTAATTTCTCATAATTTCCTTGTTAGGCCTTAAAAAAAAGAAAAATATCTCTCTTCCGATTGTGTGCATCTTTCCTTGTAGAAAAAAAGGAAAATACTATCGATTGCATGCATCTCTTACTTTTCTGGACTTACTTATTTACTTGCCATCAACAAACAAATTTACCAAGGTTAACTTCGTCCTCACTTGCCTATAATTTTGTGTCTTGGTCACCGTGCCAAAAATAACACACCTTACATAAAGGAACAGACTGAGTAACACATAAATAAATTCAAAAAACGAAAATTTACCAAAAACGCAGAATTTATGTACGCTGTAAATATTATGGTTTCAATTTTTTTCGCATGGTGTTATGTGAGTACTTTGGTTTTGAACCAAAGGTTGAAAAGTGCCAAGATTTACCAGCATTTTACATGTTACATGAATATTGATTGTATATCACAAAAAATGGCACATCCCTTGATTATTCTCACCACCCATACAAAAAGAGAGACTTACATTAAATTCTTGGCCGAAGTCTTGTTCCTCCTGCATCAAACCGCAATACTCTATGAGCATAGCTCGATGCCTGCTCCTGGGCCTCTGTCTCGACGGAGCAAAAAAATTCACCCCATCAGCTTGTAGAAGCAGCCGCCTGGAAGTCATTGATGTAGACCGGGAGATGCCGGCGTCCGTGATCTGAGACGCACATCATTGTACGGAGAAGGAAACGTCGGGAAGGGTCTGTAGAAACCCCAAGGACAACGAAAGCTGACCGAATCTAGACGGATCTACCGGAAACCTAAATCGACATGATCCTAGACGAGCCATCGTAACACATCTCACACATCTTTCTATGGCAATAAATACACCAATAGAATAAGAAAAACATTACTCCTACACATTTTGGCTCCCTAACCAAGACCTACCGCCGCCCTGCGTCGTGTCGGGAAGCCCACTTCTTCGATGACCAGGGTTGGTCGGGTCGCGCCGAATATAGCCAATGTGTAGGAGCAGCCGACCTTCACTGCCATATCGCATGCCCCACCATGGTACCACATCTTAGAAGGACCTCCCCATACGTTATTAAAAAAAGATTATTTGTTAACTGATTTTTTTTAACATGTAGTCCCTTGATTCGATAATGTAGTGCGTCCACGTTTTCTGAAATATGAGTTTGATCATAAATTTAACCAACAAGATCGGATGTATTTCGGAATGAAGGGAATATATTTTATGATGTATTATAAATATTTAGCTTCTTAAATTGACGTTAAATTAGTTTTGGGAGCGTTCCAATTTATTTTACAAGAATTATGCCACAGCTATTGCCCCTGCAAACCTGGAGTAGCATCTGTGTGTATGGCAAGATAAGGTGAAACCCAAACAAGCACACATGGGCAACAGCATCTCGGGGCATGAAACCTTTTTGACCGGATGGCCGCAAACCAACACGCGCACGGACGGCGCGACGCCGATTTCGAGGCCAAGGCCTACTATTGGCCTACTATTTGTTGGTTTGTATAAAATTTTCTCTGGTGTGGTGCGCGTCCGACGATCTGACCCTCGTCCATGGTCAAGACCTCGCCTTGGAATGGGGACCCTCATCGGAAAAATGGAATTTTCACAAGGAATCATAATTTTAAATAGCCATTTATAGCCTCGTTAAATGTTTTCATATATAAATAACACGTTATAGCTCGTTATAGCTTATTTAAAGGTTCATCGCTATTTGCCATACCCCGTTGTTGAAAACATTGCAAGCGATGGAACGATAATTAGGCAGAGGAGGAATCTTCATCTTTGCTGTGGGGTGTGGCCTCCCTTCCCCCTATATAAAAGGGGCATCCTCCTCTGCCTAACTCCTTCAGTACACGAGCAAGAGCAACACTTGTTGCCAAGACAGACGCCACCAGCTCTGCTCTGCTCTGCCTGTCTCTTGAACCAAAACAGAGCATCCAAGGCAGAGGAGAGGAAGAAGATGGCGCTCCTCCTCTTGGTGCTGGTGGGCGTTGTGGTCGGCGTGGTGGTGGCGAGCAGCCTGCTGCTGCGGTGGAACGAGGTCAGGTACGGCAACGGCCGGAGGAGGAAGCACGGCGATGGCTGCCTGCCGCCGGGGACAATGGGGTGGCCGCTCTTCGGCGAGACCACCGAGTTCCTCAAGCAGGGGCCGAGCTTCATGAAGCAGAGGAGGCTCAGGTACGCATGCTTTGCTCCATGATGCTGATGCATTCTTGCTTGCTTGCATCTTCTTCCTCGCTTCACTGGTTACTCGTAGCTAGTAGTAGTACGTGGACATGGCCCTTCGCCGGGATTTAGGGGGGGGGGGGGGGGGTCGCTGGGCTATCAAGTTGGTTGGTTTCTGTTGTGTGGAGATGGATGCTCCAATAATACAGAACCACTCGCGCATGAGTGTAGTATTCTTCTTGTCAGAGAGAAATTGCAGTCTCTTCGGTTTGTTACAGAAGTTATATCTGCCTGCATGAATCCATGGCCATGGCCATGACCATGAACTACGGAAATGTGCTGGTTTGGCAGCTGCTTTCCGGCTGTGCAAAGTGATACAGATCAAAAGATAAACTTTCTCTATCACTGCTCCTGCTCAAAAAGCTCACATTATAACACACGCTCATCACTGCTCCAGCTCCCAAAGTACCATTTGTAAACTATGATACAGATCAAAAGATAAACTTTCTCTATCATATGCCCCCTCCTGTCTCTCTAGAAACAAAACTTGCTCGTGCATATAATGAGTGAACAAGAACAGAGAATCTTATTAGCATAATCCCATGCGTAATCATGGTGTTTGCCATCGAAAAACCAGGAAGAATTAACATGTGTGTATGCGCTGCCGCAGGTACGGGAGGCTGTTCCGGACGCACATCCTGGGCTGCCCCACGGTGGTGTGCATGGACCCGGAGCTCAACCGCCGGATGCTGCTGCAGGGCGAGGCCGGCGGCCTCGTCCCGGGCTACCCGCAGTCCATGCTCGACATCCTCGGCCGCAACAACATCGCCGCCTTGCACGGCCCGCTCCACCGCGTCATGCGTGGCGCCATGCTGGGCCTTGTCCGCCCGGCCATGCTCCGGCAAAGCCTCCTCCCCAAGATCGACGCCTTCATGCGGGACCACCTCAAGGGATGGGCCGGCACCGTCGTCGACGTCCAGGCCAAGACCAAAGAGGTACGTATAGGACACAGGCCTTACACCTCTAGATGTAGAGACAATTGGGTGGAATGTCGGAGCACGTTAATTCTCTGGACCTCGGAAGATTAATCCTCTCATTGCTCTGCTCTGATCAGTTGGCTAATTAGAACCTGAAAGCTTGATGTGTTGCAAAATCGATCAAGAATTTGGGGATATGGCAGATGCATTTTTCATGCCTACTGAGAAAAACTCTGTCCAGATTTTGTTTCTAACATGATCCAAACACAACCATTTTCCAAAGTCAAGCATGAAAATGACTGAACAAGAAAACAGAACAGAAGAAACCGTGATAAGTTGTTTTGGTAATTTGTTTCCACTAATTGCTCCGGTTCTTTTAAGTTGGTGGACGGCCAGATGTATCAGTGCCAAAATAGCAGAGTGTTTGGGGACAGCATGATTACCCGTGTGCCGCTTTTGTGGTTGTTGCAGAGCTTCATAGAAGCATCTCTTCTCCTTTCATGGGCATGGCAACAACATATCACAGAATATTATGTGCTCATATCATATCATATCTAACTGGACTTTCCCTTTCAGATGGCCCTGCTATCCGCACTCCGGCAAATCGCCGGCATCACCGCTGGCCCGCTCTCCGACGCGCTCAAGACGGAGCTATACACGCTTGTGCTCGGCACCATCTCCTTGCCCATCAACCTCCCGGGGACCAGCTACTACCAGGGATTCCAGGCAAGGAAGAAGCTTGTGTCCATGCTAGAGCAGATGATCGTGGAGCGGCGGTCATCTGATCAAGCTCACGATGACATGCTGGATGCTCTCTTGAGAAGCGGCGATGATGGAACCAGGGAAAAGCTTAGCGATGAGCAGATCATTGACTTGCTCATCGCCCTCATCTACTCTGGGTACGAGACAATGTCGACGACTTCGATGATGGCTGTCAAGTACCTATCGGACCATCCACGGGCTCTTGAAGAACTCAGGGTAAGTACACATACTCTAAAAACTAATTTTGATTCAGAGCAAAAGATCATGTGCTTCTAGAGTTTACTGATCATCTCTTCACTTCTGAATGCAGAGAGAGCATCTTGATATTAGGAAGGGGAAATCTCGGGAGGAAGCCATCAGCTACGAAGATTTTAAATCCATGTCCTTCACTCGAGCTGTAAGTAGGAGCTCAAACACACACACAAAAATGAAGTCAGAGTAAGGATTTTCTTTGAGTTTTATCTGATAGATGCTTGTACCTACCGTGCAGGTCATCTTTGAAACGCTCAGATTAGCTACAGTCGTTAATGGACTGCTCAGGAAAACTACTCAGGATGTAGAAATGAATGGTGAGATATGCTCTGAAATTATCCTACTAATTTAGCATTTTCTAGTCAAATTTTAAGTTAGTTCTAAAGCGGTGTTATCGATGTCTTCCAGGGTATGTCATTCCAAAAGGCTGGAGAATCTATGTTTACACGAGGGAGATAAACTATGACCCGTTCATGTATCCTGACCCAATGACCTTCAATCCATGGAGATGGCTGGTAAGCAAAAAGAGCAAACAGTTATTAAACTATACCGTCAAAATATGAGTAAATCATATCACTATGGCAGAGGAAGTTCTAATCTTGTGTTGCCAACTTGAAATGTACAGGAGAAGAACATGGAATCGCACCCTCACTTGATGTTATTCGGAGGAGGAGGCCGGATGTGTCCTGGAAAGGAAGTAGGCACGGCGGAGATCGCGACTTTCCTCCACTATTTCGTGACCCGATACAGGTAGTGTTCAATTACCTGTTAATCCATGTCAACCCAATTGCTAGAAACAGCTCAGGGTTATTTACTGTCAACATTTGGTCTGATGGTGCAGATGGGAGGAACAAGGCAAGAACACAATCTTGAAATTCCCCCGAGTGGAAGCTCCCAACGGACTGCACATCGGAGTTCAGGATTACTGATCTCTTGCGGCGTACATTTTGCAGAGTTTAGATAGATAGGACCCAGACAGGGACGATGAGAGCATGATTCCGCGCCGATGAAATACTAGATCAGCCTTGTAAGAAAAAGGAAACATAGGCACATAGGGATAGAAGTAGGTATACAGATCTGCTAGGTAATTGACGCAGAAGGAAAGCCACAAGATGCGACTGTTGTTCTTCCGTGTGATGAGTGAATTCTTGACCCAAACAGG
This sequence comes from Hordeum marinum, assembly GCA_022496015.1. Taxonomy (NCBI): domain Eukaryota; kingdom Viridiplantae; phylum Streptophyta; class Magnoliopsida; order Poales; family Poaceae; genus Hordeum; species Hordeum marinum. The sequence goes on from CM039673.1 coordinate 7,439,594, forward strand.
GGCATCATCTCGCTGCCTTTTAGGCTCTTGGCCTTGAAACAGGCATCAATTGTCTGTTTCCAGATACAAGAGAAATGTACAAAGAAGAATCACCATGCTTGGAATGTGAGATGACACCGCATGTTCTTCCTCACCTGCATTCTTCATTGTCGTGGAGATGAGGTCCAGGGATGGATTTTGGACAATGTCCACTGTCCAGAGCAGCCGCCACTAAACTTGTTTGAAGGCAAGATTGTAAGATGGGCAGAGATCAGGGAGGAGGACGTGGTTTGGCCAGAAATCGCCAACCCATCGTCTCCCTCCGATGCGCCCTCCCTCTGCTCCCTCTGCTCTGCCCTAGTTCTCCTCCACTTCAACCATGGCTTCCTCCGAGGCGATCTATTTGATCATCCTCCCACTCCATTACTCTCGTCAAGTACTACTCCTACTCCTACGTCGGAGGAGATAGCTCCCCTCGATCGGGGGTGGATTTTCCGGAGCCTGCCCGAGACGCGCTCGGTGTGGGCTGTGGGGAATTTTGACTCGCTGACGACGCTTGCGTGGGAGGGGATCCATTGGGGCGTGCCCTAACCTGTTGGGTGGTTCACATGTGGGACCAGCACCCAGCGGGTCAACAAAAAATAATGTGAAACCGAGAAAGTAATGTAGATAAACCAAAAAAAGTACAATGAATTTTTTTAGCCTTATCTCTGGTAACTACATATTTCTAAAAAAAATTCTATGAAAACGGTTTTCCTAAGTATGTGGTGACACAAAGTTTCTAGAGATCATTTCTTAATTAGGAGAAGGCATCCATTTTCTTATGGTTTCTTCCTTCTCCGTCTCAGCATTTTACCGATGTGACACTTCTAAGATAACATTATTGTACATGCCTTTAGTTTTCTTTAGAAAAAAACACGTGCAAGATCGGCTAGTAGGTAAGTCTTTGACACATATATTATTTTGTACACTTGTACTTTCCCATGGTGCATCTATTGGCACGAACCTTTTTTTTCTTGGACATAGGATAATGCATGCCTTTATTTTTATTTTTAGTTTTTGTTTGATGTTAGAATCACAAATTTACATCCAAATAAGTTTCATGCAAGTGTTTTATGCAAATTATTAATCTGAAAAGTGCTATTGGTGGATGAGTTGTGACTTATGAAATAACGAAAAACTGAATGCCATTATGGAAAATTATGATACAACAAGTACATATGAGAGGCCATTTCACACACACACACGCACACACACACACACACATAGGAGAGGCTAGTGAAAATGGTCCAATGTCTTTCCCATTTATTTTACATCCACAAATGTAACATACAGCTAAGTTATTTCATTGTTTTGTACTAGATTCATGTTTTTCAATAGCAAACAAATCATGGAACTAACGGCCCATCTTACATTAGTAGAAAACATGACATTGGTTCGGGTCGGGCCAGCCCATTAGTTTTGGTTCAGTCACGAACCGGGACCAATGGGAACAACGGTCCCGGTTCGTGAGGCCAGGGGGGCCGGGCGGGCCACGTGGGGCATTGGTCCCGGTTCGTCTGGAACCTTTGGTCCCAGTTCCAAACACGAACCAGGACCAATGTGCCTCACTCCTGGCCCACAACCATTGGTCCCGGTTTGTGGCTGGATCCGGGACCAAAGGGGTCCTTTAGTCCCGGTTCCAGCCACGAACCGAGACCAATGAAATGCCTATATATACCCCCTCGACAGCGAGCAAAACACTCCATACTGCTCTGTTTTTTTGGCCGGCAAGGGGATAGCTTTGTGGTGCTCTAGCTCACGTCCTATGCACATGAGGTGTTTGATGAAATGCCTAAGCCAAACTTAAGCTTTCTCCTCTCGAAGCTCCTTGTCCAAACTCCATTTTTGTCAAGATTTGTCTAGGTTTGGCGGTCCGTCCTGCCCCGTCTCCGTCCTGAAACCGCTGTCGATCGCCCGCGCGTGGTGAGCATCTTATCTTCTTGCTAAAAGAAAATATACTTACTGTATGATTTTCTTACTTTTATTATTGTTCACTTCTCTATTCATGATATGTTGTAATGGTTTTTAATACACTTTATTATATAACACACGCAGATGAACCGGCAATGGATGTACGGTGACTGACGCACCTCCGAGTATATTAAGGGCCTGCATAATTTTCTCGAAGTGGTTGAGGCAAACAAGCAGAATGGTTTTTTGCCTTGTCCATGCACTGTCTGTGAGAATACAAAGTCTTTCTCCAACTCTAAAACCCTTCACTTCCACCTGCTTCGGAATGGTTTTATGCCACACTATAATGTTTAGACCAAGCACGGAGAAAGAGGGGTTATGATGGAAGACAACGAAGAAGAAGAGGATGATGACAACTACCCTCCCCCTGAATACGGTGATGCTGCAATGAGGGAAGCTGAAGATCAAGAGGAACCAGACGATGTGCCCGATGATGATCTTCGTCGGGTCATTGTTGATGCACAGAGAGAATGCAAAAGTGGAAGGGAGAAGTTGAAGTTCGGTCGCATGTTAGAGGATCACAAAAAGGGTTGTACCCAAATTGCGAAGATGACAACAAAAAGCTCGGTACCACGCTGGAATTGCTGCAATGGAAGGCAGACAATGGTGTATCTGACAAGGGATTTAGTTCGCTACTTAAAATAATGAAGAAGAAGCTTCCAAAGGATAACGAATTGCCCGACAGTACGTATGCAACAAAGAAGGTTGTATGCCCTCTAGGATTGGAGGTGCAGAAGATACATGCATGCCCTAATGATTGCATCCTCTACCGCGGTGAGTACGAGGAATGAAACACATGCCCGGTATGCGGTGCATTGCGGTATAAGATCAGAAGAGATGACCCTTGTGATGTTGAGGGCCAGTGCACCGGGAAGAGGGTTCCTGCCAAGGTGATGTGGTATGCTCCTATAATACCATAGTTGAAACGTCTGTCAGAAACAAAAAGCATGTGGAGTTGATGCAATGGCACAAAAAAGACCGTAAGAAAGACGGGAAGTTGAGAGCACCCGCTGACGGGTCACCATGGAGAAAGATCGAGAGGAAGTGGAGCGACTTTACAGGTGACCCGAGGAACATATGGTTTGGTTTAAGTGCAGATGGTGTTAATCCTTTTGGGGAGCAGAGCAGCCAGCATAGCACATGGCCTGTGAATCTATGTATGTATAACCTTCCTCCTTGGTTGTGCATGAAGAGGAAGTTCATTATGATGCCAGTGCTCACCCAAGGCCCTAAGCAACCCGGCAATGACATTGATGTGTACCTAAGGCCATTAGTTGATGAACTTTTACAGCTATGGAATGGAAGAGGTGTACCTGTGTGGGATGAGAACGAATAGGAGGAATTTGACCTACATGCGTTGCTGTTTGTAACCATCAACGATGGGCCTGCTCTCAGTAACCTTTCAGGATAGACAAATAAGGGATGCGACGCATGCATACACTGTTTAGATGACACCGACAGTATATATTTGGACAAATGCAGGAAGAATGTGTACCTGGAGCATCGTTGATTTTTTCCGACCAACCATCAATGTCGAAAGAAAGGAAAGCATTTCAAAGGTGAGGCAGATCACCAGAAGAAGCCCGCCTTCCGTACTAGTGATCACATACTTGATATGGTCAATGATTTACAAGTAATATTTGGAAAGGGTCCTGGCGGACTATCTGTTCCAAATGACGCTGACAAACGCGCACCCATGTGGGAGAAGAAATCTATATTTTGGGACCTACCCTATTGGAAAGTCCTAGAGGTCCGCTCTGCAATCGACGTGATGCACGTGACGAAGAATCTTTGCGTGAACCTACTAGGCTTCTTGGGAGTGTATGGTAAGACAAAAGATACACCGGAGGCACGGGAGGAACAGCAACGTGTGCATGAAAAAGACGACATGCATCCAAAGCAGTATGAAGGTCCTGCCAGCTACGCTCTTACCAAAGAAGAGAAGGAAATCTTCTTTGAATGCCTGTTCAGTATGAAGGTCCCGTCTAGCTTCTCGTCGAATATAAAGGGAATAATAAATATGGCAGAGAAAAAGTTCCAGAACGTAAAGTCTCTTGACTACCACGTGATTATGACGCAACTGCTGCCGGTTGCATTGAGGGGGCTTCTACCGGAAAACGTTTGATTAGCAATTGTGAAGCTATGTGCATACCTCAATGCAATCTCTCAGAAGGTGATCGATCCAGAAATCTTGCCAAGGTTAAGGAGTGATTTGGTGCAATGTCTTGTTAGTTTCGACCTGGTGTTCCCACCGTCCTTCTTCAATATCATGACACATGTCCTAGTTCATCTACTCGACGAGATTGTCGTTCTGGGCCCTGTATTCCAACACAATATGTTCCCCTTTGAGAGGTTCATGGGAGTCTTAAAGAAATATGTTCGTAACCGCGCTAGGCCAGAAGCAAGCATCTCTATGGGCCATCAAACAGAGGATGTCATTGGGTTTTGTGTTGACTTCATTCCTGACCTTAAGAAGAATGGTCTCCCTCAACCGTGGTATGAGGGGAGACTGACTGGAAAAGGCACGCTAGGAGCGGACTCAATAATATGTAGGGACAGGCATTCTTGGTCTCAAGCACACTACACAGTTCTACAGAATTCCACCTTGGTGACCCTGTATGTCGATGAACACAAGAATATTCTGTGCTCCAAACACCCGGAGCAGTGTGAGGACTGGATTACATATCAACACATCAGGACTTTCGGCAGTTGGTTGCAAACACATCTCATGGGTGACAACACTGTTTTTGATGAGCTGTACTCGTTGGCCAGGGGAATGGGAATACATTTTACACGATCGCCCAAGATGAAAAGAGCACCAACCAAAACAGCAGTGTCTGCTTTGATGCAACATCCAAGAGGTTACATAGTGGACATATGGGAACTTGACTATTGACATGATTTCAAGGTCCCTTTGTTTCTGTGTAAATGGGTTAATATGTTAAGAGGTGGGGTACAGGAAGACCCACATTACGGAATGACAACAGTGGATCTAAACAATCTTGAGTACACAGACGAACCATTCATCCTAGCCAAGGATGTGGCACAAATTTTCTATGTGAAGGACATGTCTACCATACCGAGAAAAAGAAAAGATAAGGAAGCGAATACATCATATGATGAGCCAAAGCGCAACATAGTTCTTTCAGGAAAAAGAGACATCGTGGGATTGGAGGGCAAGACAGACATGTCTGAAGATTATGAAAAGTTTCATGGAATTCCTCCCTTCAAAGTCAAGGCTGACCCAAGCACCTTGTTAAACGATAAAGATTATCCATGGCTACGACGCAATAAGAAAAGGACACAAGCGAAGAAAAAGTGAAGACTTTCTCTCCACAACTATATCATTGCAGCGACATGTGAAGAAATGGAATGCCTTTTGTAAGACATGAGTTTTCGTCCGAAACCCTAATACTTCGAAAGAGATTTTACGTTTTGTACACGAAGTGCATCCAGTTTTTGTCGTAACCCTTTCAACTTTTTATGACATGCTATGTGGGTGAAATGATGATACCATGCCAACTTCAACCTTTTCAGAGTTCATTTGAAGTGCTTTTCAATTTCAGGGTCATTTACCTCAAAAAAATCAGTATGTGCATGAAAAATACCAAATGAAGTCAGAAAGGGTTGAAAATTGATGATGTGGCTTTTAATGGTGCATTTTGAACACACAAAAAGCATGGAGTTCAAATAAGTTGTAAAATGAAATCCCTTTGTAAGAGATGAGTTTTCGTCCGAAATCGTGATACTTCGAAAGAGATTGTCCATTTTGTACACGAAGTGCATCCAGTTTTTGCCGTAACCATCTCAACTGTTTAACACATGCTATGTGGGTGAAATGATGATACCATGCCAACTTTCAACCTTTTCAGAGTTCATTTGAAGTGCTTTTCAATTTCAGGGTTATTAAGCTAAAAAAACAGTATGTGCATGAAAAATACCAAATGAAGTCAGAAAGGGTTGAAAATGATGATGTGGCTTTGAATGGTGTATTTTGAACACACAAAAAGTATGGAGTTCAAATAAGTTCAAAAAATGAAATCCCTTTGTAACAAATGAGTTTTCGTCCGAAACCGTGATACTTTGAAGGAAATTTGTCCATTTTGTACACGAAGTGCATCCAGTTTTTGCCGTAACCATCTGAACTTTTGAGCACATGCTATGTCGGTGAAATGATGATACCATGCAAACTTTCAACCTTTTCAGAGTTCATTTGAAGTGCTTTTCAATTTCAAGGTTACTTAGCTCAAAAAATCAGTATATGCATGAAAAATACAAAATGAAGTCAGAAAGGGTTGAAAATTGATGATGTGGCTTTGAATGGTGCATTTTGAACACACAAAAAATATGGAGTTCAAATAAGTTCAAAAAAATGAAATCCCTTTGTCATAGATGAGTTTTCGTCCGAAACTCTGATACTTTGAAAGAGATTGTCCATTTTGTACACGAAGTGCATCCAGTGTTTGCCATAACCAACTCAACTTTTTAGCACATGCTATGTGGGTGAAATGATGATACCATGCCAACTTTCAACCTTTTTAGAGTTCATTTGAAGTGATTTTCAATTTCAGGGTTATTTTGCTCAAAAAACCAGTAAGTGCATGAAAAATACCAAATGAAGTCAGAAATGGTTGAAAATTGATGATGTGGCTTTGAATGGTGCATTTTGAACACACGAAAAGTATGGAGTTAAAATAAGTTAAAAAATGAAATCCATTTGTAACAGATGAGTTTTCATCCGAAACCGTGATACTTCGAAAGAGATTGTCCATTTTGTACACAAACTGCATCTAGTTTTTGCCGTAACCATCTCATCTTTTTAGCACATGCTATGTGGGTGAAATCATAATACCATGCCAACTTTCAATACTTTTAGAGTTCATTTGAAGTGCTTTTCAATTTCTGGGTTATTTAGCTCGGAAAAATGAGTAAGTGCATGGAAAATACTAAATGAAGTCAGAAAGGGTTGAAAATTGATGATGTGGCTTCGAATGGTGCATTTTGAACACACAATAAGTATGGAGTTCAAATAAGTTCAAAAAAATGAAATCCCTTTAGATAGCATAAAAAAATAACAAAAATGAACGTAGATGCGCTTATGTAAGTAAAATTCGCCCGGAAATGAGACTGAAATTCAATTTGATTTCAGGTCAAATTTTCCGACATAAGGGCATCTATTTTCAATTTGAGAGGAACTCAATAAAGCAGGGAGGGATGAGCTTATAAACCGGTGCGAGCGCCCCTCGCTTGGCGAGGTGGGACTACACTCCCACCATAGCCAGGACTAACCATTTAGTACCGGTCGGTGGCTACAACCGGGACCAATGCTGCAATTTCGTCCCGGTTGGTGGCACCAACCGGGACCAATGCCCACCTTTAGTCCCGATTGTTGCCACCAACCAGGACCAAAGGTCTCTGCTTCCCGCCCTTTGGGCTACCGAAAAAAGACCTTTGGTCCCGTTTGGTGGCACCAACCGGGACTAAGGGTGGGCATTGGTCCCGGTTGGTGCCACCAACCGGGACCAATGGTGTGTGTATATATGCAGCACTCGTGAAAATTTTCCTTTTCATCTCGCAGTCCCCCCCGACGAGCTGACCTCCTCGACGGCGCAAGGCTGCCCCAAGTCGCCATCGCCCGTGCCCCTGCCGTGCCCCCCGAGCCCACGCCGATGCCGTCCGCCGCCCATGCCTTCGCCGTCCGTCGCCCATGCCGTCACCATCGCCCGTTCTCCTGCCCTTCTCCCGAGCCCATGCCGACGCCCTCCGCCGCCCATGCCGTCGCTGTCCGCCGCCCCCCGAGCGCGCCCCTAAGCCCTAGCCACCCCCACCGTCGCTGTCATCGCCGGCTCCCTCGTGCGTCGCCCTCGCTAGCCGATGCCATCCCTGTCGTCGCCCCGGCCACGCCCCTGCCCCAGCCCACCCCACCATCGCCGTCGCCCTCGCCGCCCCCGCCATCGCCCTCGTCGGTCGCCCCCGCTGTGAGCCGCCGCCGCCCCTTGTATTTTTTCATGTATATGTTGTATATGTTTTTTCATGTATATGTATATATGTTCATGTATATGTGTCATGTGTGTATATGTTCATTTATATGTTTTTTTCATGTATATGTATATATGTTCATGCATATGTGTGTATATGTTCATGTAAAAAGTCTTCGTTGTTTTTCATATGTACGAAAATGTAGAGTGAAAACGAAAACAAACATATAAGAAAAAACAAAGTAAAAATGAAGAAGAAAAAGAAAACCGCCCGGCCTGACCACCACCGCATTTTCATAAAGTCTTTACACCGAGTCCACGTCGCACCGAGCTCCCGCGGCGAAGCAAGTCTTTTTTTGAAGAAGGTAGTTTTTTTGTTAAATGAAAATGTTGGCATCAGCTCTATCATCATGTTGGCATCGACTCTATCTATCAACAAGGCCACGGGAGCACCTCGGCCCCATATCATCACGTTGGCCTCGGCTCCCCGAGAGCTTTCCAACAGATCCAGAATGTATGTCATTGTTGATATACCCCCTCCTCGATAACTTCGACATGAGAGGGGTCAGGTGGCTACCTCAAAGCCCGGTCGTTGTGGGACAAAGCTGAGAATGACCTGATTGCTAAAAACATTGTACCACAGACATATAACTGGCCAGACCGTTCAAGGACTTGGTTCTTCGGGGTTGGGGGAACTTTGGACCCTGAAACAGGGAAGTACCATTGGACAGAGGAGCTACTTGCAATACCCATGAACAAGCTTCAGAAGTATATCACCGCAGCGCAAGAAGGGACGTTCATTCTCGACAGAGAGAAGGACGAGCTGACTGAGGCGCTAGGGAATGCTGAGCACCCTGGACGAACATGAGAAACACCAGGCTCCGTTTCGTGGAAGGATGGGTTTCCCGACGCAGGCGGTTACAAAAGCCGGGAGAGAAAGAGGAAAGCGGAGCTGAGCAAAATTCAGCAGCTCAATGCAAGACTACAAAAGTTAGAGGAAGCTGAGAGCCAGCGAGCTGCCGGCCAACCATCTCAGCGGCACGAAGCTACCCCAGAAGCTCACCCGACCAACTATCGAGGCCACCCAAACCCTAGAAGAAAGAGCGTCGTTGTCTATCTACCCCCTCCTCGATAACTTCGACATGAGGGGGACACCAGACATGCATGAGTGAGAGAGGCGGTCTGCTGGCCCGACCAACTATTGAGGCCATCCAAACCCTAGAATAAAGAGCATCGTTGTCGATCTACCCGCTCCCCATAACTTCAACATGAGAGGGGACGTTGGACATGCATGAGAGAGAGAGCCGGTCCGCTCACCCGACCAACTATCGAGGCCACCCAAACTGTAGAAGAAGAGCGTCGTTGTCGATCTACCCCGTCCCTACCGGACCAACTAGCGATATTCGGAAGGCTCTTGCTGAACTTCATACCAAAAAGCTAATTAATTATCCTATCCGGGACTCCGTTACAAAACAATTTTGGAGAGCTTCGTACCATTATGCGCCTGTTACTTCCGGCTAATGATGAAGCCTTGGTTTTCTTGAATCCTTTGACACTAGACAACATGACATATAGAAGGGTAGATGAGATCAGGAAAATATGGACCATTTTCTGCACATTCAGAATGGCGCCATTTTGTTAATTAAATCCCTTAAAGGTTATCAGAATTCCTTGACATTCATGAGAGAGGCGGTCCGGACGTTAGACATTCATGTTTGTATATTAATTGCCATGTTGTATGATTTGCAGTAACTATGGATCCAAGAGATGAAGAACAAGAACAGTTGTTGCAGGACATAATCCACGGCGGACGTGATATCTTGTCGTTTCTCAATGACACCGATGGTCTGGAAGGAGAGGATTATGACGAGTCCGGTGATCGAACAATGGAGGAGGAAGGACATGATCATGATGGCTCCGGTGACCGAATGCCGTAGGAAGAAGGATACCATGATGACGGCTCCGGTGACCGATCTGAGGAGGGAGCTATTGCAAAGTGCGGTGAGGTATATATATTAATTAAGTCTTGGCTCCGGTGACTAGATAATTGATGCATTAATTATTTTGGTATGTACATATATTAATTAACTCTTCTTTCTTCTTTTATAGCCCTTCGGATTGAGCCAAACTTCGGTAACGAGACGAGGCCCGAAGAAGAGGTTGCGCAAGGATGAAAAGTTCACGATCACAACACTCGCGAACGATGGCCATCCGATTGAACCCAAGCGGACCAACAACGCATTTTCTGCTCAGTGCGGAGCTATTGTTAGGGACAACATCCAAATCAGCATCAAGAAATGGAATAAGCCTAAGGACGGCGCCCCTGAAGGTGATTATGTCAACGATAGATAGAAAGATGATCTTTGGACCGTGCTGAAGGCAAATTTCACCCTACCGCCAGAGGAGGATCCGAATAAGCCACTTATAGAGCCACTGGTCAAGGCGTGTGCTCTTAAGAAGGTGACAGATCTATTCAGGAGGTGGAAAAATGAGTTGTAACCAAAGTTTGTCGACAAAGGGAAGACTCCAGAATTCACCAGCCGATTTGAGAAGATAAGAGATTACTCGCCCGCATTTGTGGACTACAAGACATCGGACAAGAGTAAGAAAATGTGAGAGACAAACAAGGTCAATGCTGCAAAGAAGCAGTATCACCATCACACGGGGTCAGGTGGCTACCTCAAAGCCCGGCCGTTGTGGGACAAAGCTGAGAATGACCTAATTGGTAAAAACATCGTACCACAGACATATAACTGGCCAGACCGTTCAAGGACTTGGGTCTTCGGGGTTGGGGGAACTTTGGACCCTGAAACAGGGAAGTGTCGTTGAATTGACGAGCAACTTGCAATACCCATGAACAAGCTTCAGAAGTATATCACCACAGCGCAGGAAGGGATGTTCATTCCCGACAGAGAGAAGGACGAGCTGACTGAGGCCGTAGGGAATGCTGAGCACCCTGGACGAACACGAGGCACACCAGGCTCCGTTTCGTGGAAGGTTGGGTTTCCCGACGCAGGTGGTTACAGAAGCGGGGAGAGAAAGAGGAAAGCGGAGCTGAGAGAAATTCAGAAGCTCAATGCAAGACTACAAAAGCTAGAGGAAGCTGAGACCAGCGAGCTGCCGGCCAACCATATCAGTGGCACGATGCTACCCAGAAGCTACCCCGCCATCTCAGCGGAGAAGCAGTGTCGCTTCCATGGAGCCCGTTCAGCCTGACTTCACGTCTCCTAGCTACCCTGTGGATACTATCACGGAGGCTCAACATTGCGAGCTTATGATGAAATGCCGGAACCACACTTTCAAGGCGGCTGTCGGATCTGTTGCACCTCCTCAACCCAACGAAACTTTTCACTGCTGTCTGATTCCACATGGCTATGCTGTTGTGATGGTGGATGAAGTAATGAAGGAATTTCAGGAGCTCGAGCTTGACCACTGTACAGGTGATGGAGAGAATAAGCTGGTTCGTGCCTTGAGGAGTACATGTCTATGGCAGAAGGAGTATATCAAGCTTCCAAACTAGATGCCTCCGCCTCCTCCTTCTCCTCAGGCGAATCAGGGCACTCCGGTTCCTCCTCCTCCTCCTCCTCCTCCTCCGGAGAGTGATCAGGGCACACCGCCTCCTTCTCCGGATCCTCCGGCGCGTGAGGGCACTCCGCCTCCACCTTCGCCTACTCCGGCACGTCGGAGCAGTACGCCTCCTCCTTAGCCTCATCGGCAACGGCAGAAGACAAACACCACCACTCCGGCTCCTCCAGCGCCTAGTAAGCAATGACAGAAGGGAGCCGCCGCCGCTCCGGCGGCTAGTAGTACAAGCATAGGCAGGAGGGGATACAGATACGGTCCATCTCTCAAGCCTCTGGAAAAGTTACCATATGAGAGGACCAAGTCTGAAAACGAGGAGATATGTCACGCCGAATTGAGGGCCCATTTTGCAAAGAAAACTCCACCTCCGAAGGAGAAGATAGATGCGGTGAAAGCAAGGCGCACTATCGATGCCCTAAAGAGACCACCACCGCCTCTGCTGGATTCCAACTTTGATCGCTGTATTAAAAAGACATATCAAGATGTGCGTCGCTCGGGAAGTACTTCCAGTGATGCAAGGTTAGCAAAACGAAGAAGTGGGAAAAAAATCCCCAGCTCGGCAAACAGGCGAACCAATCATGCCCCTTGCTCAAGGTGTCTAGTGATATCATCTCCAATCATCCGGGGATGGTCCCCGGTACCAAACCTTGTGATTACCTGAGCGATGATGTACAGTTTAAGCCGTTGGAGGTGGAAGAATTTCGTTACCGGCACGGGCGGCCTCTCGTCAAACCTGATCCTCCTCCTCTAATAACGATGATGCGAAAATTCCATGAATGGTACATGAAAACCTGCCACGAGTCTGGGATGGATTCTTTGATACTGTCAGTTAAAGAGGAGCACGACCTCGTTGGAATGGAACTGTTGAATATTGAATTTGAGGATATATTCCAGTCATACAATGAAAAGGCCATCAACAAAACAATCATGACTTGCTACTGTCTGTAAGTACTACTTCTGTAATTAAGTCTCTCTATGTATATAGCTCAGCTCTTTCATTGCATGTATATATAATTATCCTCATTACTATATTGTGCAGATTGAAGATCGTCGAATACAGAAAAGCATAAATCTATGACATTGGGTTCATTAACCCAAATGTCATACATGAGTATAATTTTCAAAAGTATCCCACACAAACCGAGGACAACTTGCTACAATCGTTGCTTAAAAATCAAAACAAAGGGACAATACTCTTTCCTTACAACTTCAAGTGAGTGTTATTGTCTTGTGCATATTCGGTTTCCCTTATTACTCGAGGTTTATAGTAATGTAATTGATGAGTTATGCATGCGTGCGTAGTTTCCACTTTAGTCTGCTAGAGATTCAGCTTGAGCGGGGAGTAGTAACCGTCTTACACTCGAAACGAAAAGATCCCCAGGAATATGCGGACATGACTAAAATTCTCCAGATGAAGCATAGGCAGATGCGGGATGAACTCCTACCACATGATCACATACGAGCAATTCAAGAAGAATTGGCGGGATCCTTTCTTGACCACGTCATTAATAAAGCCGGAGAATACCATCTAGAAGTTGACATTAGATGTTAGGGATTGTAAGAGATCTTATATTGTATATATGTAGCTAGTAGCGTCGGATATATATACGAAAACTTGTTATACAACCAATCTCTCAGAGAAAGAGAGGTCGATCACTTCTATCTCTATATGTTCATGACGATCTTCTGTACTTAATGGTTCCTTCATTTGCTTACTAGCTAGCGTGTCGAGTTCTCTCTGTAGTAGCTAGCGTCGACCAAGCACAGAGAAAGAGAGGACACTTCTGTCTATTAATTAGCTAGCTGAAACAATATAAAACCCCTAAATTAACCGTCCAAAACCCCCTAAACCCCCCTCCCTTTCAAAATAAAACCCAGCAATGGCTAGATGCTGACGCGTGGATGCCTTTTGGTCCCGGTTGGTGTTACCAACCAGGACTAAAGGTCCTCCTGCCTAGGCTCCCAGCACTGGCCACGTGGAGCCCCTTTCGTCTCGGTTGGTAAGCTAACTGGGACTAAAGGTTTTGGGCTTTAGTCCCGACCCTTTAGTCTCGGTTCTAGAACCGAGACAAATGGGCCTTACGAACCGAGACAAATGGGCATTTTTCTACTAGTGTTATCTTAATACAACCCATCTTGTCATATAGTCTATCACGCCGTCCTCCAATCTCCACCCCTCTTGCACACACAGTCCCAAGGAGGCCATGACTCACTATAGTCACAATTGTGTTGCCCCGTTGGACTTCATACCAAAGAAGAACAAGGCGATATCTCCAATATTTATATCTACTTCCTTCCATGTCAAGTTCTGTCCGATCAAAAAAACCACACCTGCGATTCCTTCCACTTAATTATATTTTTTGTCTCTATTGCACTATTGTGACTTTTACCGAGCCAATAATTAAAAAGAAGGGAGAATGAGGTACCAAGAACAAAAAAGTTGTTCTCCTTTTCTATTATTACCTCGTTCGCACAGATGATAGTGCAAGAGAGACAAATGAAGAAGGAATTGTGGTTGTGGGGATTGTATTGATTTAAGCTGGACCTAGATGAAAGGATGCAAACTAAGGTGGCGATAACATCTTTGTATTGGGGTCCAATGTCCGGCCAGGCAATGCGGATTCAATAGGAACCAATCAATCATGGTTTCCTTATGTTCGACTATATATGTGAGAGCGGCGGAGACTAGAGGGTGGGGCGGGCGACTAGATGACAATTAGTATACTTGAGTGCACATGCATAACAATCAATCATCATCTTGTTCGTCAAAACTCGAGTACAGTCCTGCACACCAACTAGCCGGTGGTAAACACATGGATCAAGATTAAGATTAAAACAAAATATATTGCCTCACCACACCATTTTAAGCAACAAACCACAACAATACAGTGACTTGAACAACAGTGTCAACGGAGGTCATCTCCATTGAACCAAAACTAGGGTGGTGCATGTCATACAAGACTAAATAGAAGGCGAGCATTTGTACTGTCCTTTGTGTCATACTTAAACTACCCACATTGGTCCTTTTAAGATGTCCTATATTTCTCATCTGAGATGTGCCTTTATGTTATGAAAAATAAATCAGGATTTGTGTTAAGGAAAATAAATTAGGATTCACATTAGTAGAAAACAGGCCTTCCGTTTCCACCTTTAGTCCCGGTTTGGCTTTGGATCGGGACTAATGTGGACATTAGTCCCGGTTCAAATGGCTAGGAGCTGTCAGGGGGTACGGGCCCCATTAGTCCCGGTTCATTTGGGACATATAGTCCCGGTTTGTATCACAAACCGGGACTAAAGGAGTGGTGGCAGGCTGGTTCAGCCTGGGGCCCCCACGAGCCCTTTTAGTCACAGTTTCTGATGCAAACCAGGACTATAGATGGACCTTTATTCCCGGTTTGTATAACAAACCGGGACTAAAGCTTTCCCTATATAAACCCTTCGTCTAGCCCGACTCCATTTCTATGTTTTTTCCATTCGAACTACCCTCTCTGTTTCTTCCCCTTGCTCGAGCTCATCCCTCCATTTTTTCCACGATTTGTTTAGATATGAGGCACCCCAGTCCATCCAAGTGTTCACAAAGGCTAGCAACTTTGTCCATTAATATCTTATTGCTAGATCAGCTCGTGCAATGCTTTATAAGTATAGTGATTTGTGGGTTTTAGTTTGGATGTAATTATGTGATAGTTTTTTTGATTTATATGCAATTTGAGCTCAAATTAACTTCTTAGTTTGCATATGTGTAGGTGTGGTTTATGTAGTGTGCCTTCCCGTCCCCGTCCTAACAACCGTAGATCGGCCACACCGTCCCGTCGCCAGCACCACCTTGGTGAGCCTCTTCTTGTGTTCTTATCATTTTTATAAATAAAATCGTATTTGTATGATTTAGATAGTTACTTGCATAATTTTGTTACTTGTATGATTGTTGTTATATATAGTGCCATGGCTATGATCTCCGTGCGCATCGGCCCTTGTCCGGTTTACGATTCAGATGTGGTATATTCTCTTTTATAACTATTTGTTGCATTTCATGTTTATGACAATTATGCCCATAAAGTTGACATAGATATTTTTATCTAGGAGGTAGTTGAACCGGAAATGCCAACCGACCCTATTGTCGAGAAGTTAAATTTAGTTGAAAAAGAAAATGAGGATTTGAAAGGAAAATTGAAAAGAATTGAAGAAGAGAAGATGAAATTGGAGTTGTACGTTGCCAATGTCATCGATGATCACAAGATCAAGATGTATGCAATGCGCTTGAAGATTCAAAAGATTAGAAAATATGTTATTAATAAAGAGGCTTGGTATCATTATGTTGTTGGATCTTACCTTAGTTGCGATTTTGATTGCATTTGTTGTTGCATTTAATTTGCTTTAGCTAGATAGTTTTATGAGAATAAGTGTGTATAAAATTTATGTATGAACTTGTATTAATTTGGTCTTCTCGGTGTTGTGTAATGAATATGAACTGGCAGTGGATGTAGGTTGAACGATGCTCTCCCAGTTCATTAATGGTGTGTAGAGTTTTTTGCGCCGGCTGAGGCAAACAAGCGGGATGGTTTTATGTGTTGTCCATGTGGTGTGCGTTAGAATGATAGGACTTACTCTAGCTCAAAACAGATTCACGTCAACCTGTTTACATCCGGTTTCATGTCCGGCTATAATTGTTGGACCAAGCACGGAGAAAGAGGGGTTCTAATGGAAGAGAATCAAGAAGAAGAGGATGATGACAACTATCATGGGTGTCCTGAATATGATGGTAGTACAATGGGGGAAGAGAATGAATAAGAAGAAGCTGAGGCATCAGATGAGCCCACTGATGATCTTGGTCGTGCTGATGCAAAGAGAAACTGCGAAAATGAAAAGGAGAAGTTGAAGTTGCAGCGCATGTTAGAGGATCACAAAAAAGGGATGTACCCAAATTGCGAAGATGACAACACAAAGCTCGGTACCACACTCAAATTGCTACAATGGAAGGCACAGAATGGTGTAGCTGACAAGGCATTTGAAAAGTTGCTGACAATAATGAAGAATAAGCCTCCAAAGGACAACAAATTGCCCGACAGTACATATGAAGCAAATAAGGATGTCTTCCCTCTAGGATTGGAGGTGCAGAAGATACATGCATGCCCTAATGACTACATCCTCTACCGCGGTGAGTACAAGAATTGGAATGCATGTCTGGTATGCAATGCATTGCGATATAAGATTGGTTGCGATGACCCTGTTGATAATTGTTAGGGCGAGCGCCTCGGGAAGAGGATTCCTGCCAAGGTGATGTGGTATGTTCCTATAATACCACGGTTGAAACATTTGTTACAAAACAAAGAGCATGCCAAGTTGTTGCGATGCCACAATGAATACCATAAGAAATTAAGAGGGGTAGTTGAGAGTACCCGTTGATGGGTTGCAGTGGAGAAAAATTGAGAGAGAGTGGCCGGACTTTGCAGATGACCCAAGGAACTTATGGTTTGGTTTAAGTGCAGATGGCATTAATCCATTCGGGGAGCAGAGCAGCAAGCATAGCACATGGCATGTGACTCTATGTATGTATAACCTTCCTCCTTGGTTGTGCATGAAGCGGAAGTTCATTATGACGCTAGTTCTCATCCAAGGCCGTAAGCAACCCGGAAACGACATTGATGTGTACCTAAGGCCATTAGTTGATGAACTTTTACAGCTGTGGGATAAAAAAGGTGTACATGTGTGGGATGAGCACAAACAACAGGAATTTGACCTGCGAGCATTGCTCTTTGTAACCATCAATGACTGGCCTGCTCTTAGTAACCTTTCAGGGCAGACAAACAAGGGATATTTGATACGTCCATTTTGCATCATCTTTTCTTGCTGTTATTTATAATGTTTTTATCCATAATAATGCTTTTTGGAGTAATTCTAATGCCTTTTCTCTTATAATTTGCAACGAACACAGCAAGAGGGAGAATTTCGACAGCTGGAAATCTGGACCTGGAAAAGCTACGTCAAGCTACCTATTATGCACAACTCCAAACAAGCTGAAACTTCACGGAGATTTTTTATGGATTATTTAAGAATTATTGGAGCAAATAACTACTAGAGGGGGCCCACCAGGTGGGCACAACCCACCTGGGTGCGCTAGGGAGCCCAGGCGCACCCTTGTGGGTTGTGCCCTCCTCGGCCCACCTCCGGTGCCCATATTTTCATATATAAGTCATGTTAACCTAGAAAAAAAATAAGCTGGAGGCTTTCGAGACGAAGTGGCGCCGCCTCGAGGCGGAACTTGGGCAGGAGCACTTCTGCCCTCCGGCGGAGCGATTCCGTCGGGGGAACTTCCCTCCTGGAGGGGGAAATAATCGTCATCATCACCACCACCAACTCTCCCATCTTGGGAGGGCAATCTTCATCAACATATTCAACAACACCAACTCCTCTCAAACCCTAGTTCATCTCTTGAGTTCAATCTTATTACGAGAACTATAGATGGTGCTTGTGGGTGACTAGTAGTGTTGATTACGACTTGTAGTTGATCACTATATGGTTTATTTGGTGGAAGATTACATGTTTAGATCCATTATGCTATTTAATACCCCTCCGATCTTGAGCATGATTATTATTTTTGAGTAGTTACTTTTGTTCTTGAGGTCACAGGAGAAATCATGTTGCAAGTAATCATGTGAATTTGATATGTGTTCGATATTTTGATAGTATGTATGTTGTGATTCCCTTAGTGGTGTCATGTGAACATTGACTACATGACACTTCACCATATTTGGGCTTAAGGGAATGCATTGTGGAGTAGCAATTAGATGATGGGTTGTGAGAGTGACAGAAGCTTAAACCCCAGTTTATGCGCTATTCCGTAAGGGACCGATTGGATCCATAAGTTTAATGCTATGGTTAGAATTTATTCTTAATACTTTTCTCGTAGTTGTGGATGCTTGCGGGAGGGTTAATCATAAGTAGGAGGTTTGTTCAAGTAAGAGCAGCACCTAAGCACCGGTCCACCCACATATAAAATTAGCAAAGTACCGAACATGAATTAAACCAACATGATGAAAGTGACTAGATGAAATTCCCGTGTACCCTCAAGAACGTTTTGCTTATCATAAGAGACCGCTTTGGACTGTCTTTTGCCTCAAAAGGATTGGGCTACCTTGATGCACTTTTGATACTATATTTGTTACTTGCTCGTTACAAATTATCTTGCTATCAAACTACTTCACTAATTACAATTTTAGCACTTGCAGACATTACCTTACTGAAAACTACTTGTCATTTCCTTCCGCTCCTCGTTGGGTTCGACACTCTTACTTATCGAAAAGAGCTACAATTGATCCCCATTACTTGTGGATCATCAAGGCTATTTTCCGGTGCCGTTGCCGGGGAGTGAAGCACCTTTGGTAAGTCAAATTTGGTAAGGAAACATTTATATAGGTGCTGAAATTTATTGTCACTTCACTACAAGAAATATGCTATCTTGTGACCTTCACTATTGGTCACTGAATGGTCACTGTTTTCCGTTTGTGACCTTTTTGTGACAAAAAACTGATGGTCAAAAGCTGAGGGTCAAGGATGGAAATTAACGACCTTTCTTCTGAAAAGGTCATAGAAGTTTATGACCAAAAAAGGTCATAGGTTAAACGATCAATTTTTTGGTCACTAGGTATCCGCCCATGCCACGTCAGATCCACCGTGGCAAGCTAACGTGGCAGCATTATGACCAAATGAGAAGGTCATAAATTAGAATCAGCCCGGTCCATTTCGACCGTCTACATGGGCCAAGCCCAATAATTCAGCCCATTTTATGTTTTTTCCTCTTTATTTTTCTTAGCTCCATGGGCCTGGCCCAATAATTTGGCCTTTTATTTTTTGGGATGTAGCCTTTTGTAGTCCACTTTTTTTCCTAGTCAACTATTTTTTTGGGCCACAGCCTTTTTAGTCTAGTTCTTGTTTGGGCCTTGGCCTTTATTTTTTGGGATGCAGCCCTTTACAGACTAGTTTTTTTATATTCAATTCTTTTTTAGGCCCAAGCCATTTTAGTCTAATTCTTGTTTGGGCCTCGGCCTTTTTGCGATCCAACTAAGGTCAGAGCCCAATTCAATAATTATCCCGTGAACCAGGTGCTCAGCTTCGCAAAATGGTCCAAACAAAACTCAAATAATTCACACAAAATGCATAACTTCATAGTTTCACAAAATGCATAACTTCACAAGTTCACAAACTGCATAACTTCACAGTTTCACCAGTTGTGCATCACCAAAATGAGCCATCTATCTAAAACAGGTCCTACGATAGGTTAAACTTCACATGTTCACCAAAATGAGCATAGAGCTTCGACGATGCTTCATCCATCGTAATGCTTTAGCTCCAAAGAGAGCCATCAAGTGGGCTAACTTCTCATCCTGTTCTTGAGCCTTCTCGCGCAGCAGCTCAAGTTCCTTGTCACGTGCAGCTTCATCTTCTTCCACCTTCATCTTGATTGCCGCCACTTCTTCTTGCATCAATTTTGCTTGAAGCTCT
The DNA here is from genome assembly GCA_022496015.1 of Hordeum marinum. Classification (NCBI taxonomy): domain Eukaryota; kingdom Viridiplantae; phylum Streptophyta; class Magnoliopsida; order Poales; family Poaceae; genus Hordeum; species Hordeum marinum. The sequence goes on from CM039673.1 coordinate 7,459,642, forward strand.
GACCTCTCCAACTTCTTCTCAAGATCACAAACATGAGCAGCCACAGCAGCACTTGCTTTGGCCGAGTTGTTCGTAGATGACTGGAGCCCAACATTCCTGAGGAATGTGCTTCGCTTTACTTCGGTCTTGAGCACTTCGTCAACAATTTCAACAGTAGACTTTGGCTCTTCACCATATGGTACCGGCGCGTCCTTCTTTTTCTCCATCTCAAGCTAGCATATTGAGGAAAATGATGACATTAGTGGCAGATCTATTTCACATTTGGCAAACCAAACAAAAGCAAGAGAAACCAAACAAGAATGCCACCAAACCAGCACATAAAATGAATTATTTGAAGTAACCAAACCAGCAGACAAAATCTATACGTAGATATTTTACCATATCATAAAAATGCAACAAATAGCTACAACAAATTTTGTTATCTTTGTTTAGAACTATACAACAAATTCTGATATCTTTGTTGAGATACCAAACCAATCTTAGGCAGTAGCAAACAACATCAAAGCATGGAGCATAGTTTGTGCTCTTGCTGGCTGTGACTCAAACAGTACATGACAGAAGTTTAAACTGGCTGGACAAACCAGTCAAACAACATCAAACCTATCTTAGGCTCTAGAAGTTTGAACTGGCTGGACAAACCAGTCAAACAACATCAAACAGGGCATGACAGAAGTTTGAACTGGCTATCAATCAAAATAGGGCATGACAGAATTGTGAATCAAACAACATAAAACCTGTCTTAAGCTCTAGCAAACTACCTCAAAGCATACCAAATCTAGACAAAAGTTTGAACTAGTTAGACAAAGCATGGAGTGATTTACTATAGCTTTCTTTACTGGCTCCAAAAACCCGTGCTTCTTGCTGTTGTGGGTGGCCTTGAACAAGTCAATCGTTGACAACTCCTCACTCTTCCGCTCTTCTTTCTAAAATGATTTTCAACAAAAATAAAAATGTTATTCGACAAGAATCAAAAATGTTATTCAACGAGGATCAAACAGTCAGGTCTCTAGACAAAAGTTCTCACAGTGGCAAAAATGTGTGCTGTGTAGTGCCTGGAACCAGTTGTGTGATGGTACAGAACTTTTTTGCGATTCATCTTGTTCGACAGACAGGTTTCCTACAAAAAAAGCATACTGTCAGCATGATCTAGCACTAGCATATCATGTGCAGAACATAAAGCAGCAAACAAAGCAGATACAAATGTTGTGTCTTGGGGTAGACGACATCTCCACCAGAGCTTGCCATTCACGGTCTGTCAAATCCGGCACCGGCGACTTGATGCTGACTTTGTTTGCTGCTATGGTACCAAAATACTTCTTCTTGATCTGATGGCGTGTGTTCTTTGATTTTTTTTGTAGAATATCTTTGCAAGCGGTCTTGATGATCTCCGAGTCGGTGTTCATCTCAAAATTTGCCTACCAAGACAACAAACAAGGTAGGAACAATATTAGTGATGATACATAGGTGTAACAGAAAAAAGATAGCACATCAACTACAAAACAAGTAGCTTAAAACAACTTTCCCAATGTAGTCCGCCATTAGATTAGAGTTTTTTTGTATTCCTTGAAGTGAGGAAGAACTGACAGATGGGTTCTTGCAACAAGTCCACACTTAGAAGCAATCTTTGGTGCCTGCAGGGGCTTCTCTAGACGCTTCATCCCTTTGGCAATTTCGATAGGCACCTTGCTACCAAGTGACTTGGTGATTTTCTCTAGCCCTTTGCCCTTTCTCGATCTAAGCTTGGTAGTCAGTGCATCTGAAAATGAAATTGAACCCATAAATTTGAAGAGAAATCGAAAAATGCAAGAATGGTTCAGCTAAACAGGTAACCATACATGATCACTTCCATTTGGAAAATGCACTAGTAAAAGAGAGCATTGCAAAGGTGAACTTGCCTGATTGAAGCACAAGCTGGTGTTCTTCTTCACTGCTCACAACATTCCTGCCAATAGAAGGTGCAACAGGCCCGGGGTCTATGTGGACAGTGCCTGCTTCATCCATGCAGATAGCTCCTCCTTCATCTGGGCAGACAATGCCTCTTTCATCCATGCAGACAGTGATTTCATCATCCATGGGCGGAAACTCATCACCCATTTGCACCGAGCTCTTAGAGTCCATGCGCAGCGTTCTTTCCTGATGGTCCATCACAGCCGGCATGTTTGCTTTCTGCCTCGTGAATCTAGCAGGGGCCAGTTCATCAGGTTCCAGGATCCTGTTTGTTTGTCCTGGAGGTGGGGCCATCACCCTTCCTGGAGGCATTGCAGCAGATGTTTCTCAGCTCTTCCTCTTCTTGTTGACTGTCTTCTTAATAGTAGTCCTCTTCTTTAGAGACTTCAGTGCCTCATATAAATAGCGTGGAAAAAATCATTAGATTACAAGACAAATATGTGAGCACAAGGAAACATAGAGCATAGAAGAACCACAACCCTCCAAGCAATATAAAGTTTGCACCTTAACAGTCTTCTGCACTACAACATCATCCACTTCGTCAACATCAATAACTCCATCCTCTTTAGGATTGTACTCTGGGTCATCATTGATAACTCCACTACATTCTTGAACATCTTCAGTTCTACCTTCTTGTACAACATTTGAATTCCTAATCATCCATGCTTTTGCACCGATGCCAAGAGACTGCAACATCCGATTGTTCCTCATGATATTTCTAGCCCTAACCTTCTCGTACTCGATGAGAAGATCCTCTTTGCATGATAAAGGAAACATAATTATTAGGTGAATGGTTGGAATGCATGCACATATAGCCAAACATATCTTATAAGATTTTATTATCATTTAATACTAGTTATTCGGGTACAGAAGCCTAACAACAAACATTTAAGACATCTTATTCAAAATTAAGAAAGCTTATTCAGATTATTCACAATTAAGACAACAAACATTTAATCATAGTTGCACAATTAAGACAACTTATTCAGATTATTCACAATTAAGCCAATAAACATTTAATCCTACTTGCACAATTAAGACAGCTTATTTAGATTGCAACAATACATTTCACTTATCATATTAAGACACATATTTTATAAAACTGACAGTATAACCACAAGGAGCAAGCTGCATACCAACAGTTGGCTGATTACTTGACCTTTTCATCCTTGCCATGGATGATCTTGAGGTGGTGCTTGCAAAAAAGAATAAACAACAATCAGATACAACAGGGATAAAATAAAATGATGCACTTGTATCAATAACGGAAAACATTTGGACCAGCATGCACATACATGGAATACATGTGAAGCAAACTTGATGGATCAACAATGTAGTGATGTAGTGTTATTAATTAAGCAAACATGTAAGTGCACTAAACAAGCATGCATGTACACTAGAAAGATATGAAGCATCTCTTAATATCTTCACTACATCAACATGGCAATTTATATGCAACATTTAATTATGATGAAGAACTCAAACAAGGAAACAAATGAAATGGAATGATAGTTGATAACATTGAGTACAAAACAGGCTTACTAAACTATTTCTAAAACTTCTTATATCATTAGGAAAATAGCATGGCTAACTGACAAGTGATACAGATTTCCAGACTTAGTGAAAAACACAGTTCATGGCAGAAAACAGATTCATGATGAAATGTTTAGAGCTAGCAAACTACATGCAACAGGAGTTGTTCATGGCAAATATGAGCATGGCAGGCTTGTAGTAGATAACATGAGCGGCCACAATAACTTCTTGTAGTAAAATAACAAGGCATTAATAGATTTGAGTAGGCAATAACAACATGAGCAGCCACAACAACTTCTACTCCATCTACGACATGAGCAGCAACTTCTACTCTATCTACAACATGAGCAGCAACAACACGAACCCTAACCCATGACGTGTAACAAGAACCCTAACCCCATCAATAGTTTAGCCATGCTGCATAAATACACGAAACCAGGAGATCCAGCCTGAACAAGAATCACCATCAATCCTTCGCCATGAACAAGAAAAGCAGGAGATCCATCCCCATCCAGAACCCCATAAACCAGAGAGCAACGTGTACCAGGTGAACCCTAACCTTAACCCCATGGATCTACCGAACCATCCCTATCCCCATCGATCCATCCCCATGAACCCTAGAAGAACCCATGACGGGGATCTATCAAACCCTAGAAAATCTACCCTAACCTTAGAAGATCGAGGGGAGATGGAGCAAGGGGAGAAGTACCTGGTAGATGATGTAGCGGTAGATGTGGCCACCGTCGTTGATGACTAAGCGTTGGTCGTCGTCGATGTGGCCGTCGTCGTGGTGGCCTAGGGTTCCGAGGCGGGCGATGTCGTCGATGGTGCCTGTCGGGGATATACCCCGCGGTATGACCCGGCCTGACGACTCACAGGAGACCCGGAAAAAACATGACATTTTATGAATGACCCGGCAGGCGGATCACAGGACGACCAGGCCCAAGACCCTTCGTGTAAGCCGGCGTCGGGCGGTTCACAAGAGAAGGTTCAAAGAGAGAAAGACTCCCTGCCGAAGATTACAAGACCCAGAATAGGATTCTAGAGAGACTAGTCCTAATCCTACTCCTAGTAGGAATATTTGTAAACCTACCCTCTCCACTTATATAAGGAGGGGTAAGGCGCCCCAAGAGGGACAGATTCACAAGTCCACAAGTTTAGACAAATGAGAGGCTCTCAGGATTAGAGGTAGCAAATAGCACCCTTGTAACCTAGAGATCTCCTTCATCATCAATACCAGACAAGCAGGACGTAGGCTTTTACCTCCATCGGAGGGGCCGAACCTGGGTAAACTCCGTGTCACTCGATTCCGATCAACCCCTTCAAGCCGCCACATAGTTGCGTCTTCGCCCCGAACCTAAGTTCGTTCACTCGAACATCTGCCATGACTAATCCACGACAGTTGGCACCCACCGTGGGGCTCGCGCACGATGGTTTGTGTTCTTGAAGGGATCTCTCCCAAGGATCAAGAAGCACACAATTTTTCGGATAAAGAAGGGCCGATGCCAGTTTGAGATCATGCCTCATCCGAACTGGCCTCATCAGCTCTTGTCACCACATGCTACTCCACCTCTATGCAGCGCTGCCCCGGCCGTCTCTCGTCTCCATCGCACGATCGACTCGCCGGGGTGCACTTTTGAGCCGCCGCGGGCCTATGCCTCCGACCGCCTCTGCTCCGAGCTCCCCAAGCTGCCAGCTGCACCGTGAGCCACCCCGGGTCCGGTCTCCCCCGTTACTATAACCCGTCATTTCAAAAATGACAGGACCGAGCCGCCCCTGCTGATGTGAGCCGCCGCCTGCTGCTGCCGTGAGCTGCCTCCACCTCGTTCTGGTTCCATCGCAGGCCGGCGCTGTCGAGCCCCCACTGGTTCTGCTTCCGTGAGCCACCGATTTCCGCACGCACGAGCCGCCTCCACCATGGTTGGCACTACCACCCGCATCGCCGGGTCACAGGTGCTATCCACCCAATTTATTTTATCTATACATTTTGATTCCTTTGAAGAAAAATTACTTCGTCTTTCTAATATTTTTTACATAGGACAAATTATTCATTACCAAAGTGGCATCATATCGCGGAAATGGAGGCGCACCAGCGTCGTGTGGCACCGGCGTCCTTACCGGCTTACAGCGCCGTTTCTCGCGGCCGCGCCGGCTCGCAACGTCCGCGGCTAAGTCATCTATCCGCGCCAGCTTACAATACCCGCGACCGAGTCACCCGTTTGCGCCGGCTTACAATGCCCATGGGTGATTCTCCCGTCCGCGCTTGCAAACACCACTGGCGACTCGCACGTCCGTGCTGACCTAAAACGCCATGACCGTCTCTCGTGGCCGAACCGACTTGAAATGCCGTGGCCATCTCTCACCACCCCGTGGCCGTCTCTCGCCATCTGCGCCGGCTTACAACGCCGTGGCGTCCTCCACAACAAGCACCGGCTTACAATGCCACGGCTGGTTTCTACGTCTACATCAACGCGTTGGTACCACTCGTGCTAACCCGGAATTATGATCCGCCCAATGGACGTGGTAAGCCACCGCATTCGTGATATGGTCTTCACCAACAACGCCGCAACTCACCGACCGACCGGCTCGCAATGCCGTGGCTATCTCGCCCGACCGCGCCGGCTTATAGTGTCATGGCCATCTCTCGCGATCATGTCGTAGCTGACTTTGACGTCTACATCAACACGCCAGCGGCCGCATACACCAGTACGAGGCGCCCAATTGACGCGTGCAAGCTGCCGCCCACAGTATGATCTACATCAACATATCGGTGCAGTGCTCGTTGATACGAGCCGCCCAACGGACAAGCGCGCAAGACGCCGTCATTACAGTTTGGTTCACTTCAACAACCAGCCGAGACAAACCATCGACCGGATCATTCAAACAATTCATACAGGATCATCTATAACCCACCACGGTCAACCTCAACCACCAGTGGAGACTCTCAAAGCCGCCTCTTCAATTCGACTTAAGACTCGGGGGCTACAGACATGGCGAGACACATTTGGTCATTTTCAACGAGAACCCTAGGTCTTTGCAAGAGAAAACCCAATCCTATGGGCTATTACATTATTGGCAGATGATTAAAATTTGCCCAAGAGGACGAACCGCCATGATGCACCATTCAAACATAGGTGCCTGAATTTATTTGGAGCTTCTGCTGTTCCTTCATACAAGATGGCGACTTACAAGAAGAATTCACAAATATTCTAGTTGACATGTCAACTGCGATTGCTGAGGGCGGCTTCTTACCTTCGGGTATCACTTCTAACGCCTTATCGGCCGGCTTTATGCCAAACCTTCCGGCTAAGACGATTAGTCGCGGGCTAAGGGCGACTTTTTACCTTCGGGTATCGCTTCTAATGCCTTATCGGCCGGCTTTATGCCAAATCTCCGGCTAACACGATTAGCCGCGGGCTGAGGGCGGCTTCTTACCTTCGGGTATCGCTTCTAATGCCTTATTGGTCGGTGTTTACGCCAAATTGCTGAAGGGGGCTTCTTACCGACGGGTATCGCTTCTAACACCCTATCGGCCGGCTTTATGCCAAATCTTCCGGCTAACACGATTAGCCGTGGGCTGAGGGCGGCTTCTTACCTTTGGGTATTGCTTCTAATGCCTTATCGGCCGGCGTTTACGCCAAATTGCTGAAGGGGGCTTCTTACTGACGGGTACCGCTTCTAACACCCTATCGGCCGGCTTTATGCCAAATCTCCGGCTAACAGGATTAGCCGCAGTTGTAGGGCGTTCTTACCGACGGGTATCTAACACCCTAACAACCGGCGGAGGGCGGCTTCTTACCTCCGGGTATCGCTTCTAATGCCTTATCGGCCAGGCTTTATGCCATCTCCGGCTAACACGATTAGCCATGGTTGTCTGAGGGGGCTTCCCACCTCCGGGTGTAGCTTATCTAACACTAACAACCGGCATTCGCGCCATATTACTGAGGGTGGCTTCTTACCTCCGGGTATCGCTTCTAACACCTTATCGGCCGGCTTTATGCCATCTCCGGCTAACACGATTAGCCATGGTTATCAAAGGGGGCTTCTCACCTCCGGGTGTAGCTTATCTAACCCTAACAAATGGCGTTTGTGCCAAACAAGTTGACAAGTCAAAACATTGCATCATACTTTGCATCATACATGACATATCATGACCGGCTTATCCAGCCGGGTCAGAGCAAGATTATGAAAGAAGGAGCAGTGTTACAACATCTCCGGGTTGTGCTTTTTCAAGCCACCCTTACAACAATGTAGAATATATTCTATCTTGTTTATTTGTGCAGGTTTTATCTCTTAAGATGAGCCTCCATTAAAAACTCCGCAAGAGCAAATGGATCTTTAATAGCCAACCTGGCTGGATCTTCATGGTTTATCATAACCAGTACTAAATGATTGGGGTTTTCAAGCCAGCTCGGAGACTTCATTATTTTTCAAGAGCCACCCTATCAGATATAATGTCGTGTCATCTAATTGGCCGGTTCTCGGATTTCTTCAATCGTACTCTGTTGTAATCTACAACACTCATGGATTTCTCCAAATATATATTTGCCGGGTTGCATCGCAACCACGAGCAGGGATTTCATGTCAAAGACAAAGGAATTATTCTAGGATATTCATTCTGGGTTATATTACAACCACGGTCAAAGATTCATCCAACAAGTTGTGGTGACTCATATTATTCTCACATAGTCCAGAGTCGCCACAGGCAGACAACCTGGCACTTGGGGCCTACACTATTCAAAGCCAAGCTTTTACCAATTATGCAAGTCCCCTGTCGCTGCAAGCACGCACCACGGCACTTGGGGGCTAATGCAAAGCCGATTTTTAAATCACCATTATCAGCAAGACCATATTATCACAAGTAGATGAGCTATTCTTTCTATATTTTTCTAAAGTCCCAGCCCAGTAATTCTTACTGACCCGGCACTTGGGGACTATACCGCTCAGATCAAATTTTATAAGTCCCAAGTCACCACAGGCGTGCGACCCGGCACTTGGGGGCTACAGTATTCAGTTGCTTAACAGATTATGAGGTTTAAATTTGAAGACCCGGCGCATCACCTTCTGATAAGCCGGCCCTTGGGGGCTACACCAGCCGAAGCTTTATAAAGGTATAAGGCAGTTATAAGTCCCATGCTCCTACAGGCAGGACAACCCGAAACTTGGGGGCTACACAGTTCAAAATATTATTGCAAAGCACCAAGTTATCATGGATAATCTCGGAGCTTGGAGGCTACAGGTAATATGGACATATGAAAAACTTTGAGGAGAATTTCTAAGATGTTAATTATGGAGTTCAGTTGTTAGACCCGACGTCACCAAACATTTATGACCCGGTGTTATCAAAAGATCATAACCCGCCGGATTTTATATAAGCCGCCTTGCTTCACAACAATTTAAGTCCGGTTTTACATCACATGCATTTTCATCCCAATATTTTTATCAAGTCAGCTAGATTCTAGTTATTTGACCCGGCGTCACCAACGATAATGACCCGACATCATCAAAGATTATGACCCGGCGGAAATGACCTGCCAAGAATATAGGTGTTCTATTCTCAATATTTTTCAAAGGACATTGACAAACAAGATGATTATCAAACACAACTCATTCATATGCAAAAAAGACCCGGATTTCTGAGGAGCCAATTCATAAGCTGGCCAAAGGAGCAAGCCGGCTACTTAACATATTTGTTATTCTTATTTCAGGAGCTTAGCATGAATAAATTCAAACTAATCTGGGGGCTAATGTCGGGGATATACCCCGTGGTATGACCCGGCCTGACGACTCACAGGAGACCCGGAAAAACATGACATTTTATTAATGACCTGACAGGCGGATAACAGGACGACCAGGCCTAAGACCCGGCATGTAAGCCAGCGTCGGGCGGTTAACAAGACAAGGTTCAAAGAGATAAAGACTCCCTACCGAAGGTTACAAGACCCGGAATAGGATTCTAGAGAGACTAGTCCTAATCCTACTCCTAGTAGGAATCTATTTGTAAACCTACCCTCTCCACTTATATAAGGAGGGGTAAGGCGCCCCAAGAGGGACAGATTCACAAGTCCACAAGTTTAGACATATTAGAGGCTCTCGAGATTAGAGGTAGCAAACAACACCCTTGTAACCGAGAGATCCCCTTCATCATCAATACCAGACAAGCAAGACGTATGCTTTTACCTCCATCGGAGGGGCCGAACCTGGGTAAACTCCGTGTCTCTCGATTCCGATCAACCCCTTCAAGCCGCCACGTAGTTGCGTCTTCGCCCTGAACCTAAGTCCGTTCACCAGGACATCTATCGTGGCAAATCCACGATAGTGCCATCATCGGGGAGAGGGGAGGAGTGGCGGTGCGACAAAGAGTAGGGGAGGGACGGGGTGGCGCGAAGTAGGGGAGGGGCGGCGGAGCGGCAGCGGGGCGGCGCGGTCGTGGGAAGGAGGAGAGGGGAGCGGAATGAGGAAATTTTGGGAGGGAGGAGAGGGGATCCCGTGGGTTAGTAGGAGAGGGGGGGTGGTGGGTCCCGCCTGTTAGTGGGAGAGGTTTTGGAGGGAAATTTTGGGAGAGGGAGGGAAATTTTGGGAGAGTGCAGGGAAAATTTTGGGGTGGGAGGGAAATTCTTTTGGGTTTTGAGGCAGAAAAATTTAGGTTTTTTGTAAACTTTGTGCAAATAATGGTTAAAATCATACCGAATAGCTCAAGAAAACATCGGTATTCCAAGTTTAATATTTTTACTAGTTGGTAGACCACATTTGATGATGTGACATGGAGGTCTCCCATTTTTTTTGAATTTTTTACGGTGTGTACAAAAACCGGTCTAACTTGTCGCTTCGGCCGTCCATGGCTAGGGGTTTGATCATGCATATCTGTTGTCGCTTCGGCCGATGATTGTCTGAATGGCCGGGAGTAGCTACGAGCGTCGGAAATGCATGATTTTTGGCAACCATCCGTAGAATAGGGTCTATTTTGAGATACACATGGAATGGTGTCGTTTGGAATGTCCCTTTTTGTAGCCGCTTCACGAAAAACATGTGTTTTAGGCATTCAAAAAATGAAAAATGGTTTTTTTGTGACACAAGATGGAACCTCTCTTTGGCAACACTGTTTTCCATCACAAGATAGAGGCATGTACCAAATTTGGGCATATTATCACAAACAATTCAATGAATGTGGCCATATCATTGCTTGTTTGGGTTGAAAGCCATGCATCTTCGTTCACGGTAGGTCGTTTTTGAGAACACTTTTTCAAGAAAACATCGATATGCCAAGTGTAATATTTTTTACTAGTTGGTAAGCCACATTTGATGATGTGACGCGGAGGTCTCCCATTTTTTTAATTTTTTACGGTGTTTTCAAAAAACCGGTCTAACTTGTCGTGTCGGCCATCCGTGGCTAGGGGTTTGATCATGCATATCTGTTGGTGATTCTATGATGAAATGGCAACCTGTGAAGCTAAAAATGATTTTTAGCAAAAATAACGGGCAAGCTATGGAGGACCCGCCGTTCAAATTCCAACCGGTTCCAATAGAATCGGACGATGGCTGTCTGAATGGCCGGGAGTATCTACGAGGGTCAGAAATGCATGATTTTTGGCAACCGTCCGTAGAATAGGGTCTACTTTGAGATATACATGGAATGGCGTCGTTTGGCATGTCCCTCTTTGTAGCCGCTTCACAAAAAAGATGTGTTTTCGGCATTCAAAAAATGAAAAATGTGTTTTTTGTGAAACAAGCTGGAACCCCTCTTTGGCAACACTATTTGCCATCACAAGATGGAGGCATGTGCCAAATTTGGGCATATTACCACAAACTATTCAACTAATGTGGCCATATCATTGCTTGTTTGGCTTGAAAGCCATGAATCTTCGTTCATGGTAGGTCGTTTTTGAGAACACTTTTCAAGAAAACATCGGTATTCCAAGTTTAATATTTTTACTAGTTGGTAGGCCACATTTGATGATGTGACGCGGAGGTCTCCCATTTTTTTGAATTTTTTCGGTGTTTTCAAAAACCGGACGAACTTATCGCTTCGGCCGTCCGTGGCTACGGGTTTGATCATGCATATCTGTTGGTGATTCTATGATGAAATGCCTACCTATGAAGCTAAAAATGATTTTTAGCAAAAATAACGGGCAAGCTATGGAGGACCCGCAGTTCAAATTCCAGCCGGTTCCAACAAAATCGGCCAATGGTTGTTTGAATGGCCGGGAGTAGCTATGAGGGTCGGAAATGCATAATTTTTGGCAACTGTCCGTAGAATAGGGTCTACTTTGAGATAGACATGGAATGGCTCCGTTTGGAATGTCCCTCTTTGTAGCCGCTTCACGAAAAATATGTGTTTTTGGCATTCAAAAAATGAAAAATGTTTTTTTGTGAAACAAGCTGGAACCTGTCTTTGGCAACACTGTTTGCCATCACAATGATGGAGGCATGTGACAAATTTGGGCATATTATCACACACTATTCAACAAATCAGCATCCATGAGCAAGCACAAAAACATACAATTTTATCTTTCATCCATGAGCATCCATGAGCATGCAGAAAATTTCCATTCCCATCAATTACCAAACTGAGCTTGGAAGGTAATGGACAGATTAATATGACCACATACTTAACATTGACATGTTCAGATTTACATGACCTGACATACTTAAAATTGACATGTTCAGATTTACATGACCTGACATACTTAACATTGACTTATTTTCTTAAGATCTTCACTCCTCCTTCTCTTTATCCTTCATCATCTTGATGCACCTAGAGCGGCGAATTGGATGAAGTGCCCTGCAATGTCCAGGCTGTGGGATGTACTCCTCTACCACAATTGGCATGGTCCTGTCGCCTAGCGGTGGGATCCCCAGCGCCATCGCGAGGCCATCGTCAGGCACCGCCACCATCTCGAGGCCTTTGTCAGGTACCACCACCGCTAGGTCATCCTCAGGCACCACCACCATCTCGAGGCCATCCTCAGGCATCACCATCGCGAGGCCATCGTCAGCCACCACCATCGCGTGGTCATCGCTGGCAACCTCCTCATCCCCGCTCTGCCCCTCCTCATCCTCGCTCTGATCCTCCTCATCCCCTCTCTGCTCCTCCTCATCCTCGCAGCTGCATTTGCTGTAGCCAGAGTCGCTTCTGCTGCTCCTATCTCCTGAGAAAATGCAACAAGCAGGTTTATTTAACAATCAGTGTGAGACAAAGCCAAATGTAGAGGAAGAAGAGGCAGAGCGTACTGGCAGGATCGTCGTCCTGGTAGCGAATGCGGCATACACTCATGCTGAACACCTTCACGGTGAGCATGGCGTTGTCGTAGTACCTGAGGACAAGGAAGTACCTATGCCGCAGGTCATAGGCACGGACGAACTGCTTCCAGCCACAATCTAGGTACATGTGGCCGTCGGTGTCAAACACCACCTCCACGTCCCACGTCCTGCGAAGCCCGCTGCCGGCCTGCTGCAGCTTCACTTTCTATGGCCAACGGACGTCCAGCATCTTCATAAAAGTGTCAGGCAGCCTCTGCAGCGAGTGTCAAGCAGTTATTTAGCAAACAACAGAGTTATAATAAAGAGACGGGTGAAGGGGGGATCTCTTCTTTTATTTACCAGCTTGCTGCTGGAGGATATCTCAAGTATGATCGCGAAGAACTCGAAACCTTCCAAGTCGGCCATCTGAAAAGTAATGATGTAGCAAACATTTACTATAAAAGGCAAGAACACCTCCGTAGTACTACAATTTGGAATACTACTATCTATGGCAAAACAATTGATGTTGAACAGAGAACAATTCTGTTAACATGGCTACTACTCTATCTACATCACTATAATTTTGGACCATATCTTCCCATGTCTACTATAAAAGTTAAACACAACTAGAACCATATCTACTATAAATGTCTACTATAAATGGCAAACACAGCTAGAACTATAAATTTCTAAAAGAACCCTAATCCAATCCAATACAATCAACAACGGGCCGCAAGAACCCTAATCCAACCACCCTAATCAAAACCTAATCCAACCACCCTAATCAAAACCTAATCCAATCCAATAGAAAACAACAGCGACGGCAACAACCCTAATTCAATGGAATCAAAACCTAATCTAAACAACCGTAGAAAACCACCGCGGGAGAGGAAGCAGTCAGCGGTGGATTCATACCTTCGTGGGAGAGGAAGGAGTCGTCGGTGGCGGTGGGGAGGAGCCGGCGGTGGCAGTGGGCTGATCCCTCAGTGGTGGTGGGGATGAGACGGTGGCGGCGGCAGGGAGGAGGAGAGGAGTGGGGGAAATGACTGCGGTGGGAGTGGGGGAAATGACTACGGTGGAGGTGGGGGTGGGGCCAAGTTGTCAGCGAGTTGGGTGTTTGATACTTGACTGGTTTGATGCTTCCAAAAGAGATGGCATAGATTACATTTTAGTAGCCTCTTCCTAGCCAGTGGTGGAAACTCCGAGAAATGAGCACACGGTCGTGGGTTCGAGGCCCCGCTCATGCATATTATTTTGCCATTTCTCTGTGTTGTATCAGGAACCATTTCTCTATAACCATCAGGAACCACATCAAAATTGATGAAAACAAGATCAAAACAAGATCAACTTCTTTTGCATCAAGAATTCATCCATTGTCTGATCAACTTTTTTTGAACATCAAAATTGACAAAAAAAACAGCTCTGAAATAACAGCTCCATCAAAATCTATTTCTCTGTGTAGCCATATTTTGCTCAATCTTCAACTTGCTATGATGGATGGATGAACAACAGCTCCATCAAGAACCATTCTTTGTAAACTTGTTCAACTTGACATGGATAAACAACAGCTCCATCAGGAACTAGACATGGATAAACATAATAGCAATCTTCAACTAGACATGGATTAACATAATAGCAAACTTGTTGAACATAACAAAAACGAACTTGTTCAACCACATAACTACAAATTGAGACACATAATATCAAACATAACAAAAGCAAAACGCGCGAGTAGTGGCGGTGTCGTCTTGCGAGCACAAGCACAAGCAACTACAGCCCCTAGTAGTCGGGGTCATCCCAATTCTCCTCCGCCTCTTGCCATACCTCCAAACCTTCCTTGGTAATTTCGATTTTATTCCATGCCTCATAGGTGACGTACGCATCTTTCACTGCGTACTCGACGAGGTGCTTTGGCAGCTGATCCCCCCTAGTTTGTGGTCCTCTTGCCTATTGATCTTCTGCTTCATTGCCCTGTAGGATGGGTGGATCAGGCTAGCTGCAAACTCAGACAAAGCTTGATACTGCTTTCCATTGTTTGGAACTCTCCTTTTGCACTGCAGGTCGATGTAATTGTCGGGGTTTATCTCCAAACCAAACAACTCCAGCTTCTCCTTGTCACCTCCAATGCAGAAGCTGACAAAGGTGTACAGATTCTTCTCCTGTAGGAGGGGGCGGAGTTCCTTGGGCCTGCATCAAGTTCAGAAATTAATCTGGTGCATCTGCTTCATAAATTAATCTGGCGCATCAAATTCATCTACTTCAGAACTGCTACATTTACCATTTTGTTAACGCGGTGATGTGGTATACCAGGACGAGATCCTCAATGCATAACTACAGAACTGCTGCCATCTGCGGAGGTTCCTCTTCCCTGCTATACTCCACATCAACGCTGATGTTTGACTTCAACATGCCGCTGAGCTTCATCCTCATCTTGCGGATCCTCTTGTTGGCGTCTTCTAGATTGCTGGTGCAGATGACATCCAACGGCTCCTTAAGGCGGATTTCAACCTTGAGCTCCGTGGTGTAGTCCACCTTCTTCCCGGCGGGGACCGGAACATCATCGTCGACCACCAGCGGCTCCTTACCAGACGTCTCATCACCATGGTGATGCTTGCCAGACGGAGGGGAGTTGCTCCACGATGCCATTCGCTTGCCAGACGGAGGGGATTTGCTCCATGACGATTCCTCCTCCATTTCCCTCCTAGATAGAGCAGAGGGAGGGGAGGGGAGGGCTAGAGATAGAGCAGAGGGGAGTTGCTTGATGGTGGAGGCAGATGGAGTGGCAGAGGGAGGCAGAGGGAGCGGCAGAGGGAGGCAGAGGGAGCGGCAATGGAATGAGGAGGGAGGTAGAGGGGAGTTACCTGGAAGAAAAACCCCGGTATGGAATCGTGGGGAGTTGCTAGTGGAGGGGAGACGTGGGGTTGGTTGCCTCGACGCGTGCGTGATTGCCTCAAAAACCCAACCGCCCAAGCGCCAGTGTGCCTTCTCTCGCAAGCGTGATTTCTCATTTAATGGCCTTCTCACATGCTCCGGCCATTTCTAAAACAAAAACAAACAATTTTTTGCTCCTTCAGCTCTGAAACAAAATAAAATAATATTTTGCTCTAAAATTAATCATCACTGCAGGCATATTTTGCTCAATCCAAAATAGTCACTGCAGCCATCCAAAAATGGCACCAAAATGGCACCAGAGTCACCAAAACAATATTACAACACAAAATGGCTCCAAAATGACACCAAAGTATCAGCCAAAATGGCACCAGAGTCACTAAAACCATCTTCACCATCAGCCAAAATGGCACCAAAACTACATGATTTTGCATTGTATCTTCACCATCTGCCTCTTCATCACCAAAGTCTCATGCATTTTGCTACCTGGAGAGAATTGTAGTAGAAAAACTACATCACGATCACATCAACAAAAACTATAGAGAAGGTTGATCACCAATCAAAACAAGGAACATGCAGTAATAGTATTAAGTCACCAAGGAGACAAAATTTACCTTCATGTCCATTCGCTACTCATCGTCGTCGATACCAACCAAAGGAACTCTATGCCCTCATCGTCACTACAATATTGCAGCATGGTATGATCAGTCCTGTTTTCCTCATCCTCATCCTCGCTCTCATGCCCATCCTCTACCGCCTTTCTTCTTTTCTTAATGCCTTCAACGGTTGCAGCATTATCGAGCACACGTTCCTAGTCCCTTTGCACTCTGCTTTGCACCGGAACTTCCATAGAGTCATCATCAACTTGCACCGAAACTTCCGTAGACTCGTTATCTTGGTATGTTAGTCCACTACCACCGGAGCCATTTTCCATTTCAGTTTCAGTCACAATCCACAAGTGTTTGTGCTGAAAGGTTTGCACAACTCGCCATTTTCCGTGCCAAAGATTGTCTGGCAGATAAAACACCATTGTTGCTTGTGCTGATAGAATATAGGGATCATTCTTATACCAGCACCTTTCGGTGTTGATGCTTTTGAAGTGGCCATCATATTTGACAAAAGAGTTTATCTTCTTCTTGCCACCAAGCTCAAACTAGTCATAGCGAAATAAGACAACCGAGCGATGGATGCCTCCACTAGAGTTGTATTGCAAATCTACGATGCTTCTCAGCTGACCATAGAAGTCAATGTTCTCACCATCATGTGACCCCTCGGTGACGATTCCACTATTCTGTGTCTTCCTTCTTTCCTCACGGTCAACGGTGTGGTACCGGACACCGTCAGCAATGCATGCTGAATACACTCTCACTCGCTTATCTGGTAAGCATGCCAAAGCAAATATATCATCATTGACCTTATTCTCCTCATGCAACTTTCCAATTTGCACAAATAAACCATTTAGCAACAATGGTATTTAACAGTTGGTGAATAACACATAAAACATAAAACATGTGGCTAAAGATCTCACATGGTTCTTAAACCATTGAGCAAATCCCTTGGCAACCCTTTTATCAACATGAATCTGGCTTCCTTCCTGATTTAACTCTTCCTTGCATTTCCTACAATGCCAACAACAACGCGGAGTATTGTGCTGAATGCAGCATTGCTAATCCCGTAGAAAGACTTGATGTGGAGTAACTTCATGGTGAAGGTGAATCTTGAAAATTTACCCCCTTCATGAGTTGCGCGCTTCGCCTCCTCTAACACCTCAGCAAACATCGACTTCTGTCCATCAGCACGGCCTTTAGACTTGTAGAGATCCTTCAACAGGTCAGGAATCCTATCATCTTCATGCCCATCCTCTTCCTCCAAACCAGCATTCTCTCGCAAAACCTTTTCCATAAAATCAATGCCAGCATCACCACCACCCATCATATGAGGGGCATGTGTATCATCTTCAAAATGTTGAGGTTGTCCATCTAAAGGTTCTCCATGATATATCCATCTATCATATGTGTTGGCCATCCCATGAAGAAGCAGATGATCTTCCACCACTCCTTGTTCTTTTCTTTTATGGTTGAGGAATTGGCAGCATCGTGAAAGAGTGGCAGCATCCTTGGCAAAATTTTCCTGAACAAATTGCATAAATTCATTAACTCCCTTCATATGTTCTTTGGAAAACCTTCTAACTCCTTTTGTAATCCAGCTTCTGTCCATCTGACAAAGACAACAAATTGTTGCAACTTAGCAACCAATCTAAGTGCATCAACATTAATTAATGAAAATGGATGGCAGTAATGGCAGCTAAAAATCCAGAATATTTTATATGCTAATTGCCAAACCACAACATAAAAACAAACCAATTTCTAAATCAAACCAATATTGAAATTGGCATGAATTTAAATTGCTGACAAGGATAAATAAAATCAAACAAAACCAACAGTTTAGAAGGATTTTGTCTCAGGGAAAGACCAAGCTCGCTAGCTCCTAACAATGACTATGCAGACAAACAATCTGCAGACAAACAAGTTGATGAACACGTAACTCCTAACAATCTGCAGACCAAGCTAGCTAGCTCCTAACAATCTGCATCAACAAAATTCATCTATGCAATTTCTACCAGTGCGCATCTAGCTCCTAACTCCTAACAGTGCGCATCTAGGGTTCTTTAACAGATTTAGATCAGAAGATAGGGGGAGAGGAGAGGGGGAGAGGCGAGGGGGGGAGGAGAGGGGGGAGAGCATACAGGGAGGCCTGCTTGCGGCGGCGGAGGAGAGTCCCCCATGCTTGGCGAGCCGCTCCTGTCGAGCCAAGCGGCCCCTGCCAGTTGCTTCCGCCGTCGTGGGCGAGGCGCGTGCCGAGGCAACACCAGCTTCAGTCGCCCATGTCCCTGCCTCCCGCCGGTTGCTTCCGCCGCCGGCTCTGGCCCTGCCACCCCTGCCGGTGGCTTCCGCCGCCGCCTATGCTAGACCTAAGAAACGAGAGGGGGGGATTTTTGCTAAGTGTTGGACACAGCTGCCGCTCTAGTCCCCACTCGATGCTACCGTCAGAGTGAATTGGTCCCACTTGTCAATTAGTTAAGACAACTATTGGATATATAATAGATACAATACTACTGCTAGTTGAGCAACAACACTTCTCTAGCCCAGTGGCTGGAAGCATCGTCCCACTACCTCAGGTTGCGGGTTCGAGTCCCCGCTGTGCTTCTTTCTAACGAGCGAATAAACGAATTAAGGCGTCTGTCAAACGGGTCCCGCCTGTCAGAGTGCGATCCTATCAGCAAAAATGACATGTAGACATTAACACATAAGCAAGATTACAGAGGTGGTTGCCTAATCATCCTAATGCATTCAAACTCAAGTGCAATGACCTTTTATATTGGTCATGATCAGTTAGAAATAAGGCACCGAACTAGTGCCATCTTCTTTATGACCTTCTGGTGCAATGAAATTACGACCTTTCTGACCAAAATGGTCGTTGGTGTTTAGGGTTAGGACCCCTCCGGACAGCTCACGACCAATTTGCCTCAAAAGGTCATAGATTTACGACCATTTTTTCCAAGGTCACTGACAGAAGGTCACAAGATAGCTCATTTCTTGTAGTGCTTGTTACTATGGAAAACAATCCTCTGAGGAGTTTGTTCGGGGTATCTTCACCTCGTCTGGAACCACAATTAGCTACCCCTCAACCTACTGCACCCACTGAAAATATTGAATATGAAATTCCTTCGGGTATAATAGAACAACTGCTAGCTAATCCTTATGCAGGAGATGGAACTGAACATCCTAATATGCACTTGATATATGTGGAACAAATTTGTGGATTGTTTAAGCTTGCAGGTTTACCTAGGGATCAAGTTATGAAAAATGTTTTCCCTTTATCTTTGAAGGGAAAAGCATTGGCATGGTACAGGCTATGCGATGATATTGGATCGTGGAATTGGAATCATTTGAAATTGGAGTTCCACCAGAAATTTTATCCTATGCATCTAGTTCATCGTGATCGGAATTATATATATAATTTTTGGCCTCGTGAAGGAGAAAGTATCGCTCTAACTTGGGGGAGGCTTAAGTCAATGTTATATTCATGCCCCAATCATGAGCTCTCAAGAGAAATTATTATCCAGAATTTTTATGCTCGGCTTTCTCATAATGATCAAACCATGCTTGATATTTCTTGTGCTGGCTCTTTTATGAAGAAGACTATTGAATTCTGGTGGGATCTTTTGGAAAGAATTAAACGCAACTCTCAATATTGGGAATTCGACGAAGGTAAAGAGTCAGGTATTAAACTTAAGGATGATTGTGTTAAATCTTTTATGGATACCGATGCTTTTCAAAAGTTTAGCACTAAATATGGACTTGACTCTGAGATAGTAGCCTCCTTTTGTGAATCATTTGCTACTCATGTTGAACTCCCTAAGGAGAAGTGGTTTAAATATCACCCACCTGTTAAAAAAGAAATTAAAAAACCATCACCAGTTAAAGAAGAAACTATACTCTATAATGTTGATCCAGTTGTTCCTTCTGCTTATATAGAGAAACCACCCTTCCCTATTAGGATAAAGGATCATGCTAAAGTTTCAACTGTGGTTAACAAAAGCTATATTAGAACACCTAAACCTGAAGAACAAATTAAAGTAGAACCTAGCATTGCTATGGTTAAAGATCTCTTGGACGAAGATATTGTGGGCATGTTATTTACTTGTGTGAAGAAGCTGCTAGAATTCCTAAACCTAATAGAAAAGATAATCATAGACATGTTGTTGGCATGCCTGTTATTTCAGTTAAAATAGGAGATCGATGTTATCATGGTTTTATGTGACATGGGTGCTAGTGTGAGTGCTATTCCTTACACTTTATATGAAGAGATTATGAAAGACATAGCACCTGCTGAAATAGAAGATATAGATGTTACTATTAAACTTGCTAATAGAGACACTATATAACCAATTGGGATTATTAGAGATGTTGAAGTCTTGTGTGGGAAAATAAAATACCCTACTGATTTTCTTGTTCTTGGTTCCCCACAAGATGACTTCTGTCCCATTATCTTTTGTAGACCTTTCTTGAACACAGTTAATGCTAAGATAGATTGTAAGAAAAAACTGTGGGAGTTAGCTTCGGTGATGAGTCTCATGAGTTTAATTTTCCAAGTTTAGTAGAAATCATCATGAATAAGAATTCCCTAGTAAGGATGAAATAATTGGTCTTGCTTCTATTGTTGTACCACCTACTAATCCTTTAGAACAATATCTGCTAGACCATGAAAATGATTTACATATGCATGAAAGAAATGAAATAGATAAAGTTTTCTTTGAACAACATCCTCTTCTTAAACACAATTTACCTATTGAAACTCTTGGAGGTCCTCCTCCACCTAAAGGTGATCCTGTGTTTGAATTAAAACAATTGCCAGACACTTTGAAATATTCTTATCTTGAAGAAAAGAAGATATATCCTATTATTATCAGTGCTAACCTTTCAGAACATGAAGAAGAAAGATTATTGAAAGTTCTAAGGAAGCACCGAGCTGCTATTGGATATACTCTTGATGATTTAAAGGGCATTAGTCCCACTCTATGTCAGCACAAAATTAATATGGAACTTGATGCTAAACAAGTTGTTGATCACCAACGTCGGTTAAATCCGAAGATGAAAGAGGTGGTAAGAACGGAAATATTAACACTTCTGGAAGCAGGTATAATCTACCCTATAGATGATAGTAGATGGGTAAGTCATGTTCATTGTGTTCCTAAGAAAGGAGGTATTACTATTGTTCGTAATGATAAAAATGAACTTATTCCACAAAGAGTTGTTACAGGCTATGGAATGGTAATTGATTTTAGAAAATTAAACAAAGCAACTAGAAAAGATCATTACCCTTTGCCTTTTATTGATCAAATGCTTGAAAGATTATCTAAGCACATACACTTTTGCTTCCTTGATGGATATTCTGGCTTTTCACAAATACCTGTATCACAACCTGATCAAGAAAAGACCACTTTTACTTGTCCTTTTGGAACCTATGGTTATAGACGTATGCCTTTTGGCTTATGTAATGCACCTGCTACCTTTCAAAGATGCATCATGGCTATATTCTCTGATTTTTGTGAAAAGATTGTTGAGGTTTTCATGGATGACTTGTCTGTTTATGGGAAGTCTTTTGATGATTGTTTAAGCAATCTTGAGCGAGTTTTGTAGATATGTGAACAAACAAATCTTGTCTTGAATTGGGAGAAGTGCCACTTTATGGTTAATGAATGCATTGTCTTGGGTGATAATTTTTTTGAAAGAGGTATTGAAGTGGACCAAGCTAAGGTTGATGCAATTGAGAAAATGCCATGCCCTAAAGATATAAAAGGTATTCGTAGTTTCTTAGGTCATGCTGGTTTCTATAGGAGATTTATCAAATACTTTTCTATAATTTCTAGGCCTCTTACTAATCTCTTGCGAAAGGATATCCCTTTTGTTTTTGATAATGATTGTCTTGAATCCTTTGAAACACTCAAGAAAGCCTTAATTACTGCACCTATTGTTCAACACATGATTGGAACTTGCCTTTTGAAATTATGTGTGATGCTAGTGATTATGTTGTTGGTGCTGTTCTAGGACAAAGAGTTGATAAGAAATTGTCAGTAAAACTCTAGACAGTGCTCAAAGAAATTATGCTACTACTGAAAAAGAATTCTTAGCAGTTGTGTTTGCTTGTGATAAATTTAGACCTTATATTGTTGATTCCAAAGTAACTGTTCACAGAGACCATGCTGCTATTAAATATCTTATGGAAAAGAAAGATGCTAAACCTAGACTTATTCGTTGGGTTCTCTTGTTACAATAATTTGATTTACATATCATTGATTGAAAAGGACCTGAGAACCCCGTAGCTGATAACTTGTCTAAACTTGAAAATGTGCTTGATGACCCACTACATATTCATGATAGTTTTCTTTATGAGCAGTTAGCTGCAAGAAATGTTGTTAATAGTACTCCTTGGTATGATGATTATGCTAATTACGTTGTTGCTAAATATTTACCACCTAGCTTTACTTACCAACAAAAGAAAAACTTTCTTCTATGATTTAAGACATACTTTTGGGATGACCCACATCTTTATAAAGAAAGAGTAGATGGTATTATTAGATGTTGTGTACCTGAGCATGAACAGGGACAAATCCTACGGAAATGTCACTCCGAGGCTTATGGAGGGCATCATGCTGGAGATAGAACTGCTCATAAGGTATTGCAATCTGGATTTTGTTGGCCTACTCTCTTCAAGGATGCCCGTAAGTATGTCTCATCTTTCGATGAATGTCAAAGAATAGGTAATATCGGTAAGCATCAAGAAATGCCTATGAATTATTCACTTTTTGTTGAACCATTTGATTTTTGGGGATTTGATTACATGGGACCTTTTCCTTCCTCTAATGGGTATACACATATTTTGGTTGCTGTTGATTATGTTACTAAATGGGTAGAAGCTATTACAACCAGCAGTGTTGATCACAACACCTCTATTAAAATGCTTAAGGAAGTTATTTTCCCAAGGTTTGGAGTCCCTAGATATTTAATGACTGATGGTGGTTCACACTTTATTCATGGTGCTTTCCGTAAAATGCTTGCCAAGTATGATGTTAACGATAGAATTGCATCACCCTATCATCCTCAGTCTAGTGGTCAAGTTGAACTTAGCAATAGAGAAATAAAATTAATTTTGCAAAAGACTATCGATAGGTCCAGTAAGAATTGGCCTAAGAAATTAGATGATGCACTTTCGGCTTATAGAACACCATATAAAAATCCTATGGGTATGTCTCCTTATAAAATGGTTTATGGAAAAGCTTGTCATTTGCCTCAAGAGTTAGAACATAAAGCATTTTGGGCAGTTAAAGAGCTCAATTATGATTTCAAACTTGCTGGTGAGAAGAGGTTATTTGATATTAGCTCATTAGATGAATGGAGAACCCAAGCTTATGAAAATGCAAAATTATTCAAAGAAAAAGTCAAAAGATGGCATGACAAAAGAATTCAAAAGCGTGAGTTTAAAGTCGGAGAATATGTTCTTTTGTACAACTCTCATTTTAGATTTTTTGCTAGGAAGCTCCTCTCAAAATGGGCAGGCCCATATGTCATCGAGGAGGTCTACCGGTTTGGTGGCATCAAAATAAATAATTCCGAAGGTACTAACCCGAAGGTTGTCAATGGACAACGAATAAAGCATTATATCTCAGGTACGCCTATTAATGTTGAAAGTAATATTATCCAAACTTTGACATCGGAAGAACACATAAAAGAGTCCTTACGGAACACTACAGAATCATCAAAATAAGGAGGTACGTGATACGGTAAGTAATCGGACTCCGAAAAATCCACACAAATATTTTCTATCAGTTTTGGAATATTTTAGAATTCGAGAATAAATAAACTCCCAGGAAGCCTCCCTTGGTGGGCACAAGACACCAGGTTGTGCCAGGCTTGCCTGGCATGCCCAGGTGGGTTGTGCCCACCTGGGACACCTTCCATACTCCGTTTTTCTTCCATGTACTTGTCCTCCAAGATAAAAAAATCTATGTATACTTCCCGAACCTGTTGATCACCGTATCGTGGAGAAATTCTATGTTCTCTTTTCTTGCTGTTTACTACGTAGTTCTGAAAATAGGTCATCCCAAGACTCTGATGGAGAGAGCTATGTTGTTGATTTCATTGTTAACCCCAAGTCCTATGGGGATGTGGAGCATTATGGCTGGACCACAGAGGAGGAGGAGGACTATTATCCTAAGGAGAAGGACGAGACGAGCTCAGATGAGGACGAATCTTCATTACCTCAACCTGGGGATATGCATGTGGAATTTAAGAAGTCCAGCCTGCCAAGGAAAACTAAAGAGGTCTAAGATTCAGTTCATACCCCATAGTATTTTGTAGGAATGCAAGCAGGATTTATGTAACAAGATATTGGAGCTAGAGCAGGAGGTCGGTGAATTGAAGGAGGAAAATTCCATCCTCAAGCGCAAGCTCAGGAAGAAGGGCAGGCACTCCACTTCATCACCACCACCATCTTCTTCACCACTAATACGTCTCCAACGTATCTACTTTTCCTAATGCTTTTCCTCTTGTTTTGGACTCTAATTTGCATGATTTGAATGAAACTAACCCCGGACTGACGTTGTTTTCAGTAGAACTACCATGGTGTTGTTTTTGTGCAGAAATAAAAGTTCTCGTAATGGAACGAAACTTTGCGAGGATTTTTTATATCAATAATAAGAATTTCTGGAGCCAAGACCTTCTAGAGAGGGGCACCTGGGTGGGAACAACCCACCAGGGTGTGCCCCCTCTCCTGGCACGCCCAGGTGGGTTGTACCCACCTGGTGGCCCCATAGACCCTGATCCCGACACAATAAAATCACATTATTCTAGAAAAAAATCAGGGAAAAAGAATTATCGCAATCCACGAGACGGAGCCACCACCACCTCCTGTTCATCATCGAGAGGCCAGATCTGGATTCCGTTTGGGGCTCGAGAGAGGGGGATCTTCGTTCTTCATCATCACAAACCCTTCTCCATCGTCAATTCCATGATGCTCCCCACCGGGAGTGAGTAATTCCTTTGTAGGCTCGCTGGTCGGTGAGGAGTTGGATGAGATTCATCATGTAATGGAGTTAGTTTTGTTAGAGCTTGATCCCTAGTATGCACTATGTTCTTAGATTGATGTTGCTATGACTTTGCCATGCTTAATGCTTGTCACTTTGGGCCCGGGTGCCATGAACTCACATCTAAATCGTGTATGTTATCATCATTATATCCATGTTTTAGATCCGATCTTGCAAGTTATAGTCACCTACTACGTGTTATGATCCGATAACCCCGGAGTGACAACAAACGGGACTTCTTCCGGTGATTACCGTAGTTTGAGGAGTTCATGTATTCAATGTGTGTTAATGCTTTGTTCCGGTTCTCTATTAAAAGGAGGACTTAATATCCCTTAGTTTCCAGTATGGACCCCACTTCGACGGGAGGGTAGGACAAAAGATGTCATGCAAGTTCTTTTAATAAAGCGTGTATGACTATTTACGGAATACATGCCTACATTTTATCAATGAACTGGAGCTAGTGTCGTATCGCCCTAGGTTATAACTGTCTCATGATGAATATCATCCAACAAGTCACCGATCCAATGCCTACGAATTTATCTTATATTGTTTCTGCTAAGTTACTACTGCTATCATCGCTGTTACACTTGCTACAAAATTACTGCTATGACTGTTACCGTTACTGTTACTGCTGGCACTACTATCTAAACTATCATATTACTTTGCTACTGATTACTTTCTGCAGATAATTAATCTCCAGGTGTGGTTGAATTGACAACTCAGCTGCCAATACCTTCAAATATTCTTTGGCTCCCCTTGTGTCGAATCTATAAATTTGGGTTGAATACTCTACCCTCAAAAACTGTTGCGGCCCCCTATAGTTGTGGGTTATCAAGACTTTTTCTGGCGTTGTTGCCGGGAAGCATAGCTATATTTGTTGAGTCACTTGGGGTTATTATCATAGTATCACTATGAAGAATCTTAAGGATCCTAAGACTAGGATATTTCCCTCAAGGACGAGGGGAGGTAAGGAACTGCCATCCAGTTCTGCTTTGGATTCACCTGCTGTTATGAGTAAACTTGCAACACCAACACATGCTATTAATTCTGATATATTGCAAGTTATTGATGATGGTACTTATGTTATGGATAATGCTTATGATGATGCTAGTACCTTGGTTGATAATGATGATGTGTCACTTGGTGAATTTCTTGATAAATAAATTGCTAGAGTTATACAACATGATGTTGTTGAATCTGATGATGAGCTTGAAACTGAATCTCCTGAAACACCTGCTAGAACTAGCCTTCCTAGATATGAATTGCCTAAGGTACCGAAAGGTTATGTTATGAGAAAATAAACAACTAGAGATATTCTTGCTTGCAAAGATAGAGGTGATCCAGAGAAATTATTAGACGAGTATAAAGAAAAATCTCTGAATGCTAGAATGAAGTGTGATCCTAAGTTTGCTACTTCACCTATCTTTATTGATGATACGGATTATGAATTATCTGTCGACCCAGGGTTAATTACTTTCGTTGAATCTGATCCTTTCCATGGTTTCGAAACTGAAACTATTGTGGCACATCTCAAGAAGTTGAATGATATAGCCACCCTTTTTACTCATGGTGAGAAAACTTGCTATTACTTTATTATCAAATTATTTCCTCTCTCATTAAAGGGTGATGCTAAAGCTTGGTACACTACTCTTGCTCCTGGTTGTGTTCGTAGTCCCCAGGATATGATTTATTACTTCTCTGAAAAATATTTTCCAGCTCATAAGAAACAAGCTGCCTTACAGGAAATATTTAACTTTGTGCAAATTAAAGAAGAGAGTCTCCCACAAGCTTGGGGGCGGATTTGCCAGTTACTTAATGCTTTTCCTGATCATCCTCTTAAGAAAAAGGAAATACTTGATATCTTCTGTAATGGACTAACCGATGCTTCTAGGGATTTCCTAGATAGTTGTGCTGGTTGTGTTTTCAGGGAACGAACTGTTGGACAAGCTGAAGAATTATTGGATAACATATTGAAAAATTATGATGATTGGACTCCTCCTGAACCACCGACTAAACCCACTCCGAAGAAGAGGGGTATATTATATCTCAGCCCCGAAGATATGCAAAAGGCAAAGAAATCTATGATGGAAAAAGGTATCAAAGCCGAGGATGTTAAAAATTTACCACTTGTTGAAGAAATACATGGGCTTAATACACCACCACTGCCTAAGGTGGTAGAGGTAAATTCTCTCATGAAGTTCAATGATAATGATAATCCTCACAATATGCATCCTATTCAATGCCTTTATGAGTTTGAAAACTATATTAGAAAACAAGATCACTTCAATGCAAATGTCATGAAACAATTGAAATATAATTCTGATATGATTGCTCGCTTGAGTGACTTGTTATTTAGAATCTCAAATGATGTTAGAGGTGTTGGATAACATGCTTCTATGGTTCAAACTCAGTTAGAACAAGTTGCTAAATCTCAAACAGAATTGCTTGATGAAATGAATCATAATATGCATGACTTTGCTGTTAGAGTTGCAACTAGAGGAGGTAAAATGACTCAGGAACCACTTTATCCTGAGGGAAACCCAAAAAGAATTGAACAAGAATCACAAAGAGTAACACTAGTGCACCAAGTCCTTCTAAAAAGAAAAGGAAAAAGGAAAATGATAGGATTTTGCATACTTCTAGTGAACCTAAAATAGAGAAACCTCTTGATAATGATAATAAAACTTCTATCTCGGATGCTAAAACTCAATCTGGTAATGAACACTCACCTAGTGATAATGAAGATGATAATGATGAGGTTCATGAGGATACTCAAACAATTGATAAAGAACCAGATAATGATGTTGAGAAGGACCACCTGTTGATCTTGATAACCCACAACCTAAGAATAAAGGATGTGACAAAGGAGACTTTGTGGCTAGAAAACACGGTAAAGAAAGAGAACCGTGGGTTCAAAAATCTATGTCTTTTCCACCCAAGTCAACTAAAAAGAAAGATGATGAAGAATTTGAACGTTTTGTTGAAATGCTGAGGCTAGTATTTCTACGTACTGGATTCACTAACATCTTGAAAATGCCTCCTTATGGAAAGTATATGAAAGACATCATCACAAATAAGAGAAAAAATACCGGAAGCTGAAATATCCACTATGCTTGCTAATTACACTTTCAAAGATGGAGTACCAAAAAAACTTGGAGATCCGGGAATACCAACTATACCTTGCTCCATCAAAAAGAATTATGTTAAAACTGCTTTGTGTGATTTAGGAGCTGGTGTTAGTGTCATGCCTTTCTCTTTATATAAAAGACTTGATTTGAATAAACTCACACCTACTGAAATATCTTTGCAAATGGCTGACAAATCAACTGCCATACCAATCGGTATCTGTGAGGATGTGCCCGTTGTTATTCCTAATGTTACTATTTTGACTGACTTTGTTATACTTGAGATGCCCGAGGACGACAACATGTCGATTATTCTTGGTAGACCCTTCTTGAATACTGTAGGGGCTGTTATTGATTGCAATAAAAGCAAGGTCACTTTTCATATCAATGGTAATGAGCATACGGTGCACTTTCCGAAGAAACAATTCCAAGTGAATGGCATTAATGTTATTGAAAAATCTCAGACAATCACTATTGGAAGTTTTCAAATACATCTACCTACCGTCAAAAAGAAATAAGAAATGCTTATTGTTGGGGAAATGCATATTCCCATTGAGGTAACTTAGTGATTTATGAAAGTTCTTCGGTTTCATGCTAATCGAAAGCAGTTGTTAATAAGATCTGATCAACCGTATTAATGAATCATTTTTGAGCGGCATGAAGGTGATGAGTTTAGCAAGCACTACCTTCTGTCCCTACCATTTGTTTTCTGTTTTTATTAGTTGAATAAACTAGAATGTTGTGTGTTGTTTGTTTTCTAAATTTCCCATACAATAAAAAATGACCCAAAAATAAAAGTTCTCAGAATACCCTGAAAATGTTACATGATTTTTTTCTGAATATTTCTGAATTTTTGGTGCAAATAATATCAGAGGGAGGTGCACCAGGTGGGCACAACCCACCTGGGCGCACCAGGACCCCCACGCGTGCCCGGGTGGGTTGTGGTCCCAACGTGGGCCCCCTCACTTACCTCTTTATCCCACATCATCACTTACCTCCAGAAAATAAATCTCCATTGCTCTCTCTCTCTCTCTCTCTCTCGTGTTCTTGAGCTCAAACCCGCGGATTTCGATATCTTTGCTCGAAGCTCCGTTTCTGAAACTGTTTCGAAGGATAATTGCTTGGTATGTGATTCCTCTGTTTGTCCAATTAGTTTTTGTTTTAGTGTTTTATATTTTTAATAATTAGCAAGTCTTGGTGCTACTATAGATGTTCTTGCATGTTAAATTCTTAGAGTTCTAAGTAAGTTGAATGCTTGTTATGGCCTATATGCATCCCTGTGAGTAGTTGCTATCAATCTTATAAAGTTTTGTTGATAAATTTTTGTCACCACCAAAATTTTTATTTTCTCAGAAAATTGTACGCGAACATGATGAACCTATTTGGAAGGAGTTCTTTGAGGAGACGATCCTCGGGGGCATCTTCTAGCGACAGTTCTGCTCGCCGGTCTTATGTTGAACCAAGTGAAAGTTCCACACTAGATGCCGCCACAAAAATATGCTTATGGCCTTGCGATGAGTATATGATGCGTGTGGGCATTAAGGAGGAATTTGAGAAATATGTTCACAATGCCGGTCTCGGTCCCTACATCTCAGATAAGTGCGAACAACACCACATTCTCACTGAATCGTTTGTCAAATTAAATTCCATCCCCGTGAGTATAGGGTGTCGTTTATGCTTTATGATAATCCATATACCATCTTATTAGAGAATTTTTCTTATCATTGCAAACTTTCGTTCTGGGGTTCGCTTGAGAAACCGCCAAGGGCTGAGTACCAATTATTCTTAACTAGTCGTTGCTACGGTGAGACGAGGGGAGTGACACAAGGTAGAATAAAGAGCATTCATTTTCCCGCAATTCAGTACTTTACATTATTTAACGGGAAATGTATAGTAGGGAAGCAAGACTTTAGTACACTCTATGCTCCATACTTGAGCCTCATTCGCACTGCTCTCACCGGTGAAATGAATTATAACCTTGGAGCGATTGTTGCACGTAGACTTCAGCATAACTCTAAAAGTGGCTATTTCTATGGTGGAACATATGCCACGCGTTTAGAACGACGGCTGGGTGTTCCACCTTTGCCCTTTGATCCTATCCTACCCACGCAGTATTTAGATTTTGACACCTTAAAAGATCATAAAATTCTCAAAGGAAAGGTTGATAACTTCACTTATACTCTATTGTTTAACCAAAACTCTAGTGTGCACACATATTTTCCTGCGCCTGCTCTTTTTGACTATCACAACAAAGGAAGATATTTTGTTCTTGAGAGCGAGGCCCGAGCTCACAATGCAACAGTGGAGGCATTCTCCAACTACTATCCAGGCTACTAATCGACTACCAAGTTAGGCGAAAAGCCTAAGCTTGGGGGAGTACGTGTTTCTCACCGACTTTACATTCATGTCCACTTATTCTATTTGTCGGTGTCCACACTTTTTCATTGTATCATCCATGCATAGATTTATTTTCTTGCTTTCTTCTTGTGTGTTTGTAAAACTTTAGAAAAAACAAAAAAATAGTTGTAGTCAATTTACTTTCTATGTATGCTTAGTAGTAATATTAAATAGAAAACCCAAAAAGATTTCCTCGTTCTTCTTTTTCTTGTTGGGAGCTTTCCCGTGTAAATAGTTTTTCTCGTTTTTGCTTTTTATTTGCTTGTTCAAGAAAACCAAAAACTCCACAAATATTTCAGTGTGTTTCTATGAATATATTTTATTTTTATTCGAGTCTTACCTAGGAGAAGACCACGATGAAAATGTTGAGTGGCTCTCATATGAATAATCGTTGAACTAATAAAGAGCACATTTTACCTTGTCTTCTCCTGTTGAATAAAATGTTTGCAGATTCCAGCTTAGTCCATGGCACTCTTGCACTATTATTATTTTCATATCGTTCGGTCATGCAAGTGAAAGGCAATAATGACGACATTCGATGAACAGGCCGTGGCAAGAGAAACTGGTATGAACTCAACTTGTTTTGTTTGTGTAAATATGTTTAACCTAGTATCCATGATTCAGCCCATTATGATTAAACATGTTTGCGATGAAAATTAGAGATTATAGTTTCTCATGCCATGCATAAGTAGCTGGGAGTTGATAATGATTTATCTTGGATATCAACATAGCGTTAAAATGACTGTGATGTAGTATGATGATATGGTATCCTCCTCTGAATGTTCGAGTGGCTTGACATGGCACATGTTGTTCATGCATGTAGTTGAATCAAAACCAACATAACCTCTATGATATTTAAGTGCATGGTGTTCATATCCTACTCATTCTAGTGTCCAATGTTACCTATGCATAATGCATGGTCATGACAGTTGTTGCTCTCTAGCTGGCCGCTTCTGAATCTAATTGCTAGCCTTCGCCTGTACTAAGTGGGAACTCCGCTTGTACATCAAAAACCTTGAACCCAAAAGTTATTCCAGATGAGTCCACCATATGTACCTATATCCGGTATTACCCTGCCGTCCTAAGTAAATTTGCATGTGCCACCTCTAAAAACTTCTAATAATTATTCGTTTTGTGTGCCTGGGTCGTTCATGGAACGACAGGAGGTGGTCGGTATCTTCCATGCTAAGCGGGTTATTCTCAGCTCGGGTGTTTATTCACTCACCATCGCATGATAAAAGGGCGGTAATAGGGATGCCCAGTCCCAAACTGGAAAATACAAAAAGAGTTAATCGCTCAAATAATCAAACAAAAACTCTCTGTGGAGTCAAAACTCTTTACTTTTATCGCTTGGGAACCGCCACTAACGTGCTTAGCATGGAAGATGTTGATAACTGATGGTCGTGAAATAAATGAGAAGGTTGCATGCCTCAAAATATCATTTATCTCTGTTTTAAAAATTGAGCTCTAGCACCTCTGCAAATCACTGCTACCCCCTGTGAAGGGACTATCTATTTACTTTTATGTTGTGTCATCACCTTCTAAAACAAGCGCTAGAAACTAAGAAGAGCACAATTGTCATGATTTATGCATTGTGTGTAGCTAATGTTGGGTGCATCATGACTAGATCTTTTCTACCATGAATTACAATGTTTAGTCGCTGCTTGAACTTTGGAGGTGCTCTGCATTTATGTTTTGCGGTCTCAGAAAAGGGCTAGCGAGATACCACTATTGTCATATTATATCATGGTTGTTTTGACAACTTGTTGCTGTTTGAGATATCTTATTATTGCTCGCTAGATGATTATGTCATTGATATGAATCATTATAACCTTTAAGAGTTATTGTCGACATGGTTAGTTAAAATGTTGGCTGAAAACCTGGGTGTTGTTTAAGCTTATTTATGCAAACAAGAGCAAAAGAGTTCGTAAAAGTTTTTCTTTTTCACTTTCAGTTTATCAATTGAATTGCTTGAGGACAAGCAAAGGTTTAAGCTTTGGGGAGTTGATACGTCTCCAACGTATCTACTTTTCCTAATGCTTTTCCTCTTGTTTTGGACTCTAATTTGCATGATTTGAATGAAACTAACCCTGGACTAATGCTGTTTTCAGCAGAACTACCATGGAGTTGTTTTTGTGCAGAAATAAAAGTTCTCTAAATGGAACGAAACTTTGCGAGGATTTTTTATATCAATAATAAGAAGTTCTGGAGCCAAGACCTGCCAGAGAGGGGCACCTAGGTGGGCACAACCCACCAGGGCGCGCCCCCCTCTCCTGGCATTCCCAGGTGGGTTGTATCCACCTGGTGGCCCCCCAGACCTTGATCCCGATGCTATAAAATCACATTATTCCAGAAAAAAATCAGGGAGAAAGAATTATCGCAATCCATGAGACGGAGCCGCCGCCACCTCATGTTCTTCGTTGGGAGGCCAGATCTAGAGTCCCTTTGGGGCTCCGAAGAGGGGGATCTTCGTTCTTCGTCATCACCAACCCTTCTCCATCGCCAATTCCATGATGCTCCCCACTGGGAGTGAGTAATTCCTTTGTAGGCTCGCTCGTTGGTGAGGAGTTGGATGAGACTCATCATGTAATCGAGTTAGTTTTGTTAGGGCTTGATCCCTAGTATCCACTATGTTCATAGATTGATGTTGCTATGACTTTGCCATGCTTAATGCTTGTCACTTTGGGCCCGGGTGCCGTGAACTCAGATCTGAATCATTTATGTTATCATCATTATATCCATGTTTTAGATCCGATCTTGCAAGTTATAGTCAGCTACTACGTGTTATGATCCGGTAAGCCCGGAGTGACAATAACCGAGACTTCTTCCGGTGATTACCGTAGTTTGAGGAGTTCATGTATTCAGTGTGTGTTAATGCTTTGTTCCAGTTCTCTATTAAAAGGAGGCCTTAATATCCCTTAGTTTCCAGTATGGACCCCTCTTCGACGGGAGGGTAGGACAAAAGATGTCATGCAAGTTCTTTTAATAAAGCATGTATGACTATTTACGGAATACATGCATACATTATATCAATGAACTGGAGCTAGTGTTGTATCGCCCTAGGTTATAACTGTCTCATGATGAATATCATCCAATAAGTCACTGATCCAATGCCTATGAATTTATTTTATATTGTTTCTGCTAAGTTACTACTGATATCATCGCTATTACACTTGCTACAAAATTACTGCTATGACTGTTATCCTTACTGTTACTGCTGTCACTACTAATTACTTGTTGCAAATAATTAATCTCCAGGTGTAGTTGAATTGACAACTTAGTTGCTAATACCTTCAAATATTCTTTGGATCCCCTTGTGTCAAATCTATAAATTTGGGTTGAATACTCTACCCTCGAAAACTGTTGTGATCCCCTATACTTATGGGTTATCAACCACCAAAGGAGAACTGAGTATTGGATATGGGCACTCCCCTTGGCTTCCGCCAAGCTTGGGGGAGGTGCCCCGTTATCGTATCATCCCACTATGTTTTTGCTTTTACTTATCTTAGTTCAATCTTTTGCCTAGATGAAATAAAGTTCAGTTCGATCCTTTCTTATTTGAAAGTTTGCTTAGTGATCTATCATTGTAATCGTGTGCAAGATATATGATAAAGTTTAGTTTGAGTTTTTTCTCTCTTTACTTTCATGTTGCAAATAAAGAAAAATAAATAATAAATCAATGAAAGAACGGAAATAAATCAATAAGATCATATACTAATCCTATGGTAGGTGATGGCACCACATAAGGAAAAGTATAAGTAAGAAATTTTATTAGAGATTGACAAACATAACATTGGTCAATGATGCAAATCATGAAAGAATTACTAAGGGAAGAGAAGAGTCACATATAAATATACTATCCTAGGAATCTTTTGTGATTGTGAGCCCTCATCAAAATATTATATGCCAAAATTGTTGACGTTGGACAAGGAAGACAACTTAATGGTTTATGTTTGTTTATATTCACATAGAAGTCATATTGTCATAGATCCATTAACATGTGATGCTTGCCCCATACCTTTGCTAGCCAAAAATTCCGCACTAAATAGAGATACTACTTGTGCATCCAAAATCCTTAAATGCAAATCCTATTTTCAACAGTCCACCATACCTATCTATGGATTGAGCAAGATCCTTCAAGTAGGTTGTCATCGGTGCAATAAGGCAATATAAATTGCTTCTAAAAGTGTAAGATCATTTAGTGTAAGAGAAAATTGAGCGTTGTACGAACTTGGATGACAAAGAATAAAAGCGACAGACTTCATAATAAAGGTTTTCATCTTATGGGATTGAGCATACAAACAAATAAGCGCATGACAACCTCTGCTTCCCTCTGTGATGGGCCTATCTTTTACTTTTATGCAAGAGTCAAAGTTTTTATCTATTCCTTTTATTTTTCTCCTTTGGCAAGCATCATGTGGTGAGGAAATATCTAGGCAGATATGTCCAGTTGAATATAGATAGCATGAGTTATTATTGTTGACATCACCCTTGAGGTGAGGATGTTGGGAGGCGAAACAATAAGCCCCTATCTTTCTATGTGTCCAGTTGAAACATTTTGCTCATGCGTACGAGGCAAGTGTTAGCAATCATAGAAGACTATATGATGGTTGAGTATGTGGACTTGCCTAAAGGCTCCATACATGACCCTTCCTCAAAAGATGATGAATTGTAGTTGCAAAGTTGACTGAGAACATAGTTTGTTGGTTTCTAATAGATTTTTTGCTTTATACTTCGATCGTGTGATGAACTATTACTTATTCATGAGAAGTATATGATTAAAGTTCCATGATAAAATTCATATGTTTAATTTTTTTGCTATTATAATAATCAACATGATGCTTCTATGTCCGTATTTTGTTTTTATCGACACCTCTCTCTCAAAGCATGTGGACATGTTTTCAATTTCGGTTTTCGCTTGAGGACAAGCGAGGTCTAAGATTGGGCGAGTTGATACGCCCATTTTGCATCATGTTTTCTTGCTATTATTTATAATTTTTTATCCATAATAATGCTTTTTGGAGTAATGCCTTTTCTCTCATAATTTGCAAGGAACGCACCAAGAAGGAGAATTCCGACAGCTGGAAATCTAGACCTGGAAAAGCTACGTCAGGCTACCCATTTTGCACAAATCCAAACAAGCTGAAACTTCACGAAGATTTTTTTATGGATTATTTAAGAATTATTGGAGCAAATAATCACTAGAGGGGCCCCAC
Organism: Hordeum marinum; assembly: GCA_022496015.1. NCBI lineage: Eukaryota > Viridiplantae > Streptophyta > Magnoliopsida > Poales > Poaceae > Hordeum > Hordeum marinum. The sequence goes on from CM039673.1 coordinate 7,495,635, forward strand.
CAGGTGGGCACAACCCACCTGCGCGCGTCAGGGAGCCCAGGCGCGCCCTGGTGGGTTGTGCCCTCCTCGGCCCACCTTCGGTGCCCATATTCTGGTATATAATTCATGTTCACCTAGAAAAAAAATAAGAAGGAGGATTTCGGGACGAAGCGCCGCCGCCTCGAGGTGGAACTTGGGCAGGAGCACTTTTGCCCTCCGACGGAGCGATTCCGCCGGGGGAACTTTGCTCTCGGAGTGGGAAATCATCATAATCATCATCAACAACCACTCTCCCATCTTGGGGAGGGAAATATTCATCAACATCTTCAACAAAACCAACTCCTATCAAACCCTAGTTCATCTCTTGAGTTCAATCTTGTTACTGGAACTATAGATTGGTGCTTGTCGGTGACTAGTAGTGTTGATTACGTCTTGTAGTTGATCACTGTATGGTTTATTTGGTGGAAGATTATATGTTCAGATACATTATGCTATTTAATACCCCTCTAATCTTGAGCATGATGATTATTTGTGAGTAGTTACTTTTCTTCTTGAGGTCACAGGAGAAATCATGTTGCAAGTAATCATGTGAATTTGATATGTGTTTGATATTTTGATAGTATGTATGTTGTGATTCCCTTAGTGGTGTCATGTGAACGTCGACTACATGACACTTCACCATATTTGGGCCTAAGAGAATGCCTTGTGGAGTAGCAATTAGATGATGGGTTGCGAGAGTGACAGAAACTTAAACCCTAGTTTATGCGCTATTCCATAAGGGACCGATTGGATCCAAAAGTTTAATGCTATGGTTAGAATTTATTATTAATACTTTTATCGTATTTGCGGATGCTTGCGGGAGGGTTAATCATAAGTAGGAGTTTTTTTCAAGTAATAGCATCACCTAAGCACCGGTCCACCCACATATCAAATTATCAAAGTACCGAACACGAATTAAACCAACATGATGAAAGTGACTAGATGAAATTCTCGTGTACCCTCAAAAACGCTTTGCTTATCATAAGAGACCACTTTTGCATGTCTTTTGCCTCAAAAGGATTGGGCTACCTTGCTGCACTTTTGTTAGTATATTCGTTACTTGCTCGTTACAAATTGTCTTGCTATCAAACTACTTCGCTACTTACAATTTCAGCACTTGCATACATTACCTTACTAAAAACTACTTGTCATTTCCTTTTGCTCGTCGTTGGGTTTGACACTCTTACTTATCGAAAAGAGCTACAATTGATCCCCTATACTTGTGGGTCATCAATATCATGCATACTCGCACTGTTTAGATGATACTGAAAGTATATATTTGGACAAATTCAAGAAGTATGTGTACCAGGGACATCGTCGGTTTCTTCTGGACAAGCATGCGTTAAGAAAGAAAGGCAAGCATTTCAAAGGTGAGGCAGATCACCAGAAGAAGCCCATCCTCCATACTGGTGATGACATACTTGATATGGTCAAGGATTTATAAGTAATATTTGGAAAGGGTCCTGGCGGAAAATCTGTTCCGACTGACGCTGAGGGACGCGCACCCATGTGGAAGAAGAAATCTATATTTTTGGAGCTAGAATATTGGAAAGTCCTAGAGGTCCACTCTGCACTCGACGTGATGCATGTGACGAAGAATCTTTGTGTGAACCTGCTAGGATTCTTGGGAGTGTATGGGAAGACAAAAGATACACCGGAGGCATGGGAGGAACAGCAACGTGTGCATGAAAAAGACGGCATGCATCCAAAGCAGTATGAAGGTCCTGCCAGCTATGCTCTTGTGAAGCTATGTGCATTCCTCAATGCAATCTCTCAGAAGGTGATCGATCCACAAATCCTGCCAAGGTTAACGAGTGATTTGGTGCAATGTCTTGTTAGTTTCGAGCCGGTGTTCCCACCGTCCTTCTTCAATATCATGACGCACTTCCTAGTTCATCTAGTCGACGAGATTGTCGTTTTGGGCCCTGTATTTCTACACATTATGTTCCCCTCTGAGAGGTTCATGGGAGTCTTAAAGAAATATGTTCGTAACTGTGCTAGGCCGGAAGCAAGCATCTCCATGGGCCATCAAACAGAGGATGTCATTGGGTTTTGTGTTGACTTTATTCCTGACATTAAGGCGATTGGTGTTCCTCAATCGCGACATGAGGGGAGACTGCAGGAAAAGGCACGCTTGGACCAAAATCAATAATATGTACGGACGGGCAGTCTTGGGCACATGCATACTACACAGTTCTATAGAATCCTACCTTGGTCACCCCATATATCGAGGAACACATGGATATTATACGTTGAAGAACCCGGAGAAGTCTGACCTCTGGATTCAACGTACACACATTGAGGCTTTCGGCGGTTGGTTGCAAACACATCTCATGAATGACGACAATGTTGAAGATGAGTTACTTGTTGTCCAAGAGACCATCTTCGACTATATTGACTTTCAAATGGTACTAGATAAATGGGAATACATTTTACACGATCGCCCAAGATAAAAGGAGCACCGACCAAAACAGTGGTGTTCGCTTTGACGATGTGGCAAACACCAAGGAAAAGGACACATATTATGGTTACATAGAGGAGGTATGGTAACATGACTATGGAGGTGATTTGAAGGTCCCTTTGTTTTGGTGCAATTGGGCCAATCTTACGGGAGGAGGGGTAATGGTAGAACCGCAGTACGGCATGACAACAGTGGATCTCAACAATCTCGGGCACATAGACGAACCATTCGTTTTAGCCAATGATGTGGCACAAGTTTTCTATGTGAAGGAAATGTCTACCAAACCGAGAAAAGGGAAAGATAAGAAAGCAGATACATCATACGATGAGCCAAAGTGCCACATAGTTGTTTGTGGGAAAAGAAATATCGTGGGAGTGGTGGACAATAGAGGCATGTCAAGAGATTATGCAAAGTTTGATGAAATTCCTCCCTTCACGGTGAAGACTGACCCAAGCATCATTTTAAATGATGAAGATTTTCCATGGTTACAGCGCAATAATCAAGGGACACACGCGAAGAAAAAGTTTTATACCCCAAGAGCCCACTCTGGGATGTCATTGGCTGCACCGTCATCACTTTTCTTCTCTAGTGAGTAGCCGGGAAGGTTCACTTTGTACACGAAGTGCATCCAGTTTTTGTTGTAATCCTCGCAACTTTTTACCACATGATATGTGGGTGAAATGATGATGCCATGCCAAGTTTCCACCTTTTCAGAGTTCATTTGTGGTGCTTTTTAATTTCAAGGTCATTTAGCTCAAACCTATTGATTAAATGCATGAAAAAATAGCAAATGAAGTTAGATGGGGTTGAAATTTCAGGGTGTGGCTTCTAATGGTGCATATTGAATACACAAAAAGTCTGGAGTTGAAATAAGTTAAAAAAATTCCTTTGTAACATATGAGTTTCCGTCCAAAACCCTCATACTTCGAAGTAGATGGTCCAGTTTGTACATGAAGTGCGTCCACATTTTTCCGTAACCCTCTCAACGTTTTACCACTTTCTATGTGGATGAAATGATGATATCATGCCAAGTTTAAACCTTTTTAGAGTTCATTTGTGGTGCTTTTTGATTTCAAGGTCATTTAGCTCAAAACAATTCATTAAATGCATGAAAAATAGCAAATGAAGTTAGAAAGGGTTGAAATTTGAGGATGTGGCTTCTAATGGTTTATATTGAATGCATAGAAAGTATGGAGTTGAAATAAGTTTTAAAAAATGAAATGCCTTTGTAACATGTGAGTTTTCGTCTGAACACCTCATACTTCGAAGGAGATGGTTCAGTTTGTACACGAAGTGCAATTAGTTTTTGTTGTAACCCTCTCAACTTTTTATCACATGCTATGTGGGTGAAATAATGATACCATGCCAAGTTTCAACCTTTTCACAGTTCATTTGTGGCACTTTTTAATTTCAGGGTCATTTAGCTCAAAACAATTCATTAAATGGATGACAAAAAGCAAATGAAGTTAGAAAGGGTTGAAACTTGAGGATTTGGCTTAGAATGGTTCATATTGAATGCATAAAATGTCTCGAGTTGAAATAAGTTAAATAAAGGAAATACCTTTGTAACATATGAGTTTTCGTGTGTAACCCTCATACTTCGAAGCAGATGGTCCAGTTTGTATACGAAGTGCATCCAGTTATTGTCGTAACCGTCTTAACTTTTTACCACATGCTATCTGTGGATGAAATGATGATACCATGCCAAGTTTCAACCTTGTTAGAGTTCATTAATAGTGATTTTGATGAAAACAAATGAAGGTATAAAACTAAAAAGAGTTAAACAGAATCTGGTTTTGATTAAAACACCTATTTCAAATATCCTAAAAATTCCAAAATTTAACATAATGATAAAACATACTAATATTAAACACCAGCAAAAACAATCACTCAAAAATCTATTTTTAACTGAAGTTATTCACAAACTAGTGATTCACAAAATTTTCAAAAGAATTCAAATTTAAACTATTTAAAGTTGAAAACTACTTGCACTACTGTAAGTTTGTAATTGTTTTGACCTAAAGCAAAAAAGATTCATTAAAAACTATAAATATTCTAACAGTTATTGCAAATATGAAAACAGTTATCCAAATATAAAAATTGAAAAACAAAAAAAGCGAAATAGACCTTTAGTCCCGGTTGGATCCACCAACCGGGACTAAAGGTCCCTTCTCGCGTGAATTTGGGCCGCCAAAAAGGCCTCTTTAGACCCAGTTGGTATCACCAACCGGGACTAAAGGTCCCTTCCCATGTGAATTTGGGCCGCCAAAAAGGTCTCTTTAGGCCTAGTTGGTATCACCAACCGGGACTAAAGGTCCCGGGCTATTTAAGCGCTCCTTCCTCCCCAAATCACTCTGTCTTCACGCCCACTCGACGACCCTGCCAGGCTGCCCCGCACGCACCCTTGATCAACGGTGCCGTCCGTCCATGTGCCGCCGCCGCTCTCTTCCTCCACGCCATCTCCCTGCTCCCCTGGCGCCACTCCTCAACATCGTCGCCCTTAGCTCGGTCGGCGCCGCTCTCCTCCTCCACTCCGTAAGCCCGATCCTTCCTCCGCCCTCCAAATTCATGTGTATGTGTCTGTTAGATGTATATGTGTATCTATGTTTATGTTAGATAAAATGAGGAGTCCTAGGAGTTTATAGTATTTGTATGTTAGATATATTGATGTGTATATGTGTATGTTAGAAAAAATTGATAATACTAGAATAATATGTCACTTTGACGCAATTAAAATAAATGATACATTTTATTATTTAAATTTGCCCCTAGGATTTTATAACATTGTACGTATGATCATAGGTACTAAAGAATATACCAACCATTGGGGAGTTTATATATCTATTAGTTTAAATGTATGTATGTTTAAATGCATGTTTTAAATGTTTAGATGTTGCTGAATTGCTAATTGACATATTGTATATAAAGCATCTTTCCTAACCGTCGAATCGATTGCATAGCATAGCCGTCGAGTCGATGATGCCCATCCCGCATCCTCGTCGTCGACTTGGTGGCAACCACCTGCTTGAGAGGCGCCATGTCCAGGATTGGGCTCCACCGGGCTGGCACTAGGAGGTGCTGCCTTCCGGGGCATTGAGCTTGGTGAGGAATGAGGGTCCCATCGTCGACCCAGAGGTTATTTGGTGGCGATCATGTGGACCATTGTCGATGCAGAGGGAGCCGGGGCCCGTGGAGGTGATATGTCACCGTGTTAGGGAGGAGGACGAGCACGTCCGACACTACATGGCTACGTTGGACGCCAGGTTCTCCAATACATGGTAGGTTCTTGATACATCTCCAACGTATCTATAATTTATGAAGTATTCATGCCATTACAATAATTCTATAAGATTTTGGTATGATTTTATTAGAATTAACCCGGACTGACGTTGTTTTCAGCAGAACTACCATGGTGTCATTTTTTGTGCACAAATAAAAGTTCTTGGAATAGGCTAAAAATTTAGTATGATTTTTTTGTGGACCAAAAGAGACCCCCGAAGCATTGGAGCTAGGCCATAAGAGCCACGAGGAGGTGGCAAGCCTGCTAGGTGCGACCACCCCCTAGCCCGCACCTAGCAGGCTTGCCATCGCCTCATGGCCCCCTTTGACGTGAGATCGACGCCAAAAATTCCTATAAATATAGAAATCTCTGAATGGAAACCTAGATAGGGAGTTCCGCCGCTGCAAGCCTCGGAGCCACGAAAAACCAATCGGGAGTCTGTTCCGGCACCCTACCGGAGGGGGAAACCATCACCAGAGGCCATCTTCATCATCTTGGTGGTCTCCATGAAGAGGAGGGAGTAGTTCACCTCGGGGCTAAGGGTATGTACCAATAGCTATGTGTTTGATCTCTCTCTCTCGTGTTCTTGAGATGGCATGATCCTTATGTACCGCGAGCTTTATTGATATAGAGTTTTCCTCTCTCTATCTTGTTGTGATGAATTGAGTTTTCCCTTTGAAGTTTTCTTATTGGATTGAGTCTTTAAGGATTTGAGAACACTTGATGTATGTCTTGCGATGGGATATCTGCGGTGACAATGGGATGTTCTATTGATCCACTTGATGTATGTTTTGGTGATCAACTTGCGGGTTTCGTGACCATGGGAATCTATGCATAGGGGTCGGCACAGGTTTTCCTCTTGAATCTCCGGTAGAAACTTTGGGGCACTCTTTGAAGTTCTTTGTGTTGGATTGAACATGATGAATCTGAAATTATGTGATGCATATCGTATAATCAAGCCCATGGGTATTTGTGGTGACATTGGAGTATCTAGGTGACATTAGGGTTTTGGTTGATGTGTGTCTTAAGGTGTTATAGTACGAACTCTAGGGATGTTCGTGACACTTATACGGATAGCTCATAAGATTGATCGGAAAAGATAACTTTGAGGTGGTTTCGTACCCTACAATAATTTCTTTGTTAATTCTCTGCTATTTGTGACTTTGGAGTGAAATCTTTGTTGCATGAGAGGTATTTACATATGATTCAACTATGTCAGTATTGTTGAGAGAAATTGCACTAGTGAAAGTATGACCCCTAGGCCTTGTTTTCAAGCATTAGAATACTGTTTGTTCTCACTTTTGTTACTTGTTACCTTGCTGTTTTTATATTTTCAGATTACAAAAACCTATATCTACCATCCATGTTGCACTTGTATCACCATCTCTTCGCCGAACTAGTGCACCTATACAATTTACCATTGTATTTGGTGTGTTGGGGACACAAGAGACTCTTTGTTATTTTGTTGCAGGATTTTTTGATAGAGACCATACTCATCCTACACCTCCCATGGATTGATAAACCTTAGGTAATCCACTTGAGATAAAATTGTTGTTGTCCTACAAAACTCTTTCCTTGGAGGCCCAACACGAGTCTACAAGAAGAAGGTTGTGTAGTAGACATCAAGCTCTCTTCTGGCGCCGTTGCCGGGTAGGTGAGTGATTGAAGGTATATCTATAGATATTGCAATTGAATATTTTAGTTTCTTGTTTTTCACTACTTTGGTTTTATAAAACAAAACTACAAAAAATGGAATTGAGGTTGCCTCATATGCTTCATCTTTTTAATGTCTTTCGTGAAAACGATGGAAAGGAAATTTGTGCTCAAGTGTTAGAAGAAAAAGTTATCAATTTTTTTTGCACTAAATCTTTGAGTGATGAGCATGATTGCAATGTTTTTAGTATGAATTCTTTGAATATCCAAGATGCTAATGATATGCAAAGCCATAAGCTTGGGGATGCTATGTTCGATGAAGATGATATTTTTAGACCCCCAAGTTTTGATGAGCAAATTTATTATGATTTTGGAATGCCTTCTATATATGATGATTATTGTGATGACACATATGCTATAAATAGTAATGACAACCATGAAACTTGTCATCGTGATTTTAATATTCAAAGTGGTGATGTCAATCAAGTACCTCATGATAGTTATTTTGTTGAGTTTGCTCCCACTATTATGAATGAGAAGAAGCTTGCTTATGTGGAGAGTAGTAAAATTTCTAGGCTTGTAGATCATGAAAAGAATGCTTTACGTACAGGTTATACTATGGAATTCCTTCCTGATGGTACTGAAAATTATTATGAGGGAGGAACATATGCTTGTAGGAATTGCAATAATATCAAGTTTCATCTCTATGTGTTCAAAGTTTTGAAGTTATGCTTGTTTTGACTTCCTATGCTGGTTGATCCTTGTTCCCATACATTGTTTGCTCACAAAATCCCTATGCATAAGGAGTGGATTAGGTTTAAATGTTCTTGTCATGAGATTCATGATGCTCTTTTGCATGTTTCAATTATTATTCCTATACGAGCATCATAGAAGTGTTGGGAGACAACCGAACACTTTATCTTCTGTTTTTATGTGTTCACATGATTAATATACTGTAGTAATCATGTTTTGTGTCTTTTATTTCAATTAAGTGCCAAGTACATCCTCTGGGATATTGTGGATACTTGCTTGTCTGATTCTCTGCAAAAACAGAAAGTTTTGCGTTCAGTATATGAATTATATGATTTTACTAGACACTCAAACAATTACAATTTTTTTACAAAACATTTCTATGAAAAATCTGTGATACTTCCTAATTTTGAAGAATTTTTAGAGTCAGGTAAATGTGGTGATCATTCATATCTTTACAAACTGTTCTGTTTTTGACAGATTCTATTTTGCATGCATAGTTTGCTTGTTTCAAGTGTTCCTAAATTGTGGAAATGATGGAATAAAGTAGGTATTATGTGGGAATAATTATGAATATTATCTTGACAGTAACTAAATGAATGATTTATCTTTACTACACTAACCCTTCTCACGAAGTTCCGTTAAGTTTTGTGTGATTGAAGTTTTTATGTTTTGGGTGAGACACCGATATGAGGAGAATAAGGAGTGACAAAAACCTAAGATTGGGGATGACCAAGGCACCCAAAGGTAATATTCAAGGAAGACTCAAGCGTCTAAGCTTGGGGATGCCCCGGAAGGCATCCCCTCTTTCGTCTTCAACACTATCGGTATATCTTACTTGGAGCTATATTTTTATTCGTCACATAATATGAGTTTTTCTTGGAGCATAGTTTTCTTTTGTTTTTCTATTTTAGGAGTTATTTATAATTTTTATTTTCAATAAAAAGTTCCAAGAATTGCCTTAGGATGCTTGCATCGCATGTTTTGATATGTGCTGGGTAAAAACAGAAACTTCTTCTGTAGTGTTTGAATTTTCATATTTTATTGGAACGTGGAAAGTTTCTGAAGTTTTTACACAGTGTTGTAATATATATATTTTATAACATGTACTAAATTTTTATAATTTTTTGAGTTACATAAGTACACGTGTTTAATAGATTGCTATAGGCTGCTCTGTTTGGACAGATTGTTGTCATAGTTTTGTTATCTACTTGTCCTATAGTTTTCATAGCCTATATTGGTAGATATAAATTGTGGAAATTATAGTATAAAATAACTAATGTTTGTAAATTATTGTGCAACTTGTCTTGGCAGTACATGAAGTGTTGATTTGTTCTTATGTGTACTAACCTATCTCACGAGTTCCTTTTTGAGTTTTGTGTGAATGAAGTTTTTGAGAATAGTTGAAACGGCGATATGAGAGGATTGAAGGAGATGCAAAAGCTCAAGCTTGGGGATGCCCAAGGCACCCGAAGTAAATATTTCAAGAAGTCTCAAGCATCTAATCTTGGGGATGCTACGCATCCCATCTTTCTTCAACAAGAATTATCGGTTAGCCCATGTTGAGCCTAATTTTTTATTCGTTCACATGATGCATATTATTCTTGGAGTGCTATTTTTATTTTGATTGCTGTTGAATAAAATACTCAGATCTGAAAATATTTATTGAGAGAGAGAGAGAGAGAGACAAAGTCCTCACATAGTTACTTAATTGTTTGACTACTCATTGATCTTCACTTATATGTTTTGGAGTAGTTTTGTCATCTACTCTCGTGCTTCACTTATATCCTATGAGTAAATGGTTGAATGAATTGAATGTCATAAATCTTAAATTATATATGTTTTATATGCTTATCCCATGGGGAGTAATGACTTCACATATAATAAGTATAGGTGGTAAAATTTATTCAAAGTTAGCAAACACCGCATTGGTCACTTGAACCATTCATGAAAGAATATTGAAGGAAGAGATATTTAAAATATAAATATACTATCTTGGACATCTTCTATGATTGTGAATACCCATTAATTATTTTCAGACTTGAGCAAAATAGTTGAAGTTGGACAAGGAAGACAACATAATGAGTTATGCTTGGGTATAATTGTATAGAAGGTAAATATTTTTATGGATCCTCCAACATGTGGTGCTTGCTTCCACCTCATGCTAGCTAAAACTTCCGCACCAAGTAGAAATACTACTTGTGCATCCAAAAACCCTTAAACCCAAAGTTGTTCCATATGAGTCCACCATACCTGCCTATATGCGGTATTTACCTGCCGTTCCAAGTAAATTTGCATGTGCCAAACTCTAAACCTTCAAATAATATTTTGTTTCATATGCCCGAATCGCTCATATAGTAACTAGGGGCTGTCAGTATCTTCCATTCTAGGTGGGTTATGATATGTGTTGAGTCACTATCGTTCATGAGAAAGTGGCTAGTAATAGGGATTCCCAGTCCCAAAATCAAAGAAAAAATGCAAATAATTAAACAAAACTCCCCCAGGAATGTTGTTGGTATGGACGGTACCCGTGGATTTGGCTCATTGTGGAATGTGATTGATTGGTGGAGGGGGAGTAAAAACTTTACCATTCTGTTTGGGAACCGCCTATAATGTATCTACCATGGAAGATACTGAGATCTCTTGGTTGTTATGGTGAGAATGAAAGCATACCGCCCAAAATTATTATTCATCTCTGTCTTAAAAGATCGAGCTCTGGCACCTCTGCAAATCAATGCTTCCCTCTGCGAAGGGCCTATGTTTTACTTTCTAGTATTTACCTTATGCAAGAGTCATTGTGATCTTCACCACTTCCTATATTTCACCTTTTTCTCTTGGCAAACATCATGTGTTGGGGAACAATCCAAGTATATATGTCCATTCAAATATATTTGATCATGACTTATTATTGTTGACAATTATCTATATGATAATTAGGTTGGGAGGCGAAACTTTAAGTCACTATCTTTCTTTGTGTTTGACGGATGCCATTTGCTCTAGAAATATGCTTTGAGTGTTAGCAATCATGGAAGACTATAAGATAGTTGAGTATGTGGAATTTGCTAAAACAAAGCTCTTACGTAGACCCTTCCTGAAAATAAGATGAATTGCAATTGTTTGGTGACTGAAAGCATAGTTTGTTAGTCTATACTTTAACATGTGGATAGCTTGTTATTTCATCATGAGAATGTTTATGAGCTGACCTACTGTTTATGATATATAACAATCGAGAATAGAAGCGAGTCGCTTCCGGCGTCGGCTTGTAGTCTCTGCAGTCGGCACACGCACGCGCCCGCCATCATGCCTCCTTGGTTCGGGACGAAGCCAAGCGAGACATACGATAGACGAAGGAAGCGCCCACCCAGCAGGAGGGCTAAAACCTGTAGTTTTGAAGTTGCAACCTCCAGCTTCGAAGCTAGTACATTTATTTTTCACTCTCACCCCGGCGAAAGCACACAATGCAGATCCATGCATGGGAGCTAGTTCAATAGGCCTCTCGGTGAAATCGCCTACTTTACTTTTTATACGAAATTCGTTGCACGTAGATCACATTTATGCACTATGCTAGCATTCACACTTCATAAATTATTTCTTTTATCATTTACCTACACGAGGACGAGCAGGAATTAAGCTTGGGGATGTTGATATGTCTCCAACGTATCTATAATTTATGAAGTATTCATGAAATGTTTACAATAATTCTATATGATTTTGGTATGATTTTATTAGAACTAACCCAGACTGGTGTTGTTTTCAGCTGAACTACCATGGTGTCATTTTCTTGCAGAAATAAAAGTTCTCAGAATGTGCTGAAAATTTAGTATGATTTTTTGTGGACCAAAAGAGACCAACGAAGCATTGGAGCTGGGTCAGAAGAGCCACGAGGAGGCGGCAAGCCTTCTAGGCATAGCCACCCCCTAGCCCGCGCCTAGAAGGCTTGCCACCGCCTCGTGGCCCCCCTTGACGTGAGATCGATGCCAAAAATTCCTATAAATATAGAAACCTCCGAAAAGAAACCTAGATCGGGAGTTCCGCCGTCGCAAGCCTCGGAGCCACGAAAAACCCATCGGGATCCCGTTCCGGCACACTGCCAGAGGGGGAAACCATCACAGGAGGCCATCTTCATCATACCGACGGTCTCCATGACGAGGAGGGAGTAGTTCACCCTCGGGGCTGAGGGTAGGTACCAGTAACTATGTGTTTGATCTCTCTCTCTCTCGTGTTCTTGATGTACTGCGAGCTTTATTGATATAGATGAATCATATGGAGTTTTCCCCTCTCTATCTTGTTGTGATGAATTGAGTTTTCCCTTTGAAGTTTTCTTATTGGACTGAGTCTTTAAGGATTTGAGAACACTTAATGTATGTCTTGCGATGGGATATCCGTGGTGACAATGGGATGTTCTATTGATCCACTTGACGTATGTTTTGGTGATCAATTTGCGGGTTCCGTGACCATGGGAATCTATGCATAGGAGTTGGCACATGTTTTCGTCTTGAATCTCCGATAGAAACTTTGGGGCACTCTTTGAAGTTCTTTGTGTTGGATTGAACATGATGAATCTGAAATTATGTGATGTGTATCGTATAATCAAGCCCATGGGTACTTGTGGTGACATTGGAGTATCTAGGTGACATTAGGGTTTTGGTTGATGTGTGTCTTAAGGTGTTATTTTAGTACGAACTCTAGGGCTGTTCATGACACTTACAGGGATAGCTGATAAGATTGATTGAAAAAGATAACTTTGAGGTGGTTTCATACCCTACAATAATTTCTTCATTAGTTCTCTGCTATTTGTGACTTTGGAGTGAAATATTTGTCGCATGAGAGGTATTTACATATGATTCAACTATGTCAGTATTGTTGAGGGAAATTGCACTAGTGAAAGTATGAACCCTAGGCCTTGTTTTCAAGCATTGCAATACCGTTTGTGCTCACTTTTGTTACTTGTTACCTTGTTGTTTTTATATTTTCATATTACAAAAAACTATATCTACCATCCATATTGCACTTGTATCACCATCTCTTCGCCGAACTAGTACACCTATACAATTTACCATTGTATTGAGTGTGTTGGGGACACAAGAGACTCTTAATTTGTTATTTGGTTGCAGGGTCGTTTGAGAGAGACCATCTTCATCCTACACCTCCCATGGATTGATAAACCTTAGGTCATTCCCTTGAGGGAAACTTGATGATGTCCTACAAAACTCTGCGCTTGGAGGCCCAACACGAGTATACAAGAAGAAGGTTGTGTAGTAGACATCAGTTCTTCAGGGATCGCACCTGGGCTATGATCATGTCATAGTTCCTTCTCTTCGGGTGTCCACCGCCTACGCCACGAGACGCCAACTATATCTGTATTAGTGCATACTATTCGATGATGTATTAGTGATATTATTCAATGATGTATTAGTGATACTATTCGATGATGTATTAGTGATACTATTATTCGATGATGTATTAGTGATATTATCTGATCATATTGTTGCATTGCCTTGTATTGATTTTCATATCTCTGGTTCTTCTTATTGAATGCATTCTAATTGTTTTATATTTGACACACCGAAAGTAATAATCATTTTTTGAACCATGAACACAGGAAATGTCATCGTCTGATGGCGATGATGGGATCCAAGTGTGTGAACTCTGCGGCGAAGATAAGGGTCTTTGCGACCAGCCTGGGCTGCGAGATGGCAGGTTCTTCACCATGAAGCTTTATGAGGATTTCAATATTTTTACGATACACAACATTGACAACTATTTTTTTGGTAATTAAGCATGACTTCTGTTTCTTTCCTTCAACGTGTAATTTCTGTTTTATATAATTTGACTAGTTCATCCCCTTTCATGCAAGATGGTATTTCTTGGACAGGCTCGGTTTCGAAGAGCACAAGAGTTTCTAGACGAGGACAACCCACCTGAGGACTAAACATGGTCACACATTTCTAGTGAAAGTAATGAATGCACTTAATAACACAGAATTAGGGTGCTCAAATTGGGAAGTTCTTTGCAAGGCATATGGATTTCAGGAGGATATGGAAATAACCTTTGATCTTCGTCCTGAAGATCATATTGAAGGTAACATCGACATTTGGGTGGATGTCGATATGCTTCTTGTTTTACCTCCATGTGAGTTTGTCAACCATGCATATTTGTCTAGTAATTTGCATTCTATATTTAAAAATAGTTGGTGTTCATCCATACTAAATTTGTTACCCCCTCTGTCCCATATTGTAAGACATTTTTTGACACTAGTGTAGTGTTAAAAAACGTCTTTCATTACGGGATGGAGGGAGTAATTTATAATTTACAGCTTATTTCGTTTCTTCGAGTGAAACACAGAAAATAATCTAGACGACACACTACACTTATGGATCACATCTAACTTGGGAGAAGAAGGATGATCTTACCAACTTTATTATTGGTGTCCTAGCTGGTAGGGAGATCTTCCCGTATAACTTGGAAACTGGCCCAAATTATACATTGTACAGGACACTGGTGCATAGGTTGAGGGCGGATGACATTCGTCAAAATATCTTGGTAAGAGTTGCTAATTAAGTACACTACTGTTGCATAAATGGTATTGATTACATTGCTACCTAGTCTACTATTATGTTCTTCAACAGAAACTGCCAAATGAAGTTGTGCCTCCGTTGATGCAAGACGAAGGTAATATGACAATTAAAAGCCCCTTCCAGCCCGACTTCTCTTTTGCATACTTAAGTGAGCACAAACCACCAAGACAACTTCATATTGAAGCATGGGGACAAATAAAGAAGGATCGCAAGCCACAAGTTGGAGACCGTTTGATTTCTTTGCTTCATCACGAAGACATAGGTGTTATTCCGTTTTATGTCATTTTACCTAGGAGGGAGGACTAGGTCCTATGAGAGAGAAGTTTTTCTAGTTTATATTAACTTGCATGATCGATTAGGATGATTAGTATTATGATGTTTTTTGTTTTATGAGATTTTAACTTGGTATGATTAACATGATGATTAGTTGTCAAATGAGTAAGATGATGATGAGTTACATGACATATATTTGATTAAAGTGGATGGATGCAAGTGCTCATGTTGAATTAGAGGAAAAAATAACTGGAAAACACAAAATGAAAAGGAAGAATAAACAACCGCTAAACCTTTAGTCCTAGTTGGTGTTACCAATTGGGACCAAAGGACCCCATGCCCTGGCGCGCGCTGCCGTCCACGTGGCCAGGGTTTAGTCCCGGTTCGTAGCCAACCGGGACCAAAGGCATGAACCCTTTAGTCTCTCTACTTTAGTCCCGGTTGGAGAACCGGGACTAAAGACCCTTCCCAACGGGACTAATGCCATGTTTTCTACTAGTATCATGACCTTTGCCCAGTTGTGATGTAGACAAACATGTCATTGCTTAAGGAAAAGAAATCAAGAGTTACTTTGATAATAATAATAATAATAAGTATTCAAACATGATGGCAAATACACCAACAAATGTTTGACCTTTCTTGAATGTTTTGCCAACACTCAAATACGTCATAATTAATGCTACTACAATTGGACACAAATTACAACAATAAAGACATGAGTTATCGAGAAGCTTTGGAAGGCAAGTGCTAGCTAGCAATGCATAATGCGCACTCCAATTTTTTTTAAGAAAGAAGCATTTTAGAACTAATTTATGAAACAAGTGAACTCGGTCGAATGTAACAGCATATCTCGACCTTTGAATGGACCAAAATCTACAAAACTTGTTAAACTAGAGTTTAGACATACCACCACCCACAAATGATTTGTAGGCATACAATCCCAATAGGTTTGCCCAGCACTGGCTAGCCTGACAGATAGGCTGCCATCATTTGTGGAGGGTACTATATAAATTGGCTACGCCTGTAAAACAATTGTGAATTGACTTTAGTGGTGCCAACCAAGAAACATCATATTTCTAAAAAAATGCATCCCACAGTCCACATATAGATATATGCATCTTATTTACAAATATATAGATATCATGGGATGAAAATAATTTTGACCTCTTTCACATGAATAGGAGAGGAAACTAAAAAGTTCAAAAATAAAGAACAAACTATAGTTCAAACCATATATGCATTGCGGCTAAATTCTAAGTTGGGGTCATGAACAATCATCTAACATGGTTTGACCATTTCTTATACAACGTATGTGAAGTTGCAGGCAGAGGATGCTATTTCAGCATGATGGTGAAGCCCCCAAATAAAGAAAATAAGGGGGAAACAACAAGAGAATTGGATAAAGTTGAGGGAGTACTCACTGGAGTATTAAAGTAGAATTGCTCTCATTGTCAGACAATTTCTTGACCTGACAATTGACGGTGACCAAGAGCCGCCATGGACTGTGAGCTCTGCCATAAATGCAAAAAAATGTTTGTCAAGGAAATCATATAGTTTGCCACAAAAAATCGTATGGTGCATGGTCTATGAAATCCGACCATATCTTGACACATACTTCCCACTAGAAGATCATTTTTAATTGGATCTGCTAGATCCATAATACATAGCAATATGGCAATATCCCGACTAACACATGTCAGATCTCTATGGATGCCACCAAATCCAGATCTAGCAATCCATATGCCAGATCTAGTACTATATTATCCTTGAATGCCAAGAATATACATATGCGTCAAGAACCAAACGATGATAGAATGCATCTTGCAGTACCTTCAGTTCGATGGGATAGATATCCATTTGGAAGTTGTCGGTATGAAAAATCTTACGTATCTCTACTTTGGTGGGAAGAGTTTGGCTATCTCAGCCAGATCTCACCTAATGAAACTGAATTCTCCATGAGGAGGTGATACATCTTGTAGAATCTCGAACTCGATGGGGGCATGTATCCATTTAGAAGCCACCGTTACAACAAATATAGTCATATATTTACTTTGGTGGAAAGGGATTAGGTTAGATCTGGATGGATCTAACATCGACGAAATTGAATTCACCATCCGCTGGTGATAGGGAGGAGGTATATGTGGCAAAAAGATGGTAGAGGTGCGTCCAGACACGGATCTATGACAGGTGTTCATCAATGGCTTTGCAAAGTAGATAACTTTGGAATTTTTGTTACATTGCTCAAGGAAAGAGAGGTGGAGGGTTTTATATAAAGACTAGGCCGGGGGATGGGTGGCAAGAAAAAGAAAAGGAACTGAACCAAAGCACGGGATAGGAAAAAGGGGATAATAAAGTGTAGACCATTATATGTTAACTAGCTTATTTGAGTTTGATAGTTATGTGTATTTATATTTTGTTTTGTCGACCAATATGTAAAGTGTTTTTCTTAGATATTTCTAGCAAACTACAACCTGATTAACAAAATATGTCTCTACTACTGAAAATGTCCGTGAAATTTTTGTTGAGAATTATTTTTTCATCATATTATATTACACCATATTTTAACATTTTTACATTAGTTTGTACTCATGAGGAAAATTCACACATCAGTGTCTAGACACTGCCCTTCACACCATGTTGTTGTTTCATGAGAACGTGTTCACTAAAATGGTGCCATATATTTACCCAATGAACTCCAACTCTTTGGACCCGTGGATACAAAACTGAGGAATACAATCTGGCTGGAAGATGTTTTTTTTGACAAATTAAAACAACAGGAGAGGCTCCTACTGTTACTATATTAAAAGGGGATTGTTACAAGGTTTTACAAATCCATGCAACAGCTGCAGGGATCAAGCAACAACAGTGTAGAGAGATTACAAGTGGATGGTTGGAAGAAATCTATCTATAAAAGTAGATTTGTCAGGCTTAAGTCTAAATTGAAGGATTTCCAAATCTGATTTCAGCATCCTACTCCACTCGTGCTGTGTTGCCAGTACACCATCAAAGATAGCCTGGTTGCGCTGCTTCCAAATATTCCATGTAGCCAACATGCATATTTCTTTGAGCAGTGGTTTATTCCAGTTATTCCTCACAAGGTCAAATCTTGTTTGCACGTCCAATGCATTGTCCCAAACGATGCAAAGTTTATTCCAACAACTAGTTGCGAATGCACATTGGAAGAAGAGGTGATCATTAGTTTCCAGTGAATCCTCATTGCACAACACACATGAGTGGCCTTCACCAATTTCAAACTGCTTTCTCAATAATAAATCACGTGTGTTTAATTTGTCCATTCTTTGCAACCAAGCGAAGACTTTGTGTCTAACGATGCACTTAGATTTAGAAATGCTCGTGAGGTAATCTGGGGCCTGCACATTCATGAAGAGATATCAGTAGAATTTCTTGGGTTTGAATTCCACACACACACACACACACCCAACAATAGATCCATTCATCAGTTGTCATTGGGTTTAGGGTAATCATGTTCATGGTGATCATTATGTAGGGTAACGCAGCAGAAAACAAACAAATTCGACCTACGCACCAGCCCAGGACCACTATGGAGACTGCATACAAGGTTTGATCATTTCGTTACCGACTCATAGCGCAACGTAAGTAGAGTCGATGACAATCAGCGGTGTAGATCCCCACGGCGAGGATTTTACAACCACCCAACCGCGAGGATGTATACCCTCATCTACCCACGGACAGCCCTTCGGGAGGCGGTCGGACAGTCCCCCGGATGGTGTCACGGACAGCCCTTCGGGAGGACCTCCGAAACTTGGACTGTCACTCAGACAGCCCTTCGGGAGGACCTCCAAAACTCGGACGGTCACACGGACATCCCTACGGGAGGCACTCTTGAACTAAGACCGAAACTACGATCTCTCTACAGAGTTGCACGCATCCGGCAGGGCTTTGCCGCCCAGAACTAGTTCCCACCGGAACCCAGACAGCCTTTCGGCTCTATGAAACTCTTTTCGTGGGAGGGAGAGAAGAAGCCAGATAATTCATGGCATGTGTATGAGAGCAAAGGGTAAGAGGAATGGCAGCCATATCTCCTCCTTTTATAGGCCAAGGCAAGGGGTGGGGTGGTGGTGGAAAATACCAAAACACCCATGCAACATGTCCCACATGTAAGGTGAAAAGGTAACACAAGTGGGCCACCAAGGGGACATCACTTGGGCCGGCCACAACCTTGCCCCCCCCCCATGGGGGGGCCCAACTAGCCTCCAACATGTCTCCATGAAACATGCATGCTCCCTAGACAAAAAGCCACAAAACATGTAACCCTCGATTTGTGGGATCTTGTCCCCTCGTGCTGGGACAAGATGTTTTCCCGCGATCGTTTCTTCTGAAAAAATCCCGGATGGTCCCAGAACATTTTTGGTACCCTCTAAAATTATTCGAGGCTCATGCCGAAACATTCCGGTATGGTGGTTTTTATCAGCGAAAAGCAATAACAGCAGTTCCGGCGGCTCCGGAACATTTCCAGATTTTTTCTCCAGAAAAATCCCAGAAGTTCCTAGACCAATTCTGAGACCCTCTAAGAATTTCCAGGCGAGTGCTGAAACCATTTTGACCTAATAATATATTCCGAAACAACTTTTCGGTTTTACCGAAACTCTTTCGGTGTTCTCTCTCTGGAACTCTTCCGTCGTCACCGAAACTATTTTAGTGACTTTCTCTTGGACTCCTTGTCTAGTATTCAGCAGATAGATGACCCTTAAGCGTGTGACCCTATAGGTTCGGTGAAGCATAGACATGACCTGGAACCCCTTCTGATCAATGATCAACACCGGAGCCGTGGACACCCATATCGATCCCTATGCCCACACGAATAAATATTCGAGTGAACCTCCAGTTGTCATGTGCTATTCATGTTGCTTTGTGATATGTTAAAAATACCCGAGGTGAGACATGTTGGCATCCCCGTGGATCAACAACTTGTCCACTATGCCAGTTACCTCGTTACCGGTATTGTTCTCTTTTCTCGTTCCCGTGTTCCGACATCCCCGTGATCAAATCACAAAGGGTCTGGCCAGACGATGATGGATGCCGTAACACCGAGAGAGCCCAAAGATATCTCTCCATTGTCGGAGGAGCAAATCCCAGTCTTGCGCTATCAAGTTACTTGACATACTTTTCCATGAACCCGTAAGCCGCCGTAATAGCCACCCATTTACGGATGACGTTTAAGAAAGCCCAAAGTTCATGAAGCAAGCATGAAGAAACTCGATACTCTCACGGTCTAAGGAATTATGCAAATATTAAATTTTCCGTGTTATTAACCATTAACTTATGATGAATGTATCTCATAGCATAACATCAATTCGGGTCGATTCAACACAAATGTTCTTCTAACATTGTGCCCTCAAAGTTGCCGTCATAGCCATGCCCATGATCAAGAAAACAGGATCATCATGCAATACTTGAGCTAGTCTTAGAGGCCAGACTAGGAATAAAATTTACCATTTATTATTCCACACGTGCATATGAGTCTTCCTTCAAGCCTCGTGGTTATTGTAGACTCGAGAACCATAGCAGTTATAGCATGGAACATAAACCTAATTATGAATAGGGAGATAATCAATAACATTTATTATTGCCTCTAGGGCATATCTCCTACACATTAAGTCATCCAACTCTAGTCTTCCTTCTCTTGACAAAGGTAGGTGAAAGTTGGAGGCAGGATTTGTGTCACTCTTAAATTGTGCCAAAGAGACATCTTCATTTGCTGCATAAGAGAATAGACGTTCATGAGAGTCTGCTAACACCTGTTCATTATGCCACTTATCTTTCCATAGAAGAATAGTGTCACCAGAATTTGGAATGCATGTAGTAATGCCTCTGTAAATATGTGATAAGGATAACACATCTTTCCACCAAAAAGATCTACAACATTGTATTGCATGTGGTGGTGTCGTGTCGTAGTATGCATTCCAAACCATCATGACCCAAGGAGTATCAACCTTATGATAAAACTTGTGTAAGAATTTTAACAGTAGAGCCTTGATTTGTATTTTAAGGTCAATGATACCAAGCCCCCCTTTATCTTTTGGTCTACATACCAGGTCCCACGCTGCCAGGGAGTGTGTTTTTGCACCTCTATCCTTAATTTTCTTCCATAGACAATGTCTTCTGGCTCTATCAAATATATCAATGATTTTCACGGGCAACTTAAGCACACACATAGAGAATGATAGAATTGATTATAAGGCTGAATTAATTAATTGCACTCTTTCACCATATGAAAGTTAAATCGCTATGCTTGTTAATCTGCGCTCAATTATGTCAACGAGCGGCATCAAGTCTCTGACCGAAGGTCTTGTTGTGCCCATAGGAAGACATAAATATATAAATGGCATGGAGCCGACCTGGGAACCAAGTATTGAGGCCAATTCATCAGTTGTTTCCTGGTTGATATTAATAGGCATTAGCTGTGATTTTGAATAGTTTATCTTCAATCATGTGATGTTGGCATAAGCATCTAGCAACTGCTTGATGATTCTTATATCTATACATTTTTCCGGGAGGATAATCAGTGTGTCATCCGCATATTAGATTACAGGATAGAGTTCAGAAGCTGGCTGGTGAATTAGCAGGGAGAGGTATCCTTCTACCCAAGCTCTATTTACCATAGATTGCAACAAGTCAGCTGCCAAGACAAATAATAGGGGTGAGAACAGATCACCCTGTCTGACTCCTCTTTTGCATTCAAATTCTTTCCCTAGTACGCCATTCAATAATACGAAGGATGAGCCGGACTCCAATATCATTGTCACCCATGAACACCACTTCTCATCAAATCCTTTGCATCTCAACATACTGAGGATGAAAGAATGATCCATTCTGTCAATTGCCTTAGAAAAATCAAGCTTCAAAACAACAATTTCCTTACCAGAATATTTGCATTGGTCGAGAAATTCATATGCCCAAGCTAGGCAATCCTGAATTGTTCTATATCTGATGAATCCATACTGGTTACGGTGCACAATCTGCAGAATCCATTGTTGGAGTCATTCTATTAACTGTTTTGTTAAAACTTTGAGAACACAGTTTAGTAGAGAGATTAGTCAGAAGTCATTAACAGTTTCAGGGGAGTTTGTCTTTGGTATGAGTGTAATGAAAGATGTATTCAGGCACTTCATATTAATTTTACCTTCACAAAAATCCTGACAAAGCTGGTAGAAGTCCTCTTCAATGATATCCCAACAAACCTTGAGGAAAAGACCATAGAATCCATCTGGTCCAGGTGCCCTATCAGTAGGTATAATTTTAATAACTCTGTCTATCTCCTCATGTGTGAAGGGAGAAGACGGTGCTTCAAGACCATCAGTGCTTTCAACTAAATCTTGGAGTTCAAACTCAGCAGATATTTCTGTAACAATGCCCATTCTGTTCTTAAAATATTGGAAAAAGTCAGATGCTTTTTCATCATGGTTATCAATTGTTTTGCCATCTGGCATCTGTAAACAGGGGATAGCATTACGCCTATATGTTTCCGTCGCCCTAGCCTGAAAGTATTTAGTATTGTCCTCCCCTTCAACTGCCCATCGGTATGTACATCGTTTTTTCCAGTAAGCACTTTGGTACTTCAGCAGTTTCATCAAATGATTTTTCAAAATACTCCTGAAGTTCGATTCACGCAAGGAGAGTATACGTTGATCTTCCAAACTGTCTAAATGAAGCAATTGCGCATTACAATTCTCAATCAATAGATTGAGTTTGGAGAGACTTTTACTCCATTGCTTAAGAGCATATCTCAATCTTTTCAGTTTGGCAGAGATATGAGTGGCTGCAGATGTTGCTTTGATTGGTTTGTTCCAAGAATTTTTCACTGTGTCCATAAATCCCGGGCATTGTGGCCAAAAGTTTTCAAATCTGAAGAGTCTACAACGTGGAATAGATGTCTGAATAGACATTACACAAGGTATATGATCCGAGATGGGTTTAGCAAGGGGTTTTACCATCGTATTAGGGAATTGTGATGTCCATTCCGGGGTCGGGAAAAACCCGTCCAGTTGCTCGAGGAGAGGGTTGTCTTGCATATTGCTCCATGTGTATTTTATGCCTTTAATTGGAACTTCAAGCAGTGCTAGAGAACTGATAATCTCATTGAATTTAATAATATCATCAATATTACCACCTGGAAGATTACAGTTCTCTAAAGAACAAATGAAGTTAAAGTCCCCCATGAAAACCCACAAATCATTTATTTCAATATTGAGCCCCTCAAACCACTCAGTGAAATTCAGTCTCTCCGGACCCATGCAAGGGCCATAAATATTTGTGAGTGTCCATTGTTGATTCGAATGAACTGAAGTGAAATTTAGGGTGAGGGCAAAAGGTAGTTTATGCAGCACGACACCTGTGAATTGGCTACTGCACCAAATGACAATTAACCCACTAGAGGCTCCCGCCGATGGAACAAATTCATATTTATCAAATCTCCTAGGGCGGCACTTTCATGTGAAAGAGTGATCAAAATCCTCTTTTTTAGTTTCCTCTAAGAAAATGACTGATCAATTTGATTCATCTACTTTGTTGCGCAAAGCCAGACTTTTGGAGTCATCATTCATACCACGCATGTTCCAACATAAAATGTTCCAAGCAACAGTCGACATCGAGCAAAAGAGGTGCGAAACAAGTAAATTTAAACACAGTAAAATGAAAAGCCCGACCCACTAGGGAGCCAAGTCCATGTCCTCCTGGGCCGTTGCATGGGCCTGCTTCTGCTGGGTCATCAAGATCTCCACCGTAAGCTCGTCCCTGGGAATGCCACACTTGACAGTACCAATGTGCTGAATGGTAGAAATGGGAGTGGGTGGAGGGGGGGCTGGAAGATGGTTGCTGGCATATTTGCAATGACGATCTCAAACTTTATTGTAATCATCCCGCACTTCACATTTCCAGTCGACCATTAAATTCATGTTTATTTCTTTCTTTCTCCAAACACAAAGTAGCATGTATGTTCTTAATTGTTCTTGTTTCAAAGATATTGTCAAGGCAAAGATGTGAGTCAAAACGGATACAAAATCAGTCATTTGGTTGCTAATACATATAAATACACATATTTATTCATGGCAAAGGAGTGTGGGTTGATTTTAATAAATAGGAGACCCATTTTGCAGATATGCCACTATCCTTATTGCCCAACCAGGGATGTGTTAGATGCTCCTGAGACTCTCGTGCACCCGTAATACAAGCCCATGTAGAGGGAGTTGCTAGGCATGTGCGTAATTATTAGACTTCTTGGGGGTTTCTGCAAATTGTTCAGAGCTTCTTAGATGCCAAGTGGATCTGAGATCCAATGTGCCGAGATCGCTTTGGACCATAGGAGTTGGGCTTCCACTGGAGCATCCAATATCTACCCTCCCACAACCTCATGCTCTCCTTCTATTTCCTATCCAACGACTTAAATAGTGTATAAGTTAGGGTGGTGCATAGGATATGTTCTTCGTGCTTCGTCCTAGCATTTCAACTGGCCCTTGCATTGGATTGTGGCACCCTTGCGTCTGCATCCCCAACTGAGCACTCAAACTTCTACGTTGCCTCCCGGTTCAAGGCCGCATCACGGTCCTCCCATCATCATGGGGTCACGCCCATAGCAACCCGCCGTACTGCCATGCTCCTCGTGGCCACATTCGATGTCCCACAGGTGTTAAGGAAGACGACACGGAGCCCCATGATGGAACAACTCGTTGTGGTGATGCTACGTTCAATGGAGCGGGACAAGAAGTCCCTTTATACAAGGATAACACCTCCATGTTCCATGTTCTATATTTTTTACAAGGGAGGGGGGAATATTTGTTCTGTACACACACCTATTCTTTTGTCTGAAAATATAAGCTGGCCACATAATATATCTGTTTTGGTCTAAGAGAATTGATTGAACAATAATAACACAGGAGCATTCTACCTCAGTTACTCCCTAATTTGCCTATAATACCCATATTATCTCTATGTTTCCTATTTCTTATAAGGCTAATCTAATCTGTTCATCAACGCGGCATCACGCTCTCATCGTCCTTGGTTGGGTCCTATCAATCTAAACTCTGCAAAATGTATGCTGCGAGGTCAGTAATTTTGAACTCGGATATGTAGCCCGTTGGGAGCTTCCACCCTGGGGAATCTCAAGATGGTGTTCTTGCCCTCCTCCTCCCAACTGCAACATCAACACCGAATGAAAAATATTCGTTGTCAGTAAATAATAATGCTAGAGTTGTTTTCTTAGAAACTGGGTGTGGGGTAACAAAAGGATTAGACCTGTATCGAGTCACGAAATAGTGGAGGAAAGTCGCGATCTCAACCGTGCCCACCTCCTTTCCGGGGCACATCCGTCCGCCTCCTCCGAACAACATGAAGTGTGGGTGCGATTCCATTTTGTTCTCCTGTATATTTTTAGTAGGCAACACAAGACTATAATTTTCTCTGTTGTGGTGGTATGTTTGAGTAGGTAGTAAAGATCATAATTGTCCGCTCTTTTGCTTACCAGCCATCTCCTTGGATTGAAGGTCGTCGGGTCAGGGTACATGAACGGATCGTAGTTTATCTCCCTTGTGTAAACATAGATTCTCCAGCCTTGTGGAATGACATACCCTAAAAGAAATTGGTAATGTCGCATTAGAACTAACTTAACATTTGCCTATAAAATGCTAAACTGCTAGGAATAATTTCCAAGCATATATCACCATTTATCTCTACATCCTTGGTAGTTTTCCTCAGCAGCCCATTCACGACTGTTGCTAATCTAAGTGTCTCAAAGATGACCTGCATAGAAGTATCCACGGGTACATCATGATCATACTCATAATAAATTCCTACTCGAACTTCTTTCTTGTGTGTGTTTGATTTCCTACATACAGCTCGAGTGAAGGCCATGGACTTGAAATCCTCGTAGTCGATTGACTCGTCCGACGATTTTCCCCTCCGGATATCGAGATGCTCCCTCTGCATTCAGAAGTGAAAAGGTAATCCTAAACTCTAGAAGCACATGATCTTTTCTTTGAAATTAAAATTATTTTTTGCCTGCAAAAACAATATTGATTTTTAGAGTATGTGTACATACCCTGAGATCTTGGAGAGCCAGTGGGTGGTCCGACATGTACTTGACAGCCATCATCGAGGTCGTGGACATGGTCTCATAGCCAGAGTAAATAAGGGTGATGATCAAGTCAATGATCTGCTCATCACTTAGCTTTTCCCTGGCCCCATCGTCGCCACTTCTCAATAGATCGTCCAACGTGTCATCGTGAGCTTCAACAGAGGAACGCCGCTCCGCGATCATCTTCTCTAGCATAGAGACGAGCTTCTTCCTCGCCTGCAAGCCCTGGTAATAGCTGGTTCCTGGCAGGTGGATGGGCAAGGAGATGGTGCCGAGCACAAGGGTGTACAACTCTGTCTTGAGGGCGTCAGAGAGCGGGCCGGTGGTGATGCCGGCGACTTGTCTGAGTGCCGACAACAAGGCCATCTGCATGGGGAAATTAGTTAGGTTCGTTGTTGCCATGCTCATGTAAGAAGATGAGATGCTTCTATGAAACTCTGCAACAACCACAAAAGCGGCAAACTGGTAATGATGATGTTGTGAAATGTGATGCTCTGTTTCTTATTTCAAGGTGATAGTATAAAACTTGGCAACAACCACTTTGGATTATTTTTCCTTTACTGAGTTACATCTTTGAGTGTGTAACAATTTAAAAGTGACATATCAAAATTTTGTGACAGTTCTGAGCTTGGTTACCCATTCCCCACCCCCATTTCCCCCCATGAAAATTGAGCGTTTCTTTGGTGACTACTGACTGACCTCCTTGGTCTTTTCCTGGACATCGACGACTGAGCCGGACCATCCATCGAGATAGGAGCGCAAGAAGGCGTCGATCTTGGGGAGGAGGTTGGCGCGGAGCACGGCTGGGCGCACGAGGCCGAGCAAGGCTCCCCGCATGACCCGATGCAGCGGGCCGTGAACGGCGGCGATGTTGTTGCGGCCGAGGATGCCGAGCATGGACTGTGGGTAGCCCGGGACAAGGCCGCTGGACTCGCCCTGGAGCAGTATCCGGCGGCTGAGCTCCGGGTCCATCCACACCACCGTGGGGCACCCCAGTATGTGCGTCCGGAAAAGCCTCCCATATCTGCAGCAGCACACAGATAAATTCTTCGTAGTTGTTTCTCACTCCGGTCCGAATTACTCGTTGATGGACGTACCTAATCCTTCTCTGCATCATGAAGCACGGGCCCTGCTTGAGGAACTCGGTGGTCTCGCCGAACAACGGCCACCCCATTGTCCCCGGTGGCAGGCAGCCATTCCCCCTCCCGCCGTACCTCACCTCGTTCCATCTCAGCAGCAAGCTGCTCGCAACAACCACGCCGACCATGAAACCGATCAACACCAGGAGGAGCGACATCTTCTCCTCCACCTTACTGTGTCCACTCTTGTGCCTCTTGGATGCTCTGTTTTGGTTCCTCTAACTTGTGTCTTTGTACCGGAGGAGCTAGGCAGGGGTGGAGGCCGTTTTATATCTCGGCAACAATCGTTCCTCATCATTAATTCTCTAGATCTCACGACGCATATTCAGCCATTGATGTACGCCCCTAACGTGGCCATCAAGGGGAAAATCGCATGCAGATTGGTAGCTATCATCTATATCTATACTATTATTAAACAAGCAAACATTATCTTCCCTAACTACACCCGGCCAAACGTACACACAACAACCTAGAACAATTAGAGTCACGTGATCGGGTCCACTTATTTAGATCTAGCAGTTAAGATAACAATAATCCTCAACAAAAGTGTGTTTAGCGATTTCAGGTGGCGAACGAAAACTCTGCCATCCCATGTACAGCCGCGGCCGCCACCTCTAAAATCACGTACGAGAAAAAGGAACAGATCCCAATCAGATCCCCTCATCCTCAACCGGGTGCTGCACCTCCGGCTTGCAATCACAAAACCTCCCAATGCGTGTCCTCCTCGCCTGATTATGTCTTCGCCATCGAGAGGTCTTCTAGGGGTCGCCGACGACAATGGCTGGACGGGGCGGGGAGCAGCGCCGCATTCGTGAATAGCAGTGCATGTGCAGTATAGAGTGGCAGTGCCTGCAAGGCCACAGCGGATGGGCATGTGGTGCGGCGGAGGGTAGAAGAAGGGAGGCCGGGCGGCGCTGGCAACGAAGCTTGGCCGCGAGTATGGTTCACGTGTGTGTCGCCTTCCAACAGCTAGAAACAGGCGCGATCCCACGTTGCTGCCGGTTGTCCGTTGCAAGACGGCGTCGGCCGCGCCCATCCCCTCATCCATCTCCATGGCCCCGGCTTTCTCTCCTCCGCTCGAGGTCGTGCACTCCCCTGATCTGGATGACACCGCCGAGCCTGTGGCCCTCCGACCAAGGTCACCGGATCTAGCCAAGGTCCGTCTAGCCTGTGTTACCACCGGGCACATCACATCGGTCTCCAAGGTCCCCTTCTTTGTACTCAATCTCTATCTATAAGCTCCATGTGCATTAATTAGTAGGCTTGAACCGGCGATCTGGATCGAGCGGGTCGCACGAGGTTGCCGGCAACACCTGATCTTTGATCTGGTTTGTATGCATGTGTGTGATTAATTTCAGCGGTCCATCAGCCACACGTGGTCACACGTTGTTGGAGTAAGACGATGCATCACACATTGAACGGAACAGTAAGGCGATGACGCGACGCGTGCTTGCACATATTGGCATCGGCGCCATGGTGTCAAGCAGCGGAGAAGGCATCCGGCGAGGCGGCCACCAGGTTCTCCACCATCTCCTCTTGAATTCTCCTCATTATCTTGACCTTTCATTTGCTTGCTACAAGACGGAAATCAAACAACGGTGATTAGTCTTACGTAATTCAGTACTTACCGAATTCAGTACGGTGATTCAGTACGACGATTAGTAATGTCACCATCTCCCCATATACACTTGCACCGAACACGAAACACAAGTGCTACTTTGATTCAGTACGGTGATTAGTCTTGCCTAATTCTCTTGATCAAAGCCTTGTACTATACTGCTACCTGGCTACAGTTACTTTTCTATTTTTCAGTTTCTAAATCCTAGTTTTTGTTTGATCAATCGATGAGGCAAAAGCTTATGCTTCCGTTTTGAAATCATAGTTTTTGTTTTAAAAATCATAGAAAAGCTTGGGATGGCTTTCAGGGACGCTGCCCCCACCCCCCTTTTACATCTCCACGCCATCTCCCCAATCTGCGCAGTCAGGGGACGCACGGCCACCTGGGTTTTTCCATGTTGTTTGTTTGTGCACACTAATTTTTTAGTGATGTTCTGCTTCAAATTTTGTTGGGGTACTTCACAAATTGTCATCAACCTGTTGTTCTGAGTGCATTCAATCTCTTCTAGCCCTTCATCAATTTTTGTGTAAACCACCAACACTATACAGATGGTAGTTATGCCGGCGAGGATACACACACATAATTAGCAGGATATATACACATAATTAGCAGGATACATACACACACAATTTGTTGTAACAGAGCATATATCCTTTTTCAGTTAACTTGCACACCTTTTCTTCTATTTTGTGATGCCATGTGAGACTATATTAGACGCATCATTAAATTTACTTGTCCCAAATTACTAATTCTTTAGCAGGTTCAGAAGCCACCACAACTTGGGTCACTATTGAAAGGGCTCTTGGCCAATTTTCTCCTTTGTTAATAGGACTAACAAAATAAATTATTTTCCAGCCTTATTTCTTATTTAATTTCTGTAGTGATATTTATGTATAGTTTATTCATTTGTCGTATGACCAAGTAGGCTGATGTCAAATGCGTTATAGATCAGGACAGAGTTGATGGTAATTTCACATCCGCAAGTTTATTTATCCTGTAGCAAAACTATTGTTGATGCTTCGAGTAGCCCTCTGCTTGCAGAGCAAGGGACCACTTCGATGTTATATTTTCAATGCATACTTCGAATTGGCATCTTTTTCTTTTTGGGTTGCCATCAACGATAGCCACTAATTTCCAGTCTACATAATGCCAAAGGTAGAAGTATGCATTGCAGAATTTGGGGTAGCATCATTATTCATGGTTTAGGCAAGCATATCTTTGTTGTGGCGTTGTACAGATGGTAAAGCTACCCAATATGGTGAAACCATGTTTTGTGGAGTTCTAATTGCTTTCCTGTTTTCCAGGAAACATGGTTGTCCTTTTTCCCTATTCAATATGGATGCGACGAGTTGTTGCTTGATATCAATTACACTGTTTAAGTATTAGAAAACATGTGTTTGCATGGCAAAATGTAGCAGCGTTTGGCATTTTGCAATGGTTTGGAACTTTGGAGCCATGCAAGTGTTGGTCGTCGTGTTGGATCAAGGTATGTTTGTGATGCGTAGATCCGTCGATTTACTGTTTTTTGTTTGTCTAATTGGATGTTGTGGGATGATAATTGTTGCCTTGGCATTATCTCTTCATGGACGAAGTGATGAATGTTTACTAAGAGTTCTCGGTCACTTGCTGCACTTTTGTTCCTTAATTACCCACCGAGAGAGCTTTTGGGTACCGGTCGTAGGCCTCGGAGTGGCATCACCTCTGATCCAAAAAGACCTGGTGCGCTTGGTGGCTGCTCGTGCATGTTCAAATCTATGGTACGAGCAATAATTGAGTGTTTGTTTAGTGAGTCCCAAATTTAGATATGAAATTTAAGACTATACCATTTTTTGCATAATTTATTCATAACAATAAAGTTAGTCACTCAAAGTTGCTTCATGACAATGCAAAGGTCATGCAATGAAATGGTAAAGTCAATTTCTTTTGCTAGATGTTTTCTAGATAGGGAAGCAGTTGATGGGATGCTTATAATTTACATATTATGCAATGTTTTGCAATAATTAAGACGTGCGTTGCACGTGCACACTAACTAGTCCATCTAATACTCGACGATTTAGGAGAGAATCTCACGTAGCTTGATTATTAGCAACCATTCAAATACTCTTTGATTAAGGAGAGAATCACATACAGATTGCTAATCTCCGTCTTCATCTGCATCTGCGCTAATAATAAAGGCATGATTTCGGTTGGATCCAAACAATACCAACCCTTCAACCGTATAATGTCGTACTCCCTCCGTCCTTTATAGCGGTTCAGATTTGTCTAATGTCGTACTCCCTCCGATTCTTTATATAATGTGTATTATTTGTTCCTTCGGGACATCCGATAATGTGTATTATTTTCGGTACAGTGATGTACACACATAATAATTATATAGGTTAGGAAAAAATTATCCTTGGTAAATTTGTTGGTAATTGACAAGTAAATCAATGAGTTCAGGATAGTAAGAGATACATGCAATCGTGAGAGAAAGACAATTTACTTTTGATACAAGGAGAGATGCAGGCAATCAGAAGAGAAAAGAGATAGTTTCCTTCTTTCTGGAGGGCTAAAAACGAAATTATGAGGATTTAAAAAAATCATTTTACATTCAAAAATTCTATAAAAAATATACTTTATATAAAAAAACAGATGGATTATTTTCAACAACAACAATAACAACAACATAATCATCACCATATATACATTCTCTGCATCTGAGTACCCAATATTCATCCAATGATGTACTCTCTCTAATCACAAAAAGGGGGCACATAATCCTCGAAGCGGACACTAAGAAGAGAATCACATGTATATTGGTAATTATTATCCATTTAATACTCGACAACACTGACAATGCCTAAATCCTCACCATTAATCTTGAGGAGAGAGACGAAATCCCAGTCAATGGCTCCCTTTCTTACGCCATGGCCAACCTCGACAGTGACGCATGACAAGGCCCAAGCCACGTGGAGCGACACCCAAGGACTAACACCGTGCAAGTGAGAGCATCTACAGCTCAAGGTGGCAATGGGGACGGGAATGACGGGGATGACTTCACCATCCTTGGCCCGAACCCTGCCAATCCCCATACCCACGATCCCCGTGAAGCTTCGTGGGGTCAAAACACCCCGCATCTCTGTCAATAACGGGTACCCGGTACCCGTCAGGTATCCATGGGGATCTCAAGACTAACTGGGATAGGTGAGATTGGAGACGACATGGTTGTTGAGAGAGGTGAAGAAATATAATTGTGTGAAATATCTAGATATTAATTTATATATTATGCATTTTAAGTACGCATGACATAGTTTTTCGGGTATCTGTGGAGTACACACGGGGGGATTTCATCCCCATCCCAGTCCCGCGAGACTAACGGGTACCCACCAAACAATATCCATGGGGTGAATGTGTCCCCATATCCCCACTCCATGATGGGTAAATCCCTGCGGATACCCATCCCCACGGGGAATATTGCCACCGTGATCTACAGCCGCACCTTACAAATCCGGTAGTCAAACGTCCGAGAACGCGTCCGGACGCGTCCGTGTACACTAACCGGTCATGTCTCAAATAATGCATTTTACAATCGGACACCTCAAATCTCATATATCAAATCTATACAAACCATGCAACTACTATGTGCATGCATTACATACATCGTCTGGCTATCCATCATTACTAACATGCAATCGGACTACCAAAATTTGGCATGTTTGGCTATGGTGGACATCAGTCACGGCCGCCCTTGCCCTTCCCGGAGCTCCTACCGTCCTTCTTGCCGAAGTACCAGTCGAAGACGTAGTACAGATCGAGCCGGATCTACTCGTTGTCGAAGTTGTCCTCGTTGGCGCTCACCTCCTCCTCCTCCTCCTTAGGTGATAGTCCGACCATTTCACGGACCGCCCAATTCTACTCTCGGGCGCGGGAGCGCGTGTTCCTCCGCTGGTGTTTCTTCAAAATGCAGGTGTGGATGTCTTCCTCCTCTGCGGCCACCCGCAGCGCCGCATCAACGGCCTCCGTCTCCTCCATTTCCTTCGCGAGAAAGGCCTCGACGACCCTTATCATCTCCTTCCCACGGCGGGAAGCCCGTTCCTGGTGGGACTCAAAGTCAGAACGGTAGATGGATCCGCCCGTCGGGACATCGATGATCCGCCCACCCCCCACCCCCCTAGAGGAACTGAGTGCCCATTAAGTGGATGCTATGGAGTCGCGGTGGAGAGATACCGCCGTCGGCCGTGCGCTGTCCTCGCGGAAGCGGCGGACTGCAATGTGAACCGTCATTGCCTCCTCGAAGCCGCAGAGCACACCCCAGACGATGGATCCAGACTGCTCGGAGCTATGGTGGCGGATTTGAATGGAGGGGAGTGGACTGAAGGGGCTAGGGTTTGATCCGGCGAACAGATGAGAACGAATATATGTGGGTCGATACGGACCAGTGAAACCAGGCGGGTGTGTTCGGACGCGCCAGGGCTCTCTAATATCCGTCCCATATTTGGACTGGATATGAGGGACACCGGTCAGCCCGGACGTTTGAGGCCCGTTTGAGGGGACATGCTGGATCATTTTTTTTATGATCGATCAATGATCGGGCGACCGGCCCGGACATTTGAGGAAGGTATGAGGGGTTCGGTTATAGATATTCTAAGATCCTCCTTCATGAGAAGGTGTCCTGTGAAATGGTGCCATATATGTACCCAACGCACCCTAACACTTTGGACCTCTGGATACAAGACTCACGTGTGCGATGTGGCTGGAAGGTGGATGTTGGCATATTTGCAAAGAAGACATCACACTTTATTGTAACCGAACCACACTCCACCTTTGCATGCCAACCATTAAATTCATGTTTTTTGTTTCTTTCTTCAAACATAAAATGGCACATATGTTCTAAATTATATCTGTTTCAGATTTTTTTTTTGTAGTGATCTTGTTTCAAAGATCTCGTCAAGGCAAACATGTGAATCAAAACGAGTACAAAAAATCAATCATTTTGTTATAAATATATGACTTTTTTGTGTTTGGATAAATAAATAAATACACATTTTTATTGATGGGGGAGAGAAGATGTGAAGTGCAGGTTAGTTTTAATAAAGTTGAAGGCTCATTTTACAGACATGCCACTATCCTATCTCGCATCTCCCATCCAGGGATATATCAGAGGCTACCGAGCCTCCGGTGCTCCGGTAATGCAAGCCCATCTACCGGCGGATCTGCTCAACTAGCGTGTAATTATTGTTTTCTGGGGGGGTTTCTTCAAATTATCTAGAGCTCTTTAGATGACAGCTGGATCTGAGATCTAACAGCCGACCTCGCTCTGGACCATGGTAGCCGGCACTCTCCAGTCCCAACTCATTCAGAAGTAGTATCGGAGTCTTTACTTCTTCATTGCGATGTGTATTTGTTCTCTATATAACTATACCTATTCTTTTTTTCATGCATACAATCCCCCGGCCTCTGCATGAGTTGATGCATACAAACATCTCTATTAATTATTCAGCAAAATTCTGACAAGAACATACAGTAAGACACCACTCACACCTACAAATTCAACAATGTGGAGGAGTACTCTCACTTCCCATATCTAAAATCGATGTCGTTGCCAATCCATCCACATAACATCTCGGAACATACAGTCGGTGCATCAAACCTAAAGAGTACACCGCATCCATGCATTTTAGAAGCCATCTCCATCATCGGATTGCTGACCCATCTCCAGCAAAAAGATCCGCATCATCCTTGCTTGTCCGACCATCCGTCAACGCCACCATGGCGCCCAACAGCGCCACCATCCCACGTTCGTCCATCCAGACGCATCTGTCATCGAGACTCGGTTGGACCATGATAGCAAGACCCACCATCGTTGGCGCGGTAGATACAACGGCGCTCCTCCTGCCAAACTCCACACCATTGCTTCTGTTGGCACTGCCACGCGGAGCCCACCACCCATAGCACGTCTTCCCGAACACCCAAGCCTACCCATAGATTAAAAAACTGAACCAACAATCGAACCAGTGAGCCTCTCGGTTCAGGTTTTCATCGGTCGGACCGTCGTTTCGTTCGGTTCGATGTTGGTTTGGTAGGTACAATTTTCCAATGGAATAAAGGTCAAGTAGTGGATTTGTTTCATGATCACAACAAATAATGGTAGCCAAGTTGCGGGATCACTAGAAGTGTATGTCTAGAGGGGGGTGAATAGACTACTAGCAGGAATTTAAAACTACCACAAGCATAGGTTCAAGGGTTGGCAGTTTTAGCATATTTTGCAAGTCTAGAACACCCTACACATGCAAGTCATGAATTAGATATAGGAAGATCTAACGCATGAAGTACACAATGATTTTTCCCGTGGTTTCGCTACGTGGTGCTATCGTATGTCCACGTTCATGGACTCTTCAACCCACGGAGAGTAACGGCCGTAAGAGTCCACGGAGGGCTCTACCCATAGAGGGTTCCATGAAGAAGCTGTTGGAAATATGCCCTATAGGCAATAAATAAAGTGCTTATTATTATATTTCCTTGTTCATGATAATTTTTTATTATCCATGCTATAATTGTATTGATTGGAAACACATTGCATGTGTGGATGAATACACAACACTTTGTCCTTAGTATGCCTCTAGTGAACTAGCTCGTTGATCAAAGGTGGCCAAGGTTTCCTAACCATTGACATGTGACGTCATTTGATAACGGGATCACATCATTAGGAGAATGATGGGATGGACGAGACCCAAACTATAAACGTAGCATATGATCATGTTAGTTTATTGCTACGGTTTTCTGCATGTCAAGCATATGTTCCGATGACCATGAGATCATGAAACTCACAGACACCAGAGGAATGCCTTGTGTGTATCAAACGTCGCAACGTAACTGGGTGACTATAAAGGTACTCTACAAGTATCTTCGAGGGTGTCTGTTAAGTTGGCATGGATCAACACTGGGATTTGGTACTCCGTGTGACAAAGAGGTATCTCAGGGCCCACTCGGTAATACAACATCACAATAAGCCTTGCAAGCAATGTGACTAAGTGTTAGCCATGGGATCTTGTATTACGGAATGAGTAAAGAGACTTGCTGGCACCGAGGTTGAACTAGGTATGGATATACCGACGATCTAATCTCGGGCAAGTAACATACCGAAGAACAAAGGGAACATCATACGGGATTAACTGAATCCTTGACATAGAGGTTCAACCGATAAAGATCTTCGTAGAATATGTAGGAATCAATATGGGCATCCAGGTCCCGCTATTGGTTATTGATCGTAGAGGTGTCTCAGTCATGTCTACATAGTTCTCGAACCCGTAGGGTCTGCACACTTAAGGTTCAGTGATGTTTTGGTAGTGTAAAGCTATGAATGGTGGTAACCGAAGGTTGTTCAGAGTCCCAGATGAGATCCTGGACATCACGAGGAGCTCCGGAATGGTCCAGAGGTAAATATTGATATATAGGAAGTCTTGTTTTGATCACCAGAAAAGTTTCGGGCTCATCGGTAGTGTGTCGGGAGTGCCGGGAGGGTACCGGGGACCATCGGGAGAGGGTATTTCGACCCAAGAGGCTACATGGGCTGTGGGAGAAGGTATACCAGCCCTTAGTGGGCTGCTAAGTTGAAAGATGATGGAAGTAACTTTGTGGACTTGGCCCGTAATCTGAGGATTATCCTCACGGCTTCCCAAAAATCATATGTCCTTGATGCACCGCTTGGTGACCAACCCGAAGACATGTCATCCGAAGACGTTAAGAACGCTTGGGAGGCACATTCTAGAGATTACTCAATAGTTCAGTGTGCAATATTTTATGGCTTAGAACCGGGACTTCAAAGACGTTTTGAATGTCATGGAGCATATGAGATGTTCCAGGAGTTGAAGTTTATCTTTTAGAAGAATGCCCGGATCGAGAGGTATGAGACCTCCGATAAGTTCTATGCTTGCAAAATGGAGGAGAACGGGTCTATCAGTGAACATATACTCAGAATGTCTGGGTATTCGACCCATCTGGCGGAGTTAGGGATGCCCCTTCCGCCGGAGGCAATCACTTTCAGATTCTTTAATCATTGTCACGTAGATACAAGAGCTTCGTGATGAACTATAACATGCACAGGATGAACAAGTCAGTCAACGAGCTATTTGCGACGCTGAAAGTCGCTGAGTCTAATATCCAGAAAGAACATCAAGTGTTGATGGTTAATAAAACCACTAGTTTCAAGAAGAATGGCAAGGGCGAGAAGGGTAACTCCAAGAAGGGTGGCAAAGTAGTTGCTCCTCACATGAAGAAACCCAAGGCTGGACCCAAGCCAGAAACTGAGTGCTTTCATTGCAAGGGAACTGGTCACTGGAAGCAGAACTGCCCCAAGTATCTGGCTGACAAGAAGGCGGCCAACAACAAATAAGGTATATATGTTATACGTGTTATTGATGTGTACCTTACTAGCTCTTGTTGTAGTGTCTAGGTATTTGATACCGGTTCGGTTGCTCACATTTGCAACTCAAAGCAGGACCTACGGAATAGACAGAGGCTGGCTAAGGACGAAGTGACGATGCGCGTGGGAAATGGTTCCAAGGTTGATGTGATCGCCGTCGGCACGCTCTCTCTTCGATTACCATCGGGATTAGTGATGAACCTGAATAATTGTTATTTAGTGCCTGCGTTAAGCATGAACATTATATCTGGATCTTGTTTATTGCGAGATGGTTACTCATTTAAATCAGAGAATAAGGATTGTTCTATTTATACGAGTAATATCTTTTATGGTGATGCACCCAATGTGAAGGGTTTATTCATATTGAATCTTGATAGTGATGATACACATGTTCATAACATTGATGCCAAAAGATGTAGAGTTGATAATAATAGTACCACTTTCTTGTGGCACTGCTATTTGGGTCATATTAGTGTAAAACACATGAGGAAGCTCCATGTTGATGGACTTTTGGAGTCACTTGATTTTGAATCACTTGACACATGTGAACCATGCCTCATGGGCAAGATGACTAAAATGTCGTTCTCTGGAACAATGGAACGGGCAACTGACTTGTTGGAAATCATACATACTGATGTGTGCGGTCCAATGAATCTTGCAGCACGCGGTGGATATTGTTATTTTCTCACCCTCATTGATGACTTAAGTAGATATGGGTATATTTACTTAATGAAACACAAGTCTGAAACGTTTGAAAAGTTCGAGCAATTTCAGAGTGAAGTTGAGAATCATTGTAACAAGAAGATCAAATTCCTATGATCTGATCGAGGAGGTGAATATCTGAATTATGAGTTTGGCAGTCACTTAAGACAGTGTGGTATTGTTTCACAGTTGACACCGCCTGGAACACCACAGCGTAATGGTGTGTCCGAATGTCGTAATCAAACCTTATTAGATATGGTGCGTTCTATGATGTCTCTTGCCGATTTGCAACTATCGTTCTGGGGTTATGCATTAGAGACAGCTGCATTCACTTTAAATAAGGCACCATCGAAATCCGTTGAGATGACGCCATATGAAATGTGGTTTGGCAAGAGGCCAAAGTTGTCATTTCTTAAAGTTTGGGGATGTGATGCTTATGTCAAAAAGCTTCAGCTTGAAAAGCTTGAACCCAAAGCGGAGAAATGCGTCTTCATAGGATACCCGAAAGAGACAGTTGGGTATACCTTCTATCTCAGATCCGAAGGCGAAGTGTTTGTCGCTAAGAACGGAACATTTCTTGAGAAAGAGTTTCTCTCGAAAGAATTGAGTGGGAGGAAAATAAAGCTTGATGAGGTTATTGAACCTTTACTTCAATCAGAGAGTAGCGCAGCACAGAAAGATGTTTCTGGGGAGCCTACAACAGTTGAACAGGAAGTTAATGATGATGATCATGAAGCTTCGGATCAAGTCACTATTGAACCCCGTAGGTCGACAAGGGCACGTATTGCTCCTGAGTGGTACGACAACCCTATCTTGGAGGTCGTGTTGTTGGACAACAATGAACCTATGAGCTATGGAGGAGCGATGATGAGCCCGGATTCCGAAAAATGGTTAGAGGTCATGAAATCCAAGATGGGATCCATGTATGAAAACAAAGTATGTACTTTGGAAGAATTACCTGAAGGGCGAAAGGCCATTCAGAACAAATGGATCTTTAAGAAGAAGATGGACCCGAACAGTAATGTCACCGTCTATAAAGCTCGACTTGTGGCAAAGGGTTTTTCACAAGTTCAAGGAGTTGATTACAATGACACCTTCTCACCCGTAGCGATGCTTAAGTCCATCAGAATCATGCTAGCAATAGTTGCATATTTCGACTATGAAATTTGGCAGATGGATGTCAAAACAGCATTGCTCAACGGTTTCCTTGAGGAAGAGTTGTATATGATGCAACCGGAAGGTTTTGTCGATCTAGAAAATGCTGACAAAGTTTGCAAACTCCAGCGATCCAGTTATGGACTGGTCCAAGCATCTCGGAGTTGGAATAAGCGCTTTGATGAGGTGATCAAAGCGTTTGGGTTTATACAAGTTTATAGAGAAGCTTGTATTTACAAGAAAGTGAGTGGGAGCTCTATAGCATTTCTAATATTATATGTGGATGACATATTGCTGAATGGAAACAATATAGAAATGCTGGAAAGTGTGAAGGAATATTTGAACAAGAGTTTTTCAATGAAGGACCTAGGAGAAGCTGCTGTCATATTAGGCATTAAGATCTATAGAGATAGATCGAGACACTTAATAGCACTTTCACAGAGCACATACCTTGATAAAGTTTTGAAGAAGTTCAAAATGGATCAGTCCAAGAAGGGGTTCTTGCCTGTGTTACAAGGTGTGAAGTTGAGTAAGACTCAATGCCCAATGACTGCAGAAGATAGAGA
Organism: Hordeum marinum; assembly: GCA_022496015.1. Classification (NCBI taxonomy): domain Eukaryota; kingdom Viridiplantae; phylum Streptophyta; class Magnoliopsida; order Poales; family Poaceae; genus Hordeum; species Hordeum marinum. Next base: position 7,535,339 of record CM039673.1, read on the forward strand.
GAAGATGAGTGTCATCCCCTATGCTTCAGCCATAGGCTCTATCATGTATGCAATGTTGTGCACAAGACCCGATGTCAGCCTTGCCATAAGTATGGCCAGAAGGTTTCAAACTGATCCTGGAATGGAGCACTGGACGGCGGTGAAGAATATCCTTAAGTACCTGAAAAGGACTAAGGAAATGTTTCTCGTTTATGGAGGTGATGAAGAGCTCATCATAAAGGGTTACGTCGATGCAAGCTTTGACACCAATCCGGATGACTCTAAGTGGCAAACCAGATACGTATTTATTCTCAACGGGGGAGCAGTAAGCTGGTGCAGTTCCAAGCAAAGCATGGTAGTGATTCTACATGCGAGGCGGGGTACATCGCAGCCTCACAGGCAGCAAAGGAAGGTGTCTGGATGAAGCGGTTCATGATAGATCCTGGAGTAGTGCCTAGTGCACTGAATCCAATGACTCTGTTCTATGAAAACATTCGTGCCATAGCTCTGGCCAAGGAACCAAGGTTTCACAAGAGGACCAGACACATAAAGCGAAGCTTCAATTCCATCCGTGATTACATCGAGGAGAAGGACATAAATATTTGCAAAGTGCACACATCTGAATGGTGCAGACCTGTTATCTAAACCTCTTCCAAGGGCTAAACATGGTCAACACCAGAAATGCATGGGTGTTCGATTCATTACATTGTAAATCATATAGTGATGTGAACTAGATTATTGACTCTAGTGCAAGTGGGACACAGTTGGAAATATGCCCTAGAGGCAATAAATAAAGTTTTTATTATTATATTTCCTTGTTCATGATAATTGTTTATTATCCATGCTATAATTGTATTGATTGGAAACACATTGCATGTGTGGATGAATAGACAACACTTTGTCCCTAGTATGCCTCTAGTGAACTAGCTCGTTGATCAAAGATGGTCAAGGTTTCCTAACCATTGACATGTGATGTCATTTGACAACGGGATCACATCATTAGGAGAATGATGGGATGGACGAGACCCAAACTATAAACGTAGCATATGATCGTGTCAGTTTATTGCTACAATTTTCTGCATGTCAAGTATATGTTCCTATGATCATGAGATCATGCAACTCACGGACACCGGAGAATTGCCTTGTGTGTATCAAACGTCGCAATGTAATTGGGTGACTATAAAGGTACTCTACAGGTATCTCCAAGGGTGTCTGTTGAGTTGGCATGGATCAACACTGGGATTTGTTACTCCGTGTGACGGAGAGGTATCTGAGGACCCACTTGGTAATACAACATCACAATAAGCCTTGCAAGCAATGTGACTAAGTGTTAGACATGGGATCTTGTATTACGGAATGAGTAAAGAGACTTGACGGTCATGAGGTTGAACTAGGTATGGTGATACCGACAATCTAATCTCGGGCAAGTAACATACCGAAGAACAAAGGGAACATCATACTAGATTAACTGAATCCTTGACATAGAGGTTCAACCGATAAAGATATTTGTAGAATATGTAGGAATCAATATGGGCATCCAGGTCCCGCTATTGGTTATTGACCATACAGGTGTCTCGGTCATGTCTACATAGTTCTCGAACCCGCAGGGTCTGCACACTTAAGGTTCGGTGACATTTCGATAGTGTAGGGTTATGAATGGTGGTAAACGAAGGTTGTTTGGAGTCCCGGATGAGGTCTCGGACGTCACGAGGAGCACCAGAATGGTCTGGAGGTAAATATTGATATATAGGAAGTCCTGTTTTGGTCACCGGAAAAGTTCTGGGCTCATCAGTAGTGTATCGAGAGTGCCAGGAGGGTACCGGGGACCATCGGGAGAGGGTATTTCTGTTGGGGAACGTTGCGTGGGAAAAAAAAAATTCCTACGCACACGTAGATATATCCATGCTGATGAGCATCTACGAGAGGGAGAGTGGATCTACATACCCTTGTGGATCGCTAAGCGGGAAGCGGGAAGAAACGCGGTTGGTGTAGTCGAACGTCTTCGCGATCCAAATCGTCGTGCGTCCCGTGATCCTATCACGATCTGTCCCACGATCCAATCACGATCCGTCCCGCGATCCGATCACGATCCGTCCCACGAACTTGATCACGATCCTTCCGATCAAGCGCCGAACGGACGGCACCTCCGCGTTCAGCACACGTACAGCTTGATGACGATCTCCGCCGTCTTGATCCAGCAAGAGAGAGCGGATAGGTAGAAGAGTTAACCGGCAGCGTGATGGCGCTCCGGCGATGGTGGTGGAACAATTCCGGCAGGGCTTCGCCTAAGCACTGCAGAAATCCGATCTAGAGGAGAAACTATGCACTAGAGGAACGGGTAGCACGTGGTTGAAAAAACTAGTGCAAAAACTCAAAACCCTTTAGTATATATATGAGGAGAGGAGGAGAGGAGGCAGCCTTGGCCTCCAAGCCTATCTGGTTCGGCCGAACCTACTAGGAGAGGAGGACTCCTCCTCCAATCCTAGTAGGACTAGGATTGCTCCTTTTTGCCTTTTTTCCACCTTTTCGTATTGGGTTTTTTCCTCCAACCACATGGGCCTTGTGTGGGAGTTTCCACCAGGCCACTAAGGGCTGATATTCACTCTCCCACAGCCCATGAAGCCTCTTGGGTCGAAATACCCCTCCCGGAGGCCTCCCGGTACACTACCGGCACTCCCGGTACACTACCGATGAGCTCGAAACTTTTCCGACGACCAAAACAGGATTTCCTATATATGAATCTTTACCTACGGACCATTCCGGAGCTCCTCGTGACGTCCAGGATCTCATATGAGACTCCGAACAAACTTCGGTCACCACCATACATAACTCTATACTACCGAAACGTCACCAAACCTTAAGTGTGCAGACCCTGCGGGTTCGAGAACTATGTAGACATGACCGAGACACCTCTACGGTTAATAACCAATGGCGGGACCTGGATGTCCACATTGGTTCCTACATATTCTACGAAGATCTTTATCGGTCGAACCTCTATGTCAAGGATTCAGTTAATCCCGTATGATGTTCCCTTTGTTCTTCGGTATGTTACTTGCCCGAGATTCGATCATCGGTATCTCCATACCTAGTTCAACCTCGTGACTGGCAAGTCTCTCTACTGATTCGATAATACAAGATCCCGTAACTAACACTTAGTCACATTGCTTGGAAGGCTTATTGTGAGGTTGTATTACCGAGTGGGCCCTGAGATACCTCTCCGTCACACGGAGTAACAAATCTCAGTCTCGATCCATGCCAACTCAACAGACACCCTCGGAGACACCTGTAGAGCACCTTTATAGTCACCCAGTTACGTTGTGACGTTTGATACACACAAGGCACTCCTCCGATGTCCGTGAGTTGCATGATCTCATGGTCATAGGAACATATACTTGACATGCAGAAAATAGTAGCAATAAACTGACACGATCGTAAGCTACGTTTGTAGTTTGGGTCTTGTCCATCACATCATTCTCCTAATGATGTGATCTTGTTATCAAATGACATCTCATGTCCATGGCTAGGAAACCTTAACCATCTTTCGATCAACGAGCTAGTTCACTAGAGGCATACTAGGGACATTGTGCTTGTCTATGTATCCACACATGTATCCATGTTTCCAATTAATACAATTCTAGCATGGATAATAAACAATTATCATGAACAAGGAAATACAATAATAAACACTTTATTAATTGCCTCTAGGGCATATTTCCAACAATTTCGACCCAAGAGGCTACATGGGCTGTGGGAGAAGGTATACCAGCCCTTAGTGGGCTGGCAAAATTCCTACAGAAGGCCCATGCGGCTGGGAAGAAATTCCTAAGAGGAAAAGGTGGAACAAGACAAAAAGGTGGAAATAAGGAAGGAGTCCTAATCCTACTAGGAGTAGAGGAGGAGGAGGACTCCTCTCCACTTCGGCCGAACCAAAGAGGGGTTGGCCCTTGCGCCAAGCCTCCTCCTCTCCTCCTCCTATATATACTAGAGGTTTTAGGGTTTTTTGCTACAGATTTTCAGCCACGTGCAAGCCTACCCTCTAGTCCATAGTTTCTCCTCTAGATCGGTTTCAGCAGTGCTTAGGCGAAGCCCTACTGGAATTACTCCACGACCATCGCCGCAACGCCGTCGCGTTGCTGGAGAACTCGTCTACCTGTCTGCTCCCTCTTGTTGGATCAAGAAGGCGGAGATCGTCATCAAGCCGTACGTGTGCTGAACGCGGAGGTGCCGTCCGTTCGGTGCTAGATCGGGACGGATTGTGATTGGATCGCGGGACGCTCGGTGATTTGGATCGCGAAGACATTTGACTATATCAACCGTGTTTCTTAACGCTTCCTGCTTAGAGATCTACAAGGATACGTAGATCCACTCTCCCTCTCACAGATGCTCATCACCATGGATAGGTCTTGCGTGTGCATAGGAATTTTTTTGTTTCCCATGCAACGTTCCCCAACAGAAGCAACCTTGACTATACCATGACGGCCTACGTCCATGGAGGACTAGCCTAACTCCGGGTAAATCTTCACGAAGTAGGTAATCTCCTTGCCCTTACAAACTTCTTGGTTCACTCGACAACACGAAGTAGGAGGCTCCCAAGTGACACCTAACCAATCTAGGAGGCACCACCCTCCAAAAGGTAATAGGCTCGATAATGTCGATGAACTCCTTGCTCTTGTGCTTCAAGATGATAGACTCCTCAACACACAATCACTCTCTCATAGATTTGGCTTGGTGGAAGAGGTTGATTGGGTGGAAAGCAAGTTGGGGAGGCTAGAGATCAAGATTCATATGGTAGGAATGGAATGGCATGATCTCAACACATGAGTAGGTGGCTCTCTCTCAGAAAATCAGTACGTATGAGTGGGGAACTGTTCTGAGTGCTTCTCTTGCGAGTGAGTGGTGGTGGAGGGGTATATATAGGCATCTCCAAAAATCCAACCGTTACACCTAATAAGTCCGACTCGGTGGAACCGATGTGTAAATCTCGGTTGTACCGAGTTGCCTCAAAGGTAGCAACTTTTGAATCTCGGTGAGGCCGATACATAAAACTTGGTTGCATCGATAAGGTGACCAATGGTGAGATTGCCAATCTTGGTGACGCCGATTCACAAAACTCGATGGAACCGATTTTGTGAACTTGCGTAACAGGAAGTTGGCAACCCAAACTCGGTGGCATCGAAGTGGAGTCGGTTGCACCGAAAAGCTAGGGTTTGGCTGAGTTTGTCTGAGTCTGGGAATCGGTGGCACCGAGTGGGAAGTGTTGGTTGCACCGATTTGGGATATTTGGTTTTGGACAGACTTTTGTGGAAGAGCTTGTGGGTGTATGCGGTGACTATCACTTATGCACGTATGCGCATTTTGTTCACCAACAAAACCTTACCCCCTTTTAATAATATTGGATTTCCTATGGACTCAAAGTGATTTCTTACAAAAAGTAAAATGTAGAGTCCTTTGCTTGAAGCTTGGCCAATGCTATTCCTTCTCCTTCTTCTTCATGGGGATACTCTCCACACTCTTTTTTGCCAGACCATCTCTCTCTATGGACTTTATTTGAAATACACTAGATGAAAGTATTAGTCCAAGAGACAATGTATGTTGTCATGAATTATCAAAACCACCAAGGGAGCACATTGTGCTTTCACCAGTTGGGCGTTAGGTCAGGTATAGTTGCTTTGCCACGTAGCTAGAGGGTGTAGGTTCAAATCCCTTTACTTGCAAATACATTTTTCTATAGCTAATAATTTTCTGGTTCAACCGGTCCGGTTTTATCATCCGATTTTCACAAAAAAAACTGGATGGTTCGATCGGTTTTCACCGGTCTGATTGCAGAATGGTCTGTTAAGCTTAAAAAACCGGCTAGCCCACCGGTTCCGGTTTTTTCCGTTCCGACCGGCGGTCCGGTCAGGTTTTTTTAACTATGAGCCTCCTAAGACAGTGCCTCCATGGAGGGTACGACGCGCAGGGCGCCGCCGCCACCCAATCCAAGACGGATTTTGGACTTTCGTCCGAGAGAGGGTTAGAGGTGGACATGAGGGACGTTGGCTTCGCCTCCAAGGAGTGTAAGGACGTCAAAGCCGTCGCCAATACTACGCTGAGCTAGCCGACCAAAGTTTTCTCCGATCTCCATCCTGTACCACCAACCTCTGTCTGCTTCGGATCTGGCGACGAGCCGAAAAATGAAACCATGGGGCTCGACCCACCAACAAGGAAGATTGAGGAGAGACTCCGACGCAGATCCATCCCAGGCTAACGATGCGCACCACCACCCCCGATTGGCTGACGGCGTCCGAGCACCGGATCCAGAAGGATCTGATTCGAACCCAGCGATGCACGCGACCACCAGGTCTTGCCCCTCCCGCAGTAGACATACTGCACCTCGAGCACAGACTCGAGCCGTCGACGCGCCGCGCATGCTGCCGCCAGGATCGCACGCAGCGTCGCCAGACCCTACGCTAGTCTGGTGCCTCCTCACGAACGTGTCGTCCGACGCCAAGGGAAGAGAAGCCCCGCCACCACCCCTGCCGGCGAGGCTTCACCCGACGGCGATGTTGGTGGCAGCGAGAATAAAGAAGAGGTAAGGAAGGTACGCCCGGCGACGAAGAAGAGGCAGGGAAGGTACGCGGGCGACGGCTAGGGTTTCCCCCTGGTCACCCACGGGGCGACACAGTGTGTGCTAACTATAACTATTCTTTTATCTGAACGTCGAAGCTGGCGACATGATATACATCTGTTTCGGTCTGACAAGTGATCGAACAACAAAAACGCAGCAGTATCTTGTATCCTTCTATACCTCAACTCCCTAATTAGCTCTTCATCGAAAAACAAATCTCCCTAATTAGCTTATAACATCTATACTATCCCTATGCTTGCTATTTCTTACAAGGCTGATCTAATAAGTTCATTGGCGCAGAATCACGCGTTCAGCATGTCTATCTGGGTCCCTATCTATCTAAACTCTGCAAAATGTATTTTGCAAGAGATCAGCAATCTCGAACGTGGATAAGTAACCCGTTGGGAGCTTCCACCCGTGGGAATTTCAAGATGGTGTTCTTGCCTTCTTCGTCCCATCTGCAAGACCATACCAAATAAAAAGCAGCCATCGTCAGTAAACAATTCTTGGCAGCCAGGCGTGGATAAACGAGAAGTTGAACAGACCTGTATCGGGTCACGAAATAGTGGAGGAAGGTCGCGATCTCCGCCATGCCCACCTCCTTCCCGGGGCACATTCGCCCACCTCCTCCGAACAACATGAAGTGTGGATGTGATTCCATGTTCTTCTCCTGTATATTCAACAAAAATGTTACAACTTCCTCAGCTTTTGCAGTATGCGTTACTGGCGTTTTGATGGTAATTAATATTTTCCTCTTTTTTTTTGCGAGAAGCCAATTAATATTTTCCTCACTTCTACTTACCAGCCATCGCCATGGATTGAAGGTCATCGGGTCAGGATACATGAATGGGTCATAGTTTATCTCCCTCGTGTAAACATAGATTCTCCAGCCTTTTGGAATGACATACCCTGGAAGAAATCGGTAATGCGACGTTAGAACAAACTTAATATTTATAGAAAATGCTGAAGTGGTAGCCAAAATTCCAAACATAACTCACCATTCATTTCTACATCCTGAGTAGTTTTCCTCAACAGCCCATTGACGACTGTCGCCAATCTTAGCGTCTCAAAGATGACCTGCACGGTACAAGTATCCATGAGTTCATATACTCACACAATACTCCTACTTTGACTTCATTTTATGGTGTCTTTTTATCTCTTATTACTTACAGCTCGAGTGAAGGACATGGACTTGAAATCGTCGTAGTCGATAGCCTCCTCCGGCAATTTCCCCTTCCTGATATCAACATGTTCTCTCTACATTCAAAAGTAAAAAAAGATCATCAGTAAACTCTAGAAGCACATGGTCTTTGCCATGGAACCAAAGTTGATTTGCAGAACATACCCTGAGTTCTTCGAGGGCCCGCGGATGTTCCGATAGGTACTTAACGGCCATCATCGAGGTCGTCGACATGGTCTCGTATCCAGAGTAGATGAGGGCGATGAGCAAGTCGATGATCTGCTCGTCGCTAAGCTTTTCCCTGGTGCCGTCATCCCCACTTCTCAAGAGAGCGTCAAGCATGTCATCGTGAGCTTGACCGGACGACCGCCGCTCTGCGATCATCTGCTCTAGCATGGACACAAGCTTCTTCCTAGCCTGGAAGCCCTGGTAGTAGCTGGTCCCTGGGAGGTTGATGGGCAAGGAGATGGTGCCGAGCACTAGGGTGTACAGCTCTGTCTGCAGGCCGTCGGACAGCGGGCCGGCGGTGATGCCGGCGATTTGCCGGAGTGCAGACAGCAAGGCCATCTGAAATAGAAAGTCAGTCAGCCATGATATGAGGACATAAGATTATGTGATAATACTTATGTTTTTGCCACGCCCATGCAAGGAGATGAAATGCTTGTATGAAACTCTGCATCAACCACAAATGTGATACTCTGTTTTTGCAATGAGATAGTACTATTCTACTATGAAACTCTGCAACAACCACTTTGGAATGTGTAGAGTGATGCTGTCACTAAACAAAATGCTAGTTTTTATCACTGATACATCTGGCGTCCACCAGCCAGTATTCGCAGAACAGTTAACAAACGAAATGTATTTGAACAAAAATTTCTCACTAGCCAATGATTCAGAGCAAAGCAGTGAGTGAACTAATCTTTGGGGGACAGAGAAATAACATGGAGATGGTTGTTGCCATTAACGTACTCCCGACATTCCACCCAACTCTCTCTACATTTTATTTTTATTTTGCAAGAAAAAAAAATGTCTCTAGATCGATGTACAGGTGGCCTGTGTACTATACGTACCTCTTTGGTCTTGGCCTGGACGTCGACGACGGTGCCGGCCCATCCATGGAGGTGGTCGCGCATGAAGGCGTCGATCTTGGGGAGGAGGCTTTGCCGGAGCATGGCCGGGCGGACGAGGCCGAGCATGGCGCCGCGCATGACGCGGTGCAGCGGGCCGTGCACGGCGGCGATGTTGTTGCGGCCGAGGATGTCGAGCATGGACTGCGGGTAGCCGGGCACCAGGCCGCCGGCCTCGCCCTGCAGCAGCATCCGGCGGTTGAGCTCCGGGTCCATGCACACCACCGTCGGGCACCCCAGGATGTGGGTTCTGAACAGCCGTCCGTACCTGCAGCAGCGCAACACCAATTTGTTTCCTCGTTCAGAAAAGATTATGCTACTGGTAGAATATCATTTTTTGTTTCTTAATAACAAGCAAGCAAACAGTATCATTATGCGTGGGATTTAGATTGAGCATTGCTGATTGTTATAATAGTTGGTAGAAAAAGGAAAAGTGGGAGGGCAAGATGGGGATGATTGCTTGAAGCATCGGCTGGTGATCCTCTTTTGATCTGTGATAATGTAGAAAGAGAATGGTGTACTTTGGGAGCTGGAGCAGTGATGATCGTGTGTTATTATGTGAGCTTTTGGGGGACACAGTTATTGATGCTCTTTCCGGATCAACTTTTCTCGGCCGGAAAGTTGCACATTTCCGGCGTGAATGGATACGTGTGAGCGAGTATATACCTGTTGTTCCCGTAAAGAAATATGTACTAGTGGTAAAAATCATGTGGAAATAGAGTGGTTGTCAATCATTGGACCTACGCCGGCGGCCATCTCAAACCAGCAACAACAACAGCCAGCGCCAAATCCCGGTGAAGAGACATGTCCAGACTCCAGGCACTAGGCCGCCAAATCCCGGTGAAGAGACATGTCCAGACTCCAGGCACTAGGCCTGGGTAGCTAGCAAGCTAGTAATCCGAGGAAGAAGAAGCGAGCAAGCAAGAATGCATACCTGAGCCTCCGCTGCTTCATGAAGCTCGGGCCTTGCTTGAGGAACTCGGTGGTCTCGCCAAACAGCGGCCACCCCATTGTCCCCGGCGGCAGGCAGCCATCGCCGTGCTTCCTCCTCCGGCCGTTGCCGTACCTGACCTCGTTCCACCGCAGCAGCAGGCTGCTCGCCACCACCACGCCGACCACGACACCGACAAGCACCAAGAGGAGGAGCGCCATCTTCTCCTCCTCTTTGCCACTCCTCTGGTTTCTTGGATGCCCTGTTTTGGTTCAAGAGGCAGGCAGAGCAGAACAGAGCTGGTGGCGTCTGTGTTGGCAACACAACAAGAGTGTGTGTGTGTGTGCGCGCTGGAGATGGTAGGCAAGCAGGGGAGGGGAGGAGCTCCTTTTATACAGGGACGGACCTCTGCCTGTAAATTATCCACCCCTTGCTGTGAAAAAACGGACGTCCCCATTCCAAGGCGAGGTCTTGACCATGGAGGAGCGGATCAAGACGATGGTCAGATGGGATGGCAACTGCGACGCGCACCGCACCGCACCAGAGAAATTTGTACGCAAGCCAACAAAATTACTGTACTAGCGCTGGATGGAGCAGAGCAGAGCGGCGCAGACATGGAGGAGGGATAGATAGGATAGATGGGAGGCGCATGCTTGGCCTCGAGAGCGGCGCCGCGCCGTGCGTGTGCCTGTCGGGTTGCGGCCATCCGGTCAAAAAGGTATCCCGCCCACACCATGGGATCCCATGTGTGCTGCTTTGGTTTTGGAGCATCCCTAGCGGATACTGTAAATGTCTGATCCGTAAAAAATTGGTTAAAGGCTTCCTAAAAAAATATTACGGAACGCGTTTGCGGGATCTATTCCGCGTCCGATGGCTTCTCGCCCCACAAATACACAAATATTATACTAGTTCATCACATTCAAAATCATGCGCAAACGGTCGAAACATAGATGACCGAAGCAGAGCATGTTTTTTTACCTCCCGGATGTTTCATCAAACACGATGTGGACGTGGGCATGGCCGGCGGCTTCGCTATCAATGTGGACGCCGGGGGCGGCAGAAGCACGAGGAGGAGCCCGACCAATAGACGCGATCGCCTTCTTCCTAGGGGCCTTCCACCAGGCACCGACGGGGTCGACCTAGCCGGTCTTCTTCCTCTTGCCCAGGGCGTGTGGAACCGGGGCGAGGTCGACACTCGGTGGTGCCGCGCCAGCTGCGTCGGCCCTTGCACGAGATGTCTCCCCAGCCGCTTTCTTTTGATGGTGAAGGCGACGGCGAGAGGAGTCCGAGCCGTGTGAGAGGCCCAGGCGGACGGACCGACTGCGGCGGCGACGCATGGTATGGCGCTCCAGGAGACGGTGGGTACTCCATCCGGCCGAATTCCGGGCCCGCGAGACCGGAAGGCGAGGTCGGAGGTCGGGTAGGCGGCGGCGACGAGGGTGAAGGTGCGAACTGAAGCCGACGAAAGTTGCTTTGTGTCAACGAAAAGGGAATCTTCGAAAATTGGACAAGATCCCGCACATATGAAGGAAATGGGCTTGCGGATGCGGGATCCCACATTTTTTCCCAGGAGAACTCGATTTGCGGGATCTGGTCGGGTGAGGATATGGGATGGATCCCGCAAGACCAGTGATATTTTAGCAGACGGCCTGGTTTGCAGGATCTGCTAGAGATGCTCTTAGCAAATATGACCCCCTAAACATTCATGGACGCGTCTGGTCAGTGATCGGGCGTGTTCGTTTTGAGCCCCTATTTGTCTGTTCGCACAATTGCATTTCTCATTTTCTTCCTTTTATATCTGGTCACTTGCGCGTGATTGGTGGAGATAAAAGAGAAAGGAAAGAATGAATATAGAAAGAAAAGGTGATACAAGATGGGGCAGTGTCCTACGTGACGGATTGACCGCGCGTATTCATGAGCCCTTATATCCTTCCTACGTTTGTAATTAATGTGAAAGTTTGCGGATAGCCTGCACGTACAGGCATGATATGAGAGGTCTAATTAGGACACTTTTCTTTTGTTCTCGACTGCCCGATCAATGATCAGGCGCTTCCGCGGATATATGCAAGGTGGTTTAAGAAGGGGAATCCGGTTATAGATGCTCTTAGGACATCCTTAAGACGGACTCTTGAAGTCTCTGGAAGTCTCTGGAAAATCTGTCACCAAGTACCACCAGCCAACACAGCTTGAAGTCTTGGGAAGATCTGTCGTGCGTAGCACCTGCCGATCAGGCATGACAAAGCGTAGCACCTATCGGCCAGGCATGACTTGACATCTTCACCGAAGCTCCGTGCAAGACGAAGCCGCTTCACCTCCTGCCTCTGACCACCAGCACTGCTCCACAAACGATGCTTCCAAGAGAGAAATGCCACCAAAGTGTCATCATCGTCCGATCTGGAAAACCAGATCCTAGGGTTTCCCCCATAGCAGTACGAGTGGGTCGACATAAGTCATACAACGATGCCTTCATCAAGGTAACGAGTGGGTCTTCCAACACCGGTCACGTGGAGCCCCTGAGAACCGGGATTAAAGGGTCAGGACTAAAGCCCAAAACATTTAGTCCCGGTTGATGAGCGAAGCGGGACTAAAGATTTGGGCTTTAGTCCCGATTTCAGAACTGGGATAAATGAGCTTTTTTCTACTAGTGTTGGAGGTTGAGGTAGTTGGGGCAATGAAGGCGGCGAGCATGCAAGCAGAAGCAGGAGATGGATGGATGCATCGGCCGGCCCGGCCGGTCCGGGTTCGGTGCACGCGGCGGGCAACAGTGCTTCAGGAACTCGAGCAGAGCAGACGCACAGTGTGTGTGGCGTTGTACGTACGTACTGTTTGACATTTGCACCGGCTATCTATCTATCTATCTATCTATCTATCTGTAGCTCGGTGTGCTGTGCTGGGCCAAGGCACGCATGTCATCGCTTGGCATTGGCATGGACCTGGCTATAGGTAGGTGACGTGATGGGCATGGGGCAATGCATGGTCCGTGCATGGCCGCTCATTACTGCGTGCGTGCGCGTGTGTGTGTGCGCGTGGCCCTCTCTTCCTTGCAGTTGCGGAGCGGAGGGGTCGGGTCGATCGGCGCAACGCAACGCAGGAAGCTTCCTTGCTCGCCGATCAATATCATGGAGAGATGGACGGACGGCGACGTGCGCGCGTGCGGCACATTGATGGGCATTTGCTGCGCACAGGTAAGCAGAGCACAGCGAAGCACCCCCGTCGGCATCCGCACATGCATGCACACGAGCGGGGAATGTCCTTGACTCCGTGTTCTTTCCGCCTTCACTCTCTCCTCCACATGCTCGCTCACATGCCCATGCCCAACCATTCCATGCATCTACTTTCCCAGTTCCAAGATTTTAGTTTTTTTGCTAATAACTATTTACAGATGTATATAGTTGCATTTTAGAGTGTAGATTCACTCATTTTACATCGTGTCGTAGTATGTAGTCAGTAGGAAGGTATCTAAAAGGATTTATATTCGGAAATTTGTTTTTACAATTCCGTTCGTGCAGCTATGGCACCGTAAGGATTTTTCAACACATCGACGCGCAAAGCACTAGTAGAGCTCATCGCACGACGTGAGGTGGCACGGATACGTCGAAAGTATGGGTGACATGTTTCGCCCGTTTAATTGTGCCACGATCTTGTGCATATGGAAGACATGGGAAGGAGCGTACTCCCATCAAGCTCAAGGTTGGGACGCCATTCCTATCAAAGTAGCACAGGCATTTCATCCTTAAATACCAAATAAGCTGCAAATAAAGCAACATGTCTAGGAGTATCCATCGATGCATTGATTTTGAGAGGTGGGAATGAAGCTTTCGATGTCCTGCACGCCCTTGATGTACTAATCTCCAGATTGGCCCCTCCTTGGTGTGACAGAGACACCATGTGTGTGACAAAGATGTCGGTCAATCGGGCACCTTTAACCTATGGCGCTCCCGGTCCCGGTGCATTGCATAAGTTGTAACCAATTGGTACTACACCCGTGGAGGAATTGGGTGAATGTTAGTTTCGGTCCTAGATCAAACATTGCTCAGTTTTGCTCAACCACGAGGGAACGATACCAACCAAAATTCAATATGCAAAATGTGTTGTACATGTATATGGATCCACTAACATTGATCTGGTACTGGTCCTTGGTATCCACTGGCAGCAGTTACTTACCGTGGCCTGTGGTCTCCTGTTTGGTCTGCTGCTGCCCGTGCGTTTGGCACGGCCGCACAGGGACAGTAGGACTGCAGAAGGCGATGTGCAAGCAAGAAAACAATTCGCGGCAGATTCATAAATAGTGACGAGCATATCATCATTTCGATGTGTACTGCCTGTGCTTGTTGGATTTTTGTTCTGGTGACTTTGCAAGATGCAGATGCAGGGAGGTACATGTGGCTGGCTAATCAAATCAACCAATCAATCAATCAAATCAGGGTTGCACGGGCGCCTCTCGCTTGTCCTCTTCTTCTAGACCCCGGTAGGTGTGGATGGATCATGGATGGATACCTCTCCTTTTTCCGACCTGTGCTTGGATAATGCCCATCGATGTTGTGCACATGCGGCAGCTTCACGAGAGTAATAACAAGGTGTGTATAGGACATATCTAGATATGACATAGTTATTACACATCTAAGTGAGTAATATCAAACATAAAAAGAAAAAGAAAAGGAAAAAAAAACTATCCACACGAATCTCCATGTAAGATCAATGATATATGACTTAGATGTGCAATACTTATCTCACATCAAGATGTGTTTTATCAAAACTGTAATAACAAATCATGCGTTCAATCGGATTCTCCGGTAGTAGGGTAGGATCCTGCAGCGGTGGATTTCACTGTCCAAATCATATGTGCGCCTTTTCACATGAAGAAATAATGATAAGGCCAGCTCAGATCTCATGTAGGTCAAGTTAGTGTAAAGTTAAGTCATTTTTGAGTCACTTATTTTGGGACGGAAGGAGTACCTCCTATGCATATGCATATATACGGTATAATGTACGTACTATATTCGCCCTGATTTATTAGTATTTTTTTATTCTAAATCAAACTTGTTTCGAATACGAATCCAAAATAGTACAAGTTTTTTGTTATACAACTCATATTTGTTATTCAAATTTATGATAAATTTTAACATAAAGTACGAAGGGAACCAATAAATCGATACGGAATTAGTACTCGAATGTTTATTCGCTATTACACAGGTCATCGTTCCTTTCTCCACTCTTTCTCTTAGCACTAAAAAAGATGGACGATTTGCAGTGCAGTTTAGTTGATTTCCACACTATGTATTTGTGTGCTTATTTTCGTCCAAATGGATCGTGTGTGATCTACCTTCATATAAATTACTTCTCCTTTCGCGACAAAGTATGCTAATGTAGTGCTGTGACGCTCGAGGTTTTGTCTTGCAACTTTTCAATAGTCAAAAGCAAGGATTGACCTTTCTTAAAATGAGAGAAATTAAAGTCGGCCCTGATAAATGTCAAAATGAAGAAATCCACTTGTACATCTAGATCACCACGCATCAAGGACTTTGAGCACACACGCATGCGTAGAGCACTACATATATGGAGTAGTCTGTCCAATTCATATTACTTGTCACGACTTTTGTTTAACTTTTACATCATAGCAGAACATATTAAATAGAAAGCATATATATCGGCGACACAGAGGAAATGAAAACGGGCATCCCACTGATCAAATAACTCTGCTCACAAAGCACCAAAACACAAGTTGTTTGATGATCAGATGACAGGAGAAAAATAACAAGACCCTGTTCTGTTCACAACAAGTGACATGTCGATATATGCTTTGTCATTGGACTGCTTATGAAATCATTGGACCTAGCTTAGGGTCAAACGCGGTGCGTGTACATCTTCGTCAAGGTAGAGGCGCCATTCTTATCTAAGTACTCCTATAGGTATGTATTTCAGTCTTAAGTATTAGATAGTGCAAAGTTGAATCATTTTTGAATCACTTATTTGAGACGGAGGAAGTATCAGATAGGTTGCAAATGAAGCAACAGATAGTGGTCGTTATCGCCAATAGTATGCATCAATGCATTGATTTTGAAAGGTACATGGCAATTGAATTTCCAAATGATCAAGTCATGATTGGGTTCTCCCTCGTGTGAGAGAGACCCATAGGTGACAAAGACGTTGGTTAACATGGTTTGTAAACTTAGATATACAACATGGGCTAAACTCAAATTATTGTATATGCCGACTAAACTACAGACTAGCGCATGCACAGGACAATCTCTTGATATATCTATTATTCTCAAAATTTGAGGTTAAGTCCAATCAACCAACTCCCCGCAAAAAGAAAATTCCCATGACCAATCATCAATCATGTTCATAAACGGCCGGATGGATAATAATAGATGCTACAAGACTATGTGCACCATCCGCCTTAAGCAAAATGATATTTTTTTTTGTGTTACTCATTTTGGGTATAACACAACAATTAATTTACTATACCACTTTAATTTCCTTTGGATGAGATTATCCTTTGTTAAGATGACACCTTTATGAATATATGAAAGGAAAATTCTATATGTAGAAGAATCGCGTCTCCTGTGAACAAAGGCCTCGACTGTATAATATAAGCAGAGAATTAGATCAATTTTTAACGTCTCTTAATTTAGCTAAAACGCATGCAAAACACAGTACACAATACCAAAACTGAGTGGCGTTTGCTTTGTGCAGAAATGGACCTTTAAAAGTTGAGAATGCGATTATCCCACGTAGACACATCCAAATTAACCCAGTGCCACGTCAGATTGTAACTCATACAACGACGAACCAATGATGGGCCCGTAGACACATCCAAATTAACCCAGTGTCACGTCACACTGTAACTCACGAATCAATGATGGGCCCGTAGACACATTCAAATTAACCTAGTGTCACGTCACACTGTAACTCGTACAACGAGGAACCAATGATGGGCCCATAGACACATCCAAATTAACCCAGTGTCACGTCACACTGTAACTCGTACAACGACGAACCAATGATGGGCCCATAGACACATTCAAATTAACCCAGTGTCATGTCACACTGTAACTCTAACTCTGTACAACGACGAACCGATGATGGACGCACGAGAGGCTCTCAGTCAACCTGAGAGGCACAGCTGCAGGTGTGACTGGGAAATGAACACGACCGGGTAATTCGCCTCCACGCACGCTGTTGACAGCATAAAAAGTCGGAAACCCCGTCGCTTGCATGCGGCGCCGCTATGTGCGTCGTCGTCTTCTTCTTATCCTTTTTCAGATATACAGAGTAGGAGTACATATCCAACACGGAGATTGCACGGTCACTCACAGCTCGAGATCAAGACGGCACGTGTATGTCTGGCACGTCTTTAACTTAGCTGTGTGATCGCGTGGTCAACAACCAAATAGGGCTGCACAATGAGCCGTGTCATACACTATGTATATATCTATGCATCTTCCAGGATTGGACAAAGGAGGAACCTCAAGACCTCAAGTGTACATACTCCATTGAATCCTACCCCTAGCTTAATTTGCGTTTCATTATCTGGTCAATTGAGGGTCTCAAGTGGTCTGCCGTTGCGCATGAGCTCTAAATTTCCAAGTGCCAGCCCTTGATTTCAGCTCAAAGTGCGTGTTGTCTACTTTTTGTTTTTTGCCGACGTAGTAGCACTAGTGCTAAAAAGGCGGTTTGGCTGGTCTGCGACACCTTTCGTGGTTTTCAAAGCCTTGGATTTATAGGGCAACGCGTGCAAAGTCTCGTGATCAACAGCTAATCGTCGTTGTTTGCCACTAACCTAATCACTAATCAGTGGTGACACGAGTGCTCTAGTAAACTAACCGACGGAGGATCTGTCCAAAACCGACAGCCATGTTTTCAGGCACCCTCTCCTGAGATTGCGCACGAGCACTAGTCAAACCACAAAGTCCTGTCAGCACGACATTTTATGAAAACTTGTCCTCAAACAAAACAAGCAAAGGCAAATCCTGCCGACGGTAAAATGAGCCCGATTGTAATATCTCTGCGGTTCATTCTTAGTTTAGTCCTGCGGACGGCTTGGAATTTCTCTAGCCTGGCCTAGTGAGCTTGCCCATCCATCGTTAATGGCCACGTAAGCCAGGTCAGTCGGTCAGTAACTAGCTAACAAGTGTGGTCAAAACGGGCCAGAAGATATGCCCCCGGTCAAAACAAGAACAAGAACAGAGAATCCCAAGCCTGAACGCTCGTGCAGCCGGCATACTGCCGCTTGTCAGCTACACACCGGTCAGTCCAGTGCAGTATGCAATGCTTGCTACCCCACTGGCTCTATCTAGCCAGCTCTATCCACATACATGCTCTTGTTGCTTCACACTATAATGAACTACTTCCTTCGTCATAAATTTTATCCTATGCATTTTGTCCGAGGATGGAGTTAGCTTGAATGTTTACAATGAGGCCCTCCCCCGATCGCAACTAGTGACGTGCGTAGAATTTTTTTTTTTTTGAAAAAGAAAGAGCGGATTCTTCGGCTTCTGCATGATGCATGCATCCATTTTATTAAACAAAATCAAACTGAGGTCTTAGATCCACAAAGCGCTCAAGCGCTGAACGAAAAATATGAAAAAAATGTAAATAGACTGCCACAACCGACGGAACTAAAAATAGACTACGATGCCTATACATCTAGCCTATTATTAGCACGCCATCCAAATAGGTTGAAGATAACCCGTACGATCATCTCCTATCGGTGGCACCCAATAGCCATAAACTCCCTGAAGTCCGCATGGCTGAGTAACGACCACGTACGGATCCAAGACGTTGCTCTGAAGATAACCTGCAAAAAGTTATTAAAACTCTTGTCATTAAAAATCATGTCATTCCTGATATTTCATATAGCCCAAAATAAAGCACATATCCCAATCCTGATAAGATTCGCTATTGTAATGTCTACTCCATCGAGCCACGTTCCAAACTAATACATGTTGGTGGGTTAACATTAAAGGCTATATGAACAGTTCGCCATAAGAGTCTTGCAAGAGGACAATCTAGAAAGATGTATCTTATTGTTTCATTGTGATCATAATAGCAACAATTAGGCCTGCCTATTCATCATCGTTTTGCCAAGTTATCTCTGGTTAATACCACATCCTTGTATCTAAACCGATGCAAATATGCATGCATGCATAGGATACTTCATATACAACATGTGGACCGAAGGTGGTGGTACTACCGGCAACTCTGGATAAATGCATGTTACTACCATTTGATTAACAAACCTGATGATGCATTCATGTGTGCATCTATCAGACCTAACCAAATCATCGTGGACTAATTCAATTATTGGTCTCTGCCGTAGCCCGTAGAAATAACACATACTACCTCAATTTAAACTACAAAAGCGTCATATATTTAGATGAAGAGGGAGTACTTGTCTGTCCTCTCTCGTGGCTGTTGAAGGAATGATAAGACAAAATTGCTTTCTTTGTTGAAATTGAGAATCTCTGGAGATAGAGATGGAGCATGTGGTTTCATGACTAATGGAGCCTGGCCGATGAGGCCTTTTGCTCTAAACAAAGTAAGGGAGATGGATCATTCCAGCTGAATCTGAAAGTCTCCTATTTGACACATAGGTCCCTTATTAGCAACCAAGCACGTACCTCATATCATGATTCTCTTTTGGGCCAGCCCATTTTGGATTCCATCCCCACTGGTCATGAGAATGCTCTAAAATCTTACCAGAACCAATTTTTTCATTTCTTTTTCTTTAGATTTTTTCTTTCTTTTTCTGTTTTCTACTTTTTCCTCTAACGTTATTTTTTGTTTTTATTTCCTTTTTCATCTATTTCCTTTCCTTTTTCTTCTTTTCGACAACCTTTCAAATTTTTGAACATATTTTCCTAAATAGTGATTTTTTTTGAAAAGGGTGAACATTCCTCGAACTCGTGAACAATTATTGAAACCGTAAATATTTTTGAAATTCATGAGTATTTTTCACTAATCCGCTAAAGAAAACTAAAGTCATGAACAATTTTTGAGTTCACGTTTTTTACAAATTGGCAAACATTTGTTTTGAGTTGTCAAACATTTTTCAAATCGATGAACATTTTCCAAAATTGGGAAAACAATTGGTGTAATTCACGAACATTCTTTAAATCAGCACACATTTTCATAATTCGTATACATTTTTCGAAATTTGTGAACGTTTTTAAAAAATCATGACTTATTTTTGAGTTTGCGGACCTTCGTTCAATTTCAAGACAATTTTTAATACACAATTTTTTTCTTAAACCCTGAATATTTTCTGAACATGCGAACATGTTTTGTAAAATCACTAGTTCTAAGGCGAGAATAGTTTTTCAAAATCATAACATCATTTGGATATGCGAACATTTTTTGTCTAATGACGAACATTTTTTTGAATCCACGGACATTTAAAAAAACTCAGTTTCCAGGTTTTATAGAAACCAATATAGATATCCTCCAGTTAGTTAGAGGAAGCCAAACAAAGGTTAGTTTGTAATGCCAATAAACGAGTTTAAGAAAACTTGGTTCCCCAAATAGTCGTTAACCAAACAATCATATAGTGTTGTTGACCCTACAAATCACAAATAGTTTTATTACACGTCCACAAGACCACAACAGGTGACAATGCACGGCGGCATGCTAGAGGGGCCCCCGCGCTGACCCCCCCCCCCCGCCCCCCCACCACACACACAAACACAACACACTACATCTTCGCCACCCCCCCCCCCACCACCACACACACAAACACAACACACTACATCTTCGCCACTAAACACTATCAAAGGGTTTGCAACCGTGGCGGTTGCACTAGTGCATAATCGATCTTTAGTCGCGGGTCGTAAGGGCCTTTAGTGTCGATTCTCGAATCGGCACTAAAGGGTGGGGACTAAAGCCTACCCCCTTGAGTCCCGGTTCAACACGACCCGGCACCAAATACCCTCCACGTGGCATCCGACGGTGTGGGGCGGGGGACCTTTAGTCCTAATTTTTTTCCTTTTTAATCCTTTAGGGGTTTATGAATTAATTATGGTTTAATTTTCTTTTTAATTATGTGTTTTCTATTTAATTAATTTTTATTTCAAACATATATTATGCTACTATATACTGTACACACGTTGTACATATATATATAAATAGAATTTCTCGTAGATCACCGATCATACATACATATATATGTGTGTGTGTGTGTATATATATTCTACAATAGGCAAGCCCATATATAAGGTAGTTTTTGAACCCGACCAGGCAACACCTGCCCGGATCCCGAAACAGATCACCCGATCCCGTCGCCACCTCCCCACCTGGTCCAGATCCCTCCCCCGCGCGCACCTCCCTCCCCCGCCACGCGCACCTCCCTTCCCGCCGCACGCACCTCCCTCCCCCGGCGAGCCATCCGACCCCGTCACGCGCACCTCCCTCCCCGACGAGCCATCCCACCCCCGCCGCGCACCTCTCCCTCCCCGGTTAACCACCTTCTTCCCTCGGTGAGGCTGCCCCTGGTTCCCCTCCGGCGGCGAGGACATAGCAGCGAGCGGCGCGAGATCGACGAGATCTCAACCGGCGGCGACGCCCCAGTTAACCACCTTCTACGGGTGCGGGGGTATTACGGGTTCCAACGTCGAGCACAAGCACGAGCTCCTTCTCCAGCGAGAGGTGCCAGGTAAAAATGTATTTCTCTTCATCATGGCATTCTGTGGCATTCTTTTTACTCTGGCGGGCGGCGAGGAGATTGAATGAAACTTTGACCTGCTGAGTGGAGAATTACGGGAAGTACAAAGGTAACAGTAATGGGAAGTACATACAATATTTAGGTAGAAGTACAGAGCAGGACATCATGCGAGTGAGGCAGTTCCTGCTGAGAATTATTCCTGCTAGGGAAGCAGTACCATAGTTACACTGAGAGAAGTACTGAGTAGTTTGAAGTAGCAGTGCAGGGTGTCCTTTATGCTAATTTGGTACTCATCTTTTGCAGCTGCTACTTGGAGATATGGAATTAGCAAGCTTAGAGAAGTGCAAAAAGGTTCTTTGTAGTGAAGAGTAGCAGTACAAAATATCTTGAACCAGCAGTGCAGAGCAACGCAGAAAATCACTACAAGTGAAAACTATAAATATCGATTTCGAGAAACTTACTTGTGTCAATTTAGATGAGCTCTGACAATTAGTTTGTCGTTTTGTCATTTAGTGCGAGACATCATGCCACCCCGTGCAGTAAAAGTGCCTACTTGGTCAAGAAAAATTGCCAATGAAATGAAAAATACGAGAACGTCTCGAAGATTTAAGCAAAGTTTGACTCATTTGCCAAATCGAGCAGCTGACTCAACTGCAATTACACATGTTGTTACACATGAAAACGTCGATCCCTATGTTCGAACTGAGGTGAGGTCCTCAATCAAAATAAAAATGTTTATAACTCATTGCTATATATCGTTAGTAATTGCAATTCTGTTATAATAATTGTACTGCAATACTACACTTAATACATTTGGATTTTAGATTCTGAATACCTATTACATTTTTTAAAGCAGTACAACAATATCTGTGAGAAGAAGTACAAATTTACAAATCTTGTTTTGTGTCACTATATTTATGCTCATAGTTATCAAAAAAAGAAGTATAGGTTTTGATTTCAAAGAAGTACATCTAAGGTACAGAAGCAGTACAACCATGAGAAAATCTGACAATTCCTCATCAATTTTCTCACCACTTTCAGGATGATGATTATGGTTTGCAATTGGATGCTACTTCACTTGTCACGAATGCAGTGTTTGTGCGGTGCATAATGGAAGATCCGCCAAATTTTTATGTCACTGGATATTCACCTGATCCTAGCAGCATAGAGCCGTCGCCGCAACCTCCGAGCAGTTTCATTTTTTCTGGATCATCAATATTGCCGAAAGCTGGCCATACAAGTAAATGTGTTGGGCTACAAGTTTCACCACGTATTGAGCGTATTGTGCGTGAGGTTTCAGGCATGAAGCGTAGCCTAACAAAAATTACTGAGATTGGGGCTTTACATCCACCATATGTGGATGTGGATTCTGCGATACAAGTACGCTCAACATGCATAAAGTACTTGCGGCTTGCCACACAGCTGGAAACACCACAAATCGCCGCCCTAAAATTGTTCCTGGAGTAGCAGGTTTGCATCCTCCGAGTCGTAAGCAGCCAGGTGTGGGTGATCATATGCTGCCTCCACGTCCACCTTCATCAATTTCAAAGCAGCAACCAGTGCGCAACAATACGTCAAAGAAATTGTCGGTGCACCCGAAACGTGACCCGCTGCTGCACAAATTAGTGGTTACGCCTTCTTGTCCGATACAACCTAACGACTGCATAACTCCAGAGGAGAATTGAAAGTATATCCATGTGAGTATAATAAGCAGATGTTATTACTATATTTTCATAGTCAAACTACCTCTTGTTTACAAATCAGTACAAATATAGTTGGACAACAGTACCTTTTTACTTGTATATGTAGTAACTCATATAAAATAAAAAGCAGTACTATGAACAAGTAATAAATGATTGCATCTGTACAGTTTTTCTTTGTCTAATAAGGATCATTAAAACAACACACAGTGCGGGAACACCCTCAAATGGTTGTTCCAACTATTTGCTCAGTGTTGTATTGGCACACAGTCGGCACGTTTGTCACGCCGGCACTGTGCAGTTGATTGGAACAAAAAAACATTTTTTGTGCTGGTTTTCTTCACATAAAGGTGTCATAAAGAAGTACAAGAATATTGTTACATGGCAGTACAACAAAGTCCTTTCATAGCAGTACAAGTATGTGTGTTTGTTTTGTATGAAACTCACTTCTTAGGCATCTTTATGTATATTTTGGATTTATTTTGTAGAAATTTGACCTCCCAGATTACCTTGTATCAAAGATGGGGATGGTGTTCAAGGACTTCGATGCAGGCAAAGTGTTCTATAATAGATACGCCAGACATGCTGGCTTTGGAACAAGAATTGGACAGAAGAGTGGTTTCAATAGATACTTGTACTGCACACGTGAGGGGAAGCACGCGAGCTCTGTTTCTGAATCTGAGCGTCAGCGGGACAAGACGACAAAGCGATGTGGATGCAAGGCGAAGCCGCGATTAAAGGGGAATGAGCACGATGATACAGTAGTCATTGTCGACATCAATTTTGAGCACAACCACCAACTAATACAGAGCCCTACCATGCTTGCATTTCTTCATTCCCACAAGTCATTTGACCCCACTATATTGGATTATGTTAAGTTCCTCCACTTCCAGAATGTTCAGCACCATATCATTATGTCTATCCTATATGGATCCCTCGATGGCGGTCAGTTCTTGGCGTTGCACGACCACGATTTAATCAACAGGTAACAACAAAAATGATATACACTATGTTTTCAGCTTGTGATTTCATGACCATTAAAAAAGCTTCGGAAAGAACATGCTACTGAAGAGTGTACAACCTTTTGTGTTATTGAAATATGCAGGAAGCTTCTTAAATCTAAGGAAGATAGCATCGATGACGTCCAGAAGCTGTTGGGATTCTTTGTTGAGATGAAAGCAGTAAATAATTAATTCTTCTTCGACTTCCAAATTGATGAGTTTGGTCACATAAAGAACATCTTCTAGGCTAATGCAAGCTGTAGGGGCGCGTACCAAGATTTTGGTGATGCGATGACATTTGACACCACTTATAAGACAAATCAGTACCTTATGACTTTGGGAGTATTTGTAGGAGTAAACAATCATCTCCAGTCATCAATATTCGCGTGTGCCCTTGTAAGGGATGAATGTGAATAATCTTTTGCTTGGCTATTCAGAACCTTCTTGGCATGCAACAATGGGAAGCAACCTATAATAATTTTAATAGGTATAACACATTCCAATTTATATAGATCGTGGACATATAGACTGACATTGTAGTTAGTTTACCTAAAAGAAGTTTTTATATATGAAATAACTATGCAAGTAAATCAGAAGTTTTTAATTTGAAAATACCAAAAGTTCAGGGACATTATGCAAAAAGAAGTTCTAATTTTACTATGCAAGCAATACAAACATTATATTATCAGAAGTTCTAAATTTATAACCCTAACCATGCCCCTTTCATTTTCTAATCAGACCAATGCCCTTCGATGACCCCTGCGATAAAACAAGTTTTCACTAGGTCCCTACACAAGTTTTGCCGATGGCATATAACAAACAAGTACGCCTCGCATATTTCATACTTGTACAAGTTACACAGCACTTTGAAGGCTGAGTTTGAGGCAATCATAAATTGGCCCCTGGTGCCAACTGAATTTGAGGCAGCTTGGCACCAGCTAGTTGATAAATACAAGCTTCATGATGATCACATGATTCTGCACATGTGGGCAGACAGGAAGGAATGGATATCGGCTTACTTCAAAGAGGTTTTCTTTGCAAGGATGACTTCAACTCAACGAAGCGAAAGTATGAACTACATACTCAAGAAAGGATTTGTCAAACAGGACCAAAACCTGCACCGATTTGCTGAGCAAGTAAACAACTGTGTATTTTCAAGGAGGCAAGTTGAAAATGCACAAACATTGGCATCAATGGTAAGCTTTCAATTCAAATTTCTTTTGTCTTTGTAAAAAGAAGTGGTAGATTACAGTTTTCGGGGAAGTACAAAAATAATACTAGGGAGAAGTATAGTTGTTACAGTTTACAGAAGTACAACAACTTCTTGCACTTGATATTTCCATACAACCATACTGACACACTTGCTTAAACATTTTGCAGACATAACCAAACACAAGAACTCATTACAGTTTTGAGAAGCAGTTCAGTGAGCACTATACAAAAGCCGTATTCACCGAGTTCAGGAGAAAACTTAAAAGTAGCACACTCTTCCGCATAAAAAAAAGCTAGGATCCTACAGTTGACAAACATAATTATCTTGTGACCTACCATGAGCCAACGGATACGTTCTCATGGTCAAACAATGAGTTCAAAGTTGTTGCGAACACTGAGACTGGGGAATACAGCTGCGAGTGCAAGCTGTTTGAGCATACAGGTAAATATAGATAGAGAACATAAATAATTTTTACACGTCCAATTCCAAAATATACAAAATGTAATTTTCTATTTATGGTTTTTTCATGATGAAAACTAATTGTTTTTTCATGCACAAAAACTACCTGCACCTAGGTTTGTTCTTCGTGCACATAATTGCAATGCTCGAGCACTTGAGAGTGAAGAGTGTGCCAGATATCTACATCCTAAAGAGGTACACTATGAGAGTGAAGGCAAGACAAACATTTGATAGGAGAGACTACAAGACTGAATCATTTGACGGGTCTTCGTTCCTGCATCAACAAAATGAACTTCTCCAAATAGATTTGAATGTTGTGAGAACAGGAGGCAAGTCAGACGACCAGCACATAACAGCAAAAGCTGGCCTGCTAGAAGTGTTAAACAGGGTTGAAGCAGTGGGTTCATCATCATCAGCTGATGATGATGATGGTGATGCATGCACTCCACCAGATATAAACCAGTTTGAGCCTGACTTATCAACGAGATGCCGAGAACATCGCATGACGATAATGACATGCCTAGTACTGGATGCAATGCTCAATCTGTAACTAAGGCTATCTTACCTCCACCAATATCAAAAACTAAGGGCAGCAGGTATAAGAACACAGTTGAATCGAGACCTTCGGTGGCTGGAAAGAAAATGAAGCTGGAAGAAGCAGTCCTAAAAATAGATGAGAAAACTGAAACAGGGAAGAGGAAATGTGGTATGTGCGGCGAGATTGGGTCAGGGCACAATGCTAGGTCGTGTCCAACAAAATTTCCCAAAGATGAAAAGAAACAACTGACTAAAAAAAGCAAAAGGATATGCCAGGGATGCAAGCAATTTGGGTCAGGGCACAACATTCTAAGCTGTCCAGTGATCAAAGCTGCTTTGGAGATAGCAAAGAAATTAAATCAGAAATCTAAGAAGAACAATAATATGTCCACTACAGAAGATGATGAAAAAGAAGAAGAAGAAGAAGAAGAAGAATATGAAGACAATGAATAGGAAGGAGAAGAAGAGAATGATGATGAAGACAATGATATTGATGAAGAGGACAACAAAGAAGAGGAAGAACGAACACCACCTCCCCCACCCAAAAAAGCAAGATACAACAGCAATAATCAAGCGCCAAAACAACCACCAACAAGGAGTAGCTCTAGATTAAAGAAATGTTGATTAGCTTGTGTAATATATTAACTTGTCATATTGCTGCATGGGTTGTATGTTACTCTCAGAACATAGATGATATATACTACAACTACTATGCTACAGCTACTGTGCCAACCTATTTCAAACTTAAAAATATGCTGATTTGGATGGATGAGTACAATTTACTTGTTATATTGCTGTAAAAAGTCATATGGAAATGTGCTAATGTGAGTCATGACTGATATATAAACAAATACATTGACATTGTAAATTGATCTGATTCTATAAAACCCATAACAGACTTTGCAAATATTATTTTAACAAACAACAAGTTTCAAAGAAGTACAAAATACATAGATAAAGAAGTACAACCGTGTCACTAAGGGAAGTACAGATTCTATTATGACATTAGTTCTATAATTTTGAAAAAGAAAGTCTATTATATTTAAAACATCAGTTCTATTATGACATCAGTAGGGGTTCCCCCCTACCCGACCCCCCTTCCATAACAAGTAAAATATTCTATTATATTTAACAAAATGAATTATTCAGTAAAAAATGCTTGCAGGACAAAAATGATGCTATAAAGAATACATTTTGAGCGAAAAATCTGTGTTGAAACAGAAGTACAGTAAATACAACTTTAGGAAGTACAATAAGCAATAGTGGAAGTACAAGAATATATTTTCAATAACTTTAAAAATTTATGCCAAATGTTTCAGCATAATTCACACTAAATACACATCATCCAGCAGAGATGTTTTGTGTACTGATAAGGCGACAATATTCCCACAAATAAAAACTTCAGAACATAATGCTAAAACAAAAAATAAAGTAGTTCTTCACACGACAGATCATCTAGATTAGAAAAAGGACACATTGTCTAACACATATCCTAGTCGCACTACAAATTGTGCGTCATCAAATCATTCAGCTGGGAGCTGAGTTAACATCAGCAGCAGTTCTTCACCCTGTGTTGACAACGTAGAAGTAGGGGAGAGGCACTGGATTTCCTCCGGAAGGTCCTCAAGAGGCACCTTGTTATCCTCATGGAAAAGAACTCTGAACATGTACTCAGCCTTCCAATCCTCAGAACGGTCCTGTGACAAAAAGTAAAAATGTCAGCACAATGAGCAGCAAAAAAACAAATATGAAGAAAATATTTTTCGCTTCATAAAACAAAAACTGGGTAGTCTGCAGGGACAAACATCGTAGTTCTTGATATGCTCGACGCATCGACCCCCATCGAAGGTGCACGCAAACTTGAGGCAATAGATACCACACTCATTAACTCCCTGTTGAGCAGGCATCAAGTAGTGGGGTTTATCTGCAACCTTGCTCCAGCACGGTAGATTGTTCTTCCTGCACGCTTCTTTGCCATAAATAGCTTGCATAACAGCATCAAACCTTTTGCCCTGTAAAACCAGAGGTGAACTCAATCCTTGAAGTGTAACAAACTGTTTACTAAAATATCAAAATGTAACAAGAAAATATGATAAACATAAAAGTAAAGTAGCATAAACTCACAATTTCTTTTACATCACGTTTGTGGAACTCGCTCTTTGTTATTTGAGTGCTGCTTCTTGTCGGCCAATTTAATGACTCCAGGACATCAAATGTCTTACGGTATTTGTTCAGAACGTACAGCGAATGGTGGAAAGTATTTGAAGTACCAACAGGTTTACAGTTGGGGAGCAAGATCTGTTTTTAAAAATAACAACCAGATGTGTAAGAAGTAGTTACATATACAGATCAAACAACTGTGTACACTACAAAAAACAAGCAGAAAAAAGAACATGGTAACACCTAAATGAAAATTTTAACAAACTATACTAACCAAGTCTGCCAACAAAAGATTTTGTGAAGGCTTCACCAAATTGTGGAACGACCTAACTCCGGCCTCGAGATCAAATTTCTTGGTGTTCCTCAAATTATCCAGTCCAAGAACATACTGCACATCAACGAAAAAGTGCTTTAAGATCAGAAAATACAATGCCACATCAAATACAAAAAGAAAAATAACAAACACATGAAATAAGAGAAACTTGCTAATAGAATCAAAAACATTACCGGAACGAAGTACGAGCTCAAAAGTACACGCTTCCCAGAAGCAAAAACATGACTCATGGTTGCATCAGAATTAAAGCTAGAAATGACAAAATCCATCATCTTGCCTTCGATCTGCCCATATTGAGCAAAATTCTGTACGAAATCTTCACCGGTAAAAGTTGTTTCAACCTCAAAACCAGTGTCATCAACACCATGAACGAACCTAGCAAAAGTTGTTCTGCAATTGGCAAAAATGAAGATAAAACTAATTAAATTAACATAAGTTGTTAAAATGGTTACATCTAAAATTCTGACGAAGCTAATGAAGGCAGTACATGTTTAAGCAATACATGGCCATACAAATGTTGAAATTAGGGAAGTACAAAAATACAAAATCAAGAAGTATAATGATAAAAATTTGAGAAGTACTAGAATCACCATCAAAATTCAGTACAAACTTATTTAACAGAAAGCAGGGTACTTGCTTTTAAAGAACAAAAAACATGGCAGCAAGAAAAATAAGAAAAAATAGAAAGAATAAGAGTAAATTATTGCGAAGCACAAGATTAACTAAACATCTAAAATATTAGCAAAACTAGTAAGATCAAGAAGAACACACTCTTTATACTTATGAATTGCATGCTTGCTTAGCATGAAATCCTTCAAAAGCCTAGCATTTTGGATATTACTGTACTTGACGGGCCTTAGCTGCTCAACCGGGTGACTCCACTTCTTTGCTTTCTTTGGCGCACGCTCATTGGACAATAAATTCGTAGAGTCAATCCCAGGGGCTTTCTTAATCTTCTTTGCAGGAAAAATTGTCCCCTGCTTACCATGAGCCAGCCTGCCGGACCTTGTGGTTATTATTGGCCTGACAAAGTCATCGGTGTTAGTAGATTCATGTCCAACAGCAAGCTTCTCGAAATCTGAATCAGACTCTATAGCCGACTTCTTCTTGCTGGATGGCGTTTTCGTAACGACAGGCTTCTCTTTCAGAACCTCGACATCTTCTTGGCTACTAATAGTAATAACTTCATGAGAAGCTTAACCATTTGGGTCTCAAACAGTGAAAAGCTTTCATCCCCAACGTTCATACATTCACCTGCATTAAATTGACAAAGACAAAAATTTAAAATAAAAAAATGAAGTACAAAATATCATGAGAGACATGTGAAACCATAAAAGAGAGTGATCTAGCACAAAACTTGCATAACAAAAGTAGCAAAAATAAGTATAGATAACACTGGTCCTATGATGGCTATATCACAGCTACAAGAAGTACAATAATGATGCAACTGGAAGTGCAGGTAAGAATTTTATATAACAGGCTGATCAGAACAAAACACAAAACTAGTAAATACTAACCTGGATGATAGCCGAACAGCTTGTTAAAATCAATATTGAAATGACCAGACATAGCCCAACTAAAAAGCATGGTCTTCTTCATGTTGGCAATGTCAGCATGTGCGAAGTTCATAAGTTCTTTACCATCCCACGATTGAACAGTTGGCAGCATGAAAAGCCCACAAGAACACCTTCATACACAACAAAAGGAAAAAACACTAATGTGAATGAACTGAAAAAAAGTGTTATCCATCTAGCAAAAAGAAGTGTGTGATAAGAAAAAATGTGCGCATGTCTCAGCCATCTTCTTGTTTCTCTGTGCTCATATATCAGGTTTTAGACGGATATCCATTTTATTGCTAACATCCCTCCAGAGAATCTTAACATTCTTCACCATTTTCAGGAAAATGGTCCACCCATCCTGGTCATCCTTGTCGTCAAAGTTGTCAGAATCACGATTCTGAATCGGATCTTAACTCTGTTGCTAGGATCATGAATCGTAGAATCATAACTATCAGGATCGTAGAATCTTAGATTCTATGAGCAAAATCGTAGAATTGGAGGGGCTAATTTGGATCGTAAGATCGTAAGATTCTAAGACTTGAGTCGCGATTCTGACAACGTTGCTTGTCGTACAGACAATCAATATACTGGAAACACCATCTTTTCATGTCTATGCTGATGGTCACCCAGTAACCAATACCAGCTAACTCAGCTAGATGCCTTTTGGGAGGAGGAGGATCTAACATTGGGAACACAATCTACGAAACAAGATAAAGCACAAGCAAAATAGCAAAAAGTCAGTAAAAAACACAAAAACAAAATCACACACACAAGATAACCAGAATTATAATTTACTCACAATATCCTTCTTGTCAATACGCTCGTCTCCGACTCTCTTTGAAAACCATTTAATCACGGGAGCAGATATATCTCCACAATACAACTTAGACCGCACAAAAATATTAAATAAAGCAAGCATAAACATAAGGTACGCTCACAAAAATGAAGTAGCAAGCAAAAAAAGATAGCCAAAAGATTAAAATATAAGAAACAGACTTACAGTGATCCAGTAGGGCACAACCAACTTTTCAGATTATTTATACCTCTATGATAAAATGTAGATCCCAACAGATGCTGCTTCTGTGCCAAGCATGCCATCAGGGCGAAACGATTTAGAAATATCCAATACGGTAGCTTTGCAATAGTTATTCTCAAACATAACTTCTCCACTGAAAATTATTATGTACCACTGCAAAATGCAGTTCTGAAATCAAGATGTGCTAGTCAGTTGAGCTACTGTAGCTAACAAGAAGTACAACACTAAAAGCAGTACACATATACCTTCAACAAGGGGAAAGGTAGTACAACATAGATACACAGTGTAAAGCACAAAGGCATCAGAACACAAAAGCACAACATCGATTACACCGATATAAACATATTATAAGTATCACAAATGTTTCCCGAAACACATATTGTACATTTTTTTCACAAAAGAAACCCACTTCCCATAAACATACAACACACACTCAAAGACGCAATAGCAAAAGGTTTATAGCTTAGAGATGGGTGTGGACATTATTTGTTCTTGCCTATGTCTTTGCCTGCAGAAGATGGCGCAGCTTGAGCTACAAGATCCGGCACAACAACAAATGGGATCTCGTGTGCATCTGATACAGGAACAGCTTCGCGCTCAATGCTGGCATCAACAGCAGTGGATGTCTTCTCAAGAACAGCTATGACTGTAGTAGAATTACTATGACCGGCGGCAATTTCAACTGGATCTTCATGAGCAGCTTCAGCAACACCAGCTTCTGGTTTCTTCACAACTCGAACATCACTAGTAAGTTGTACATCTATCTCTTCATGATGATCTTCTGGCGTCGAAACACTAGACGCCACATGATGCTCAGGGGCACAAAATTGAGATAATGTTGGCCCATCAGAACTCACCTAACAAAAACACACAGAATTAAGAAATCATAGCAAAGCAGAAACAAACTTGTGTAAAAGATATCTCACCTTATCTACATGAGGAACAGTAGAATCAATGTGTTCCCCTTCCCGACCAGCACATGTATGCACTCCGGCAGCACCACCACCAGCATCTCCGCCGGAAGTAGGACCATCTCCCTTCGCAATCTTCGTGAGATACTTTTGTGTGTGCTCTTCGAAAGGCTTGCAGCGACCATGTTGCATGGTCTTGTACATTACAAAACCATCCTGGATCTGGGATAAAGATTTCTGCAAATGATCAAGATTGACAGCCTCAACATCCAACACAATCCTGTGAGCATCTTCATTAAATGCAAGCTCAGGGGGCAAAACTCCAGCAATGCTGCTCACACGGGTGCTGGTGGTAGGCAGCTGAAGTGACAATTGAACTTCCTTTGCTATTGCAGCATCAAGCTCTTGGAAAGTGGAATCAAACAAAGTACCCACTCCTTCAGATGAAACACCTGCAACACTACTGCTTCCTGCAAACTTACGCCTACTAGCGTGAACAATTCTTGAGGACAGTTCAAACTTCCTCTTCTTGGGATACACACAATAATTGGTACCAGTCACTTCAGGGCTTTCATCAAAATAGATAATGTCATTGCGCCCCTTCCACTGCAAAAAGAGAGTACAAAAATGTTATACAACAAAATAATACACTAATAAACAAAAGTTAAATAATATAAAAAGTATAATAACCTAACAAATATAAAAAAGAAGTACAAAGCAGTACTAAATGAACAAGAAGTGCTGAGATGAACATTAAATCAGTTCAAACAATATATGCAAAGCAGTACAAACAGATGCAAACATAATAACTTTGTGTGAGTGTGCTGAGATGAACACTAAAGCAGTACAAACAATATATGCAAAGCAGTACAAACAGATGCATACATAATAACTTTGTGTGAGTGGGATGTGGTGACAGTATTTATATATTCTATTTTTGTTAACCAAATATGGGGGGAGACCCCCCAACCCCCCCTAACCTCTTACCTAAACACCTACCTCCAAACTTCACATAAGATTAATTACTAATTAAGAGAACAGGACAACACCAAAAAGTATAATATTTACAACTAAAAGAATTGCACTACAAAGGATGGTACTAAAGAACTCATCGGCAACTTGCCAAAGATCCAAGATCTAGGGTCCGGGCCACCTTTCTTCAAGATATCCAAATTGGCAAGTTTCATAAGCTTCCTAGGATGCATGTAGATGGCACGGGGGAGCCTCTTATCTTTACGGTGAATGGAGCGGTGGTCCATACAATCCAAATAAGCTAGAACAGGCGCAATAACACAACCAGGAAGAGCTCTCCAGTCTGCACCTTCTTTCTGCCAGGCTTCAATAGCAAGTCCCAGCTCGTCAACAATCAGCTGACAAATCTGCATGTTTTTAACCTTGATAATGTCAAAGTCTTCAACCATTGTCACCTCCTTCTTCACACGCAGAGAATATCCTGGGCAGAAAAACTTGTTGTACGAAATCAGACCAAACACCTTCAGAGCAAGGCCATCCCTAACAGGATCATCGACAAGCTGCGAGAGAATATTCCGAAGCTCATCAGTTTTTATATCTTTATTCCTTGGAATCCTAAGCTCATCCTTTAACTTCACCAAAGCAGCACCATAATCCTCTGAAGGCCTTGGAGGAGAGTCGTCACCATTAGGCAATGCAAAAAGCTTCTCAATGACATATGCATTGATCTCCAGAACTTTGTTTCCACCAAGATCAAGGATCATGGTCCTAGGATCAATATTATACATCCGAAAACAAGCAATACGGCGATTAATGTTGGATTTGATCTTGAAGTCTTTGATATGACCAAGCTCAGTAGTATCAAGAACATTCAAGTGACGTTCCTTCAACAACGCAACACAAAGAGCGACCTCCTTCAAAGAGCACCTAATTGTGGTGTTGAAGCGCTTTTTCGCCACCTTTTCAACTTTGTTGCTAGGCTTACCTTCCTTGCCTCTCTTCCGCTTGAAAGGCCTCTTCACAAACTCATACTGAAAAACACTAAAAAATAACACAAATTAATAAAGATGAAAAATAACTATACACAAAAATGAAATTACAAAATAAAACTAGACTGAGAAATTTCAATGGAGAGTATAAGAAGTACAGTAACTACACAATTGGCAGTTCAATCATAACATCAAAGGGAAGTATAGAATATATTATGCAATAAACACTTGACAAGAAATAATGAAATAAAAATTCACCTTCCCGATATCATCTCCAGAATCAGAAACCTCTTCAGAAACATAAGGTTCGTCATCATCGCCTTCTTCATCACCATCATCACCCTCATCGGACTCAAAATCATCATCCCTTGCAAAACGCACAGATTTGCGAGTAGCACGAGGTAACTTCTTTGTGCTACCTCTAGTTTGCTGGACCTTGGACAAAACCTTCTCCTTACGCTTAAGAACATCATTCTTCTTCTTATCAACAGGTGCCTTAGCCTTGGACACAGGCTGGTTAGCTGCCTTCAACTTTTTTGCAGCAGCAGGATTAACATTTGCAGAGCTGCCTCTCTGAATAACTTTAGGACTTTGCCGTTTACCATCGACATCAGGTGATTGTCTAGGCAGAACATGCGGCCTTCTACGTACTGGAGCATCAGGAGGTGACTTTACCTTCCTACAAGTTTTCCTAATCTTTTTACAGGGATAGGGTTTACAGGACTCGGAGGGCCTAATCTCTTTACCATCAACGGACTATGATTGCGTCTCTGAAAGTTCCAAAGATCCAATATCATGCTCACCCCTTCCAACAGGGCTAGAAGGATTGCTGGCAGGCTGACTTTGCATGTCATTCAATGCCTTAGACCTTCGGTTGCGAGCAGGAATGTCCTCAGGAGTAATCGCAGGAGGGATGTCCTCAAGCGTATTCGCAGCCTCATCAACCTTATTACCATCTTGTCCATCAAACTCTAAGCGAAGATCAAATAGAACATCTGATATCATTTTCTGACCGGGAAACATAATCTTCTGCAAACAAAATCAAAGAAGACAATGAATAAGTTTCAGACGCTGCAACACCGTCAACTGTATCCGCTGTGCAAAAGGAAATAAATATAATTGATATAATAAACACAACAACAACAGAAGTACTACACTAATGTTAGAAAGCAGTACAACAATATAGAAAACAAAAGATTGAAACAATTGCAACAAGAAGTACAAAGGAAACTACTAAAGCAATACAACAATTCTGCTAGCACTACAATGCAATATGGTAAAATAAATAGCAATGTATTATCATGAGTAGTGTAAAGCATATGTGTAAAAGAAATGCATGTGGCCAATTCTAAACCCTAAAATCATAACAGTTTAACAATATACAATAAAACTCACCACACTACAACATAAGGAAAAACTATGAATAAAATAAGAGGTACACATGTACTACACAAGTGAAGTACAACAACAACATGGAGGAGCAATACAAAACTACAACTCAGCGAACTACAGAAAAACATTTCAACAAAAACAAGCATCAAATCAGTGCATGTCATACAATAGACTTGTTGAAACATCAAACATATCTACTACACCTGAGAAATAAATAATCGCACATACACAACCAAATATATAGTAAATAAAAACATTGCCAATCCATGCCAAAACTGTTGGGTAACGTCGCATGGGAAACAAAAATTTTCCTACGCACACGCAAACCTATCCATGGTGATGAGCATCTACAATAGGGAGAGTGGATCTACGTACCCTTCTAGATCGCTAAGCGGGAAGCGTTAAGAAACGCGGTTGGTGTAGTCGAACTTCTTCGCGATCCAAATCGCCGAGCGTCCCGCGATCCAATCACGAACCGTCCCGCGAACACATCATGATCCGTCCCGCGAACTCATCACGATCCGTCTCACGATCTTGATCACAATCTGTCCTGCTAACTCATCAAGATCCGTTCCGTGATCACATGACGAACCGTCTCGCGATCTCGATCACGGTCCTTCCGATCTAGCGCCGAACGGACGACACCTCCGCGTTCAGCACACGTGCAGCTTGATGACGATCTCCACCGTCTCGATCCAGCGAGAGGAGGTGGAGAGGAGAGAGAGTTCACCGGCAGCATGACGGCGCTCCGGTGATGGTGGTGGAGCAATTTCGGTAGGACTTCGCCTAAGCGCTGCAGAAATCCGATCTAGAGGAGCACCGGTGAAACGGGCAGCACGTGGTCGTTAAATCTGTGCAAAAACCCTCTATTCCACCAACATATATAGGAGGAGAGGAGAGGAGAGGAGGGCTGGTGCAAGGAGAAACTACAATAGGTGTCGGCCGAAGCTAAGAGGGAGGAGTCCTACTCCTCCTCCACTACTAGTAGGAGTAGGACTCTTCCTTTTAGCCTTTTTTCCACCTTTTCCTTTAGGACTTTTTCCTCCTGCGCCATGGGCCTTATTGTGGCTGTTACTCCAGCCCAATAAGGGCTGGCTATCACTCTCCACAGCCCATGGACCCTCTGGGGTCGAAACACCCCTCCCGGAGGTCTCCCGGTACACTACCGGCACTCCCGGTACACTACCGATGAGCCCGAAACTTTTCCGGCAACTAAACTGGGACTTCCTATATATGAATATTTACCTCCGGATCATTCCGGAGCTCCTCGTGACATCTGGGATCTCATCCGGGACTCCGAACAAACTTCGGTCACCACCATACATAACTCTACACTACCGAAACGTCACCAAACCTTAAGTGTGCAGATCCTGCGGGTTCGAGAACTATGTAGACATGACCGAGACACCTCTACGGTCAATAACCAATGGCGGGACCTGGACATCCACATTGCTTCCTACATATTCTATGAAGATCTTTATCGGTCGAACCTCTATGTCAAGGATTTAGTTAATCCCGTATAACGTTCCCTTTGTTCTTCGGTATGTTACTTGCCCGAGATTTGATCGTGGTATCTCCATACCTAGTTCAACCTCGTTACCGGCAAGTCTCTTTACTCATTCCGTAATACAAGATCCCGCAACTAACAATTAGTCACATTGCTTGCAAGGCTTATTGTGATGTTGCATTACCGAGTGGGCCCCGAGATACCTCTCCGTCACACGGAGTAACAAATCCCAATCTCGATCCATGCCAACTCAACAGACACCATCGGAGATACCTGTAGAGCACCTTTATAGTCACCCAGTTACGTTGCGACATTTGATACACACAAGGCACTCCTCCGATATCTGTGAGTTGCATGATCTCATGGTCATAGGAACACATACTTGACATGCGGAAAACAGTAGCAATAAACTGACACGATCATATGCTACGTTTGCAGTTTGGGTCTTGTCCATCACATAATTCTCCTAATGATGTGACCCCATTATCAAATGACATCTGATGTCCATGGCTAGGAAACCTTAAACATCTTTTGATTAATGAGCTAGTCTATTAGAGGCATACTAGGGACATGGTTTTGTCTATGTATCCACACATGCATCTAAGTCTCCGATCAATACAATTATAGCATGGATAATAAACGATTATCATGAACAAGGAAATATGATAATAACTAATTTATTATTGCCTCTAGGGCATATTTCCAATAGTCTCCCACTTGCACTGGAGACAATAATCTAGTTCACATCACCATGTGATTCGCATTGTTATGAATCTAACACCCAACGAGTTCTGGGGCTCGATCATGCTTTGCATGTGAGAGAGGTCTTATAGTCAATGGTTCTGTAACATTCAGATCTGTGTGCACTTTGCAAATACCTATGTCAAACTGTAAACACTGCTACCACACTCCGCTCGGTACCATTCCAAATGGCTGCTCCACTATACGTATCCAGATTGCTACTACGAGTCATCCGGATTAGTGTTAAAGCTTGTATCGACGTAACTCCTTATGACGAACTCTTTATCAGCTCCATAATCGAGAAACATCTCCTCGGTCTCTTAGTAACTGAGGATAATCTTGACCGCTGTCCAGTGATCCACTCCTGGTTCACTCTTGTACCCCCTGACGGAGTCATGGCAAGGCACACACAGGTGCGGTACACAGCATGGCATAATCTAGAGCCTATGGCTAAGGCATAGGGGATGACGTTCGTCCTTTCTCTTTCTTCTGCCGTTGTCGAGCTTTGAGTCTCACTCAACTTTCACACCTTACAAATCAGGCGAGAACTCTTTCTATGACTGATCCATTTTGAACTCTTTCAAAATCTTGTCAAGGTATGCACTCATTGAAAGTCTCATCGAGCATCTTGATCTATCTCCATAGATTTTGATGCTCAACAATTAGGTAGATTCATCCAGGTCTTCCTTTGAAAATCACTTTCCAAATGACTGTTTTATGCTTTCCAAAAACTCTACATTATTTCTGATCAACAATATGTCATCCACATATACTTATCATAAATTCTATAGTGCTCCCACTCACTTTATTGCAAATACAAGTTTCTCGTAAACTTTGTATAAACATCAAAACTTTGATCACCTCATCAAAGCGTATATTCCAACTCCGAGATGCTTGCTTCAGTCCATGGAAGGATCACCGAAGCTTGCACACCTTTTAGCATCCTTAGGCCTGACAAAACCTTCTGGTTGTATCACATACAACCTTTCCTCAAGTAAACCGTTAAGGAAACGTTGTTTTGACATCCATCTGCCAGATTTCATAATTGAAAACACAACAACTGCTAACATAATTCCAACAGACTTTAGCACCACTACGAGTGAGAAAGTCTCATCGTAGTCAAGTCCTTGAACTTGTCACAAACATCTTTGCAACAAGTCGAGCTTTACAAATAGTGACATTCACCATCAGTGTGTGTCTTCATTTTAAAGATCCATTTGTACTCAACGACCTGCCGTCCAACGAGCAAGTCTACCAAAGTCTACACTTGGTTTTCATACATGGATCCTATCTCGGATTTCATGGCCTCCAACCATTTGTCGGAATCCGGGCCCATCATCGCTTCTCCATAGCTCGTAGGTTCATCGTTGTCCAACAACATGATCTCCAAGACAGAGTTGTCGTACCACTTGGGAGCAGTACACATCCTTGTCGACCTACGAAGTTCGATAGTAACTTGATCCTGAAGCTTCATGATCATCATCATTAACTTCCTCTTCAACTAACGTAGGCTTCACAGAAACATCTTTCTGCACTGCGCTACTCTCTGGTTGAACAAAGGTTTAACAACCTCATCAAGTTCTATCTTCCTCCCACTCAATTCTTTCACAAGAAACATTTCCTCAAGAAAGGATCCATTTAAGCAACAAACACTTTGCACTAGGATCCGAGATTGAAGGTTCACCCAACTGATCTTAGGGTATTCTATGAAGATGCATTTGTCCACCTTGGGTTCGACCTCATTAGATGAAAACATTTTCCACACAAGTGTCACAGCCCCAAATATTAAGAAATGACAGCTTAGGTTTCTATCAAACCATAATTCACACGGCGTCATCTCAACGGATTTAGATGATGCCCTATTTAAAGTGAATGTAGTTGTCTCTAATGCATAACCCCAAAAATTATAGTAGTAAAACGATAAGAGACATCACAGTATGCACTGTATCAATAGAGCATGACTATGATGTTCGGACACACCATCACACTATGGTGTTCCAGGTGGCGTTAGTTGTGAAACAAATTTCACTTTTTTTTAGGTTGTATGCCAAACTCGTAACTCAGATATTCACCTCCGCGATCATATCACGGTCACTTTTATCTTCTTGTCACGATGATCTTTAAACTTCACTCTGAATTTGCTTGAACCTTTCAAACGATTCAGACTTGTGTTTCATTAAGTAAATATACACTATCTCGACTCAAATCATTAGTGAAGGTAAGAAAATAACGATATCCACTGCACGCTACAAGACTCACTAGATTGCATACATCAACATGTATCATTTCCAATGAATCACTTGCCCGCTCCATCCAACGGGGTCCTTTAGTCATCTTGCCCAAGAGGCATGGTTCGCACGTCTCAACCGATTCGAAATCGAATGAGTCCAAATATCCATCAGCATGGAGTTTCTTCATGCACTTTATACCAATATGACATTTAGCAGCAGTGCCACAAGTATGTGGTACTATCATTATTAACTTTGTATCTTTTGACATCAATGTTATGAACATGTGTACTACTACGATCAAGATTTCAACAAACCATTCTCACTGGGTGCATGACCATTGAAGGTATTA
Source organism: Hordeum marinum (assembly GCA_022496015.1). NCBI lineage: Eukaryota > Viridiplantae > Streptophyta > Magnoliopsida > Poales > Poaceae > Hordeum > Hordeum marinum. Next base: position 7,575,913 of record CM039673.1, read on the forward strand.
TTCATGTAAACAGAATAACCATTATTCTCTAACTTAAATGAATAACCGTATTGCAATAAACATGATCTAATCATGTTCATGCTCAACGCAAAACACCAAATAACATTTATTTAGGTTCGTCACTAATCCTGAAGGTAGAGAGAGCGTGCGATGTTGATCACATCAACCTTGGAAACACTTCCAACACATATCGTCACCTCACCCTTAGCTAGTTCTCCGTTTATTCCGTAGCTTTTATTTCGAGTTACTAAAATTTAGCAACCGAACCGGTATCCAATACCCAGGTGCTACTAAGAGTACTAGCAAGGTACACATTAATAACTCGTATATCAAATATACTTCTATCAGTGTTGCCAGTCTTCTTATCTACCAAGTATCTAGGGTCGTTCCGCTTTAGCGACTGCTCACCTCATAACAGAAGCACTGAGTTTCAGGTTTGAGTTCAACTTTGGGTTGCTTCACTGGAGCAGCAACTGACTTGCTATCCATGAAGTTTCCCTCCTTGCTCTCGCCCTTCTCAAAACTAGTGGTTTGATTAACCATCAACACTTGACGCTCCTTCTTGATTTCTACCTCCGTGGTGTCAAACATCGCGAACAACTCAGGAATCATTATTTCTATCCCTGGCAACTTATAGTTCATCACCAAGTTCTAGTAGCTTAGTGATAGTGACTTGGAGAACAACATCAATCACTATCTTATCTGGAAGATCAACTCCCACTCGATTCAAGCGATTGTAGCACCCAAACAATCTAAGCACATGCTCAACGATTGAGCTATTCTCTTTCATCTTGAAGGCAAAGAATCTCGTTGGAGATCTTATGTCTCGCAACTCGGGCACGAGCCTGAGATCACAATCTCAGCTCTTAGACCATCTCATATGTTCCGTGACGTTCAAAACGTTTCGGAGCCTCAATTCTAAGCCGTAATGCATGACGCACTAAACTATCAAGTAGTCATCGAAACGTGCCTGTCAGATGTTCACAACATCTATAGACGACGCTAGATGGGGTGGCGCACTGAGTGGTGCATTAAGGACATAAGCCTTCTGTGCAACAATGAGGACAATCCTCAGATCACGGACCCAGTCCGCAATTTTGCTACCAACATCTTTCAATTCTATTTCTCTAGGAACATATAAAAATACAAGGGAGCTACAGCATGAGCTAGTAATCTACAACATAATTTGCAAAGACACTATTGACTATGTTCATGATAATGAGTTCAATTAATCATATTACTTAAGAACTCCCACTCAAATTGACATCCCTCGGGTCATTCGAGTGATACATGATCCAAATTCACCAAATCAAGTCCGATCATCACGTGAGTTAAGGTGGCTTCAATGGTGAACATCATTATGTTGATCATATCCACTATATGACTCATGCTCGACCTTTCGGTCTCTAGTGTTCCGAGGCCATGTATGTACATGCTAGGCTCGTCAAGTTTAACCCGAGTGTTCTGCGCGTGCAAATCTGGCTTGCACCCGTTGTATGTGAACGTAGAGTCTATCACACCCGATCATCACGTGGTGTCTCAACACGACGAACTTTCGCAACGGTGCACACTCGGGGAGAACACAGTTCATCTTGAAATTCAAGTGAGGGATCACCTTACAATGCTACCGCCGTACTAAGCAAAACAAGGTTTATAAAAGGATTAACATCTCATGCAATTCATAAGTGACATGATATGGCCATGAACTTGTGTTTAAGATCTCCATCTTCGAAACACCGACATGATCTCCATCGTCACCGGCACAACACCATGATCTCCATCATCTTGATCTCCCTCAATGTGTTGCCATTGGGGTTGTGGCGCCAGCCCTGCTTCTACTTCTATTGCTACCGCTTAGCGATAAAGTAAAGCATTACATAACGCTTAATGATTGGCACGCAGGTCATACAATAATTAAAGACAACCCTATGGCTCCTGCCGGTTGCCGTACTCAACGACATGCAAGTCGTGAAATTCCATACATCACATGATCATCTCATACATCACATATATCTCATCATGTAATTAGCCATATCACATCACAACATACCCTGCAAAAACAAGTTAGACGTCCTCTAGTTGATGTTGCATGTTTTACGTGGCTGCTACGGGTATCTAGCAAGAACGATTCTCACCTACGCATAAACCACAACGGTGATACATAGATTGCTTTTCAACCTTCTCAAGGACCGCCTTTGTCGGATCCGATCCAACTAAAGTGAGAGAAACTGTCACCCGCAAGCCATCTAAGCAACAAGTTGCGTCGAGGGAACCGGTCTCTCGTAAGCGTATGAGTAATGTTGGTCCGGGACGCTTCATCTCACAATCCCGCTCAACCAAAATCCAACCAAGGGAGGAAGCAATCTAGGCATCAACACCCACAAACCTTTTGTGTTCCACTCGAGATCTCATCGAACCATCGACCTAGCTCATGATGCCACTGTTGGGTAACGTCGCATGGGAAACAAAAAATTTCCTACGCACACGCAAACCTATCCATGGTGATGAGCATCTACGATACGGAGAGTGGATCTACGTAGCCTTGTAGATCGCTAAGCGGGAAGCGTTAAGAAATGCGGTTAGTGTAGTCGAACTTCTTCGCGATCCAAATCGCCGAGCGTCCCGCGATCCAATCACGAACCGTCCCGCGAACACATCATGATCCGTCCCGCGAACTCATCATGATCCATCTCACGATCTTGATCATGATCTGTCCCGTGAACTCATCATGATCCGTTGCGTGATCACATCACGAACCGTCTCGCGATCTCGATCACGGTCCTTCCGATCTAGCGCCGAACGGACGACACCTCCGCGTTCAGCACACGTGCAGCTTGATGACGATCTCCACCATCTCGTTCCAGCGAGAGGAGGTGGAGAGGAGAGAGAGTTCACCGACAGCGTGACGGTGCTCTCGTGATGGTGGTGGAGCAATTCCGGTAGGGCTTCGCCTAAGCGCTGCAGAAATCCGATCTAGAGGAGCACCGGTGAAACGGGCAGCACGTGGCCGTAAAATCTGTGGAACAACCCTCTATTCCACCAACATATATAGGAGGAGAGGAGAGGAGAGGAGGGCTGGCGCAAGGAGAAACTGCAATAGGAGTCGGCCGAAGCTAAGGGGGAGGAGTCCTACTCCTCCTCCACTCCTAGTAGGAGCACGACTCTTCCTTTTAGCCTTTTTTCCACCTTTTCCTTTAGGACTTTTGCCTCCTGAGCCATGGGCCTTATTGTGGCTGTTCCTCCAGCCCAATAAGGGCTGTCTATCACTCTCCACAGCCCATGGACCCTCTGGGGTCGAAACACCCCTCCCAGAGGTCTCCCGGTACACTCCCGGCACTCCCGGTACACTACCGATGAGCCCGAAACTTTTCCGGCGACTAAACTGGGACTTCCTATATATGAATCTTTACCTTCGGACCATTCTGGAGCTCCTCGTGACGTCCGGGATCTCATCGGGACTCCGAACAAACTTCGGTCACCACCATACATAACTCTACACTACCGAAATGTCACCAAACCTTAAGTGTGCAGACCCTGCGGGTTCGAGAACTATGTAGACATGACCGAGACACCTCTACGGTTAATAACCAATGGTGGGACCTGGACGTCCACATTGGTTCCTACATATTCTACGAAGATCTTTATCGGTCGAACCTTTATGTCAAGGATTCAGTTAATCCCGTATAACATTCCCTTTGTTCTTCGGTATGTTACTTGCCCTAGATTCGATCGTCGGTACCTCCATACCAAGTTCAACCTCGTTACCGGCAAGTCTCTTTACTCGTTCCGTAATACAAGATCCCGCAACTAACAATTAGTCACATTGCTTGCAAGGCTTATTGTGATGTTGCATTACCGAGTGGGCCCCGAGATACCTCTCCGTCACACGGAGTAACAAATCCCAGTATCGATCCATGCCAACTCAATAGACACCATCGGAGATACCTGTAGAGCACCTTTATAGTCACCCAGTTACGTTGCGACGTTTGATACACACAAGGCACTCCTCTGATATCTGTGAGTTGCATGATCTCATGGTCATAGGAACACATACTTGACATGCGGAAAACAGTAGCAATAAACTGACACGATCATATGCTACGTTTGTAGTTTGGGTCTTGTCCATCACATCATTCTCCTAATGATGTGACCCCGTTATCAAATGACATCTCATGTCCATGGCTAGGAAACCTTAACCATCTTTTGATCAATGAGCTATTCTATTAGAGGCATACTAGGGACATGGTTTTGTCTATGTATCCACACATGCATCTAAGTCTCCGATCAATACAATTATAGCATGGATAATAAACGATTATCATGAACAAGGAAATATGATAATAACTAATTTATTATTGCCTCTAGGGCATATTTCCAAGAAAAATCACACAAGAGCAAATCAATCCTAGGAACAAAATTAAAAAATGTACTACATGAACAGAACATCACAATCCCAAGCACAAGATCTGCGGGACAAACCTTGCGCCAATTCGGCCATCGGGCTCTTAGGTGGAGACAACATGCCTGTGGACACACCAACCAAATCGATCTACAGGAAGAATCCTTGCTTCACCAAGTATCAAAACCCTACCAAATCGACCACCACCAAGCTTTCCCTCTCCTGCAGATGAACACTGCTGCGGGCAAAAGGAGAGCAAAGCATTGGAGACAAAGGGAGAGGCGAAAAAAGAGGAACAAATCGGAACTGCGGCTGCTCCAGCGGTGATACCGAACTCCGCTTCACGCCATCTGCGGTGGATTCATAGAGCGCTGTACCCAACAACACAGCGGACAGGATTGTCGGGGAGAAAGAGAAAGGAAACGGACCTGGATAAGAGGAAGGGGGGTCGTGCGCGCGGTTGCAGCGGGCGGCGGTTACTCATAGCAGGGGTTGCCCGACGGGGGATGGTGCAGCGGATTCGTCGCCGAGGAGCACTGGAGAGAGAGAGGAGGAGGAGCGTTCGCGCGTGAGAGAAGAGAAAGGGAGAGAGATTTGGGCCGAGCGGATGGGCGGACAGAGTAAATGCCAACTCTCTGTAGTTATGGCTAGCAGTTAAGTTGTCCTCATGACACGATTCGTTTCCGATTTTGAAAAACTAAGACAACCATAGCATTTCGAAAACACATAGGGATAAAACAGTATTCACAGAATAAAATTAAATATGATACCTAAAATTTTTATATCAAAACAAATACACATATTCCAAAAACGATATGAAAACAAATAATCAGAAACAATACAACACAACAATTTAACCTGGAAATAGCAGCAAGCTAATACACTGACCTACATGTGAAAGGAAATTATAGAAAGAAACTACTATGGTAAAGTTCTGTTATATAAAAAGAAGTACAAGTTCTTCAAACAAGAAGTAAAGAGGGGAAAGCAGAAAGAAGTACAATACAGGTATACAGTGAAGTACAAGATTATTCCAGAATATTATTCTATCATCGATTGTAGTGTATATATATATATATATATATATATATATATATATATATATATATATATATATATATATAGAATAGTATTATCGAATTTCTCTTACAACGACCATTCATATACATATATATATACAATTTCTTCTATAGTTTGAGGATCATCACACACACACACACACACACACACACACATATATATATATATATATATATGCAGGCATTACTTGTTCTTAATCTTGTAATGGTATTATCCTTTGGAATCTATGACCAGGTCGACCGAAATTCAGCTAGTTCCTGTTGAATTGCTCGTACCTGAGCCTCTGGTATGAGCTAGCCCCGCATCTCCGTCAGCTACAAGATGGAGATCAAGATGAATATATTAGTTGTGTATATATATTAGCTAGATCATGATAAAAAAATTATGGATAGTGTTCTGGCAAACGTATCCAAAGATTTCAGACGTGATCATGCAAATGTTCTCGCAAACGTAGTATGCGCATAAACTAGTCCCTGCTCCTGCCTCATGCACTTTACGAGAATAAAATTCAATCAGGTAATAATTAATCAAGCATGATAATGATATTGAAATTAGAATTGAAGAGATGCATGGACGTAGCTACCTAGTAGTACTTAATTACCTTGGGTCGCATCCATTTTAGATGTTGTGCCCACTCGCTTGGAACCTGTTCGATGACCTTGGCCCAAGCCCTGCCCGTCGGCAAAAAAAATGAATAAATGAGTTATTAACTAGTTGATATCAGGAAATGAAGTAATTAAAGAGGCCGACATATATAGTGCAATAATGATTGAAATTACCTGTCAACAATCCCCCTCATGATTGAGTATTCAGATGGATCCTTATATAATGAGCCGAGCACATCAACTTTTCCCTTGTCAACTTCAATGATTAACAAGATTCAGTGGTAAATGCATGCGCACACGTTTTGTATAATTAAGTGGGCATGTGTGGATAACTCATCAACAACACTTATTAAAATCTAGTAAGAAAAAAATAAAATTTGTAGTATAAGATATATATATATATATATATATATATATATATATATATATAATAACACTCACCCAAAGTTGTAAAAAAGTAGTATTTCCGATTGGGTGTTTAGATGCTTCAAAAACTCTAGCATGAATTTCTCTGTGTCTTTTCTCGAATATTGAGTTTTCCACATTGCCTGATTAACCGTATTTGGGTCAATGAATCCAATGCCATAGCGTCCAGCTTGTTTCATTTCATACATCTTCATTCTGCATAATACCATAGAAACGAATATAGTGAGGATAATTACAGGTAATGAACGAGAGCACAACTAGCTAGAGACTTAAATTATAGAAAGAAATCACTTACACGCAATAGCAACTGACTAAAAATTTGTCGAGTGCGTCTTGATTGAATAACTAAAACAACTCTGAATAGTGAATCCACAAATCTTTTTATGGAAGTAATGCCTTCCTTTGACTCTCACCATGAGGGACTCTGTATTGGTATTTGTTGTTTCTTGCATGTGCCATGTATGCAAATTGTACAATCTCGTTGGTAGATGCCTAACATCTTCAGGCTTGACCAGAGGTTTGCCGCCGGCATATTGATATTTTACTTCCTCCTCTTTAAGCCCGGGGATTTCCTCAAGGCCTAGGAGTTGTTCAACGGTGACAACGGCCTCTTTAGCCTGCCTTATATGATCGTCGATTACTCCTGCTGTCCGATCGACGAAACTCATAGGTGTTTGTACAATGAGCGGGGGGATCAATTGCACTGCCTGTTCTCCCAGCTGGGGAACAGTTTTCCCGCTTTTTTGTCAACTCCTTCGCTCGAGCTCGAGCTCGACTCCTTTTGTCCTGCAAGATATGACTTCTTGATGGACCGCACATAGTCACTGTCCTTTTGAGCCGATCGAGCCATATGAATGAAGTGTTCTGAGACATGCTTAGATAATTTCTCCTTTGGCGGCTGGGACGGTTTCGGTCCAAAATGGGCCTTTACTTTGGCATCCACTATGCTGTCGAGTTCCTTATTAGTCAGGTGGTAAGGCAACTTCAGAAGAGGCTTGAGGCTTGGACTATATTTCAATTTCTTGCCTGTTGTACCGCTAGTCATCGTAGCTGCGGCCTCTCTCTTCCGCTGTTGCTTAGGCGATGGAGCACGCTGAGTCGGCGGAGCACGCTGACGCCGTGCCGGACTTGGAGGAGTCGGCTGACGTGGTGCTGGACTTGGAGGAGGAGGAGTTGGCTGACGTGGTGCCAGACTTGGAGGAGGAGTCGGCTGACGCGGTGCCAGACTTGGAGGAGGAGGAGTCGAGTGACGCGGCGACGGAGTTGGAGGAGGAGGAGTCGGTGGCCTTGGAAAGACGATGCAATCCTTTTTCCATAGAATGATACGATGTATGGCCTCTCCCAATGTTCTCTCCTCGTCACCTCCAAGAATGTCAAGTAGTAGCTCATTATATCCTGACATCACTTCATCAACCCCGACACGACCATAGCCAGCTGAAATGGGATTGCAAAGGAAGGTTGCTTCTGGGGGATTTGCTAAAGCATAGCCGTCCGCCACCTTCATCGATACGTTCTTCACTTTCATGTGTAGCTCACAATTAGTCCTATCTTTGATATCATCCACAGGGTAGCTAGCTAGCAGTGCATTGTCATCGATATCGGTCGGGGCAAAACCCACGCTGCTTCTCGGCATAGATGGAACGGTGGTATCCAATGCTGGATCGATCTGCTCATGTTGCCGCTGAGACGCCCTTTCCTGGCTGAGTGAGTCGATCTGCTCCTGCTGCTGCATGATTCTGGATTCCAACTCCACGTGCTTTGATTCTAGGCCTTTAAGGTGGAGTGCTTCCTCCTTCTTCCGCTCCTCCTGGATCTTCTTTCTCGCATGGCTTCTGTAGTCATCATTCCGACCCGCAAACCTCTGAAACCACGGAACAACGCCTTTCCCTCGTGTTCTTCCCGGGTGTTCAGGATTCTTCAGGGCGCGCGTAAGCTCGTCGTCCTCTCTGTTGGGCGTAAACACCCTCGTTCGAGCTTCTTCTATTTTCATCAGAATTTCGTCTGTCACTCCTTTAAGACTTGCCTTCGCCATAATAGCCTCTGTCTTTGGGTCCAACTTCCCCCCATGCACATAAAACCATGTCCTGCACCTCGGGGGCCAGGTCACTATAACTGGAGTGACCTATGCACTAATCATATCTTGTTCGGAATGATCCCACTTAGGCAGGGCCGTCTGATAGCCACCTGGCCCCAGAGTATGGTGCCACTGCTTTTTTGCAGCATTAATCTTGTTTTTTTTGACCGTTCCTTAGCTAGTTCCGATTCCTTGAACTTCACGAAATCGTCCCAGTGAACTTTTGCCTTCACCAGTGCTCCCTCGAATTTTGCAGTCGTCTTGTTTGCTTTGACGTACGCAACCCATGCATTTTTCTTGAAGGTGTTGAATGTGATCGCCATGTTTTTAAGAGCATAGTTTCTGACTTTCTTCAGATCTGCATCTGTCAAGTTATCTGGTAGTGTAAAATGTGACATCGGCTCGGTTCAAAGCACATCTTTTGCTTTTTCATTGACAAAAGTAACTCGTTATCGATCTCCCTTTGCTGCCTTTTTCCATTCTTGTGTGGAGATCAGGATTTGGTCCCTCACAATAACTCCGCATTGATTCTTGAACTTGGTCGCATTTTTCTTAGGTTCAAGCGGTTCGTCAGTTGATGTATTGATGGAATCGATGTTGAACTTTACGCTAGGGTCCAACTTTCTGGCTGGGCCTCGAACTACCCTATCGCTTGTAAAAGATTTGCTCGATCCAGAGGCCTAAAAGAAGAAAGATCGATTCGTTAATACATATACAACTCAATTAAGACATGTAATGATCACCAGATGGCTTATATAATAAATATACCTCGCCGGTCTTTGTTATTTGAAGAACATTTTCTGCGTTAACATCATTGTCGAATTCATCTATTCTTTCATCTTCATCAAACATACAACCCTCACTGAAATTGTTTAGATATTGCGAGCCGTCATCATCTTCATGTTCATGCTCTGGGCTCATGGAGCGTATGATGTTGAACAGAGCCACTTCTCCTTCTCTGCCGGTATTGTCCATAACTTTTATTTAACTAACCCAGAAGATAGATAAAACAATTTAGTACTCAAATTAGAATGCATGCAATCAATAAGGAAAACTGAATCATAGTACATAATATGCATCATCGAATATAATCTCGAATAAATCGTCTCGAATATTATCGAATATAATCTTGAATACATCTCGAATATTATTACTAATACATTTCGAATATTATTAATTGTATAATATCACTACTACAGATCCAGTTGACGTCTCGCGCGGCAGGCGGTGGACACCCAAAGAGAAGGAACTATGACAGGATCATAGCTCGGGTGAGATCCCTGAAGAACCTGCTAGGTATTGGAGAACCTGACGTCCAACGCATCCATGTAGCGACGGACGTGCTCGTCCTCTTCCCTGACACGGCGACGTACCACCTCCGGCGGGGCCGGCTGCCTCCGCACCGAAAGTGGCCCACGTGAACGCCAACAAAGAAGCTCCGGGTCGACGATGGGACCCGGGTTCCTCAACAAGCTGCGCGCCCCTGAAGGTAGCACCTTCTAGTGCCAGCCCGGCGGAGCCCAGTCCCGAACGTTGCCCCTCTGAAGTAGGATGTCGTCACGAACGAGTCGACGACGAGGATGGGGGCCAGGCATCGTTGACTTCGAGAAACAAATCTTATGAAAAAAATTCCTAGGTATAACTACCTTAATAATATATCTTTCTCAATAAAAAATTCTGAAAACTTTCTCAATTATAAATTCCTATCCAACATTTTAGTATGAAATTTTTTTCTATAATATGATATACAACATTATATACTTCTAAGCAACATTTTAATAGGTTAGGGACATTATATACTTCTAATTAAGCAAAAAAAACTAATTAAGCATATATACTAATTAAACATATATATGAATTAAACACTAATTATAGAGAAACAACATTATATAAAGAAATTCAAAATTCATCTAATTAACATTTATATATCTAAAATTTCTATACATCTAATTAACATTTATAAAAAAATCCATGGTGGCATGGGCTCACAGCGGGGCGACGACCGGCGAGGCGAGGCGAGTCATCGGCGACGGCGACGGCGACAACGCGCGAGCTCGAGGAGGGGGTGGCGCGTGACGGGGGAGGCGACAGGGGGCGACACATCGGCGGCGGCGATGGCGTGGGCGGCATGTTGGGGGCAGCGACGGCATCGGGGCAGGCGGTGCGTCGGGGGCGCGCGGCGGCGATCTCCTATGTTCGTATAGTGGTTGAAGAGACGAAGAAGCAGAGGGAAGAAATGAAAAAATTTCAACTGTTGCTTATATAGGAGGACGTTTAATCACGGTTGGTGGCTCCAACCGGGACTAAAAGACCCCCCCTTTAGTCGCGGTTGGAGCCAACAACCGTGACTAAAGGTGAATTTCACCAGCCGAAACGGCAGGAAGCGAAACCCTATAGTCGCGGTTGGTGGCTCCAACCGTGACTAAAGGGGCGTCTTTAGTTGCCGTTGGAGCCACCAACCGCGACTAAAGACCTGTTCCTGGCAAGACTCACTGCAGTGGAAGTTTAGTCCCACCTCGCTAGTGGAGGGGCACCTCGACCAGTTTATAAGCCACAGCGCGGGCACTGCATTGAGCTCCTCTCTAATGCAGGCCTTCTAGGCCTACCTCTACTGCGATTCCCTGTGGGCCTTGTGGGCCTACATCCTGGCCCAACTACAGGTTGTGTTTCTAGTCTTATATAGGCCGTTGTGGCCCACTGGGCGGGATTTTTTTAATTTATTTATTTTTCATTTTTTTGTTTTCTGCTTTAATTTTTTTCTGAGTTGTTTTTTCATTATTTAGAGTTTCTTTGTGAATCCTTTTGCTTTAGGTAAAAAAATATATAAACTTTCTGTTATTGCTAGTACTTTCAAATTTGAATAGTTTAAATTTGAATTATTTGAAATTTGTGTGAATCACTAGTTTGTGAAAAAATTTACTTTAAAAATAGATTTTTCAGTGATTATTTTTTCTTCTGTTTAATTTTACTGTGTTTTATTAGTATATTCAATTTGGTAATGCTTAGGTTATTTAAAAAAATGAAATGCCTTTGTAACAGACGAGTTTTCGTCTAAAATCCTGATACTTCGAAAGAGATTGTCCATTTTGGGGTGAAATAATGATACCATGCCAACTTTCAACCTCTTTAGAGTTCATTTATAGTGCTTTTCAATTTTACGGTTATTTAGCTCAAAAAAATCAGCAAATGCATGAAAAATAACAAATAGAAAGGGTTGAAAATTGATGACATGGCTTCGAATGGTGCATACTTAACGCACAAAACACATAGGTACACTACTATTACAAAGATTCCCTTCGGTTGTCCGAAGTGGGACTTTCCAGATATATAAGTCCGGAAACTAACTAGAGAAGCCGGTCACGTCCCAGTGTGGGATCTTTGGGTGTAAAACTTTTTCTTCACGTGTGTCCCTTTGCGTCGTAACCATGGACAATCTTCATCGTTTAACTTGATGCTCGGGTCAACATTCACTGTGAAGGGAGCAATTTCAAGAAACTTTTCATCATCTTCTGACATGTCTGTCTTGTCCTCCACTCCCACGATGTTTCATTTCCCTAAAAGAACTATGTGGCGCTTTGGCTCATCGCATGATGTATTCACTTCCTTATCTTTTCTTTTTCTTGGCTTGGTAGACATGTCCTTCACATAGAAAACCTGCGCCAAATCATTGGGTGGGATGAATGGTTCGTCTGCGTACCCAAGATTGTTGAGATCCACTGTTGTCATTCCGTAGTGCGGGGAAGGGTCTTCCTTTTCCCCGCCTCCTGTCAGATTGACCCATTTGCATCTAAACAAAGGGACCTTCAAACCAAGTCCATAGTCAAGTTCCCATATCTCCTCTATGTAACCATAATATGTGTCCTTTGGCCCATTGTTGTTTGCTGCATGAAAGCGGACACCACTGTTTTGGTTGGCGCTCTTTTTATCTTGGGCGATCGTGTAAAATATATTCCCATTTATCTCGTATCCTTTGAAAGTCAACATAGTCGAAGATGGTAACTTGGAAAGCAAGTATAGTTCATATTCAACAGTGTCGTCTTGCATGAGACGTGTCTGCAACCAACCGGCGAAAGTCACCGTTTGTTCATGTGTAATCCAGTTGTCAGACTTCTCCGGGTGTTTGGAGCGTAGAGTATTCTTGTGTTGCTCGATATACGGAGCCACCAAGGAGGAACTTTGTAGAACTGTGTAGTGTTCTTGCACCAAAGAATGCCCGTCCCGACATATTAGTGAATTCTTTCCTAGCGTGCCTTTTCCACCCAGTCTGCCCTCATGACGCGATTCAGGAACACCAATCAGCCAATCGGCTTAATGTCAGGAATAAAGTCAAGACAAAACTCAATGACCTCCTATGTTTCATGGCCCTAGGAGATGCTTCCTTCTTGCCTAGCACGATTATGAACATATTTCTTTAAGACTCCCATGAACCTCTCAAAAGGAAACATATTGTGTAGAAATAGAAGACCCAGAATGGCAATCTCCTCGACTAGGTGAACTAGGACGTGCGTCATGATATTGAAGAAGGATGGTGGGAACACCAACTCAAAACTGACAAGACATTGCACCAAATCATTCTCTAACCCTCGTAGGATTTCTGGATCGATTACCTTGTGAGAGATTGCATTCAGGAATGCACATAGCTTCACATGGCTAATCGAACATTTTCCGATAGAAGCCCCCTCAATGCAACCGGAAGCAGTTGCGTCATAATCACGTGGCAGTCATGAGACTTTAGGTTCTGGAACTTTTTCTCTGCCATATTTATTATTCCCTTTATATTCGACGAGAAGCCAGACAGGACCTTCATACTGAGCAGAAATTCTAAGAAGATTTCCTTCTCTTCTTTGGTAAGAGCGTAGCTGGCATGACCCTGAAACTGCTTTGGATCCATGTCGTCTTCTCCGTGCATATGTTGCTGGTCCTCCCGTGCCTCCGGGGTATCTTTTGTCTTCCCATACATGTCCAAGAAGCCTAGCAGGTTCACGCAAAGATTCTTCATAACGTGCATCACATCGATTGCAGAGCGGACCTCGAGGTCTTTCCAATAGGGTAGGTCCCAAAATATAGATTTCTTATTCCACATGGGTGCACATTTGTCAGCATCATTCGGAACAGATTGTGCGCTATGACCCTTGCCAAAGATTACTTTTAAATCCTTGACCATATCAAGTATGTCATCACCCGTACGGTGGTGAGGCTTCTTCTGGTGATCTGCCTCACCTTTGAAATGCTTGCCTTTCTTTCTTACGGGATGCCTCCTCTGAAGAAATCGACGATGCCCCAGATACATATTCTTCTTACATTTATCCAAATATATACTATCAGTATCATCTAAACAATGCGTGCATGTGGGGTATCCCTTGTTTGTCTGTCCTGAAAGGTTACTGAGAGCAGGCCAATCATTGATGGTTACAAACAGCAACACATGTAGGTCAAATTCCTCTAGATCTTTCGCATCCCACGCACGTACACTTTTTCCATTCCACGGCTGTAAAAGTTCTTCAACCAATGGCCTTAGGTACACATCAATGTCGTTGTCGGGTTGCTTGGGGCCTTGGATGAGCACTGGCATCATAATGAATTTCTGCTTCATGCACAACCAAGGAGGAAGGTTATAGATACATAGAGTCACAGGCCATGTGCTATGATTGTTGTTCTGCTCCCCAAAAGGATTAATGCCATCTACACTTAAACCAAACAATATGTTCCTTGTGTCCTTTGCAAAGTCCTTCCACTTTCTCTCGTTTTTTCTCCACTGTGATCTGTCAGCGGGCACTCTCAACTTCCCATCTTTCTTACGTTCTTCGTTGTGCCATCGCATCAACTTGGCATGCTCTTTGTTTTGGAACAAACGTTTCAACCGTGGTATTATAGGAGCATACCACATCGCCTTGGCAGGAATCTTCTTCCTGGGGCCCTCGCCCTCAACATCACCAGGGTCATCATGGCCGATCTTATAGTGCAATGCACAACATACCGGGCATGCATTCAAATCCTCGTACTCACCGCGGTAGAGGATGCAGTCACTAGGACATGCATGTATCTTCTCCACCTCTAATCCTAGAGGGCAGACAACCTTGTTTGCTTCGTACGTACTTTCTGGCAATTCGTTGTCCTTTGGTAGCTTCTACTTTAACATTATCAATAACTTTTGAAATGCCTTGTCAGATACACCATTCTCTGCCTTCCATTGCAGCAATTCCACTGTGGTACTTAGCTTTTTTTTGTCATCTTCGCAATTTAGGTACAACCCTTTTTTGTGATCCTCTAACATGTGCGGCAACTTCAGCTTCTCCTTTTTACTTGCGCAGTTTCCCTTTGCATCGGCAATGGCCCGACCAAGATCATCAGCGGGCTCATCTGATTCCTCTTCTTCAGCTGATTCCCGCATTGTTGGCTCAGCTTCTTCCCCCATTGTTGTACCATCGTATAATTCATGGAACCCATGGACAGGATAGCTGTCATCATCCTCTTCTTCTTCATTCTCCTCCATTAGGACCCCTCTTTCTCCGTGCTTGGCCCAACAGTTATAGCCGGACATGAAACCGGACTCAAACAGGTGGACATGAATGGTTCTTGATTTAGAGTAATTTTGATCATTCTTACAGCCAGCACATGGACAATACATAAAACCATCCGGCCGCTTGTTTGCCTCAGCCGCAACCAGAAAAGTATGCACGCCATTAATGAAATGGGGAGAGCATCGGTCATCATACGTCCATTGCCGGCTCATCTTCATTACACAACACCGAAAAGACCAAATTAATGCAAGTTCGTACATAAAGTTCATACACACTTGTTCTCATAAAACAACATACAAACTCTCTAGCTAAAGCATTTAAATGCAACAACAAATGCGATCAACATCGCAACTAAGGTAACAATTGGTCCAACAGCATAGTAATACCAAG
The DNA here is from genome assembly GCA_022496015.1 of Hordeum marinum. Lineage (NCBI taxonomy): Eukaryota > Viridiplantae > Streptophyta > Magnoliopsida > Poales > Poaceae > Hordeum > Hordeum marinum. The sequence goes on from CM039673.1 coordinate 7,591,408, forward strand.
CCTCACTATCAATGGCATATCTTTTAAATTTTCTAACCTTCAAGCGCATTGCACCCATCTTGATCTTGTGATCATTACGACATCGGCAACATACAACTCCAGTTTCATATTCTCTTCTTCAACTCTTTTCAATTTTGTTTCAAATACTCGTTTTCTTTTTCAACTAAATTTAACTTCTTGACAAGAATATCTATGTCAGTTGGAATCTCCCGTTCACATGCCTCCTAGATAAAAATATCTATGTCAACTTGATTGGCATAATTGTCATAAACACGAAATGCGACAAAGATTTATAAAAGAGAGTATATACCACATCTGCATCATAAACCGGACGAGGGCCGACGGGGACGGATTTCAAAACCATGCCACTATGTATAACGAACAACCATATAGGTAAGAAAACTATACAAGTAACTAACTAAATCTTACAAACATGGTTTTTTTATTATAAAAAGGATAAGAACAAGAGGCTCACCAAGGTGGTGCCGGCGACGGGACGGTGCGGGCGATCGACGGTGGTTAAAACGGGGATGGGAAGGCACTAAGTAAACCACAACTACAAATGCAAAGTAAGAAGTTAATTTGAGATCAAATTGCATAAATCAAATAAACTACCACATACAAACTAAAACCCACAAATTATTATACTTATAGATCATTGCAAGAGCTAATCTAGCAATGAGAGATGGAAGGACAAAGTTGCTAACCTTTGTGAACACTTGGATGTATGGGATGCCTCCAAATTTTGACAAATTTTGGCAAAAATGGAGGATGAGATCGAGGAAGAGAGGAAGAACGGAGAGGAGAGGAAAGGGGAAAAACAGAGAGGAGTGTGCTCGGGCTGGCCAAAGGGTTTCATATAGGGGACCTTTAGTCCCGCTTGGTGGCTCCAACCGCGACTAAAGGCTAACCTTTAGTCGCGGTTGGAGCCACAAACCGGGACTAAAGGTTTCCGTGGGGCCCAAGGCTGACGCCAGCCTGCCACCACACCTTTAGTGCTGGTTCGTGGCACGAACCGGCACTAATGATGCCCGTCACGAACCGGGACTAATGAGCACATTAGTGCCGGTTCAAAACCCAACCGAGACTAATGAGGCGGACGAAAGGTCTGTTTTCTTCTAGTGTTAACACACTAAAGAAGTCCCTCGACCCTGATGATAACTATGTTGGCCCCCGCGTGAACAATATGCCCACCACCTTCCTTATCCCGTTGGGCATACAACATTTATTGAATGATACAACCATCGATGAGGGATTTTATATGATGTAGATCAATTACAATGGCACATGGAGATAAATGGCAGCTTGCGGCGGTGCCGGTGTACAAACCTACAACCGTCATGCACAACGCATCATCGGACCTCTTGATGGTTCTAGCCGACAATAAGGCATATGTGGTTACTCAACGCCCACCATTGAATAATACTATCTCTACCTCATACACACGTGGATCATGATGCTAGAGATTCTTAGTGATGACACGAACCCCGACAAGCGATGTCCAGGTGGAATCTAAGTGTAGCTACTGCCGTGTCAATCTGGCCCTCTGGTTGTTTATCGACTGTTTTTGAACAAGTGGAAGAAGGTCCGGGATGGCGCCATGAATATTAGGGGAATGCCGAGGGTGCCCTAGGAGCTTGACTATCTTGTTAGCTCAAGTACTCATGTTCTACCTTGAATCTTACTACAAGCTATGTGCTTTATTACTTGGTCAATTGAGGATCTCAAAGTGGCCAACCCTTGTGCATGAGCTTCACGCGGAGTATCTAATAGCTCGAGCTCAAATGAGCTCGAGTGAATAGTAAAATTCAGACAACTGATTTTTTCTTTTACAAAAATCTGAATTTTCTATGGAAAACATTGATGAACGTTATGAGTGCTTACACAGTTTCATCATGGAATAACATTCTGTTGGAAATATGCCCAAGAGGCAATAATAAAATGGTTATTATTGTATTTCCTAGTTCATGATAATTGTCTATTGTTCATGCTATAATTGTGTTAACCGGAAACCGTAATATATGTGTGAATACATAGACCATAACATGTCCCTAGTAAGCCTCTAGTTGGCTAGCTCATTGATCAATAGATGGTCATGGTTTCATGGCCATGAACATTGGATGTCGTTGATAATGGGATCACATCATTAGGAGAATGATGTGATGGACAAGACCCAATCCTAAGCATAGCACAAGATCGTGCAGTTCGTTTGCTAAAGCTTTTCAATGTCAAGTATCGTTTCCTTAGACCATGAGATTGTGCAACTCCTGGATACCGTAGGAATGCTTTGGGTGTGCCAAACGTCACAACGTAACTGGGTGGCTATAAAGGTGCACTACGGGTATCTCCGAAAGTGTCTGTTGGGTTGGCACGAATCGAGACTGGGATTTGTCACTCCGTGTGACGAAGAGGTATCTCTGGGCCCACTCGGTGAGACATCATCATAATGAGCTCAATGTGACTAAGGAGTTAGCCACAGGATGATGTGTTACGGAACGAGTAAAGAGACTTGCCGGTAACGAGATTGAACAAGGCATAGAGATACCGACGATCGAATCTCGGGCAAGTATCATACCGATAGACAAAGGGAATTGTATATGGGATTGATTGAATCCCCGACATCGTGGTTCATCCGATGAGATCATCATGGATCATGTGGGAGCCAATATGGGTATCCAGATCCCGTTGTCGGTTATTGACCGGAGAGGTGTCTCGGTCATGTCTATGTTGGGGAACGTCGCATGGGAAACAACAAATTTCCTACGCACACGCAAACCTATCCATGGTGATGAGCAGCTACGAGAGGGAGAGTGTATCTACGTACCCTTGTAGATCACTAAGCGGGAAGCGTTAAGAAACGCGGTTGGTGTAGTCGAACTTCTTTGCGATCCAAATTGCCGAGCGTCCCGCGATCCAATCACGAACCGTCCCGCGAACACATCATGATCCGTCCCGCGAACTCATCACGATCCGTCTCACGATCTGTCCCGCGAACTCATCACGATCCATTCCGTGATCACATCACGAACTGTCTCGCGATCTCGATCACGGTCCTTCCGATCTAGCGCCGAACGGACGGCACCTCCGCGTTCAGCACACGTGCAGCTTGATGACGATCTCCATCGTGTCGATCCAGCGAGAGGAGGTGGAGAGGAGAGAGAGTTCACCGGCAGAGTGACGGCGCTCCGGTGATGGTGTTGGAGCAATTCCGGCAGGGCTTCGCCTAAGCGCTGCAGAAAAACCGATCTAGAGGAGAAACTATGCACCGGTGGAACAGGTAGCACATGGCCGGAAATTCTGTCCAAAAACCACCCAATCCACTAGTATATATAGGAGGAGAGGAGAGGAGAGGAAGCCAAGGCCTTTGGGTCGGCCGAAATAGGAGGTGGGAAGCAATCCTACTTCACCTCCAATCCTAGTTGGAGTAGGATTGCCTCCTATTGGCTGATGATCCACTTTTTGCTTTAGGACTTTCTCTCCTGCGCCATGGGCCTTTGTGGCTGTTTTCCCAGACCACTAAGGGCTGGTTATTATTCTCCCACAGCCCAGGACCTCTTGGGGTCGAAATACCCCTCCCGTAGGCCTCCCGGTACACTACCGGCACTCCCGGTACACTACTGATGAGCCCGAAACTTTTCCGGAAACCAAACTGGGACTTCCTATATATGAATCTTTACCTCCGGACCATTCCGGAGCTCCTCGTGACTTCCGGGATCTCATCCGGGACTCCGAACAAACTTCGGTCACCACCATACATAACTCTACACTACCGAAACGTCACCGAACCTTAAGTGTGCAGACCCTGCGGGTTCGAGAACTATGTAGACATGACCGAGACACCTCTACGGTCAATAACCAATGGTGGGACCTGGACGTCCACATTGGTTCCTACATATTCTACGAAGATCTTTATCGGTCGAACCTCTGTGTCAAGGATTCAGTTAATCCCGTATAACATTCCCTTTGTTCTTCGGTATGTTACTTCCCCGAGAGTCGATCGTCGGTATCTCCATACCTATTTCAACCTCGTTACCGGAAAGTCTCTTTACTCGTTCCGTAATACAAGATCCCGCAACTAACAATTAGTCACATTGCTTGCAAGGCTTATTGTGATGTTGCATTACCGAGTGGGCCCCGAGATACCTCTCCGTCACACGGAGTAACAAATCCCAGTCTCGATCCATGCCAACTCAACAGACACCATCGGAGATACCTGTAGAGCACCTTTATAGTCACCCAGTTACGTTGCGACGTTTGATACACACAAGGCACTCCTTCGATATCTGTGAGTTGCATGATCTCATGGTCATAGGAACACATACTTGACATGCGGAAAACAGTAGCAATAAACTGGCACGATCATATGCTACGTTTGTAGTTTGGGTCTTGTCCATCACATCATTCTCCTAATGATGTGAACCCGTTATCAAATGACATCTCATGTCCATGGCTAGGAAACCTTAACCATCTTTTGATCAACGAGCTAGTCTATTAGAGGCATACTCGGGACATGGTTTTGTCTATGTATCCACACATGCATCTAAGTCTCCGATCAATACAATTATAGCATGGATAATAAACAATTATCATGAACAAGGAAATATGATAATAACTAATTTATTATTGCCTCTAGGGAATATTTCCAATAGTCTCCCACTTGCAGTAGAGTCAATAATCTAGTTCACATCACCACGTGATTCGCATTGTGATGAATCTAACACCCAATGAGTTCTGGGGCTCGATCATGCTTTGCATGTGAGAGAGGTCTTATAGTCAACGGGTCTGTAACATTCAGATCCGTGTGCACTTTGCAAATACCTATGTCAAACTGTAAACACTGCTACCACACTCCGCTCGGTACTATTCCAAATGGCTGCTTCACTATACGTATCCAGATTGCTACTACGAGTCATCCGGATTAGTGTTAAAGCTTGTATCGACGTAACTCCTTACGACGAACTCTTTATCAGCTCCATAATCGAGAAACATCTCCTCAGTCTCTTAGTTACTGAGGATAATCTTGACCGCTGTCCAGTGATCCACTCCTGCTTCACTCTTGTACCCCCTGACGGACTCATGGCAAGGCACACACAGTTGCGGTACACAACAAGACATAATATAGAGCCTATGGCTAAGGCATAGGGGACGACGTTCGTCCTTTCTCTTTCTTCTGCCTTTGTCGAGCTTTGAGTCTCACTCAACTTTCACACCTTACAAATCAGGCAAGAACTCTTTCTCTGACTGATCCATTTTGAACTCTTTCAAAATCTTGTCAAGGTATGCACTCATTGAAAGTCTCATCGAGCATCTTAATCTATCTCCATAGATTTTGATGCTCAACAATTAGGTAGCTTCATCTTGGTCTTCCTTTGAAAATCACTTTCCAAATGACCGTTTTATGCTTTCCAGAAACTCTACATTATTTCTGATCAACAATATGTCATCCACATATACTTATCATAAATTCTATAGTGTTCCCACTCACTTTATTGCAAATACAAGTTTCTCGTAAACTTTGTATAAACATCAAAACTTTGATCACCTCATCAAACGTATATTCCAACTCCGAGATGCTTGCTTCAGTCCATGGAAGGATCACCAAAGCTTGCACACCCTTTAGCATCCTTAGGCCTGACAAAACCTTCTGGTTGTATCACATACAACCTTTCCTCAAGTAAACCGTTAAGGAAACGATGTTTTGACATCCATCTGCCAGATTTCATAATTGAAAACACAGCAACTGCTAACATAATTCCAACAGACTTTAGCACCACTACGAGTGAGAAAGTCTCATCGTAGTCAACTCCTTGAACATGTCACAAACATCTTTGCAACAAGTCGACCTTTACAAATCGTGACATTCACAATCAGTGCTTGTCTTCATTTTAAAGATCCATTTGTACTCAACGACCTGCTGTCCAACGAGCAAGTCTACCAAAGTCTACACTTGGTTTTCATACATGGATCCTATCTCGGATTTCATGGCCTCCAACCATTTGTCGGAATCCGTGCCCATCATCGCTTATCCATAGCTCGTAGGTTCATCGTTGTCCAACAAAATGACCTCCAAGACAGTGTTGCCATACCGCTCAGGAGCAGTACACATCCTTGTCGACCTACGAAGTTCGATAGTAACTTGATCCTGAAGCTTCATGATCATCATCATTAACTTCCTCTTCAACTAACGTAGGCTTCACAGAAACATCTTTCTGCGTTGCGGTACTCTCTGGTTGAACAAAGGTTTAATAACCTCATCAAGTTCTATCTTCCTCCCACTCAATTCTTTCGAGAGAAACATTTCCTCGAGAAAGGATCCGTTTAAGCAACAAACACTTTTCACTTGGATCTGAGATAGAAGGTTCACCCAACTGATCTTAGGGTATTCTATGAAGATGCATTTGTCCGCCTTGGGTTCGACCTCATTAGGTGAAAACATTTTCCACACAAGCGTCGCAGCCCCAAACATTAAGAAATGACAGCTTAGGTTTCTATCAAACCATAATTCATGCGGTGTCATCTCAACGGATTTAGATGGTGCCCTTTTTAAAGTGAATGTAGTTGTCTCTAATGCATAACCCCAAAATTATAGTAGTAAAACGACAAGAGACATCATAGCACGCACCATGTCCAATAGTGCATAACTATGATGTTCGGACACACCATCACACTTTGGTGTTCCAGGTGGCGTTTAGCTGTGAAACAACTTTCACATTGTCTTAAGTTGTATGCCAAACTCGTGACTGAGATATTCACCTCTACGATCATATCGCAGTCATTTTTATCTTCTTGTCACGATGATCTTTAAACTTCACTCTGAATTTGCTTGAACCTTTCAAACGATTCAAACTTGTGTTTCATTAAGTAAATATACACTATATCTACTCAAATCATCAGTGAAGGTAAGAAAATAATGATATCCACTGCACGCTACAAGACTCACTAGATTGCATACATCAACATGTATCATTTCCAATGAATCACTTGCCCGCTCCATCCAACGGGGTCCTTTAGTCATCTTGCCCAAGAGTCATGGTTCGCATGCCTCAACCGATTCGAAATCGAATGAGTCCAGATATCCATCACCATGGAGTTTCTTCATGCGCTTTATACCAATATGACATTTTGCGGCAGTGCCACAAGTATGTGGTACTATCATTATTTAACTTTGTATCTTTTGACATCAATGTTATGAACATGTGTATTACTACGATCAAGATTTCAACAAACCATTCTCACTGGGTGCATGACCATTGAAGGTATTATTCATGTAAACAGAATAACTATTATTCTCTGACTTAAATGAATAACCGTATTGCAACAAACATGATCTAATCATGTTCATGCTCAATGCAAAACACCAAATAACATTTATTTAGGTTCGTCACTAATCCTGAAGTTAGAGAGAGCGTGCGATGTTGATCACATCAACCTTGGAAACATTTCCAACACACATCGTCACCTCACCCTTAGCTAGTTCTCCGTTTATTCCGTAGCTTTTATTTCGAGTTACTAACATTTAGCAACCGAACCGGTATCCAATACCCAGGTGCTACTAGGAGTACTAGCAAGGTACACATCAATAACTCGTATATCAAATATACTTTTGTCGATGTTGCCAGCCTTCTTATCTACCAAGTATCTAGGGTTGTTCCGCTTCAGCGACCTCTCACCTCATAATAGAAGCACTTAGTCTCGGGTTTGAGTTCAACTTTGGGTTGCTTCACTGGAGCAGCAACTGACTTGCTATCCATGAAGTTTCCCTCCTTGCTCTTGCCCTTTTTGAAACTAGTGGTTTGATTAACCATCAACACTTGACGCTCCTTCTTGATTTCTACCTTCGTGGTGTCAAACATCGCGAACAGCTCAGGGATCAATACTTCTATCCCTGGTGTATTATAGTTCATCTCTAAGTTCTAGTAGCTTTAGTGACAGTGACTTGGAGAACTATATCAATCACTATCTTATCTGGAAGATCAACTCCCACTTGATTCAAGCGATTGTAGTACCCAGACAATCTGAGTACATGCTCAACGATTGAGCTATTCTCCTTCATCTTACAGGCAAAGAATCTTGTTGGAGATCTCATATCTCGCAACACAGGCACGAGCCTGAGATCACAATCTCTGCTCCTAGAACATCTCATATGTTCCGTGATGTTCAAAACATTTCGGACCCTCAATTCTAAGCTGTAATGCATGACACACTAAACTATCAAGTAGTAATCGAAACGTGCCTGTTAGATGTTCACAACATCTATAGACGACGCTAGAGGGGGTGGCGCACCGAGCGGTGCATTAAGGACATAAGCCTTCTGTGCAGCAATGAGGACAATCCTCATATCACGGACCCAGTCCACAATATTGCTACCAACATCTTTCAACTCTATTTCTCTAGGAACATATAAAAATTTAAGGGAGCTACAGCGCGAGCTAGTAATCTACAACATAATTGGCAAAGACACTTTGACTATGTTCATGATAATGAGTTCAATTAATCATATTACTTAAGAACTCCCACTCAGATTGACATCCCTCCGATCATTCGAGTGATACATGATCCAAATTCACCAACTCAAGTCCGATCATCACGTGAGATGAGGTGGCTGCAATGGTGAACATCATTATGTTGATCATATCTACTATATGACTCATGTTCGACCTTTCGGTCTCTCGTGTTCCGAGGCCATGTCTGTACATGCTAGGCTCGTCAAGTTTAACCCGAGTGTTCTGCGCGTGCAAATCTTGCTTGCACCCGTTGTATGTGAACGTAGAGTCTATCACACCCGATCATCACGTGGTGTCTCAACACGACGAACTTTCGCAACGGTGCACACTCGGGGAGAACACAGTTCATCTTGAAATTCAAGTGAGGGATCACCTTATAATGCTACGGCCGTACTAAGCAAAACAAGGTGCATAAAAGGATTAACATCTCGTGCAATTCATAAGTGACATGATATGGCCATGAACTTGTGTTTAAGATCTCCATCTTCGAAACACCGGCATGATCTCCATCATCACCGGCACAACACCATGATCCCCATCATCTTGATCTCCATCAATGTGTTGCCATTGGGGTTGTGGCGCCAGCCCTGCTTCTACTTCTATTGCTACCACTTAGCGATAAAGTAAAGGATTACATAGCGCTTAATGATTGACACGCAGGTCATACAATAATTAAAGACAACCCTATGGCTCCTGCCGGTTGCCGTACTCAACGACATGCAAGTCGTGAAATTCTATACATCACATGATCATCTCATACATCACATATATCTCATCATGTAATTGGCCATATCATATCACAACATATCCTGCAAAAACAAGTTAGACGTCCTCTAATTGTTGTTGCATGTTTTACGTGGCTGCTACGGGTATCTAGCAAGAACGATTCTCACCTACGCATAAACCACAACGGTGATACATAGATTGCTTTTCAACCTTCTCAAGGACCGCCTTTGTCGGATCCGATCCAACTAAAGTGAGGGAAACTGTCACCCGCAAGCCATCTAAGCAACAAGTTGCGTCGAGGGAACCGGTCTCTCGTAAGCGTACGAGTAATGTTGGTCCGAGCCGCTTCATCTCACAATACCGTTGAACCAAAATCCGACCAAGGGAGGAAGCAATCTAAGCATCAACGCCCACAAACCTTTTGTGTTCTACTCGAGATCTCATCGAACCATCAACCTAGCTCATGATGCCACTGTTGTGGAACGTCGCATGGGAAACAAAAAATTTCCTACGCACACGCAAACCTATCCATGGTGATGAGCATCTACGAGAGGGAGAGTGTATCTACGTACCCTTGTAGATCGCTAAGCGGGAAGCGTTAAGAAACGCGGTTGGTGTAGTCGAACTTCTTCGCGATCCAAATCGCCGAGCGTCCCGCGATCCAATCACGAACCGTCCCGCGAAAACATCATGATCCGTCCCGCAAACTCATCACGATCTGTCTCACGATCTTGATCACAATTTGTCCCGCGAATTCATCACAATCCATTCTGTGATCACATCATGAACCGTCTCGTGATCTCGATCACGGTCCTTCCGATCTAGCGCCGAACGGACGGCACCTCAGCGTTCAGCACACGTGCAGCTTGATGACGATCTCCACCGTCTCGATCCAGCGAGAGGAGGTGGAGAGGAGAGATAGTTCACCGGAAGCGTGACGGCGCTCCGGTGATGGTGGTGGAGCAATTCCGGCAGGGCTTCGCCTAAGCGCTGCAGAAAAACCGATCTAGAGGAGAAACTATGCACCGGTGGAACTGGTAGCACGTGGCCGGAAATTCTGTCCAAAAACCACCCAATCCACTAGTATATATAGGAGGAGAGGATAGGAGAGGCAGCCAAGGCCTTTGGGTCGGCCGAAATAGGAGGTGGGAAGCAATCCTACTTCAGCTCCAATCCTAGTTGGAGTAGGATTGCCTCCTATTGGCTGATTTTCCACTTTTTGCTTCAGGACATTCTCTCCTGCCCCATGGGTCTTTGTGGCTTTTTTCCCAGACCACTAAGGGCTGGTTATTATTCTCCCACAGCCCATGGACCTCTTGGGGTCGAAATACCCCTCCCGGAGGCCTTCCGATACACTACCGGCACTCCCGGTACACTACCGATGAGCCCGAAACTTTTCCGGAAACCAAACTGGGACTTCCTATATATGAATCTTTACCTCCGGACCATTCCGGAGCTCCTCGTGACTTCCGGGATCTCATCCGGGACTCCGAACAAACTTCGGTCACCACCATACATAACTCTACACTACCGAAACGTCACCGAACCTTAAGTGTGCAGACCCTGCGGGTTCGAGAACTATGTAGACATGACCGAGACACCTCTACGGTCAATAACCAATGGTGGGACCTGGACGTCCACATTGGTTCCTACATATTCTACGAAGATCTTTATCGGTCGAACCTCTATGTCAAGGATTCAGTTAATCCCGTATAACATTCCCTTTGTTCTTCGGTATGTTACTTCCCCGAGAGTCGATCGTCAGTATCTCCATACCTATTTCAACCTCGTTACCGGAAAGTCTCTTTACTCGTTCCGTAATACAAGATCCCGCAACTAACAATTAGTCACATTGCTTGCAAGGCTTATTGTGATGTTGCATTACCGAGTGGGCCCCGAGATACCTCTCCGTCACACGGAGTAACAAATCCCAGTCTCGATCCATGCCAACTCAACAGACACCATCGGAGATACCTTTAGAGCACCTTTATAGTCACCCAGTTACGTTGCAACGTTTGATACACACAACGCACTCCTCCGATATCTGTGAGTTGCATGATCTCATGGTCATAGGAACACATACTTGACATGCAGAAAACAGTAGCAATAAACTGACACGATCATATGCTACGTTTGTAGTTTGGGTCTTGTCCATCACATCATTCTCCTAATTATGTGACCCCATTATCAAATGACATCTCATGTCCATGGCTAGGAAACCTTAACCATCTTTTGATCGACGAGCTAGTCTATTAGAGGCATACTAGGGACATGGTTTTGTCTATGTATCCACACATGCATCTAAGTCTCCGATCAATACAATTATAGCATGGATAATAAACGATTATCATGAACAAAGAAATATGATAATAACTAATTTATTATTGCCTCTAGGGCATATTTCCAACAGTCTACGTGTCTCCTGAACCCATAGGGTCTACACACTTAAGGTTCGATGACACTAGGGTTATAGGGAAATGGTATACGTGATTACCGAAGGTTTTTTGGAGTCCCGAATGAGATCCTGGACATCACGAGGAGCTCTGGAATGGTCCGGAGGTAAATATTGATATATAGGAAGTCTAGTTTTGGTCACCGGAAAGTTTTTGGGCTCATCGATAGTGTACCGGGAGTGCCGGGAGGGTACCGTAGGACCCCCAGGAGGGGTGTGACGACCATAGGACTTTGTGGGCCCTTAGAGGAGGTGTGCCAGCCCTTTTTGGGCTGGCCAAGACCTTCTAGAAAGGCCCATGGGGCTGGGATCAAGAGATAAAGGGCAAAAGGATTTGAAAGGAGGAGATCCACCTCCCTTGTGGGAGGTGGACTCTCCCCCTAGTTCGGCCGAACCTCTCCTCCTTCGAGGAGGGGCCAAGGAATCCCTCCCTCTCCCTCCTCCTATATATAAGCAAGGGTTTGGGCTGATTTGAGACACAACTTCTCTCTCTCTCGGCGCAGCCCTACCCTTCCTCTTCCTCGTTCTCCGTAGCGCTTGGCGAAGCCCTGCCGGAGTCCACGTAGCTCCACCGTCACCACGCCGTCGTGCTGCCGGAGATCTCCCTCAACCTCTCCTTCCGCCTTGCTGGATCAAGGCATAGGAGACGTCATCGGGCTGCACGTGTGTTGAATGCGGAGTCGCCATTGTTCGGCGCTGAGATCGGAATCCATCGCGATCTGAATCGCTGCGAGTACGACTCCACCAACCGCGTTCTTGTAACGCTTCCGCTTAGCGATCTTCAAAGGTATGAAGATGCAATATCTCCCCACTCGTTGCTGGTTTCTCCATGGATATATCTTGGTGATCGTAGGAATTTTTTTGATTTACTACTACGTCTCCCAACAGTGGCATCATGAGCTAGGTCTATGCGTAGAATCTATGCACGAGTAGAACACAAGTTGTTGTGGGCGTCGATTTTGTTATTATGCTTACCACTACTAGCCTTATCTTGATTCGGCGGTATTGTGGGATGAAGCGGCCCGGACCGACTTTACACGTATGCTTACGTGAGACTGGTTCCACCGCCTGACATGCACTTGTTGCATAAGGTGGCTAGCGGGTGTCTGTCTCTCCCACCTTAGTCGGATTGGATTCGATGAAAAGGGTCCTTATGAAGGGTAAATAGCAATTGGCATATCACGTTGTGGTTTTGGCGTAGGTAAGAAACGTTCTTGCTAGAAACCTATAGCAGCCACGTAAAAACTTGCAACTACAAATTAGAGGACGTCTAACTTGTTTTTGCATCATATGCCTTGTGATGTGATATGGCCAAAGAATGTGATGTGATGCATTGTGATGTATGAGATTGATCATGTTCTTGTAATAGGATTCACGACTTGCATGTCGATGAGTATGACAACCGGCAGGAGCCATAGGAGTTGTCTTATTTTATTGTATGACCTGCGTGTCAATCATAAACGCCATGTAATTACTTTACTTTATTGCTAAACGTTAGCCATAGTAGTAGAAGTAATAGTTGGCGAAACAACTTCATGAAGACACAATGATGGAGATCATGATGATGGAGATCATGGTGTCGTGCCGGTGACAGTGATGATCATGGTGCCCCGAAGATGAAGGTCAAAGGAGCAAGATGATATTGGCCATATCATGTCACTATATTGATTGCATGTGATGTTTATCATGTTTACATCTTATTTGCTTAGAACGACGGTAGTAAATAAGATGATCTCTGAATAAAATTGCAAGAGAAGTGTTCACCCTAACTGTGCACCGTTACTAAGGATCGTCGTTCCGAAGCACCACGTGATGATCGGGTGTGATAGGTTCTAACGTTCCCATACAATGGGTGTAAGCCAGATTTACACACGTAGAACACTTAGGTTGACTTGACGAGCCTAGCATGTACAGACATGGCCTCGGAACACGGAAGACCGAAAGGTCGAACATGAGTCGTATAGAAGATACGATCAACATGGAGATGTTCACCATGGATGACTAGTCTGTTTCACGTGATGATCGGACACGGGCTAGTTGACATGGATCATGTGTCACTTGGATGACTAGAGAGATGTCTATCTAAGTGGGAGTTCATTAAATAATTTGATTTTGTGAAATTAATTATCATGAACTTAGTCTAAAATTGTTTTTACAATCTATATTGTAGATCCAATGGCCAACGCAAATGTCACCCTGAATTTCAACGCGTTCCTAGAGAAAACCAAGCTGAAAGATGATGGAAGCAACTATGCGGACTGGGTCCGTGGCATGAGGATCATCCTCATAGCTTCCAAGAAATTGTATGTCCTTGATGCACCACTAGGTGACCCACCCCTTCTCCCAGCAGAGCAAGACGTTGCGAACGCTTGGCATTCTCACTGCGATGATTACTCCCTTGTTCAGTGCGGCATGCTTTACAGTTTAGAACCGGGGCTCGAAAAGCGTTTTGAGCAACACGGAGCATATGAGATGTTCCAAGAGCTGAAACTGGTTTTCCAAGCTCATGCCCGGGTCGAGAGATATGACGTCTCCGACAAGTTCTTCAGCTATAAGATGGAGGAGAATAGTTCTGTCAGTGAACACATCCTCAAGATGTCTGGGCTTCACAACCGCTTGACTCAGCTGGGAGTTAATCTCCCGGATGACTTGGTTATTGACAGAATCCTCCAGTCGCTTCCACCTAGCTACAAGATCTTTGTGATGAACTACAACATGCAAGGGATGGAGAAGTCCATTCCTGAGTTGTACTCGATGCTGAAATCAGCAGAGGTCGAGATCAAAAAGGAGCATCAAGTGTTGATGGTGAATAAGACCACTAGTTTCAAGAAAGGCAAGGGTAAGAAGAACTTAGAGAAGGACAGCAAAGTTGTTGCCGCGCCCGGTAAGAAAGTTGCCGGGAAGAAGAAGAAGAAGAATGGACCCAAGCCTGAGACTGAGTGTTTTTATTGCAAGGGTACCGGTCACTGGAAGCAGAACTGCCCCAAGTACTTCGCGGATAAGAAGGACGGCAACATTAAAGGTATATGTGATATACTTGTTATTGATGTGTACCTAACCAGCGCTCGTAGTAGCTCCTGGGTATTTGATACTGGTGCAGTTGCTCACATTTGTAACTCCAAGCAGGAGCTGCGGAATAAGCGGAGGCTGGCAAAGGACGAGGTGACGATGTGCGTCAGGAATGGTTCCAAGGTCGATGTGATCGCCGTCAGCATGCTACCTCTACATATACCATCGGGATTAGTGTTAAACCTTAATAATTGTTATTTAGTACCAGCTTTGAGCATGAATATTGTATCTGGATCTCGCTTGATGCGAGATGGCTACTCATTTAAATCTAAGATTAATGGTTGTTCTATTTATATGAGAGAAATGTTTTATGGTCATGCCCCGCTGGTCAATGGTTTATTTTTCATGAATCTCGAACATGATGTTACACATGTCCATAGTGTGAGTACCAAAAAGTGTAAGGTTGATAACGATAGTCCCACTTACATGTGGCACTGCCACCTTGGTCATATTGGTGTCAAACGCATGAAGAAGCTCCATACTGATGGACTTTTAGAGTCTCTTGATTTCGAATCATTCGACACATGCGAACCATGCCTCATGGGCGAGATGACCAAGACTCCGTTCTCAAGAACAATGGAGCGAGCAACTGACTTGTTGGAAATAATACATACCGATGTATGCAGTCCAATGAGTGTCGAGGCTCGTGGTGGCTACCGTTATGTTCTCACCCTCACTGATGACTTGAGTAGATATGGGTATGTCTACTTAATGAAACATAAGTATGAAACTTTTGAAAGGTTCAAGGAATTTCAGAGTGAGCTAGAGAATCAACGTGACAGGAAAATAAAGTGCCTACGATCTGATCGTGGCGGAGAATATTTAAGTCACAAGTTTGGCACACACCTAAGGAAATGTGGAATTGTTTCACAACTCACGCCACCTAGCACACCTTAGCGAAATGGTGTGTCTGAACGTCGTAATCGCACTCTATTAGATATGGTACGATCTATGATGTCTCTTACCGACTTAACGCTATCATTTTGGGGATATGCATTAGAGACTGCCTCATTCACTTTAAATAGGGCACCGTCAAAATCCGTTGAGACGATACCGTATGAATTATGGTTTGGAAAGAAACCTAAGCTGTCATTTCTAAAAGTTTGGGGATGCGATGCTTATGTGAAGAAACTTCAACCTGAAAAGCTCGAACCCAAAGCGGAAAAGTGCGTCTTCATAGGATATCCCAAAGAGACTATTGGGTATACCTTCTACCTACGATCCGAGGGCAAAGTCTTTGTTGCCAAGAATGGTCCTTTCTCGAGAAAGAGTTTCTCTTGAAAGAAGTAAGTGGGAGGAAAATAGAACTTGATGAGGTAATTGTACCTCCACTCGAACCAGAGAGTAGCGCAGCACAGGAAGTTATTTTTGTGGAGCCTACATCGGCTGGAGAGGAAGTTAATGATGATGATCATGAAACTTCATATCAAGTTACTATTGAACGTCGAAGGTCCACTAGGACATGTTCCGCACCAGATTGGTACGGCAACTCTGTCCTGGAGATCATGTTGTTAGACAACGGTGAACCTTCGAACTATGAAGAAGCGATGGCAGGCTCGGATTCCAACAAATGGCTTGAGGCCATGAAATCCGAGATAGGATCCATGTATGAGAACAAAGTATGGACTTTGGTGGACTTGCCTGATGATAAGAGATCCAATGAAAATAAATGGATCTTTAAGAAGAAGACTGACACGGACGGTAATGTGACCGTCTATAAGGCTCGGCTTGTCGCTAAGGGTTATCGACAAGTTCAAGGAGTTGACTACGATGAGACTTTCTCACCCGTAGCGATGCTGAAGCCTGTCCGAATCATGTTAGCAATTGTCGCATTTAATGATTATGAGATCTGGCAAAGGGACGTCAAAACAGCATTCCTTAATGGTTTCCTCAAGGAAGAACTGTATATGATGCAGTCGGAAGGTTTTGTCGATCCTAAAGATGCTAACAAGGTATGCAAGCTCTAGCGCTCCATCTATGGGCTGGTGCAAGCATCTCGGAGTTGGAACATTCGCTTTAATGAAGTGATTAAAGCGTTTGGGTTTGTACAGGTTTATGGAGAACCTTGTATTTACAAGAAAGTGAGTGGGAGCTCTGTAGCATTTCTCATATTATATGTGGATGACATATTGATAATGGGAAATGATATAGAACTCTTGGAAAGTATAAAGGCCTACTTGAATAAGTGTTTTTCAATGAAGGACCTTGGAGAAGATGCTTACATATTAGGTATTAAGATCTATAGAGATAGATCGAGACGCCTCATAGGTCTTTCACAAAGCACATACCTTGACAAGATATTGAAGAAGTTCAATATGGATTAGTTCAAGAAGGGGTTCTTGCCTGTGTTACAAGGTGTGAGATTGAGTACGACTCAATGCCCGACCACAACAAAGGATAGAGAAGAGATGAGTGTCATCCCCTATGCTTCAGCCATAGGCTCTATTATGTATGCCATGTTGTGTACCAGACCTGATGTGAACCTTGCCATAAGTTTGGTAGGGAGGTCCCAAAGTGATCCCGGAGCGGAACACTGGACAGCGGTCAAGAATATCCTGAAGTACCTAAAAAGGACAAAGGACATGTTTCTCGTATATGGAGGTGCCGAAGAGCTCGTCGTAAAGGGTTACGTTGATGCTAGCTTCGACACAGATCCGCACGACTCCAAGTCACAAACCGGATACATGTATGTTTTGAACGGAGGGGCAGTCAGCTGGTGCAGCAGCAAGCAAAGCGTCATGGCGACATCTACATGTGAAGCGGAGTACATAGCTGCTTCGGAAGCAGCAAAGGAAGGAGTCTAGATGAAGGAGTTCATCACTGACCTAGGAGTAATTCCAAGTGCGTTGGGCCCGATGACTCTATTCTGTGACAACACTGGAGCTATTGCCCTTGCGAAGGAGCCCAGGTTTCACAAGAAGACAAGACACATCAAGCGCCGCTTCAACTCCATCCATGATTACATTCAGGAGGGAGATATAGATATTTTTAAAGTGCATACGGATGTGAATGTCGCAGATCCGTTGACTAAACCTCTCTCACGAGCAAAACATGATCAACACCAGATTGCTATGGGTGTTCGATTCATCACAATGTAACTAGATTATTGACTCTAGTGCAAGTGGGAGACTGTTGGAAATATGCCCTAGAGGCAATAATAAAATGGTTATTATTGTATTTCCTAGTTCATGATAATTGTCTATTGTTCATGCTATAATTGTGTTAACCGGAAACCGTAATACATGTGTGAATACATAGACCATAACATGTCCCTAGTAAGCCTCTAGTTGGCTAACTCATTGATCAATAGATGGTCACGGTTTCATGGCGATGGACATTGGATGTCGTTGATAATAGGATCACATCATTAGGAGAATGATGTGATGGACAAGACCCAATCCTAAGCATAGCACGAGATCGTGCAGTTTGTCTGCTAATGCTTTCAATGTCAAGTATCGTTTCCTTAGACCATGAGATCGTGCAACTCCCGGATACCGTAGGAATGCTTTGGGTGTGCCAAACGTCACAATGTAACTGGGTGGTTATAAAGGTGCACTACGGGTATTTCCGAAAGTGTCTGTTGGGTTGGCACGAATCGAGACTGGCATTTGTCACTCCGTGTGACGAAGAGGTATCTCTGGGCCCACTCGTTGAGACATCATCATAATGAGCTCAATGTGACTAAGGAGTTAGCCACGGGATGATGTGTTACGGAACGAGTAAAGAGAGTTGCCGCTAACGAGATTGAACAAGGTATAGAGTGTTGGAAATATGCCCTAGAGGCAATAATAAATTAGTTATTATCATATTTCCTTGTTCATGATAATCGTTTATTATCCATGCTATAATTGTATTGATCGGAGACTTAAATGCATGTGTGGATACATAGACAAAACCATGTCCCTAGTATGCCTCTAATGGACTAGCTCGTTGATCAAAGGATGGTTAAGGTTTCCTAGTAATGGACATGAGATGTCATTTGATAACGGGATCATAGCATTAGGAGAATGATGTGATGGAAAAGACCCAAACTACAAACATAGCATATGATCGTGTCAGTTTATTGCTACTGTTTTCTGCATGTCAAGTATATGTTCCTATGACCATGAGATCATGCAACTCACGGATATCGGAGGAGTGCCTTGTGTGTATCAAACGTCGCAACATAACTGGGTGACTATAAAGGTGCTCTACAGGTATCTCCGATGGTGTTTGTTGAGTTGGCATGGATCGAGACTGGGATTTGTTACTCCGTGTCACGGAGAGGTATCTCGGGGCCCACTCGGTAATGAAACATCACAATAAGCCTTGCAAGCAATGTGACTAATTGTTAGTTGCGGGATCTTGTGTTACGGAACGAGTAAAGAGACTTGCCAGTAACGAGGTTGAACTAGGTATGGAGATACCGACGATCGAATCTCGGGCAAGTAACATACCGAAGAACAAAGGGAACGTTAGACGGGATTAACTGAATCCTTGACATAGAGGTTCGACCGATAAAGATCTTCGTAGAATATGTAGGAACCAATGTGGACGTCCAGGTCCCGCCACTGGTTATTGACCGTAGAGGTGTCTCGGTCATGTCTACATAGTTCTCGAACCCGCAGGGTCTGCACACTTAAGGTTCGGTGACGTTTCGGTAGTGTAGAGTTATGTATGGTGGTGACCGAAGTTTGTTCGGAGTCCCGGATGAGATCCCGGATGTCACGAGGAGCTTCGGAATGGTCCGGAGGTAAAGATTCATATATAGGAAGTCCCAGTTTGGTTTCCGGAAAAGTTTCGGGCTCATCGGTAGTGTACCGGGAGTATTGGTAGTGTACCGGGAGTGCCGGTAGTGTACCGGAGGACCTCCGGGAGGGGTATTTCGACCCCAAGAGGTCCATGGGCTGTGGGAGAATAATAACCAGCCCTTAGTGGGCTGGGAAAACAGCCACAAAGGCCAATGACGCAGGAGAGAAAGTCCTAAAGCAAAAAATGGAAAATCAGCCAATAGGAGGCAATCCTACTCCAACTAGGATTGGAGGTGAAGTAGGATTGCTCCCACCTCCTATTTCGGCCGACCCAAAGGCCTTGGCTGCCTCTCCTCTCCTCTCCTCCTATATATACTAGTGGATTGGGTGGTTTTTGGACAGAATTTCTGGCCACGTGCTACCCGTTTCACCGGTGCACAGTTTCTCCTCTAGAACGGTTTTCCGCAACGCTTAGGCGAAGCCCTGCCGGAATCACTCCACCACCATCACCGGAGCGCCGTCACGCTGCCAGTGAACTCTCTCTCCTCTCTACCTCCTCTCGCTGGATCGAGACGGTGGAGATCGTCATCAAGCTGCACGTGTGCTGAACGCGGAGGTGCCGTCCGTTCGGCGCTAGATCAGAAGGACCGTGATCGAGATCGCGAGACAGTTCGTGATGAGATCGCGGAACGGATCGTGATGAGTTCGCGGGACAGATCGTGATCAAGATCGTGAGACGGATCGTGATGAGATCGCGGGACGGATCGTGATGAGTTCACGGGACGGATCGTGATTGGATCGCGGGACGGATCGTGATGAGATCGCGGGACGCTCGGCGATTTGGATCGGAAGATGTTCGACTACACCAACCGCGTTTCTTAACGCTTCGCGCTTAGCGATCTACAAGGGTATGTAGATCCACTCTCCCTCTCGTAGATGCTCATCACCATGGATAGGTTTGCGTGTGCGTAGGAAAAATTTTGTTTCCCATGCGACGTTCCCCAACAGTGGCATCATGAGCTAGGTTGATGGTTCGATGAGATCTCGAGTAGAACACAAAAGGTTTGTGGGCGTTGATGCTTAGATTGCTTCCTGCCTTGGTTGTATTTTGGTTCAGCGGGATTGTGAGATGAAGCGGCCCGGACCAACATTACTCGTACGCTTACGAGAGACCGGTTCCCTTGACGCAATGTAACATCCCAAAATTCCATTTTGGAATGTTATGAATATAGCTATGCATCTATCATCATCATTGCTTGATTTTATTAAATAGTTGAAATGCCTTTTCTGACTTTCTGATAGTCCTTTTCTATTTTCCCTAAGTTGCTTTCACCTATTTGAAATCTTGGTAAAAAGTTCAAATAAGAGAGGAGGAACATGACACTCCACACCAGGGACTAATTGGTGATATATTTGAACAATAATAACCAGGGGTTATTTTGAAAATATTTGCAAAAAGGGTTTAAAAACAATTAGGCAATTTCTGAAAATATTATTTTTTTCAATGTGTTCAAATGACAGAATAGAAATGTTCATTTAATGTCATTTATTATTCTGTTAATTTTGATATATAATAACCCTATATTTAGAGACGATTTGAATGCTTTAAAAGCTTTTGAATGTCTCTAGAAAATTATTAAAAAGAAACGGTAACCGTTTCCGGTATTAAACGGGCCGGCCCACGGAAGTTATTCGCGCTTTTACTACCGATCGGCCGACCGACGCGCATTAACCTCCTCCCCTCTCACTGACACCGGGCCCCACCCGACTGACCGTTTCGCCCGCGCGGTCGCCTCCTTCCTCCCGCACGCGACGTCGTCCTCGCCGGCCGTTTCTTTCATCCCCGCAGATCTCGCCTCCCCATCACTCCCTCTCACTCCCCGCACCCCTATAAGTACCGGCCACTCCCCTCTCTTCATTTTCCCCCGAGCCCCCTCTGTCCCTCGCCAGACCGTCGCAGAATTCCTCGCCGGAGTTTCCACGACCACCGGAGCTCCCATTGCTTGTGCCCGTCGCTCCACTCTTCCCCTCCCCTCTCCGACACCACCAATCGGCGCAGGAGGACCACCGCCGCCGTCTGGACTTCTCCGCGCTCCGTTTCGACCACCGGAGCCACCTCCGTCGACGAACACGACCACCGGACGCCGCCACCACTCGCCGGAGATCCCCTCTCCCTCCGGTAAGTCGCCGGACACACCCCATCCATCGGATCCCCACTCAACGGTCCGGATTAGATTGATTTTAAACCCCGAAACATTTTCCATTGGAGATCGGTCGCCCGCCCGCAAACCTTCGAGCGCACACACCCCTTAGCCAATCGGACAGCGCCACGTAACCCCCCTGACCGTCGCAAATCATTTTTTTCTTTTTCTGTTTTTGTTTTAATTAACAGAATGTTTTCAAAATTTGTTTTGCTTATATCTTTTAATCTATTTAGTGTTTTGAATTGATTCTTTTTGCAATAGCTCACATTTTTCATGTAGTTTCACCCTGTACTTTTAAATTTCAAATTTGAGCTATAAAATTTGAATTTAATCAAATTTGCTCAAAATCTTCAAATCTGAATAACTAGACTTTGAAAATAGTTTTTCACATGAATCTTTTTGCTACTGTTTGGTATTAGTTAGGACTACCTTCATGCTTAGTTTGAAGATATTTAGGATATATTTGATTAATGTTTTAACCAAAAAAACAGAATCTGCCTAGTATTATGATATAGTTTTATATACTTAGTTTTAATTAGTTTGTTTTAGAATTTGGTTTTATTTGTTTATTAGGTTCTGTTAGTAAACACTTAGTGTTTTCACTCACTGATAATAAAAATATAAATTTGCTTAGTTTAATTTTATTTAACATAGGAATCACAACTTCTTTTCAAATAGGCATAATTTGATTAAAACAACTAACTAGTAATAGTTTTGCTTTCAAACAAAGTTTTGTATATTTTAATTCTGTTTTCTAAGACAGATTTAATTGTAAATTGTTTTCTGTTAAGAACATGTTTTACAAATAAATAATAAGTTCAGTTTTTCATTCTTTTGTTAATATAACTATATTTGTTCCATTTAGTGTTTATCAAAACTTTTACAAACTTTACAAAAGTTTTCTCAACAAACTTAGATTCAAAATAGTCTTATAAAGATAGTAGTGTTTTATCAATCACCTCCTAGTAAACAAAACTTTGTGTGTTTTCTCACTTGAGATTTGTGCATTGTTTTGTCTTGATTGTTTACTAGTTCTTGGTTGATGTTATGAGTTGTTATTTTGTTGTATACTTATTTGAGTGCTCTTGTTTGCTTCGTTAGATTATCCGGAGTGCGAAGCTTGTTACTTAGAGTCACTCGTGTACGAAGATCATCAATCAGGCAAGTCACTTTGACCATGTTTACCCATGTTTTATATGCATTAGTTCTACCATCTCCCCAATTGCATGCAAGATAGGTTAGTTGGAAACTTGGTTACATTGTAGTAGTATCATGTGGTAGGTACCCCTCTCAACCCTCTTTGAAAACATTGGCCCCGGGAAATGTTGTTTTACCTTTTGCTATGCTATTAGTAGACGGGGTTGGTTTTGTGATTCATGAGAGTTGAGAGAGTTAATAATTTCAAGACCTACATAATGATCAAGATTTAAGACTCCGAGTTTTCAACATACCTCTGGGTGGATGATGGTTGAACGGCACCCTGGAGAAACCAGTGGATTTGCCTAGGTGATGCTGGAGATGGCCAGTAATCACGCGGAAAGGTCCACCCAGGCACAAAGAGATGGATGGATGCTTTAAAACCCAAGGCTTACCTGCACAGCCACAAGTCATTATGGGCTCTGGCTTGGTTGGATATCATGGTGACCCTGGACAGGCGGTGCTACGAGAGGTAGAAGAACGGTAGGAAAGGATGGGCACCGACAGAGTCGCAGGGAAACCCTTTGGAAGACCATGTTTTGGTCATCCGTTTCTCAAACACCCTGAAGTGCGAGAAATCAAACGGAGGCGACCAAATCTTGTGGGGAACGTGTGCAAAGCTCTGCAGAGTATTCAAAACCTAATCGATTAGCCGTGTCCACGGTCATGGATGACTTGAGCCAAAGGAATTGAAACTTCCGGAACTCTCAACACAATTAATATGATGATGTGGGTATTATCAATTTGGGTATGAGAATTGGTTGGTGGAACCATCTCATTAATCAACAAACTTAGTAATATTTTGCTTAACCCCTTCCTTGATGTAGGAAAAACTTGGCTTTACGCAAAAACTTATCACCCCACCTGCCATATTTGCATATAGATTAGATGATTAACTTTTCACCCCTCTCTTGTGACTTTGCCGGCATATTCCATATGCTGACCTACATGGCTGCAATGTATCATGTTGCAGAGTACTTTTCCGACCAGGAGTGAGGACGCGTTCTATGCTCAGTGAGATGCCCTTGGAGTCAGATGGACTCATCTACTTTCGACGCTTCCGCAAGATTTAGATATTCTCATGAGTTGGCTTTTAGCCACTTTATTGTAATTTTTATTGTAATAAAGGACTCGATATGAGATTTCGATTAATGTAATGCTGTGTGATTTCCCTTTGATATATACATTGATGTGCCGTGTGTGTACCAGCATGATCTTGGGATGGTACAGAAACACCGGAGATTCGACGTTTCAGGTCGGGTCGCTACAGAAATGGTATCAGAGCACACGCTGACCGTAGGACATAACCTCTAGGATTGGAAAGCCTTAGGATTGTATCTCTTTGTCTTTAAAATTCTTATACTCTCATCTACTCATTTCTGATTTCTCTCCGATTATTTCAAAATTTATAGATGGCCACCTTCATCCCAGTGTTGATCACGGAGTTTTGCCAGCCTGACGCAACGATGCCCTTTGGTAAGGAGCTGATGAGGATCGTCAAGGACGTAAGTGCATTGCCGAGCATCATCGGGACTCCTATCATGTCATTTCCCCAAGATGGACGCTACAGGATCGAGGTGCACATCCCAGGGAAGACCTTTGGGAATCGGAAGAAACCCATCGACTTCAAGTTCGTGGCACCCAGCTGGATACTTGGAAGAGACATGGCCATTCATCGTGCCCTTGGACGTATTCAGGAGGAATACAGAGGTGGAACCATTTCACCAGGACTCAGCGTGGTTTGTCGCAGAGATGCCAATGGAAACATCATAACTCCTCCCACTGCAGACACCACTATTTCCTATATCCAGACCCTGGAGACTCACATCAGGACTCTGGAGCTTCGAGTTCGTGCTGATACAAAGACAATCAAGAATCTGATGAACCGCGAGCTGGACCTTGAAGCTGATCTGCGAGAGGCCAACTATGAA
Source organism: Hordeum marinum (assembly GCA_022496015.1). Taxonomy (NCBI): domain Eukaryota; kingdom Viridiplantae; phylum Streptophyta; class Magnoliopsida; order Poales; family Poaceae; genus Hordeum; species Hordeum marinum. The sequence goes on from CM039673.1 coordinate 7,616,221, forward strand.
CACGAGCATGAAGTGAAGGACTTCCTAGAGAGGATTGATGAGCAGAATGCACGCATCGCCACTCTGGAGGAGCAGCTAGACATGGGGGAAAACCTCCATCCCGAAGGAGACATGGCACCCTTCATCAGCAACGATGAAGACTATGAGGAAAGTACCACCGGAGGACCTACGACTATGCACTTTTGAGGAGAACCTTAGTTATGCCCTCCAATGTATCTTTTATTTTTTTTATTTTTTTTAGTCGTTAAAGCGTAGGTCGATGCTTAGTTGTTGAGATTTGTATTCCCGATGTTTGACATTGATTGAATAAATGAATGAGTGTTTGGTGTGATATGTTTGTTGCATTGCATATGGGTAGTGAATTTCTTCTAGACCTTTGTTCTATTCTAATTCTCATCCCTCTGAAAACAGCAAGATGCCTCCACGACGTGAGACCGACTTCACTTTCCCACCGGAACTCGCACAACTTCTTCAGCAGCAGAATGCACTGATGCAGTTATTGATTCAGAATCAGACCAACAATCAGAACAACCACAACCACCATCCACCCCAGACTGACAATCTCACCCGTTTTCTGAGGTTGAACCCTCCAACTTTCTCCAGCAGCACTGAGCCCATTGTGGCAGATGACTGGCTCCGCAAGATGGAGAGAGAGCTCATCACCGCTGGATGCACTGACGCTGAGAAAGTGCGATTTGCCGCACATCAACTGGAAGGACCAGCAGCATCATGGTGGGAGAATTACACCACCACTTATCCTATTGCAGATGTGACTTGGGAGCAGTTCAAGCTTGCTTTCCGCACCGCTCATGTCTCAGCTGGAGCCATGAGTCTAAAGAAGCGCGAGTTTCGCAACTTGCGCCAGGGTAATCACTCTGTGGCCCAATATGTGGAAGAGTTCAACACATTGGCACGTTATGCACCAGGAGACGTGGCTGATGATGCGGCCAAGCAAGAGAAATTTCTGGAAGGACTCAACGATGAGTTGAGCATATAGCTGGTAGTGGCTAATTTCAACAACTACCAAGAGCTGGTGGATAAGGCACTCATTCTGGAAGGTAAACAGCAGCAGATTGAGAACCGCAAGAGGAAGTACACTCAGGGGAAGTTTAACTCTGGAGCTCATCAGAAGCCCCGCTACTCCCCGTACTCAGGAAACAGTAAGTTTGGAAAACACACTCATGCTGTGCACAACCATGGAAGCCATAACCATGGAGGAAATGGGAATGCCCGTCCCAACCATGGCAACTTCAAGACTGACAATGGGAACAACAACCAGCACCGTCACGTTCCTACTCAGAAGGATCTGAGTCACATCACCTGTTTCAAGTGCCAGAAGACAGGGCACTATGCTACTGAGTGTCCCCAGAACAAGCAGGGAAATGGAAACGGCAACTCCGTAGCCAAGAAGCCAAACCCTTTTCCTCGTGCCCAGGTGAACCACCTCGACGTGGAAGAAGTCTATGATCAACCCGAGACTGTGGTTGGTAAGTTTTTATTGCATTCACATCCAGTTACAGTACTTTTTGATTCCGGTGCAACTCATTCATTCATATCAAGGGTAGTTGTGGATAAGTATGGTTTGCCCACCAAAACCCTTAGTCAGCCCATTAAGGTCAGTTCCCCAGGAGGTATGATGATGGCAGGGATAGGATGCCATGCCTTGCAACTCAATATAGGAAATCATGTTTTTCCCACCGACCTCATTGTCTTAGAATCCCAGGGATTGGATGTAATCCTAGGCATGGATTGGATGACCAAGTATGAAGGAAATCTTGAATGCCCTAGCAAGTCTGTTTCACTCACCACCCCGGAGAACAAGAGGATTAAGTATGTATCCCGACGCACACGTATGAGTGCTCGGTTAAATGCCCTCACAGGAGTTGTTCAGGAGGAAGTACCTGTGGTAAAAGACTTTCTGGATGTATTTCCGGAAGAATTACCAGGCATGCCACCAGATAGGGAGATTGAGTTCCTAATAGAGCTACAGCCAGGGACAGCCCCAATTTCCAAGAGACCCTATCAGATGCCCGCAAATGATCTGTTGGAAATCAAGAAGCAAATTAAGGAGTTATTGGACAAAGGTTATATACGCCCAAGTTCTTCACCTTGGGGAGCCCCAGTACTTTTGGTGGAGAAGAAGGATAAATCCTTGAGAATGGTAGTTGACTATCGTGCCTTGAACGAGGTGACTATCAAGAACAAGTACCCTCTGCCGATGATTAATGATTTGTTTGATCAGCTCGTAGGAGCCAAAGTATTCTCCAAGATCGATCTTCGATCAGGGTATCATCAACTTAAGATTCGTGAACAGGATATACCCAAAACAGCTTTCACCACGAGGTATGGCTTGTATGAGTATACGGTCATGTCCTTTGGTTTGACTAATGCTCCCGCCTACTTCATGAATTTGATGAACAAAGTGTTTATGGAATATTTGGACAAGTTTGTCGTGGTGTTCATCGATGACATTTTGATATTCTCCAAGAACGAGGAAAACATAAGGAACATCTGCGTTTAGTTCTGGAGAAGCTAAGAGAACATCAGCTATATGCCAAGTTCAGCAAATGTGAATTTTGGCTGACGGAAGTCGGATTCCTTGGACATGTTATTTCCGGAGATGGAATAGCAGTGGACCCTACTAAGGTTGAAGCCGTCACCGAGTGGAAGTCCCCTACCTCAGTTAAGGAGATCCGCAGTTTCCTCGGACTTGCTGGATATTACCGGAGATTCATTGAGAATTTCTCAAAGATTGCCAAGCCCATGACAGAGTTGTTGAAGAAAGAATCTAAGTATGTTTGGACTGAGGAATGTGAAGCCAGTTTTCAGGAGTTGAAGAAACGTTTGGTCACAGCCCCAGTGTTGATTTTGCCCAATATTCGGAAGGACTTCCAGGTTTACTGTGATGCTTCACGTCAAGGACTTGGAGGAGTACTTATGCAGGATGGAAAAGTTGTAGCCTATGCATCCAGACAACTACGACCTCATGAGTTGAATTATGCCACGCATGATTTGGAACTAGCAGCCGTAGTGCACGCACTCAAGACTTGGAGACATTTTCTTATCGGAAATAGTTGTGATGTTTACACCGACCATAAGAGCCTGAAGTATATCTTCACGCAGAAAGAGTTGAACCTCAGACAGAGGAGATGGTTAAAGTTAATCAAGGACTATGACATGAGATTACACTACCATCCAGGTAAGGCTAATGTTGTAGCCGATGCCTTGAGTCGGAGAACTTATGTGAACACACTCACAGCTGGAGGATTACCTCAAGAGTTAGTCGATGATCTCAGAGAGCTCAAGCTAGAGATAGTTCCAAGAGGATATGTTGCTACACTGGAAATTCAGTCCACCTTGACCGAAAGAATTCGTGAAGCCCAGAAATCGGACAAGGAGATAGCTGAGATTAAGCAGAGAATGGAAGATGGTAAAGCTAAAGGTTTTCGTGAGGATGAACAGGGAACTTTGTGGTTTGAGAACCGAATCTATGTGCCCAATGACCCAGAGCTCAGGAAGTTGATACTTCAGGAAGCCCATGATTCACCTTACTCGATACACCCAGGCAACACCAAGATGTATCTCGATTTAAAGGAAAGTTATTGGTGGACAGGTATGAAGAAAGATATTGCAGAACATGTTGCAATATGTGATGTTTGTCAGCGAGTAAAGGCTGAACATCAGAAACCAGCAGGGTTACTCCAACCTTTGCCGATACCCGAGTGGAAATGGGAAAAGCTTGGTATGGACTTCATCACAGGATTGCCCAGGACCCGTTCAGGTTATGATTCCATCTGGGTAGTGGTAGATCGCTTGACCAAGGTAGCCCACTTCATTCCAGTGAAAACCACCTATACCAGTGCTAAGCTAGCCAAGATATATATATGACCAGGATCGTATGTCTGCATGGAGTTCCGAGGAGTATCGTGTCAGATAGAGGAACACAATTTACCTCAAAGTTTTGGCATCAGTTACATGAAACTTTGGGTACAAGGCTAGAGTTCAGTACAGCCTTTCATCCGCAGACACATGGACAGACTGAGAGAGTCAACCAGATTCTGGAAGACATGTTGAGAGCTTGTGCGCTAGATTATGGATCTAGTTGAGATGACAACTTACCTTACGCAGAATTCTCGTACAACAACAGTTATCAGACCAGTCTAAAGATGGCCCCTTTCGAAGCTTTATACGGAAGGAGGTGCAGAACACCACTGACGTGGGATGGTGTTGGAGACCGACAACTTTTTGGTCCCGACCTTATCCGAGATTCTGAAGAGAAAGTCAGGTTGATTCGTGACAGACTCAAGATAGCTCAATCTCGACAGAAGAGTTACGCTGACAGCAAACGTAAAGAAGTGACGTATGAAGTGGGAGACCGAGCTTATCTTCGTGTGTCCCCGCTTCGTGGAATCAAGAGGTTTGGTGTTAAAGGAAAACTAGCACCTAGATTCATAGGCCCCTACAACATTCTTGAACGTAGAGGCGAAGTTGCATACAAACTGGGATTGCCGGAAGGATTATCCGAAGTTCATAATGTGTTCCATGTGTCCCAGCTGAAGAAATGTCATGCTGAGATGGCTGATATCCCTTTGAGAGACACCGTGCCCCTAGAGGCCATACAACTTGACAATGATCTGACCTACGAGGAGAAGCCTGTCAAGATCCACGAGACATCCAACAAAGTTACCCGCAGTAAGATCATCAAGTTCTGTAAGGTTTTGTGGAGTCACCACACTGAGGAAGAAGCCACCTGGGAACGCGAAGAAGATCTTCGTAGAGACCATCCGCACCTATTTTCTAGCCAACCCGAATCTCGAGGGCGAGATTCATCTTAAGGTGGGTAGGTTTGTAACATCCCAAAATTCCATTTTGGAATGTTATGAATATAGCTATGCATCTATCATCATCATTGCTTGATTTTATGAAATAGTTGAAATGCCTTTTCTGACTTTCTAAAAGTCCTTTTCTATTTTCCCTAAGTTGCTTTCACCTATTTGAAATCTTGGTAAAAAGTTCAAATAAGAGAGGAGGAACATGACACTCCACACCAGGGACTAATTGGTGATATATTTGAACAATAATAACCAGGGGTTATTTTGAAAATATTTGCAAAAAGGGTTTAAAAACAATTAGGCAATTTCTGAAAATATTATTTTTTTCAAAGTGTTCAAATGATAGAATAGAAATGTTCATTTAATGCCATTTATTATTCTGTTAATTTAGATATATAATAACCCTATATTTAGAGAAGATTTGAATGCTTTAAAAGCTTTTGAATGTCTCTAGAAAATTATTAAAAAGAAACGGTAACCGTTTCCGGTATTAAACGGGCCGGCCCACGGCAGTTATTCGTGCTTTTACTACCGATCGGCCGACCGACGCGCATTAACCTCCTCCCCTCTCACTGACACCGGGCCCCACCCGACCGACCGTTTCGCCCGCGCGGTCGCCTCCTTCCTCCCACACGCGACGTCGTCCTCGCCGGCCGTTTCTTTCATCCCCGCAGATCTCGCCTCCCCATCACTCCCTCTCACTCCCCGCACCCCTATAAATACCGGCCACTCCCCTCTCTTCATTTTCCCCGAGCCCCCTCTCTCCCTCGCCAGACCGTCGCAGAATTCCTCGCCGGAGTTTCCACGACCATCGGAGCTCCCATTGCTTGTGCCCGTCGCTCCACTCTTCCCCTCCCCTCTCCGACACCACCAATCGGCGCAGGAGGACCACCGCCGCCGTTTGGACTTCTCCGCGCTCCGTTTCGACCACCGGAGCCACCTCCGTCGACGAACACGACCACCGGACGCCGCCACCACTCGCCGGAGATCCCCTCTCCCTCCGGTAAGTCGCCGGACACACCCCATCCATCGCATCCCCACTCAACGGTCCCGATTAGATTGATTTTAAACCCCGAAATGTTTTCCATTGGAGATCGGTCGCCCGCCCGCAAACCTTCGAGCGCACACCCCCCTTAGCCAATAGGACAGGGCCACGTAACCCCCCTGACCGTCGCAAATCATTTTTTTCATTTTCTGTTTTTGTTTTAATTAACAGAATGTTTTCAAAATTTGTTTTGCTTATATCTTTTAATCTATTTAGTGTTTTGAATTGATTCTTTTTGCAATAGCTCACATTTTTCATGTAGTTTCACCCTGTACTTTTAAATATCAAATTTGAGCTATAAAATTTGAATTTAATCAAATTTGCTCAAAATCTTCAAATCTGAATAACTAGAGTTTGAAAATAGTTTTTCACATGAATCTTTTTTCTACTGTTTGGTATTAGTTAGGACTACCTTCATGCTTAGTTTGAAGATATTTAGGATATATTTGATTAATGTTTTAACCAAAAACAGAATCTGCCTAGTATTATGATATAGTTTTATATACTTAGTTTTAATTAGTTTGTTTTAGAATTTGGTTTTATTTGTTTATTAGGTTCTGTTAGTAAACACTTAGTGTTTTCACTCACTGATAATAAAAATATAAATTTGCTTAGTTTAATTTTATTTAACATAGGAATCACAACTTCTTTTCAAATAGGCATAATTTGATTAAAACAACTAACTAGTAATAGTTTTGCTTTCAAACAAAGTTTTGTATATTTTAATTCTGTTTTCTAAGACAGATTTAATTGTAAATTATTTTCTGTTAAGAACATGTTTTACAAATAAATAATAAGTTCAGTTTTTCATTCTTTTGTTAATATAACTATATTTGTTCCATTTAGTGTTTATCAAAACTTTTACAAACTTTACAAAAGTTTTCTCAACAAACTTAGATTCAAAATAGTCTTATAAAGATAGTAGTGTTTTATCAATCACCTCCTAGTAAACAAAACTTTGTGTGTTTTCTCACTTGAGATTTGTGCATTGTTTTGTCTTGATTGTTTACTAGTTCTTGGTTGATGTTATGAGTTGTTATTTTGTTGTATACTTATTTGAGTGCTCTTGTTTGCTTCGTTAGATTATCCGGAGTGCGAAGCTTGTTACTTAGAGTCACTCGTGTACGAAGATCATCAATCAGGCAAGTCACTTTGACCATGTTTACCCATGTTTTATATGCATTAGTTCTACCATCTCCCCAATTGCATGCAAGATAGGTTAGTTGGAAACTTGGTTACATTCTAGTAGTATCATGTGGTAGGTACCCCTCTCAACCCTCTTTGACAACATTGGCCCCGGGAAACGTTGTTTTACCTTTTGCTATGCTATTAGTAGACGGGGTTGGTTGTGTGATTCATGAGAGTTGAGAGAGTTAATAATTTCAAGACCTACATAATGATCAAGATTTAAGACTCCGAGTTTTCAACATACCTCTGGGTGGATGATGGTTGAACGGCACCCTGGAGAAACCAGTGGATTTGCCTAGGTGATGCTAGAGATGGCCAGTAATCACGCGGAAAGGTCCACCCAGGCACAAAGAGATGGATGGATGCTTTAAAACCCAAGGCTTACCTGCACAGCCACAAGTCATTATGGGCTCTGGCTTGGTTGGATATCGTGGTGACCCTGGACAGGCGGTGCTACGAGAGGTAGAAGAATGGTAGGAAAGGATGGGCACCGACAGAGTCGCAGGGAAACCCTTTGGAAGACCATGTTTTGGTCATCCGTTTCTCAAACACCCTGAAGTGCGAGAAATCAAACGGAGGCGACCAAATCTTGTGGGGAACGTGTGCAAAGCTCTGCAGAGTATTCAAAACCTAATCGATTAGCCGTGTCCACGGTCATGGACGACTTGAGCCAAAGGAATTGAAACTTCCGGAACTCTCAACACAATTAATATGATGATGTGGGTATTATCAATTTGGGTATGAGAATTGGTTGGTGGAACCATCTCATTAATCAACAAACTTAGTAATATTTTGCTTAACCCCTCCCTTGATGTAGGAAAAACATGGCTTTACGCAAAAACTTATCACCCCACCTGCCATATTTGCATATAGATTAGATGATTAACTTTTCACCCCTCTCTTGTGACTTTGCCGGCATATTCCATATGCTGACCTACATGGCTGCAATGTATCATGTTGCAGAGTACTTTTCCGACCAGGAGTGAGGACGCGTTCTATGCTCAGTGAGATGCCCTTGGAGTCAGATGGACTCATCTACTTTCGACGCTTCCGCAAGATTTAGATATTCTCATGAGTTGGCTTTTAGCCACTTTATTGTAATTTTTATTGTAATAAAGGACTCGATATGAGATTTCGATTAATGTAATGCTGTGTGATTTCCCTTTGATATATACATTGATGTGTCGTGTGTGTACCAGCATGATCTTGGGATGGTACAGAAACACCGGAGATTTGACCTTTCAGGTCGGGTCGCTACACGCAACTTGTTGCCTAGATGGCTTGCGGGTGACAGTTTCTCTCACTTTAGTTGGATCGGATTCGACAAAGGCGGTCCTTGAGAAGGTTGAAAAGCAATCTATGTATCACCGTTGTGGCTTACGCGTAGGTGAGAATCATTCTTGCTAGATACCCGTAGCAGCCACGTAAAACATGCAACAACAATTAGAGGACGTCTAACTTGTTTTTGCAGGGTATGTTGTGATGTGATATGGCCAATTACATGATGAGATATATGTGATGTATGAGATGATCATGTGATGTATAGAATTTCACGACTTGCATGTCGTTGAATACGGCAACCGGCAGGAGCCATAGGGTTGTCTTTAATTATTGTATGACCTGCGTGTCAATCATTAAGCGCTATGTAATGCTTTACTTTATCACTACGGTAGCGATAGTAGTAGAAGCATGTAGGGCGTGACAACCCCGATGGCGACACGTTGATGGAGATCAAGATCATGGAGATCATGGTGTCGTGCCGGTGACGATGGAGATCATGCCGGTGCTTTCTAGATGGAGATCAAAAGCACAAGTTCATGGCCATATCATGTCACTTATGATTTGCATGTGATGTTAATCCTTTTTATGCACCTTATTTTGCTTAGGACGACGGTAGCATTATAAGGTGATCCCTCACTTAATTTCAAGCTAAATTGTGTTCTCCCCGAGTGTGCACCGTTGCGAAAGTTCGTCGTGTTGAGACACCACGTGATGATCGGGTGTGATAGACTCTACGTTCACATACAACGGGTGCAAGCCAGTGTTGCACATGTAGAACACTCGGGTTAAACTTGACAAGCCTAGCATGTACAGACATGGCCTCGGAACACAAGAGACCGAAAGGTCGAACATGAGTCATATAGTAGATATGATCAACATGATGATGTTCACCATTGCAGCCACCTCAACTCACGTGATGATCGGACTTGAGTTGGTAAATTTGGATCATGTATCACTCGAATGATCGGAGGGATGTCAATCTGAGTGGGAGTTCTTAAGTAATATGATTAATTGAACTCATTATCATGAACATAGTCAAAGTGTCTTTGCAAATTATGTTGTAGATTACTAGCTCGCGTTGTAGCTCCCTTGTATTTTTATATGTTCCTAGAGAAATAGAATTGAAAGATGTTGGTAGCAAAATTGTGGACTGGGTCTGTGATCTGAGGATTGTCCTCATTGCTGCACAGAAGGCTTATGTCCTTAATTCACAGCTCGGTGCGCCACCCCCTCTAGCGTCGTCTATAGATGTTGTGAACATCTAACAGGCACGTTTCGGTGACTATTTGATAGTTTAGTGCGTCATGCATTACGGCTTAGAATTGAGGCTCCGAAACATTTTGAACGTCACGGAACATATGAGATGTTCTAGGAGCAGAGATTGTGATCTCAGGCTCGTGCCTGTGTTGCGAGATATGAGATCTCCAACAAGATTCTTTGCCTGTAAGATGAAGGAGAATAGCTCAATCGTTGAGCATGTAATCAGATTGTCTGGGTACTACAATCGCTTGAATCAAGTGGGAGTTGATCTTCCAGATAAGATAGTGCTTGATATAGTTCGCCAAGTCACTGTCACTAAAGCTACTAGAACTTAGTGATGAACTATAATACACCAGGGATAGAAGTATTGATCCCTGAGCTGTTCGCGATGTTTGACACCGCGAAGGTAGAAATCAAAAAGGAGCGTCAAGTGTTGATGGTTAATCAAACCACTAGTTTCGAAAAGGGCAAGAGCAAGGAGGGAAACTTCATGGATAGCAAGTCAGTTGCTGCTCCAGTGAAGCAACACAAAGTTGAACTCAAACCCGAGACTAAGTGCTTCTATTATGAGGTGAGAGGTCGCTGAAGCAGAACAACCCTAGATACTTGGTAGATAAGAAGGCTGGCAACATCGACAGAAGTATAATTGATATACGAGTTATTGATGTGTACCTTGCTAGTACTCCTAGTAGCACCTGGGTATTGGATACCGGTTCGGTTGCTAAATGTTAGTAACTCGAAATAAAAGCTACGGAATAAACGGAGAACTAGCTAAGGGTGAGGTGACGATGTGTGTTGGAAATGTTTCCAAGGTTGATGTGATCAACATCGCACGCTCTCTCTACGTTCAGGATTAGTGACGAACCTAAATAAATGTTATTTGGTGTTTTGCGTTGAGCATGAACATGATTAGATCATGTTTGTTGCAATACGGTTATTCATTTAAGTCAGAGAATAATAGTTATTCTGGTTACATGAATAATACCTTCAATGGTCATGCACCCAGTGAGAATGGTTTGTTGAAATCTTGATCGTAGTAATACACATGTTCATAACATTGATGTCAAAAGATACAAAGTTAAATAATGATAGTACCACATACTTGTGGCACTGCCGCAAAATGTCATATTGGTATAAAGCGCATGAAGAAACTCCATGGTGATGGATATTTGGACTCATTCGATTTCGAATCGGTTGAGACATGCGAACCATGCCTCTTGGGCAAGATGACTAAAGGACCCCATTGGATGGAGCGGGCAAGTGATTCATTGGAAATGATACATGTTGATGTATGCAATCTAGTGAGTCTTGTAGCGTGAAGTGGATATCGTTATTTTCTTACTTTCACTGATGATTTGAGTAGATATAGTGTATATTTACTTAATGAAACACAAGTCTGAATCGTTTGAAAGGTTCAAGCAAATTCAGAGTGAAGTTTAAGATCATCGTGACAAGAAGATAAAAATAATTGCGATATGATCGTGGAGGTGAATATCTGAGTTACGAGTTTGGCATACAACTTAAGACAATGTGAAATTTGTTTCACAACTAACGCCACCTGGAACACCATAGTGTGATGGTGTGTCCGAACATCATAGTCATGCTCTATTGATATAGTGCATACTATGATGTCTCTTATCGTTTTACTACTATAATTTTTGGGGTTATGCATTAGAGACAACTACATTCACTTTAAATAGGGCATCATCTAAATCCGTTGAGATGACACCGTGTGAATTATGGTTTGATAGAAACCTAAGCTGTCATTTCTTAATATTTTGGCCTTTGACACTTGTGTGGAAAATGTTTTCACCTAATGAGGTCGAACCCAAGGCGGACAAATGTATCTTCATAGAATACCCTAAGAACAGATGGGTATGCCTTCTATATCAGATCCGAGTGCAAAGTGTTTGTTGCTAGAACTGGGTCCTTTCTCGAGAAAAAGTTTCTCTCGAAAGAATTGAGTGGGAGGAAGATAGAACTTGATGAGGTTGTTAAACCTTTGTTCAACCAGAGAGTAGCGCAGCGCAGAAAGATGTTTCTGTGAAGCCTACGTTAGTTGAAGAGGAAGTTAATGATGATGATCATGAAGCTTCTGGATCAAGTTACTATCAAACTTCGTAGGTCGACAAGGATGTGTACTGCTCCTCAACGGTACGACAACTCTGTCTTGGAGGTCATGTTGTTGGACAACGATGAACCTATGAGCTATGGAGAAGCGATGATGGGCCCGGATTCCAACAAATGGTTAGAGGCCATGAAATCCGAGATAGGATCCATGTATGAAAACAAAGTGTAGACTTTGGTAGACTTGCTCGTTGGACGGCCGGTCGTTGAGTATAAATGGATCTTTAAAATGAAGACAGACACTGATGGTGCATGTCACTATTTGTAAAGCTCTACTTGTTGCAAAGATGTTTGTGACAAGTTCAAGGAGTTGACTACGATGAGACTTTCTCACTCGTAGTGGTGCTAAAGTCTGTTGGAATTATGTTAGCAGTTGTTGTGTTTTCAATTATGAAATCTGGCAGATGGATGTCAAAACATCGTTTCCTTAACGGTTTACTTGAGGAAAGGTTGTATGTGATACAACGAGAAGGTTTTGTTAGTCCTAAGGATGCTAAAAGGTGTGCAAGCTTCGGTGATCCTTCCATGGACTGAAGCAAGCATCTCGGAGTTGGAATATACGCTTTGATGAGTTGATCAAAGTTTTTGAGTTTATACAAAGTTTACGAGAAACTTGTATTTGCAACAAAGTGAGTGGGAGCACTATAGAATTTCTGATAAGTATATGTGGATGACATATTGTTGATCGGAAATAATGTAGAATTTCTGGAAAGCATAAAACGGTTATTTGGAAAGTGATTTTCAAAGGAAGACCTGAATAAAGCTATCTAATTGTTGAGCATCAAAATCTATGGAGATAGATCAAGATGCTCGATGAGACTTTCAATGAGTGCATACCTTGACAAGATTTTGAAAGAGTTCAAAATGGATCAGTCAGAGAAAGAGTTCTCTCCTCATTTGTAAGGTGTGAAAGTTGAGTGAGACTCAAAGCTCGACAACGGCAGAAGAAAGAGAAAGGACGAACGTCGTCCCCTATGCCTTAGCCATAGGCTCTATATTATGCCATGTTGTGTACCGCACCTGTGTGTGCCTTGACATGAGTCCGTCAGGGGGTACAAGAGTGAACCAGGAGTGGATCACTGGACAGCGGTCAAGATTATCCTAAGAAACTAAAAGACTAAGGAGATGTTTCTCAATTATGGAGGTGATAAAGAGTTCGTCGTAAAGAGTTACGTCGATGCAAGCTTTAACACCAATCCGGATGACTAGTAGTAGCAATCTGGATACGTATAGTGGAGCAGCCATTTGGTAATAGTACCAAGTGGAGTGTGGCAGCAGTGTTTACGGTTTGACATAGAGATATGCAAAGTACACACGGATCTGAATATCGCAGACCTATTGACTATAAGACCTCTCTCACATGCAAAGCATGATCGAGCCCCGGAACTCATTGGGTGTTAGATTCATAACAATGCGAATCACATGGTGATGTGAACTAGATTATTGACTCTAGTGCAAGTGGGAGACTATTGGAAATATGCCCTAGAGGCAATAATAAATTAGTTATTATCATATTTCCTTGTTCATGATAATCGTTTATTATCCATGCTATAATTGTATTGATCAGAGACTTAAATGCATGTGTGGATACATAGACAAAACCATGTCCCTAGTATGCCTCTACTGGACTAGCTCGTTGATCAAAGGATGGTTAAGGTTTCCTAGTAATGGACATGAGATGTCATTTGATAACGGGATCACATCATTAGGAGAATGATGTGATGGATAAGACCCAAACTACAAACATAGCATATGATCATGTCAGTTTATTGCTACTGTTTTCTGCATGTCAAGTATATGTTCCTATGACCATGAGATCATGCAACTCACGGATATCGGAGGAGTGCCTTGTGTGTATCAAACGTCGCAACATAACTGGGTGACTATAAAGGTGCTCTACAGGTATCTCCGATGGTGTTTGTTGAGTTGGCATGGATCGAGACTGGGATTTGTTACTCCGTGTAACGGAGAGGTATCTCGGGGCCCACTCGGTAATGCAACATCACAATAAGCCTTGCAAGAAATGTGACTAATTGTTACTTGCGGGATCTTGTGTTACGGAACGAGTTAAGAGACTTGCCAGTAACGAGGTTGAACTAGGTATGGAGATACCGACGATCGAATCTCAGGCAAGTAACATACCGAAGAACAAAGGGAACGTTATACGGGATTAACTGAATCCTTGACATAGAGGTTCGACCGATAAAGATCTTCGTAGAATATGTAGGAACCAATGTGGACGTCCAGGTCCCGCCATTTGTTATTGACCGTAGAGGTGTCTCGGTCATGTCTACATAGTTCTCGAACCCGCAGGGTCTGCACACTTAAGGTTCGGTGACGTTTCGGTAGTGTAGAGTTATGTATGGTGGTGACCGAAGTTTGTTCGGAGTCCCGGATGAGATCCCGGACGTCACGAGGAGCTCCGGAATGGTCCGGAGGTAAAGATTCATATATAGGAAGTCCCAGTTTGGTTTCCGGAAAAGTTTCGGGCTCATCGGTAGTGTACCGGGAGTATCGGTAGTGTACCGGGAGTGCCGGTAGTGTATCGGAGGACCTCCGGGAGGGGTATTTCGACCCCAAGAGGTCCATGGGCTGTGGGAGAATAATAACCAGCCCTTAGTGGGCTGGGAAAACATCCACAAAGTCCCATGACGCAGGAGAGAAAGTCCTAAAGCAAAAAGTGGAAAATCAGCCAATAGGAGGCAATCCTACTCCAACTAGGATTGGAGGTGAAGTAGGATTGCTCCCACCTCCTATTTCGGCCGACCCAAAGGCCTTGGCTGCCTCTCCTCTCCTCTCCTCCTATATATACTAGTGGATTGGGTGGTTTTTGGACAGAATTTCCGGCCACGTGCTACCCGTTTCACCGGTGCACAGTTTCTCCTCTAGATCGGTTTTCCGCAACGCTTAGGCGAAGCCCTGCCGGAATCACTCCACCACCATCACCGGAGCGCCGTCACGCTGCCGGTGAACTCTCTCTCCTCTCCACCTCCTCCCGCTGGATCGAGACGGTGGACATCGTCATCAAGCTGCACGTGTGCTGAACGCGGAGGTGCCGTCCGTTCGGCGCTAGATCAGAAGGACCGTGATCGAGATCGCGAGACAGTTCGTGATGAGATCGCGGAATGGATCGTGATGAGTTCGCGGGACAGATCGTGATCAAGATCGTGAGACGGATCGTGATGAGATCGCGGGACGGATCGTGATGAGTTCACGGGACGGATCGTGATTGGATCGCGGGACGGATCGTGATGAGATCGCGGGACGCTCGGCGATTTGAATCGGAAGATGTTTGACTACACCAACCGCGTTTCTTAACGCTTCCCGCTTAGCGATCTACAAGGGTATGTAGATCCACTCTCCCTCTCGTAGATGCTCATCACCATGGATAGGTTTGCGTGTGCGTAGGAAAATTTTTGTTTCCCATGCGACGTTCCCCAACATAGAGATACTGACGATCGAATCTTGAGCAAGTATAATACCGATAGACAAAGGGAATTATATACGGGATTGATTGAATCCCCGACATCGTTGTTCATCCGATGAGATCATCGTGGAGCATGTGGGAGCCAACATGGGTATCCAGATCCCGCTGTTGGTTATTGACCGGAGAGGTGTCTCGGTCATGTCTACGTGTCTCCCGAACCCGTAGGGTCTACACACTTAAGGTTCGATGACGCTAGGGTTATAGGGAAATGGTATATGTGATTACCGAAGGTTGTTCGGAGTACCGGATGAGATCCCGGACGTCACGAGGAGCTCCGGAATGGTCCGGAGGTAAAGATTGATGTATAGGAAATCCAGTTTTGGTCACCGGAAAGTTTTTGGGCTCATCGGTAGTGTACCGGGAGTGCCGGGTGGGTGCCGGAGGACCCCCAGGAGGGGTGTGACGACCATAGGACTTTGTGGGCCCTTAGAGGAGGTGTGCTAGCCCTTTTTGGGCTGGCCAAGACCTTCTAGAAAGGCCCATGCGGCTGGGATCAGGAGATAAAGGGCAAAAGGATTTAAAAGGAGGAGATCCACCTCCCTTGTGGGAGGTGGACTCTCCCCCTAGTTCGGCCTAACCTCTCCTCCTTGGAGTAGGGGCCAAGGCAGCCCTCCCTCTCCCTCCTCCTATATATATGCAAGGGTTTGGGCTGATTTGAGACACGACTTCTCTCTCTCTCGGCGCAGCCCTACCCTTCCTCTTCCTCGTTCTCCGTAGCACTTGGCGAAGCCTTGCCGGAGTCCACGTAGCTCCACCGTCACCACGCTGTCGTGCTTCCGGAGCTCTCCCTCAACCTCGCCTTCCTCCTTGCTGGATCAAGGCGTAGGAGACGTCATCGGGCTGCACGTGTGTTGAACGCAGAAGCGCCATTGTTCGACGTTGAGATCGGAATCCACCATTATCTGAATCGCTGCGAGTACGACTCCACCAACCGCGTTCTTGTAACCCTTCCGCTTAGCGATCTTCAAACGTATGAAGATGCAATCTCTCCCCATTGGTTGCTGATTTCTCCATGGATAGATCTTGGTGATCGTAGGAAATTTTTTGATTTACTACTACGTCTTCCAACACATTCGTGGAAGTCATGGCAAAAAAAATCGATGGGCCAAAAATACTATTTTCGGAAGCATTTTGGCTCATCGATTTATTTGGCACAACTTTCACAAATGTGATTCCGTATTGAAAGTTTGCAAGCACTCAAAACATTCATCAATTTTTTCCATGAAAGAATTCCTATTTTTTCTGAATTTGTTTACAATTGTTTTCGAATTTAGTGTTCACAATAGGGGCATATGAGCTTGATCTAAGAAGGGGATTTCCTAAATGTATGTCATTGATTTCAGTTGTGGGTGAGTTTTCCATTGGTAGACGTATCACTAGTTCGATAAGTTAATAAATAGCATGGCGCTACTCACAAACGTCACATTGAAAACTTTATTTCAGATAAATAAGATCAACATAAACCGTTGCTAATTGTTACTACGTGCATGGAGACACGGTAGGTGCATGTTTGGTTGTCATCCAAGAATGTACATGCATTGCATGCATGTCCCAATTGGGCTTGGTTGAGGGAAAACGGCAAAAACTAACATCGACACCTAGTTTGGTTACATGCATACCCTCTAGCATGGGTGAGACGTAACGAAACATGGGTTGTTCGGTTGCTTGCCTGCTTAGGCGAAAACACAAGGCATTGTATTTGGTTACATGCAATGCATGTTCTGTGGTAACCTCTTCGCCGAGATGGTGAGGTTATGAGCACATGGGGGTGTGAAGAATAAAGCAAAGACAGACAAATAGATACCATGTAAACTTAGTTCTAAACCAAAGCAACCAGTTTTAAAAATAGTACCACACTTAAACCAAGCAGGTTGCAAGCAATGTAGCATGACCTACTCGATGTGAAACCAGCTGCAGCAACAGAGAGTTGTCCTAGACGTTCATGGCGAAGGCGTCATCGTGCCTCACTTGGTCACCACTTCAATGTCATCGTCGTGTGTCGGGAGTCAGCAACATGAAGGTCACCATGTACCCGATCTTCATCCTATGACGGTGAGGAAGGTATCCCAACCCTGGTCGAAGGTGACCCTGCCATTCATCAGCCGGACAGTGACTCTCTATAAGGAGCCGGTGTTCATATTGATCTTGAACTTCATCGTGATGGTCGGGAAGTCCTTCGTGAAGTCTAGGGGCATTAGTATGACCTCGAGCTTCAGGGCCACACTAGTAGAATGTCGATCAGTAGTCCCGGTCGGGATGTGCCTTTAGTACCGGTTCCCCAACCGGTACTAAAGGGTTGGGACTAAAGGTCCAGACCTTTAGTACCGGTTGGCCCATGGACCGGTACTAAAGGCCCTCCACGTGGCTGCGTGCGTGGGCTGGTGGTGGAGGACCTTTAGTACCGGTTGGTGATACCAACCCGTACTAAGTGTTCCACGTGGCTGCCTGCGTGGGCTGGTGGTGGAGGACCTTTAGTACCGGTTGGTGATACCAACCAGTACTAAGTCTTCTGTTTTTTTGTTTTTGCTTTTAATTAGGTTTTAGTTTTCCTCTCTATTTATTGTGTTTTCCATTCATTTCAAATTTATTTTACGGTGCTACATACTATAAACATTAATTACACAAGTTAATACATAAATATATATATATGTAATATAATATAAAATATCTCATACACAGTATATATACAAATGGAATTACGCATCCATATATATTCTGGACTTATAACTTAAGGCCCAAAACCCGGTCAGGACTAGCTAGCTAGTGCTCCGAATGAAATCTCAGTTTTCTACTACTGATTTGCTAGCATTATTGAGGCGGCGGTAAGTAATAGTGCTCTCCGTTTACATCAATGACATGTTGAAGAAGAAATGCCGCAAATTCCTCTTGAAGTGCTACGAAGCGTTTCTCGCGACAACATCTGCCAAAGCTGGAGTTGTCTTTCATGTGCTCCTCTGCGACGTATACGGCCTTCGGTCTGGATGTGAATGTTCTCGCAGAGGAAGTATCCACATAAATTTGTCCCTTGTGGCTGCTTCGCGCACTTTGCAAAAGAATAGAATTCAATAAGATAATTAATAGTCAAGCATGATAATGGTATTGAAAATAGAATTAAAGAGATGCACGGACCTAGTAGTACTACTTAATTACCTGCATCTTTTTCGACTTTAGCTTCGTGGTCCATTGATGACCGTGTTGGTTTTTTTCTATCATCTTTTTTCAAACACTACGCGGCAAAGAAAAAGAACGAAATAGTTATTATAATTATTTTTGATATCAGGAATTAATGAAAGAAAGCGAGGCTGATAAAGATTGAAATTACCGTTCTATCATAAAATACAAGTCCACGTATGATTGTTCTGGTGTATTTAGTGAGCCGTACACTTGAACAAGTCCATCCGTGAGGATAATATATAGGAGGATATAGTGGTCTCTACGCAGAAGTTTATATAATTAAGAGGCATGCATATAACGCATCAACTACACTTGACAGCGAGTTAGTAAGCAGAAATAGAATTTGTAGTATACAAGAGAGTAAACACTCACCCCATGTTGTAAGGAAATATTATAGTAGATTTGGTATTCCTTAGTGCCTCTAGAAAATTTTCCAAGAGATCTTCTGTGTCCTTTGCATAATGTTTTACCACATGACCATTAACGGTACTTGGGTCGATGAACCCAATGTCATCGATTCCCTCTTGTTTCAATTCCCACATCTTCAATCTGCATAATAGCGTAGAAAGAACATATATAAAGAGGATAAGACAATGAACGATATATTAGCTAGAGACTTAAATTATTAAAGATATAAATCACTTGCAGACAATAACAACTGATGAGAGTTTTGTCGATAGAGTCCATGTGGTATAACTGGAAAAGTTCTGAGAATTCAAGACATATGTCACATGCATTGACGTAATGTTCTTTCCTTACTTTGACCATGACCGCCATCTCCCCTCGCTTTGCTTCACGCAGGTACCAATCATGCAACCGTCGCATCGCAGTTGGTAGTTCCTTGTATTGCTCGGGTGTGACAAGTGGTTTTCCGACGGCATATTGCATTGCGTACTCAGTTGCACCGTACCTGCGAATTTCCTCGGTGCCAAGGATTTGGTCAAGAGTGATACCTACAGCCTCTACTTCTTCGAGGTCGATTGGGTTGCCTTGCATGTCGACTGGTTGGATCGATTGCTTGCTTGGATTGGTACTCACCTTGAGCGGAGAGATCGATTGCTTGGATTGTTCATCGAGCTGGGGAACTGTTTTCCCGCTAGTTGATGTCGTACTTCCCGACTTCTTCCGTGGGCTGGGCCGACTTCTCTGCTCACTTGCCTTCTGAATCTGTTGCTCATAGTCTGTCGGCATACGCTCGACATATGCCGGGGGTCGATCAATAAAGTGTTCCAGAAAGTGCTCTTGGACTTCCTTGGGTATTACCTCCTTCGACGGCACGGTCTTCTTCGCAAAAAAGGCTTTCACTTGGAGATCGCATTCAATTTTGTTTTCCTCTGGTGTCATGTCGTAAGGTAGCTTCCTTTTGGCCGGAGGCTCGGGTTTCTTCTTTGCTTTCCTCCGAAGAGGACTGCTGGTGGCCTTCCTCTTTTGGGAGCCCTGCTGGCGGGACCGCTGCCGGGGTGGAGTCGGCTCACGCGGCGGAGATCGATATCGATGATATGGACTCGCGTCGTGCTCTGTCCCGAGGTTAGGAGGACTGCTCATGGCGAGGTGCGGAGGACTGCTGGCGAGGTGGGACACCTCTCGAGGTGGGGAGGACTGTGGGGGAGCTCGAGGTGGGGAGGCCTGCTGGCGAGGTGGGGAGGCCTGCTGGCGAGTTGGTGTGTTGGTGCGCTCTCTCTCACACTGATATGGTGGTGTATATATGTTGGTGGACACTCTCTCACAGTAATAGTTCGCCCGTCGGTGATGGACGCCCCGCCTCTTCTCCTCTTGCGCGTTATACCGACGAGTATATCGCAAAGAAGAGAAGAAAGACGAGGCGCCCCCCACGACAACAGTCGGGCTTCCTCCATCAAGAACACACATGAAAGTCACACAAGAAGCAACGACAGACCGAAAGTCACACGCATTAGGATCCAAACTAAATTAAACCTAAAACTAAACTAAACCTAAACTAAATTAAACATAAACTAAACCTAAACTAAACAAAATTTAAACTAAATTAAACCTAAAATAAACCGAAACTAAACAAAATCTAAGCTAAACCTAAATTTTAAAAAATCTAAACTAAAACTAAACTAAACCTAAACTAAACAAAATCTAAACTAAATTAAACCTAAACTAAACAAAATCTAAATCAAATCTAAATTAAACCTAAACTAAACAAAATCTAAACCAAACCTAAATTAAACAAAATCTAAACTAAAAATAAACTAAACCTAAACTAAATTAAACCTAAACTAAACCTAAACTAAACTAAACAAAATCTAAACTAAACCTCAACTAACAAAATCTAAACTAAAACTAAACTAAACTAAACTAAAACTAAATTAAAACTAAACAAATTCATCACATCAACATTTTCTATGAACATATGAAAATTCTATGAACAAATCTATCCATGCATCAACATATGAAAATTCTATGAACATAAAAAATTCATCCATCCATCCATCGATCTTGAGCATAGTAGATTCTATGAACATATGAAATTCTATGAACAAATCCATCCATACATAAACATATGAAAATTCTATGAACATAAAACATTCTATGAACGAAAACAAATTCATCGTATCTACATTTTCTATGAAGATATGGTAATTCTGTGAACAAATCCATCCATACAACAAAATATGAAAATTCTATGAACATGAAAAATTATATGAACAAAAACAAATCAATACATCCATCCATCCATCCATCATTACCACTGTTAGGCAACGAGGCGCGGGCTCGGGGATGGCTCGGAGGCAAGCGATGGTGGGGTCGGGCACGAGGAAGGCGTCGGCAACGTCGACGTAGGGGCAAGGCGGCATCGGGGCAACACGCGACATCGGGGCGGCGGCGGCGGGACGGCACACCGCGGCGCGGCGGCAGGCTCGGGGCGGCGCGCGGCGACGGCGGCAATTTCGGCAGCCTGGCGGCGCGCAAATGACTTCTCCCGGTGCGTGGCTTGGCCCGGGACGAAGGGATCTATATTTATACCTAGCAACCTTTAGTACCGGTGCGAGCCATGCACCGGTACTAAAGGTCCTCCCCAAAAAAAGAGTTGAGAGGGTTACGGCAAAAACTGGATGCACTTCGTGTACAAATTGAACAATCTCATAAGAAGTATGAGGGTTTCGGATGAAAACTCATCTATTACAAAGGAATTTCAGTTTTAATAACTTATTTTAACTCCATACTTTTTGTGTGTTCAATATGCACCATTCAAAGGCACATTATCAATTTTCAACCCTTTCTGACTTCATTTGATATTTTTCATGCATTTAATGATTTATTTTGAGCTAAATGACCTTGAATTTGAAAAGCGATACAAATAGACTCTGAAAAGGTTATAACTTCGCATGACATCATAATTTCACCCACATAGCAACTTCTAAAGAGTTGAGAGGGTTACGGCAAAAACTGGATGCACTTCGTGTACAAATTGGACAATCTCATCAGAAGTATGAGGGTTTCGGACGAAAACTTATCTATTACAAAGGGATTTCATTTTTAATAACTTATTTTAACTCCATACTTTTTTATGTTCAATATGCACCATTCAAAGGCACATCATCAATTTTCAACCCTTTCTGACTTCATTTGATATTTTTCATGCATTTAATGATTTATTTTGAGCTAAATGACCCTGAATTTGAAAAGCAGTACAAATGAACTGTGAAAAGGTTTTAACTTGGCATGACATCATAATTTCACTCGAATAGAAATTTCTAAAGAGTTGAGAGGGTTACGGCAAAAACTGGATGCACTTCGTGTACAAATTGGACAATCCCATAAGAAGTATGAGGGTTTCGCACGAAAACTCATCTATTACAAAGGGATTTTATTTTGAATAACTTATTTTAACTCCATACTTTTTGTGTGTTCAATATGCACCATTCAAAGGCACATCATCAATTTTCAACCCTTTTTGACTTCATTTGATATTTTTCATGCATTTAATGATTTATTTTGAGGTAGATGACCCTGAATTTGAAAAGCAGTACAAATGAACTGTGAAAAGGTTGTAACTTGGCATGACATCATAATTTCATCCACATAGCAACTTCTAGAGAGTTGAGAGGGTTACGGCAAAAACTGGATGCACTTCGTGTACAAATTGAACAATCTCATAAGAAGTATGAGGGTTTCGGATGAAAACTCATCTATTACAAAGGGATTTCATTTTTAATAACTTATTTTAACTCCATACTTTTTGTGTGTTCAATATGCACCATTCAAAGGCACATTATCAATTTTCAACCCTTTCTGACTTCATTTGATATTTTTCAGGCATTTAATGATTTATTTTGAGCTGAATGACCTTGAATTTGAAAAGCAATACAAATGCACTCTGAAAAGGTTGTAACTTCGCATAACATCATACTTTCACCCACATAGCAACTTCTAAAGAGTTGAGAGGGTTACGGCAAAAACTGGATGCACTTCGTGTACAAATTGGACAATCTCATCAGAAGTATGAGGGTTTCGGACGAAAACTCATCTATTACAAAGGGATTTCATTTTTAATAACTTATTTTAACTCCATACTTTTTGTGTGTTCAATATGCACCATTCAAAGGCAAATCATCAATTTTCAACCCTTTCTGACTTCATTTGATATTTTTCATGCATTTAATGATTTATTTTGAGCTAGATGACCCTGAATTTGAAAAGCAGTACAAATGAACTCTGAAAAGGTTTTAACTTGGCATGACATCATAATTTCACCCACATAGCAACTTCTAAAGAGTTGAGAGGGTTAGGGCAAAAACTGGATGCACTTCGTGTACAAATTGGACAATCTCATAAGAAGTATGAGGGTTTCAGACGAAAACTCATCTATTACAAAGGGATTTCATTTTTAATAACTTATTTTAACTCCATAATTTTTGTGTGTTCAATATGCACCATTCAAAGGCACATCATCAATTTCAACCCTTTCTGACTTCATTTGATATTTTTCATGCATTTAATGATTTATTTTGAGCTAGATGACCCTGAATTTGAAAAGCAGTACAAATGACCTCTAAAAAGGTTTTAACTTGGCATGACATCATAATTTCACCCACATAGCAACTTCCAAAGAGTTGAGAGGGTTACGGCAAAAACTGGATGCACTTCGTGTACAAATTGGACAATCTCTTTCGAAGTGTTAGGGTTTCGGACGAAACTCATCTATTACAAAGGGATTTCATTTTTAATAACTTATTTTAACTCCATACTTTTCGTGTGTTCAATATGCACCATTCAAAGGCACATCATCAATTTTCAACCCTTTCTGACTTCATTTGATATTTTTCATGCATTTAATGATTTATTTTGAGCTAGATGACCCTGAATTTGAAAAGCAGTACAAATGAACTCTGAAAAGGTTTTAACTTGACATGACATCATAATTTCACCCACATAGAAACTTCTAAAGAGTTGAGTAGCTGTACAAACTGGATGCACTTCGTGTACAAACTGTTACAAAGATACCATGCTAGGAAATGCATGCATGTCCTTCACATATATAGAAAGTGATGACGGTGAAGCCGGTCACATCCCAGAGTGGGATCTCGCGGTGTAAGACTTTTTCTGCGTGTTTGTCCCTTTCTTATGGTTGGGCCATAAGCATGGATAATCTTCATCATTTAACAGGATGCTTGAGTCAGTCTTCACTCTGAAGGGAGGGATTTCATGAAACTTTTCATAATTTTCTGACATGTCTGTCTTGTCCTCCACTCCCACAATGTTTCTTTTCCCTGAAAGAACTATGTGGCGCTTTTGCTCATCGTATGATGTATTCGCTTCCTTATCTTTTTTTCTCCTCGGTTTGCTAGACATGTCCTTCACATAGAAAACCTGAGCCACATCATTGGCTAGGACGAATGAGTCGTCTGTGTATCCAAGATTGTTGAGATCCATTGTTGTCATTCCGTACTGCGGGTCTACCCGTACCCCGCCTCCAGTATATTTGACCCATTTGCACCGAAACAAAGGGACCTTAAGATCAGGTCCATAGTCAAGTTCCCATATCTCCTCTATGTAATCATAATATGTGTCTTCAAAGTTGGTTGCATCATAGCGGACACCACTGTTTTGGTTGGTGCTCTTTCTATCTTGGGCGATCGTGTAAAATGTATTCCCATTTATCTCGTACCCTTTGAAAGTCGTTACAGTCGAACTTGGTGTCTTGGCCAACCAATACAGTTCATCTGGAACATCATTGTCATTGATGAGCTTTGTTTGCAACCAACTGGCAAAAGTCTCCATGTGTTTACGTTCAATCCAGGGGTCAGACTGCTCCAGGTTCTTGGACCGTACAATATCCTTGTGTTCCTCCATATATGGAGTCACCAAGGTGGAATTTTGTAGAACCATGTAGTGTGCTTGAGTGAAAGAATGCCCGTCCATATTTATTGCTTCTTTCTTTCCTAATGTGCCTTTTCCACCCAGTCTCCCCTCATGCCGCGATTTAGGTTGCCCTTTAGTATCGGTTGGTGTCACCAGCCGGTACTAAAGGTGCAAGCGGGGCTCAAGTCTGACCAACAGCCCACCACGCCCCCTTTAGTATCGGCTCGTGACACGAATCGGTACTAAAGGTTCCTTACGAGCCAGTACTAAAGGTCGCCCTGCTCCTAGCGTTGGAGCCGACACGAACCGGGACTAATACCATCTTTAGTACTGGCTCGTGACCAGACCGGGACTAATGCTCGGGATGAAAGGTCTGTTTTCTACTAGTGCCACCTCCTCATGGTAGTGCCCATAGTTTTGGCGCTTGCCGCTGGGGGGGGGGGGATCCTCCTGCACGACGTCCTCGTTTGTAGGCGACACCTTCACGGGCATGTGAGGCATCACCTATTTTTCACATGTCCATCGGTGGCACCACCTCCTTGCCCTTGTCTATGGGAGGCACCACCTCCTTGCTATTTTTCTTCGTGTCGATCTGCATTATGAACATCCCAAAGTTCGAAGGTTGATCGGTGTTCAATCCTACATATCATCCAAGACCCGATATTTATCCACCTTGCTCACTCCTAACCCACCACCATAGTCAATTAACCCCATTTGTCTCTCAGTCCTCTTCCACCTCTCCATCCTCATGAACTCCAATCCCAACCCCAACCCCTTCCCCTGCGACATTGGATGGAGGGCTTTCTTCCTCGCCTGCTCGCTCGGTGACCGCACCAAGTTCGAGAACACCATAAAAGTCTTCTTAAACTTTAGCAACATTGAAGACGTGCACAATGAGGCAAGCGTTGTGGTCAAGAAGGCGATGGCGGAGGAGTTGAGGACCTTGATTCCTAACCCGTTGAACGGTTCTATGTCAGTGGACATCCTGCACTGAGCCATCAATCAGGCAAACTCTGATGATGCTGGACAGAGGGCAAGATGGGCCTAGTACAACGATTACAAGTCTCCTCAAGACTAGCGTGCCACAATATTCTAGAATAGGACATTGCTGCCACCGGGCACCATCGATGTGGAGCCGGAGGAGAAAGAAGAAGTAGTGGAGGTGGTGGTCAGGGCGCCGGAGCCAGGCCACCGCAACATGCCAATCGATGTGGATGATGGCGACGATGATGAGATGGTATATTCTATGGTCAAGCCGGAGGAGAACTATACACAGAAAGCCCCTGCCTCTCGAAGCGGCTCCAGGGTAGCCGTGGTTAGGATTTACCGCTGCTGTATAAGATTAACCCTAAATCCCCATTCCCGTTGTACTCAATCCAAATGGAAACCCTCAAATCCGTCGCTACTTAGGACTCTTGAAGAAGTGTTGATCAATCCTATGGCTATTTACTCCGATTCGCCATTCCAAACGCGAATAAATTACACGGTCCAAATCAAAACACAGATCGAATATGAAATAGTAAGGAAGGACGTGAAACTAGGCTTACTTCCATTGCCGAAGTGATGTGGGTGATGTTATTGTTGCCAGTGATGGAGGCTGGCAGTTGCCTTTCTGTTCTCCGATCCGGTGAAAGCCACCGCCAGTGTGAGAGTGGGAGAGTGAAGAGAGGGGATAGTGAGCGGATGAGGGAATGTGAGGATCATTACTGCCGGTGCTTCGGGAAACAACGCGACTTGTCGAGCGTGGCTCTTGCGTGCACCCGCTGCCACCTACGTGCATCTCGCGGGCCTGGCCGTGGAAAAGCTGCCAAATTCTACGTTCCTAGCAGACTTGGCTAGAAGCTACTTTATTAAGTTCCTTGCGATGCAGGCCTGGCTGGAAGCTACTTTATTAAGTTCCTTGCGAAGCAGGCCTGGCTGGAAGCTACTTTATTAAGTTTCTTGCGATGCAGGCCTCGTAGTGAACTCAAGCAACCAAACAACCTGTTTTCTTCCCATGCGGGCTTGGTGGGCCTCTATGCGACCTACCAAACATGCCCTAGTTGAACTAGATGGAACGACAGCGGTCCATTGACACTGCTTCATTTCTCGCCTAGTTGTTCCCATTTCTTCACCCTCCAACTCCAAGTGTTGAGTTTGAAACCTTAAAAAGGGACCAACTCCAACCCTCCATCAATCGATGACCAAATGCAAATATGCAATGGACAATGCATGCATGAAAATGCATAGGATGCTCCACCTACAACATGGAACGTATCCGGTGCACCAGACCTCCGTAGCACATTTTAAAATGTCTCAAAGTGAAACAAATTGAGCACATTCACACAATATAAATGTTTGTTGTCGCTAAATTTCAAATCAAAATTTAAAACATTGCTCAAGATACAAAAATAACAAATTTCACATCAATGTGACAATGGGCCAAATCTAAAGCCCAACTTATATTACATAATATTCAGCGTTAAATTTATCATTTTTGTATTTTGGAAAATGTTTCAATTTTCGAGTTAAAATTTTGCAACAACAAACATTGATGTTGTGTGAATGTGATCACTTTATTTTCACTTTCTTTGATATTTTAAATGTGTAGCACCACCGATGCACCAGATACCACCCCCTCTCTCTCTTTCACACACAAACACACACACGCACACACGTAGGCACACACGCACACCGACACACCAACGCCACGATTCCCCATATGCGCGTGAGTTCCGCAATCTCTCATCTTAGTTTCCACACTAATACTAGTAGTTTACTGCTCCCATCCAATCGAAACCGATGGAGTTGATCCGAGCAGTTGTTTATGGCTTTAAATCGTTTGTTGCGACGACTCCAAAGGAGGTCTCGCCTCAGTGGCGCACTTCCGTTGCTACTATTGGGCCGATTCAATTAGCTCCCCACGGATAGTTTTTTTTCTTTGTATTTTCAAAGATACATTCTAAGCACATATATTCCAAAATCTTAAAATTACTTCACAAATATAAAAAACTAAGAACATTAAAAATGTTAAAGCAGTGTAATGTTTTTGGTGCAATTTTACAAATGTTGATAGCACTGAGAACATATGTTCGTAGCATTTCAGAAATGGTCAAAAATTTCAAATAAATGTACAAGACATTTAAAATATAATTATAGTAGAATGTAAAAAACGTTTGTGTAATTAATAAACATATAATTTGTACTATTAAAACATTATGTTAAATTCAGAAAATTGCTCTCACGTTTTCACAAAATGAACGTTAGATTAGAAAAAATGTTATATAAAAGGTATAAAATTGTTTACTTTCTTTTACAAAATGTTTGGTATCATTCAGAGAAAATATATCGATGCAAATTTGAAGAATTTAACACATATTCGATTTTCTTTTCAAAAACATGCATTTAAAAAAATGTTAATAATTTATTTGGGAAATATTAAACGTGTATAATTTTATTTAGATGTATACAAGAAATGTGAAATTTGTATGAAAAAAGTTACTCATCAAAATTTGTATTAAAAGATATATTAAACGTGTATATAAGAAAACCGATGCAACAGAAAACCCAGATAAGAAGAACATAGAAAGAATAATCTCGAGCCAGAGATACTACAGTAATGGGTCAGCCTATTCCCTCTCGCCCAGAGGCAAGAGTGAGTTATGTTTCGGTGCAGGCGGGAAATAACACTGGCAGTTTGACAATGTCTAACTGACGCTCAGTGTTATTTTTTTATGAGTGAAATCAACAAGGCTTTATTAATTGAACAAATTGTTTACAGGAACTACTACCGGACCACGGGGATATCCTAACCAAAGGTGCCTCCCTAGCAAGTCTATGAGCATCAACATTAGACGCTCGAGGTTCAAAACAGAAATTACAAGACTCAAGTACTTGACAATTTATCAAGATCTCCTTTATTATACCTCCATCTCCCCCTCCTTCCCCATGAAGTATATGCTTAACACACTGTTGGCAATCTGAAGCCACTTGAATTCGTTGCATTCCGAGATATTGAGCTAGCGCAATAGCTTCTCTACAAGATACAACTTCAAGAATTACCGGTTCAACTAATCCATGTATAGTAAGCAACGAGGAGCCAAGAAACGTCCCGTCCTGATCCCGATAGATTGCCGCTGCTGCCCCCATATTATGGTGTGTTGACACTCCTGCATCCACATTAATTTTCACATGGCCTCCAGTCGGTGCAATCCATCTCCTTTGAATTGGCCTTTCTCTTTGACCTGTTATAGCATGAATTTTCGTGGCCATGTCCAATTGATCAAGTTTTGACAGAAATCTCTAGGCGAAAACTTTGAGCATCGGTCTAAATTTCAGAAAGTCACCTTCTACACTTATTAGTGCATTTTTTATTCAGACTGGACAGGATGTCTAGATGACAGATGTTTCATTGGTGGTTTTACAGTATATTTTGTACCTAACCTCATCTCATGGTGTGCCAGAATACAAACCACTGTTTTCAGGTCTAGCACTGAGGCAGAGTACAAGGCACTGATAACAGCATCAATAACAGTCATATGGGTGCAATCCATGCTAAAGGAGCTGGATCTAAAGAGCTCTAAGGCTCCTTGTTTATGGTGTGCTAATCTTGGTGCTACATATTTGTCTGCAAATCCATTCTTTCATGCCAGAACAAAACACATTGAGATAGATTTTCACTTTGTCAGAGAAAGGATTGCAAATAAACTCATGGACATTCAGTTTATCCATTCAAAAGACCAAGTCGCAGATGGGTTTACAAAAGACTTCAAATATAATCTCAATTTAATAAAGTTGTGATTAAGGGAGGATGTTAAATATATCTTGTGTAAACATATGGAGATCATCTTAGTAGTTTAAGGTAGGCGCATCTTATCTCTAAAATCTATTGTAACTAGCTAGCCTTATCTCCTATTCTTTCTCTCCAAGATGTATCTCTCCAAACCGCATGTATGCCCTTCCATGGATCTTGTGCCTCTCTATATAACATGCAACACGTCTCCCACATCGGGTAAGACATTTCCGCTCTCGCGGAGGGGAACGCAGCCAAGCAGACATACATAATTAATAGTGACGCTAGTTTAGTTTTCATATATTTACTTCGAACATGTTTGCTAGGTACTCCTATATTTATTTGTTAGTTTGATTTGATAATCCATCATCATTAAGAAAACTCATGATTCGTCGACAGATGGCTGGGATTGGTTCGAGGGGAGTGGCGGATGGATCACTGGATGGACAAACTTGACAATTAACGAGCAGCAACACACCGTTGAATCTAAGCGAATGACTAAGATCGATAAATCGAGTGATCGATTCGTGGCAATGATGATGGACCAATGAGAAATGAGAGAGCAACAAAACTAAAACGACGATAAAACACTCAGACCAAACCAATCGTTCAAATCGTCTCGGGAGAGAAACAGTCTCAATCCTCACTCGCATCATGCCGCCACCCACCTTCACATCTCGCCGCCGGCAATGGCTTCCGCTCTCTCCCCCATCCTCTTTTCTCCCCTTCCACTTATCAGAAAAGAAGAGAAGAGGGAGGGAGATCGAGCAGGGCAGCCATGGAAGTCCCACCGCATCCGGATCACCCATGGGCTCCCAGTGACGGCGGTGGATGCGCCCTGATGCAGCCGGCTCCGAACCCTAGCCGATGCGGCTCCCTCACCTCCGCCCGTCATTGACTTCCCATTATTTACCACACATGGCTATTGTTCCTTTTTTTTGTTACTGCAGGATCTAGTTGTAAATCCAGAAGATAGTACACTTTCTTTGATTAAACGACTACAAGGAAAATTCAGGAGTGCTGCTGTTACTGGTAGGCCGTGGCGGTTGCTCGTTCTCAGTAAGTTGGCAGCGGTTGCAGCATCAGGAAGCTTGTCATCAAATGTGACCCTGGGCTGAAATTTTTTGTGACTGATTTGATACCGAGATACATGATTTATCACATATTCACATGTCACAAGGACTTCAGAACCTACATTGTAAAAAAAAAAAGATTCTAACACAAAACATTGGTTTGTATAGCATCAGAGGAGAAAGTTGTCACAAGCAAGTTGCGCTGCCGACGAGGATCAGTTGCGAAGAACAGGGGCACAATAACAGAGGGCAAGCTTGCCCGCACAGCAAATTTTCTTGGCTTTAATTACATATTCTAAGTGTACATATATGCATTTCTTGAAGTACGTTGCTCTTGTTACATCAGTTGCCTGTTGGGTATCATAGGGATTTTCCTTTGCCAAATTAACTTCAAGAATTTACCAAGGAAAAAAATGCGCTATACAAAATAGCGTCGTCTTTGAAGTATGCTATTAACAAGACATTATACACTGATTAATTTAGTGAGATAATTCTCTATACGATATGACGTGCTTTCTTATCGGAGTCATGGGACATGTCTAAGTCAAGATTTTCATGGCACTGATTGAGGTGAAGAAAGTCATGATGGTTGTGATTGGACGTGTTGAAGCATTGGCAGAAAGGTGTACTGGATGTGACGAAGAAGACTGTGTGTTAGGTGTTTTGATGACTTGCAATGACGACCTTGGCAAGCGTGGACGACAGCACTGGAGGTCGACAATTTTGGTGGTGCTCCTCGAGTACCGAGTCTCGATTCCCAGGGTGAAACCTCAAGATATGGCCTTCATTGGTTGTACCTACCAATGGTCTTGTTGAAGGCATTATTTTTGGATGAACTCGGACTCTTTTCAGGTTAAAACTCAAGATCCTTGATCGGGCAATGACAACGCTTGCACATTGTTTCCTTCTTGTAGGTGTTGCTTTTGGAGAACCTTTTTTGTATATTGGGTGCTGTCTTCGATGGTCGTTAGAGTGTTGTTGTTGCTAGTGGCTGATCAGGGCTTTTTTCTTATGTTCTTTTTATTTTATTTTATTTTTTGACTATATGTATCCTTGATGTCTTTATACATATCCTACCGAAAAAGGCTTTCGTCCCGCTTTATATATAAAGCAACGATCATCAATAACCCGGTACAAACGCACGCCACCACAACACACGCACCCAAGGCAGGATACATAGGCGCTGAGCGCAGCAACACCATCCTAGCACTACGAGAATAACCAGGGACTTTAACCGTGAACACGCCACTGAGAAGAGATGAAGCCACCTACGACGAACCGTGAGCACCACGCTATCACCACCAGGGCCACCGTCCTGACATTTAGGACCTTGACACCACCTCACCTGAGACCCGCCGCTACCCCAACCGAAGAGACGAACGGAAATGCCTTGTCTTTCACACCCCTGGGCGGCCCCCAGCGCCAAGACCCGATTGTCCGGCCAAACTGGCCTCCATCGCCCATCCTGCAGCCCCTGGTGCGAGACGAGCTCGGTCTTGCAGCCGGGCGCGAGACGAGCTCGGTCCTGCAGCCGGGCGCGAGACGAGCCCAGTCTCGTCGCACCGGGCGCGAGACGAGCGATGAATTGCACCTGGGAGAGGACTAGCCCTTCGATGACGGTAGGGCCCGGTCGACGAGGAGAGGTAAAAAAAGGTCGTCACAGGCTGCCTACGGACCAGCCGATGCCGGAACACACCAGTCACCGCCGCAGCCGACCTGCCAATCTCCCATGGAGCCGTCCACGACCGGAGCAGCAGCCACACCGGGCCACTACCCAACCCGCACCGCCCGGTGAGCTCCAAGCGCCGGAGCCGCCAGGCACGCACCCGCGCAACCAGCAACCGGAGGGGAGGAAAGACACCCTCGCACCTGGTCGATCCAGATCGGGGACGGGAAACTCCCCGCCAGCATCAGCCACCATGCCGGCGGTCGTGCATCGGAGACCGCCACCTGTGCCCTCCGTCCCTAGCCCCTGCCGCATCTGCCACCCCGCGTCGCCGGCTGGAAACCCTCGCCAGATTCGGCTGACCTGCAACCAGCCAACGCCAAGCCCAGCCACACGGAGCCGGGCTCGCGCACCCACACGCAGCCCTCCATGCCACCGCAGTAGCCACCAGCGCCACCACCTGTCGCCGCCTTGCCCCGCGCAGCGCCGCGCCCTGGCCGGGCCAGTCGGCCCCGCGGCAACCTCACCAGGCGAGGAGGAGAAGACTCCCCGCCGCCACCCACGCCAGACAGGTTTCTCCCGCCGGCGCGCCGGGCGGCGGCGACAGAAGAGGGGTCGAGGGCCGGTGGCGGTGGGGAGCCTGCTCTGTTGCCCGCGGGAGCGCCAGAGGAGGGGTCGGGCTTTTTTCCTCCAAACGCTGTAGATCTTATACATATTCTTGATACAGAGGCCAGGCTAATTAGTATCTTCGCGATATTAACATATTCTTTTTCTTGAAAAATAGCGTGCTATTAGCTACGGTATATTGTGCTATTTTTTTCAATGAAATCTACTCATCAGTCTGCAACTAGTGTAGAGATATACATACATTCGCATGGTGATGTGCATTGACACTTGATCGTTAACTCTAATATGACAGTAGTAGATTTAAAAAATTCATTACAAATTAATTAAAAATAATACCTAGTCATTGCAAATTAAGTAAAGAAAAAAGTATCTCGCATTGCCACACATTTAGCAGAAAAATCCTATGTGGTGCTGGAAACTTTTTCTCCTATCTAAATGAAGGTATATATAGTTATATACATCGAATTTCATCACCCAATCTAAATCTCCTCGCCCTAGTCTGGCGCTTAATTGGTCCCAAGACAGACTATGCACTCTCTTCCTCATCTTCATAGTCTGAATAATCCGAATAAAAACCTCGATGACGAGACGTTGACGGTGGGTTCCAATCCGCCATCAGCTTCCTTTCCTCTGCCGCAGCAGCGAGCATCTTATCCTTCAGCGTGTGCATGTGGGCAGCGTTTTCGCTGCCCGCATGCAACGTCGTCAGCAAATCAGCCAGCGCCTTCGTAGCGCCGTCGCAGATGTTCTTCGGGACCTCATCTTTCCTCGCCGAGGGTATTCGCTATATGTCTTCCCATGTTTACGAGACGAGCATGGATCTCTATGCCTTGCATTGACCAGCCAAGCAAGGCGTTCCTAATGGCCTCGTTGACTTTGCCCTTAGACATAACAATCTCATGTACATTGAAGACCTTGAATGTTGCTTTCCTCGCGCCGTCGGCGTCACCAGGGTTTCTGCTGGTTACTTTGACCATGTAGTCTGTATCAACTTCAAATGTCAGCTCAAAATGAACTGATCCTTGACCCGACCATCGATTGTTGACTAGCTCTACCTCTCCCAGGAATGTGTTACGGGCTTACGGCTAACCATGACATGCTCCCCAAGGAAAACTTTGAGATGCAGACTTTCACCATAGGCACACCATGAAGGAATCTTAACCGTCCGTTTTGTAGGAATTGTGGTATTCCTTGGAATAACCCGCATGAAAACTCTTTCTGACTCGATTCCAATAGAGAGTGGAATCATGTCTTCTCTCATCTGTCGCTGATCTTCCACAATGAGAGCAGCTTGTATCGCTGAACCGATGACCACAGCTTCATCATGGTTCACGCTTGTACCCTGAGGCTTGCCAAATATGTCATATATGATTCTACGTATCATGGGAACTCTTGTCATCCCCCCAGTCAATACAATTTCATTGATATGCTTGTCAGTGAAGTTAGCCTCTTTTAGGACTGCCCAACACTTGGCTTGAATTTGTTCTACCACGTCGTGAACCAACCTCTCAAACTCTGCCCGAGAAATAGAGACGCTAGCATCACCAGGACCCTGAGCCGATGAGAAGATGCACGACGTGGAAATTGTGACTTTGTGTTGGGTTGATAATTCCACTTTAGCTTGCTCCGCTGCTTCAGCAAGGAACGTCATAGCATATTTATCTGAACGAATGTCGATCTGATGAAAATTTCTGATCTGCATAATGAAGTAGTTCAGAACTATATCGTCGAACTGATCCCCACCAACATTCGGGTCACCAAATTGACTTTTGACCTGATCATTCATGCAGAACAAAAGACTAAAACTTCTACAAACAGATATAAGCGTGATCATTTAATTATGGGTGACAACACAAGAATGAGTAACTGAAAAATTACCTCAATGTTTGTGCCAGACGCACCAAGGACCGAGACAGTGTATGATCCAGCACCCATGTCGAAAACAACAACGGTACCTTCTTTAATTGTTGCACTAGAAAGAGCGGCTGCCGTTGTCTCATCTATTAACTGCAATACCGTTAAGCCCGCTTTATTTGCCGCCAACAATATGTCCTCCCTTTGCTGTTTACTGAAGAAAATGGGCACACTTATCACCGCTTTTAATTCCTGATGAAATTGGTACATCAGGACGATATCCTTGAGCTTTGCAAAAATAACACTGGCAATTTCAACAGGAGAAAATGCCACCCCACGGATTTGGATGCAAGCTTCACCTCTCTCCCCTTCAACGATGCTGAGATGGACTCTTTTCCTCATTCCTTGCACCCAGCAGTCGTCAAATTGCGTCCCGATCAACTTTTTTATATTCAAGACAACATCGGATGGTTGGCTAGACATTTTGCGCTTTGCTAATTCTCCAACTGTGAAACATTTGCCAAGACCTTCCAAACGCTGCAGCGCCCATGCATATCGTCCAATAGTTTTTGGCTCTATTGAAGTTACATACGATGGAATGGAATGCCCACCTTCACTGTCAACAACCACCGGCACCTGAAACAAGAGAGTAAATAATTAGATTAGAACATATAATGGCATTAATTTTTTATTACCTCTATGGTGTGCACATTAATTTCAAGATTTCCATAAATAAACAAGTAAATATATTTCAGAAAACAAAGACAGAAAGAGCATTGGAATTGCCAAGTTACACACAACGTAAGCTGTCCTACGATTCATCCTGCTTGTATATTCATACAGAAAGCAAAAGCAAACACATCAGGTAAGCATGAACGACTCTGGAGAAGCTTTGTATAAGAACTCAGACTCCACATAAGAACTTCTTTTTTACTATAATACGCTAGGCATACCTTCCATCATTAACTTTCATCAAGTAGTCTTCTGAAGACATAAGGTTAAAACTATACTGAACACATATGAACACGCTTCTGTACAGCTTGCATACCAAGGAATCTATGATCGCAACTCTTGAATTCTTGCATCCAAAGTCAATTCCTACTGTGACAATATTTGGTTGCACCGAACTGAAAACCCAAGAGGAAGTGTAAAGACACGCCATGGAGTAATGGATGCAAGAAATAGAGGGGTTTAATTAGATTGCACTGTGAAAAGTACCTGATAGTTGTACATCCACGGATGTTATTCTGAAACAATATAGGCAATACTGGTTAAGACAGGTCAATACATACAGGGCGATATATAGAAATTAAAGAAGGCCTATGCATAGAACATGAACATCATATGTCACTTGCCGCAAGAAGATTTGCCATTCAATTCATCGCAACGATGGCATTATTATTAACTGTCATTCTCCTACTATATAACCATAGGCAACAGCATCAATATACGAATTCAACACAACTACTCCCAATCAATTCTCTTTTCAATCTCTGTTTTACTATTCTCACATTTAGCATATAGGATTCTATAGCTATGTCCCAAAAAGTAACATGTGCATAATCATATCTGCAGCAATTTGTTATTCAACTGGTCTACCCTCTAAACAAGGGAAAAATATATGTTCTCTTGAATGCAGAACTGCAGAGTCGTGTGGTCATAAAGGTTATATTGCAAGTTCCAAACAACCAACGCTGGCAACAAAGAATTAAGCTGAAAATAAGCGTCGTCAAACAGGCAACTCGTTTCCTTGATCTCACTGAAGCCTTAAAATTTTATCTCCAGACTCCAGTCCCATGTATGTAAAGGTGTTGTTTGGTTTCATTGGTACGAATGAACAAACGGCAGCAGCAAAAAAAACACTCGCTATCGAAAGCAGCTTTCAGATCCATTACTCTGAGCAGCAGCGCTTTGGCCTTGACCAAACGGTGGTGCATTGCGCTGGAGGAGGAGGATCAATCAACCAACACTGAGGGAAGCAACGGGGCGAGGATTCGGTGAGCGGGCGGCGCCGGCGGACCGCCAGGAAGGGCTCGGCCTAGTCGTGGCCACAAATCGCGCCGTCGCCGCCGCCGACACCGTGCAGCCCGAGAAACCGTGAGGGTTCACGTGCTGAAGGTATGCCACATTTTATTTGGAGATTTGTTGATATGCCCCGCCCAATTTAGTTGAGAGATTTGCTGATATGCCCCGCCCGATTTAGTTAGATTAGATCCTTTGTCTCATTTTTTTTAACCTTTTGATCAGTTGTGCCCTAAGAGCATAGAGCCGGGCACCCAAACCCCCCTCAAACGTCCGGACAGCTTATCCGGTCAGTGGCCGGTCACAAAATTTGGACCCAGTCGGACGCCTCAAACGGGCCTCAAACGTCCGGACTAACCGGCATCCCTCGTATCCAGTCCAAATATGTGTCGAATATGCGGACGTGCCCGGGCGCACTCGCCACGTTAGCATGGCCTGCGCTGGCCCGTGTCGACCCAATATATATTCGTCCCCATTCGCTCGCCAGATTAAACCCTAGCCACTTCACTCCAGTCCCATCCGCCATCTAAACTCACCTCCGGCAATCTCCGGCCTTCTCCGGCATGGCAGGTAGCGGATCTAACTCCGACCAGTCCGAATCCGTCGATTGGGGTGCCATCCCCTACGGGTTGAAGGAGGCAATGGCGGTCCTCATTGCACTCCACCACTCCCGCGAGGATAGCGCCCTGCCGCCAGCGGGATCTGTCCGGTGCGAATCCATAACATCGATTCAACGAGCACTCGGGACCTCTGGGGCTAGATCATCGCGGTCTCAACGGTTGGAAAATATCTCCTTCCCCATCATTAGTCCGACAGACTATGAGTCCCAACGGAAACGGGCTGCCCACCGCGGGAATGAAAGATAAGGGCCGTCGCGGCCTGTATCGCGAAGGAAATGGAGGCAAGGGCCGTATTGATTGTGATCGCTTGTTGTGTGCGCTTTGTGATTTTCGCAGTTTGCAAGAAAAGCATCGGTTGAGTAATGTTCGCCGAAGAGTACACAACGAGGTGATAATGTATTGGGGTTGTGCTAAGAGCATCTACAGTAGAACTTGGCAAATCCGGCCCCTCAAACACCCGTGCACGCGTCCGGAATTAGAGACCTCAAATTAGAAACCTCAAATCCATATTATTACATGCAACGTAAACCTAATACAAGCGGAGCTCGTCCAGCTTCGCCGTGCCCATGTCCTACGGCCCACTGTACCCCTCGTAGTGCCGGTCCAGTCACCGGCAAGGTAGAGTAGGACATGGGACACTAGTCGGCTCACGGGAGTCGAGCTCCTACGGTCTTCCATGCCCTACACTGCCTCATCGGAGTCTGTAAAACCGGACAGTGCTGGTGGACATCGGGTCCATGACGGATCCTTCCTGGGAAGAGATGATGTCCACCATGACATGGTTGCGGCGCCTGCACTGGTGCATTATACGGGGCGCTGGAGAGTGTGACTCCGCATCTCCAACGTCCACCGCCATGAGGGCCTCTGTCGCCTCTCGCGCCCGCTACCTCACACGGGGGCACACCATGCCATGTTAGAGTCCGAGGACACCCATGGTGTGTCCTCGACCCATCAAAAGAGGTCTTGCGCGTCTGCCACGGCGTTCGGACGCCAGACGGACTGCGCAACCTCCGGTGAGGCAGTGACGCCAGATCCAAGCACCGTATGTGCCGACGCAATGGATTCCTAACCCTGCGAGTCAGAGTGCTGGCGGAGGGTGGCCGCCTTCCAGGAGCGGCAGAGCGCAAGCCGGACATCCATCTCCTCCTCGGGGCCGCATGGGATGAGCTCGTGGTTGACGGATCTCGAGGTGAAGGACTTGGATCCGCTGCCCGCCATGCCGGAGAAGGCCGAAGATCGTCCGAGGTGAGCTTGGGTGGCGGATGGGTGTGGAGGGGAGTAGAGTGAGATGGCTAGGGTTTGGTCCGGCGAGCGGATGGGGCCGAATATATGTGGGGTCGATGCGGGTCAGCCCAAGCAAGGTGGGCATGCCTGGGCTCCCCCATATCCGCCTCATATTCGGGCTGGATATGAGGGGACTGGTCAGCTTGGCCATTTGAGGTCTGTTTGTGGCGTCCGACTGGGTGATTTTTTGTGTCCGGTTAGTAACCGGACGGCCTGCCGGGCGTTTGAGGGGGGTATGAGGGGTCCAACCATATATGATCTAACATACTCGAGGTCATCCCCGCGTGGCTGCAGCTCGTCCTCATAGCCCCTCTTCTACTCTCAGCCTTACGAGATAAGAGTACACGAATAGTGATCCTCGTTCCGTCGTTCGACCAGGTAGAGAGAAGGTTAGGCCGG
Organism: Hordeum marinum; assembly: GCA_022496015.1. Taxonomy (NCBI): domain Eukaryota; kingdom Viridiplantae; phylum Streptophyta; class Magnoliopsida; order Poales; family Poaceae; genus Hordeum; species Hordeum marinum. The sequence continues at coordinate 7,655,261 of CM039673.1, forward strand.
GAAATAGCAAAACAATCATAGGGCATAAAGGTCATTCCACTTACATATTGGTTAATTATAACAATTAAGAATTCATAAAAACACGAATTAGGGCAATGATGAAAAGAATCAAAGAAAAATGGGGCAAATGATCAAATCCTAACTAAAACAGGCAAATCATCAAGTCCCCAAATAAAATGTGGCAAATAATCCAATCCCCCTCATCGAACCGTGGATGGGACTAGATAGGGAGAGGGTAGGGCTAATGCTAACAGCTATTTACTCATGAACTCGCAGTAGTGGCAGCAATGGCGGCCAATGCTTTCCCGCTAACGGTGTCCCCGATGCTAGTCCAAAAGCCAACACCACATATATATATATTTTCACATCATGATTTCGCGGATATGATATGGGATGGTAGAATAATTCAAGCCATGCGTACTCGATTCATCATAAACAAACAATCACACAAGGAGAGAACTAACATATAGTTGGATGGTTAATGGATAGTGGTATCTCCAGCCCACCAGGGAGAAAGTGAGGGGGCCAACGCGGGGAAGAGGATAGTGGATAAGGTCGGTTTTAGCAGCAGCGCGGGGCCAGAAAAAGCGTTATTGCTAAGTGGGGCAAGGGAGGTGGGCCTGGGCTGGCCATAGTAGGAGCGCCGACCCGTGTCCGGCGTTAATGTTAATGGTATTAAGAGTAGCGCTGGCGGGAGACCAACATTGCTAATGTGGTCAGCTCGTGGGCGTATGGTGTGGCTCACATATTAGTAGCGTTGGATGCAGAGCCAAGTGCTACTGCTATATCTTACCAGTAGCGTCCGATGAGGCCAAACGCTACTACTAATTAACAGTAGCATTGGACGTTTAGCGTTTGTCACTAGTAATATTCTACCTATAAGCTATTTCCTAGTAGTGACAGGAAAGGCAGACGGGCGCGACCGATGGACGGGCGCCATGTGCCATATAAAGGAGATGCGAAAGGACGGGGCCGGCGGCGAGTGTTGTGCACCATAGGAGACGGAGAAGGATGGGGGGTGCGCTGCTGAAGGCCGGCATCGTAGGAGAGGCGCCCGGGTGGGCCAATCCGGCGGCGGGCTTCGTACGACCCGACGGTGAGAAGGGAGGCGGGGGCGCAATCTGTGCATGGAAGGTGAACATAATTAATAAGGGCTCAGATGTGTGTTGTGTGGCAGCTTTGTTTGCCTGAGCTGTAATCGTGGAAGGGGGATGGTAGGACTTCGGCGGGGGAGTTTGCCCTGATAGAACATTTAGTCTACTGCGTTGATTCGTGTGGCAGACCCTTGATGTAATATTTAACATTGGATGTGATTTATTAGGATTGATCAAACGTCTTTTGTACTTCTGTATACACTTTATAGTGTGGTTTTAGAAAAAATCATGTTTGCTCTTCTTAATAGTAGCGCTCGGGCATGTATATGGTGCCAACAACGGAAAGTTGATGCACAAAAGCCTTTTCCCCCATTCGACTGGCGTACGGCGCTGTTGACACGTCTTTAGCAGGACTAGGCGTAGTCCCCGAGAATACGTTTCTGGCGGGAGTATTGCGGCTCCTGAGTCCTGACCTTATCCTCGGAGCTGAGGGCAGGCGTGTAATTTTCGGCACCAAATCCCCGCGCTTCTCTCTCACCGAGCTGCTCACAGGGGAGGGGACGGCGGGCGGTGGAGGAGCCTCCTCGGCGACGGCGGGCGGCGCCGGTCAGTCCATTGTCCTGTACATGCTCTCTCACTCCTCCCTCTATCTCTCCTCCGTGTGCGGCGCCGGCCGCCCTTCTCCCTTCCCATGGCCATGGCGCCCTCCTCTGCTTCAGCACTGGAACACCAACAGGGTCTCAGGTTCTAACCCTTTCTCTCCTTCTCCAGGTTCATTCGACTTCCATTGCAGCAGCGAATCAAGCCAAGAAAGGTAACGGCTCGTGCATTCTCTCTTTCATTTCTGCCATGAATTATGTCTTCACCCAATACTGACATCCACACATTTCTTCAGTGCAGCGAGGGTTCTTTGCTTCCAGAGAGAGCTATCCATCCATCCATCCATGGCGTCTCTTCTTCTCCCTCCTCAGTTCGCCTGCTCCCTGCCTTATTACTGCATCAGGTAATCTCCCCCTCTTCCTCACCCCCCTGTAGGTCTCGATTCGACAGCGACGTATTATTCCATCAGGGAGCAGGGGAGATTATTATTATTTTTCCTTCTGACGAATCTGAATATGCGGTGATTTCACTTGAATTGCGTCATCCATGGAAGTGGCAAGTTGGGGAAACATTTAATGTTGCAAGTTTCTGTTAATCTTGCTCTGCATCGATACTTGACTAAAAGCATTTCTTGCATATATGGTGCTTCACCTGGAGACTGGGATTACTGCCCAACTTGTCTGTTGCATTTTCGGTGAATATCTTCTCCATTCCCATGGTCAGCTAGTTATCTTATCACTAGAAAATTAATCCACAAGTGTGATATGTCATTCAGCACTTCTATCCAACACCGCCTAATATGAAGAATGAAGTCATGCTCAACCGTGTCCATGTGACGACGTTAGGTTTATACCGTACCAACATATTCTGATATTCATCCGTTTCAACTGATAACTACTTAATCCCTTAACCATGAACTTGCCTAATTTAACTGCTCATCACAGGGGTCAGTTACATTATAAGCCCACCATTTGGGGAAGCAATACGACGAAGACTAAAATGGGATTGCTTCACCGAAATGTGAGTTTTGTGTCAAAGAAGAGTTCTCAAGATGTAGAGGAAGGCTCAAGTGGTGAAGACAGTGATGCTGAAACCCCAAAGACAAAGAAAAAACCTGCAAAACGTGGAAGAAAGAAAGCAACCATAGATACATCTGACGGGGACTCAAAAGAAGGCCAAAGTGACACTGAAGATGCGTCCCCTGAAGAACCTAAGATAGTTAAAAAGAGAGGTCGGAAGAAAGGTACTCTTCTTATTGTATATTGGACAATGGACTCCATAATTTTGCTACATCACATCCTTTTGGCATTCAACTTCTCTCCTATGTTGCAGCTGCTACTACTGCATCCTCCGCGGAGGAGGCTGACAAGCCAAAAGAACCAAAGAAGAGGGGCAGAAGAAAAGTTAAGACGGCTGAACAATTAAGTGACGATGAAGGAGAGGATCAGAGCAAAGATCTGATGCCCTCTAATGAAATAGAACTTCACAGTTCAGCCAATGATCTTGAAAGTAAAGTAGAGGCGTTGTTATCACAAGATATTGGAGAGGTTGACAAATTAACGCCTCTTGTCTGCTGCTTTGGACCAGCTAAGTACTCGTTTATTCCTTCTGGAAGACCTGCTAAAAGGTTGGTGGATCGTGAGATTCATAGCAGAATGAAGGATATGTTTTGGTCTCCGGATGAATTTGTGAGGGCACCTGGAGGGTCATCATCCAATGTCGCCCTTGCTCTAGCAGCTCTTGGAGGGCGGGTTGCGTTCATGGGAAAATTAGGTGATGATGAGTATGGTCAAAGTATGTTGTATCACTTAAATATCAATGGAGTTCAAACTCGAGCAGTTAGTTTGGATCCTTCAGCGCCAACTGCCATCTCCATGATGAAGGTGACGAGCAGAGGTAGCTTGAACACAAGCTGTGTCAAACCATGCGCCGAAGATTGTTTTCAGCAATCTGATATCAACCCAGATGTTCTAAAAGAGGTAAAGACAAGCCTATAAATAAAGTTCCAATGACTGCATATCCTACATTCTTGTTATTACTTCATTTGGTAATTCCTGATTGATGCTTAGTTAATGATCTTCAAAATAGTTTTATGTAATTCATCTTAGGAGGACTTGGTGTGTAATTTATTTTAGACAGAATACACAGAAATATTTGCAGTCTGTTGTTTTTCCGCAGAGACTTGTGCTATGACTCTTTTTTTCACTTGATGAAAATCAAAATAGCATAAAAACCTCTGAAATAGTGAAATGACTGTCGCTCCATACTAAAAACCTGTAGGATAATATCTTCACTACAGTTGAGCACCGAACTGTTTTGCTCCCACAAAAGAGTATATCAAGAATTTATAGGGAATAACTAGTTCAAACTTCAGAGGTTAAATTTCTCTGCATAATAATCACTCTGAACTTCAGTAGTTATTTTTTGTTTATTTTTAGGAGTGGACGGATGCAGTCTGTCTTAACAGAGATATGACCTTCCTATGCTTGTTAATGCAGGCTAAGATGTTTTACTATAATTCGTCAGCATTGCTAGAGCCAACTACATGGTCATCATTGTTAAAAGCAATTGAGGTCTCCAAGAAATTTGGTGGGATAACATTCTATGATCTTAATCTTCCAATGCCACTATGGTCATCCAGTAAGGAGACCAAATCACTCATCAAGGAGGCATGGGAAGCTGCTGATATCATCGAAGTCACGAAACAGGAACTTGAGTTCCTTTGTGGTATTAAACCATCTGGGAAATCTGACACGAAAGACGAGAAATCCGAATTCGCACACTACAGCCCGGAATTTGTTATGAAGTTATGGCATGAGAATCTGAAGGTCCTCTTTGTGACTAACGGGACCTCGAAGATACATTATTATACAGAAAAGCACAATGGCTCGGTACGCGGGACAGAAGATGCGCCGATTACTCCTTTCACCAGTGAAATGTCACAATCAGGGGACACCATAGCTGCAGGTACCACATATGATATTTTTTTTCTCTTAACTTGTGCAGAATATGCCGCCAATTTAATAATCATCGACAAAACATTAGGAAGTGGCACAACATACTCAATACTCTTTTACGTGCTTGATATGCATGGCTTATTTGTTACAACACTGTTTTTGAAGAGTCTGCTTGTTTCGAAATTACTGCTTTCAGGTCTTTGTATATCCGGATACCAACATAAGAATATACACCTCAAACAAGTGATCTATCTTCTACATGTCTTCTTTTAATACTCTGAATCTTTGCGTGAACTAGTTGAGTTGACAACTGACAAGTTGTCTACATTGTTATTTGTTTTTCAGCCCTGATGAATATGATGTCAATCAACCCTCACCTGGTGACGGACAAGGTTTACCTGCACAAGACGGCGAAGCATGCCATCAAATGCGGCGTCATCGATCAGTGGCTGGCCGCGCGAGAGCGGGGATTCCTTCCCAGAGGGACAGCAGAACCAAGCAGCGAACATGAGGAAGCGAGGTTCATCACAGAGAGAGAATACCGTACCATCCCTGATACCACGCAAACGGCAAACCCATCGGACAGGGAGCTTGCGCACGTGGAGTGAACTGAAGAATGTGTAGGAAGGAAGTCAACATCTATACACTACGCAGCGTTTACGTGCTCTTAGTCGGAGTTGATGTTCAGAAAGATTATCTTAAACCTGCAGTTTCTCGCCTAGGTTCGCAACTGGAGTTAGTGTTCAGGAGGGTTAGTTTTAGACCTGCACCTTTCTAGGTTGGTATGTTTTCTTTTTCAGATAGAAGGAACACTAGTAGGAGTTGATGAGGTCTGAGATTTCCAGGTAGCTGCTGCTGCCCTGTACTAGTGTTCAAAGCCCTGTGTGTAGTGGGCTGTGCTGTGGTTCACTGTCAGAAAATTTATATGAAATGCATGTGCCAGTCAGGTACTTGTTAGAAATCTTAGCTCCCGATACATGATAACGAAGAGATCTGCCGTTCAATTCAAAGTTTGTACTAGCTTAGTTGTCGTTGGCTGTGTTATGCCTAACTTGGCCAAGTATTTCTGTTGTTTTGTTCACTGGACCGTCAGAAAATGTTATTGCAAAGCTCTCTGATCTGTTATACACACTCTTTTCATACATGATGATGATCATTCCCAAATCTCAAAGTGGGAACAAATTCATTTACTCGCGTCAAAGTGGAACCGACACAAGTTTGGTCTGCACACAGATGTACAGACTATAAAAAGGAAAAGATATGCACATTCCAGTGTTATCTGTCCTTGGCAAGCGCCGCAGACTTCATTTTTCCTACATATAATCTTACATTCTGATCATGCAACAGAAATATAAAGTGATGCACATACACTTTGTCTGTTCCTCCTACTTCAAAGCTCATGCCGGATATACATATAATTTCTTACCACACTCAGTTGTAACGAACAGAGTGGTAACAAACAGTGATAATTAAGCTTCCCCCAAAAGCATAGACATATTTAGTACGACAGCATATACAGAGCACACACATCTTAATTTGGATATAGGTTCAACCAGGAACGCACGGAATCAGCGATGCACAATGGACCAGGTGATCTTCACCAGCACACAATGGACCAAGTAACCTTCACCATCATCTTATGGTCACCGCAAGCGATTCTCTCTTCATCATAGCCGCCGCGCTTTGGTTTAAACTCGACAGTGCAGACACCGCCTTCGGCGGTGGCAACAGTCAATAGCAGCGTCTCATCAACCGAGACACTGACCACGCGACGCGCTTTTTTCAGGATTCCACCCTCAACAGCTGTTAGCATCCCAGCAAGCTTGCTATCATGTAGCATAATGTCACATGGAAAGCTGCTAGTGCGGGCGACGATTTTCCCATGGAAATCAACAGGTCCCGCCTCAAGGATCCTCGCCTCAACGGTGCCCTCCACCGCATTCCTTACAAACGTGTAGTCCAAATCCAATGTGCTATGCATGCTGACAAGCTTTTCAGTTTGAACCACGTATCTCGGTGGATATGCGAGTCTTCTGATGCCATTAATCTCCATTAAGCCTTTGCTGACTCTCTTGTCATTCACCTTTCTGCCATTCACATCCTTGACCTTCAGATCAACTTCAAAGATTATTGAATCAAATATCATCAGTCCTCTCTTCGGGCCAGTCAAAAGCAACGGATCATTCTGCAAAGGAAGTTTGATTAAACACGGTGTTTATTTAGCTCCGTTTGTTTGAATGATAAAACAAGGTTATCGCCATAGTTTAATTTCAGTAGTACGTAGCATTCTGATTACTGTTAGAATTAATTGTAGTATTGGTGGTATTTAAAATCAACACTAATTATATGGGGACTAGTCTCTTCTGAGATACTTTGCAAAATGTGAACAATTAATATTACCCATCTACCAGGTTCATTCTTAAGATATCATATATGTCACAATTACACTTAGGGTAAAAGTAAAACTGAAAAAAAGCTGTTGGAATTTACCAATCGATCGGGGTTAAAAACAATAATAATACCTCGGAGGTGATGTTCTGGCAATCGTCCTTGCCACGCTGGAATAAATAGATGCGTTGGCGATCCAGACTGTCCCTGGCTATGATGGTGCCGTAGACATTGAGCGGGTATCCGTAGTCAGAAGAAACGATATTGACCGAGACAATATTTGCTGAGTTAGGGAACCAGAACTCCTCCTCTGGGAAGATCCTATTGGTATTGTGCATCGCACCAACAGGTGCTGCATGCATGCCAAAAGAAGAAGAAATTGTGATTGAGTAATGCATCAGAATGTAGTCCTCAAAGTTAGTTGTCCATCGATCTATCTAGGATGCAGCAGTGAAATAGCAGACTGCACTAGTCAGTGAAGCAAAACATCATCATGCAGCAATGGAGCATCATATTCAGACGTCCCTAATAACTAGTTAGGGAAAACATGGATTATGTCTGCACATATAAGGGGCGATTTGCATTTAAATTCAGATCAGACTCACAGCTAGAAACAAAACTAAGGGTGATTGACAGGGCAATCGAAAGATGGCACGGGAGGCGTACAGTCCATGTCGAGGTCGATCGTGGGGTCCTGGAAGCGGGTGTAGACGTAATCGCCCTCCTTGGGGTCGTAATCGCTGAACCTAGGGTCCAGAGGGTTCGGTCGCCCCTTGTCTTCCTCTTCCTCGTCCTGCTGCTTCCGCTTCTTCCGTGGCCGCCCGCTAGCCCTCCCCTCCTCTCTCGCCGTCGAAGAAGAAGAATCGCCGCCGGTCATGGAGCTAGGGACCAACATCACCGATTGGACCGGCTTTTTTTTTTCTTTTTTGGAGAAATACCGATTGGATCGACTGTGGAAGCGAGAGAGGAGTACGGACCTTCTTGGGAATATCATGAAAAGCCCGCGAGCCGCTTTGAAAGAAGCCCAATAGGCAAGTTCGTTTTCCAATCCATTTTTTTTCTTTGTCTCAATTTTTTTTCCATTTTTTTCTTTTTCATTTTCAAAAAAAAGAAAGATCACATGTCGTGCCCCGGTCTCCTCTCCAAAATCCAGTCTTGCTCTCATGGTGGGATCTCTCATCGCCGCCGAAGCACTCTCCTCTGTTCGTCGTCACCTTGTCTGTAGGATCGCTTGACCAGACGGCTTCCTTCCGATGCCCTGACTCGAACGACGACCTCCAGTGCTAGTGGTGCTTCTTGGTCCTCCATACAAGACATAGATGCACGTCTTTGCTTCCTGGTGCGGGAAGTATATCTTTTTCTTTAGCGTACAATATTTTCTCTTTCTTCCTTTCTAGTGTGATCTCTAGTTCACTGATACTAGATAATACTAGATTGTACACATCTTAGCGTACAATGTACTCCAAGATGTGTTTGCTTGACCTTAATAGATGATCCTCAAATAATTTTGTATTGTTGTCTTCACGTAAAGTAATACATATTGGTGGTTTGGACGCGTGGGGTAAGAAAAAGAGAAAAGATAACGCCCACACGTGTGGACGTTTGCATCTCGCCCACACGCATGGATCAACACTCATTTGTGTTTGCACGAATCTTGGTATGTTTCGTCAGATTTTTTATGCCACATAGGACTGGACTCGTGTGTGGGCATTCATCCGGCCGCCCACACGTCTGTTTGACCATGCGAAGAGGCTGGTGTGTGTGCGTTTAGCAGTTCTCTCACACGCCAGTTTCACGCACGCAAAGAGGCTGGTGTGTGGGCGTTTAGCAGTTTGCCCACACACCCGTTTCCTTTCCCACACCCAAAACTGTCAGTTGACATGTGTTTTACAGGGTACATGACAACTACCCCTAATGTGCTTGTAAGCAAATGGCAACTCTCTCTTTACCCGAGCATGTTATTTTGCCATGTCTTTTTGTAGTGTTATATGGTAACTGTCTAGTGTTAGTAGGTGGCAACTCCTAAAATTTTCAAATCATGGCATGGCAACAGCTGCAGCTCTCCATAAATGACATCTCGCACTTGACCTGACATGGCAACTGTAGTTGAGCAACCATGGCAACTGTAGTTGTCACGCATGACAACTATAGTTCAGCAACATGGCAACTGTAGTTAAACAAATATGGAAGAGGGTTCGGACCATGGTAACTGCGGGGACGCACACTGACTGTCACGCAGGCGTGTGGGGCCGTAAGGTAGAAGGCCAGACGTGCATGCGTGTGGGCGTTGCCAGTTTTGCCCACACGTACCGTCTAGATGGGACTACAAGACAGGGAGACCGAACGTGTGGGCATTACTTGTTTTGTCCACACATAGGCGTGTGGGCTGGTTCTCTTACATACCATACTAAACGTGTGGCCAGACTTCTTAACGCCCACACATGTAGGCGTTATCGGGACCCTAGAAAAATGGACGGTTGACTTTCACTTGGTGGTAGAAAATAAAAGTAGTGGATTTAGTGTGACGGTTGACTTTCACTTGGTTGGTATGTTTTTCTTTTTCAGATAGAAGGAACAGTAGCAGGAAGTTGATGAGGTCTTAGATTTCTAGCTGCTGCACTGTATACTAGTGTTCAAAGCCCTGTGTGTGGTGGGCTGTGCTGTGGTTCATTGTCCTAATAACATCCTATATGAAATGCATATGTCAGTCAGGTACTTGTTGGAAATCTTAGCTCCCAATACATGATAACGACGATATCTACTCACGAGGCATGAACTAGCGAGACACTAATTCATGCGTGCGGACGGCCCAATCTTTCACGGCGATACTTGATCAACAGTTCGTTCCCGATTTCCTCCTTGCAACCTCCAATAACAATCTCTACCCGTGCACGATCATAACACGAAGGAAGATATGATCCCTGCAGATCAGCACGTAGGTGTTGATGTGATGATCAACCCTCCGTCGCCGGTAGAATTTTCTGTTGGAAATATGCCCTAGAGGCAATAATAAATTAGTTATTATCATATTTCCTTGTTCATGATAATCGTTTATTATCCATGCTATAATTGTATTAATCGGAGACTTAGATGCATGTGTGGATACATAGACAAAACCATGTCCCTAGTATGCCTCTAATATACTAGCTCGTTGATCAAAAGATGGTTAAGGTTTCCTAGCCATGGACATGAGATGTCATTTGATAACGGGGTCACATCATTAGGATAATGATGTGATGGACAAGACCCAAACTGCAAACATAGCAAATGATCGTGTCAGTTTATTGCTACTGTTTTCTGCATGTCAAGTATATGTTCCTATGACCATGAGATCATGCAACTCACGGATATCGGAAGAGTGCCTTCTGTGTATCAAACGTCGCAACGTAACTGGGTGACTATAAAGGTGCTCTACAGGTATCTCCGATGGTGTCTGTTGAGTTGGCATGGATCGAGACTGGGATTTGTTACTCCGTGTCACGGAGAGGTATCTCGGGGCCCACTCGGTAATGCAACATCACAATAAGCCTTGCAAGCAATGTGACTAATTGTTAGTTGCGGGATCTTGTATTACGGAACAAGTAAAGAGACTTGCCGGTAACGAGGTTGAACTAGGTATGGAGATACCGACGATCGAATCTCGGGCAAGTAACATACCGAAGAACAAAGGGAACGTTATACGGGATTAACTGAATCCTTGACATAGAGGTTGGACCGATAAAGATCTTCGTAGAATATGTAGGAACCAATGTGGACGTCCAGGTCCCGCCATTGGTTATTGACCGTAGAGGTGTCTCGGTCATGTCTACATAGTTCTCGAACCCGCAGGGTCTGCACACTTAAGGTTCGGTGACGTTTCGGTAGTGTAGAGTTATGTATGGTGGTGACCGAAGTTTGTTCGGAGTCCCGAATGAGATCCCGGAAATCACGAGGAGCTCCGGAATGGTCCGGAGGTAAAGATTCATATATAGGATGTCCCAGTTTGGTCGCCGGAAAAGTTTCGGGCTCATCAGTAGTGTACCGGGAGTATCGGTAGTGTACCGGCAGTGCCGGTAGTGTACCGGGGGACCTCCGGGAGGGGTATTTCGACCCCAATAGGTCCATGGGCTGTGGGATAATAATAACCAGCCCTTAGTGGGCTGGAAAAACAGCCACAAAGGCCCATGGCGTAGGAGAGAAAGTCCTAAAGCAAAAAGTGGAAAATCAGCCAATAGGAGGCAATCCTACTCCAACTAGGATTGGAGGTGAAGTAGGATTGCTCCCACCTCCTATTTCGGCCGACCCAAAGGCCTTGTCTGCCTCTCCTCTCCTCTCCTCCTATATATACTAGTGGATTGGGTGGTTTTTGGACAGAATTTCCGGCCACGTGCTACCCGTTACACCGGTGCACAGTTTCTCCTCTAGATCGGTTTTCCGCAGCGCTTAGGCGAAGCCCTGCCGGAATCACTCCACCACCATCACCGGAGCGCCGTCACGCTGCCGGTGAACTCTCTCTCCTCTCCACCTCCTCTCGCTGGATCGAGACGGTGGAGATCGTCATCAAGCTGCACGTGTGCTGAACGCGGAGGTGCCGTTCGTTCGGCGCTAGATCGGAAGGACCGTGATCGAGATCGCGAGACGGTTCGTGATGAGATCGCGGAACGGATCGTGATGAGTTCGCGGGACAGATCGTGATCAAGATCGTGAGACGGATCGTGATGAGATCGCGGGACGGATCGTGATGGGATCGCGGGACGGATCGTGATGAGATCGCGGGACGCTCGGCGATTTGGATCGAGAAGATGTTTGACTATACCAACCGCGTTTCTTAACGCTTCCCGCTTAGCGATCTACAAGGGTATGTAGATCCACTCTCCCTCTCGTAGATGCTCATCACCATGGATAGCTTTGCGTGTGCGTAGGAAAATTTTTGTTTCCCATGCGACGTTCCCCAACAGTGGTATCAGAGCCAGGTTGATGGTTCGATGAGATATCGAGTAGAACACAAAAGGTTTGTGGGCGTTGATGCTTAGATTGCTTCCTCCCTTGGTCGGATTTTGGTTCAGCGGGATTGTGAGATGAAGCGGCCCGGACCAACATTACTCATACGCTTACGAGAGACCGGTTCCCTCGATGCAACTTGTTGCTTAGATGGCTTGCGGGTGACAGTTTCTCTCACTTTAGTTGGATCGGATCCGACAAAGGCGGTCCTTGAGAAGGTTGAAAAGCAATCTATGTATCACCGTTGTGGTTTATGCGTAGGTGAGAATCGTTCTTGCTAGATACCCGTAGCAGCCACGTAAAACTTGCAACAACAATTAGAGGACGTCTAACTTGTTTTTGCAGGGTATGTTGTGATATGATATGGCCAATTACATGATGTGATATATGTGATGTATGAGATGATCATGTGATGTATAGATTATCACGACTTGCATGTCGATGAGTCCGGCAACCGGCAGGAGCCATAGGGTTGTCTTTAATTATTGTATGACCTGCGTGTCAATCATTAAGCGCTATGTAATGCTTTACTTTATCGCTACGGTAGCAATAGTAGTAGAAGCATGCAGGGCGTGACAACCCCGATGGCGACACGTTGATGGAGATCAAGATGATGGAGATCATGGTGTCATGCCGGTGACGATGGAGATCATGCCGGTGCTTTCTAGATGGAGATCAAAAGCACAAGTTCATGGCCATATCATGTCACTTATGATTTGCATATGATGTTAATCCTTTTTATGCACCTTGTTTTGCTTAGGACGACGGTAGCATTATAAGGTGATCCCTCACTTAATTTCAAGATAAATTGTGTTCTCCCCGAGTGTGCACCGTTGCGAAAGTTCGTCGTGTTGAGACACCACGTGATGATCGGGTGTGATAGACTCTACGTTCACATACAACGGGTGCAAGCCAGATTTGCACGTGCAGAACACTCGGGTTAAACTTGACGAGCCTAGCATGTACAGACATGGCCTCGGAACACAAGAGACCGAAAGGTCGAACATGAGTCATAGAGTAGATATGATCAACATGATGATGTTCACCATTGCAGCCACCTCAACTCACGTGATGATCGGACTTGAGTTGGTGAATTTGGATCATGTATCACTCGAATGATCGGAGGGATGTCAACTTGAGTGGGAGTTCTTAAGTAATATGATTAATGGAACTCATTATCATGAACATAGTCAAAGTGTCTTTGCAAATTATGTTGTAGATTACTAGCTCGCGCTGTAGCTCCCTTAAATTTATATATGTTCCTAGAGAAATAGAGTTGAAAGATGTTGGTAGCAATATTGCGGACTGGGTCCGTGATCTGAGGATTGTCCTCATTGCTGCACAGAAGGCTTATGTCCTTAATGCACCGCTCGGTGCGCCACCCCCTCTAGCGTCGTCTATAGATGTTGTGAACATCTGACAGGCACGTTTCGATGACTACTTGATAGTTTAGTGCGTCATGCATTACGGCTTAGAATTGAGGCTCGGAAACGTTTTGAACGTCACGGAACATATGAGATGTTCTAGGAGCAGAGATTGTGATCTCAGGCTCGTGCCTGTGTTGCGAGATATGAGATCTCCAACAAGATTCTTTACCTGTAAGATGAAGGAGAATAGCTCAATCGTTGAGCATGTACTCAGATTGTCTGGGTACTACAATCGCTTGAATCAAGTGGGAGTTGATCTTCCAGATAAGATAGTGATTGATGTAGTTCTCCAAGTCACTGTCACTGAGCTACTGGAACTTGGTGATGAACTATAAAATGCCAGGGAAAGAAATGTTGATCCCTGAGCTATTCGCGATGTTTGACACCGCGAAGGTAGAAATCAAGAAGGAGCGTCAAGTGTTGAGGGTTAATCAAACCACTAGTTCCGAGAAGGGCAAGAGCAAGGAGGGAAACTTCATGGATAGCAAGTTAGTTGCTGCTCCAGTGAAGCAACCCAAAGTTGAACTCAAACCCGAGACTAAGTGCTTCTGTTATGAGGTGAGCGGTCGCTGAAGCGGAACAACCCTAGATACTTGGTAGATAAGAAGGCTGGCAACATCGACAGAAGTGTATTTGATATACGAGTTATTGATGTGTACCTTGCTAGTACTCCTAGTAGCACCTGGGTATTGGATACCGGTTCGGTTGGTAAATGTTAGTAACTCGAAATAAAAGCTACGGAATAAACGGAGAACTAGCTAAGGGTGAGGTGACGATGTGTGTTGGAAATGTTTCCAAGGTTGATGTGATCAACATCGCACGCTCTCTCTACCTTCAGGATTAGTGACGAACCTAAAGAAATGTTATTTGGTGTTTTGCGTTGAGCATGAACATGATTAGATCATGTTTGTTGCAATACGGTTATTCATTTAAGTCAGAGAATAATAGTTATGCTGTTTACATGAATAATACCTTCAATGGTCATGCACCCAGTGAGAATGGTTTGTTGAAATCTTGATCGTAGTAATACACTTGTTCATAACATTGATGTCAAAAGATACAAAGTTAAATAATGATAGTACCACATACTTGTGGCACTGCCGCAAAATGTCATATTGGTATAAAGCGCATGGAGAAACTCCATGGTGATGGATATTTGGACTCATTCGATTTCGAATCGGTTGAGACATGCGAACCATGCCTCTTGGGCAAGATGACCAAAGGACCCCGTTGGATGGAGTGGGCAAGTGATTCATTGGAAATGATACATGTTGATGTATGCAATCTAGTGAGTTTTGTAGCGTGCAGTGGATATCGTTATTTTCTTACCTTCACTAATGATTTGAGTAAATATAGTGTATATTTACTTAATGAAACACAAGTCTGAATCGTTTGAAAGGTTCAAGCAAATTCAGAGTGAAGATTAAGATCATCGTGACAAGAAGATAAAAATAACTGTGATATGATCGTGGAGGTGAATATCTGAGTTACGAGTTTGGCATACAACTTAAGACAATGTGAAATTTGTTTCACAACTAACGCCACCTGGAACACCATAGTGTGATGGTGTGTCCGAACATCATAGTCATGCTCTATTGATATAGTGCATACTGTGATGTCTCTTGTCGTTTTACTACTATAATTTTGGGGTTATGCATTAGAGACAACTACATTCACTTTAAATAGGGCACCATCTAAATCCGTTGAGATGACACCATATGAATTATGGTTTGATAGAAACCTAAGATGTCATTTCTTAATACTTGGGGCTGCGACACTTGTGTGGAAAATGTTTTCACCTAATGAGGTCGAACCCAAGGCGGACAAATGCATCTTCATAGAATACCCTAAGATCAGTTGGGTGAACCTTCTATCTCAGATCCAAGTGCAAAGTGTTTGTTACTAAAACGGATCCTTTCTCAAGGAAAAGTTTCTCTCGAAAGAATTAAGTGGGAGGAAGATAGAACTTGATGAGGTTGTTTAAACTTTGTTCAACCAGAGAGTAGCGCAGCGCAGGATGTTGTTTCTGTGAAGCCTACGTTAGTTGAAGAGGAAGTTAATGATGATGATCATGAAGCTTCAGGATCAAGTTACTATCAAACTTCGTAGGTCGACAAGGATGTGTACTGCTCCTAAGTGGTACGACAACTCTGTCTTGGAGATCATGTTGTTGGACAACGATGAACCTACGAGCTATGGAGAAGCGATGATGGGCCCGGATTCCGACAAATGGTTGGAGGCCATGAAATCCGAGATAGGATCCATGTATGAAAACCAAGTGTAGACTTTGGTAGACTTGCTCGTTGGACGGCAGGTCGTTGAGTACAAATGGATCTTTAAAATGAAGACAGACACTGATGGTGAATGTCACTATTTGTAAAGCTTGACTTGTTGCAAAGATGTTTGTGACAAGTTCAAGGAGTTGACTACGATGAGACTTTCTCACTCGTAGTGGTGCTAAAGTCTGTTGGAATTGTGTTAGCAGTTGGTGTGTTTTCAATTATGAAATCTGGCAGATGGATGTCAAAACATCGTTTCCTTAACGGTTTACTTGAGGAAAGGTTGTATGTGATACAACCAGAAGGTTTTGTCAGGCCTAAGGATGCTAAAAGGTGTGCAAGCTTCGGTGATCCTTCCATGGACTGAAGCAAGCATCTCGGAGTTGGAATATACGCTTTGATGAGGTGATCAAAGTTTTGATGTTTATACAAAGTTTACGAGAAACTTGTATTTGCAATAAAGTGAGTGGGAGCACTATATAATTTCTGATAACTATATGTGGATGACATATTGTTGATCAGAAATAATGTAGAGTTTCTGGAAAGCATGAAACGGTTGTTTGAAAAGTGTTTTTCAAAGGAAGACCTGGATAAAGCTACCTAATTGTTGAGCATCAAAATCTATAGAGATAGATCAAGATGCTTGATGAGACTTTCAATGAGTGCATACCTTGACAAGATTTTGAAAGAGCTCAAAATGGATCAGCCAGAGAAATAGTTCTCGTCTGATTTGTAAGGTGTGAAGTTGAGTGAGACTCAAAGCTCGACAACGGCAGAAGAAAGAGAAAGGACGAACGTCGTCCCCTATGCCTTAGCCATAGGCTCTATATTATGCCATGCTGTGTACCGCACCTGTGTGTGCCTTGCCATGAGTCTATCAAGGGGTACAAGAGTGGCCCAGGAGTGGATCACTGGACAGCGGTCAGAATTATCCTTAGTAACCAGAGGACTAAGGAAATGTTTCTTGATTATGGAGGTCATAAAGAGTTCGTCGTAAAGAGTTACGTCGATGCAAGCTTTAACACCTATCCGGATGACTAGTAGTAGCAATCTGGATACGTATAGTGGAGCAGCCATTTGGAAATAGTACCAAGTGGAGTGTCGTAGCAGTGTTTACGGTTTGACATACAGATTTGCAAAGTACACACGGATCTGAATATCGCAGACCCGTTGACTATAAGACCTCTCTCACATGCAAAGCATGATCGATCCCCAAAACTCATTGGGTGTTAGATTCATAACAATGCGAATCACATGGTGATGTGAACTAGATTATTGACTCTAGTGCAAGTGGGAGACTGTTGGAAATATGCCCTAGAGGCAATAATAAATTAGTTATTATCATATTTCCTTGTTCATGATAATCGTTTATTATCCATGCTATAATTGTATTGATCGGAGACTTAGATGCATGTGTGGATACATAGACAAAACCATGTCCCTAGTATGCCTCTAATATACTAGCTCGTTGATCAAAAGATGGTTAAGGTTTCCTAGCCATGGACATGAGATGTCATTTGATAACGGGGTCACATCATTAGGATAATGATGTGATGGACAAGACCCAAACTGCAAACATAGCAAATGATCGTGTCAGTTTATTGCTACTGTTTTCTGCATGTCAAGTATATGTTCCTATGACCATGAGATCATGCAACTCACGGATATCGGAAGAGTGCCTTCTGTGTATCAAACGTCGCAACGTAACTGGGTGACTATAAAGGTGCTCTACAGGTATCTCCGATGGTGTCTGTTGAGTTGGCATGGATCGAGACTGGGATTTGTTACTCCGTGTCACGGAGAGGTATCTCGGGGCCCACTCGGTAATGCAACATCACAATAAGCCTTGCAAGCAATGTGACTAATTGTTAGTTGTGGGATCTTGTATTACAGAACGAGTAAAGAGACTTGTCGGTAATGAGGTTGAACTAGGTATGGAGATACCGACGATCGAATCTCGGGCAAGTAACATACCGAAGAACAAAGGGAACGTTATACGGGATTAACTGAATCCTTGACATAGAGGTTCGACCGATAAAGATCTTCGTAGAATATGTAGGAACCAATGTGGACGTCCAGGTCCCGCCATTGGTTATTGACCGTAGAGGTGTCTCGGTCATGTCTACATAGTTCTCGAACCCGCAGGGTCTGCACACTTAAGGTTCGGTGACGTTTCGGTAGTGTAGAGTTATGTATGGTGGTGACCGAAGTTTGTTCGGAGTCCCGAATGAGATCCCGGACATCACGAGGATCTCCGGAATGGTCCGGAGGTAAAGATTCATATATAGGATGTCCCAGTTTGGTCGCCGGAAAAGTTTCGGGCTCATCGGTAGTGTACCGGGAGTATCGGTAGTGTACCGGCAGTGCCGGTAGTGTACCGGGGGACCTCCGGGAGGGGTATTTCGACCCCAATAGGTCCATGGGCTGTGGGATAATAATAACCAGCCCTTAGTGGGCTGGGAAAACAGCCACAAAGGCCCATGGCGCAGGAGAGAAAGTCCTAAAGCAAAAAGTGGAAAATCAGCCAATAGGAGGCAATCCTACTCCAACTAGGATTGGAGGTGAAGTAGGATTGCTCCCACCTCCTATTTCGGCTGACCCAAAGGCCTTGTCTGCCTCTCCTCTCCTCTCCTCCTATATATACTAGTGGATTGGGTGGTTTTTGGACAGAATTTCCGGCCACGTGCTACCCGTTACACCGGTGCACAGTTTCTCCTCTAGATCGGTTTTCCGCAGCGCTTAGGCGAAGCCCTGCCGGAATCACTCCACCACCATCACCGGAGCGCCGTCACGCTGCCGGTAAACTCTCTCTCCTCTCCACCTCCTCTCGCTGGATCGAGACGGTGGAGATCGTCATCAAGCTGCACGTGTGCTGAACGCGGAGGTGCCGTCCGTTCGGCGCTAGATCGGAAGGACCGTGATCGAGATCGCGAGACGGTTCGTGATGAGATCGCGGAACGGATCGTGATGAGTTCGCGGGACAGATCGTGATCAAGATCGTGAGACGGATCGTGATGAGATCGCGGGACGGATCGTGATGGGATCGCGGGACGGATCGTGATGAGATCGCGGGACGCTCGGCGATTTGGATCGCGAAGATGTTCGACTACACCAACCGCGTTTCTTAACGCTTCCCGCTTAGCGATCTACAAGGGTATGTAGATCCACTCTCCCTCTCGTAGATGCTCATCACCATGGATAGCTTTGCGTGTGCGTAGGAAATTTTTTGTTTCCCATGCGACGTTCCCCAACATTTTCACGATGGAAAATTACAAAGAAAACACACGATATAGCGGCTCTTGACTAGGACGTTTTCTGTATTTTTGTTGAGTGAATTCCGTTTTTTACCCCTAAGTTTGACAATTTTGACACTAATTACCCCATTTAAGAGAATTTCATCCATCATACCCCATTTAACAAAAGTGTTACCACAGTTTACCCTTTTCTATTTTCTGTGAGCATTCTTGAGCTATGGGTCCCGATTGCCAAGTCCACGTGTGATGCCATGTCGTCGTTTCCCTCTTTTTTTTGCGAGTCCGTCGTCGCTTTTTTCTAGTGTTTTTTCGTCATGTCAAACCAGTCCGCGCCGCTGCGCCCGACCGGATCGTCCGATGTGAACCGCACGCACCGTCAGTCCTGGCATCTACGCTCGACCCGAGCGGCCGAGCCGCACCAAGTTCGCCTCTAGCGCACGCACCAGTCACCCAACTTCTTACTGCATGCACCGCTCTCGCTCGCACCTAGGGTTAGGGATTAATTTGCAATGGCGGCGGCGATGGCGAAGGCGGCGACAACAACGGGTGCTTAAGGGAAATGACGGTAGCTGGGGGTGCTGAATGACATCGACGGCAGCCGCGGGTGCTGAATGGCGGCGACGGAGATGACATGTGCTCAAGGGCGGCGACGGTGGCGGGGTGTGCTCAAGGGCCGCCATGGTGACAGAGGGTGTGAAGGGTTGCGGCGATGGCGTGCGGCTACCGCGCCTCGAGGGCGTTGTCCCGTGCAGGCGCGTACTCCCGCCCTGGCCGTCACAGTCAGAAAGTTCAGGTATTTCATTCTTCTCTGAACTGTTTCTCCTTGCAGCTCCATGTAGAAACATCGTTGGCCTACTGTATGTGTGAACAGTTCTCGCTTGATGCAGGGTGTGGTTAACTCTTGTAGTGAGTATGTGATGGCTGGTTTGATGTATCCCCAGAAGCAATTGCCGTGAAGAACGATGAGGTGCAAACAGAGCAGGAGTTGCACACCTCCTATACATGTGCGTATGGGGTTATGTTTTTTCTGCTTTGGTCCCTTTTTCAGCCTTTTATTTGAACTTTTACATTTATTGTTTCATTGTCTTTTGTTCTTTTCCATTTTCTATATTTTCCTTTTCCTATATTTTCTTTTATTTTGTGATTTAATCCTATATTTTATTGTAATTTTTTTCTTTTCACCTCCTATTTTATTATTATTTAACTATACATAGTAAAACGTTGTTTCACTATTTGCTCTTTTCTAAATTGGTATATTCATTTCGCTTTAGCTTAATATTCATTTCTTGCTGGAGATTCCAAATTGATTGCTTAGGTTTTAGTTTTACAAAATTTGTCTCTTATATTTTATTTGTTTTTAAATTCACCGTGTGAACACAATAATGAAGTTGAAACTAAAAAAAGGGTCGTGACTGTGGTCTAAGGGGAGGGGGAGGGGGTTGAAGGAGCCACTTGCATGTTCACCGCTAGACATGCAACTGCAAGAGTTATAACCTCAGTGCAGCTGCATGTTTTCAAGAGAGGCCACAATTGCATGTATTTAAGGTGGGTCACAATTATATGTTTTTAAGACGGAGTCGCAACTGCATTTTTTTAGGTAGGGTCATAACTGGATGTTTTTAAGATGGGTTGCAATTGCATGTTTGTAAGGAGGGATCCCAAACGATTCAAAAGGATCGTAACTGCATGTTTTTTAAGGTGGGTCGCAACTGCATATTTTCAAGAGGGGTCGTAACTTATGTTTTAAGGTGGGTCGCAACAGCATTTTTGTAAGAGCGGCCGCAATTGCATGTTTTAAGAGAGGGTCATAATTGCATGTTTTTAAGATGAAGTCGTAATTGCATGTTTTTCAAGAGGGGTCACAACCACATTTTCTCAAAGAGGATCGTAACTATATGTTTTTAAGGCTAGGCCACAACTGCATGTTTTTTTAGAGGAGTCGCAACCGCATGTTTTTAAGGAGGATCGTAACTGCATGTTCTTAAGGCGGGGTCATAACTGCATATTTTTCAAGAGGTGACACAACTACATGTTTTCAAGGAGGCTCGTAACTACATGTTTTTAAGGTGGGATCGCAACTGCATGTTTTTCAAGACGGATTGCAACTGCATGTTTTTCAAGACGGATTTCTCACTCATGACAGGTGTGATATCCCAGCCCACTGACTGACATCCCTTTCTTTTCAAACAAAATCTAGTCATAACTCTAGTTCTGATGAGCTCCATCATGGTACGAATTGGCTTGTCTCTATAGTCAAGGATGTATTTGTTGAACACCTCACTGAGGTTGTTCACAACAAGATCAGTCTTGGATCTTGTGCTGAAAGCATGCCTACTAATGTGCTCCTTGGGTATTGCTCTAACCCACTTCCATGCTTCTACATCATAAGCTTTCAAGTTGTCCATGGCAATATTGTACTCACTCAAAGTGCATGCATAAACAACCTTATCAAAGTATTCCTTGTAGATTTCACCTCTGAATCCAGCTCTGGAGAAGTTTGCAAGGACATGTCTTTTGCAAAATCTATGTTCACAATGCGGAAAAATCTTTGTGACTGCTAAAAGTAATCCCTATGAAAAATAAATAGCAGAGTTGTCAGTTACATCATGCAAACTAAATATAACATGTAAATGACAAAGATAAGAAATATGATATTACCTTCTGCCTATCTGACATGATTGTCCATCCACCATGTTGCTCGCCCTGTCCAATTGCTGACTCCAGTGTTTGTAGAAACCATGTCCAATTGTCTGTGTCCTCTATGTTAACCACTCCAAAAGCTAAAGGAAACATGTTGTTGTTGCCATCTCTTGCAGAAGCAGCTAAAACTTGCGCACCGTTAGCTAGCTTGACGAAACAACCATCTAATCCAATAAATGGCCTACAGCCAGATAGGAATCCTTGGATTTGTGCATGAAAGCTCACAAACAGCCCACTGAAGAGAGGATTAGGATTGATATGTGGCTCCGGAT
This sequence comes from Hordeum marinum, assembly GCA_022496015.1. Classification (NCBI taxonomy): domain Eukaryota; kingdom Viridiplantae; phylum Streptophyta; class Magnoliopsida; order Poales; family Poaceae; genus Hordeum; species Hordeum marinum. The sequence continues at coordinate 7,677,212 of CM039673.1, forward strand.
TTGGCTCAGTGGTAACTATAGCGATGCTTCCAGGATTTTAGTTCAACAATGTCTGCAAGTAGTCTCTAATTCTTAGATACTGCTTGTCTTGATCTCCAAGAACCTTATTTTGGGCATAAGATTTAGCCCTATATGCCATCCTCTTTGTTATTTCAAAATTAAAATCTCTCTTAACAGCTTCCATGAAAGCATCAAGCCTCCAATTCGTATCAACTCTGAACTGAGCCTCATAATGAGAGGCTATCCATCTGGAATTCAGCCTAGTGTCCTCTCTATTAATCCCACATGAGTGTGGCTCTACATTCTCTCTGATCATAAAAGTGGGCTCACCCGCTATCTTTGATGCAAAAAGATAAAACGTGCAATTTGGCTCTGTGCAATGCACCTTCACCTTTTCCATCTTATTCTTCAGAAAACCGAAGCTTCTTCCTTGCAATATATGAAATGACTTAAGTGTTGCCCTAAACTCTTTGACATCTTTGAAACACATCCCTTTCACAAGTTGTTCTGGCATCTTATCAACATCATTAAGGTAAGTATCATCAAATTGCATTCTTGGGTCTAACAACCTCTTGGGCCTTCTCCTTTTCTCCCTTGAAATGAAACCATCAAACGTGAATCTTCATTTTCATCGATATCTTCTCCTAAAGGATCATTTCCACCATCTGAACTTGGAGGATCTGAAACCTCAAAGTCATCATCAACTAAGTTCTTCTTCTGCTCCCTTCTCTTTGCCAATGCCATCTTCTTAGCTTCCTTTTCCTCCTTCTGTCTTGCTTCCTCTTTCTTTGCAAAAATCATCTCTTTCTCCATTTGTGTTTCAGGAAGGGCTATGTCATCAAGATCAATGTCATCTAAGCCTTCTGTGACATCAAATAAATCTTCAAATTCGTCCTCTGAATACACACCCTTTTCTGCCAATTCTTTCTCCTTCTTCTTACCATACATGGCTCTCAACTTCTCTGTTTCAACAACAACATCAAAATCTTCATCACTTGAGTCAGTTCCATAATCTTGCCCATTCAACTCCCTCCAATATTCCCCTGGATCATTGTACTCTACATCTGAAAGCAACTCCACATTTTGACTATCATGTTCCTTATTCTCTTCAACAGGCACCACAACAATTGGCTTGTACGAATCAGCACCGTTCCTGGAAACTAGAAATGTAGTTCGATCCATGGTTCTGAAAACATGCAAATCGATCTCCTTATAAGCATCAAACTCCTCAAGCATCTTCATAACGATGGTATCATCTGTTAACTCAACCATGGAGTTCCCATTGGCCCCTTTCTTCTGATAATAAATGTTGTCCCAGTGGTTGAAACCCAACTCTTTTGTCCTCTCCTTTATATCAAGGTAACTGATGAAATCCCTGTCAATCATCTCTGGATCTAGATTATTGTATCCACGGACATGGCAAATGTACCTAAGGCTCCACATCTCGGTTGCCATCTGATTTGTGCAAGAAAATAGAATCACGAATTGGCGAATGTCTAACATGAAGCTCTTTATGTTCGGTTTAGAACTATATATACATTTGGATTCAGAATTTAAAAACGACCCATTGTTAAAAAAAACATATCAGTTCAACAAGTTTATCTTAACTACCACATAGCAGCATTGCATTATATAGAAAGCAACCATCATACATCCATTCATACAAGCCATACAACAACAAGATGCTCATACACAAAGTTCACATATTTCCCTATTACTGGTGTTTTAAGAATGCTATTAACAGAGGATATTTGGTTACCTACATGCTCTCATCTTACATATAGAAAACTTAAGTTCCTTTTAACAGTAGTGATGATGTACTAGAGTATTCTGGAGTAATTCTTCTGAATTTAGTTTTTCTGAAAAAATAGTTGTTCTAGAGTACTTGTCCTATTTTCAGATAGTTACTGATATATGTAAAGACATTGTATTCAGTCATTGGAAGCAGTGGCCTATCCTAATTCTATTTTATCTCAACAGAAAGGCACTAACTTGACAAGAAATAAAATAATTTTCCGTACCCCTTTTTTACATATTCGCAGTTATCCTTTGCCATGTTTCAGAATACAGATTGGCATTGCCCAAGTGTCTTGGACCACACCAGACACAACTACACTGCTTGTTAACATTCAGTGAAAGGTAAGTACTAAGTAGACAATCACTAGGCAGTAAACATTGTTCATACTTGACAAGGTCATAAGATATCAGATATGCAGGCGTTTGTAGTAAGTAGTATAAATACATCGCTTTTAAGCTCAATCCATCCAAGCATCCATAAGTTAGGTCATTTTACGATAATACTGAAGAAAAAGATACACGGTTTCAGCATTATATTAATAAAAAATCTGCAATAATGTTTTCAGTAATAATATGCATCTCATCGTAGATCTTCAAACAAGAAACAGTTTACCCGAACCCATGTAATATGCATCCTGGAGTAAGAGAAAAACTGAAAGCCTAACCACAAAAGTGAAAAACAGAGAATTCAGGCAAGCGTGAGAGAGGAGGAGATTGTCGTACGAGTTGCTGCTTCCGGCTCCGAAGATCGCGAATGACAACCTGACCTGTCGCTTGTCACTCGTCGCCTACGTTCGTCCTCCCCTCTCCAAAGGAAGGGGCGGAGTGGACTCTGCCAGACTTGGGCATGACCCTGCATGCAACTGGAGGTGAGCGTTGCGTGCCGTGATTGGAGGAGAGTGTGGCGCACCAGACTCGGCGAGATATGCGTTGCGGGATTGGATGATCATGGTGCGTCGGACTCGGGCAATCTGTAACTGTAAATCGTTCAAACATCTGCGTCTCCCTGCCATCGGCTCGGTCCGGTCGATCTATAGAAATTATGCGAAACGGTTCAGCCTGCATAAAAATTGCCTAGGAAAAAGCCGCAGACGTGGCATGCCAGCTGGACTTGATAATTATGACCCACCGGTCAGAACGCTCTTAAATTTTTAAAGGGGTAAACTATGGTAACACTTTTGTTAAATGGGGTATGATGGATGAAATTCTCTTAAATGGGTAATTAGTGTCAAAATTGTCAAACTTAGGGGTAAAAAACGGAATTCACTCTATTTTTTTCGCAACCGAAAGCTAAAACTCCTCCCTACAATGGCCGCAGCCTGGCCGTTATATAGCCATCACACGATGCAAGTCCTAGCCTAATCCATTTTCTAATCAAGTCTCATGTACGCGGGAAAGAAGGAAACTTGCAAGAAAATCTCTAAACAAAGAAAAGAATGCTAACTAATTAAACCAAAACGTGATCCTAGGCTAATTAATTATGCGTGCATGCCGATAACAATCAGCGGCTGGCATACCCTAGATTGGTATCTTGCGAAGAACAAAAACTGACCGGAGGCGTACGAAACATAGGCTGCACATCATCAGGCTGTGATTCCTCTTGGCTCACGAATCGTGATGGTCCCCTTGACTTGTATGTTGCTTATGTATCCATCTTTTTTGTTGCACCACATAACTGAATTTTGGTATACTGATTAAAAAATTGATTTTCGGTCCACACAATTGACGTAGGCGACCATAGTTTCCTCAATGACATATGTCTGGATGCACAACATTATTTTCCGCAACTTTTTCATCACTTGAATATTCCCATGGTGGTGGTGGTGCGGGGTTACACTGCCCATAGTTCACGGTTCGAATCTTGCGTTACAACTCATATGCAACGTATCCATCTTTTGCTGCATACTCAATGTTGACAGGCTGAAGTGGGTCCTCTTCCACTTTTTGTGCTGCGCTGGGAGGAATTTGGAAGCCATCGAAGTCCTCTCATACTGAAGCCTGAATATGTCTTGGATATCAATAAGGCAGCCAGCTGGTATCTCAATACCGAAGCTGTGCCTCATCTTCAGCTTGTCATTACTTACATCAACGCTAGCAAAATGTATGCCGCTGCGTAGGAAGTCCATGAATGCTGGGCAGTGCTTGTCACTATTGCAACATCAACAAATTAAAATAAAACAAATGTTAAATACTGCTGCAATAAGTATATTTCGAAAGAATTATAATATGTAACTATATAAAGAAAAATTATTTCGCTGCAACAAAAGAGGAAGAAGCAGAGTTTTTGCTCTCAGGCTCATTTGAGCCCGGTGAACAGTAATATCATAAAAAAATCGAAAATTATTTCACTACAACTTAAGAGAAATTGATCTTTGCCATAGGATTCAAAATAGAACATATATGTTATATATATATATATATATATATATATATATATATGCAATTTTCATATCCTATGAATTGATGAAGAAATCCTAAATTAACTATATGACATATATGTTCTCCCACATTTTGCAACAAGAAATATTGTTTCACTACAAACTTAAAAGAAATATTGATCTTTTTCATATGATTCAAAATGAAACATATTTCTATCCTATGCAATTTTCATAATAATCTATAAATTATTAATTGATCAAAGAAAACCCTCAAAACTCACCTTGCCCATTGGAAGATCATGACATTTTTCTTGAAACATAGCTAGATGACGGCAACATCTTCTTGCTTGGCCGTGTACTCGAGATCAAGCCCTATGAACTTGTCTTTTTCATCCGCCACTTGAAGCACTTTCTGCAAAAGGGAAAGAAAACACGGCACCATGGCGCTGTCATTCGTGTAGACGACATCGAGATTGGTCGTGCCATGTGCGAGCACCTCCCCGTAGCGAGTGATTGGATTCATGGTAGAAGATATGGGGAAGAAGAGAGGAGAATGGAGAAGAAGAAGAGAAATGGGCGAAGTTACTGTAGCCCTCGTCGAGGAACAGTTGCTTTATCCTGCCTGTTTCTCGGAGTGCGAAATGTCGTGAGATGCGAAATGTTCGAACCTTTAGTCCCGGTTTGAGCCACCAACCGGGACTAAAGGGGCTCGCACCAGGCGGACGGTTACCCCCTTTGGTCCCGGTTCCAGACACAAACCGGGACCAATGACCAAAGGTTCCAAACGAAGCGGGACCAATGCCCCACGTGGCCTGCCTGACCCCTGGCCTCACGAACCAGGACTGTTGCACCCATTGGTCCCGGTTCGTGACTGAAACGGGACTAATGGGATGGCCCGACCCGAACCGATGCCCTGTTTTCTACTGCTGCATATACGTGGGAAGAAGAAAACTTACAAGAAAATCTCTAAACAAAGAAAAGAATCCTAACTAATTAAACCAAAACGTGATCCTATGCTAATTAATTATGCGTGCATGCAGATAACAATCAGCGGCTGGCATACCCTAGATTGGTATCCTGCGAACAACAAAAACTGACTGGAGGCGTACGAAAACATAGGCTGCACATCACCAGGCTGTGATTCCTCTTGGCTCATGAAACGTGATGGTCCCCTCTGACTTGTATGTTGCTTATGTATCCATCTTTTTTGTTGCACCACATAATTGAATTTTGGTATACAAAATTGATTTTCGGTCCACACAATTGCTGTAGGCGACCATCGTTTCCTCAATGAGATCTGTCTGGATGCACAACGTTATTTTCCGCAACTTTTTCATCACTTGATTTTATAAACTGGCTCAGCTGCAAGAGCATCAACAATTATGCCTAACTTGGCCAAGTATTTCTGTTGTTTTGTTAACTGGACCGTCAGCAAATGTTATTGCAAAGCTCTCTAATCTGTTATACGCATTCTTTTCATACATGATGATGATCATTCCCAAATCTGAAAGTGGGAATGATTTCATTTACCCGTGTCAAAGTGAAATTGACACAAGTTTTTCTTTTTGAATGGAATCGACACAAGTTCGGTCTGTGAACAAATGTACATGGAACACATATGCACATTCTGGCGTTATTTTTCCTTCACAAGCGTTGCAGTCTTGCAGGATTCATTTTTCTTACATGCTCCGTCCGCTCCTCAATGGTTGTCACTGGAGAATTTCTCCGACCAGGTGAAAATGAAGAAAAGTACCAAACTACCCTTACTTGAAAACGATAGACCATGTTCCTCAAGCGACAAGTATTTCGATAAAGAAGGAGAATAATCTAACATTCCGACCATGCAGCAGAAATATATATTTTTGAATGCAAAATGTATTAATATATATCTGCAATTCCATGTGTGCCAGAGATTTTTGTTGAAAGAACAACACAATATAGACCACATTTCAAACAACTAAGTGCTGAAACAAAACCAAAGTGATGCACATACTCATTGTTTGTTCCTCCTACTTCAAAGCTCATGCACGATATATAATTCTTCCCCCACTAAGCGGTAACAAACAGAGCGGTAACAAACAGTGATAATTAAGCTTCCCCCAAAAGCATAAACATATTTAGTACGACAGGATATACAGAGCACACGCATGTTAATTTGGATATAGCATGTTCAACCAGGAACATAGAGAATCAGCGATGCACAATGGACCAAGTGATCTTCACCAGCATCTTGTAGTCGCCACAAGCGATTCTCTCTTCATCATAGCCACCGCGCTTTGGATTAAACTCGACAATGTAGACACCGCCTGCGGCAGTGGCAACAGTTAACAGCAGCTTCTCATCAACCGAGACACTGACCACGCGACGCGCTGTTTGCAGGATCCCGCAGTTACCAGCTGTTAGCATCCCAGCAAGATTGCTATCATGTAGCATAATGTCACATGGAAAGCTGCTAGTGCGAGGGACGATTTTCCCATGGAAATTAACAGGTACCGCCTCAAGGATCCTCATCTCAACTGTGCCCTCCACCGCCTTCCTTACAAACGTGTAGTTCAAATCCAACGTGCTGTGCATGCTGACAAGGTTTTTGGTTTGAACCTTGTATTTTGGTAGAAATGACAGTCTGGAGATGCCATTAATCTCCATTAAGCCTTTGCTAACTCTCTCGTCATTGACCTTTCTGCCATTTACATCCTTGACCTTCAGATCAACTTCAAAAATGATTGAATCAAATATCATCAGTCCTCTCTTTGGGCCAGTCAAAACCAACGGATCATTCTGCACAGGACGTTTGAATAAACATAATGTTCATTTAGCTCCGTTTGTTTGAATGATAAAATAAGGTTATCGATCGAAATAGATTAATTTCAGTAGCTGGCTTCTGGATTACTGCTAAAATCATTTGCTTTGCTTTAAGGAAAACAATTGTAGCATTGGTGGTATTTAAAATCAACACTAATTATATGGGGAGTTGGGGACTAGTCTCTTTGTAGATACTTGGAAAAACGTGAACAAGTCTACCAGGGCCGTTATTTTTAATATATTATATAGAAAACATAAGATCCCTTTTTTACAATAAATTATAGAATGAATCGAGTTCCTGCATGATTGAATTCCTAGAACATAATACAGATGACAAACAACAACAACGAGTTATATTCACTTGACGAGTAGCATGGATGTGCTTCTTTACTAAGGGTTCACCGATGTTTTTTACTCTAAAAAAAATCAAGATGAGGCAGTTCATCTGATGGCTTGATGCAACAAACTTAACAGAGAAAGCACCGACACGGCAAACAAATTTCATAATATAATTCTCTAGCCATGAGGAACAAGTGAGAACGTGCATATATATCTCAATTACACTTGGTGTGGGTTAAATATAACAATAGTACCTTGGAGCTGATGTTCTGGCAACTGTCCTTGGCACGTTGGAATAAATAGACGCGTTGGCGATCCAGACTGTCCCTGGCTATGATGGTGCCGTAGACATTGAGCGGGTATCCATAGTCGGAGGAAACGATATGGACCGAGACAATATTAGCCGAGTACACATCCGGAACCTGTCTTGGAAGATCCTATTGGTATTGTGCATTGCACCAACAGGTGCTGCCAGAAAGAGAAGAAAAAAAAAATGATTGGAGGAATGAATCAAAATTAGTTGTCCATCTACCTAGGAATAGGGTGCATCAGTCAATGTATAGGGATGGGGCGATGAGAAGGGGAAAGTGGGCGTAATGGCGTACACTCCATGTGGAGGTCGAGCGTGGGGTGCTGGAAGCGGGTGAGGACGTAATGGCGCTCCTTGGGATCGTAGTCGCTGAACCTTGGGTCCAGAGGGTTCGCCCCCTTGTCTTCATGCTCTTCCTGCTTCTGCTTCTGCTTCTTCCGTGGCCGCGCGCACGCCCTCCCCTCCTCCCTCGCCGTGGAAGAAGAAGAATCGCCGCCGGTCATGGAGCTAGGGCCCGGGGCTGCGAGAGACCAAAGATCACACCGATTGGATCGAGCGGCGTTCGTGGAAGCGAGAGAGGAGCACGAACCTTGGGAATATCACGAAAGGCCCGTGTGCCGCTTTGAAAGAAGCCCAATAGGCCAGTTCGTTTTGCAATACATTTTTTTCTTTTTCATAAAAATGATAGCTCCCCTAAAAAATGATAGGCAAGGAAGTGAGGGCTCAAAAGATCCCCTGTCGTACCCCGGCCTCCTCTGCAATCCGCTCTTGCTCTTGCTCTTGCTCTCATGGTGGGATCTCTCATCACCGCCGAAGCCCTCTTCTACTCATGGAATCTCTCCTCATGGACGGCTTCCTTTCGATGCCCCGACACGGATGACGACAAGGACGCGGACCTCCATGGAAGATATGAATCTCAGATCTTTGCTTCCTGATTATTGTTATTTTGAGCAGACAGTGGGATCGTTTGTTCGCTGCAATGTGTGCTGGGCCCGTCCTGAAATTTGATGGGCCCACAGCGGTTCAGGTAATGGTGGCCTTTATTCAAACAAAGTTTTGGTGTAATACAATATAATATCACTACAATTTTTCAGGAGTCAAAGTTCTTCTATTCTTTGATTGAAAACATGAGAGTCTACGTTTTTGGTCCATCAAAATCTAGATAGTAATGTTTTGCATAAACAAGCACACCTTAGGAATATGAGAAGCTAAACTATTCGTACTTGAGAATCTAGATGACAACTCAGGAATCAAAATAGAAATAAAACATGATAAGAGATCATTGTGGTCTACCTCAAATTGAATCGAACTAGAAAAGCTATTGCAAAACAGTTTATTTAATAATCATGACCAAGCAATTTGTGCGGATCAACAACAAACGTACCTCGCATTTTGTTTGTGTTATTGGATAGTTGGACATCTATGTAGGAAAAGATAATGAAACAAGCAGATAGTCAACGAAGTGTGTTCGCTCTCGCCATATTGTTAAACCATACTAGTTAGAGATGTATACCTTCTTCCTTATAAAAGAAAAATGTAAAACTTCCCAAGGAAATCATCACAATACTAGATATTGGTGAGAGAGAACTACTACTAGATGAAATAACTTTACCTTAAACAAACTTATTTGCTTAACCGCCTCATACGTAAGTGTAGATTTGCAACGATATAAACAAGAAAAATAAGTTTCAACCATGATCGATTTGTTTTTGAGTGTTGGGTATGTAGCTAATAACCCACGAGTATAGGAGATCGCAACAGTTTTCGAGGATAGAGTATTCAACCAAAATTTATAGATTCGACATAAGGAGAGTCAAAGAATATTTGCGTATTACTAGTTGAGTTGTTAATTTAACTACACTTGAAGATTAAATATCTGCAGTAAAGTGATCAGTAGCACAATAATATGATAGTTTGATAGCAGCGGTAACAATAGTAGTAACAACAATAATGATGGCAGTTTTGTAGCAAGTGTAACAGTAACAACAACATTAGTAACTTAGCAAGAACAATATGTGGGAAACTTGTAGGCACTGGGTCGGTTAATTCATTGAATGATATTCATCATATGACACTTCTGACTACAAGAGCCTAGCTAGCAGCTGCATTTGGCCTGCCCCAACGGTCAAATAATATGTTTTAGGGAGAGTGTGCTGCTTAGATTCCTGGTAGTTACATTATGCATTCACGTGTTTGGAAATAATCTTTGATCGAGCGGTATGTTTTTCGAACCCGATAGCTAGGTTTGGCATGTGTAGGTGATGGTTAGCAGCTAGCTCCTTTAATTGGTGTAGACGTGTGTATTGTGCTGATACGTCAAATCTAATAAATACATGAAAGAAGAAACCGTGTTTGAATTGAATTTGTGTGTCTTCACCTGTGTTCGATATGCTACATGTGCTTATGTTCTAAAATCCAACACGTGTAGACCTCACCCCATAGTTTTCGTTTGGTTTTCTTTATCCTTGGCATTGGCGGTTGTGTTCGCAATGAAGCGCGCGCATTGTGTTTACCTTGCCAGTCTTTTGGCAGCCTTCAAAATAAGTCTTGTAAAAAAAACTTAAAAAATAAGATGTCTCCTTCTCATCTTTTCTCACAAGCCGTTTTATTATTCATTGGGGTTTCCAAACTAATTATGGGATAACTTATTCAGAAGTTTCAAAAAACTTAGAAACCTGCTTACCTTTTAAGCTGGGGAGAGGCAGCTGGTTTTTTAAGTTGCCCAAAAAAACTGACCATAATTAATAGGTTCCATATGTGGATTGTTATCATGTTCTGCCTCCGCTTTGGATGCCCTCTCATGTGCATTCAACAACAACTCCTTAGAGAGGAGGAGCTGAAGGGGGCACTTCGAGCAAAAGTGTGCCAGGTTATTGAAGGCGATGATAATACGCAATTCTTTCATTTGATTGCCAATGATAAACATAGAAAGAAAAAAAATTACCAACTAGAGCAAGACGAGGGTACTATCGTTGGGCATGAGAACCTAAAGTTGTACATCTCAGATTATTATAAGAAGCTTTTTGGGCCTCCTGATGATACGAATGTGACTATGGACGAGACCTTGGTCAGTGATATACCTCAACTCGGAAGGGACGAGAATGAGATATTAGTTGCACCATTTATGGAGAAAGAGGTGTTTGATGCAATATCGCAAATGAAAAACAATAAGGCACCAGGGCCAGATGGGTTCCCGGTTGAATTTTACAAGCGATGTTGGCATATTATTAAAGAAGATTTAATACCAATGTTTCGGGACTTGTTCGATGGGCACTTGCAGTTGTTTGACCTAAACTTTGGGACTATAACGTTGTTGCCAAAGAAGGAAGGGACAATGCGTATTGAACAGTTCAGACCGATATGTCTGCTCAACGTGTCGTTCAAAAATATTTACTAAGATTGAGACTAATAGATTGACGCAGATTGCACATGCAGTGGTGCAACCTAGTCAATCAGCCTTTATGCCTGGGAGAAATATTCTAGAGGGAGTGGTTGTACTCCACGAGACCCTACATGAAATTCATTCAAAGAAACTAGACGGGATTATCTTCAAAGTGGATTTTGAGAAAGCATATGATAAAGTTAAATGACCTTTCTTACAACAAGCTCTGCGCATGAAAGGTTTTGACGAGCTATGGAGGAGGCAAGTTGAATCCTTTGTACAGTAGGGGAGTGTTGGAATCAAAGTGAACGATGATATCGGTCAGTTTTCCAAACACATAAGGGTCTCCGGCAGGGTGATCCAATATCCCCAATCCTATTCAACATTGTTGCGGATATGCTTGCAATACTAATAGGAAGGGCGAAAAAGGAAGGCCTGGTGGAAGGGCTAGTGTCGCATCTAGTGGATGAGGGCGTGTCCATCCTGCAATATGCTGATGACACTATTCTTTTTATGGAGCATGACTTGGCGAAAGCGAGAAACATGGAACTTATTCTCTGCCTGTTTGAACAATTATCGGGGTTGAAAATAAACTTCCACAAGAGCGAGCTGTTCTGCTTTGGAAGAGCCAAAGAAGCACAGGAGGATTATAAACATTTGTTTGGTTGTGAGTTGGGTAGTTTGCCATTTAGTTACCTGGGCATACCAATTCACCATCGAAAGCTAACGAACCAGGAGTGGAAGCATATTGAGGATCGTTTTGAGAAGAAGATAAGCTGCTAGAAAGGAAAGCTTCTATCCTATGGAGGGAGACTTATATTGATTAACTCGGTGCTTACGAGTATGCCCATGTTTCTCCTTTCTTTCTTTGAAATACCAGTAGGGGTACGTCAAAGACTGGACTTTTATCGATCGAGGTTCTTTTGGTAGAGTGATGAGGTTAAGAGAAAGTATAGACTTACTAGATGGGACATAATTTGCAGACCCAGAGACCAGGGAGGTTTGGGGATTGAAAACTTAGAGGTTAAGAATAAATGCCTACTTAGTAAGTGGCTATATAGATTATCAATGAAAACTGAAGGAATGTGGGCACAGATTCTATGTAATAAATATCTCCAATCCAAAACATTAGCCCAAGTTAGCGTAAGACCGGCAGATTCTCCTTTCTGGAAGGGCTTGATGAAGGTCAAAGCACACTTCTTTCATAGGACTCGGTTTATAGTTGGCAATGGAGGTGCTACGAGATTTTGGAAGGATACATGGCTGGGAGAGACGCCCTTAGCTTTACAATACCCTGCCCAATATAATATTGTGTAACGTAAAGAAGTGTATGTTGCCACAGTATTTCAATCTATCCCACTAAACATATAGTTCCGACGATCTTTGATAGGACACCGTTGGCCAGAATGGTTGCACTTAGTTAGACGCCTTATGGACGTACAGTTATCGGATGAGCCCGATATGGAAGCTCACAAAATCAGGTACATTTACAGTCAAATCAATATACCTTGACCTTATTGACACAACGGATATACCAAAGTCCAAAAACGTTTGGAAGGTGAAGGTTTCTTTGAGAATCAAACTCTGTATGTGGTTTGTCCACAAGAAGGTGATTCTTACTAAGGACAATTTAGCTAAGTGTAATTGGCCAGGCAATACAAGTTGTTGTTTTTGTGGTAATCCGAAAACAATCAAACACCTTTTTCTTCAATGTCCGCTAGCAAGACTACTATGGCAAACTCTTCGAGTTACTTTTAACATTGATCTTCCGGATAGCATTGAGGTACTATTTGGTACGTGGCTAAACCGAGTTGATACTAATATTGCTAGACATATTCGCATTGGGGTCTGTGCATTATTATGGGCTATGTGAAATTGCAGGAATGATTTGGTTTTTAACAGGACAACACATATACATTTCTTGCAGGTACTTCACAGGACGTCGGCGTTGATCCGTATGTGGTCGTTACTCACTCCTGTGGAGACCAGGAAGCCTTTGGTTACTGGATGTATCCGATGGGAGATGGTAGCACAGGATATATTGAACCGGTTTGGATGGCGGTCTACTAATAGAATAGATGGTTAGGCATCTAGATCTATTTTTACTGGTTGTGTCCTTTTTTATTTCCCTTTACTTTTGTCACTTTTACTGGTTGTGCTTGGATCTACAGGCTGTTTTCGTATGATTAATAAAAGGGCCGTATGCATCATGCTGATGAAGAGGCCGGAGGTAACACTCCTTTCCTAAAAAAATATGTGGATTGTTATTTTATTTATTCTATTTTTTGGTAAATAGATTGTTATATTTTGATACACTTTCTTAATTTTAAATATTGAAATGACAATGATGTGCTGTCAAAAAATGACAGTGACGTATAACTATGATAAAGTGTCATCCAAAAAGAAGTATGATATATCCTCACGTTTCATTTCTCAAGAAATCTATATAAGAAAAGAGACATGTTGCTCTCACGAACCTACCTTCAAAGACTTGTTAACATCATAAAAATCTTGATGAATACAGTATTCATGTTGTGCCTACACGTGCTACTCTGAATAGCGACAAAACTTAAATATCCATTAATCTGCGCGGCCTATTGGTATTTAGGGCACTAAAAGTGCATCCAATCCCTGTCCGTATAGGCAGTCAGCAACCAGAGCCATTCTTTTTCATGATTTAGCAATTTTTGACCGTCTGGTCTTTATTAGCTTGTCGTCTCCCTCGTCTTCCAGCAAGGGGGGCAGCTGTCCTATAGAACATGTCTGCAGTGATGGATTTGATGACCAACGCCATGAAATACTCAATTCTATTATTTGTTAATTTACACTCTCTTTTTCCTAGTCGGTTGAGAAATAATAATCTCTTGGCGCCGTCACAATATGATGTCAGATTCCTAAACAAGACAAATCAAACTTATTCCATGACAAATAACTTGTCACGAGCCTGTCAATTTCCTTCATCAATCATGATTTTTTTTGGCATGTTCAGTATTTTTGTGAGTAAAGTCTGAAAAAAACCTTGAACTCATAGACGGTGTCGAAATCGAACCTCAAACTGTCAATCCCCGTAATCAGCACCCTGAACTAACACATCCCGGTCTAATCTTGCGTGACGGTGGTAACCAAACATGGGAATTGCTGATGTGGAAAAGTAGAAGCTGGGAACGTTGGGAGTGGGCTTGGGCCTAAATCGTATTTGGTCAGCGCATTTAGTCACGGCCTATACCATGTCGTCCAACCCAGGCGCGCCTTCGTATGCTCCAGTTCGACTCCTCTGCTTCTCCCTTTTCACGGCGACGAACATGGCGATGAGCGGCTGATCGCGGCGGCGCGACGAAGGATCTCGGCCACGAAGGAGAGAAGGTAACGCCCCCACCGCTGCTCGTTCTCATTGGTTCATATGTCACTTACGGTTATCCAGAATTTAGGGTTTCTTTTGGGGGAAATTTAGGGTTTTTGGGTTTAATCTGACGGAAAATTTGAGAATTTTCCATGGTAAGTCCATAAGGTTGCTAGATGTTGAACTAGGACATGACCATTTGAATCGTTCTTGCACTGTAGGACGATTTTGTGTTTCACCATGGATCCGGCGGAAATTTTGACGGTTCGGTTTCATATTGGTGGGGAGTTTCTCCGTATTGGGCCAAAGCTGGATTATGTAGGGGGAGATGAAGCCATTTCTGAGATAGAAAGAGACAAGTTGTCGCTCCAGGAGGTTAAGGGTTTCTTGAAAGATCATATACTTGTGAAGGATTCGATGGAGTTACATTATTTGATGCCTGGCAGGGAGCTTGCAAATGGACTCCTTTTTCTGTATGATGATGCAGGCTGTGTGAAAATGTCAGAGCATACTACAGATGGTGGTGTTGCGGATATATATGTGGAGTATCATGGTGAAGATGACTTTGAGGATGAATCTCTAGTTGCTCTGACATTATAAGTTTGGGAGACAGTGATGATTGTGAGGTGCCAGAAGTGCTAACTGCAGAAGCTGATAATAGTGGGCCAATTACAATTGATCTGGTGGATTCAAATGCAATTCTGAAGAATGTGCTAGTGCCAAATGACACTGGTGTTATCACCCAAGTGATGAGCAGCCCACGTAAGAAATTGAGTGACAGAGGAAGCAGAGGAGAAGGCAGCTCACATCAATCTCAAGTATTGGCAGGAAATTGCCAAGTTATCAATCCATCTCAGCGTTCTCAAGTGGCAAAGCCTATTAGTCAAGGTTTAGTGTTGAGGGAGAAGGCTCACAATGCTGAAGAAAAAGGTGAAGAATATTCGGAGTCTGAAGAAGATTCAGATTATGTGGCACATAGTGATGACAGTGGAGAGGAATCAGAGGTTGTGGACCTGAGAAAGAAAGCAAAGCAGTTCAAGAAGAAGATGAGAGCTTCTCAGAGATGGGTAGAAGGGGAGAATGGTTCTGCTGCAGTTCCTATTGACCTTGTCGCTAATGTCGAGGAAGTATTAGAAGAAATTAACAAAGAAAATGAGTTTGAGTCCTCTGATGAGGATTATTCTTACGATGAGGAAGAAGATGGACACATGGTGAGGAGGAAGAGCAAATATCCAAGATTTAATCCTTAGAGTGAAATTCCAATCTTCAGTCTATCAATGGTTTTCAGGAGCAAGCATGAGTTGCGTAAGGCTGTAAAGAAATATGGCCTTGTCACCAAAAGGAGTCTTACATTTAAGAAGTCAGAGGGGGACAGGGTTAGGGTCACATGTGATAGGCCTGGTTGTCCTTGGCTGCTGTATGCAGCTCACACTAGTAGATGCTCCAGGTTTCAAATTATCACTTTCAACGATGATCATCACTGTGCACAAAACAGAGACAATCACTTAGTAACTGCCAAGGTGATTGCAAAAAAGTACGAGCATTTCATACTTGACAACCCAACTTGGAAAATCGAGAGCATGAAATCCACGGTACTGCAAGATTTCTTTGCTGATGTATCAACTTCCAAGTGCAAAGTAGCAAAAAAAATTGTGATGGACAAGTTGTTGTGTGGAATGAAAGGAGAGTACAACAAAGTTTTTGATTATCAGCTAGAGCTGCTAAGGAGTAATCCTGGAACAACGGTACCCATTTGCCTTGATCCAACAATCATGGAACAAAATATATTTCAGAGTTTTTATGTTTGTTTCAATGCACTCAAGTTGGGTTTTAAAGCTGGCTGCAGAAAAGTCATTGGACTTGATGGTTGCTTCTTCAAAGGAGCATGTCAGGGTGAGCTATTGTGTGCAATTGCTAGGGATGCAAATAATCAGATGTACCCTATTGCTTGGGCTGTGGTTGAGCAAGAAACTTCTGATACATGGGAATGGTTTATTGGCCTGTTAATTAAAGACTTGGAGATAAATGACAACAGAGCAGGGTGGGTTTTTATTTCTGACAAGCAAAAGGTAAACATAGACTCCTCTATGTTAATTATGGTATTTGCTTCATATTTATGTTATTTGCTTGCTATTTTTAATTGTAGGGCTTCTGTTATTTATGTTATTTGCTTGCTATTTTTAATTGTAGGACATGCTCCGGAGGAAGACGCCATCGTCCGGTCTCCGGCCGTGCGCGGTCGTCCTCGAGCGCCGCTGCCGCCGCGCGACGGACATGCTCCGGAGGAAGAGGCCATCGTCCAGCCTCCGGCTGTGCGCGGACGTCCTCGAGCGCCGCCATCGCCGCCCTCACTTTCCCTGTCCAATCTCCTCACGCTGATTCCGTTCCCCTTTCTAACTCGAACACACGAGACGAGACACGACCCTTGCCTACGTGTACACCACTAGACCAATCAGTCAACAATCCCACCGTTGACCCTGCCACGTCAGCAAATCCCGGCTGGTTACCATTATCACGCAAGATTAGACCGGGGTGTGTTAGTTCAGGGTGCTGATTACAGGGATTGACAGTTTGGGGTTCGATTCCAACACCGTATATGAGTTCAAGGTTTTTTTCAGACTTTACTCTATTTTTGTCGGGATTTTCCATGCTCGCTTAAAAGGAATTGCATGCTCGCGGCACGTAATTTCCCATAAAAAATATCCGAATGGCATGTTTTCACTGAATGCACATCGCTAGAAGGGCATGTAATAAATTCAAGAAAATACGAGCACCAATATCAAGTCTAGGACTTGAACGTTGGCGGGCACTATCTTCCTAACCATCTCACCACAAATGTATTCACGTAGAACTCCCCTTCAAAATGACAGAAGTAGTCGAAATCAGCATTGGCTTTGTCAAAACCTCTAAATATCTTGCAAAAGGTAAGTATTGATAACCTCCCAAAATTTCTGATAGAAAAAGGAAGGAGAAGGTATAAGAGCTAGGAGCCACTTGAGCACAAGAGCTAAAAACATGACTGATATCCTCATAAATAAAATCTGCATCGGATAATTCATTCTGTACATTAGTTAATAGCTCATTAGGGTCCAAGGAATCATTATCCATGTTTACAGGAGATCTATCATTTTAGACAAAAGTATATTTCTTGTAATCTGTCGCCCGAATCATGCTTCGGCCTTCTAGGTCTGGTGGCTATTTTGTTTCTGGTTGCTCGTAGTTAGGGGCCTACGTGCCTGGATGATTTATGCTGCCGCGCCAGCCTTTTGAACTCTGTTATGTTGTTTGTCTGGCCTTGAGGCCGGTGTAACTGTATGCTGCTAGTCTGAATCCTGGTTTGTGCCGTTTGGCTTTATCTATAAAATCGGCATATGCCTAAAATTAATTAAGGGTGTCATGGGACAAAACCACTAGGTCCCTCTAAAGAGGTATTTTCTTCTTTCTTCTCCTCGCTAGAACTCAGCTAGCTGAGTTTTAAGTTTGGTCTCATTCACCATCAAAACCGTTGGATTAAAAGCTTATCCTGAATTCTACAGATATTGCAGCGGTTGATGTGTCGTCCCGTGGCAGCCTGTTTGGTTTTTTTATTTTTGTTTTTTATTATCAAGATGGTAGCCTGTCCCGGCCGGTCACCTTCTCTAGTCGTGTTTTTTTCTTTTGGCACCGACCTTGCATTATTTTTCTCCTTTACGTGTTCACCTCCTATACATGTGCGTATGGGGTTATGTTTTTTCTGCTTTGGTCCCTTTTTCAGCCTTTTATTTGAACTTTTACATTTATTGTTTCATTGTCTTTTGTTCTTTTCCATTTTCTATATTTTCCTTTTCCTATATTTTCTTTTATTTTGTGATTTAATCCTATATTTTATTGTAATTTTTTTCTTTTCACCTCCTATTTTATTCTTATTTAACTATACATAGTAAAACGTTGTTTCACTATTTGCTCTTTTCTAAATTGGTATATTCATTTCGCTTTAGCTTAATATTCATTTCTTGCTGGAGATTCCAAATTGATTGCTTAGGTTTTAGTTTTACAAAATTTGTCTCTTATATTTTATTTGTTTTTAAATTCACCGTGTGAACACAATAATGAAGTTGAAACTAAAAAAAGGGTCGTGACTGTGGTCTAAGGGGAGGGGGAGGGGGTTGAAGGAGCCACTTGCATGTTCACCGCTAGACATGCAACTGCAAGAGTTATAACCTCAGTGCAGCTGCATGTTTTCAAGAGAGGCCACAATTGCATGTATTTAAGGTGGGTCACAATTATATGTTTTTAAGACGGAGTCGCAACTGCATTTTTTTAGGTAGGGTCATAACTGGATGTTTTTAAGATGGGTTGCAATTGCATGTTTGTAAGGAGGGATCCCAAACGATTCAAAAGGATCGTAACTGCATGTTTTTTAAGGTGGGTCGCAACTGCATATTTTCAAGAGGGGTCGTAACTTATGTTTTAAGGTGGGTCGCAACAGCATTTTTGTAAGAGCGGCCGCAACTGCATGTTTTAAGAGAGGGTCATAATTGCATGTTTTTAAGATGAAGTCGTAATTGCATGTTTTTCAAGAGGGTCACAACCACATTTTCTCAAAGAGGATCGTAACTATATGTTTTTAAGGCTAGGCCACAACTGCATGTTTTTTTAGAGGAGTCGCAACCGCATGTTTTTAAGGAGGATCGTAACTGCATGTTCTTAAGGCGGGGTCATAACTGCATATTTTTCAAGAGGTGACACAACTACATGTTTTCAAGGAGGCTCGTAACTACATGTTTTTAAGGTGGGATCGCAACTGCATGTTTTTCAAGACGGATTGCAACTGCATGTTTTAAGGCTGGGTCACAACTAAATTTTGTTAAGAGGAGCCGCAACTGCATGTTTTCAAGAGGGGACCATAATGCATTTTAAGGCGGGTCGAAATTGCATGTTTTTTAAGGTTCGTCGCAACTGGATGTTTTGAAAACGGGTCACAACTGCATGTTTCAACAGGGGCTGCGACTGCATGTTTTCAAGACGGGATTTCAATGCATGTGTTTCAAGAGGGGTTGCAACGGTAAGTTCTTAAATAGGATCACAACACATGTTTTTAATCCATGTCATAATTGCATGTATTTTTAGGGAGGTTGCAACTGCATGCTTTCAACAGGGGTCGCAATTGCATTGTTTCAATATTTTTTTTCTTTTTTTCATTCTCATTTTATTTTGGAAAAAAATCATGAGTTTTTTTTCAAAAAATAGGCTTTTTAGGTTTTGATAACTTGTGATTTTTCACCAAATTCATGATGCTTAAAATTTCATGATATTTTTAACACTAATAGTTTTAAAGTTCACAGACATTTTTTGAAAATCATTTTTTAAATTCACAAACAATTTTCATATTTGATGAATATTTTTTGAACACATGAGCATTTTTAAATCGGCAAACGGTTTTGGAAATAGAAAATGACATGGTTTATGGGTAAATGGAGCAACACGAAATTCACATAGCTCAATTATTATACTTTCGGCACCATTGTTGCCAACGTACTATAGCGTAATGGAACAAAAGGAAATTAACATAAAGTCACTGTTAATTAGTTTGTGGTGTTAGTTGTTTCTAAAACAATTTTTCCTACACGTTTCGACCTAGCTAGCTTCCTCGTCGCTGCAAACAACTGGTAGTTATGTTCTTATTCAGCATCACAATAACAACTAGTAGGCCAGCCTACTCAAGCCTCATACGGCACAACACAAAATGGTACAGCCTACTCAACTGACGTGATTGAGACCATGCTTGTGTCTCAGCTAGATGAGTTCTAGCTAATCCCTATTTTCTACTACATGAATATAGGTTGTGTTCATATCTCCTTCCGTAATCTATCTACCCCTCTAAAGAAGAATTTCCACCAAGTCTGGGACAACGTAGAGCCTGGATATTGCAGGGTCACCTTCCCCAACACCTGACTTGGCTGTGATTCTTTCTCTCTCGTATATAAAATTGATCTCTCTTTTATTTCATATTTTCTTAATGGCATAATGAAACTATTTTGGGGTCGCGTCTATGATGCATAGGCCAGAAGAATAAAGTGTTCCCTTATCACAACCTCCCAACTTATGGACTTATGGTGGGTGCTGTATAAAATGGCCGATTTTAAAATACACTTAATAATTTCTCACATAACTCATAGAGATCAGAAACAGTTTCAGAAAGAAAAGGACTGGGTGCAGCCGGTGGAAGATGACAACACGGGCTATCTTCAACCGATATGGATGACAGCACACTAATAGGCTAGGTGTTTAGTCATAATAGCCCATTTCTATCTTGCCAGATGTGGCATGTAATTTTCGTTTTTTATTATGAGCTTTTTGAGCGGCTGTTGGATATTGCACTTGCTTGAAATCTTCTATATTAATAAAATGACTGCATGCATCATCATGATGCAGAGGCCGGGGGACATCCTTCTTTTCAAAAAAAAAGGACTTCTAGCTAACTAGCAGCACTTTCTAGTGTATAAATATATCTGTGGTACAATTTAACAAAGTAATTACGAATTCAGTTTGTGCATGCTATGTCGTTGTCAGTATCAGCGCACACTTGTATATATAAAGCCCACATGCGTTCTGCTTCAGAAAACTCCATTAAGCGCCGCATCAGATCAGCCTAGAGTGTGGTTGTGTTGCGGACGATCCCAATGGCCGTGAGGACGATCTTGGTAGTCTTGCTTGTGTTTCTCCTCGTGGGACTAACGGCACATGGGAAGGAAGCCCTGCCGGTTGTGCCGGGGATCATGTTCTTCGGCGACTCGTTGCTCAGCATAGGTAGCAATAATTATATAAAAACCGTGGTGAAAGCAAACGTGGCTCCTTATGGCAGGGACTTCAAGGACCATGTGGCTACAGGGAGGTTTTGCAACGGAAAAACTATTAGCTATTTCATAGGTTGGTCACAGTCTTATTCGTTTTTTTATGGAATTATTTGTTTGTGTTTGTATTGATGTGTTTGACGTTTTGCAACAACTCTTGGCAGTGTTAATGACATGTATATCTTATGTTACAACTTGCATGGCACGTGGCAGGCGAAAAGCTAGGGTTCGATGGGTCTCCTCCTGCATATCTCAGCCCGGAGGCATCTCGACTGAATCTTTTGATTGGAGCCAACTTTGCATCAGCCGGATCGGGCTACTACGATGAGACAGCACGTATATATGTAAGTACAGTACCGTACTTTGGTGGCATTTAATCACACTTTATATAAATCATTCAAGTGCATATATATATGTTGGGTCGATCCATCACGTACGTATGTTTTATCAAATTGTGTGAGGCAGCATGTCACCCCTTTGTCCCAACAACTGGAGTACTTCAAAGAGTACCAATCGAAGCTGGCCCTGGTGTCTGGGAGCAGCCAAGCTCAGACCATCATCTCAGACTCACTCTACATCATTAGCGCTAGTTCGAATGACTTCAGCTTCAACTACTACATCAACCCTTCGCTCTTCTTGAGAGAGAACACGGACCAGTTCGGTGATCGCCTTATCCGCATCTTTAACAACACCGTGACGGTGAGCAAGATCAAACATGCGGCTTCCACCACTATCAACAAGGATCACATGATTCATATCATCACTTTGGTGTAGAAAATGCATGTACTACTAACATTTTACCCTTGTATTAACTGTAGCAACTTTATACTATGGGAGCACGGCACGTCGGTGTTTTCTCGATAGCACCGTTGGGGTGTGCTCCCTTGGCGATCACGGTGTTTGGCCTTGGGAGAAAAGGGTGCGTGTTGAGGCTCGATGACGACGCCCGAAGGTTTAACAGGAAGTTGGATGCATCTGTTGACTTGCTGTCGACGCGGTACCATGATCTCAAGATTGCGGTCCTGGACATCTACACACCTTGGCACAACCTTGCCACCTCTCCTGGGTCACATGGTAAGATAGATAGATATGCTACTCAGCCATGGCAATTCGAAAGTCCTATTCTACTCCCGAGCTCATTGAGCTCTGGATGAACAGTAAATTTAAAAGAAAAAAAATGAAAACATATTAAAAAAATTGTTGTTTTTTGGGTGCAAACATTGACGAAATTTCTAGATGCTTGCAAGATTTTGCCGTAAGCACATTCGTGAAAGTCGTGGTAAAAATAACAAAATAAATGCTTTTGAAAATGTAGCACTTTTGGAGCATCAATTTTTTTTTATTTTGCCACGGCTTCCATAAATGTTCTTTCATGATCAAATTTTGCAAGCGTCCAGATATTTTTCAATGTTTCCACACAAAAAAAATATTCAAAATTTTCAGAATTTATCGTTCGCCCGGGCTCATTTGAGCTCGGGCTGAGAAACATCACGTCCATGGCAAGGTTTTTTCTTGCCACATCATCCGTGCAAGTTATTTTCATTAATTCCAGCTAAAAATGTGTCGGTTTATATACGATGTCAGGGTTCACCGAGGCGAGGCACGGATGTTGTGGTACAGGATTAGTGGAGATCACAGCGTTGCTTTGCAATCCTTTGTCCATCGTGACATGTGCAAACGCGACGACATACGTGCACTGGGACGCCGTCCATCCGTCGGAGGCGACGAACAAAGTGATCGCAGATTATCTGGCCGAAGGGATCAACAAGCTGCTTATGTAAGCCACTTTGTGGACGACCTATTGCTACCGTGTACAGTGCTGTACGTAGCATTATGTTTCGTATGGACTGTGGATTACCTAGTGCTTACGATCGTTGGTAGTATATACTTCCTCTGTTTCTAAATATTTGTCTTTCTAAAGATTTCAATATAGACTACATACGGATGTATATAGTCATAATTTAGAGTGTAGATTCATTCATTTTGTTTCGTATGTAGTCCATAGTTGAATCTCTAGAAAGACAAATATTTAGGAACGGAGGAAGTAGTATATATATGTCTCTATATATACTAAATAAAATGTGGGATTCCCACGTTGTGGCCACAAATAAAATGTTACTACTAGCAGTTGCTTAATTAATAACCTAAATAAATACTATACAACTCTGTGTGTTAGATATAGCAGTATTTGATTTCCTCAAATAAAATATTTCCTCCGTATCAAAATGTGTGGCTCAACTTTGTATTAAAGTTAATTAATACAAAGTTGAGTCATTTATTTCAGATCGGAGTAAAAGATTGTGGCTCAACTTTGTATTAAAGTTAATTAGTACAAAGTTGAGTCACTTATTTCAGACCGGAGTAAAAGATAGCATGCGGATGGCATGCACTTTGAAGTTCATAGCGAAATATCTTTTGTCCCATTCATGGCATTTTGGATGGATTCACCCACGGCAACTCGCATAGATGGTTCATTTACTACTTCCTCCGTGTCAAAATTCTTGTCTTAAATTTGTCTAAATATAAATGTATCTAGTCATATTTTAGTATTTAGATACATTCATTTTTAGACAAACCTAAGAAAAGAATTTTGGGACGGAGAGTATATCTGAAGTGGTTGTCATGTGACAGTTTTCTGTTGAATTAAAACAGTGGCAACTGTATGGATAGTGAGTGTGCGTTGACGTGGATGGAGTGAATTGGACCAGAGATAAAAATGACTTGTGCGGTGCATTCACTCTAGCGCTCTTACTATTATTCAGCCAACTGTAGAAATATCAGTTCAATCACTTTCTTTTTTTCCTTTTGTGTGTTGACGTGGTGCATGTGCTGGTTACACCGAAAGGTTGGTCCTCTCCTAGTTGATGTCCACCAAGGAGGGACAATTTCATCGTCCTTTTTTTTAAAAAGGGGAATATAATAATATCGAGAAGATATCGATTACATTCAACCTCTGCATTAACGAGATGTCGAAAAGCAATAAGGATGCACACAGCCAAAAACGAAATATAAAACAAAGACCATGCCGCAGTGATCAAACCCTCGCAGCAGCAACATTCTAACCACCACTGAAGACAACACTAGGACCGCAAAAGAGATTCTTCATTAAGCGATGCCTCCAAGAAGGAAACAATGCACAAGCATTGACATCGCCACGATCAAGGATCTTGAGTTTTCACCGTGAAGAAAGTCCGAAATCCAAAAAACAATGCCTTCAACAAGGCCATTGCCAGGTACAACCAATAAAAGCCAGACCTTGGGCTTTCACCCTGGAAATCACGACTCGGTACTTGAGAAGCACCACCAGAATTGCTTTCCACCCGTGTTGTCGCCCCTTCCTATCAAGGCCGCTGTTGCAAGTACTCAACACCCGACACCCAGGAAAAACATGTGCTGCAAGTCTTCATCGTTGTCAAAACTCCTTTCCACCATTACAACCTTTCAATCACAGCCACCTTAACTTTCTTCAACATTGTCCATGCATGAAAATCTATATTTAGACATGTCCCATCGCACTGGCAAGATAGCAAAGCTTCGACGCCCTTATAAAACCTCTCTGGCCGAAGATAAGGGTGCGCACGATCGGATCAATACCGATCTAGATATCCAGTGATGCCATGTGCCAATAGCTGAGATCTCTGAGAGTCAGGCCGGAACTCGCAGGTGCCCAAATCGAGGAGGCCGACATGAAGAAGATCAGCGATTTGAAACTCGAAGACCGGCATGGCCAACCACCTTTATTCGAGCCAAGCTGGTAGCCCCACACCAGCAGCCTGCTCCAGAGGAGAAGACGAACCAGACTCCCGCCAACAACGTCAGATCCGGCGAAGCTCAGTCCAAAAGAGTCACGCCGTTGCCTCCCTTGGACAGCAGCCGATCTGGTCGAAACTCATAGCGGCCGCCGCAACCTGCTGGCTCGGATCGGACCCAGGACGGGCCACCGCCACCGCCTGCCATGGCAGCAATGCCTTGGAGGGCGCCGCGGAGGACTAGCCTCGCTCGACTCATCCACCCCAGCGCCGCCACCATAGCGTCTTCTCCACGTCCTCCGTCTACACGCATCCGCCACTTTGCATATCCGCCCCAATGCGTTGTCGATGCGTGCCTCCTCCACCCTCCACCTTTGGCGAGACGAGCGCCGTCGCCGCCGTCAGCGCCGGCGGCCAGGGGATCGGCTAGAGGACTGGCGCTGGCTAGGGATCGGGGCCCTCCGGTGTCGCCCGAGCACACGAGATTCGTTTCTTTTCTAAAAATGGGGGGATTTTTACTTTCCGACCTCTGCACCAACTAGGAATGCATATAGCCATTTTAGTATGAGTATCAAGATAAACATAGTCCTTATAATATTTTAAGTGAGTATCAAGATATTTTTTGATGAGTAATTGCACCACACATCAAGCTTGATCCTCAATAAATGGAAAAAAAATGCCTTATGCATCACGTGTCAATTTTAAAAATTAAATTCGGATCGTTAAACTGCACAACCACATGCCCAATCACTAACCGAAGGCATTCTCTACACCAAGGAATTCTAGGAATTTCATCGCCCTTTAGGGCCATAGGGTCATAATTGCCTCCCATCTGGTTGTGGTGCGCCACCGGGGAGCTCGTCCCTTGTCCGGGTGAGGCAGGGCTAGGAGACAACCTCCACCTTTTGTTAAACATTATATTATTCCTATTATGCAGATGAGGAAGTCGTTTTTCCTGAATCGTAAGAGTGCTTGGATGTTGGCCCAGTTCCGACCTTACTGCGACGATCCGACGAGTCGCACACACTAGTCGCACACACCGATTACTTCCAGCCGGTCGCTAGTGTTTGAAGTTCAGCCGGATGTGCACGTACACAAGGAGCTAGCAGGCAGGCTAGGAGGTGGATGGATTCTCACGTAAGCTAGCTAGCACAGACCAAGCCGACGAAACAAAGTAGGCAGAGTCGCCGGGACAGCTCTACGAACTCGCCGAATACACACACGAATACGAGACCCGATTTGGATGGCTACAGGACCGTATCGGTCCTGATATTGCTTTGTATTGATCTCCAGCTCACAGGTACAGGTTACAGGGCACGGGTATACGCACATTTATATGCTCAAAGTAACCTAGGTAACCAACCACGTATAGCATTGCTAGTCCTACTCGGACTACAATACTGACCTTACTAGGTGACTGTTCCGTATCCTAACCGCATACGGAGACTACGTCGGGATTAATTCCAACATTGGATAATCCCAAGTGTAAGGATAAAGTAACCTATCAATAAGTACTTCCCTTGATTGAGTACTAAGATTTATCCAACCATAAGTATTTCTTCCAGCAAACAAAGACATGGGTATCTGCACACAAGATATAAGACACTCTTGCCTTCTATGGTTTCAAGAAGGTTGTCAAGCTTCTTATCCTGCTAGTTACAAGAACAAATGACACGTTAGGTAGGAACTGATACAAGAAAATAAGGTGCTACAACAAAGAATAATGACACGTTATGGTAGGAACTGATACAAGAAAATAAGGTGCTACGAAAAAGAATAATGACACGTTATGATAGGAACTGATACAAGAAAATAAGGTGCTACAACAAAGAATAGTATTTCTGTAGATGTCTCCAGTAATGGAAAGTAGAACCCGGGGGCCGTAGGAAATTGATGGGGTCTGAGATTTCTAGTAGCTGCCTTCTACTAGTGTTCAAAGCCCTGTTGGTTGTGAGCTGTGTTGTAGTTCATTGTCCTAATAACATCCTATATATGGAATGCATGTGTCAGGTCAGGTATTTGTTAGAAATATTAGCTCCCAATACATGGTACCAAAGAGATCACCTGCCGTTCAATTCAAAGTTTGTACTGTACTAGCTCGTTGTTCTTGGCTATGTTATGCCTAACTTGGCCAAGTATTTCTGTTGTTTTGTCAACTGAAACGTCAGGAAATGTTATTGCATAGCTCTCGATCTGTTATCATTCAGGTGTGACAGCTCCACATTCTTTTCATATATGATGATGATCATTCTCAAATCTAAAAGTGTGAACAATTTCATTTACTTGCGTCAAAGTGGAATCGACACAAGTTGGGTTTGCACACACATGCACTGACCATATAAGGAAAAGATATTCACATTCTGGTGTTATCTGCCCTTGGCATGCGTTGCAGGCTTCATTTTCCTTACATGTGATCGTATATTCTGACCATGTGCAATAGAAATGTATATATTTGTATGCAAAATGTATTACTATCTGCAATGCCATGTGGGCCAGAGCTTTTTGCTGAAAGAAGAAAACAATATAGACCACACTTTCAAGACTAAAGTGCTGAAACAAAATCAAAGTGATGCACATACACTTGGTCTGTTCCTAGTACTTGAAAGCTAATGCCAGATAATGCTTCTCAGTCATAACCAACAGAGTGGTTAGTAACAAACATTGATTTGGCCCAGTCCCGACACCAAGTACTTCCGACGACGAAGTAAGTTGCTGGCAGAACTCGATGAAGTTCCTTTTACGCCAAGACGCACCATAGTACAAAACTTGGCTTCCTCAAATCTCAATACCTATGTGCAAAGCTAGCACACATAGCCACGCTGATAGCCAAAGCTAACTAGCTATCAATCAGCTTGGTAGATACACAACACACGCACAAAAGCTGATCGATCATTTGTTTGATCGGTTCAGCCGGAAACACACAAGCGTACAAAGTGGCGACTTGGATAGCAACACTTCTATTTATTATTATAGGACGTCGGTAACGGCCAACCGTTGGACGTGGGGCCTTCCCAGATCGAGCGATTCGTACGGTGCCAGCGGGGAATTCCTATATGACGCGCGTTGCCTCGCTTTATCGACCCGACGCACACATCCCCAATAATTAGCGGCCGGCCCAACTAAGTGGCGTACAGAGACATGAAATTAACGGTTTGGACAAGTTTTCATCACTGGTTATATTTATAAAAAAATGTAAAGGTTCCATTTCCGGTTTGTACTGGGTTTAGGAACCGTCTAGATTGTTCAGGTATGGCTTATTTCATTTTTATGTTTTTTTGTCTACAGGTTTTCTATTTCTTTTCGTGCTTTTTCGACTTTTTTTGTTCAAAATTCCAAAAACAAATCTCCAACCTAAAAAAATTCATAGATTAAAAATTTTTTGTGTTTACATTTTGGGAAATTGTAAACAATTTTGAAAACAAACGAATATCTTTCTGAAAACAAGTGAAAATTTAAAAATGGAAAATGGAAACGAAATAGGAAAGAAAAAAGAAACATAAAAAAGGATGAAATAATAAACAGGAAAAGGAAAAAAATAGAAACAGAAAAAAAAGGGTTTAGGGACTCCTAGAAAGTTCCCGAAACAGCCAAAAAACAGGTAGAAACGTCCAAGAAGGTTCTTAAAACCGGGATAAACGAAGGGCTGAACGGGCTGGCCCAGGTCATCGCTCGCTTGTCAATCTCTGTGCGCTTACTCGACAACTTGACGCATCATGCTTCATATAGGGTTTTCCGGCATGGGTATCGATCGAAGAAGTTCGTTCGGGACGAGAGGAGCCCCAGCCCCGAGTGGGTAGGGTATAGGCTGGCCTTGTGACTACAATAAAAGAAAAAAAATGCCCAGTATGACCCATTTTGTACTGTGACTAAAAACATTTTTAATCCGTGAAAAAGAAAGCCTAGATTTTGCCATGCTATTAAAAAGTGTCATTAATAAGGAAAAATTGAGAACTAAAAACCCTAGTGATGCAAACTAGCAATTGCCGTCCATCTTTAACAAATCAAATTTATGCCATGGGCAAAATGATCTTTGCATTGTACGTAGTGGTAAAAACATGTGGACTAAAAATCCCATGAAATAAATATGAAAGTGCAATTTACCATGATATTAAAAGGAGAAAAGGATGGACACGGGCCATGAAAAGTTAAATTTCCATAGAAAAAAAGGATGATATCGCCATGAAAATTAAAGTATAATGGACATGTGCGTAAAGGTAAATTTGCCATAACAATATTGGTACTTTTTTCATGGAAAATAAATTGTGAAAGTTCCATGGAAAATCAAAAGTAAAAATAGCCACAGCAATAATTAGTTAAGAAAATTGCCATGTCGATATAGGTAATTTTACCATGGAAATAAATGTAAAATTGACATGGCAAATAAAAGAGTAAAAATTTAGATGGCAATAAAATTTTAAAAAATTGCCATTGCGATTTAGGTAAATCTACCATGCCAATTAAGGTTAAATTGCCATTGCAAAAAAAGTTAAATTTATTTCCATGGTATTTTGCAGTATACATGAAGACACAAAAAAATGTGGATTGAAATTTAACGTCATGGACATGATACCAAAAAAAATGGTAAATGAAACAAAAAAGAAATGGTAAAGTTGCCATGGCAATCAAAGAAGTAAATGTTGCCATGATACGAAAAAAAATACCATGGTATTTGAACTAAATTTTTCATGGTCTATAAATTAAGTTTGCCATGTCCATATGGGTTTTTTCCTATGAAAAATGTACAACATGTAAGTACCATTATAGTAGTTTTTGTCATGATGTGAAAAAAAGACATGGTAATTGAAACAAAGAGAAATAATAAAGTTACCCTGGCAATAAAAAAATATTGCCATGATACGAAAAGACATGATCAATAAAAATATTGCCACGCCTTGTTTATATTATTGATTCGAACTTGTGTTATCTATCTTAGGAAAACATGTGTTGTCATTGTATGCCATTTAAGTTTTCCTGATGCATTTTTACAATATTTATTCATTTTCATTACTATATGCTCATTTCGTAGTCAGATTCATTTTTTGAGTCGTGTAGAACAAGGTATAGCTTGGTAATGTAGCTATGCAATTCCAAAGTTTGTCATCCAAACATGATTTTGTATTGAAATCTCACAGGCCTTTCAAGGACCAATTGACTGGACAACCAAACAGGTGAATTCGTATTCATGCCATTTCAGTTTCCTCGCTAATTCAGACCAATTCAATACGGAGCTCTCCAATGGAAACATCCAAACGAAGCGTCAGCCATGTACCATGACATAAGATTGCCACGGTCAATGCAATAAGTTTGCCATGATGTATGGAATAGAGTTGCCATCAGCAAGATAGTATCACATGTTGTAGCCTCGGCCGTTGACGATGTAGTTGCACGGCGACGATTCCCCATTGCAAAGCCTCCTGAACACTAGAGATCGTTGAAGCATGTTGATGACGTTGTGATGCCACGTCCTCCATCGAACACGATCCAATGCGTCGCTGATAACACCCCCCCCCCTCTCTTCGGCTGATCGTCGCTCGTGCCCGCCTAGTGGACGTTCGTCACCGCTAGTTCCCGGCCGCGTCCCACACCGCGTTACACCACACCCTTCCCTGTCGTGGATCTTCGTCTTCGTCACCTGGATTACTGTCTAGCAGCCTACGTGAACATTGACCTGGTCGTTGTCGTCGCCACTCTCACACATCCTCGTCGTTGACAGCTGGAATCACATTGGGGCCCTTTCCTAACAGCGTTGACACCATCACCTTCGGACATTTGGCATGACACTGACCCCTGGTATAGAAGGTTTGCCATGTAATCCGTCGAATAAGTATCAAAACGGTCAAGAAAAGAGCAAGAAAATTAATGCAAAAAATGAGCTTAGATATTTTGTGTGGTCATTGTTGTGTTGTATTGATAGTGGGGCTTGTTTAAATGGAGGAAGTAACTGCATATACGAGCGCTGAGAATGGTACCAATAGTGTCACTCGGAACGATAATGATTCTACTAATTAAGATGATTATAGAAGCGACAACGAATCGTGGTCGTCATATTACAACTTACCTTTGGAGGATTTTCAAACGAATGAAGATGGTGCATGCAGTGAAAACGGAAGTGACGTCTAGTTTAATTACATTTCTTAATTGGCAAACTACCGCATGGGTACTTATTTGACTATGTTTTCCAATGTACAGTAAGATGTGGACATTGAGAATGAGAAAATTGATTTTCATGAATCTTTCGCCCATAACTTGGGTCAGGGTCGTTCAAACATTTTATAGGGCACGCAGTAGTATGGACTAAATGATGATAACTTACATGCTTTTATGTGTAATTTTGTAGGAAGGCATAGATGGTCATGGTGGTGATGACGGTGAAGCTGAGATGGACATCGAGTAGGCTCAATAACATCAACAGATGTTGGAGACACATTGGAAAGTTATGGCTATGACCCTTTCGGTCCCAAGGAGATGTGTGCATGTTCTACAACAAGCATGCAAAAGAATGTAGGTTGGGCATTAAAAAATAAAAGGTTATCTCTATGACCTTTCGTTGTCGTTGTCCTGGTTATCGGCAATCCCGAGTGGCGTTGTTATCGACAGTGCCATCATTTCTAGTGCAGCTATTGCTAGCATTACCATTGTTGGTGCCTCCACTGCAACGACCTCTGCCTCGGCTTGGGGGTGTCATTTGCCTCCTCTCCCTTCATTGGGGGTGTCTACCATATAAACATCATAGGTGAAGGTATCCCGCCCACTTGCCGGTATTGGTAGTGGTCGGCAGTGAAGTGGTATATGACATGCTATCAACATCTTCATCCATGTTGGTTGCCTCCTCGAAGGCGTAGTCTAAAACATCGGTTAAGTCTTCGACGGTAGTGCCCAGGTGGGGTGGAGGGTGGGTTGAGAATTCTAGCTCCTCCGGGTTTGTCCCGGATCCGATCGTAGACCGAGAATCATTCGTCCTACATTGCGAGGCTTTGAATCTGATCTATTGATAACCCACAAGTGTAGGGGATCGCGACAGTCTTCACGGGTAGTATCACACCCTAATTTATTGGTTCGACACAAGGGGAGCCAAAAAATATTTATTCGCCTTTTGACAGTTGAGTTGTCAATTCAACCGCACCTAAGGATATCTCTGTGCAGCAAAGATTTAGTAGCACGACAAGTAGTAGTAGCAATAGTAACAGTAGTAGTGACTGTAGCAATTTTGTAGCAGGTGTGACAGTAGTAGTAGCAATAGTAACTTAGCAAGATTCAGTATATGTAAAGCGTAGGCACATGGTACAACAATGGAAATATGTGGATGACATCAATCATGTAACAGTTACACACTAGGGCAACACAGAACTAGCTCCAATTCATCAATGTAATGTAGGCATGTATTCCGTATATAGTCATACGTGCTTGCGATAAGAACTTGCATGACATCTTTTGTCCTACCCTCCTGTGACAGCAGGGTCCTATTGAAAACTAAGGGATATTAAGGCCTACTTTTAATAGAGAACCGGAACAAAGTGTTAACACATGGTGAATACATGAACTCCTCAAACTACGGCAATCAGCGGAAAGAATCCCATTTAATTTCACTTTCGGGTATGCGGATCAAGACACGTAATAGGTGCATACAACTTGCAAGATAGGATCCGAATCAATCTTATATTCGTGAAAACATAATTGTTCAGATCTGAAATCATGGCACTCTGGTCCTAGTGAGAAACATTAAGCATAGCAAAGTCATAGCAACATCAATCTCACAACATAGTGGATACTAGGGATCAAGCCCTATCAAACTTAACTCAATTACATGATCAATTCCATCCACAACCCTCGCTGACCGGCAAGCCTACAAAGGAATTACTCACTCCCGGTGATGAGCATCATGGCGGTGTTGATGGAAAAGGATTGGTGATAACGATGGCGAAGATTTCCCCTCTCCGGAGCCCAAAACATGCTCTAGACCTGCCCTTCGAAGGAAGGACTGGAGGTGGCAGCAGCTCTGTCTCGTGAAACGCGGTGAAAACTTCTCTCTGGGTTTTTTCTCTGCGGATGTGAATTTATAGGACTGGAATTAGGGTCAGAGGAGCCTTGAGGTCCTCACAAGCCAACAGGGCGTGCCCCTAGGGGGCGCGGCCTATTGTCTTATGGCCCCCTGGAACTCCCCCTCCAGCAGGTCCTTGCTCCATAATTCATTATATACCAGAAAAAATTCACAAAATATTTCGTCCAATTCCAAGAGCTTTTCTTTCTGCATAAAAATAACACCAAGGCAATTCTGCTGAAAACAACGTTTGTCCTGGTTAGTTGCATTCAAATCATGCAAATTAGAGGTCAAAACCAGAGCAAAAGTGTTTGGAAAAGTGGATACGTTTAAGACATACCATCTATCATCTTGTTCAAGAGGACTTTGTCAGACTCTCCCATATCTTGACTCAGAGACGACCTTAGCTAAAGCTTACCCGAGGTCCCACCTGACATTGCCACGGGGTTTTTTTCAACCAAACTTGACGTCCAATCCGACGAGATAGTATTCGGCTCGAGGAACGAGGACATATACGATGTGTGATTCACACCATGGGCCTGATCCAAAATTGACTCTAGGATAAGCACGCATGCATCGATGAGGTCCACAGACTGGTCTGACACACAACCCAAAAACATGAGTTCGCCACGGGCATCCGCAACGCATTCGATGTTTCCAAACCGGATGGTCCAGTCTAGAGCAAAAATTTCGATCTTGTTGAGGTGAGGAGTCGAATCGACGTGGAGCGTGGCGTTGTCGAAAACAAATTAAAGAGCTGTCCAGGGAAGAAGGTCTTCCCACAGCCAATGTTGTCATTGATCCGGAGATGAGACATCGAGTTGTTTTTACCACACAACGGTACCTGCATGGGACAACAATATCGGAGGTCAATCCGATAGATCTCGGGTAGGGGATCTCAAGCTGGTGATCTTAGCTAGATGGAAACGTGATGAACATAAGACACAATGTTTATCCAGGTTTGGTCCCTCTTGAAGAGGTAAAACCCTACTCCTGCTCTTCTTTTTATTGTGTGGATGGGGGTACAAAGTACATGATGGCCTAGAGTGTTGGGGAACGTTGCATGGGAAACAAAAAATTTCCTACACACATGCAAGATCTATCATGGTGATGAGGACCTATGAGAGGGGGAGTTGATCTACGTACCCTTGTAGATCGCACAGCGGTAAGCGTTAAGAAACGCGGTTGATGGAGTCGTACTCGCGGCGATTCAGATCGCGGAAGATTCGTCCCATGAACCATCCCTCAAATAGTCCCACGAACAGTCCCGCGAACCGTCCCACGATCCGTCCCGATCTAGTGCCGAATGGATGGCACCTCCGTGTTCAGCACACGTACAGCTCGATGACGATCTCCGCCTTCTTGATCCAGCAAGAGGGGGTGAAGAGGTAGACGAGTTCTCTGGCAGCGTGACGGCATGACGGCGATGGTGGTGGAGCTATTCCGATAGGGCTTCGCCTAAGCACCACCGATCTAGACTAGAGGAGGTTTGATCTAGAGGAAGGGTTTAGACGTGGCTGAAAAGACCTATCTCAAAAAACCCTAAAACCACTAGTATATATAGGAGGAGGGGAGAGGAGGCTGCACCCAAGAGGAAGCCTCTCCTTTGGTTTGGCCGAACCTAGTGGAGGAGGAGTCCTCCTCCAATTAGGAGTCCACCTCTCACAAGAGAGGTGGAACTTGGGGAGGACTCCACCCCAATTCGGTTTGGGCCTCTCTCCCCTGTGCCTAGGCCACCTTGGCCGACCCCACCAGCTCACTAAGGGCTAGTGGGTCGCCACATTGGCCCATGGGGTGGGTTGGCCCCACTGGTGGACCCCCGGGACCCATTCGTCACTCCCGGTACACTACCGAAAGTGCCCGAAACTTTTCCGGAGTCCAAACACCACCTTCCTATATATCAATCTTCGTTTCCGGACCATTCCGAAACTCCACATGACGTTCGGGATCTCCTCCGGGACTCCGAACAACTTTCTGTTATCACCATGCATAACTCTATACTACCGAAAATGTCACTGAACCTTAAGTGTGCAGACACTGCGGGTTCGAGAACTATGTAGACATGACCGAGACACCTCTACGGTCAATAACCAATAGCGGGACCTAGATGCCCATATTGGTTCCCACATAGCCTACGAAGATCTCATCGGTTGAACCTCTATGTCAAGGATTCAGTTAATCCCGTATGTTGTTCCATTTGTTCTTCGGTATGTTACTTGCCCGAGATTCGAGCGTCGGTATCTCTATACCTAGTTCAATCTCGTTACCGGCAAGTCTCTTTACTCGTGCTGTAATACAAGATCATGTGACTAACACTTAGTTCATAGTGCTTGCAAGGCTTGTTGTGATGTTGCATTACCGAGTGGGCCCTGAGATACCTCTCCGTCACACGGAGTAACAAATCCCAGTCTTGATCCATGTCAACCCAACAGACACCTTCGGAGATACCTGTAGAGCATCTTTATAGTCACCCAGTTACGTTGAGATGTTTGATACACACAAGGTATTCCTCCGGTGTCAGGGAGTTGCACGACCTCATGGTCATAGGAACACATACATTGACATGCAGAAAACAGTAGCAATAAACTGACACGATCATATACTACGTTTATAGTTTGGGTCTTGTCCATCACATCATTCTCCTAATGATGTGATCCCGTTATCGAATGACATCTCATGTCCATGGCTAGGAAACCTTAACCTTCTTCAATCAACGAGCTAGTCCACTAGAGGCATACTAGGGACAGTGTGTTTGTCTATATATCCACACATGCATTTAGTTTCCAATCAATACAATTATAGCATGGACAATAAACGATTATCATGAAGAAGGAAATATAATAATAATTTATTTATTATTGCCTCTAGGGCATATTTCCAACAGTCTCCCACTTGCACTAGAGTCAATAATCTAGCTCACATCACTATGTGATTTACATTGTAATGTATCTAACACCCATACAGTTCTGGTGATGATCATGTTTATCCCGTGGAAGAGGTTTAGTCAGCGGGTCTGCTATATTCAGATCCGTGTGCACTTTGCAAATATTTATGTCTTCCAACTCGATGGAATGCCGGATGGAGTTGAAGCGTCGCTTTATGTGTCTGGTCCTCTTGTGAAACCTTGGTTCCTTGGCTAGAGCAATGGCACCAGTGTTGTCACAGAAAAGATTTTTTTGGTTTAGTGCACTAGGCACGACTCCAAGATTTGTCATGAACTCCTTCATCTAGACACCTTCCTTCGCTGCCTCCGAGGCAGCTATGTGTTGGAAATATGCCCTAGAGGCAATATATAAAGTGTTTATTATTATATTTCCTTGTTCATGATAATCGTTTATTATCCATGCTATAATTGTAGTGATTGGAAACACATTGCATGTGTGGGTAAATAGACAACACAATGTCCCTAGTATGCCTCTAGTAAACTAGCTCGTTGATCAAAGGATGGTTAAGGTTTCCTAGCCATGGACATGGGATGTCATTTGATAACGGGATCACATCATTAGGAGAATGATGTGATGGACAAGACCCAAACTACAAACGTAGCGTATGATCGTGTCAGTTTATTGCTACTGTTTTCTGCATGTCAATGTATATGTTCCTTTGACCATGAGGTCATGCAACTCACGGATATCGGAGGAGTGCCTTGTGTGTATCAAACGTCGCAACGTAACTGGGTGACTATAAAGGTGCTCTAAAGGTATCTTCGATGGTGTTTGTTGAGTTGGCATGGATCGAGACTGGGATTTGTTACTCCATGTTACGGAGAGGTATCTCGGGGCCCACTCGGTAATACAACATCACAATGAGCCTTGCAAGCAATGTGACTAATTGTTAGTTGCGGGATCTTGTATTACGGAACGAGTAAAGAGACTTGCCGGTAACGAGGTTGAACTAGGTATGGAGATACCGACGATCTAATCTCGGGCAAGTAACATACCGAAGAACAAAGGGAACGTTATACGGGATTAACTGAATCCTTGACATAGAGGTTTGACCGATAAAGATCTTCGTAAAATATGTAGGAACCAATGTGGACGTACAGATCCTGCCATTGGTTGTTGGCCGTAGAAGTGTCTCGGTCATGTCTACATAGTTCTCGAACCCGCAGGGTCTGCACACTTAAGGTTTGGTGACGTTTCTGTAGTGTAAAGTTATGTATGGTGGTGACCGAAGGTTGTTCGGAGTCCCGGATGAGATCCTCGACGTCACGAGGAGCTCCGGAATGGTCCGGAGGTAATGATTCATATATAGGAAGTCCCAGTTTGGTCGCCGGAAAAGTTTTGGGCTCATCGGTAGTGTACCGGGAGTGTCGGTAGTGTACCGAGGGACCTCCGGGAGGGGTATTTCGACCCTAGAGAGACCATGGGCTGTGGTAGAGTATTAACCAGCCCTTAGTGGGCTGGAAAATCATCCTAGAAAGGCCCATGGCGCAGGAGAGAAAAAGGCTAAAGGAAAAAGGCCAAAAATCAGCCAATAGGGAGCAATCCTACTCCAAGTAGGATTGGAGGTGGAATAGGATTCCACCCTATGGTTCGGCCGAACCAAGGAGGCCCTTTTCTGCCTCTCCTCTCCTCTCCTTCTATATATACTAGTGGAATAGCTAGGGTTTTGGCAGAAAATACGGCCACGTGCTACCCGTTCCACCGGTGCTCCTCTAGATTAGTTTTCTGTAGTGCATAGGCGAAGCCCTGCCGGAATTGCTCCACCACCACCATCACCGGAGTGCCGTCACGCTGCCGGTGAACTCTCTCTCCTCTCCACCTCCTCTTGCTGGATCAAGACGGTGGAGATCGTCATCAAGCTGCACGTGTGCTGAACGCGGAGGTGTCGTCCGTTCGGTACTAGATCGGAAGGATCGTGATCAAGGCCACGGGACGTTCGTGATCGGATCGTGGGACGGATCATGACGAGATCGCGGGACAGTTCGTGATTGGTACGCAGGATGGTTCGTGATTAGATCGCGGGACGCTCGGCGATTTGGATCGCGAAGAAGTACGACTACACCAACCACGTTTCTTAACGCTTCTCGCTTAGCGATCTACAAGGGTACGTAGATCCACTCTCCCTCTCGTAGATGCTCATCACCATGGATAGGTTTGCATGTGCGTAGGAAAATTTTTGTTTCCCATGCGACGTTCCCCAACAGTGACATCATGAGCTAGGTTGATGATTCGATGAGATCTTGAGTAGAACACAAAAGGTTTGTGGGCGTTGATGCTTAGATTGCTTCCTCCCTTGGTCGGATTTTGGTTCAGCGGTATTGTGAGATAAAATGGCCCAGACCAACATTACTCGTACGCTTACGAGAGACCGGTTCCCTCGACGCAACTTGTTTCTTAGATGGCTTGCGGGTGACAGATTGTCTCACTTTAGTTGGATCGGATCCGACAAAGGCGGTCCTTGAGAAGGTTGAAAAGCAATCTACGTATCACCGTTGTGGTTTATGCGTAGGTGAGAATCGTTCTTGATAGATACCCGTAGCAGCCACGTAAAACATGCAACAACAATTAGAGGACGTCTAACTTGTTTTTGCAGGGTATGTTGTGATGTGATATGGCCAATTACATGATGAGATATATGTGATGTATGAGATTATCATGTGATGTATAGATTTTCACGACTTGCACGTCGGTGAATACGGCAACCGGCAGGAGCCATAGGGTTGTCTTTAATTATTGTATGACCTGCGTGTCAATCATTAAGCGCTATGTAATGCTTTACTTTATCGCTAAGCGGTAGCAATAGAAGTAGAAGCAAGGTTGGCGCCACAATCCCAATGGCAACACATTTATGGAGATCAATATGATGGAGATCATGGTGTTGTGCCGGTGACGATGGAGATCATGCCGGTGTTTCGAAGATGGAGATCTTAAACACAAGTTCATGGCCATATCATGTCACTTATGAATTGCATGAGATGTTAATCCTTTTATGCACCTTGTTTTGCTTAGTACGGCAGTAGCATTATAAGGTGATCCCTCACTTGAAATTTCAAGATGAACTGTGTTCTCCCCGAGTGTGCACCGTTGCGAAAGTTCGTCGTGTCGAGACACCACGTGATGATCGGGTGTGATAGACTCTACGTTCACATACAACGGGTGCAAGCCAGATTTGCACATGCAGAACACTCGGGTTAAACTTGACGAGCCTAGCATGTACATACATGGCCTCGGAACACAAGAGCCAAAAGGTCGAACATGAGTCATATAGTAGATATGATCAACATAATGATGTTCACCATTGAAACCAGCTTAACTCACGTGATGATCGGACTTGAGTTGGTGAATTTGGATCACGTGACACTCAGATGACCTGAGGGATGTCAATTTGAGTGGGAGCTTTAGTAATTTGATTAACTAAACTCATTATCTTGAACAATAGTCTAAGTAACCTTTGCATATTTATGTTGTAGATCAATGGCTCGTGCAGTAGCACCCCTGAATTTAATGCGTTCCTAGAGAAAGCTAAGTTGAAAGATGACGGAAGTAACTTTGTTGATTGGGCCTGTAATCTGAGGATTATCCTTACGGCTTCCCAGAAACAATATGTCCTTGATGCACCGCTTGGTGACCAACCAGAAGACATGACCTCCGAAGACGTTAAGAACGCTTGGGAGGCTCGTGCTGGAGACTACTCAATAGTTGAGTGTGCAATACTGTATGGCTTAGAACCGGGACTTCAAAGACGTTTTGAACGTCATGGAGCATATGAGATGTTCCAGGAGTTGAAGTTTATCTTTCAGAAGAATGCCCGGATCGAGAGGTATGAGACCTCTGATAAGTTCTATGCTTGCAAGATGGAGGAGAACGGGTCTATCAGTGAGCATATACTCAGAATATCTGGGTACTCAAACCGTCTAGCTGAGTTGGGAATTGCCCTTCCGTCGGAGGCGATCACTGATAGAGTTCTTCAATCACTACCACCTAGTTACAAGAGCTTTGTGATGAACTATAACATGCACGGGATGAACAAGTCAGTCGCCGAGCTGTTTGCGATGCTAAAAGTCGCTGAGCCTGAAATCCAGAAATAACATCAAGTGTTGATGGTCAATAAAACCACTAGTTTCAAGAAAAATGGCAAGGGCAAAGGCAAGAAGGGTAAAACCAAGAAGGATGGCAAAGCAGTTGCTGCTCCTACAAAGAAGCCTAAGCATGGACCTAAGCCAGAAACTGAGTGCTTTCATTGCAAGGGAACTGGTCACTGGAAGCGGAACTGCCCCAAGTACCTGGCTGACAAGAAGGCGGCCAACGACAAACAAGGTATATATGATATACATGTTATTGATGTGTACCTTACTAGTTCTCGTAGTAGTGCCTGGGTATTTGATACCGGTTTGGTTGCTCACATTTGCAACTCAAAGCAGGAACTACGGAATAAACGAAGACTGGCAAAGGACGAAGTGACGATGCGCGTGGGAAATGGTTCCAAGGTTGATGTGATCGCCGTCGGCACGCTCTCTCTTCGATTACCATCGGGATTAGTGATGAACCTGAATAATTGTTATTTAGTGCCTGCGTTAAGCATGAACATTATATCTGGATCTTGTTTATTGCGAGACGGTTACTCATTTAAATCAGAGAATAAAGGTTGTTCTATTTATATGAGTAATATCTTTTATGGTCATGCACCCAATGTTAGGGGTTTATTCATATTGAATCTTGATGGTGATGATACACATGTTCATAACATTGATGCCAAAAGATGTAGAGTAGTTAATGATAGTACCACTTTCTTGTGGCACTGCTTTTTGGGTCATATTGGTGTGAAACGCATGAGGAAGCTCCATGTTGATGGACTTTTGGAGTCACTTGATTTTGAATCACTTGACACATGTGAACCATGCCTCATGGGCAAGATGACTAAAACGTCGTTCTCTGGAACAATGGAACGGGCAAGTGACTTACTGGAAATCATACATACTAATGTGTGTGGTCCAATGAATGTTACAGCGCGCGGTGGATATCATTACTTTCTCACCTTCACTGATGACTTGAGTAGATATGGGTATATTTATTTGATGAAACACAAGTCTGAAACGTTTGAAAAGTTCAAGAAATTTCAGAGTGAAGTTGAGAATCATCGTAACAAGAAGATTAAATTTCTGCGATCTGATCGAGGAGGTGAATATCTGAGTTATGAGTTTGGCAGTCACTTAAGACAATGTGGAATTGTTTCACAGTTGACATCGCCAGGAACACCACAGCGTAATGGTGTGTCTGAACGTCGTAATCGAACCTTATTAGATATGGTGCGTTCTATGATGTGTCGATTTTCCACTATCGTTTTGGGGTTATGCATTAGAGACAGCTGCATTCACTTTAAATTGGGCACCAACGAAATCCGTTGAGACGACACCATATGAACTGTGGTTTGGCAAAAAGCCGAAGTTGTCGTTTCTTAAAGTTTGGGGATGTGATGCTTATGTCAAAAAGCTTCAGCCTGAAAAGCTGGAACCCAAAGCGGAAAATGCGTCTTCATACGATACCTGAAAGAGACAGCCGGGTATACCTTCTATCTCAGATCCGAAGGCAAAGTGTTTGTCGCTAAGAACGGAACATTTCTTGAGAAAGAGTTTCTCTCGAAAGAATTGAGTGGGAGGAAAATAGAGCTTGATGAGGTTATTGAACCTTTACTTCAACCGGAAAGTAGCGCAGCGCAGA
This sequence comes from Hordeum marinum, assembly GCA_022496015.1. Classification (NCBI taxonomy): domain Eukaryota; kingdom Viridiplantae; phylum Streptophyta; class Magnoliopsida; order Poales; family Poaceae; genus Hordeum; species Hordeum marinum. Next base: position 7,718,843 of record CM039673.1, read on the forward strand.
AAGTTGTTTCTGTGGAACCTACGACGGTAGAAGAGGAAGTTAATGATGATGATCATGAAGCTTCGGATCAAGCAGCTATTGAACCTCGTAGGTCGACAGGGCCGCGTACTACTCCCGAGTGGTACGGCAACCCTGTCTTGGAGGTTATGTTGTTAGACAACAATGAACCTACGAGCTATGGAGGAGCAGTGATGGGCCCGGATTCCGAGAAATGGTTAGAGGACATGAAATCCGAGATGGGATCCATGTATGAAAACAAAGTATGGACTTTGGAAGTACTACCTGAAGGGCGAAAGGCCATTCAGAACAAATGGATCTATAAGAAGAAGACGGACGCGGACGGTAATGTCACCGTCTATAAAGCTCGACTTGTGGCAAAGGGTTTTTCACAAGTTCAAGGAGTTGACTACGATGAGACTTTCTCACCCGTAGCGATGCTTAAGTCTGTCAGAATCATGTTGGCAATAGCTTCTTATTTCGACTATGAAATTTGGCAGATGGATGTCAAAACGGCGTTCCTCAACGTTTTCCTTGAGGAAGAGTTGTATATGATGCAACCCGAAGGTTTTGTCGATCCAGAGAATGCTAACAAAGTTTGCAAACTCCAGCGATCCATTTATGGACTGGTGCAGGCATCTCGGAGTTGGAATAAGCGCTTTGATGAGGTGATCAAAGCGTTTGGGTTATACAAGTTTATGGAGAAGCTTGTATTTACAAGAAAGTGAGTGGGAGCTCTATAGCGTTTCTAGTATTATATGTGGATGACATATTACTGATTGGAAACAATATAGAAATGCTGGAAAGCGTGAAGGAGTATTTGAATAAAAGTTTTTCAATGAAGGACCTAGGAGAAGCTGCTTTCATATTAGGCATTAAGATCTATAGAGATGGATCGAGACGCTTATTAGCACTTTCACAGAGCACATACCTTGATAAAGTTTTGAAGAAGTTCAAAATGGAACAGGCCAAGAAGGGGTTCTTGCCTATGTTACAAGGTGTGAAGTTGAGTAAGACTCAATGCCCAGTGACTGCAGAAGATAAAGAAAAGATGAGCGTCATCCCCTATGCTTCAACCATAGGCTCTATCATGTATGCAAAGCTGTGCACAAGACCCGATGTCAGCCTTGCCATAAGTATGGCTGGAAGGTTTCAAAGTGATCCTGGAATGGAGCACTGGCAAGCGGTCAAGAATATCCTGAAGTACCTTAAAAGAACTAAGGACATGTTTCTCGTTTATGGAGGTGATGAAGAGCTCGTCGTAAAGGGTTACGTCGATGCAAGCTTTGACACTGATCCGAACGACTCTAAGTCACAAACCGGATACGTATTTATTCTTAACGGGGGAGCGGTAAGCTGGTGCAGTTCCAAGCAAAGCATGGTAGCTGATTCTACGTGCGAAGCGGAGTACATCGCAGCCTCGGAGGGAGCGAAGGAAGGTGTCTGGATGAAGCAGTTCATGACAGATCTTGGAGTAGTGCCCAGTGCACTGAATCCAACAAACCTGTTATGTGACAACACTGGTGCCATTGCTCTAGCCAAGGAACCAAGGTTTCACAAGAGGACCAGACACATAAAGCGACGCTTCAACTCCATCCGGTTCTACATCGAGGAGAAGGACATAAATATTTGCAAAGTGCACATGGATCTGAATGTTGTAGACCCGTTGACTAAACCTCTTCCAAGGGCTAAACATGATCAACACCAGAACTGTATGGGTGTTCGATTCATTACCATCTAAATCACATAGTGATGTGAACTAGATTATTGACTCTAGTGCAAGTGGGAGACTGGTGTGAAATATGCCCTAGAGGCAATATAAAGTGTTTATTATTATATTTCCTTGTTCATGATAATTGTTTATTATCCATTCTATGATTGTAGTGATTGGAAACACATTGCATGTGTGGGTAAATAGACAACACAATGTCCCTAGTATGCCTCTAGTAAACTAGCTCGTTGATCAAAGGATGGTTAAGGTTTCCTAGCCATGGACATGGGATGTCATTTGATAACGGGATCACATCATTAGGAGAATGATGTGATGGACAAGACCCAAACTACAAACGTAGCGTATGATCGTGTCAGTTTATTGCTACTGTTTTCTGCATGTCAATGTATATGTTCCTTTGACCATGAGGTCATGCAACTCACGGATATCGGAGGAGTGCCTTGTGTGTATCAAATGTCGCAGCGTAACTGGGTGACTATAAAGGTGCTCTACAGGTATCTCCGATGGTGTTTGTTGACTTGGCATGGATCGAGACTGGGATTTGTTACTCCGTGTTACGGAGAGGTATCTCGGGGCCCACTCGGTAATACAACATCACAATGAGCCTTGCAAGCAATGTCTAATTGTTAGTTGCGGGATCTTGTATTACAGAACGAGTAAAGAGACTTGCCGGTAACGAGGTTGAACTAGGTATGGAGATACCGACGATCGAATCTCGGGCAAGTAACATACCGAAGAACAAAGGGAACGTTGTACGGGATTAACTGAATCCTTGACATAGAGGTTCGACTGATAAAGATCTTCGTAGAATATGTAGGAACCAATGTGGACGTCCAGGTCCCGCCATTGGTTGTTGGCCGTAGAAGTGTCTCGGTCATGTCTACATAGTTCTCGAACCCGCAGGGTCTGCACACTTAAGGTTTGGTGACGTTTCGGTAGTGTAGAGTTATGTATGGTGGTGACCTAAGGTTGTTCGGAGTCCCGGATGAGATCCTGGACGTCACGAGGAGCTCCGAAATGGTCCGGAGGTAAAGATTCATATATAGGAAGTCCCAGTTTGGTCGCCGGAAAAGTTTCGGGCTCATCGGTAGTGTACCGGGAGTGTCGGTAGTGTACCGGGGGACCTCCGGGAGGGGTATTTCGACCCTAGAGAGAACATGGGCTGTGGGAGAGTATTAACCATCCCTTATTGGGCTGGAAAATCAGCCTAGAAAGGCCCATGGTGCAGGAGAGAAAAAGGCTAAAGGAAAAAGGCCAAAAATTAGCCAATAGGGAGCGATCCTACTCCAAGTAGGATTGGAGGTGGAATAGGATTCCACCCTATGGTTCAGCCGAACCAAGGAGGCCCTTGGCTGCCTCTACTCTCCTATCCTTCTATATATACTAGTGGAATAGCTAGGGTTTTGGCAGAAAATACTTCCACGTGCTACCCGTTCCATCGGTGCTCCTCTAGATTAGTTTTCCGCAGTGCATAGGCGAAGCCCTGCCGGAATTGCTCCACCACCACCATCACCAAAGTGTCGTCATGCTGCCGGTGAACTCTCTCTCCTCTCCACCTCCTCTTGCTGGATCAAGACGGTGGAGACCGTCATCAAGCTGCACGTGTGCTGAACACGGAGGTGTCGTCCGTTCGGTACTAGATCGGAAGGATCGTGATCAAGGCCACGGGACGTTCGTGATCGGATCGTGGGACGGATCATGACGAGATCGCGGGACGATTCGTGATTGGTTCGCGGGACGGTTCGTGATTAGATCGCGGGACGCTCGGCGATTTTGATCGCGAAGAAGTACGACTACACCAACCGCGTTTCTTAACGCTTCCCGCTTAGCGATCTACAAGGGTACGTAGATCCACTCTCCCTCTCGTAGATGCTCATCACCATGGATAGGTTTGCGTGTGCGTAGGAAATTTTTTGTTTCCCATGCGACGTTCCCCAACACTATGTACTCTGCTTCACACGTAGAATCGGCTACCACGCTTTGCTTGGAACTGCACCAACTCACCGCACCATCATTAGGATATATACGTATCCGGTTTGTGACTTAGAGTCATCCGGATCTGTGTCAAAGCTTGCATCGACGTAACCCTTTACGACGAGCTCTTGATCACCTCCATAAACGAGAAACATCTCCTTGGTCCTTTTCTGGTACTTCAGGATATTCTTGACCGCCGTCCAGTGTTCCACACCTGGATCACTTTGAAACCTTCCGGCTATAATTATGGCAAGGCAGACGTCTGGTCTTGTGCACAACATTGCATATATGATAAGCCTATGGCTGAAGCATAGGGGACGACACTCATCTTTTCTCTATCTTCTTCAGTCACTGGGCATTGAGTCTTACTCAAATTCACACCTTGCAAAATAGGCAAGAACCCTTTCTTGGACTACTCCATTTTGAACTTCTTCAAAACTTTGTCAAGGTATGTGCTTTGTGAAAGTCCTATTATGCATCTTGATCTATCTATATAGATCTTGATACCTAATATGTAAGCAGCTTCTCCTAGGTCCTTCATTGAAAAACACTTATTCAAGTATCCTTTTACGCCATCCAAAAGTTCTATACTGTTTCCAATCAGCAATATGTCATCCACATATAAGACGAGAAACGCTATAGAGCTCCCACTCACTTTCTTGTAAATACAAGATTCTTCATATACTTGTACAAACCCAAACGCTTTGATCACCTTATCAAAACGCTTGTTCCAACTCCGAGATGCTTGCACCAGCCCATAGATGGAGCGCTGGAGCTTGCATACCTTGTCAGCATTCTCTGGATCGACAAAATCTTCTGGTTGCATCATATACAACTCTTCCTTAAGGAAACCGCTAAGGAATGCTGTTTTGACATCCATCTGCCAAATTTCATAATCAAAAAATGCAGCTATTGCCAACATGATTCTGATAGACTTAAGCATGGCTACGGGTGAGAAAGTCTCATCGTAGTCAACTCCTTGAACTTGTGAAAAACCCTTTGCCACAAGTCGAGCTTTAGAGACGGTTACATTACCGTCTATGTCCGTCTTCTTCTTAAAAATCCATTTGTTCTTAATGGCCTTTCGCCCTTCTTCCAAAGTTCATACTTTGTTTTCATACAGGGATCCTATCTCGGATTTCATGGCTCTAACCATTTGTTGGAATCCGGGCCCATCACGCTTCTTCATATCTCGTAGGTTCATCGTTGTCCAACAAAATGACCTTTAAGATAGGGTTGCCGTACCACTCAGGAGCAGTACACGCCCCTGCCGACCTACGAGGTTCGATAGCAACTTGATCCGAAGCTTCATGATCATCATCATTAGCTTCCTCTTCAACCGCTACAGGCTCCACAGAAACATCTTTCTGAGCTGCGCTACTCTCTGGTTGAAGTAGAGGTTCTAAAATCTCCTCAAGTTATATCTTCATCCCACTCAACTCTTTCGAGAGAAACTCTTTCTCAAGAAATGTTCCATTCTTTGCAACAAACATTTTGCCTTCGGATTTGAGATAGAAGGCATACCCAACTGTCTCTTTGGGGTATCCTATGAAGACGCATTTTTCCGCTTTGGGTTCCAGCTTTTCAGGCTGAAGCTTTTTGACATAAGCATCACATCCCAAAACTTTAAGAAACGACAACTTTGGTTTCTTACCAAACCACAGTTCATACGGCGTCGTCTCAACGGATTTAGATGGTGCCCTATTTAAAGTGAATGCAGTTGTCTCTAATGCATAAACCCAAAACTATAGTGGCAAATCGGTAAGAGACATCAAAGACCGCACCATATCTAATAAGGTTCGATTACGACGTTCGGACACACCATTGCGTTGTGGTGTTCCAGGCGGTGTTAACTCTGAAACAATTCAACATTGTCTTAAGTGATTGCCAAACTCATAACTCAGATATTCTCCTCCTCGCTCAGATCGTAGGAATTTAATCTTCTTGTTACGATGATTCTCAACTTCACTCTGAAATTGCTTGAACTTTTCAAATGTTTCATACTTGTGTTTCATTAAGTAAATATACCCATATCTACTTAAGTCATCAGTGAAGGTGAGGAAATAACGATATCCACCGCGCGCCTCAATGCTCATTGGTCCGCATACATTGGTATATATGATCTCCAACAAGTCACTTGCCCGTTCCATGATACGTCTCCGTCGTATCTATAATTTTTGATTGTTTCATGCCAATATTCTACAACTTTCATATAGTTTTGGCAACTTTTTATACTATTTTTGGGACTAACATATTGATCCAGTGCCTAGTGCCAGTTCCTGTTTGTTGCATGTTTTTTGTTTCGCAGAATATCCATACCAAACGAAGTCCAAACGCAATAAAAAACCTACGGGGATTTTTTTGGAATATTTATGATTTTTGGGAAAAAGAATCAACGCGAAACGATGCACGAGGGGGTCACGAGCCCAGGAGGCGCGCCCTACCCCCCAGGCGCGCCTGGCAGGCTCGTGACCAACCCTTAAGGAGCTTGGGGCCCTTATTTTTCCGCAAGAAAGATAATATCTGGATAAAAATCGTGTTAAAAGTACACCTTAATCAGAGTTACGGATCTCCGGGAATTTAAGAAACGGTGAAAGGCCAGAATCTGGGAGCGCAGAAACAGAAGGACACAGAGAGAGAGATCCAATCTCGGAGGGGCTCTTGCCCCTCCGTTTCCATGGAGACCATGGACCAGAGGGGAAACCCTTCTCCCATCTAGGGAGGAGGTCAAGGAAGAAGAAGAAGAAGGGGGGCTCTCTCCCCCTCTCTCCCGGCGGTGCCGGAACGCCGCCCGGGACATCATCGTGTGACGGCGATCTACACCAACACCTCCGTCATCTTCACCAACACCTCCATCACCTTCCCCCATCTATATTCAGCGGTCCACTCTCCCGCAACCCACTGTACCCTCTACTTGAACATGGTTCTTTATGCTTCATGTTATTATCCAATGATGTGTTGCCATCCTATGATGTCTGAGTAGATTTTCGTTGTCCTATCGGTGATTGATGAATTGCTATGATTGGTTTAAATTGCTTGTGGTTATGTTGCTGTCCTTTGGTGCCCATCATATGAGCGCGCGCATGGATCACACTATAGGGTCAGTTTTATGTTGATGGGACTATGTATTGGAGGGCAAGGGTGACAGAAGCTTCAGCCTAGCATAGAAATTGATGCATACGGGATTGAAGGGGGACCAATATATCTTCTTGCTATGGTTGGGTTTTACCTTAATGAACGTTAGTAGTTGCGGATGCTTGCTAATAGTTCCAATCATAAGTGCATAGAATTCCAAGTAAGGGATGACATGCTAGCAGTGGCCTCTCCCACATAAAACTTGCTATCGGTCTAGTAACATAGTCAATTGCTTACGGAAAATTCCGCAACTCCTACCACCACTTTTCCACACTAGTTAAACTAACGTAATTGTTTCTTTATCTAAGCAGCCCCTATTTTTTATTTACGTATTCTTTATTATCTTGCAAACCTATCCTATCACACCTACAAAGTACTTCTAGTTTCATACTTGTTCTAGGTAAAGCGAACGTAAAGTGTGCGTAGAGTTGTATCGGTGGTCGATAGAACTTGAGGGAATATTTTTCCTACCTTTAGCTCCTCGTTGGGTTTGACACTCTTACTTATCGAGAAAGGCTACAATTAATCCTCTATACTTGTGGGTTATCACTCCATAGTACCGGAAAACGGGGTTTTGGTCATGGTTCACATGTGCCAAGTGATTCGAAATCAAGTGACTCCAAAAGTCCATCAGCATGGAGCTTCTTCATGCGCTTTACACCAATATGACCCAAATGGCAGTGCCACAAGAAAGTGGTACTATCATTATCTACTCTACATCTTTTAGCATCAATGTTTAAAACATGTGTATTATCACTATCAAGATTCAAGACAAACAAACCCCTCACATTGGGTGCATGACCATAAAATATATTACTCATATAAATAGAACAACCATTGTCCTCGGACTTAAATGAATAGCCGTCTCACAATAAACAAGATCCAGATATAATGTTCATGCTTAACGCGGGCACTAAATAATAATTATTCAGGTTCACCACTAATCCCGATGGTAGTTGAAGAGCGAGCGTGCCGACGGCGATCACATCAACCTTGGAACCATTTCCCACGCGCATCGTCACTTCATCCTTACCAGCCTTCGTTTATTCCGTAGCTCCTACTTTGAGTTGCAAATCTGAGCAACAGAACGTGTATCAAATACCCAGGCACTACTACGAGAGCTGGTAAGGTACACATCAATAACATGTATATCATATATACCTTGTTTGGCATTGGCCGCCTTCTTATCAGCCAGATACTTGGGGCAGTTCCGCTTCTAGTGACCAGTTCCCTTGCAATGAAAGCACTCAGTTTCCGGCTTGGGTCCAGCCTTGGGTATCTTCACGGGAGGGGCAACAGCTTTGCCACTCTTCTTGGAGTTACCCTTCTTACCCTTGCCGTTTTTCTTAAAACTAGTGGTTTTATTGACCATCAACACTTGATGCTCTTTCTGGATTTCAGACTCGGCGACTTTAAGCATCGCAAACAGCTCGATGACTGACTTTTTCATCCCTTGCATGTTATAGTTCATCACAAAGCTTTTGTAACTCGGTGGCAGTGATTGGAGAACTCTATCAACGACCGCTTCCGGCGGGAGGGGCCAACCCAGCTCAGCCATACAGTTCGAGTACCCAGACATTCTGAGTACATGTTCGCTGATAGACACATTCTCCTCCATCTTGCAGGTATAGAATTTATCGGAGGTCTCATACCTCTCGATCCAGGCATTCTTCTCAAATATAAACTTCAACTCCTGGAACATCTCATATGCTCCATGACATTCAAAACGCCTTTGATGTGCCAGTTCTAGACCATACAAAATTGAACACTGAACTATTGAGTAATCATCCTGACGCGACTGCCAGACGTTCATAACATCCTCAGTCGCAGGGAGAGTGGGTGCATCACCTAGTGGTGCATCTAGGACATAAGCCTTTTGGGAGACCATGAGGACAATCCTCATCTTACGGGCCCAATCAACAAAGTTGCTTCCATCATCTTTCAACTTAGCTTTCTCTAGGAACGCATTAAAATTCAAGGGTGCTGCTGCGCGAGCCATTGATCTACAACATAAAATTTGCAAAGACAGCTTAGACTATTGTTCAAGATAATGAGTTTAGTTAATCATATTACTAAAAACTCCCACTCAAATTGACATCCCTCAGGTCATTCGAGTGACACATGATCCAAATTCATCAACTTCAAGTCCGATCATCATGTGAGTCGAAGTTGATTTCAATGGTGAACATCTCTATGTTGATCATATCTACTATATGACTCATGTTCGACCTTTCGGTCTCTTGTGTTCTGAGGCCATGTCTGTACATGCTAGGCTCGTCAAGTTTAACCCGAGTGTTCCGCACGTGCAACATGGCTTACACCCGTTGTATGTGAACGTAGAGTCTATCACACCCGATCATCACGTGGTGCTTCGACACGACGAACTTTAGCAATGGTGCACACTCGGGGAGAACACAAATTATCTTGATAATTAAGTGAGGAATCACCTTATAATGCTACATTCGATCTAATCAAAACAAGGTGCATAAAAAGGATTAACATCACATGCAATTCATAAGTGACATGATATGGCCATGAATTTTGTGCTATTCGATCTCCATCTTAAAGCACCAGCATGATCTTCATCATCACCGGCACGACACCATGATCTCCATCATCTTGATCTCCATCAACGTGTCGCCATGAGGTTGTCGCGCTCGTAGTTGCTTCCACGACTATTGCTAACTCATAGCGATAAAGTAAAGCATAAACGGCGCAAATAAATTAAAGACAACCCTATGGCTCCTGTGGGTTGCTGTACTCATCGACATGAAAGTCGATATTTAACTATTACAACATGATCATCTCATACATCAAATATATCATATCATGTCTTTGGCCATACCACATCACAACATACCCTGCAAAAACAAGTTAGACGTCCTCTAATTTTGTTGTTGCAAGTTTTACGTGGCTGCTATGGGGTATACTAGTAAGAACGCTTCTTACCTACGCAAAACCACAACGGTGATGTGCAAATTGCTATTCAACCTTCTACAAGGACTGCCTCAATCTAATCCGATCCAACTAGAGTAGGAGAAACTGACACCCGCCAGCCATCTCTTGCACCAAGTGCAATTGAGGGAACCGGTCTCTCGTAAGCGTACGAGTAATGTTGGTCCGGGCCGCTTCATCCCACAATACTGCTGAATCAAGAAAAGACTAAGGGAGGAAGCAATCTGAACATCAACGCCCACAAACTCCTTTGTGTTCTACTCAAGATCTCATCTACACATAGACCTAGCTCATGATGCCACTGTTGGGGAACGTTGCATGGGAAACAAAAAATTGCCTACGCACAGCAGTAAGCGTTAAGAAACGCGGTTGATGGAGTCATACTCGCGGCGATTCAGGTCGCGGAAGATTCGTCCCATGAACCATCCCTCGAACAGTCCCGTGAACCGTCCCACGATCCGTCCCGATCTAGTGCCGAACGGACGGCACCTCCGCGTTCAGCACACGTACAGCTCGATGACGATCTCCGCCTTCTTGATCCAGCAAGAGGGGGCGAAGAGGTAGACGAGTTCTCCGGCAGTGCGACGGCGTGACGGCGATGGTGGTGGAGCTATTCTGGCAGGGCTTCGCCTAAGCACCGCCGATCTAGACTAGAGGAGGTTTGATCTAGAGGAAGGGTTTAGACGTGGCTGAAAAGACCTGCCTCAAAAAAACCTAAGACCACTAGTATATATAGGAGGAGGGGAGAGGAGGCTGCACCCAAGAGGAGGCCTCTCCTTTGGTTCGGCCGAACCTAGTGGAGGAGGAGTCCTCCTCCAATTAGGAGTCCACCTCTCACAAGAGAGGTGGAACTTGGGGAGGACTCCACCCCAATTCGGTTTGGGACTCTCTCCCTTACGCCTAGGCCACCTTGGCCGACCCCACCATCTCACTAGGGGCTGGTGGGTCGCCACATTGGCCCATGGGGTGGGTTGGCCCCATTGGTGGACCCCCGGGACCCATTCGTCACTCCCGGTACACTACCGAAAGTGCCCGAAACTTTTCCGGAGTCCAAACACCACCTTCCTATATATCAATCTTCATTTGCGGACCATTCAGAACTCCTCATGACGTCCGGGATCTCATTCGGGACTCCGAACAACTTTCGGTTATCACCATGCATAACTCTATACTACCGAAAACGTCACTGAACCTCAAGTGTGCAGACCCTGTGGGTTCGAGAACTATGTAGACATGACCGAGACACCTCTACGATCAATAACCAATAGCGGGACCTAGATGCCCATATCGGTTCCCACATAGCCTACGAAGATCTCATCGGTTGAACCTTTATGTCAAGGATTCAGTTAATCCTGTATGTTGTTCCCTTTGTTCTTCGTTATGTTACTTGCCCGAAATTCGATCGTCGGTATCTCTATACCTAGTTCAATCTCGTTACCGGCAAGTCTCTTTACTCGTTCTGTAATACAAGATCCTATGACTAACACTTAGTTCACGGTGCTTGCAAGGCTTGTTGTGATGTTGCATTACCGAGTGGGCCCTGAGATACCTCTCCGTCACACGGGATAACAAATCCCAGTCTTGATCCATGTCAACCCAACAGACACCTTCGGAGATACCTGTAGAGCATCTTTATAGTCACTCAGTTACGTTGCGACGTTTGATACACACAAGGTATTCCTCCGGTGTCAGGGAGTTGCACGACCTCATGGTCATAGGAACACATACATTGACATGCAGAAAACAGTAGCAATAAACTGACACGATCATATGCTATGTTTATAGTTTGGTTCTTGTCCATCACATCATTCTCCTAATGATGTGATTCCGTTATCGAATGACATCTCATGTCCATGGCTAGGAAACCTTGACCATCTTCAATCAACGAGCTAGTCCACTAGAGGCATACTAGGGACAGTGTGTTTGTCTATATATCCACAGATGCATTTAGTTTCCAATCGATACAATTATAGCATGGACAATAAATGATTATCATGAACAAGGAAATATAATAATAACTTATTTATTATTGCCTCTAGGGCATATTTCCAACATAGAGATCTTGAGTACACCATGGGGCATGGCAAAATGTGGCCCATTCTTCGGTAATCTAGGGGTCCTCGACCCAGCCCAGGATAGGAGGGCCGACAGGGTTTGTACCCACTAGTAGAACCCCCCCCCCCTCATTTGTCCTGGTTCCAGAGGCCCATTTGTTCCGGTTCGGGAACCGGGACTAAAGTGTCGGGAGTGAAGCCCAAAACCTTTAGTCTCGGTTCGGTCACGAACCGGGACAGAAGGGGCTCCACGTGGTCGCTGTGGGGAGCCTTGGCAGGAGGACCTTTAGTCCCAGTTTATAACACCAACCGGGACCAAAAGGCATCCACGCGTCAGCATATGCCAAGAGCTGGGAGTTTTTTTGAAGGGGGGGTATGGTTTTGGAGGGTTAATTTAGGGGTTTCAGGTTGTGTTAGCTAGCTAATAGAGAGAAGTGTCCTCTCTTTCTCCGTGATTTGTTGAAGCTAACTACTATAGAGAGAACTCAACACGCTAGCTAGTAATCAAATGAAGGAACCATTAAGTATAGAAGATCGTCACGAACATATACAGAGAGAAGTGATCGACCTCCCTTTCTCTGAGAGATTGTTCGAACAACAAGTTTTCGTATATCCATCCGACGCTACTAGCTACATATATACAATATAAGATCTCTTACAATCCCTAACATCTAAACTCAAATTCCTCATGGTATTCTCTGGCTTTACTTATGACGTGTTCAAGAAATAATCCCGCCAATTCCTTTTGAATTGCTCGTATGTGATCATGTGGTAGGAGTTCATCCCGCATCTGCCACATCTAATTTGGAGAAGGGGGTCAATACATATATATGAATGAAACTTAACACAAATCATGGTAATAAAATGAAATTGTGAATATTATTTCTTATGCACATCAAATTGTTTTTCAGAGTAGTCCCGCTTAATGGTCGTCGCGTTGTAGATGAACTCGCAAACGTAGTATCCACAAAGTTCATTCCCGACTTCCTACAACAAGCACTTTACGAGAAATACAGTTCAATCAAACTGATAATAAAGCATGATAAATGGTATTGATGAAACTAGAATCAATGGGAGATGCGCAGAACTAGCTAGTGGTACTTACTTTTGGGTGTGTAAATCGTAGCTCCCTCGGTAGTGCCGGAGCAATTGCGGTGAACTCTTTCCAAATCCTGCCAGACAAAGAACATAATTACTTGATATCAGGAAATGAACAAAGTTGCCGATATGATGCGATAATGATTGATTGAACTTACTTCTCGAGCATTTCAGTCATGTTCGCATATTCCTGGGGATCTTTTTGTTTCGAGTCTAAGTCGATTACTACTCCCCGCTCAAGCTTAATCTCTAGCAGAATAAAGTGGAACTTGCACGCATGCATAACTCATCAATTACATTACTGTAAACTCGAGTAATAAGGGAAACCGAATATGCACAAGACAGTGACACTCACTTGTAGTTCTAAGGAGAGAGTATTGTCTCTTTGTTTTGATTTGTAAGCAACGCTTGTAGCAAGTTGTCCTCGGTTTTTCTGACATCGGATTTAATAGTATACTCATATATGAGATTTGGGTTAATGAACCCAATGTCATAGATTTGTGCTTTTCTGCATTCGACGATCTTCAATCTGCATAATATAGTGAGGATAATTATATATACATGCAATGAAGAGCTGAGCTATATATAGAGACTTAATTACAGAAGTAGTATTTACGAACAGTAGGAAGTCAAGATTGTTTTGTCGAGGGCCTTTTGATTGTATAACTAGAATATCTCTTCGAATTCAACAAACTACCGCTCCATTCCAGGGAGGTCGTGCTCCTCTTTAATTCTCAGCGTCAAAAAATCCTTCTTTCCCTCGCTGCAGGCTTTCATGTACCATTCATGGAATGTTCGCATCATTGTTGTTAGATGAGGATGATGATCAGGTTTGACAAGAGGCTGCCCATACCGGTATCTGAATTCGTCCACCTCCAATGACTCAAATTGTACATCATCGCTCAGGTAATCACCAGGATTGGTACCGGGCACCATCCTCGGATGATTAGCGACAATATCGATATCGCAAGACACCTTGACGGGGGGCATGATTGGTTCGTCTGTTCGTTGAGCTGGGGAATTTTTTCCCTCTTTGTTTTGCTAACCTTGCATCACTTCAAGTACTTCCTGACCGCCGCGTAGCTTGATATGTCTTTCCATAACAGCGTTCATAGTTGGAAACCGGCGGAGGCGGTGGTGGTTGCTTCACGGCGTCCATAGTGCGCTTCACTTTGACTGGATCTAGCTTCTCCTTCGGAGCTGCGGTTTTCTTTGCAAAATGACCGTCCAATTTGGCACGACATATGTCCTCCCTTTCCTTCTCGGTCCTCTCATATGGTAACTTTTCCAAAGGTTTGAGAGATGGACCGTGTCTGCCTCTACTTGTATTGCAAGCCGCCGGAGCGATGGCGTCTCTCTTCTGTCGTTGCTGACGAGGCAAAGAAAGAGGCAGAGTGCTTCGACGCGCCGGAGGAGCCGGAGCGGCAACGTTTGTCTTTCGCCATTTTTGACTAGGCGGACTGCTCTGACACGTCGGAGTAGGCGAGGGAGGAGGCGGAATGCCTTCACACGTCGGAGGAGCCAGAGAAGGAGGCGGAGTGCCCTTATCACTCTCCATAGGAGGAGGAGGAGGAGGAGGCGGAGGCGGAGTGCTTTGACTCATCATCGTTGGAGGAGGAGGAGGCAGAGGCGGGGTGCCATGACTCATCGTCGTCATCGGAGGAGGCGGAGGCGTCCAGCTTGGAAGCTTGATGTACTCCTTCTACCATAGACATGTACTTCTTAGAGCATGAACCAGCTGATTCTCCCCTTCACCTATAGAGTGGTCAAGCTCGAGCTCCTCAAAACCCTTCATTACTTCATCCACCGTCAGAACATCATAGCCATGTGGAATCAGACGGTAGTGAAAAGTTCCGTTGGGTTGAGGAGGTGCAACAGAGCCGATAGCCGCCTTGAAAGTGATGTTCCGGTATTTCGTCATAAGGTCTCAATGTTGAACCTCCATGATAGTATCCACGGGGTAGCTAGGAGCCGTGAAGTAAGGGTGAACGAGCTCCGTGGAAGCCACGCTGCTTCTCCGCTGAGATGGCGGGGTAGCTTCGTGCCACTGAGATGGTTGGCCGACAGCTCACTGGCTCTCAAGTTCCTCTAGCTTTTCTAGTCTTGCATTGACCTTCTACATTTTTCTCAGCTCCGCTTTCCACCCAACCTTCCACAGAACGGAGCCTGGTGTGCCTCGTGTTCTTCCAGGGTGCTTAGGATTCCCGAGGGCCTCAGTCAGCTCGTCCTTCTCTCTGTCGGGAATGAACGTCCCTTCCTGTGCTACGGTGATATACTAGTGAAGCTTCCTGACCGGTATTGCAAGTTGCTCGTTCGTCCAATGGCACTTCCCTGTTTCAGGGTGCAAAGTTGCACCAACCCTGAAGAACCAAGTCCTTGAATGGTCTGGCCAGTTCAATGTCTCTGGTTCGATGTATTTAGCAACCAGGTCATTCTCAGCTTTGTCTCATAACGGTCGGGCTTTGAGGTAGCCACCTGACCCTGTGTGATGGTGATACTGCTTCTTTGCAGCATTGTTCTTGTTTGTCTCTCACATTTGCTTACTCTTGTCCGATGTCTTGTAGGCCACAAATGTTGGCCAGTAATCTCTTATCTTCACAAATCGGCCCTTGAATTCCGGAGTCTTCCCTTTGTCGACAACCTTTGCTTTCAACTCATTCTTCCACCTCCTGAATAGATCTGCCATCTTCTTAAGAGCAAACACCCTCACCAGTGGCTCTATAACTGGATTATTCGGATCCTCCTTTGGCGGTAGGGTGAAATTTTCCTTCAGCGAGGTCCAAAGATCATCTTTCTGTCTATCAGTGACATAAGAAACTGAGGGTCATTGTCCTTAGGCTTATTCCATTTCATGATGCTAATCGGGATGATGTCCCTAACAATAGCTACGCACTAAGCAAAAAATGCATCCTTGGTCCGTTTGAGTTCAATCAGTTGGCCATCATTCACGAGTGTTGTGATCGTGAACCTTTCATCCTTGCGCAAAGTTTTCTTTGGGCCTCGTCTCGTTACCGAAGTTTGGCTCGATTCGAAGGGCTATAAAAGAAGAAAGAATAGTTAATATATATATATGTACATACCAAAACAATTAATGCATCAATTAGCTAGTTAGCACAGGCTTAATTAATATATATACCTCGCCGGACTTTGCAACAGCTCCCTCCTCCGTTCGGTCACCAGAGCCATCATCATGGTCTCCTTCTTCCTCCGGCATTCGGTCACCGGAGCCATCATGATCATGTCCTTCCTACTTGATTGTTCGATCACCGGAGCCTTCATCCTCTAATTCCAGACCATCGGTGTCGTTGAGATACAAAAAGACATCACCTCCAGCGAGGATTATGTCCCCCAACAATTGTTCTTTTTCCAAGTCTCTTTGATCCGAAGTTTCTGCAAATATTACAACATGGAAATTAATATACAAACATGAGAGATGGATATATTAGTGGTAAACATAGACCTTGCTAGCTAATCACAACAAGGAATCATATTAGTGGTCGCGACAACGCTTCTAGGGTTTGGGGTGGCCTCAACAACGCTCTTTTAACTTGGTAAATTTGGGTAGCCTCGACGCTTCTAGGGTTTGGGGTGGCCTCGACGCTTCTAGGGTTTGGTCGGGCGAGAGGGGGTTGATCGACGTCCCTCCTCATGTTGAAGAGTTGCCGGAGTTTTCTATGAACAAAAAAAAATATTACCTATCACATGACATGTCCGGTGACCAGACCGGACCGCCTCTCTCATGAATGTCCGACGTCCGGACCGCCTCTCTCATGAATCTCGAACAAGTGATTCTCTTAACCTTTAAGGTATTTAACAAAATGGCGCCATTGTGGATGTGCAGAAAATGGTCCATATTTTTCCTGATCTCCTCTACCCTTCTATATGTCACGTTGTCTAGTGTCAAAGGATTCAAGAAAACCATGGCTTCATCATTAGCCGGAAGTAACAGGCGCATAATGCTACGAAGCTCTCCAAATTTTTTTGGAACGGATTCCCGATAGGATAATTAGCTTTTTGGTACGAAGTTCAGCAACAGCCTTCCGAATATCACTATTTGGAAGGCCTTTGCTGAAATTCATACCAAAAATCAAATTATTCTACCCGGAACTCCGTTTCAAAACATATTTGAAGAGCTTCGTAGCATCATACGCCTGTTATTTCAGGCTAATGATGAAGCCATGGATTTCTTCAATACTTTGATAGACAATGTGACATATAGAAGGGTAGATGAGATCAGGAGAAAAATTGGATCAACTTGTGCACATCCATAATGGGGGCATTCTTGATAAATCTATGTTACCGGAGTTGTCCGATGTCCCCCCTCATATCAAAGTTCATTGTCGGGGACTCCCCCGGCATCATCCTCGAAAATCATCGGTGGAGTCCCCGACAATTGTCAGCGGACTCCCCGACGATGATCGGGGACTCCACCGACGAGCGCCGGGGACTCCACCGATGATCATCCCCAGAAATCATCGGTGGAGTCCCCGATGATTGTCAGCAGACTCCTCAACGATTATCAGGGACTCCACCGACGAGCATCGGGGACTCCCCCAGCGATCAACCCCGGAAATCATCGGTGGACTCCCCGACGATCGTCGGTGGACTCCCCGACGATTGTCAGTGGACTCCCAGACGAGCGTCGAGTACTCCATCGACGAGCGTCGGGGATTCCACCGACAAGCATCGGGGATTCCACCGACAAGCGTCGGGGACTCCCCATACGATCATCCCCGGAAATAATCAGCGGGGGAGTCCCTCTTGCACTAGAACTATTTCAAAAAATTCTTCTAATAGTATTTTCAAACTCTAGAATGACCCTGTTGCACTAGAACTATTTCAAATAATTCTTTTCAAATGCCACAAATTTTTTGAGAAGTCTTGTGATGCCTATGGATCACTTTATGCAAAAACCCACTTTGGTCATTTGAAAATTTTGAGCACAACTTCCATTTTTCAATTTCGGTCCAATCTTAGCATTGAACTACAACCCTATTTTTCCTTGCTAAAAAAATTATGAAAAATTGCTCCAACTTTCTGAAAACCTATTTTAACCAGATTTCGTTCAAATGAAATTTCAACCAGATTCAAATTCCTTGCTGAAAACCTATTATAAACCACTCCAAAAATTCTAAAATTTTGCCATCACCTTTGTCTTGCATGAGTACCTCACCACAAAAAAATCAGAAATTCGAAAAATGCCCAAAGCCATCTAGCATTTCATCAAACACCTTCTATGCACTCTTCATCACTATAAAAAAATAATTCAGATAATTCAGAAAGTTCATCGTTGCTGCTGCTCCACTCCTTCTCCTCTCCTTCACGGAGTTGCTGCTGCTCTTCAATGCGTCGGGGCCAACGGCGACCATGGAGCAGTGGCGGAGAAACAAGGGGCTCGGGGGCACGTGGAGACAGAGAGCGGGGGACCATGGGAAAGGGGGGCTCACTGGGAGGGGTGGCGATGGCTGGTGGCCGGCGACAAGGACGGTGGGTTCGGGGCCGTGCGCGGTGACGGGGAAGAGGACGACAGGCTCAGGGCGGCACGCGGCAACGAGGACGAGGACGACGGGCTCGGGGAGGCGACGGGGACGAGGACGGCGGGCTCGGGGATGCCGGCGAAGACGGCGGGCTCGTGGAGGCGACGACGCGGTCCGGCAGCCTGGCGGCGTCGATGAGCACGTGGTGACGGGGATGAGGACGGCGGGCTCGAGGCAACTGGTAGATCAAAACTGAAATTTTCTAAGTTTTTTATTATATACAAGAAGCATTGGTCCCTGTTCGTGGCACCAACCGGGACCAATGCTACCCTTTAGTCCCGTTTCGTGCCACCAACCGGGACCAAAGATTTCTTTTCGTCACCCCAAAGAGCGGGAAGCAGAGACCTTTGATCTTGGTTGGTGGCACGAACCGGGACCAAAGGTGGGCATTGGTCCCGGTTGGTGCCACGAACCGGGACCAAAGGTTTAGTCCCACCTCGCTAGCTGAGAGGGCTCGAGAGTGGTTTATAAGCGCTGCTGCGCCAGCCTTCTCGAGCTCCTCTCAACTACAAGCTTACGGGCCTAATCGTGCACACATCTGCTTGTGGGCCTTTTGGGCCTGTTGAGGGCCTGAATTCGGGCCCAACTAGTTGGTTGGGTTTCTAGTCGTATTCAGGTTGTGGTGGCCCATTAGGCGGCATTTTTTTTAAATCGTTTTCTTTTTTGCTTTATTTATTTTCTTTTGTTTCTATTTATAGTTTTTCAGTGATTCTTTTTGCGTTTAGGTCACAAAAATTATAAACTTTCTGTTAGTGCCATTAGTTTCCAAATTTGATAGTTTAAACTGGAATTCTTTTAAATTGGTGTGAATCACTAGTTTGTGATTAACTTTACTATAAAAATAGATTTTTGAGTGATTCTTTTTCCTGCTATTTAATATTACTGCGTTTTATCATTATATTCAATTTGGTAATTTTTAGGTTATTTCAAAAGGCAGTTTTAATCCAGTCATCACACTGCTCCGGGTGTTTGGAGCGCATAATATTCTTGTGTTCATCGACATACTTGGTCACCAAGGTAGAATTATGTAGAACTGTGTAGTGTGCTTGAGACCAAGAATGCTCGTCCCTAGAGGCAATCTCGTCGACTAGATGAACTCGGTGTTGGAAATATGCCCTAGAGGCAAAATATAAAGTGTTTATTATTATATTTCCTTGTTCATGATAATCGTTTATTATCCATGCTATAATTGCATTGATTGGAAACACATTGCATGTGTGGGTAAATAGACAACACTGCGTCCCTAGTATGCCTCTAGTGAACTAGCTCGTTGATCAAAGATGGTCAGGGTTTCCTAGCCATTGACATGTGATGTCATTTGATAATGGGATCACATCATTGGGAGAATGATGTGATGGACAAGACTCAAACTACAAACGTAGCATATGATCGTGTCAGTTTATTGCTATTGTTTTCTGCATGTCAAGTATATGTTCCTATGACCATGAGATCATGCAACTCACGGATATCGGAGGAGTGCCTTGTGTGTATCAAACGTCGCAACGTAACTGGGTGACAATAAAGGTGCTCTACAGGTATCTCCGATGGTGTCTGTTGAGTTGGCATGGATCGAGACTGGGATTTGTTACTCCGTGTGACGGAGAGGTATCTCGGGGCCCACTCGGTAATGCAACATCACAATGAGCCATGCAAGCAATGTGACTAATTGTTAGTTGTGGGATCTTGTATTACGGAACGAGTAAAGAGACTTGCCGGTAACGAGGTTGAACTAGGTATGGAGATACCGACAATCGAATCTCGGGCAAGTAACATACCGAAGAACAAAGGGAACGTTATACGGGATTAACTGAATCCTTGGCATAGAGGTTCGACCGATAAAGATCTTCGTAGAATATGTAGGAAACAATGTGTATGTCCAAGTCCCTCCATTGGTTATTGACCGTAGAGGTGTCTCGGTCATGTCTACATAGTTCTCGAACCCGTAGGGTCTGCACACTTAAGGTTCGGTGACGTTTCGGTAGTGTAGAGTTATGTATGGTGGTGACCGAAGTTTGTTCGGAGTCCCGGATGAGATCTCAAACGTCACGAGGAGCTCCAGAATGGTCTGGAGGTAAAGATTCATATATAGGAAGTCCCAGTTTGGTCGCCGGAAAAGTTTTGGGCTCATGGGTAGTGTACCGGGAGTGCCGGTAGTGTACCGGGAGGCCTCCGGTAGGGGTATTTCGACCCTAGGGGGTCCATGGGCTGTGGGAGAATAATAAACAGCCCTTAGTGGGCTGGTAAATCAGCCACAAAAGTCCCATGGCGCAGGAAGAGAAAAAGGCTAAGGAAAAAGGTGAAAATCAGCCAATAGGAGGCAATCCTACTCCAACTAGGATTGGAGGTGGAGTAGGACTCCACCCCACCTATTCGGCCGAACCAAAGAGGCCTTGGCTGCCTCTCCTCTACTCTCCTCCTATAATTACTAGTGGAATAGCTAGGGTTTTGGCAGAAATTACAGCCACGTGCTACCCGTTCCACCGGTGCTCCTCTAGATTGGTTTTCCGCAGTGCTTAGGCGAAGCCCTGCCGGAATTGCTCCACCACCACCATCACCGGAGTGCTGTCATGCTGCCGGTGAACTCTCTCTCCTCTCCACCTCCTCTTGCTGGATCAAGACGGTGGAGATCGTCATCAAGCTGCACGTGTGCTGAACGCGGAGGTGCCGTCCGTTCGGTACAAGATCGGAAGGATCGTGATCAAGGCCACGGGACGTTCGTGATTGGATCGCGGGACAGATCATGACGAGATCGCAGGATGGTTCGTGATTGGTTCGTGGGACGGTTCGTGATTAGATCGCGGGACGCTCGGCGATTCGGATAGCGAAGAAGTACGACTACACCAACCGTGTTTCTCAACGCTTCCCGCTTAGCGATCTACAAGGGTACGTAGATCCACTCTCCCTCTCGTAGATGCTCATCACCATGGATAGGTTTGCGTGTGCGTAGGAAAATTTTGATTCCCATGCGACGTTCCCCAACAGTGGCATCATGAGCTAGGTTGATGGTTCGATGAGATCTCGAGTAGAACACAAAAGGTTTGTGGGCGTTGATGCTTAGATTGCTTCCTCCCTTGGTCGGATTTTGGTTCAGCGGGATTGTGAGATGAAGCGGCCCGGACCAACATTACTCGTACGCTTACGAGAGACCGGTTCCCTCGACGCAACTTGTTGCTTAGATAGCTTGCGGGTGACAGTTTCTCTTACTTTAGTTGGATCGGATCCGACAAAGGTGGTCCTTGAGAAGGTTGAAAAGCAATCTATGTATCACCGTTGTGGTTTATGCGTAGGTGAGAATCGTTCTTGCTAGATACCCGTAGCAGCCACATAAAACATGCAACAACAATTAGAGGACGTCTAACTTGTTTTTGCAGGGTATGTTGTGATGTGATATGGCCAATTACATGATGAGATATATGTGATATATGAGATGATCATGTGATGTATAGATTTTCACGACTTGCACGTCGGTGAATACGGCAACCGGCAGGAGCCATAGGGTTGTCTTTAATTATTGTATGACCTGTGTGTCAATCATTAAGCGCTATGTAATGCTTTACTTTATCGCTAAACGGTAGCAATAGAAGTAGAAGCAGGGCTGGCGCCACAACCCCAATGGCAGCACATTGATGGAGATCAAGATGATGGAGATCATGGTGTTGTGCCGGTGACGATGGAGATCATGCCGGTGTTTCGAATATGGAGATCTTAAACACAAGTTCATGGCCATATCATGTCACTTATGAATTGCATGAGATGTTAATCTTTTTATGCACCTTGTTTTGCTTAGTATGGCGGTAGCATTATCAGGTGATCCCTCACTTGAATTTCAAGATGAACTGTGTTCTCCCCGAGTGTGCACCGTTGCGAAAGTTCGTTGTGTCGAGACACCACGTGATGATCGGGTGTGATAGACTCTACGTTCACATACAACGGGTGCAAGCCAGATTTGCACGTGCAGAACACTCGGGTTAAACTTGACGAGCCTAGCATGTACAGACATGGCCTCGGAACACAAGAGACCGAAAGGTCGAATATGAGTCAGATAGTAGATATGATCAACATAATGATGTTCACCATTGAAACCAGCTTAACTCACGTGATGATCGGACTTGAGTTGGTGAATTTGGATCATGTGACACTCAGATGACCTGAGGGATGTCAATATGAGTGGGAGCTTTAGTAATTTGATTAACTAAACTCATTATCTTGAATAATAGTCTAAGTAACCTTTGCATATTTATGTTGTAGATCAATGGCTCGCACAGTAGCACCCGTGAATTTTAATGCGTTCCTAGAGAAAGCTAAGTTGAAAGATGATGAAAGTAACTTTGTTGATCGGGCCCGTAATCTGAGGATTATCCTTACGGCTTCCCAGAAACAATATTTCCTTGATGCACCGCTTGGTGACCAACCAGAAGACATGACCTCCGAAGACGTTAAGAACGCTTGGGAGGCTCGTGCTAGAGACTACTCAATAGTTCAGTGTGCAATATTGTATGGCTTAGAACCGGGATTTCAAAGACGTTTTGAACGTCATGGAGCATATGAGATGTTCTAGGAGTTCAAGTTTATCTTTCAGAAGAATGCCCGGATCGAGAGGTATGAGACCTCCGATAAGTTCTATGCTTGCAAGATGGAGGAGAACGGGTCTATCAGTGAGCATATACTCAGAATGTCTGGGTACTTAAACCGTCTAGGTGAGTTAGGAATTACCTTTCCGCCAGAGGCAATCACTGATAGAGTTCTTCAATCACTGCCACCTAGTTACAAAAGCTTTGTGGTGAACTATAACATGCACGGGATGAACAAGTCAGTCGCCGAGCTGTTTGCGATGCTAAAAGTCGCTGAGTCTGAAATCCAGAAAGAACATCAAGTGTTGATGGTCAATAAAACCACTAGTTTCAAGAAAAATGGCAAGGGCAAAGGCAAGAAGGGTAAAACCAAGAAGGATGGCAAAGCAGTTGCTGCTCCTACAAAGAAGCCTAAGCATGGACCTAAGCCAGAAACTGAGTGCTTTCATTGCAAAGGAACTAGTCACTGGAAGCGGAACTGCCCCAAGTACCTGGCTGACAAGAAGGCGGCCAACGACAAACAAGGTATATATGATATACATGTTATTGATGTGTACCTTACTAGTTCTCGTAGTAGTGCCTGGGTATTTGATACCAGTTTGGTTGCTCACATTTGCAACTCAAAGCAGGAACTACGGAATAAACGAAGACTGGCAAAGGACGAAGTGACGATGCGCGTGGGAAATGGTTCCAAGGTTCATGTGATCGCCGTCGGCACGCTCTCTCTTTGATTACCATCGGGATTAGTGATGAACCTGAATAATTGTTATTTAGTGCCTTGCCGATTTGCCACTATCGTTTTGGGGTTATGCATTAGAGACAACAGCATTCACTTTAAATAGGGCACCATCAAAATCCGTTGAGACGACGCCATATGAACTGTGGTTTGGCAAAAGGACAAAGTTGTCGTTTCTTAAAGTTTGGGGATGTGATGCTTATGTCAAAAAGCTTCAGCCTGAAAAGCTGGAACCCAAAGCGGTGAAATGCGTCTTCATAGGATACCCGAAAGAGACAGTCGGGTGTACCTTCTATCTCAGATCCAAAGGCAAAGTGTTTGTCACTAAGAATGGAACATTTCTTGAGAAAGAGTTTCTCTCGAAAGAATTGAGTGGGAGGAAAATAGAGGTTGATGAGGTTATTGAACCTTTACTTCAACCAGAAAGTAGCGCAGTGCAGAAAGATGTTTCTGTGGAACCTACGACGGTAGAAGAGGAAGTTAATGATGATGATCATGAAGCTTCGGATCAAGCTGCTATTGAACCTCGTAGGTCGACAAGGACGCGTACTACTCCCGAGTGGTACGGCAACCCTGTCTTGGAGGTTATGTTGTTAGACAACAATGAACCTACGAGCTATGGAGGAGCAGTGATGGGCCCGGATTCCGAGAAATGGTTAGAGGCCATGAAATCCGAGATGGGATCCATGTATGAAAACAAAGTATGGACTTTGGAAGTACTACCTGAAGGGCGAAAGGCCATTCAGAACAAATGGATCTATAAGAAGAAGACGGTCGTGGACAGTAATGTCACCGTCTATAAAGCTCGACTTGTGGCAAAGGGTTTTTCACAAGTTCGAGGAGTTGACTACGATGAGACTTTCTCACCCGTAGCGATGCTTAAGTCTGTCAGAATCATGTTGGCAATAGATGCTTATTTCGACTATGAAATTTGGCAGATGGATGTCAAAACGGCGTTCCTCAACAGTTTCCTTGAGGAAGAGTTGTATATGATGCAACCCGAAGGTTTTGTCGATCCAGAGAATGCTGACAAAGTTTGCAAACTCCAGGGATCCATTTATGGACTGGTGCAAGCATCTTAGAGTTAGAATAAGCGCTTTGATGAGGTGATCAAAGCGTTTGGGTTATACAAGTTTATGGAGAAGCTTGTATTTACAAGAAAGTGAGTGGGAGCTCTATAGCGTTTCTAGTGTTATATGTGGATGACATATTGCTGATCGGAAACAATATAGAAATGCTGGAAAGCGTAAAGGAATATTTGAATAAGAGTTTTTCAATGAAGGACCTAGGAGAAGCTGCTTTCATATTAGGCATTAAGATCTATAGAGATAGGTCGAGACGCTTAATAGCACTTTCACAGAGCACATACCTTGATAAAGTTTTGAAGAAGTTCAAAATGGAGTAGTCCAAGAAAGGGTTCTTGCCTGTGTTACAAGGTGTGAAGTTGAGTAAGACTCAATGCCCAATGACTGCAGAAGATAAAGAAAAGATTGACTGTCATCCCCTATGCTTCAGCCATAGGCTCTATCATGTATGCAATGCTGTGCACAAGACCCGATGTCAGCCTTGCCATAAGTATGGCCGGAAGGTTTCAAAGTGATCCTGGAGTGGAGCACTGGCAAGCGGTCAAGAATATCCTTAAGTACCTTAACAGGACTAAGGACATGTTTCTCATTTATGGAGGTGATGAAGAGCTCGTCGTAAAGGGTTAAGTCGATGCAAGCTTTGACACTGATCCGGACGATTCTAATTCGCAAACCGGATACGTATTTATTCTTAACGGGGGAGCGGTAAGCTGGGGCAGTTCCAAGCAAAGCGTGGTAGCTGATTCTACGTGCAAACCGGAGTACATCGCAGCCTCGGAGGCAGCGAAGGAAGGTGTCTGGATGAAGCAGTTCATGACAGATCTTGGAGTAGTGCCCAGTGCACTGAATCCAATAAACCTGTTCTGTGACAACACTGGTGCCATTGCTCTAGCCAAGGAACCAAGGTTTCACAAGAGGACCAGACACATAAAGCGACGCTTCAACTCCATCCGGTTCTACATCGAGGAGAAGGACATAAATATTTGCAAAGTGCACACGGATCTGAATGTTGCAGACCCGTTGACTAAACCTCTTCCAAGGGCTAAACATGATCAACACCAGAACTGTATGGGTGTTCGATTCATTACCATGTAAATCACATAGTGATGTGAACTAGATTATTGACTCTAGTGCAAGTGGGAGACTATTGGAAATATGCCCTAGAGGCAATATATAAAGTGTTTATTATTATATTTCCTTGTTCATGATAATCGTTTATTAACCATGCTATAATTGCGTTGATTGGAAACACATTGCATGTGTGGGTAAATAGACAACATTGTGTCCCTAGTATGCCTCTAGTGAACTAGCTCGTTGATCAAAGATGGTCAGGGTTTCCTAGACATTGAAATGTGATGTCATTTGATAACGGGATCACATCATTGGGAGAATGATGTGATGGACAAGACTCAAACTACAAACATAGCATATGATCGTGTTAGTTTATTGCTACTGTTTTCTGCATGTCAAGTATATGTTCCTATGACCATGAGATCATGCAACTCACAGATATCGGAGGAGTGCCTTGTGTGTATCAAACATCGCAACGTAACTGGGTGACTATAAAGGTGCTCTAAAGGTATCTCCGATGGTGTCTGTTGAGTTGGCATGGATCGAGACTGGGATTTGTTACTCCGTGTGACGAAGAGGTATCTCGGGGCCCACTCGGTAATGCAACATCACAATGAGCCTTGAAAGCAATGTGACTAATTGTTAGTTGCGGGATCTTGTATTACGGAACGAGTAAAGAGACTTGCCGGTAACGAGGTTGAACTAGGTATGGAGATACCGACAATCGAATCTCGGGCAAGTAACATACCGAAGAACAAAGGGAATGTTATACGGGATTAACTGAATCCTTGACATAGAGGTTCGACCGATAAAGATCTTCGTAGAATATGTAGGAACCAATGTGGACGTCCAGGTCACGCCATTGGTTATTGACCATAGAGGTGTCTCGGTCATGTCTACATAGTTCTCGAACCCGTAGGGTCTGCACACTTAAGGTTCGGTGACGTTTCGGTAGTGTAGAGTTATGTATGGTGGTGACCGAAGGTTGTTCGGAGTCTCGGATGAGATCCCGGATGTCACGAGGAGCTCCGGAATGGTCTAGAGGTAAAGATTCATATATAGGAAGTCCCAGTTTGGTCGTCGGAAAAGTTTAGGGCTCATCGGTAGTGTACCGGGAGGCCTCCGGGAGGGGTATTTCGACCCTAGAGGGTCCATGGGCTGTGGGAGAATAATAACCAGCCCTTAGTGGGCTGGTAAATCAGCCACAAAAGGCCCATGGTGCAGGAAGAGAAAAAGGCTAAGGAAAAGGGTGAAAATCAGCCAATAGGAGGCAACCTACTCCAACTAGGATTGGAGGTGGAGTAGGACTCCACCCCACCTATTCGGCCGAACCAAAGAGGCCTTGGCTGCCTCTCCTCTACTCTCCTCCTATAATTACTAGTGGAATAGCTAGGGTTTTGGCAGAAATTACGGCCATGTGCTACCCGTTCCACCGGTGCTCCTCTAGATTGGTTTTCCGCAGTGCTTAGGCGAAGCCCTGCCGGAATTGCTCCACCGCCACCATCATCAGAGCGCCATCATGCTTCCGGTGAACTCTCTCTCCTCTCCACCTCCTCTTGCTGGATCAAGACGGTGGAGATCGTCATCAAGATGCGCGTGTGCTGAACGCGGAGGTGCCGTCCGTTCGGTACTAGATCGGAAGGATCGTGATCAAGGCCACGGGACGTTCGTGATTGGATCGCGGGACGGATCGTGATGAGATCGCGGGACGGTTTGTGATTGGTTTGCGAGACGGTTCGTGATTAGATCGCGGGACGCTCGGCGATTTGGATCGCGAAGGAGTACGACTACACCAACCGCGTTTCTCAACGCTTCCCGCTTAGCGATCTACAAGGGTACGTAGATCCACTCTCCCTCTCGTAGATGCTCATCACCATGGATAGGTTTGCGTGTGCGTAGGAAAATTTTTGTTTCCCATGCGACGTTCCCCAACACTAGGACGTGCATCATGATATTGAAGAAGGATGGTGGGAACACCAGTTTGAAACTAACAAGACATTGCACCATATCACTCCTTAACCTTGGAAGGATTTCTAGATCGATCACCTTCTGAGAGATTGCATTGAGGAATGCACATAGCTCCACAATGGCTAATCGAACGTTTTTTGGTAGAAGCCCCCTCAATGCAACCCGAAGAAGTTGCATCGTAATCACGTGGCAGTCATGAGACTTTAGGTTCTAGAACTTTTTCTCTGCCATATTTATTATTCCCTTTATATTCGATGAAAAGCCAGACGGGACCTTCATACTTAGCAGGCATTCAAAGAAGATTTCCTTCTCTTCTTTGGTAAGAGCATAGCTGGCAGGATCTTCATACTGCTTTGGATGCATGCCGTCTTTTTCATGCACATGTTGATGTTCCTCCCGTGCCTCCGGTGTGTCTTTTTTCTTCCCATACACTCCCAAGAAGCCTAGTAGGTTCACGCAAAGATTCTTCATCACGTGCATCACGTCGATTGCAGAGTGGACCTCGAGGTCTTTCCAATAGGGTAGGTCCCAAAATATAGATTTCTTCTTCCACATGGGTGTGTGCCCCGCATCGTCAGTCGGAATAGATAGTTCGCCATGACCCTTTCCAAAGATTACTTGTAAATCATTGAACATATCAAGTATGTGATCACCAGTACTGAGGGCGGGCTTCTTCCAGTGATCTGCCTCACCTTTGAAATGATTTCCTTTCTTTCGACATTGATGGTTGGCCGAAAGAAATCGACGATGCCCCAGGTACACATTCTTCCTGCATTTTTCCAAATATATATTGTTGGTGTCATCTAAACAGTGTGTGCATGCGTGGTATCCCTTGTTTTTCTGTCCTGAAAGGTTACTGAGAGCAGGACAATCGTTGATGGTTACAAACAGCAATGCATGTAGGTCAAATTCCTCATGTTCGTTCTCATCCCACACACGTACACCTCTTCCATTCCATAGCTATGAAAGTTCATCAACTAATGGCCTTAGATACACATAAATGTCATTGCCGGGTTGCTTAGGACCTTGGATGAGCAATGGCATCATAATGAACTTCCGCTTCATGCACAACCAAGGAGGAAGGTTATACATACATAGAGTCACAGGCCATGTGCTATGCTTGCTGTTGTGCTCCCCAAAAGGATTAATGCCATATGCACTTAAACCAAACCATACGTTCCTTGGGTCACGTATAAAGTCGCTCCACTTCCTCTCGATCTTTCTCCACTACGACCCGTCAGCGGGTGCTCTCAACTTCCCGTCTTTCTTATGGTCTTTTATGTGCCATTCCATCAACTCGACATGCTTTTTGTTTCTGAACAGACGTTTCAACCGTGGTATTATAGGAGCATACCACATCACCTTGGCAGGAACCCTCTTGTCGGTGCACTGGACCTCAACATCACCTGGGTCATCTCTTCTGATCTTATACCACAATGCACCGCATACCGGGCATGCGTTCGAATTCTCGTACACACGCGGTAGAGGATGCAGTCATTAGTGCATGCATGTATCTTCTGCACCTCCAATCCTGAAGGACATAGAACCTTCTTTGCTTCGTACGTACTGCCGGGCAACGACGCCAGAAATTGGCAAGTTGACGAGAGAGTACTTATCTTGACTTGCTATGTATCTCCCCGGCAACGGCGCCGTAAATCCTTCTTGCTACTTCTCGAGCATGCGTTGGTTTCCAGTGAAGAGGAACGGTTTGATGCAGCAAAGTGGATAAGTATTTCCCTCAGTTTTTGAGAACCAAGGTATCAATCCAGTAGGAGATACAAGCAAGTCACCAATAGATGTACCTGCACAAAGAATCAAACTCTTGCACCCAACACTATAAAGGGGTTGTCAATCCCTTCATGGTTACTTGCAAGGATGAGATCTAATAGAGATAGATATAATAGGAGGCTTGAAAAAAAAGTAAAACGAAAAGTAAAAATAAGGCAGCAAGTATTTTTGGTTTTAGATCTGAAAGTATAATATGGAAAATAGACCCGGGGGCCATAGGTTTCACTAGATGGCTTCTCTCATGATGGCAAGTATTACGGTGGGTGAACAAATTATTGTCGAGCAATTGATAGAAAAGCGAATAATTATGAAGATATCCAAGGCAATGATTATGCATATAGGCATCACGTCCGTGACAAGTAGACCGAAATAATTCTGCATCTACTACTATTACTCCACACATCGACCGACTCCTGCCTGCATCTAGAGTATTAAGTTCATGAATAGCGGAGTAACACATTAGGTAAGATGACATGATGTAGAGGGATAAACTCAAGCAATATGATGAAAACCCCATCTTTTTACCCTTGGTGGCAACATTACAATACATGCCTCGCTACCCCTACTTTGTCACTGGGTGAGGACACCGCAAGATTGAACCCAAAACCAAGCACTTCTCCCATTGCAACAATTACCAATCTAGTTGGCTAAACCAAACCAATAACTCTAAGAGATTTGCAAAGATATGAAATCATGCATATAAGAATTCAGGAAAGACTCAAATAATATTCATGATAGTCTGAACATAAACCCACAATTCATCGGTTCTCGACAAAGACACCACAAAAGAGTATTACATCGGATAGATCTCCATGAAGATCATGAAGAACATGGTATTGAGAAGCAAAGAGAGAGAAGAAGCCATCTAGCTACTAGCTATGTACTCGTAGTAGGTCTGTGGTGAACTACTCACGCATCATCATAGGGGCAATGGAGTTGATGTAGATGTCCTACGTGGTTGAATCCCCCTCTGGCAGATTACCAGAAAAGGCTCCAAGATTGGATCTCCAAGATTGGCGACAGAAAAGTGTTTTCATGGCTCTCTTCGATAATAATGGAATATTTGGGAAGTTATAGACCGAAGATTAGGGTTAGGGGAGCTACCGTGGGCCCACAAGCCTGCCCAGCGCGACCTACCCCCTTGGTCGCGCCCCTAGGGCTTGTGGCCCCACGGTGGCTCCTCTGACTTGGTTCTCAAGTCTCGTAGTTTCCTTTTGTTCTAGAAAAAATCATTCTGTTTGGACTCCGTTTAATATTTCTTATCTGCGAAACTCAAAAACAAGGAAAAAACAGAAACTGGCACTAGGCTCTAGATTAATAGGTTAGTCCCAAAAGTAATATAAAATAGTATATTAATGCATATAAAACATCCAAAACAGATAATATAATAGCATGGAACAAACAAAAATTATAGATACGTTGGAGACGTATCACACCGTACATCCATTGTCGGTTCATCTCGTGCGTTATATAATAAAGTTTATCATGAATAGAGAAGTGGCCAAATTAATAGAAATTCATCGTTACATTAAAGCCAAAGTACAATAGTGACCAAAATAAATACATAAAGTTCATACATAATTCTCATTATTGAACAACATATAGCTATCTAGAGCATCTAATTAAAACATACATTGAAACTATGTAAAAAAATTAAATGCAACAACAAATGCAATCATAACCGCAACTAAGGTACCAATTGATCCAACAACATAATGATACCAAGCCTCACTATGAATGACATATTTTCTAATCTTTCTAATCTTCAAGCGCATTGCATCCATCTTGATCTTGTGATCATCGATGACTTCGGCAACATGCAACTCCAATTCCATATTCTCCTCCTCAATTCTTTTCAATTTTTTCTTGAAATACTTGTTTTCTTTTTCAACCAAATTTAACTCCTTGACAAGAATTTCTATGTCGGTTGGAATTTCTGGTTCACATACCTCCTAGATTAAAATATCTATGTCATGTTGGTCGGCATAATTGTCATAAACACTAAATAAAATAAATAGTTATAAAAGACAATATATACCACATCCGAATCATAGACAGGACGAGGACCGACGGAGGCGGATACCAAAACCATCGCACTATATAATAACAAACAATAATAAAAGTAAGAAATTACACAAGTATCTATCTAAATCATATAAGTAAGAACTTTTTCTTTTAGAAAGAAGATAAGAAGAAGAAGCTAACCACGATGATGCCAGCGCCGAGATCGGCGTGGGCGATCGACGATGGTGAGGACGGGGACGGGACAGGATGGACCGCCAAACCTAGACAAATCTTGAGGAAAATGGAGCTTGAATAAGGAGCTTTGAGAGGAGAAAGCTTAAGTGTGGTCAGACATTTCATCGAACACCTCATGTGCATAGGAGGTGAGCTAGAGCATCACAAAGCTCTCCCACGGCTGGCCAAAAAAATGCACTGGCTCTGCTGCTCGCAGGCAGGGGTATATATAGGCCAGCCGTTGGTCCCGGTTTGTGGCTGGAACCAGGACTAAAGAATCCCATTTGGTCCCGGTTCCAGCCACAAACCAAGACCAATGGTTGTGGGCCAAGAGCGAGGACCATTGGTCCCGGTTCGTGTCTGGAACCGGGACCAAAGGGGTCAGACGAACCGGGACCAATGGCCCACGAGGCCCGACCGGCGCCCTGGCCTCACGAACCGGGACCAATGCCCCCATGGGTCCCGGTTCGTGAGTGAACCGGGACTAATGGTCTTTTCAGGCATGGACCAAAGCCCTGTTTTCTACTAGTGACCTCCTGTCCATGACACCGTTAGATCCGGCTAAGGCGGTGGTAGCGGGAGTGATACATCCACCACCTCGTCCGCTGAAACTAACCATTGCATCTTTGATTGTAAATTATCTCTAAAACTAACCACTTCGCATCTCTGAAAGTGCAAATTTATTCAAAAGTTTGCTTTTATATGAAACTTGGACATAAACAAAATCACCACGTCATCCACACACATTACATGAAACCAAACACACATTCTAATGAAACAAAATTTAGTTTGAGAGAATATTTAGTGAAACCAAATTCAATTAAGTACAATCTCTGGAACCAAATTCAGAGAACATTCAGATGAACTCAATCACACATCCATCTCACTTGCGTGCCATATAAATCAATCACACATTCATCTTCTAAAATTGCTTCTTCAGTGCAACTATTTCTTCATAATGCCTTGCTTGCAAATCAAGGGCAAAAACATCTGCATTACCAAGGTTTGACTTGGCCTCCATCAACATTTGCTCCAACTGTTGCTTCTCAGTCTTCATCTTCCTCACATCACTCTTCAAACTATTGACTTCATCACACAAATCACCAAGCAGATGGGTGATGAACTCATTGTAAGGGTCATTGTGCCACTTAAAAAATGACAATCGATACCCTGTATAAGGAGCAATCATCACATGCAACTGATCAAGTCATCACTGGTGCAGATGCAACTCACCAAATCAGTGGAGCACAGTAGAAAACAATCTTTACCTTCGATTAGAAGCAGTTGTAGCGCCGACGCACTTAATGTGCCAGACTCCATGACATCCATCGTGGTGCCTTCACATCAGAGTGGCAAAGAAACTCCAAAGCATAATCCATCGGTCGCTCCTAGTACGACATTGATGAAAGTGACAACAATGAAAACGTCAGCAACGATGACGTGCACTCCTGGAAGAGCTAGCGGATGACCACGACACTTCTCTGGCTGATCTGGCAGATGGCGAGGATAACAAGGAATTGCGTATGGATCGTCGACGAGCAAGAGAGCTAGGGTTCGTCATGAGAGAGGAAGAGAGTTGTGCCACATGTCATATCCAGTCAGGACAGTCAAACATGTCGAGTCAGCACTATGAAAGCCAATCCAAAACCACTTCAAATTCTGACAATAACCACTAAGCTATCCGGTTTTGCACATTTAAGGAAGCTAAATATCCGGTTTTGCACACTTAAGGAAGCTAAATATCCGGTTTTGGAGTCGAGGTGGAATTTGATACACATTCGAGGGTGAGGGGGTAAACTATGCTTTTCTCCTCACGGTATAGTGGGCTGTGGGCTGTGGGCTGTGGGCCGGGGGAGGGGGCTTCGCCGGTCCCCACTTCCACCAGGGAATACCCGGTCGAATCCTCTTTTCCCTAAATAAAAGAAAAAGAAAAAGGAACTCGATTCAATCCTCTGGGAGCCCCAAGCCCTAGGTCGATTCCTCCCTCCATGGCCGGCGGCGGAGGCGATTCTTCTTCTTCCTCTTCCACGGCGAGAGAGGGGAGGGCGAGCGCGCGGGCTCGGAAGAAGCAGAAGCAGCAGCAGCAGCAGCAGCATGAAGAGCAGGAAGAGAAAGGGCCGAACCCTCTGAACCCTAGATTCAGCGACTACGACCCCAAGGAGGGCGATTACGTCCTCACCCGCTTCCAGCACCCCACGCTCGACCTCGACATGGAGTGTACGTACGGCCCCTTTCCCCTTCTCATCCCCCCTCCCTGTTTTTTGTTTTTTTGGGCAACCTAGTTGTGCGTCTGTATGTGCGTACATAATCCCATGTTTTGCCTAACTAGTAGTGACGTCTGAATATGATGCTCCATTGCTGCATGATGATGTTTTGCTCAACTGACTACTGCTGCATCCTATTCCTAGGTAGATGGACAACTAATTTTCGATTCATTCCTCGATCATTTTTCTTCTTCTTCTTCTTTTTCTGGCAGCACCTGTTGGTCCAATGTACAATACTAATAGGATCTTCCAAGATGGGTTCCGGATGTGTAACTCGGTTAATATTGTCTCGGTCAATATTGTTTCCTCCGACTATGGATACCCACTCAGTGTCTACGGCACCATCATAGCCAGGGACAGTCTGGATCGCCAACGCATCTATTTATTTCAGCGTGGCCAGGACGATTGCCAGAACATCACCTCCAAGGTATTATTGTTTTTAACAACCCACCCTAATAGTAATTGCGATATATATATATGCACTTTCTCGCTCGTTCCTCGTGGCTACAGAATTATATTATGAAATTTGTTTGCCGTGTCGGTGCTTTCTCTGTTAAGTTTCTTGTATGTATCAAGTCATCAGATGAACTGCCTCGTCTTGATTTTTTTCTTAGAGTAAAAAACATTGGTGAACCCTTAGCAGAAGCACATCCATGTCACCATTCATTCCATAACGTTTTTAAAAAGGGGTTTATGTTTTGTATATTATATTTACAAAATAATGGACCTGGTAGACTTGTTCTCATTTTGCCAAGTATCTACAAAGAGACTAGTCCCTATATAGTTAGTGTTGATTTTAAATACCACCAATACTACAATTGCTTTCCTTAAAGCAAAGCAAATGATTTTAGCAGTAACCGAATGCCAGCTACTGAAATTAATCTATTTCGATTGATAACCTTGTTTTATCATTCAAACAAACAGAGCTAAATTAACTTCCTGTGCAGAATGATCCGTTGCTTCTCACTGGCCCAAAGAGAGGACTGTTGATATTTGATTCAATAATTTTTGAAGTTGATCTGAAGGTCAAGGATGTGAATGGCAGAAAGGTCAATGACGACAGAGTTAGCAAAGGCTTAATGGAGATTAATGGCATCTTCAGACTCTCATTTCCACCGAAATACATCGTTCAAACCGAAAAGCTTGTCAGCATGCACAGCACATTGGATTTAAACTACACGTTTGTAAGGAAGGCGGTGGAGGGCACCGTTGAGATGAGGATCCTTGAGGCGGGACCTGTTAATTTCCATGGGAAA
This sequence comes from Hordeum marinum, assembly GCA_022496015.1. Lineage (NCBI taxonomy): Eukaryota > Viridiplantae > Streptophyta > Magnoliopsida > Poales > Poaceae > Hordeum > Hordeum marinum. Next base: position 7,754,302 of record CM039673.1, read on the forward strand.
ATCGCCGCCCGCACTAGCAGCTTTCCATGTGACATTATGCTACATGATAGCAAACTTGCTGGGATGCTAACAGCTGGTGAGGGTGGGATCCTGCAAACAGCGCGCCGCGTGGTCAGTGTCTCGGTTGATGAGACGCTCCTGTTGACTGTTGCTGCTGTTACAGGCGGTTTCCGCACTGTCGAGTTTACTCCAAAGCGCGGCAGCTATGATGAAGAGAGAATCACTTGTGGCGACTATAAGATGCTGGTGAAGGTCACTTGGTCCATTGTGCATCGCTGATTCCCTGTGTTCATGGTTGAACATGCTATTTCCAAATTAAGATGTGTGTGCTCTGTATATGCTATCGTGCTAAATATGTCTATGCTTTTGCTGGAAGCTTAATTATCACCTTTTGTTATCACTCTGTTGGTTACAACTGAGTGTGTTTAGAATTATATATCTGGCATGATCTTTGAAGTAGGAGGAACAGACAAACTCTATGTGCATCACTTTGATTTTGTTTCAGCACCCGAGTTTCTTTCTTTCAACAAAAAGCGCTGGCCCACATGGAACTGCAGATAGTAATACATTTTGCATGCAATTATATATATTTGTGTTGCATGGTCAGATTGTAAGATTATACAGTACTCCTTCCGTAAACTAATATAATAGCGTTTAGATCACTACTTTAGTTATCTAAACGCTCTTATATTAGTGTACAGAGGAAGTACTATATAAGTCTGCACCGCATGTGAAGGACAGACAAAACCAGAATGTGCATATCTTGTCCATATATAATCTGTATAAACTAATATAAGCGTGTGTAGATTATTAAAGTAGTGTTCTAAATGATCTTATATTAGTTTAAGGAGGGAGTACATGCGTGTCCACTTGCGGATTTGGGAATGATCATCATCATATATGAAAAGAACGTGGAGGTGCCAGACCGAGAGCTTTGCAATGACATTTCCTGACGTTTCAGTTAACAAGACAGCAGAAATGTTTGGCCAAGTTAGGCATTACATGGCCAACAACAACTAAGCTAGTAAGTAGAAACTTTGAATTGAACGGCAGGTCTTTTTGGTTTCATGTATTAGAAGCTGCAGGTCTAAAACTAACCCTTGTGAACCTAGGCTAGAAACTGCATGTTTAAGCCAACCCTTCTGAACACCAACTCCCACTAGGAGCAGCCTAGTGTATACTCCCAACGTCCCAAAATAAGTGTCGCAAAATTTGTTGGGTTCACTCCACGTGTCTGATGTGTTCGCGGGTTGCATGGTGTCGGGGATGGTATTGTATTCCCTCTCCATGGGAAGGAATCCCCGCTCCCGCGCGGCCAGCCGCTGCTCGATGGCGGCATGCTTTGCTGTTTTGTGCAAGTAGCATGGTATTCTTTTCTTCTTCTTTGCCTTTCTTCTTCTGGCTTGCCCAGCTCGGGCGTCTTGTGTTTTTTTGTGTGGTTTTTCTGTACTCCTCATGCCTTCTCATCAATAACCAGGTGAGGGTGATTGGTAGGCAAACTGCCAACATTCCAAAAAAAAATAACCAGGTGAGGGTTGATTGAGAGCATATTCATCAGGGCTGGAAAAAAAATTATACACATCTTGTCACCTCAACTGTATTTACTTCACACAAACATCAGTAGCATTACAAAAACAAATAAAAGATGTAGCATCATTAATCATGTCAGCTAACATATGTTGATACCCAGATTTATAAAGATAAAAAGAAATTAGCATTATAATAAATGAACGCATAACCCATCCATACAGTAAAAATAGGAAGTATCGAGTATTGTGCTGGCAATTACTAATGTTTTCTCGGTGATGTGAAATTATTGCCATATTTTGCACAAGTCAAGAGGGAAAAAATGCATATGTGGTACCTGCAGCAATGCTGTCCCCTGACTGTGACATGTCACTGGTGAAAGGAGTAATCGGTGCATCTTCTGTCCCACGAGCACAGCCATTGTGTTTTTCTGTGTACTAGTGTATCATCGAGGTCCCGTTGGTCACAAAGAGGACCTTCAGATTGTCATGCCATAACTTCATAACAACTTCTGGGCTCTAGTGTGCGAATTCAGATTTATGGTCTTTCGTGTCGGATTTCCCAGATGGTTTAATGCCACATAGGAATTCAAGTTCCTGTTTCATCACCTCAATAATATCAGCAGAGCTTCCCATGCCTCCTTGATGAGTGATTTGGCCTCCTTACTGGATGACCATAGTGGCATTGGAAGATTAAGATCAAAGAATGTTATCCCACCAAACTTCTTGGAAACCTCAATTGCTTTTAACAATGATGACCGCGTAGTCGGCTCTAGCAAAGCTGATGAATTATAGTAAGACATCTTAGCCTGCATTAACGAGCATAGGAAAGTTATATCTCTATTAAGACATACTGCATCCACCCAGTTTAAAAATAACCAAATAATAACTACTTGATTTACCTAAGTTCAGAGTGGATATTACGCAGAGACCTTTAACCTCTGAAGTTTGAACTAGTTGTTCCATATAAATTACGCAGAGACCTTTAACCTCTGAAGTTTGAACTAGTTGTTCCATATAAATTATCGATATGCTCTTTTAATTTAGGGGCAAAAATAATTAGGTGCTCAACGGTAGCGAGGATACTATCCTATAGGACTTAAGTATATGGAGTGACGGTCAACACTTGACTATTACATAGGTTTTATGCAATTCTGATTTTCATCAAGTCAAAAAAATAAGCCATAACACAAGTCTCCGCGGAAAAACAACAAACTGCGAATATTTCTGTATCTTCTGTCTAAAAAACAAACTGCATACAAAATCTTCCTCTTTTAGAACATCTGGGTTGATATCAGATTGCTGAAAACAATCCTCAGCACATGGTTTAACATAGCTTGTAGGATATAGTGTCATTGGAATTACGCACAAACTATTTTTAAGATCAACTAAGCATCAATTAGGAATTACTGTAATGAACAAGAATGTCAGATATGGTGTCATTGGAACTTTATAAGTTGATGGGCTTGTCTATACCTCTTTTAGAACATCTGGGTTAATATCAGACTGCTGAAAACAATCCTCAGCACATGGTTTAACACAGCTTGTGTTCAAGCTACCTCTGCCCGTAACCTTCATCAAGGACATGGCAGTTGGCACTGAAGGATCCAAGCTAACACCCAAGTTTGAACTCCGTTGATATGTAAGTGATACAACATACTTTGACCATACTCATCGTCACCTAATTTCCCATGAACACAACCCGGCCTCCCAGAGCTGCTAGAGCAAGGGCGACATTGGATTATGACCCTCCAGGTGCCCTCACAAATTCATCTGGAGACCAAAACATATCCTTCATTCTACAATGAATCTCACAATCCACGAGCCTGTTAGCAGGTCTTCCAGAAGGAAAAATGAGTACTTAGCTGGTCCAAAGCAGCAGACAAGAGGCGTTAATTTGTCAACCTCTCCAGTATCTTGTGATAACAACGCCTCTACTTTACTTTCAAGATCATTGGCTGAACTGTGAAGTTCTATTTCGTTAGAGGGCATCAGATCTTTGCTCTGATCTTCTCCTTCATCGTCACTTAATTGTTCAGCCATCTTAACTTTTCTTCTGCCCCTCATCTTTGGTTCTTTTGGCTTGTCAGCGGTAGTAGCAACTGCGACACAGGAGAAAAGTTGAATTGCTAAGGGATGTGATCTAGCAAAATCATAAAGCCCATTGACCAATATACAATAAGAAGTGTACTCTGGAATGCAAAATATGCACGTTACCTTTCTTGCGGCCTCCCTTTTTAACTTTCTTAGGCTCTTCAGGGAATGCATCTTCACTTCTGCAGTGTCACTTTGGGCTTCTTGTGTTTCCCCATCTGATGCATCTATGGCCGCTTTCTTTCTTCCACGTTTCGCAGGTTTTTTCTCGGTCTTTGGGGTTTCAGCATCACTGTCTTCACCACTTGAGCCTTCCTCTACATCTTGAGAAGTCTTCTTTGACACAAAACTCACATTTCGGTGAAGCAACCCCATTTTAGTCTTCGTCGTATTCTTTCCCCCAAATAGTGGGCTCTGTCAGGAATGACCAAGTTAGGGAAGTTCATGGTTAAGGGATTAAGTAGTTATCAGTTGAAAAGGAAGAAAATGTCAGTAAGGTATAAGCCTAGCGTCGTCACGTGGACACGGTTGAGCATGACTTCACTGCATCACATATTGCACTTGTGGATAATTTTTCTAGTGGTAACTACTCCCTCCGTAAACTAATATAAGAGCATTTAGATCACTAAAGTAGTGATCTAAACGCTCTTATATTAGTTTACAGAGGGAGTAGCTGACCATGGGAATGGAGAAGATATACACTGAAAATGCAACAGACAAGTTAGGCAGCAATCCCAGTCTCCCGGTGAAGCACCATATATGCAAGAAATGCTTTTAGTCAAGTCAATAATCGATGCAAATCGAGATTAACAGGAATTTGCAACATTAAATGTTTCCTCAATTCGCCACTTCCATGGTGACCCAATTCAAGTGAAATCAGCGCATATTCAGATTCGTCAGAAGGAAAAACAATAATCTCCTTCCCTGATGGAACAATACGTCGATGTTGAAACTTACTGGGGGAAGAGGAGGGGGGAGATGCAGGGGCAGGGAAAGTGAGAGATTAGCTGGTGCAGTAATAAGGCAGGGAGCAGGCGAACTGAGGAGGGAGAAGAAGAGACGCCATGGATGGATGGATGGATGGCTCTCTCTTGGGAGCAAACAATCGTCACTGCACTGAAGAAATGTGTGGATGTCAGTGCAGGACTGAAAGTAATGCATGTCGCAATGCCAAGGCCTTAAGACAAGAAAATGAAGTGTACATACACCCTGTACAAGAACAGGATAACATGAATTTCAGAGGGAAAAAACTGAGAACCCATTGCGGCAGCACCTGGGCTGCACCTACGCTATACACACAGAATTCATGGCAGAAATTACCTTTTCTTGGCTTGATTTGCTGCTGCACTGAAATCGAATGAATCTGGAAACAGATAGAAAGGGTTAGAACCTGAGACCCTGTTGTTGTTCCGGGGTTGGAGCGGAGGAGGGCTAGATGTGCGCCGCGGCAGAGCGGAGAGGGAGGGCGTCATGGCCATGGGAACGGAGAAGGGGGCCAGCGGGGGGCACACGGGAAGGAGAATGAGGGGGATAGAGGGAGGAGTGAGAGAGCATGGAGAGGACAATGGACTGACCGGCGCCGACCGCCGTCGCCGAGGAGGCTCCTCCGCCGCCCGCCGTCCCCTCCCCTGTGAGCGGCTCGGATTTGGTGCTGAAAATTACACGCCTGCCCTCAGCTCCCAGGATAAGGTGGGGTGGGGAGGGGCAACTCCAACTCTAATCGGGATTTTGTGCGTTCGGATCAAGACACGGACATACGTGTGTGATTTTCATTGTCTAAACGTGGATGAGTCTAACGTCCATCGCATGATAGAATTTTGTCTGGAATGGACTTCAATAAAAACAAAAAAATGCATTGCAAACTAATTAAAAGACTTATTACAATAACTTAATAAAAATCAGCACTTAACTTAAGTTCAGATTAAGAAAAAGATAGGTCAGGTCGCTCTCGCCATGGTTGTCGATGACGTGGTCGTCTTCAGACGCCACCATCCTCGTCCTCGTTGTCCTTGTGTAAGGTCGATGTAGGGGGTCTGACGGCCAGCGTCCAAAGATGGGCAAACGCCCTCCAGTGCGCTGCAGGCTATGGTGGCCGGTGGTGGTGGTGGTGACCACGGCGCCCACACGAACGGTGGGTGGTGCTTGCAGTGGCGAGGGTGGGCTACGTGGCATCATGGTCGTTCACGATCACGACTGGCCATAGAGTGTCGGGTTCCACACCGTCTCCTACTTGATGTCCTCCATTGCCTCTGTCTTCATGTCCTCCTTCACGTACAACTCTCTGCTTCACGTCCAACTCAGGGACGTAGACATTCGACGACCGAGAGCGCCAACATATGCTCCAACCCCTCTCACTGCCCCTCTTCGCTCTGCTTATACTCCCTCTCGGAGTCCTCAATGACGGCATGCACAAGCCTCTCCTCCTAGATCGTCATGGTGGGAGGTGGTGGTGGCGGAGGAAACGGAGAGGAAGACGATGTTGGTGTCAGGTCGCGGACGTGTGTACGCCCACGCACTTTGGATGGGCTAGGTGCACACACATGGGGCTGGCGGGGCGGGCTACAAGCATGGCCGGTAAAGAAAGTTTACCGACTCATGTTGTGCTTATTTTGGAACCAAGTGTCCCAAAAAAGAGATTCAATGTCGTACTTGTTCACATGATGATCACGCTCACAAGACGAACACGTTCACACAGAATCAATCACATCAACGAACACGCTCACATGATTTTTTTCCTACGAGCACTACACAACATCATAACTGTACCTGCGGTCGATGAGGATGTCACCTGGGATCCGTGTGCGCGGTGGCGGTTAATCTCGAGGAAGCGGGCATGGCCGCTCGTTGGGACGGGGGATGGCCACCCGATCAGGGCTTAGACGCCACCCATTGGGGAGGTGGTCATCGGACCATGGCAGTGGGGTGCCAGTCTCCTAGTACTGGTGGCATGTGTCCACCTTGACATAGGGTCGGAATCATGAAGTGGCCGCCAAAGGCGAGATGGAGAACGGGGACGACAAGGTGGAGTGGGTGGACCTCCTGCCCGACAACGCGGAGGACGACATCCCCTCCTGGTCGGGCTTGCCCGGTCCAGACATCCACTTGAAGAAGCCCATGGAGGCGGCCGGAGCGAGGAGAGCAGGCAGCCGGTGTTGGGGAACGTCGCATGGGAAACAAAAATTTTCCTACGCACACGCATATCTATCCATGGTGATGAGCATCTACGAGAGGGAGAGTGGATCTACATACCCTTGTAGATCGCTAAGAGGGAAGCGTTAAGTAACGCGGTTGGTGTAGTCGAACGTCTTCGCGATCCAAATCGCCATGCGTCCCGTGATCCAATCACGATCCGTTCCGCGATCTAATCACGATCCGTCCCACGAACTTGATCACGATCTGTCCCACGAACTTGATCACGATCCTTCTGATCTAGCGCCGAACGGACGACACCTTCGCGTTCAGCACACGTACAGCTTGATGACGATCTCCACCGTCTTGATCCAGCAAGAGGGAGCGGAGAGGTAGAAGAGTTCGTTGGCAGCATGACGGAGCTCCGGTGATGGTGGTGGAGCAATTCCGGTAGGGCTTCGCCTAAGCACTACAGAAATCCAATCTAGAGGAGAAACTATGCACTGGAGGAACGGGTAGCACGTGGCTGAAAAATTAGTGCAAAACCCTAGAAATCCACCAGTATATATAGAGGAGAGGAGGAGAGGAGGCAGCTTGGCCTCCAAGCCATGTAGGCTTCGGACGAACTAGGAGAGGAGGAGTCCACCTCCTCCACTCCTAGTAGGATTACGATTCCTCCTTTTTTTTTCTTTTTTGCCTTTTTCCACCTTTTTCCTTTTGGGTTTTCTTCTCCAGCCACATGGGCCTTGTGTGGGAGTTTCCACCAGCCCACTAAGGGCTGATGTTCACTCTCTCACATCCCATGAAGCCTCTTGGGTCGAAATACCCCTCCCGGAGGTCTCTCGGTACACTACCAACACTCCCGGTACCCTACCGATAAGCCCGGAACTTTTCCGGCGACCAAAACAGGACTTCCTATATATGAATCTTTACCTCCGGACCATTCCGGAGCTCCTCGTGACGTCCAGGATCTCATCTGGGACTCCAAACAAACTTCGGTCACCACCATTCATAACTCTATACTACCGAAACGTCACCAAACCTCAAGTGTGCGGACCTTGCGGGTTCGAGAACTATGTAGACATGACCGAGACACCTCTAAGGTCAAAAACCAATGGCGGGACCTGGATGTCCACATTGGTTCCTACACATTCTACGAAGATCTTTATCGGTCGAACCTCTATGTCAAGGATTCAGTTAATCCCGTATGATGTTTCCTTTGTTCTTCGGTATGTTACTTGCCCGAGATTCGATCGTCGGTATCTCCATACCTAGTTTAACCTCGTTATCGGCAAGTCTCTTTACTCGTTCCTTAATACAAGATCCCGTGACTAACACTTAGCCACATTGCTTGCAAGGCTTGTTGTGATGTTGTATTACCGAGTGGGCCCTGAGATACCTCTCCGTCATACGGAGTAACAAATCCCAGTCTCGATCCATGCCAACTCAACAGACACCATTGGAGACACCTGTAGAGCACCTTTATAGTCACCCAGTTATGTTGCAACGTTTGATACACACAAGGCATTCCTCCGATGTCCGTGAGTTGCATGATCTCATGATCATAGGAACATATACTTGACATGCAGAAAACAGTAGCAATAAACTGACACGATCATATGCTACGTTTGTAGTTTGGGTCTTGTCCATCACATCATTCTCCTAATGATGTGATCCCGTTATCAAATGACATCACATGTCAATGGCTAAAAACCTTGACCATCTTTGATTAACGAGCTAGTTCACTAGAGGCATACTAGGGACACAGTGTTGTCTATTTACCCACACATGCAATATGTTTCCATTCAATACAATTATAGCATGGATAATAAACGATTATCATGAACAAGGAAATATAATAATAAACACTTTATTTATTGCCTCTAGGGCATATTTCCAATAGCCGGAGCTAGGGTTTGTTGTCGAGGAGGAAGGGGCAATGGAAGTGGAGAATGGAAGACGACGGGTGGGGAAGTGGATTGGCCCGGTCCACGGCTTTCGTATTAAAAAGGACGAGGACCGCACGGCTTGATGGCTGGCGAGTGGGCCCGCTCACCATGCATATTCAATTTGGGTGGTGGGAGGTGGTTGCACGGCCGACATGCAGGCTCGAGGTGGACAAGGAGTGAGCACGTGGGCGTTCGTTTGCTGTCTGTGTGGATGCAAACCGGAAACAAATTTGCTCCAAAATCGAGTCGAGTTGAACACCAAACGAACATCTTTTGCGTTTGCGGTCGCCCGTTGGGCCGTTGCCTATGTCCACTTTTGCCAAAACGAACATGGCCAGTCATTTGGGGTCTGCCGTTGGAGTTGACCTAAGACCAACTTCAATGTGTGGACCCAAACAGACAGTCGGCCGAGCTAAAGGATGTGTTCGCTTTTTTGTTTGGGTCAGCCATATCGTGAAACAACGCTAGATTGACACATTTTGTAATAAGTTAGAATAGGCACACCCAAAGCTACATCTATACCTACTAATAAAGAAAACAAGTATTCTTGGTCTTATTTTGCGATAAAACCCTTAATATTTTTGGTAATTAACCTGTACTCTGGTTTTGAGTCAAAATTTCCATTGTTGCATGCCCCCCTGATAATTGTGTTAATCAAATCACAGTACATATCAAATGCTTTTTAAAATATTCATACATTTCAAAGCCTAACTTTAAATTTAACATGTTATATATAGAATTTGATCAGAAAAATATGTAGAATCGAAATATGATATTACTTTACATGTTATCCATTTAAAAAAATACTACTTAGAGTGCAACTTTATAATTCAAAGCGCATGACCCGTCTTTTTTTCGTACTGGTATCGATCCGGATTGAAAATGGACAGCTCAACAAACCTGGGTTGTAGACCGAATAAATCATCTATAACAACACATGCACGACTCGTCAAAACCTTACAAAAAATACATATCTTTCATTTTATGTTGACAAATATACACCTTAAGATTGAAAACATTTAAACGCGTTGTGATTGTGTGAGCATTGAGGCCACCATTCGACGTGGGTGAGAAAAGGATAAGTGACAACACAAATGGGATGCCATAAGTTGAAATAAAGGACATGTACCTATTTGGGTCTTGACACATGATTATTGTATTAGAGGGGTGTCATATTTTTTTTGTTGCAACGCACGGGCTCTTTTGCTAGTAATATAATGAAACATACATTTTTCGTTTAGTTTTTATTTTCCTTTTTTTCCTTTCCCAGTTTACTTTTTTTTATAATTAAAAAAATTTGTGATTTCAATGAAGTTGCGATTTTTAATGTTTTGTTTTTGAAAAAATGTTCATGAAACATAAAAATATATGCGGATATGAAAAATGGATTGTAAAAATATGTTTTCATATACAAAAAATGTTTATGATTTTGAAAAATATTTACGTATTCCATAGATGTTCATCAATTTGAATGAAAATCATGAAATCAAAATTTGTACATGAAAATTATACAAATGTTTGGAAATACTAAAAAAATCACGAATTTCAAAAATTTTCCCCAAAATTTTGTAAAGGAAATCATGAATTCTATAAACTTTTCATGATTCAAAAAAAAGTTTGCCCATTTTTAATAAGTATTGCAGAAAATTTTAAAATGTCATTATTTCAAAAATATGTTCACTGGTTTGAGAAAATGTTCATGATTTAAAAACAAATGTACACAAAGTTTAAAATAATTCATGATTTCAAAATAATGTTTACAATTTGAAAAAAATGTTCACGATTTCAAAAATAAAATCAGAAAAACTGAAAAGCGTTTGCAAAAAAGAAAAGGGAAAAAGAGATGGAAAAGAAAAAGAGAAAACAGAAAAAAAAGAGGAAAAAGACAAACGAAGGAAAAAAAGGAAAAACCGAAGAATAAAGAAAAAAAAAAGACAGTTTAGGGAAGGTTCTAGACCGGTAGAACCTTCCCAAAACTGGTGCACCTAAAATGGACCGTCCCAAACGCAGATTGAGCGCCTTGGAGGGATGTGTGCTAGGTCGTTTGCGACAACTTGCACGCCAAATAGGAGACAACAGGAATCAAACTCATGACCTCTCCTTAAATCCCATAAGATCGGACTAGTTTGGTAAACATGTCCTTGTGCAACTAAAGAGAATTAGCCCACTAATCAAATTATCACTGCACTCTTGGCCTTTTCTTATGGGCCAACCTTTCTTATGGACCGCAAGATGGGCCCTTTCTTATGGGACCTGCCAGATTCTTGTTCGTCTGGGAATAATCCAATGCTATCACTCTAAAATTTCTTAAATATCTGACAATTTGTAATCTCATTCTTATGTGTTGACTGCATGTTGTCCTTTGGACTCTTTACCTTGACGATAGTTGCCCGATTGGCACAGTTCATAAGGATAGTCAGTACTGGCTTTTCAACCATTGGCAAGTCCATCAAAAGATCTCGAAACCATTCTAGTTGGACACCAGATATGTCTAATGTTGTTAATTCTGTTTTCATTATCGATCTCGTGAGGATGTTTGCTTGTAAGATTTCTAGGAAACACGCCACTTCCAAGAGTAAACACATGACTGTTTGTGGCCTTCATCTCATCAACATCAGTGATACAATTCACATCACTATACCCTTCAAGTACATATGGGTATTCCGTATAGTGAAGTTCATAGTTCATAGTACCTTTCAGATAGCGCATACTTCTTTTAACAACATGCCAACATACATCATCCGGATTGAAAACAAACCGACTTAGTTTATCCAGCCACTACTCTTGACATTCAGGTTCTGTTTCTGCATTAGTAGCATACTTTTGTAAGAAGATTTCATCAACTATTTTTGTGTCCACACACGTCCCATCCAACAAAGTTCATTCTCTCTTCTACTGATTGCAGTAAAGTTTCAGCAACCTAGACTGAAACCACATCTTCTTCTTTTGAATTCATCTCCTCTCCTTCTTTTGAATTTCCAATATCCGCATTGTGCAATGAAACCTGCTCACTTCCATCCACATAAATGATAGCACAATCATCAAGAGTTGTGTCTCTGTCCATCTTCTCTACTAATGAATCATCACAGAGAAACAACAAACCATCCATCAGTGATTCACAAGGAAATAGGTAGTGAAGTTTATAGCTGTAATCCCCTCCGCAGTGCCCTCTTTTCACATGGTACATATCATGTACAGATGCCAAAATATGTTCACAATTCATTTGGGCTTTCTCAACAAAAAACTTTGGCTGCCATCACGATGCTCAAGCAAACCATCCACTAGAACAGAAAATTTCAAAGTAGTGCAACCTAACAATGAAATCTTCCAAATCATCCGATGGATCATCAACATGACACCTACACACATCAACAATATCAGTACAATATATGTTGCACAAAAAGTCCCTTTTTCCTCAATCCGAGTTTTTACGTGTTTTGCTCCGCTCTCCTGATGTGATAGAAGAAGTCCAAAATCTCCACCATAATCAATTGCAACCAATCAGGACTACATATCCGCCCTAAACCCTACCCAAATCATCAAAAATATCTGTCCAAACCATACCCAAATCCAACACTGTCTAAACCCTCAAATCGCCCACCTCTAAACCACCTAGGAGAGCACTAAAGAGAGGGGAGAGCAAGAAGAAGGAGGCGGTGACGCACCTGCACACATGGCGCCGGTGAAGAATAGGGCTATGGTCGAGGAGGAGGGCATCAACGAAGTGCGACGACAATGACAGAGGATGTGAAGAGGAGGGCAAGCAGAGGCGGCGAAAGAGGAGAAAGAGGGTGATCGTTGATTATAAAGGAAAGAAAGAGAACAGACCCTCTAATTTAGGTCATTTCACCACAACACCAAGTCAGCATGTACAATCAGCATCAGTCAATTCAAAATAACATGAATAACTTGCAAAACCATCCTGGAGGACATTTGACCAGTTTTGCACATTGACGGGCCTAAATATCCGGTTTTGGAGTTAGGGGGAGGGGGGATTTTATTCCCATTGGCCACATTTGAGGGAAGTATATACTTCGTGTCATGCAAAAAGGAGCCCGAGAGGCCCGTGGGCCGCTTTGAAAGCGTTTACCGATTTTTCTTTCGTTGCCTCCTCTCGACGCACGCATCTCGATGCGAGTAACCAACGGAAGATAAGTTGGCAAGTGCAGGCTCGCAAACTCCTCTGCAAAACCCTCGCTGTCCCCACTTCGTCGCCGCCGCCGCCCTCTTCCCGTCCCCGCCGCCGCCGCCGCCCTCTTCCCGTCCCCGCCGCCGACTTGCCGGATGCCCTCCGCCCGTACCCGCCGCCTACGCCCTCTTCCCGTGCCCGCCGACGCATCGGCGGCTTCCTTCCGATGCCGCCCCGACGTGGCCGCGGCCGCGGTCGAGGCCGAGGTCGAGGTCGAGGACACGGGCCTCCAGTGCCACCGCCCGAACCGCCCGAACCGCCCGAAACTCCATGGGCGGTACGTATCTCAGCCATGCCTTAGATATCATAATGTGGCTCCACCCATGCCTAGATACATCTGTACTGTACACACATATAAAACTGTGGTCTGTGGGTGTACATCTGTACGCACATATCATACTGTGGCTCTACCCATGCCACGGATACCTAATGTTTGAGCCCAACCAAACACTTTGTTTAATTTGCTCCAGTGATTACGAGAATAGCATTCATAGATTTTGATTATGTGGAAAAAAAATCCATTTTACTACCCTGAACTAAAAGGATGGTTCACCCTGACCATTTTTTTTGCTCTCTTAGACCTCCTGATCTACCTAATACAGTTCAAAAATCATCCTTGGTGGGTTTGCTCACGCAGTTTGCTATCGTGGACAAGGTCAAAGTGGTATTTGACCAGCAGCTTCCGCTTCTCCTCCTCCACCCCCGAGCACCGTGGTCGGTACTCCCCTGAAACTGAAATGGCCCATCTAAGCTCTGCCGTCCGTTGCTGTCGTCTAACTCGATGCCCACGAGTTCCTTTAGTCTCACCGCGGTTCTAACGGAGTAGACGACAAGGAGGAGATAAGGAACTCATCAAGCTGCCTACCCACCACTCTCCCCCTTGGCCATTCCCATCTCTTTCCCGTGATCCCAAATCCCCCGAGAGCACCTGCTAGTATCATCAAAGGAGTCGTCCATTTCAATGGTAGAGCTCTCATTTCCTCATTGTGCAGCTTGTCGAAGTACTCCCGCCATCTATGCTTAATCTCCTCGTCCTTCACCAGGAGCTGGTCTGCTCCGTCCTTGATGCATTTGACTTGGTCGACATCCCTCGTTTTCTCTCTCGGATCTTGGCCATCTTATAGATGTCCCTCTTACCTTCCTTCGTGTCTAACCATTGGTATAGGTCCTCATATGTTTGACCCCTTGCTTCACTCACATCTTGCTTTGCAGCCTTCTTTGCCATCTTGTGCTTCTCTATGTTGCTCGTACTCATATTCAGGTATAGGCGCCTGAAACAATCTATCTTCCCCTAATAGCCTTTTGGACATCATCATCCCACCACCAGGTATATTTAACTTCTCTTCTACCTCCCCTGAACACAAATGAGCAAACCCACCTAACACAATTTACGAGTGGTATTGGGATAGTTCAGGGGGTTAGGAGAGCAGAAAAATAGTACGGGAGGTATGTAAACCAGCCACCTTGTTCACGGGAGTAAAATGGATTTTTCATTTATGTACATTACATTTATCAGTTTCAGTTCGAATGCTTTCTTATACCAATCTAAATAACCAAGAAACAAGTGCACGATGTTATTCTTCTCTTATAGCGTGCGATTTTCTTGTCCTTACTCTTGCAGCACTGTCCGGTATTTCAGTTACAGTTAGATGACGACCCTGAGATCATGACACAAAATTATCAGGATTTGCTCACAACAATTATTAATCACATCAGACAGATTTGGCAGAACCTTAATATTGAAGGAAATGGTCTTATCGAGGAGGTTCAGACTTTGCCAAAAGGCGCGGGATTCTTTATAATTGATTTGCTAGCTCCCCTCAGTTGGGTTCAGGATAATGCTGATCCTGTTAGATTGCTTTTCAGTTTTGATAATCTGTATTGCATTGGGTTCCATAGAGATGAAAATTGGTTTATCTTTAGTGATAATTACGAGGAAATGAAGGATGTTCTCCAAGGAACTATTGCGAGACCTCTCACTTTTAAAGGCAATTATAACAAGTTAAATGCCGATTTCTCCAACATCCATCTAGGGATTCAGGCTCTCTTTCAGACTTACAAAGGAATAGCAGGTTACCCTGGGTCCCTCATCAAAATTCCTTTATTGACGAGTTGTGTTACCTTTTCGGAGCCTCTTAGATTTCCGGCATTTCGTCAGTACATGCTCAGCAAAATGTCGACATATGATTGTCCTCCAGGAAGCATTACTGAGTATTCTATTCATTTTACCCGTTGGTCAGATTATTGTGACATTATTCGTGAAGGCAGGGCACAGTTTGATCCTCTTCGTGCCTTTGGTTTTCAAAGTTATGATGATGTTTTGGGCCTTGTTGGGATGATACTGTAGCTGACAAGAATGAATACAAGAATAGATACACATATCTGTATAGATATATCTATGTCGTTAAAAATTGAGCTCATCAGTTACGTTATTTATTTCTCTGAATTCGGTGGATGGATAAGGTGGAGTATGATGCTACAACAACTGTTTGAAGCTGATGGTGTCTGTTTAGGTATTTGTTTAGCCAAGAGGCCTGTGGTACCTAATACGAGGGTTGTTGCTGAAATCCGACAATGACAACAATTTGGTTTTGTAGAATTTGACATTTACACCGAGGCATTCTCACTCTGCAGCAGCAGTAATTGTCAGAATATTGGTGAATTTGCTTGAATCTGGGGCATTCTTTATTTCCGTATTTCCCCACTTGGCTATGACATATTAATCTGCTCAGTAACTTTCAGTTCATTCATGTCATTGAGCATAGCAAAGGTATGACTCGACGGTGATCTCTCATCAGCTACGGCCTCACCGGGAATTAGCCATATCTGGTGCAGTATTCTGCAAGGGGTGGCTGTAATCAAGGAGGGCATGGTTTGGCGAGTCGGTAGCGGTGAGCAGATTCGGATTTGGGAGGATTGCTGGCTCCCTACTGGCTCAGTTTGTTTTCCGAGATCGTGCAGAGGTAATACGCTGCTGACGTGTGTGTCTGAGCTGATTGACCCTCTATATCATGCGTGGGATACCCAACTTGCCGTATTTCCCCACTTGTTGACTGTGACATATTAATCTGCTCAGTAACTTTCAGTTCATTCATGTCACTGAGCATAACAAAGGTATGACAGTGATAGTATCAATGTAATTGCAGCTATTCTATTTGTAGAAATTAGTAGAATCAATTGTTTATATTAAATATGTCAGCTTCCCTTTCATGTTTCTTCGTAGAAGAAATAACCCAGTCAAAAAAAACCAAGCTTTACTTGTAATAATGCCATGGGCTTCTG
The DNA here is from genome assembly GCA_022496015.1 of Hordeum marinum. Classification (NCBI taxonomy): domain Eukaryota; kingdom Viridiplantae; phylum Streptophyta; class Magnoliopsida; order Poales; family Poaceae; genus Hordeum; species Hordeum marinum. Next base: position 7,770,471 of record CM039673.1, read on the forward strand.
CAAGAAATGCAAGGATAACAGGTCCACGCCAAGTTCAAACACTACTTTGAAGGTTAGTTGTATTACATTTTAACTTTTTCCTTGGCATTAGAATGTTTACCTTAGTTCTCATGGTGATTGAAGGTTTCAATATATGTATGCCATTCGATAAAGGTCAACTGTTTGTTTTTATTTTATTTTCATTTCTAGTGTTGTTTCTCTCCGTTTTTGTGGGATACTTGATCCTTCATATTTTTAGCATATGCACTAATCTATTCCTATAATTGTTGTCTCGCAAACCAATAATGTTGCATATGTCAATAGTGTCAATAAAACATTTTTTGATCTTATCACTGCTTGTCTACCGGGCCACTAAGAGGATTCAGTTAACATAAATGTACACTTGGTTGGCATTTTGTAAGTTCCTCTCTCGATGACTTATTTTTCTGGAGGGTTCCTACCTTTGTAGCATTATTCGTTTTCTCATGTTGTTTATTTCTTACTGAAAGCTAGTGATTTTGCAATGGCGCAGTGTGGTGTTTATATTTATATTCTGTCTTTCCACTTTTATCTAGTGAATGAGGGATGGAGGATGCCATTCCATGGTAAACAATAGCCTAACTATATCTATATAATAGCCTAACTATATCTATATAAATAAAATGTAAGGTTCTTATTCCCGCCTATGAAACAAACTTGCTAACCAAAAACTTCTCGTGCTGCTAATAACTCTGATATGCACTGATGTTGACACATTTTTTTACTATTTTTTGAAATACATTCCAACTTATTTCCTTTATATTATTTGCCAGTTACTTTTAGTGTAGAGCACTTGATCATTTTCGTTCTCACTTCTCAGTACTTTCTAAGATTTCTAGTTTACTTCTCTTCTCACTCACTCCCTCGATATTGCTCAATATTACCATGACACATGTTCTTGACAAAATTTTACCACTGCCTTTGCTGCCCCGTATGTTTATCAGTGCATTCACTTTTTTTCGCAATGGTTCCGTTATATTTGTCATTCTGTGGTGTACTATGGAATGCCCTCTTGTCCTTGCATACTGTCTTCCAGGAGAAATAACTATTCTGTTGCATCTTCTATATGAACATTGCTTTGTCATTTGTCAACTGCTTGTCCGTTGCACTCGGTAGCAGTTTCCTTCTATGAGCTAATCATGATCCATGACCTCTCTTTTTTCTATTCTCTCTGCAGCATATAGTATCTTAATTCATGTATGATAGCACAATATTTCAGTTCATATCCAATAGCATGATATCTGCAGTATAATCCCAGCCATGTTCTTGAAGCTATGACAAAAGCATTTGATTCTGTCTACCGTGTTTGTTACTTGAGCTGCTGTCGAAGGAGGCTTTGGACTGAAAAATGGACTGACTGGATTGCTTGCCTCACCTAAGGAGTTTTCCAATAGAACCGCTATCTCCACTGCTGCTCTTCGTGCTTTCAGCTGATTAGTTAGCTGCCCTTGTCCAAGAAGCTCATCTCTCACCGTCTTCATGAGACAGCATACTGTTTGTCTGATCCATCCAAAAAGATTGTGTTATTGTCACTGTCCTCATCGAGACAAAAGCCAAGTGCAGCTACACGCAAATAAGGACATTCTGCTTGATTCCGGTGATGCTATAGGGCTCCATGATATTGACAGCGATAGGGCTTCGTACAGTTAAGTTCTGGTGAAGGATAGATGATCTGAAAGTGCATGTGCCGAACTTATGAAGCATATTCAGCACTAAAATGAAACCAGTGGTGCAAATAGTGACAGAACCGAATATCTTTTTCTGGAAGAGGAGAAGCCAAGTCCACTGGTCAGTCAAAGAGTAGTGCGACACCACGATTTAGAGGATCAACTTAACCCCGGGACCGGGAGAACAAGACATGGTGAAATGGAAATGAAGATGTACATATGTTCAAGCCATGTCCACATAACTAGTCTGCAACAATGTTTGCTTGCTCTGGATTTCAACTTGAAGATCTAACTGCACGGCTACTGTATGCTATGAAAAATCATCTCCAGTCCAGATACGAACTCTTCTTCTCCTGCCTAGGCTGACTCTTCAAGGCAAACAAATACTGAGCGGCCTCGGATTCAGGGACACTTCCGAAGGAACAGGGTGGCCTCGTGTTCAGGGACCTCCATGGGTTCAACATGGCGATGTTAGGACGGCTGCTCCAAGTGCCTGACTCGTTGTGTGCCTGGGTGCTGCGTGCCAAGTACGTACTGCCCCGATGGGGATCTCTCATCAGCTATGGCCTCACCGGAACTTAGCCATATCTGGTGCAGTATTCTGCAAGGGGTGGCTGTAATCAAGGAGGGGGCATGGTTTGGCGAGCAGATTCGGATTTGGGAGGATTCCTGGCTCCCTACTGGCGCAGTTCGTTTTTCCGAGATCGTGCAGAGGTAATACGCTGCTGACGTGTGTGTCTGACTCTGAGCTGATTGACCCTCTGTATCATGCGTGGGATACCCAACTTGTCAGACAGACTTTCAAGCATGAGGAAGCGAAGGTGATCCAGAAGTGACCCTCTGTAACATGCGTGGGATACCCAACTTGTTAGACAGACTTTCAAGTATGAGGAAGCGATGGTGATCCAGAAGTGACCCTCACTGAAGATGGTAAACTGAAGGCCGTCTGTCTGTCTGTCTGTCTGTCTCATGTGGTGGTTGTGGTGCACGGAGCCAAACAAAGCAAATCATAAACAGAGCCAAGAGTTTCAGTATCTGATGACAAGGCATATCTCTGAGTGGCGGGAATTTTATGCAAAGCCTGAGCTCATGCGCCATGATCAATGCAATCCATTTGGCAGAGAACACTAGCATGCTCGACCGATGGCCGCTCGGCACGGCACCGTCTCAACTCAGTTGTGTGAGCAGAGTAACTGAATTCGCCCATGTGATGGACATCTCTGTATCTGTTAGCCTGCATCTAGCTCTCGGCTTCCTTTTCTTCCTCCCCTCTGTAGTTGGTTGTATTCTATCCCCCCCCCCCCCCCCCCCTATCTCCCTTGCTTGTACTACTACTACAGATTTACCCCTTTTATTAACGAAATGAAATGCATCATGCAGTAACGTGGACATATTTTCTTTGCAGATTGGAGAATGTGCATGTATTTTCTTTATATAGACTCTGTGCATGTAGTCCAAGTGGAATCTGACGCGAGTTCAGATTGCGCACACATACACAGACTATATATATACAGAAAAAGATATGCACATTCTCCAATCTGCAATGAAAGAAAAGAATGTGGATTGCATTTTCATCTTGACAACCAAAGGTCCTGCTCAATGCTCAACTGGGTACGTGATTAGCAAGAGGAGATGAAGAAAAACAAGTTGACCAGCAGATAAGAGCGATGAATCAACACTGTCTCTGGGCAGCACAAGGCAAAAAAACTAGCTAGAAGCTTTGAACTAATCATCCTGAACACTAGCCCTAGAAACCTATAAACTTTTTTTTTGCGGGTCTAGAAACCTATAAACTGCATACATGCTTAACCTTTTATTTTTGCAAAAAATCCCAAGGCTAGAAATACATTCTTACCAAAAGTTAGAAACGCATTCAAAATCTTGGGGGTGTTGAAGTCTTCTTCCTCCTGCATCTCCGTCGGGGGCATGCCATATGCATAGCTCGATGTCGCCCCTGGGCCTCCACCATGAGCATAGCTTTTGTTATTGTAGAAGCAGCGTCCCTGAAGTCATCGATCCAGACAAGAAGAAGTCGACGACATTTGATTTGCGAAGCAAATCACCGTCCTCAAGAAAAAATTGTGATAAATGCCTGTAGAAACTCGGAAGACCATGAAGACTACAAAAGAGGACGACCGGACAAAAAAGAACGTGATAAATGTATGTAGAAACTCTAAAGAGCATAAAGACTATAAAAGTCGACGATTGTAAAATGCGAAGCAAATCGACGCCCCAAAGAAAAAACTGTGATAAATGCTTGTAGAAATTTCGAAGACCACAAAGACTACGAAAGCCAACCAACCGAAAACTTAAACCAAGCGGATCCAAGAAGACCCGTAGAGACACAACTCCACACGCTCTCTACCGATGAAAAGACACAACAATGGAACGAGGATAATAATACATCCAACAATCGGCTATAAGGAATTGCCATGTCATATAAAGCCAACCTAATAACCGACATGCACAATAATAAGTTCGAAATATGTACTACTTTATCAATAACTACCTTACAATCTCAAAAATGTTCAAGTCACTTTTTTTTTGCGGAAAAACATCCAATATATTCATCTTCAAACATGCTAGTACAACGAACACCAGAAATAATAAAAATTACATCCAGATTCATAGACCACCTAGTGACGACTACAAGCACTGAAGCGAGCCGAAGGCGTGTCGCTGTCATCGCCCCTTCCTCACCGGAGCCGAGCAAAACTTGTTGTAGTAGACAGTCGAAAAGTCATCATGGTAGGGCCCCATAGGACCAGCGCACCAGAAAAGCAATTGCCGTCAATGAAGAGTAACGTAGATTGAAAGGATCCAACGTGAAGACACGCGTACATAGACGAACGACGGACATATTCGAGCAAATCCAGCAAAGATCGATCCACCGGAGACACACCTCCACACGCCCACCGACGATGCTAGAAGCACCACCGACATGGGGCTAGGAGAGGATAACCTTATTCCATCTTCAAGAAGCCACCGTCGTCTCACCTTCTTGAGCAGGACACAAACCCTAACAAAACTCAAAAGCACATCTAAAAACGGAGTCCTCCCACCGGCAAGGACCGGAATCCACCTGGCACCCATGGCCCTAAGGCTATTGTAGACGAGGCAGACCAGCGTCGGCGCCGACGAGATGCGGAAAAACCCTAATTTTGTTAGGAAGGCGACGGCTGCGTGAGAGACAGATACGGAGAAGTCCAACGTTTAAGTGACCTTATTGTACTTCTCTAACCGTGCCTCGGCACATCGCTGTGCGCCGCTCGCTCCTCCACCTAGTCTGGATGGGCTGGATATACACGGTTCAAAAGATATCGTAAAATATTTTACGGACAATCCTTAAAACGATTTTGGAAGCTACGGATGTGCTAGAGATGCTTGTCGTGAGATTAGACGGGGCCAAAAAAAGAAAGCTAAGATACCCCTAGCGTGTCGAGTCCGTGCACCGAGTCCACCCATCGCCCCGTGGACCCGTCTCCTTCCTTCCTTTACTCCGCGGGCCGCACCTACTCCCGGATCTCACAGAACCAGCTCACATCCCAGATCCGAACCCTAACCAACCCTCGCCCCAGATCCGGCCACCGGCGCCGGCGCCGGCCGCGATGGCGTGCCTCGCGATCTCCCTCCAGCCGGTGAACGGCCCGGACATCCTCCTGCAGACGCGCTCCTGGTTCCCGGTCTCGCGCGCCCTCGCCGCCGTCTCCGCCTTCCGCCTCGCGCGCCTCCACCTCGCCCGCGGCAAGCAGCAGCACCCCTCCCCCTCCGCCTCCTCCGCCGCGCTCGAAGCCATCGGCGACGACCCGCTGGCCACCGGCTCGGGGCAGCTGGTGGTGGGCGTCGAGTCGCAGTACCGCGTGGTCTACCGCCTCGTCAACTCCATCTACGTGCTCGGCGTCACCACGGCCTCCGACCACGCCTCCCCCGCCGTCCACGCCTTCGCCGTCGCCGACGCCGTCAACCAGGCCGTCTCCGTCGTCGTCGCCGCCTGCCGCGGCGTCGACGTCACCCCCGAGAAGGTCCACCGCAAGTACCCCGAGGTCTACCTCGCGCTCGACCTCGTCCTCCACGGCGTAGGCTCCGTCCGCCTCTCCCAGATCCTCGCCACCATCCATGGCGACAACCTCGCCCGCATGGTCAACTCCTCCCCCGACGCTGAGGCCCGCGCCCGCGGCGCCGACTCCTGGCCCGTCGTCGAGCACCTCGCTCAGGACCGCCACGCCGCCCGGGACGCCTTCACCGGCGCCTCGTTCGAGCTACCCCAGGAGACCCTCGCTGCCGGTGACGAGTTCTCCGCTTCCAGCCTTGCGCCTACGGCCGCTGCGGCTACTGGGGATGAGGCACCGCCTGAGGAGGCGCCCCCCATTGAGAAGGACCCCTTTGCGGCCAGCGACATGGTTGCTAGCAAGCCTGAGGAGGAATTGGTCGGTGCATTCAAGAAGAACAAGGAGACTGCCCTTGTGGTTGCTGATCCTGCTGCTGCACTTGCTGGGTTGGAGGTCACCACTTTGCCGCCAGCTGAGGCCACTAAACCAACATTCATTGGGGTTGAGGGATTTGAGGGTGACTATGGTGGAATCGAGTTTGGTAATGAGGAAGCTTCACTGGCTGAGGCATTTGAGGGCTTCAATGCGCCATTTGGGGGTGGGCTAGATGCTTCCGAGTTTGTTACCACAACCAAGAAGGATCACAAGGACAAGACCCTCACTGGTCTTGAGATTCTAGCCATGAGTGGTGGGCACGCACCGAATGCAGCATCTTCTGGTTCGCAACTTGACAGCTTGGTAACCCCGAGCAAAGAGATGACCGTGCCTGAGCTGTGCATTGTGGAGGAGATCAATGCAGAATTCAAGGAGTCCATTCTTTCACGGGTTGGTTTGAAGGGTACAATCTTTTTGCACACAATACCGCCAAAGAAGGCAGCAGGGAGGGAGACAGAGTTCTCATTCCGGCTCGAGGGTACTTCTGGAATGAAGAGGGCCGCCTTGCAGAGTACCGTGTTGAGCAGTCTCGAGAATGGCCTGTTCCATGTGAAGACACCATCGAAGGAGGAGCCTATCCCCATCATGAAATACAGCTTCCTGCCCAAGCACTCACCTCTCCCCCTGAGGATGCGCCTTGTAAAGCGCCACAGTGGTACCTTGCTCTCACTGATGATACACTATGCATCAAACCCGATGTTGCCGCAGCCACTGAGCAATGTTACATTCATTGTTAAGCTTCCTATGGATCCAACTCTGCTTAATGTTTCGCCCAAGGCTGTGTTGAACCGGGCAGAGAGGGAGCTCAGGTGGCACATCTCAGACATTCCTCTGAAAGGTCCCGCTGGACGGTTGAGAGCACGGATGCCTGTAGATCAAGACTCCAAAGATGGTGAATTAGAGGTTGTTGGAATGGTCAAGTTTGCTTACCAAGGGCCATTCACATTGTCTGGCATCAAACTCTGCCCAGCCATCAATAGCACTGCCCAATTTAATGAAGTTGGCCACACCTTCTCCAGCGGGAGCTACCGTTGCATCTGAGTTGGTACCTTCTTTGTACTGTAGCTGTTTACTTTACCCCCTTCATTCAGTTTGCTTCTACAACAGGGTGTGAAATTCATATTTGTACGTATATGTTTTGTGAGGCTGGATTTAAACCATGTTTTCGAGTTGTGATTATTCATCAAGGCTACACAATCTTTTGCAAATTTCGTAATGGATGCATAGAAGACCATGTACTTCTGCTCATTCTGGATGCAAACAAAAACAACACTTCTGCTACTGACCTTTAGTAATTGATTCACTATTGAAAGCCACCATTACTTTTTCAGTCATCTTTTTAGAATAAGGGAGGAGAGGATCTCCCCTGGCCTCAACACCAATGCCCAGATTATTTGTTTTAGTGTATCAACATCTATCAACTCACCTGTCTTTGGAAAATGGTTTTGCCCCTGTGTTAAAAAAGCATGAAAGGGGAAAAATACTTGCATAGCTGCAAGGGAAGAGACCTATCTACACAACATGTTCCTTTTTCAAATTTTGGTTTATTATATTTTGTATCGTATATCAGTATGATGCCTGCTCTTTAGGTTCCCTTGCATGATCGAGATTAAGCAACCATGATGTGCTTATCTTATACGTAGTATGCTGAAAATAAAATTTACCAATTCAGTGATGCTAACTCTAATATGATATTCTGTCATTCTGGCACGATGCTATGGTGTTGGTAATATTTAGCAAAACAAAATTAGCATGGGTTCTTTGTTAGATATCTGTCCTTTGTGCAGTTTAAACTTCCAAGTTCCCTATTTTTTGAATCATGTACTACACCATGGTCTCCAAATTTGTGGATTTTCTATTTGCATGCCACGCCATTGGGGCTAATTCATCTCTTTTGCGGCATGCGTTTCTTTATGGTTCATAGTTTTCGTGTAGCTGCGATATTATACTGTATGTGCCTAAACTAAGTGCCAGCTCATAATAGAAATGTATGGGTCTCCTCTGGCCTCTGCACCATTGCCCAGAGTATTTGTTTCGGTTGGTCTGGTGGGCAGTCTAAACTAAATAGAGAATCAGAAGTATTTTAGTTGGCATTGAAGGTGATTTATTTGCTGTCAAGTTGGAAAGCTTGCAAGTTGTGTCCTGGGATGTTTAATGTATATCCTTTTTCTCATTATTTTCCAACTGTACCATACATATTTGTTTTTGTTTTTTTACTTTCTGTTGATAGGTGAACTGAACTATTGACGGAGAATATGGTTATGGTTTTTTATTATGGAAATTCATACATAGTTTCCTGCTCTTTAACCAATCGAGTAATCAGATTGCTTGCAGGTGATTGCTTCGCCCCCTGTGTCCCCTTTTAATTCTTTTGTGACACAGGTCACCCCTTTCGTTCCCTACACAGGCTGTCCTAAGGATAGTACACATCTGAAAGACATATACATCCACGTGTGTGCTGGGAAAAGTTTTAAGTCAAGTATACACTTTCTTGACTTGCATTCTGCATGACTCAAAAATATCATTCCTGGCACCACGGTAATCAGGACGGTCGAACTCAAATCCATGTTTTTTGCCCCCAGGGATCTCCAAGGGCATGAGTCTGACAACTAGTTCAAAAAGCATGAAAGGGGAGAAACACTTACATAGCTGCAAATGAAAGAGACTTATCTACACTACACAGCACGTTCCTTTTCAAATTTTACTTCATTAATTCTGTATTGTATACCAATATGATGCCTGTTTTTTAGGTTCCCTGGCATGATAAATGATGTGCTTATCTTATAGTAGTATGCTGAAAATAAAGTTTACGATTCAGTGGTGCTAGCTCTAGTATGATATTCTGTCACTCTGGCATGCTGCTATGGTGTTGATAATATTTAGCAAAATTCATTAGGAATGTTCCTATGTTAGATATATGCCCTTTGTGCAGTTTAATCTTCCAAGTTTGCTACGTATTTCTGAACCATGTACTACTACACCATGCTGTCCAAGTTTCAGAAATTTCTGTTTGCATGCCACATCATTGGGGCTAATTCATCTCGATTTCTGGATGGGTTCCTTCCTGGCTCATAGGTTTCGTTTAGCTAGCTCATATATTGATGTCCTGTAATTCTCACCTGCAAAACTTCACATGTTGTGACATACAACACCATCATTCTTGATGCACTGATTTTAGCAAATAAAGCTATCCGGTTACATAGAGTATGACGACGATATATAAATGGCTTCCACACTTGGCTTTTCAAATTCTACCCAAAGAGCTGTTCAAATCTTTTGAGCATTCAAATTTACATGCCAGTTATGTTCAAGGTTGTACTGGTATTATTCTTCAATTCTCATCACACAAGTGCCAATTTATTTATACTTGGAAATGGTGCAGTGTGTCTGATGAATATTTTTACAAGTCTTATAGGTGCTAACTAGGAAACTGCAATATTCAGTTTTGGGATTTCATTGTGTGTATTTCGATCAGAATTTTGTTGTTGTTCTTCCTGTGATGTTTTGCAGAATGAATTATCCTCTCTCCATGACATCTTTACCTTACTTTGGCTGTACCAAGTACGGAGTATTTTGAGCGTTTGCGGATAAATTGTATTTTGTTCCTTTCCGTCGTTTGTATGCATATTTATATATAGGAGTTGAGACTTTTTTCATGTCGTTGAGGAGTAACTGGATTGTCAATAAAATTCTTGTACTGGTAGTGTCAGAAAGGGAGATTGATTATATTCCGGCAAGAGATGAATCGGCTGAACCGGTAGATAAGAAGATTTCTAGCATTATCATCCCTTTTTTTTCAGACAATCTTGCGAAGCTTTTATTAATTTTTTTTGCGAGATTGTCTCACAAGAAAAAAAAAACTTTGTGATAAAAACAGACTGGGAGGCTTCTTCACAAGATTGGGAGGCCCATGAACATATTTGAAAGAAGCCCAGTAGGCGCATATCCAACCCCACCTAATGCATGTATGTGTACTCATGGTTGGTATGGGTGTTTGATAATTATATATGGGTTCAGAATACGTAGGATTGATGGTGTTGTCGATTAATATTTGCGTTTGTATCATTTTTTTATACTGGATGATAAACTGTGTGGGTAGGCGAGCAATATGTTTTTAAACCAATGCCCCCATCTATATGTTGGGTGCGTGCTACATGGTGTTCTGATGGTATACGGTTATGAAAATTAGTTAAAAGGTTATAAAAAAAGATGGCATACATATCCTGAGTATTGGCGTGTCCATTTGTCCTACTTACTGATCTTTTTCCAATAAACAAATTCACACATTCCTATCGAAGAAATGCCCACCGAAGAACGTGTCCATTTATCCTGAGTACCGTATTTTGTTTAGTTCATCACGTTCCAAAGTACAGTATTACAATAGTCACATACTACTAAATCCTCTAATTAGCACTTAATTCAATTTGATTACAAATAGTACATTCGCAGCCTTAGGCCTCATGCACGGCTAACAGACAAGAAGAACAATAACCGGACACCATGTTAGAGATAAGACACGTAATTGATACGATGAAGAACGGAATCAAGCAAAGGGATACAAGATTTTAACGTGGAAAACCCCTCCAACACGAAGGAAAAAAAACCACGGGCCCCAGCCAGCCAAACTTCACTATGATCGGGAGAGGTTACAAACGTCAGGGATTTACAACTGATCAACTTATCCTGTGCGGCGGCTTACAAGAGGTATATCTAACATAGGTGTCCTAGGTCAACCCTGATCCATACCGGCGATGGGTCTCGCTCCGCTCGCTCATCAGAAGTTGGCCTTCCTCTTTATATTAGAATTTGGAGCATAACATAACAAATTCCACCTTGAGACAAATTCCATTTTGTAGCATGAATGAGAACCTTCTCCCTGAACAACAAACAAAACACTTTCAACGCCAAACAACCACTAGGGCTAATGAGTTATACCAACTAAGTCTGAGCAAAGCTTAAACTTAGCAACATGAACTGGCTTTGTGAACATATCAGCAGGATTATCATGACTACTATATGACTCATGTTCGACTTTTCGGCCTCTTGTGTTCCGAGGCCATGTCTGTACATTCTAGGCTCGTCAAGTTTAAGCCGAGTGTTCTGCATGTGCAACACTGGCTTGCACCCGTTGTATGTGAATGTAGAGTCTATCACACCCGATCATCACGTGGTGTCTCGACACGACGAACTTTCGCAACGGTGCACACTTGGGGAGAACACAATTTATCTTGAAATTAAGTGAGGTATCACCTTATAATGCTACCGTCGTCCTAAGCAAAACAAGGTGCATAAAGGGATTAACATCACATGCAAATCATAAGTGACATGATATGGCCATGAACTTGTGCTTTTGATCTCCATCATGAAAGAACCGGCATGATCTCCATCATCTTGATCTCCATCAACATGTCGCCATCGGGGTTGTCATGCCCAACATGCTTCTACTACTATTGCTACCGTAGAGATAAAGTAAAGCATTACATAGCGCTTAATGATTGACACGCAGGTCATACAATAATTAAAGACAACCCTATGGCTCCTGCCGGTTGCCGTACTCATCGACATGCAAGTTGTGATAATCTATACATCACATGATCATCTCATACATCACATATATCACATCATGTAATTGGCCATATCATATCACAACATACCCTGCAAAAACAAGTTAGACGTCCTCTAATTGTTGTTGCATGTTTTACGTGGCTGCTATGGGTATCTAGCAAGAACAATTCTCATCTACGCAAAAACCACAACGGTGATACACTAAAGTGAGAGAAACTAAAGTGAGAGAAACTGTCACCCGCAAACCATCTATGCAACAAGTTGCGGTTGAGGGAACTGGTCTCTCGTAAGCGTACGAGTAATGGTGGTCCGGACCGCTTCATCTCACAATACCGACGAACCAAAATCCAACCAAGGGAGGAAGCAATCTAAGCATCAACACCCACAAACTTTTTGTGTTCTACTCGAGATCTCATCTACACATAGACCTAGCTTGGATACCACTGTTGGGGAACGATGCATGGGAAACAAAATTTTTTCCTACGCACACGCAGATCTATCCATGGTCATGAGCATCTATGAGAGGGAGAGTGGATCTACATAGCCTTGTAGATCGCTAAGCGGGAAGCGTTAAGAAACGCGGTTGGTGTAGTCGAACGTCTTCGCGGTCCAAATCACCGAGCGTCCCGCGATCTCATCACGATCCGTCCCGCGATCTCATCACGATCCGTCCCGTGAACTCGTCACGTTTCGTCCCGCGATCTCATCACGATCCGTCCCGTGAACTCGTCACGTTTCGTCCCGCGATCTCATCACGATCCGTCCCGTGAACTCATCGCGATCCGTCCTGCGAACTCATCACGAACCGTCTCGCGATCTTGATCACGGTCCTTTCGATCTAGCGCCGAACGGACGGCACCTCCGCGTTTAGCAAACGTGCAGCTTGATGACGATCTCCACTATCTTGATCCAGCAAGAGGAAGTGAAGAGGAAGAAGAGTTCACCGCAGCGTGACGGCACTCCGGCGATGGTGGTGGAGCAATTCCGGCAGGGCTTTGCCTAAGCACTGCGGAAATCCGATCTAGAGGAGCACCGGTGGAACGGGTAGCACGTGGCCGTAAAAACAAGTGCAAAACCCTAGAAATCCACCAGTTTATATAGGAGGAGAGGAGGAGAGCCTTGGCTCAAGGGCCAAGGCCTATAGGAGTCGGCCGAACCTATTAGGATTGGAGGACTCTCCTCCAATCCTAGTAGGACTAGGATTCGTCCCTTTTTTCCTTTTTCCTTTTTCCACCTTTTCCTATTGGGTTTTGTTCTCCAGCCAGATGGGCCTTGTGTGGGAGTTTCCACCAGCCCACTAAGGGCTGATATTCACTCTCCCACAGCCCATGAAGCCTCTTGGGTCGAAATACCCCTCCCGGAGGTCTCCCGGTACACTACCGTCATTCCCGGTACACTACCGATGAGCCCGAAACTTTTCCAGTGACCAAAACAGGACTTCCTATATATGAATCTTTACCTCCGGACCATTCTGGAGATCCTCGTGACGTCCAGGATCTCATCCGGGACTCCAAACAACCTTCGGTCACCACCATAGATAACTCTATACTACCGAAATGTCACCAAACCTTAAGTGTGCAGACCCTGCGGGTTCGAGAACTATGTAGACATGACCGAGACACCTCTACGGTCAATAACCAATAGCGGGACCTGAATGTTCATATTGGTTCCTACATATTCTACGGAGATCTTTATCGGTCAAACCTCTATGTCAAGGATTCAGTTAATCTCGTATGATGTTCCCTTTGTTCTTCGGTATGTTACTTGCCCGAGATTCGATCGTCGGTATCTCCATACCTAGTTCAACCTCGTTACCGGAAAGTCTCTTTACTCGTTCCGTAATACAAGATCCCGCAACTAACACTTAGTCACATTGCTTGCAAGGCTTATTGTGATGTTGTATTACCGAGTGGGCCCTGAGATACCTCTCTGTCACACGGAGTAAGAAATCCCAGTCTTGATCCATGCCAACCAAACAGACACCCTCAAAGATACCTGTAGAGCACCTTTATAGTCACCTAGTTACGTTGCGACATTTGATACACACAAGGCACTCCTCCGGTGTCAGTGAGTTACATGATCTCATGGTCATAGGAACATATACTTAACATGCAGAAAGTAGTAGCAATAAACTGACACGATTATATGCTACGTTTGTAGTTTGGGCCTTGTCCATCACATCATTCTCCTAATGATGTGATCTCGTTATCAAACGACATCTCATGTCTATGGCTAGGAAACCTTAACCATCTTTTGATCAACGAGCTAGTCTATTAGAGGCATACTAGGGACATGGTTTTGTCTATGTATCCACACATGCATCTAAGTCTCCGATCAACACAATTATAGCATGGATAATAAACGATTATCATGAACAAGGAAATATGATAATAACCAATTTATTATTGCCTCTAGGGCATATTTTCAACACACATCATTATAATCAATACCTGGTATCTGACTAAAGCCCTTAGCCACTAACCTTGCCTTAAACCTTGCAGGCTCACTAGGAGACAAACCTTCCTTTCTTTTGATGATCCATTTGCAACGAACGGTCTTTTTTTGTTTAGGCAAGCGCACAACATCCCATGTGCCATTTTTCTCAAGTGATTGCATCTCTTCCTGCATAGCAGCAATCCACTTATCGTGGTCACCGGAAACAACGGCTTCAGTATATGTGGATGGCTCATGGATGTTCTCAACTTGTTCTTCACAACTAAAAGCATAATGAACAATGAGACACTCCTCAATTAGGCATTTTGGTTTGTTAATGACTCTCTTTGTCCTGCCATCTACAAGAGACTGAATTTGTGGCTGCAAAACAGGGGGTCAGCGTTGCACAATATCATCATCATGAATCTCTCTATCTGGAGCATCATCAACATTATCATGAACCTGTGCATCTAGAGCAGCAACATTATTATCAACAGTTTTGTTTTCCTCATCATCAAAATGCTCCACCTGCGCAGTAACTCATTGTGGCTCCACATCAAAACTATCATTGGACAGATCATCATGAAATATAATAGATTCATTGAAAACAATACTTCTGCTCACAAAAACCTTACTAGTTTCAGGATTCCATAAGAGATATCCTTTTACTCCTGAACCATATCCAACAAACACACACTTAATAGCTCTAGGCTCAAGTTTTTCGTTATTAACATGTGCATATGCATTGCAACTAAAAACTCTCAACTATGAATAATCAGCTGGTGTTCCAGACCATACCTCAATGGGAGTTTTATTATTTAGTGGAATGGATGGAGACATGTTGATGAGGTAGCAGGCGGACATTGGACAACATGCAGCCCAAAAACGTTTGCCCATGCGAGCATTGGACAACATGCAGCGAGCCCTGGAGATGATGGTTCTGTTCATATGCTCAGCCACACCATTCTGTTGAGGAGTGTATGGGACGGTGTGGTGCCTGACGATGCCCAAGTTTTTGCAGTACTTGTTAAAAGCTTTTGAATAGAATTCCATACCATGGTCAGTACGAAGTATTTTTACCTTCCTCTCAGTTTGCCTTTCTACCATAACTTTCCAATCCTTAAAGGCATCAAACACATCATATTTATTTTTCAAAAAATAAGGCCACACTTTTCTGGAGTAGTCATCAATAATTGTAAGCATATAATGAGCACTAGCAAGCGAGGGTTTACGTGAAGGTCCCCACAAATCAGCATGCACATAATCTAACATAACTTTTATGGTATGAACAACAACATTCAACTTTACCCTCTTGTGCTTACCAAAGATGCAGTGCTCACAGAACTCCAAATCACTTATGTTGCAACCATCCAAGAGTTCACTCTTGGTCAATTCTGCCATGCCAAGTTTACTCATATGCCCAAGACATATATGCCAAATGTTAGTTTTACTGGATTTATCAGAAGTAACAGCAGTAGGAGCAGTGCCATTAATAGTGCTTCCTCTAAGAACATATAACTTTGCAGAATACATTTCACCTATCATATGAATGAGGAAACCTTTTGTTACCTTCAAAACTCCACCTGAACCGGAGTGTTTGTACCCTTTGACATCAAGATTACTCAGCGAGATGAGGTTTCTGGTCATGCATGGTATGTGCCTCACATCTGTCAATGTGCGTATCATGCCGTCATGTGTCCTGATCTGAACAGAACCAATGCCCACAATCTCACATGGGTTGTCATCTCCCATACGCACAATATCTCCACTCTGCACAAACTTATAAGTACTGAACCAATCTCTGTTAAAAAATATATGAAACGAGCATGCAGAATCAAGTATCCATTCATCATGACATGAAACACAACCAGCAAAAACAACTAGAGCATCATCTGAATCAGATTTATTTCCAGATGTAACATTGACCTTACCATCACCTTCAGATTTGTTTTTAGGTTTGCACGTACCGTTCCTCTTCTCCTTATTTTCCAGCTTCCAACAATCATCAATCAGGTGACCTTGTTTCTTACAATACATGCATAACTTTTCTTTTCCAGATCCTCTGGACTTCGAACAACCTCTGCCGTTCTTACTTTTATCTCTATTGTTGGCGTTGTATGTTTTCTGCTCAGGCCTGCCTCGTACATGCAATGCTTCTCCTTTGGAGGACGATTCCTCAGATTGCAACATATCTTTCATCTTTTCCTTCTGTTGAAGGGCCTCATATACTTCCGCAACAGTTAGTTCATCACGGCTATATAATAGCGTATCACGGAAATTTGCAAAGGAACTAGGGAGCGAGCATAAAAGTAGAAGACCTAAATCTTCATCATCATACTGTACCTCCATAGACTGTAAGTCAGAAACAATCTCCTTGAAGATCAATAAGTGGTTCAGCACCGAACCACCTTCTTGCAACTTGTGCATGAACAACTTCATCTTAATGTGAATCTTACTGGTCAGATCCTTGGACATGCAGATCGATTCCAGCTTTAGCCAGAGACCTGCTCCAGTTTTCTCTGCCAATACTTCTTGCAAAATATTGTTAGATAGATGAAGAGGAATCAGAGCCATAGCCTTACAATCTTTATGCTTCTCATCAATGGTCCAAGTCTTCTGTTGTTTACCGCCGAATCCATCAAGTGACTCATCCAGATCGGTATGCGCCAGCACTGCCCGCATCTTCACTTGCCACAATGAAAATCTGGTGTCATAGTCCAGCAGCGGAAGATCGTACTTCATCGATGCCATGTCATCGAAGAAACCCTAAACAAAAACAAGGCTCTCATGCCACTTGTTAGAGATACGACATGCAATTGATACGATGAAGAACAGAATCAATAAAAGGGATACAAGATTTTAACGTGGAAAACCCCTTCAAAACGAAGGGGAAAAAACCACGGGCGCCAGCCAGCCAAACTTCACTATGATCGGGAGAGGTTACAAACGCCAGGGATTTACAACAGATAGACTTATCCCGTGCGGCGGCTTGCAGGAGGTATATATAACGCAGGTGTCCTAGGTCAACCCCGATTCGTACCAGCGATGGGCCTCGCTCCGCTCGCTCATCAGAAGTTGGCCTTCCTCTTTATATTAGAATTTGGAGCATAACATAACAAACTCCACCTTGAGACAAATTCCATCTTGTAGCATGAATGAGAACCTTCTCCCTAAACAACAAACAAAACACTTTCGGCGCCAAACAACCACTAGGGCTAATGAGTTATACCAACTAGTCTGAGCAAAGCTTAAACTTAGCAAGAGGAACTAGTTTTGTGAACATATTAGCAGGATTATCATGAGTACTAATCTTGCATACCTTCAGTTTACCTTGCTCAACAATGTCTCGAACAAAGTGATATTTGACGTCAATGTGCTTTGTTCTCTCATGAAACATTTGATCCTTAGTGAGGTATATGGCACTCTGACTGTCACAGAACAAATTAATGGAAGAATTATCTCCACAAAGCTCAGCATGCAAACCTTTCAACCAAACCGATTCTTTACGTGCTTCTACAATAGCCATGTATTCTGCTTCAGTGGTAGATTGAGCAACTACTGCCTGCAGTGTCGCCCTCCAACTCACGACACAACCACCAACAGTGAAGACATAACCTGTAAGGGACCTCCTCTTGTCCAAACCGCCGGAAGCAAAATCTGAATCCACATAGCCAGCTAGTCCCTCACCAGTCCTGCCGAATTTCAAACAAGCATTGGAAGTGCCACAAAGGTACCTGAAAATCCACTAAACAGCCTTCCAATGTTCTTTACCAGGGTTAGCCATATGTCTACTGACCAAACTCATTGCAAATGACAAATCAGGCCTAGAACACACCATGGCATACATTAAAGAACCGACAACACTAGAATATGGAACTCTTGACATATACTCAAGCTCTTCATCCGTACTAGGACATTGAGAGGATGACAATTTGAAATGAGGAGCAATAGGAATGCTTACCGACTTAGCATCATGCATATTAAAACGATGAAGAACTTTCTGAATGTAACTTTGCTGACTAAGAAATAACAAACCCGAATTTCTGTCCCTAGTAATCTCCATACCTAGAATTTTCTTAGCAGCACCAATATCCTTCATGTCAAACTCACTACTTAACTGTGCCTTTAAAGCAGTGATCTCTCTCTTGCCCTTGGCAACAATCAACATGTCATCAACATATAACAACAACTATATAGGTGATCCATCAACAAATTTAATGTAAACACAACTATCATATGCGGACCTCTTAAAACCATGTACAATCATGAATGAATCAAACCGTTTATACCACTGTCTTGGAGACTGTTTCAAACCATATAGGGACCTCTTTAACTTGCAAACAAATATCTCCTTACCAGGCACTATGAAACCTTCTGGTTGGTCCATATAAATTTCCGCCTCTAGTTCTCCATGTAGAAAAGCAGTATTGGCATCTAACTGCTTAAGCTCAAGATCATTCATAGGAACAATACCAAAAAATGCACGAATGGAACTATGCTTGACAACTGGAGAGAACACATCATTATAATCAATACCCGATATCTGACTAAAGCCCTTAGCCACTAACCTTGCCTTATACCTTGCAGGCTCACTACGCTTCACTTCGGCCCAAGCCTACTGGCGACGGGCTTCGCTCCGCTCGCTCGTCAGAAGTTGGCCTTCCTCTTTATATTAGAATTTGGAGCATAACATAACACACCAAGCACAATGAAGGGCTAGGGAAATGCCGGCAACCAGCTATGTGTAGTCGGAAACCATGCACCTGCCCGAACCGAGGCAGCCACCGCCGATGGTTGTCCAGTTCTCGTATTGTACTTATTCGCAAAAAATGATATGATCATTAATATGCTAGTACAAGTTCTATCGATGCATCTTTTACACATACAGGCCAGATTACCTAGGGAACAAAATATTGGAGCATTACATATACATATGCAGTATCCATTGAACAACCCGAAAACATGGGTGAACTGATTGTTTTCTACTACAGCCAAGATAGTTACATGATGCACTAGGGGTAAAATGGTCTTTTTACCCCACACTTAACACCGTTAGTGCCTAAATTTGACAAAAATGTCATATAAGGAACAAAAATTATTTTAGGGGTCAAATAGGGAAGAGAATTTTATTTTGGGCCAAATAGGGAAGCAAAATTTAAGAAAGGGTCAAATAAGGAATTCTCTCAAGAAAAAAACTGAACACAAGGGACCTTCTATATGCCGCTCTTCGCGGTGAGCAGTCGGGGGCAGTCTTTTTGGGCCGGCCCATTGCGGTGTGCAGCGCAGCGCGGGTAAAAATAGCAAAAAATGATGCCGCGGTACCTTGGATCCGAACTGGCAATGAGGCGCTGGTGTGCGATCGCCGAAAGCTAATATGACGGAACTGCTCTTGCATCAGATCTGCATCGCTACACAAAAAGAACTACCAAAGTATGAAACTTAGATCTCCTTGATAAAATCACGAACAAACTTTGAAATTTTCTGAAACCATGAACTCATCTTGAAATTCCTGCAGCTTTTCCAGAAACGTGAACATTTTTGAAATTTTGAATAAAATCTGAAAACGGGAACAATTTGACAGATTTTTTTTTGAAAGCACGAACAGTTTTATGATTTTAAGAACAAATTTTGAAATCAAGAATAATTTTGAAATTCCTCTAAAAATTTGGAATTGTGACATTCTTTTAATGCACGAACAAACTACTGAAAACTGGAGATTTTTTGAAAACTTTGCAAATTTTTGACTAAACACAAACATTTTTTTAAACATCAAACAATTAAAAACATGAATTTATTTTGGATAGCCAAACGAATTTTGAAGTATGTTTAACATTCTTTTAATTTGGTAACCAAACCTGATAACTAGAACAAAATTATGGAAGCACGAACATTTTCTAAATTTAAGAGCAATATTTGAAACAGAGAACAATTTTGCAAATCTCGACCAACTTTGGAAACATAAACACTTTTTGAACACATCAACAACGTTTCTGAAAACTCTAACATTTTTTGAAACTATGAACATTCCTGTCAAAATGCGAACAATTTTTTAAAATACCGAACATTTTTGAAATACAAACAAATTATGGAATATTTTTAACATTCTTCTAACTTGTTAACCAAATCTGGGAACTAGAACAAATTTTTGGAAGCACGGACATTTTTTCAATTTGAGAACAATTTTTGAAACAGAGTTTTTTTTTTTTGCAAATCTCGACCAACTTTGGAAACAAGAACATTTTTTGAAAACATCAACAACTTTTCTGAAAACTCTATATTTTTTGAAACTATCAACAGTTCTGTGAAAATGCGAATAATTTTCTAAAATACCGAACATTTTCTTAAATGCGAAAAAATTAAGAAATATTTTTAACATTATTTGAATTTGGTAACCAAATATGAGAAGTAGGACAAATTTTTGTACGCATGGACATTTCTTAAATTTAAGAACAATATTGTAAACGGACAACAATTTTGCAAATCTGGACCAACTTGGGAAACATGTATAATTTTTGAATACGTCAACAACTTTTCTGAAATTATGACCATTTTTTATCAAAATGTGAACAATTTTTGAATATGCCGAACGTGTTCTAGGTGCAAACAATTTCGGAATATTTTGAACATTTTTAAAGATTTATAAAATTCTGACATGGAAAAATTAAGAAAAGGAAAAATTAAAAAGAAATAAAAAAGAAAAAAAGATTAAAATAAAACTAGAAAAAATAGAAAAGGAAATTGAAAAAAGAGAAGAATAAGAAATAGTAAAAAAATGAAAAAAAGTGAAAAAGATACAGAGAAACAAAGTATCTGGAACCTCCTAGAAGGTTCGCAAAACATGAAAAAAATGGATGGGAACCAACTGGAAGGTTCCTAAAACCGGAATCGTCGAAACGTTTCAAGGCCGACCCACATCGGAATGCTCGTCAATTTCCTGTGCGGCGCCCCGACTATTTGCCGCAACGAGCGGCAAATAGGGTTTTCCTGGACACAAGCTATGTTCGTGGATGACTCAGATTCCTAGAGAAAGGTGATCAACCACTAGAAACCGAAGAGTTGCTTCCCAACATGCTAAAACCACTAGTGTCGCGGCCGTGCGACTCGCAAGAGCACGGGTGGTTGTTGTGCTATTCGTGTCGGTTTGCGGCATCGGAGATTTGGCGCATTCGGCCTCCACTTGCCTGCAAGCCTCCCTCACGGTCTTCATGGTATTCTTTCTCTGTCCTTGCATTCAGTCTTGTTTTCGGCGGCATGTTTACTCCCCAGGTGTCGAAAGATGCTCAAGGGCTCTCATGGGTGTGGCTTCTGGCTCAGTCCCCACGGTTCGTACCAACTACCTTCGCATACAAGACCGAACAATAAACTTGTGAGACCCCAGAAACAAAAACCAATGCAGGATGAACAATGAACTAGTAGCAAGTACACCATCTAGCTTTTACGCCCATATTTGCAGTAAAACAACACGACATAACTCAATTTCAAGCCTTGGGAAAACACTTCCATCTACCAACACTTTGCCATTCAAAACAGGTATATTCCATTCAACATACAACTCACATACTCATAAGCTATCACTGGCCATATACAATATGCTTGTACTCAATCGTACCAGATTGAAACAACATTACAAACATACCACATATAATAATATACATTAATTGCATTCTGGAGTTGCTTATATTCGTCATTGAGAGGGAAAACCATATGTATATTCACAACAAGATTAATAATAATGTGCTCATAGTATGCATATTCACTGCAAGTCGATGGAGGCAGGCCGCCCGCATCTGGACAGTGAGCATCGTCCACATGCCACAAGCATGTGTGGCCTTATCCGTGTGCACACATATATAGCTGCTGTTTAGAATAAAATCGAGAGACAACAAAGGACAAAGCAAATGATTCAAGTGTATCGATTTTTACTGATGTACAAGGAGAGGCGTCTGTTCGCAGCGTGCCGGACATCCGCTAGCGGTTACCAAGTTTGGAACAGTCACACGTCGGTTCCCTTAAGCATGGATTAATAATAGGGTTAATTAAATCTTAACACCCCCCTAACCTACGCTTTTTAGTGTAGTATTATCATCTTGGAAAGAGTCTCCTCCAAAAACCCTATGGGAAAAATATGAGTAGTGTAGGATATGTTGCTAAAACTCCTTCAAATCCAGTGAGAAAAATAATGAGAAAATGATTCAACATATAATGGTTAATATCTATTCTAACTCAATACGGGAAAACCCATAGAGTTTAAAGGACAATAAATATGTCATATATACTTTCGTAAAAAATCCTGTGGTGAAAACAAAAAGTATGAATATGGTCTTGTGTTGATATTACCTCGTCAAAAAACTTTATGCGAACCTGTAAAGTAAAGTCATGAAGGGAAAACGAGTATAATATGATGTTTCGAACAAGAACAATTCAGGAAGATGCTCCCCCTAATCCTTGCAAATTCCGAAGCCGTCACATACCCATTCCATAAACATGCTTCTGGAATGTCGAAGTTGGTAGAGACTTGGCGAACAAATCAGTCATATGATTTGACTTGCAAGCTATGCAATATAGCGATATTGCTTATTGCGTAACCTGTTTGCATCCGGGCAACACAAGAAACATTATGTTTGCGATAATGGTTGTCGGATGTAGCCACAATCTTTGCTTCGAAAAATTTCATAGGATGGCTACCACACCTAACAGGAACACAAGGCTTGTCTACGATCTAACATAGTAGGGATTTGATAGATGTATACAATGATATTGGTGTCAAGATTTCTCTGAAACTGAAAGATTATGACAAAATGCTTGATGCATTGGAGATATCGAAAGATATTCTTGAGTCTCAACCAATTGTGTTTGGTGGATCCAATGCATGCACAGTGATATGGAACATTAGGTCCCAACATCTTATTTCCATCTCCTCATGGTCTAAGTGAATCTTTCTCTATGTCTAGAGAACGGACAACCATGGGAATTATGGATGGATAAGAATGATCCATAATCGATTTCTCCAACATAATCCAGATATAAACAATATGGTGTACCGTAATGTATGAGTGAAGGTTCTCGAGGTTTACCCAAATCCTTCATCTCAAATCCATCTTAAGATGAACATGTGCTCCGTCATTACAGGAGAGATCCTTTTGTATGGTGAACACACATGGGTAATCATCATTGTAGGAGTAATCCTTGTTTATAAGAACTCACTATATGTTGATCGTACCAAATGTACCGACAACAATAAGTCATATGTTGACTTACTGATTTTTACATAGTGTATGTTGTGTTTTGCATTTCGATTCAGAAGCGAGATTCCATTGGTAACCATCTATGTATGAATCTAGTGATTCACATGTATATGTAATCACTACATCTATCAACTGAAGAGATAGATGATTTTGTACTACCAATGAAGTTATAGGAAAGAGATTCCACCTCTGGAGAATAATTGGATATATGCGTGAATCCTTGTGCTACAATACTTGGCCTACGTTTCATCACCTCATTGTTCTCAACTATGTTTCCAGAAGAAATCTGGTGTAGGTATTGCTTATGAATACCTTCCCATTATTGAGCAAGCTTATTTCTACCTAGATTGTACCCTCTGCTTGAGTTCAGTCCGAGTGTTATTCACAGTTTGCCATGGCCATGGTCTTTAGATCTGAATCACTTAAAATGTTTTTCCATTCTAGTTGAGAAATGTATGTCGACAATTGTAAACTTACGGTTATATGTTTATCCAGAACCTATATATAAATATATAGTTTATATGGAAATATCATTACCCATGGTGACTGCTTGCGAGTTCCCGATGCAGCCGAGTCGGGTATTTCGATGTCCCGGTCATTGTGTGCACTATGACCTGGGTTGTTGGAGGTTTCCCATCCACTGGATGTATACTAACAATTAGGTGTCTGTCAACGTGAAGTTTACTAGTATTTACCGATTTAAAGGCCTTGATATCCTTGCTTGCAAGAAGCTGAATCCCGATGTACTATTGTCGTACTTCTCCCCTGTTGCTTTTGAACGGGGAGTTGAGTGGTTTTAGTTGGTAACTCCACTCTTTCTGACTTATTTTAGTAGGATTGCTAGAATGCGTGACACCTTTATAGTCAATAAATGAAACTAGTAGGTTATTTGCAGTGTGTTGCAAATCTTCTGAACGCATGTCTCAAATCTTTGAGTACGCGGATTTGAGGCAGAAATGTGTTGAACATTCCACTAATTTCCTGGCATTCTTTATGGTACTTAAAATCTCCCCTAATGCCTCGAAATATTCCTCATGAATCAGCATACTGGCCTTGAATAACTTCCCATGCGAGGGGCTTGAGGTATTGACGGAAATACAATTATTACTCACATAGATCCCAACTATATGTTGAGGGTCCAATGATGTATGCACGTGTTGATATCGGTATGCAACCGAATTACCGCAGATGGGAAACACTTGATAGATTTCCACGTATCAAAGATAGAGGGGAATAATATTATGTAGTTTGATCATAAGTGTGTAAAACTGCATGACTCCAACAAAAAGTTGGCAAATTTGAATTCCAGAGTAAGATAATGCAATGATTTGGATAAAGGATTCTACCAAACCATTTTGAGTTTAGACAAATATGACAAAGTGCAAAACTTCAATCCTAGGCCAAAGTGCACACAAGGAGAAGTCTGCAACTTGTCCATTTGATTTACTTGAAATTGATGTGAGGAAAATGAGCCAATGGTTTCTGTGAATAAAGCACACACTTAATACCATGGTGTAGATATGTCTCTTAGAACCATTGAATACCTAAATAGTCTAGTCAATGGATGTGAAGAGCCACTCACCTCGACTTGATGCATTCAAGGAGTCTGAGTGGTCCAACATAGATTTTAAGGTGTGCGAGCCTTAAAATTTGCCTCCATGTGTCACATGTAGTGCACAAAAAATCCAAATATTGTTAGAATTTAGCATCATAATGATCGTAAACCAATGGAATTGCTGATAGTTTCGGTTTCAACCCAATGTATGGATGACCTAGGCGAGTATGCCAAATTTGTCATATACAAGACATTTTGGAAAATTAGCTTAGACGCAACATGTGCTATGGGCTTTGTAGTATGTGTAGTACTATCCAGATGATGCATAGAGAATGTGTTTGCGATATCCGTTGCATATGGTAAAGAGAAGTTAGTCCTCTTTGTTGTCATCATAAGTTTCGCTATGTAAACTATTTTGACGGGTACCTCTATAGTTTAATAGGATACAATTTAAACCGGGAAGCAATAAAGCATCCTGACGTTACTCAAGTACCCACATTGATAGTAAATATGACTGGAGTTGAGACAACAAGTACCTCACCACATCTAGCGATTTTAAAATATCTTTTTTCTCTCAACGAGAGTGGAAAATTTCACTATCCTGAGTATAGAGTCCGTGATGCATATGTCCACAAGGCAGAAATCATCTTTCATCAGATTGACCCCCATAGAAATCTGTATATAAACACGAAGATTCTCAAGAAAATCACTGTCAAATATATAGAATACATACAAATGTATTTGTACCAAAGTGTTGATACAATATATTGTGATATACGATATATGATGATAACAATACTTATGTTGTTATTACCACGTCATAAATGGGCATTGATTATATTGACCACTCATGAGACTGAGGGACTATTCATAGTCTCCAAACATGTTGGTTGTGGCATATTAAACCATCATGTTCTCCGTGCCCATAGGGTCCCGTCACTGCTGGTGCTGTCGGCTTGAAGGTTGAAGTGAGCTTCAAAACTTTGCCAATGTTCATTGTGTCCCAGGAATTGCTGATACATAATAACCAGATGCAGAGATCTGAATCAATATAATGCCTTATGATGTATAAGACAACATGTTTTGGTTAGCGGTGTGTTCCGACCAGAGGTGAATCCCGTGGTCTTAGATTACACACATTATCCAATAAGCCACAAGTACGATCATGATGTCCATGCCATGGTGGCCATTGAGGGCGAATGCCTAAAATTCTCTAGACACCAGTTACTAGAGATAATTAATTTTCGGTTATTAAATTAAAGACCATCATGGTTGATGTTGTAATGAACTTAGCAAAATTATTGGGTATTTCAAGAAATAGCTTGAAACAATTAGTTTGAACTTCAAATTGTTAAACTTGAGATTTTGAAGATAATCCCCAAAATAAATTTCGGGGTCCATCTATGAGCACTTGAGAGTATAATCTGATGAAATCAATACATATTCATATTTCTAGTATCTTATGCCATAACTTAATAAAATGTATTGGAGAGCACATTGTTGAGCAATTATAATGTCGAATATGAAAAAATGTAGGCTTAAACAGTAGCGGTGATAATCTGCACAAAGCGGGAGATCTACACAGTACCTTGTGATCTCAAGACATCAATCAAAGAAACCACTTTGAATTTTGCATCCATATTTGCAAGAAATTAAAAAAAATCAATTGCAAATAGACATAATTAATCTCGACATGTGACAAACCTAGAAATATATTACATAAACTTAGGATCTAAAATACATCTTGATAGTCAACAGAACAATACCGATGTACTGAATTTAATAGGTCTAAAATATGAATGAAATCACTGCTAAAACTATTGTTAATAGAAACAGAAAAAAATCAACAAAATCCGGCCTGGGTGGTCATTCGGCCCATAGCTGAGCGGTGGGGAAGGGGGCAGCCGGAGGTCGCCCCAGGCACCTGGGCCTAAGCATCCTCGACCTTTTGCCGGCTCAACCAGATAGGTTAGCCAAGTATGCACATTCTCTCGATCAGGGGCATCACATCTGGTTAGGCCAAACCCATGATCCGATTTGTATTCCATACCATATGGATTTTGAATAATAAAGCTTGGTTTTAACCCCTCAAGAAACTACTGCCGCACCGAATAAGGAGGCGGTTAGGGTTGGTGATCGATCGATCCCAACCAAACCCATGATAGAATCGTCGGATCGTGTAGGCTAGGGGATTCTGGTAGTGATGAGAAGGTATTGGAGTTTTACCTTCTCCCTAACCTGTGGAGCTGCCGCCGGTGGCCATGGTGGGAAGGTGATGGCGGCGGTGACAGAGAGGTGTAGAGGTGGTAGCAGTGTGCGTGCAGGTGTGGCGGTGATGCTTCCCGTGAGCACCGTGCTAACCCTAGATCGGAAGGGAGTGTCGGTGGGGTTTGTGGCGGCGTTGAACTTTGTCGTGCATGCCCCGACCCCCACCTCTATTAATATAGCATGGGTCATAGGGTCCCACCAACCATAGCGGGTTGGGCGCCTCCGATCAGGGCGCATTGGATCAGGGCCCACACGAGAGAGATCATCCTAACATTCTCCCCCTTGATCTCAACTTTTACTTTTAACTTTATACTTTCTAGTTTATTTGTTTCATCACATAATGGTACATATAGCATGTTTCATCGTCACATCTTAATTGCCAATAGAATCATACAACTACAAGATACGTTTTGTTTAGAAACAAATTTTGTTCCTTTTGGGCCTCTCCTGATCCAGGAATCATAGGCTTTCCCTTAAACCCATTCCGGCTAAGTGTTCCTTGAACACATTGGGTGGTAGGCCTTCCTTAAGCGGATCCTCAAGCATATCTTTTGTCCTTATATGCTCGAGACTTATAGTGTGATCCTGGATTTCATCTTTCACAACATAATACTTTATCTCTATTGTTTTTGCAGCATTACTCGACTTGTTTTTGTGAGCATAAAATACCGTGGGATGGTTGTCATAGTACATCTTTAGTGGTTTGTGAATACAATCTACCACTGTCAAGTCGGGTATAAATTTCTTTAGCCATATCGCCTACCCTGTGGCCTCGAAGCATGCTATGAATTCTGCATACATCGTGGATGATGCAACTATTGACTGTTTGGAGATTTTCCACGAAATAGAACCTCTAGTGAGAGTGACGACGTATCCAGACGTGGATTTTCTATCATCTCTGTCCCCCGCAAAATCTGCGTCAGAATATCCTTTTATCTCTAGGGAATCAGATATCCTATATGTTAGCATGTAGTGCTTCGTGCCTTGCGCATAACGCAATGCCTTCTTTGCCATCTTCCAGTGCTCCATGCCTGGATTCTCTTGATATCTACCGAGTACCTCGGTAACAAAAGCTAAGTCAGGGCGAGTGCACACTTGTGCATACTGTAAGCTTCCAACAACCGAAGCATATGGTACTGGTTTCATGAGATCGATCTCGTACTGGTTCTTGGGACATTGGAATTTCCCAAAACTATCGCCCTTGACTATAGGAGCAGGTGTGGCTTTACTCGCATGCATATTATAATTTTGAAGAACCTTTTCTAAGTATGCCTTATGCGACAGTCCTAAGACTCCATTGTTTCTATCTCGGTGAATTTCTATGCCCAAAACATATGATGCTTCACCAAGATCCGTGATATCAAAATTTGAGGATAAGAACTTCTTTGTTTCTAGCAGTAGACTAACATCACTGCTAGCAACCAGGATATCATCCACATACAAGATTAGGAAAATATATTTCCCATTTTTAAACCTTGCATAAATGCAGTTATCCTCAATATTTTCTTTGAACCCAAAACTTTTAATCGTTTTATTAAAATTTAGATACCACTGCCTAGAGGCTTGCCTTAATCCATAAATGGATTTCTTCAGGTGGCATCCCATATTTTCCTCGCCTTCCATGATAAAACCCTTGGGTTGTTTCATGTAGACCTTTTCTTTTAATCACCGTTCAGAAATGCTGTATTGACATCCATTTGACGTAACTCTAAATCAAAATGAGCAACTAATGCCATTATGATTCTAAAGGAATCCTCACATGAGACTGGGGAAAAGGTCTCATTGTAATCTATCCCTTCTCTTTGTGTAAATCGTTTAGCCACAAGTCGGGATTTGTACTTTTCTACATTCCCATTAGGGTCATACTTAGTTTTGTAGACCCATTTGCAGCCTACTGTTTTGGCTCCTTTAGGAGTTTCCATTAAGTCCCAAACATCTTTGGAACTCATGGATTTCATCTCATCTTCTATTGCTTGTAGCCATTTTGATGAGTTAGGGATTTTAATGGCTTCTTCATATGTAGTGTGATCACCTTCCATATGAACTATTTCTATGTTATAAACTTTATAATCAATAGTAATAGCTGATCTTCTACTGTTGGCTGCTGTACCTCCCTTCATGCTCAACAACGGGTTCAGTCGGCTCTTGGCAGATAGGTTCCGGGTCTTCTCCCATAGTTGTCATGTGTGGAGTTACAACTGGTAGTGAGAGAAATGGCTCCTGAATCAACGGATTAGGTGCATGCACCCTCTTCTCCTCAAGATCAATTTTCCGAGCTACCAAGCTTCCCCTCATCATTTCGTCCTCTAAGAAGACTGCATGCCTTGTTTCTACAAACTTTGTATATCTGTCTGGGCAGTAGAAACGAAAACCCTTTGATCTGTCTGGATAGCCAATGAAGTGGCAACTCACTGTTTTGGGATCTAACTTTGCAATGTTTGGATTAAATTTTTTGGCCTCAGCGGGGTACCCCACACCCTGAAGTGTTGTAAAGAGAGCACTCTACCCGTCCTTATCTCGTACGGTGTTTTGGGCACTGACTTGCTTGGCACTCTATTGAGAATGTGAATGGCGGTTTTAAGCGCTTCCATCCATAATCCCAATGGCAAGGTGGAGTAACTCATCATGCTGCGCACCATATCCATCCAAGTATGGTTACGCCTTTTAGCTACTCCATTTTGCTGAGGCTCGCCCGACATTGAATACTGGCTACTATGTCAGTCTCATGTAAAAACTTTGCAAAAGGTCTAGGGACTTGGCCATATGGAGTGTGTCGACCATAGTACTCCCCCCACGGCCAGACCTTACTATCTTTATTCTTTTATCATGATGATTTTCAACTTCAGCTTTGAATATTTTAAATTTATCCAATGCTTCAGATCTTTCTTTGATTGGATAAATAGATCCATAGCGAGAGTAAGCATCTGTGAATGTTATGAACGAGTCATATCCATCCACACTTTTCACCGGAAATGGTCCACAAATGTCAGTGTGGATGATTTCTAGTGTGCCTGTGCTATGGATTGCACCTTTTTGATTTGTTTTACATACTTTCCTTTAATGCAATCTATGCATTGTTCTAAATCTGAGAACTCTAATGGAGGAAGAATTTCACTTTTGACTAATCTTTCTGTTCTCCCCTGGAAATATGCCCCAGGCGACAGTGCCATAATTTTGATGAGTTGTCAGTTCTCTTTTTTTTGTTCTTTGTTCGACGAGGAAGCATGCTCATTCACATTGGACACATAATACATTTTTTCATGAAGTGATAGTAAATAAAACTCATTATGAAGTAAAGCAACACCCACATAAGCATTATTACACCATATGGCACACTTGCCATGTCCAAAATAACATTCATAATTGTCTTTGTCCAAACAAGAAACACTAATTTAGTTCCTGTGGCATGAATGGACATATAAGACATCTCCAAGTAGAAGCTTGAACCCATCAGCTAACTCCAAGGAGATGTCGCCGACAGCTTCAACTTCTGCTTGGACTCCATTAGCGAGTTCAATGCATATTTCTCTTCTTTGCGTAGTCCTCGGCGAATGGAATCCCTGTAAATAGTTTGCAACATGAACAGTTGCTCCTGAGTCAATCCATCAAGTAGATTTCAAAAACTATGTATACAAGGATTCATTTACAAAGGAAACAATGTCGTTACCTCTCTTTGCCATAATAGACTTTAGCCAAGCAGGGCAATCCTTCTTGTAGTGCCCTATCTGCTTACAGTGGAGGCAAGTGTCTTTGTACACTAGAAAGGACTTCTGCTGATGCTGATGCTGATAGGGTGCTTTTCCATGTGGCTTTGAAGGAGAACCTTTGCTATTTGAATTGTAATTCTTTTTCTTATGGTCCTTCACATAGTTGAGAGAACCACCATGTGAGGCTTTCAGTTTGTCCTCTTCTTGGACGCACATTGCTATTGTCTTTTCAATGTCCTACGTATCAGGTGACACATTGTAGTTTACAACAAAGGTTTCAAACTCCTTTGGTAGTGAAGCCATGATCAGGCGGACCAGGAGCGCTGGTTTGATATCTAGATCCTCATCCATGGGCTTGAGATTTGCTACCATGTTGCTCATCCTGAGGATGTGCTCCCTTATTCCGTGACCACCGCCGGTGTAATTCTCTGTTACCAGTTGCTTTATCAACTAGGTGGCACATGTCTTTGAAGAACCAATGAATTGGTTCTATATCTTTGTAAGCAACTCCCCTACGAAAGTGCATTCTGCAATTGAGCACACAATGGCGTTCTCAATTGTATTCTTTATAAATGCCATACACTTTTTGTTGGCGTTGACCCACTTATGATTGTTTAGGGTGTATAACATCTCCAATTGTGCATGATACCCTCTCTTTTTATCCCATGCAACATCGTCATCAGTGGCCTCTTTGACTGGCTCTATAGGTCTAACCGGTTGGGGTTCATTCACAACCCAGTCGACCTCAGCACAGACAAATGCCAGGTCTCACTAGTGCAGAACCGGCCTATAGTCGCGGGTCGTAAGGGCCTTTAGTGTCGGTTCTCGAACTGGTACTAAAGGGTGGGGACTAAAGCCTACCCCCCTTTAGTCCAGGTTCAACACGACCCGACACCAAAGGCCCTCCACGTGGCATTCGACGGCGCCGTGGGCTCGGGGACCTTTAGTCCTGGTTGGTAACCAACCGGGACTAAAAGTATTTACTTTTTTTAATTTTGTTTTCTTTTTTCTTTTTAATTCTTTAGGGGTTTATGAATTAATTATGGTTTAATTTTCTTTTTAATTTTGTGTTTTCCCTTTAATTAATTTTTATTCCAAACATATATTACGCTACTACATATTGTATACACGTTGTGCATGCGCATATATATAAATATAAATAGAATTTTTCGTAGAACCGACTATATATATATACATATATATATATATATATACATATATATATACATATATATATATATAGATACATATATATATATATACATATATATACACACACACACAATTTCTCCTACAATTTGAGGTTCATTACATATATATGCAGACATTAATACTTCTTTGTTTCTTGATCTTGTAATGGTATTCTCCTTTGGGATCTATGACCTAGTCGACCAGAAATCCAGCTAATTCCTCTTGAACTACTCGTATCCGAGCCTCTGTTATGAGCTGGCCCAGCATCTCCGTCAGCTATAAGATGGAGATCAAGATGAATATATTAGTTGTGTGTATATATATTAGCTAGATCATGATAAAAAATTATGGATAGTGTTCTGGCAAACGTACCCAAAGATTTCTTTGATTTCTGCTCCTTTCAGACATGATCATGCGAATGTTCTCGCAAACATAGTAAGCGCACAAACTAGTCCCCTGCTCCTACACCATACACTTTACGAGAATAAAATTCAATCAGTTAATAATAATCAAGCATGATAATGATATTGAAACTAGAATTAAAGAGATGCACAGACGTAGCTAGCTAGCTAGTAGTACTTAATTATCTTGGGTCACACCCATTTCAGTTGTTGTGCCGAGTCGCCTGAGACCTGTTTCATGAACATGGCCCAAGCTCTGCCCGCCGGCAAAAAAGTTGAATAAATGATTTATTAACTACTTGATATCAGAAAATGAAGTAATTAAAGAGACCGACATAGTGCGATAATGATTGAAATTACCTGTCAAGCAGCCCCCTCACGATTGCGTATTCGGATGGATCCTTTAATAGCGAGTCGAGTACTTCAACGTTTCCCTTATCAACTTCAATGATTAACAAGATCCAATGGTAACTGCATAACTCATCAACACTACTTATTAACATCTAGTAAGCTCTGTTACTAGCAACAGAATATTATTTTGTTACCCTCGGTCCTATATAGGGAGCGATGCGTCCAACATGTATGAGGCTAGACTCTGCTGCCACCCGGCCCACCCCGACCCGTCTCCTACCGCCGGAGGCAGTCGTCGCGCCGCCCCAGCTCGCCGGCTCCGCGCGCCGCACCATCCTGCCGGCCCCGCGCGACGCCCTTGCTTGACGATCAGTTCGATGAGATGAAAAGCGTTAGTACGAGGCTGGTCTTTGCCGCGACCCGCCCCACCCCGACCCGCCTCCTACTGCCGGAGGCAGTCGTCGTGCTGTCCCATCCCACCGGCCCCGCACGACGCCCCAGCTCGACGATCAGTTCGACGAGACGGAAAAGCATCAGTACAATTGCTCCAAGTCTTCAGTTCAGGAATACAAACAGAATAATATAATTTTCTCAACTCTGAAAAATGGTTGAAAATTTCTAACGAAACAGTACAAAAAACAGAGTAAAGTACATTCAATGAAAAAAGCTCAGTACAAACACACACATTTATCAGTACGCATACTTTGTTTTCGGACGGGAAAATAACAAGATGGGTCTTACCGTATTCAAAATTACTGTTAAATGGTTGCGAATTTGAGAGAACGTTCAACATGACTAAGTTTTGCATTTTTGATAGCTTTCTATCGGTATATTATTTGCCTTATTTCGACAAACTTTTCTAAAAAATCATATTCGGAACCAAATTTCACTGAATTTGAATTTGAATTTAAACCGTAAAGAATTAGAAAGAATTTTCAAAATGCAAAAGTGTGCATTTTCCATAGCTATCCAACGTCATGTCATTTGTGTCAATCCGACAAGCCGTTTGCAAAAAATCGTGAAAATACGTTTCGCCCAGAATTTCACCATTTTCCAAATTACTTTTAAATCATACATAATTTGAAAAATCAATCTGCATATGAAAGATGCGTATTTTTACCAGCAATCCAACGCGATCTCATTTGCTCAATTCTGACAAACCGTTTGAAAATTAACTCCAAAATATGATTCACGTTTAAGTTTGAAAAACGGTTTTTTCAAAACTGCTCTTAAACCACGATGATCTTACAAAAACAAATTATATGACTGTAATTTAGATGTCAAGGGCTTTCCAACGATATATTACACGCTCCGTTCCGACGATTTTTTCTTGCAATGTTTGATTATTATGTTTTTAAAGTAAACAAGATGATCAGTTCGGCGTAATCAAAGCATCAGTCCACCCGCTCGAAACATCGTCAGTCCAATCTGTAAACTACGTCAGTTCAAGGGGGTAACAGAATAATATTTTGTTACATACAGTAACACTCACCCGAAGTTGTAAGGAAGTAGTATTTCTGGTTGGGTGTTTAGATGTTTCAAAAATTCTAGCATGACTTTTTCTGTGTCTTTCCTCGAATATGCAGTTTGCCATGTCTTTTGATTAATCGTATTTGGGTCAATGAACCCAATGCCATAGCGTCCAGTTTGTTTCATTTCATACATCTTCATTCTGCATAATACCACATAAACGAATATAGTAAGGATAATTACAGGTAATGAACGAGAGTACAGGTAGCTAGAGACATAAATTATAGAAAGAAATCACTTACAGACAATAGCAACTGACTAAAGATTTGGTGAGTGAGTCTTGATTGAATAACTGAAACAACTCTGCGTAATGAATCCACAGATCTTTTTTATGAAAGTAATGCCTCCCTTTGACTCTCACCATGAGGGACTCTTCATTGATATTTGCTGTTATTTGCATGTACCACGTATGCAAAACGTACATTCTCGTTGGTAGAAGCTTGACATCTTCAAGCTTGACCAGAGGTTTGCCGCCGGCATATTGATATTTTACTTCTGACTCTTTAAGCCCGGGGATTTCCTCAAGGCCTAGGAGTTGTTCAATACTAACACCGGCCTCTTTAGCCATCCTAATATGGTCTTCAGTTACTTCTGGCCGACCGGCGGTACTCACAGGTGTTTGTACAATGAGCGGGGGGATCGATTGCACTGCCTGTTCTCCCAGCTAGGGGATAGTTTTCCCGCTTTTTTGCCAACTCTTTGGCTCGAGCTCGAGCTCGAGCTCGAGCTTGACCCCTTTTGTCCTGCAAGATATGAATTCTTGATAGACCGCACATAGTCGCTGTCCTTTTGACTGACAGCTGGTCGAGCCATATCAATGAAGTGTTGTGAGACATGCTCAGGTACTTTCTCCTTTGGTGGCTGGGGCGGTTTCGGTCCAAAATAGGCCTTCATTTTGGCATCCACCGCGCTCTCGAGTTCCTCCTCGGTCAGGTGGTAAAGCAACTTCGGAAGAGGCTTGAGGCTTGGACCATATCTGAATATCTTGCCTGTTGTACCGCTAGTCATCGTAGCCGCGGCCTTTGCCTTTCGTTGTTACTTAGGCGACGGAGTACGCTGAGTCGACGGAGCACGCTGACGCCATGCCGGACTTGGAGGAGGAGTCGGCCGACGTGGTGCCGGACATGGAGGAGGAGGAGTTGGCTGACGTCGTGCTGGACTTGGAGGAGGAGTCGGCTGACGCATTGCTGGACTTGGAGGAGGAGGAGGAGTCGACTGACACGACGACGGACTTGGAGGAAGAAGAGTCGGTGGCCTTGGAAAGACGACGCAATCCTTTTTCCATAGAATGATACGATGTATGGCCTCTCCCAGTGTTCTATCCTCGTCACCTCCAGGAATGTCAAGTTGTAGCTCGTGATATGCTGACATCACTTCATCGGCCCCGACACGAGCATAGCCAGCTGGAATGGGATTGCAATGGAAGGTTGCTTCTGGGGGATTTGCTAAAGCATAGCCGTCCGCCACCTTCATGGATAAGTTCTTCACTTTCATGTGTAGCTCACAGTTACTCCTGTCTTTGATATCATCCACATGGTAGCTAGCTAGAAGTGCATCGCCATCGATATCGGCCGGGGCAGAACCCACACTGCTTCTCGGCATAGATGGGATGGTGGTATCCAATGCTGGATCGATCTGCTCATGTTGCCGCTGAGAGCCCTTTGATACGTCCATTTTGCATCATACTTTCATATTGATATTTATCGCACTATGAGCTGTTATTATACATTATGGTCCAATACTTATGCCTTTTCTCTCTTATTTTACAAGGTTTACATGAAGAGGGAGAATGCCGGCAGCTGGAGTTCTGGGCTGGAAAAGGAGCAAGTTTGAGATGTCTATTTTGCACAACTCCAAAAGCCATGAAAATCAACGAGGAATTATTTTGGAATACATAAAAAATACTGGGCGGAAGAAATACCAGGGGGGAGCCACCAGGAGGCCACGAGCCTGCCAGGCGCGCCCTACCCCCTGGGCGCGCCTGGGGGGCTCATGGGCCCCCTGTGGCCCCTCTGCCCCCATCTTCTCCTATATGAAGGGTTTTGTCCCAGAAAAATCAATACAGAGCTTTCGGGAAGAGACGCCGCCGCCTCCAGGCGAAACTTGAGCAGAACCAATCTAGAGCTCCGGCAGGGCCGTCCTGCCGGGGAAACTTCTCTCCCGAAGGGGGAAATCGTCGCCATCGTCATCACCAACGCTCCTCTCATTGGAGGGGACTCATCTCTATCAACATCTTCATCAGCACCATCTCATCTCCAAACCCTAGTTCATCTCTTGTAACCAATCTTCGTCTCGCGACTCCGATTGGTACTTGTAAGGTTGCTAGTAGTGTTAATTACTTATTGTAGTTGATGCTAGTTGGTTTACTTGGTGGAAGATCATATGTTCAGATCCTTAATGCTATTCAATACCTCTCTGATCATGAACATAATTATGCTTTGTGAGTAGTTACGTTTGTTCCTGAGGACATGGGATAAGTCTTGCTACTAGTAGTCATGTGAATTTGGTATTCGTTCGATATTTTGATGCGTTGTATGTTGTCTCTCCTCTAGTGGTGTTATGTGAACGTCGACTACATGACTCTTCACCATTATTTGGGCGTAGAGAAAGGCATTGGGAAGTAATAAGTAGATGATGGGTTGCTAAAGTGACAGAAGCTTAAACCCTAGTTTATGCGTTGCGTCGCAAGGGGCTGATTTGGATCCACTAGTTTAATGCTATGGTTAGACTTTGTCTTAATTCTTCTTTCGTAGTTGCAGATGCTTGCGAGAGGGGTTAATCATAAGTGGGATGTTTGTCCAATTAAGGACAGCACCCAAGCACCAGTCCACCCACATATCAAACTATCAAAGTAGCGAACGCGAATCATATGAACATGATGAAAACTAGCTTGACAATAATTCCCATGTGTCCTCGGGAACACTTTACTTTATATAAGAGTTCGTTCAGGCTTGTCCCTTGCTACAAAAGGGATTGGGCCATATTGCTGCACCTTTGTTACTATTGTTACTCGCTACCCGTTACAAATTATCTTCTCACACAACTATCTCTTACCAACAATTTCAGTGCTTGCAGAGAATACCTTGCTGAAAACCGCTTGTCATTTCCTTCTGCTCCTCGTTGGGTTCGACACTCTTACTTATCTAAAGGACTACGATAGATCCCCTATACTTTTGGGTCATCAAGACTCTTTTCTGGCGCCGTTGCCGGGGAGTGAAGTGCCTTTGGTAAGTGGAATTTGGTAAGGAAACATTTATATAGTGTGCTGAAATTTATTGTCACTTGTCACTATGGAAACTAATCCTTTGAGGGGCTTGTTCGGGGTATCTTCACCTCGACCGGAAGCACAAAGAGTTTCTCCTCAACCTACTGCACCTACTGAAAATATTTATTATGATATTCCTTCGGGTATGATAGAGAAACCGTTGGGTAATCCTTTTACACGAGATGGAACATCACATCCCGACTCGCATCTAATCTATGTAGATGAAGTTTGTGGTTTATTTAAGCTTGCAGGTTTGCCCAAGGATGAGGTCAAGAAGAAGGTCTTTCCCTTATCTTTGAGGGATAAAGCATTGACATGGTATATGCTATGTGATGATACTGGATCATGGAACTACAACTGATTGAAATTGGAATTTCATCAAAAGTTTTATCCTATGCATTTGGTACATCGCGATCGGAATTATATCTATAATTTTTGGCCTCTTGATAGAGAAAGTATCGCTCAAGCATGTGGGAGGCTTAAGTCAATGTTATATTCATGCCCCAACCTTGAGCTCCCTAGAGAGATTATTATTATGAACTTTTATGCTTGGCTTTCTCATGACAATCGCACCATGCTTGACACTTCTTGTACCGGTTCTTTTATGAAGAGAGATATTGACTTCAGATGGGATTTATTGGAAAGAATTAAACTCAATTCTAAAGATTGGGAGTTTGATGAAGGTAAGGAGTCAGGTATGAATCTTAAGTTCGATCGCGTTAAATCCTTCGTAGAAACAAATACTTTTCGTGATTTTAGCGCTAAACATGGACTTGACTCTGAGATAGTAGCTTCTTTATGTGAATCATTTGCTACTCATATTGATCTCCCTAAGGAGAAGTGGTTTAAATATCATCCTCCCATAGAAGTTAATGTAGCTAAACCCGTTTCAGTTGAAGAGAAAGTTATTGCTTATAATGATTCTATTGTTCCTACTGCTTACATTGAGAAACCACCTTTCCTTGTTAGAATAAAGGATCATGCTAAAGCTTCAACTGTGATACATAAGGGCTACATTAGAACACCTACACTCCCTGAGCAAATCAAAGTTGAACCTAGTATTGCCATTATTAAAGATCTCTTGGCCGATAATGTTGAAGGGCATGTTATTCAATTAAGTGAAGCTTCTGCTAGAATTGCTAAACCTCATACTAGAGACTAACATAAACCTGTAGTTGGCATGCCTATTGTTTCTGTTAAGATAGGAGATCATTGTTATCATGGTTTATGTGACGTGGGTGCTAGTGTTAGTGCAATACCTCAATCTTTATATAATGAAATTAAAAATGAGATTGCACCTGTCGAGATGGAATTTATTGATGTTACTATTAAACTTGCTAATAGAGATACTATCTGCCCTGTGGGAATTGTTAGAGATGTTGAAGTCTTGGGTGGTAAAACTAAGTATCCTACTGATTTTCTCGTTCTTGATACCACACAAGATAGCTTTTGTCCCATCATATTTGGTAGACCTTTCCTCAACACTGTTAATGCTCAAATTGATTGTGAGAAACAAACTGTTACTGTTGGCTTTGGAGGTGTGTTGCATGAATTTATTTTTTCTAAGTTTGGTAGACAACCTCATGAAAAAGAATTGTCTAGTAAGGATGAAATTATTGCTCTTACTTCTATTTCTGTGCCTTCTACTGATCCTTTAGAGCAATACTTTCTTGAACATGAAAATGATATGCATATGGATGAAAGGAATGAGATAGATAGAATTATCTTTGAACAACGTCCTATCCTTAAGAATAATTTGCCTGTCGAATTACTTGGAGATCCACCTCCACCCAAGGGTGATCCTGTGTTTGAGCTTAAACAGTTACCTGATACTCTTAAGTATGCTTATCTTGATGAAAAGGAGATATATCCTGT
This sequence comes from Hordeum marinum, assembly GCA_022496015.1. Classification (NCBI taxonomy): domain Eukaryota; kingdom Viridiplantae; phylum Streptophyta; class Magnoliopsida; order Poales; family Poaceae; genus Hordeum; species Hordeum marinum. The sequence goes on from CM039673.1 coordinate 7,810,026, forward strand.
TATTATTAGTGCTAACCTTTCAGAGCATGAAGAAAAGAAATTATTGAAAACTTTGAGGAAGCACCGTGCTGCTATTGGATATACTCTTGATGATCTTAAAGGCAATAGTCCCAGTGTATGCCAGCATAAAATTAAAACTGATCCTGATTCCAAACCAGCTGCCGATCCCCAATGAAGTCTGAATCCTAAGATGAAAGAGGTGGTAAGAAAAGAAATATTAAAGCTTCTGGAAGCAGGTATTATTTACCCTGTTTCTCATAGTGATTGGGTAAGTCCAGTACATTGTGTCCCTAAGAAGGGAGGTATTATCGTTGTTCCTAATGATAAAGATGAATTGATCCCGCAAAGAATTGTTACTGGCTATAGGATGGTAATCAATTTTAGGAAATTAAATAAAGCTACTAAGAAAGATCATTACCCTCTACCTTTTATTGATCAAATGCTAGAAAGATTGTCTAAACATACACACTTTTGCTTTCCAGATGGTTATTCTGGTTTCTCCCAAATACCCGTTTCACAATCTGATCAGGAGAAAACCACTTTTACTTGCCCTTTCGGTACCTTTTCTTATAGACATATGCATTTTGTTTTATGTAATGCACTGCTACCTTTCAAAGATGTATGATGGGTATATTCTCTGACTTTTGTGAAAAGATTGTTGAGGTTTTCATGGATGATTTCTTAGTTTACGGATCTTCTTTTGATGATTGCTTGAGCAACCTTGATCGAGTTCTGCAGAGATGTGAAGATACTAGCCTTGTCTTGAATTGGGAGAAGTGCCACTTTATGGTTAATGAAGGCATTGTCTTGGGACATAAAATTTCTGAAAAATGTATTGAAGTTGGTAAGGCTAAAGTTGATGCCATTGAGAAGATGCCATGCCCTACAAACATGATAGGTATAAGAAGTTTCCTTGGTCATGCTGGTTTCTATAGAAGGTTCATTAAAGACTTCTCTAAGATTTCTAGGCCTCTCACTAATCTCTTGCAAAAAGATATTCCATTTGTTTTTGATGATGATTGTGAAGAAGCATTTGAAATACTCAAGAAGGCCTTGATAACTGCACCTATTGTTCAACCAGCTGATTGGAACCTACCTTTTGAAATTATGTGTGATGCTAGTGATTATGCTGTGGGTGCTGTCCTAGGACAAAGAGTTGATAAGAAATTAAATGTCATCCATTATGCTAGTAAAACTCTAGACAGTGCCCAAAGAAATTATGCTACTACTGAAAAAGAATTTTTAGCAGTTGTCTTTGCATGTGATAAGTTCAGACCCTATATTGTTGATTCTAAAGTTACTATTCACACTGATCATGCTGCTATTAAATATCTCATGGAAAAGAAAGATGCTAAACCTAGACTTATTAGATGGGTTCTCTTGCTACAAGAATTTGACTTGCGTATTGTTGATAGGAAGGGTGCTGAGAACCCCGTAGCAGATAACTTGTCTAGGTTAGAGAATGTTCTTGATGACCCACAACCTATTGATGATAGCTTTCCTGATGAACAATTGAATGTCATCAATGCTTCACGCAGTACACCATGGTATGCTGATTATGCTAATTATATTGTTGCTAAATATATACCACCTAGTTTCACATACCAACAAAAGAAAAAGTTCTTTTATGATTTGAGACATTACTTTTGGGATGATCCTCACCTGTATAAAGAAGGAGTAGATGGTGTTATTAGACGTTGTATACCTGAGCATTAACAGGGATAGATCATACAGAAGTGCCACTCCGAGGCTTACGGAGGACACCATGCTGGAGATAGAACTGCACACAAGGTATTGCAATCCGGTTTTTATTGGCCTACTCTCTTTAAGGATGCCCGCAAGTTTGTCTTGTCTTGTGATGAATGTCAAAGAATAGGTAATATTAGTAAACGTTAGGAAATGCCTATGAATTATTCACTTGTTATTGAACCATTCGATGTTTGGGGTTTTGATTATATGGGACCTTTCCAAAGTCCAATGGGTATACTCATATTTTAGTTGCTGTTGTTTACGTTACTAAGTGGGTAGAAGCTATTCCAACTAGTAGTGCTGATCATAACACCTCTATTAAGATGCTTAAAGAAGTTATTTTCCCTAGATTTGGAGTCCCTAGATACTTAATGACTGATGATGGTTCACATTTTATTCATGGTGCTTTCCGTAAAATGCTTGCTAAGTATGATGTCAACCATAGAATTGCATCTCCTTATCATCCTCAGTCTAGTGGTCAAGTAGAGTTAAGTAATAGAGAAATTAAATTAATTCTGCAAAAGACTATTAATAGGTCTAGGAAGAATTGGTCTAAGAAACTTGAGGATGCACTGTGGGCTTATAGAACTGCTTATAAGAATCCCATGGGCATGTCTCCTTATAAAATGGTTTATGGTAAAGCATGTCATTTACCTCTTGAGCTAGAGCATAAGGCTTATTGGGCAATCAAAGAGCTCAACTTTGATTTCAAACTTGCTGGTGAGAAGAGGTTATTTGATATTAGCTCACTTGATGAATGGAGAACTCAGGCATATGAAAATGCCAAGTTGTTTAAAGAGGAAGTCAAGAGGTGGCATGATAAAAGGATACAAAAACGTGAGTTTAATGTAGGTGATTATGTCTTGCTATACAATTATCGTTTAAGATTTTTTGCAGGCAAGCTTCTCTCTAAATGGGAAGGTCCTTATATTGTCGAAGAAGTATATCGTTCCGGCGCCATCAAAATCAACAACGCGGAAGGCACTTTTTCGAGAGTTGTGAATGGGCAAAGAATCAAGCATTATGTCTCAGGTACTCACATAAATGTAGAAAGCAATATAATTAATACCATAACCCTGGAGGAGTACACAAGGGATGTTTACCAGCCTGTTTCAGACTCCGAAAATGAAGAGGTATGTGATACGGTAAGCAAACCGACTCCAAAACTTTTCCAACAGCAATTCTTCTCCGTTTTGGAATATTTAGAAAAATACAAAAAATTAAGGTAGTCCGAAAAGTGCACGAGGAGGCGACGAGCCTGCCAGGCGCGCCCCTACCCCCTGGGCATGCCTGGGGGGCTCGTGAGCACCTCGTGTGCCTCCCGGACTCCGTTTTCTTGTGGAACACTCCTTATGGTCGGTGAAAATTCATTATATAATCTCCCGAAAGGTTTGACCCTCGTATCACGCAAATATCCTCTGTTTTCGTTTCGAGCTGTTTTCTGTCAGGATTCCGAAATTCAAGCATCATGTCGTCTTCCGCCTCCAATCAAGTGCACGATGATGCTTCGTTGATGCGGATGGAGTCTCAAGGATCAGAAGTCGAGGAGATAAACATGGAGGACGATGTTGGGGATTCCTTTGAGGTGCACCCTCCGGCTTCGAAGCGGGGCACTTTGGCTGGCATCTCCACTACTCCAAATCCTCAGCAAGCCATGGGAACTATCAACAATCGCGAAGGCCAGCAAGCACAAGAAGGGCTCCCTCCTAGGAGGCCACTACACATGTTACATCGGAACAACTTCCACAATTTGATTCATAGCTATGGAGTTGAAAATACACCCCGCACACACATACCCTCCAATTGGGATATATCCCGTCCAAGTGAAAGTAATGAAGGAGAAAGCTTATGGGAGCCGACCAACAAACACCTTCTGGAAGAAATCCAGAAGAACACCATTATGATTCAACGCGTGCTTAGTGAGTTACTGGATCTGAAGGCCAGCTTGAGCAAGCCGACCATCACCCCATCACCACCATCACCTCCGAAGGAAGACAATTAAACACACGGGTATGGGCACTCCCCTTGGCTTGTGCCAAGCTTGGGGGAGTTTCCCCGGTATCGTATCACCATCACATCTTTTGCCTTTACCTTTATATTACTTCGATCCTTTTGGTAATGTCTTTATCTGGTAGAATAAAGTTCTTTGTATGATCTAGGCTTGAGTTTTGCTTTGTGATTACCCCCAATGTAATCGAGTTCATGAGTTATATAATAAAGAGTGTTTTAGTTAAGGGCTTTGCTTCTTGCCATGATCTAAAGGAAATAATAATAAAAGAACAAAAGCATGAAAGATCATGTGATGATCTTATGGGAAGTGATGACTTCACATATAAAAAGAATGTTGACTGAAACTTGTTGTGGGTAGACAAACGTAGACCTTGGTCATTGCTACAATTAATAGGAAGTAATAAAGAAAGAGAGATTCACATATAAATATATCATCTTTGACACCGTCTATGATTGTGAACACTCATTAAACTATTAGATGCTAAGAAGTAGAAGTTGGACAAGGAAGACAACATAATGAATTATGTTTGCTTGGTTCCAAACAATGCTATATGATTATGGATCCTTTAGCATGTGACGCTTGCTTCTACCTCATATTAGCCAAAACTTCCACACTAAGTAGAGATACTACTTGTGCATCCATAAAATCCTTAACCCAGTTTTGCCATGAGAGTCCACCATACGTACCTATGGATTGAATAAGATCCTTCAAGTAAGTTTTCATCGGTGCAAGCAATAAAAATTGCTCCCTAAATATGTATGATCTATTAGTGTGTGGAAAATAATCTTTGTACGAACCTGTGATGAGGAAGACATAAAAGCGACAGACTGCATAATAAAGTTCTTTATCACAGGAGACAATATAAAGTGACGTTCCTTCACACTAACAGATCACACATCCAAACCTCAAAAGCGCATGACAACCTCTGCTTCCCTCTGTGAAGGGCCTATCTTGTACCTTTAACTTTTTATCTTTAAAAGGGTCATGGTGATCGACACAAATTCCTTATTTTGCCATTATCTTGGCAAGCGTCATGTGCTAGGGAAAGATCTATATTCATATGTCAACTTGGAAGTAAGTACTCATGAATTATTATTATTGACATTACCCTTGAGGTAAATAGTTGGGAGGAGAAACTATAAGCCCCTATCTTTTTCTGTGTCCAACTGAAACTTTGATCTCATGAGTACCGCATGAGTTTTAGCAATTGTAGAAGGCTAAAAGATGATTGAGTATGTGGATTTGCTTTAGAAGCTCTTATTTGACTCTTTCCGATGCTATGATAAATTGCAATTGCTTCAATGACTAAAGACTATTGGTTGTTAATTCTCAATAAGGTTCTTGATGCATGCTTTACATTGTGAATGAATTGTCACTTTAGCATAAGGGATTATATGACGATATTGCTGTCCTAAATATGATCATGATGCCTGCATGTCCGTATTTTATTTTATCGACACCTCTATCTCTAAACATGTGGGCATATTTATCGATCTCGGCTTCCGCTTGAGGACAAGCGAGGTCTAAGCCTGGGGGAGTTGATACGTCCATTTTGCATCATACTTTTATATTGATATTTATCGCACAATGAGCTATTATTACACATTGTGGTACAATACTTATGCCTTTTCTCTCTTATTTTACAAGGTTTACATGAAGAGGGAGAATGCCGACAGCTAGAATTCTGGGCTGGAAAAGGAGCAAGTTTGAGATGTCTATTCTGCACAACTCCGCCGTGAAAATCAACGAGGAATTATTTTGGAATATATAAAAAATACTGGGCGGAAGAAATACCAGAGGGGAGCCACCAGGAGGCCACGAGCCTGCCAGGCGCGCCCTACCCCCCTGGGCGTGCCTGGGGGGCTCGTGGGCCCCCTGTGGCCCCTCTAGCCCCCATCTTCTCCTATATGAAGGGTTTCGTCCCAGAAAAAAAATCAATATAGAGCTTTCGGGAAGAGACGCCGCCGCCACCAGGCGGAACTTGAGCAGAACCAATCTAGAGCTCCGGCAGGGCCGTCCTGCCGGGGAAACTTCTCTCTCGGAGGGGGAAATCATCGCCATCGTCATCACCAACACTCCTCTCATCGGAGGGGACTCATCTCCATCAACATCTTCATCAGCACCATCTCATCTCCAAACCCTAGTTCATCTCTTGTAACCAATCTCCGTCTCGCGACTCTGATTGGTACTTGTAAGGTTGCTAGTAGTGTTAATTACTTATTGTAGTTGATGCTAGTTGGTTTAGTTGGTGGCAGATCATATGTTCAGATCGTTAATGCTATTCAATACCTCTCTGATCATGAACATAATTATGCTTTGTGAGTAGTTACGTTTGTTCCTGAGGACATGGGATAAGTCTTGCTAATAGTAGTCATGTGAATTTGGTATTCATTCGATATTTTGATGCGTTGTATGTTGTCTCTCCTCTAGTGGTGTTATGTGAACGTCGACTACATAACACTTCAGCATTATTTGGGCCTAGAGGAAGGCATTGGGAAGTAATAAGTAGATGACGGGTTGCTAGAGTGACAGAAGCTTAAACCCTAGTTTATGCGTTGCGTCGCAAGGGGCTGATTTGGATCCACTAGTTTAATGCTATGGTTAGACTTTGTCTTAATTCTTCTTTCGTAGTTGCGGATGCTTGCGAGAGGGGTTAATCATAAGTGGGATGTTTTTCCAAGTAAGGACAACACCCAAGCACCGGTCCACCCACATATCAAACTATCAAAGTAGCGAACGCGAATCATATGAACATGATGAAAACTAGCTTGACAATAATTCCCATGTGTCCTCGGGAGCACTTTACTTTATATAAGAGTTCGTTCAGGCTTGTCCCTTGCTACAAAAGAGATTGGGCCATATTGCTGCACCTTTGTTACTATTGTTACTTGCTACCCGTTACAAATTATCTTATCACACAACTATCTGTTACCGACAATTTCAGTGCTTGCAGAGAACACCTTGCTGAAAACCGCTTGTCATTTCCTTCTGCTCCTCGTTGGGTTCGACACTCTTACTTATCGAAAGGACTACGATAGATCCCCTATACTTGTGGGTCATCACCCTTTCCTGGCTGAGTGAGTCGATCTGCTCCTGCTGTCGCCTGACTCTGGATTCCAACTCCAGGTGCTTTGATTCGAGACCTTCAAGGCGAAGTGCTTGCTCCTTCTTCTTCCGCTCCTCCTGCATCTTCTTTCTCGCACGGCTTCTCTAGTCATCGTTCCAACCAGCAAACCCCTCAAACCACGGAAAAACACCTTCCCTCGTGTTCTTCTCGGGTGTTCAGGATTCTTCAGGGCATGCGTAAGCTCGTCGTCCTCTCCATTGGACGTGAACACCCCTGTTCGAGCTTCTTCGATTTTAATCAGAATTTCGTATATCACTTTTTTAAGACTTGCCTTCACCATAATAGCCCCTATCTTTGGGTCCAACTTCCCCCCATGCGCATAAAACCATGTCCTGCACCTCGGGGGCCAGGTCACTATAACTGGAGTGACCCCTGCACTAATCATATCTTTTTTGGATTGATCCCACTTAGGTAGGGCCGTCTGGTAGTCACCTGGCCCTAGAGTATGGTGCCACTTCTTTTTCGCAGCATTAATCTTGTTCTTTCTCGACCGTTCGTTAGCTAGTTCCGATTCCTTGAACTTCATGAAATCGTCCCATTGATCTTTTGCCTTCACGAGTGCTCCCTCGAATTTTGGAGTTGTCTTGTTTGCTTTGACGTACGCATCCCATGCATTTTTCTTGAAGGTGTTGAATGCGATCGCCATCTTTTTAAGAGCATAGTTTCTGACTTTCTTCAGATCTGCATCTGTCAAGTTATCTGGTAATGTGAAATGTGACATCAACTCGGTCCAACGCACATATTTTTCTCTTTCATCGACAAAAGTAACTCCTTCTCGATCTCCTTTTGCTGCCTTTTTCCATTCTTGTGTGGAGATCGGGATTTGGTCCCTGACAATAACTCCGTATTGATTCTTGAACTTGGTCGCATTTTTCTTAGGTTCAAGTGGTTCGCTAGTTGATGTATTGACGGAATCGATCTTGAATTTTATCCCAGAGTTCAAATTTTTTGCCGGGCCTCGAACTACCCTGTCGCTTGTAGAATATGTGCTCGATCTAGAGGCCTAAAAGAAGAAAGATCGATTCGTTAATACATATACAACTCAATTAAGACATGTAATGATCACCGGATGGCTTATATAATAAATATACCTCGCTGGTCCTTGTTATTTGAAGAACATTTTCTTCGTCAACATAGTTGTCGAATTCATCTATTCTTTCGTCTTCATCAAACATACAACCCTCACCGGAATTGTTCAGATATTGCGAGCCGTCATCATCTTCATGTTCATGCTCAGGGCTCGTGGAGCGTATGATGTTGAACAGAGCCTCTTCCCCTTCTCTGCCGGTATTGTCCATAGGTTTTATTTAACTAACCCAGAAGAAAGATAAAACAATTTAGTATTCAAATTAGAATGCATGCAATCAATAAGGAAAAGTGAATCATAGTACATAATATGCATCACCGAATATAATCTCGAATAAATCGTCTCGAATATTATCGAATATAATCTCGAATACATCTCGAATACTATTACTAATACATCTCAAATATTATTGATTATATAATATCACTACTACAGATCCAGTTGACGTCTCGTGCGACAGGCGGTGGACACCCAAAGAGAAGTAACTATGACATGATCATAGCTCGGGTGAGATCCCTGAAGAACCTGCCAGGTATTGGAGAACCTGACGTCCAACGCATCCATGTACCGACGGACGTGCTCGTCCTCCTCCGTGAGGCGATGACGTACCACCTCCGGCGGGTCCACCTGCCTCCGCACCGAAATTGGACCACGCGAACGCCACGAAAGAAGTTCCGGGTCGATGACGGGACCCGGGTTCCTCACCAAGCTACGCGCCCCTAAAGGTAGCACCTCCCAGTGCCAGCCCGGCGGGGCCTAGTCGCGAACGTTGCTCCTCTGAAGCAAGACGTCGTCGCGAACTAGTCGACGACAAGGAACGGGGCTAGTCATCGTTGACTCTGAGAAGAAATTCTATGCAAATTAAACATTTTTTAAATACTTGATTGTGATTTCTTATATACGAGGAACCTTCAGAGTCCTATCGGAATCTCTTAACCTTACGACCCACGACTTTTTAAATACATAACAAATACTACTTGCAAATTAATACATAACAAACTTTTGCAAATACTAATTGCTATACATTAGATCAAATATCAAAATTCATCAACTTTTTTCTATACATTGTATTCATACATATATATATACTAATTTCTATACATATATTGGATCAAAATGTAAAAATTCTAAATATTAGTTTCTCTCTATATATACTAATTTATATATATATATACTAATGTCATATATTTCTATAATAATTTCTATATATAGTAATTAGTGTGTGTGTTCATCAAAATTAGTGTGTGTGTTCATCGAAATTGGGGGGGGAGGGTTCGGGGAGGGGCTGGCAGCCGCCATTGCGACACAGGGGGCGAGGGAGAGGGGGAGAGGGGGGAGGGAGCTCACAGCGGGGTGACGGGGCGATTGCGAGGCGATTCGGGTCGGCGACGGTGAGGACTCGATCGGGGTGGTGGAGCGGGCACGGGCGATGTCCCGGGCGGCATCAGGCCGGGCTCGAGGAGGAGCGGGCGCGGGCGGTGTCGGAGATCGACGCGAGGAGGCGTAGGCAGCCGGCGTCGGGGGCGGTGACGAGCTCCGGTGTCGGGGAGGCAAGACGGCGACGGTGCGGCGATGTCGCGAAGAGGTCGAAGAGCAGAGTAACTGATTTTTTTGAAGTGTTGTATATATAAGGAGACCTTTAGTCGAGGTTGGTGGCTCCAACCGCGACTAAAGACCCCCCTTTAGTCGTGGTTGGAGCCACCAACCGTGACAAAAGGTGAATTTCAATGGGCGCGGGCGGCGGGAAGCAAAACCCTTTAGTCGCGGTTGGTGGCTCCAACCGCGACTAAGGGGGGGGGGTCTTTAGTCACGGTTGGAGCCACCAGCCGCGACTAAAAGTGGTGCTCGCACAGGCACGATGCAGGGAAAATTCAGTCCCACCTCGCCAAGCGAGGGGCAGCTACACTGGTTTATAAGCCCCGCTGCGGCTGCTCCCTCGAGCTCCTCTCTAAGCAGGCCTATGTGGGCCTATTGAACCTGTGCGGCCCTGTTGGGTCTACTGGGCCTTGCGGGCCTGCATCCTGGCCCAGGTTGGGTTTCTAGTCGTATGCAGGCCGTGGCGGCCCAGTAGGCGACCTATTTTTTATTTATTTTTCATTTTTTCATGTTTTGCTTTATTTATTTTCTTTTGTTTCTGAGTTTTTTTGTGCTTTATTAAGAGTTAATGAGTGAATCCTTTTGCATTAGGTCAAAAAAAATATAAACTTTCTGTTAGCGGCAGTAGTTTGAAAATTCAAATAGTTTAAATTTGAATTATTTGAAATTTGTGTGAATCACAAGTTTGTGAATAACTTTACTTTTAAAATAGTTTTCCAGTGTTTTTTTCCACTCTTTAATATTATCTTTTTTATCATTATATCCAATTTGTTATTCTTAGTTTATATCGAGTTTTCGTGTGAAACCCTGTTACTTTGAAAGTGATTGTCCATTTTGTACACGAAGTGCATCCAGTTTTTGCCGTAACCCTCTCAACTTTTTAGCACATGCTATGTGGGTGAAATTATGATACGATGCCAACTTTAAACCTTTTCAGAGTTCATTTATAGTGCTTACCAATTTCAGGGTCATTTAGCTTAAAAAACTCAGTAAATGCATGAAAAATAGCAAATGAAGTCAGAAAGGGTTGAAAGTTGATGGCCTCCCTTCGAATGGTGCATACTGAATGCACAAAAAAATCTGGAATTAAAATAAGTTAAAAAAATGAAATGCCATTGTAACAGGCGAGTTATCGTGTCAAACCTTGATACTTCGAAAGAGATTGTCCATTTTGTACACGAAGTGCATCCAGTTTTTGCCGTAACCCTCTCAAATTTTTAGCACATGCTATGTGGGTGAAATAATGATACCATGCCAACTTTCAACCTTTTCAGAGTTTATTTGTAGTGCTTATCAATTTCAAGGTCATTTAGCTAAAAAACAATCAGTAAATGCATGAAAAATAGCAAATGAAGTCAGAAAGGGTTGAAAATTGATGGCCTCCCTTCGAATGGTGCATACTGAACGCACAAAAAGTCTGGAGTTCAAATAAGTTAAAAAAATGAAATGCCTTTGTAACAGGCGAGTTTTCGTCTGAAACCCTGATACTTCGAAAGAGATTGTCCATTTTGTACACAAAGTGCATCCAGTTTTTGCCATAACCCTCTCAACTTTTTAGCACATGCTATGTGGGTGAAATGATGATACCATGCCGACTTCCAACCTTTTCAGAGTTCATTTGTAGTGCATATCAATTTCAGGGTCATTTAGCTCAAAAACAAATCAGTAAATGCATGAAAAATAGGAAATGAAGTCAGAAAGGGTTGAAAATTGATGGCCTCCCTTCGAGTGGTGCATACTGAACACACAAGAAGTCTGGAGTTTAAATAAGTAAAAAAAATGAAATGCCTTTGTAACAGGCGAGTTTTCGTCTGAAACCCCGATACTTCGAAAGGGATTGTCCATTTTGTACACGAAGTGCATCTAGTTTTTGCCGTAACCCTCTCTACTTTTTAGCACATGCTATGTGGGTGAAATGATGATACCGTGCCAACTTTCAACCTTTTCATAGTTCACTGTAGTGCTTATCAATTTCAGGATCATTTAGCTCAAAAAAAATCAGTAAATGCATAATAAATAGCAAACATAGTCAGAAAGGGTTGAAAATTGATGGCCTCCCTTCGAATGGTGCATACCGAATGCACAAAATGCATAAGTACACTACTATTACAAATATTCTCTTCGGTTTGTCCGAAGTGGGACTTTCTAGATATATAAGTCCGGAAACTAACTAGAGAAGCCGGTCACATCCAAGAGTGGGATCTTTGGGTGTAAATTTTTTCTTCGCGTGTGTCCCTTTGCGTCGTAACCATGGACAAGCTTCATCGTTTAACTTGATGCTCAGGTCAACATTCACTGTGAAGGGAGCAATTTCATAAAGCTTTTCATAATCTTCTAACATGTCTATCTTGTCCTCCACTCACACGATGTTTATTTTCCCTGAAAGAACTATGTGGCGCTTTGGCTCATCGCATGATATATTTTCTTCCTCATCTTTCCTTTTTCTCGGCTTGGTAGACATGTCCTTCACATCGAAAACCCGCACCACATCATTGGCTAGGACGAATGGTTCGTCTGCGTACCCAAGATTGTTGAGATCCACTGTTGTCATTCCATACTTGTAGGGTAACGCAGCAGAAAACAAAATTTTCCGACCTACGCACCAGCCCAGGACCACTATGGAGACTACATACAAGGTTGATCATCGTTTAACTTGATGCTTAGGTCAAGATTTATGCGGAAGTAGAGCTTTCCCGCAGCTAGGATTTACAACCTCCCAACCGCGAGGATGTATACCCTCATCTGCCCCTCGAACAGCCCTCTGGGAGGCGGTCAGACTGTCCCCCGGACGGTGTCACGGACAGCCCTTCGGGAGGACCTCCAAAACTTGGACTGTCACTCGGACAGCCCTTCGGGAGGACCTTCGAAACTCGAACGGTCACATGGACAGCCCTTCAGGAGGCACTCTCGAACTAAGACCGAAACTACGATCTCTCTACAGAGTTGCACACATACGGTGTCATCTATCCAGCATGTCTTTGCCGTCTAGAACTAGTTCCCACCGGAACCCAGACAACCTTTCGGCTCTACGAAACTCTTTTCGTGGGAGGGAGAGAAGAAGCCAGATAATGCATGGCATGTGTATGAGAGCAAGGAGTGAGTTTTGTGGGCAGCCCACTCACCTCTATTTATAGGAAAGCCAAGGGGGTAGGGTTGGGACTTGAAAATACCAAACTACCCCCACTTTATGCCTTTTCATAAAAGAATAAAGATAAAAGGGGTGCCATGTGGAGCTCCAAGGAGCTCCACCTTGCTTGGCCGTCCAACCCAAGGGGCCCCCCCATGAGGTGCCTTGCTCCCCAATCCCTTCTAGAAGCCTTTTTGGAAATATCCAAAAAGGTGCTTTTCCATAAATATCCAAAAAGCACTTTCACTATTCACGACGACATTTTTCAGCGTCTGAACGAACTGAAAATATTTATATGGGCTTAGAACATTTCCAGTACCCACTAAAATAATTTCAGCACTTTCCGAAACAATTCCGGTTTAGTGATTTTCATCTGTGAAAATCATCTGAAGCGGTTCCAGCAGCTCCGGAACATTTCCGGTTTTTCTTTCGGAAAATTCCCAGAAGTTTCTAGAATGATTCTGACACCCTACAAGAATTATAAGGCATTTGCCGAAACCAATTTGACTTAATGGTATCCCCTGAAACAACTTTTCAGTTTTACCGAAATTGTTCCGGTGTTCTCTTTGCGGAACTTTTCCGCTGTCCGAAACTTTTTTGATGATTTTCTCTCAGACTCCCTATCTAGTATTCAGCAGATAGATGACCCTTAAGCGTGTGACCCTATAGGTTCGGTGAAGCATAGACATGACCCGAAACCCCTTCCGATCAATGATCAACATCGGAGCCGTGAACACCCATATTGACCCCTATACCCACACGAATGAATATTCGAGTGAACCTCCAGTTGTCGTGTGCTATTCCTGTTGCTTTGCGATATGTTACAAATACCCGAGGTGAGACATGTTGGCATCCCCGTGGATCAACAACTTGTCCACTATGCCAGTTACCTCGTTACCGGTATTGTTTTCTTTTCTCGTTCCCGTGTTCCGGCATCCCCGTGATCAAATCACAAAGTGTCTGGCCAGACGATGATGGATACCGTAACACCGAGAGGGCCCAGAGATATCTCTCCAACGTCGGAGGAGAAAATCCCAATCTTGAGCTATCAAGTTACTTGACATACTTTTCCATGAACCCGTAAGCCGCCGTAATAGCCACCCATTTATGGATGACGTTTAACAAACCCCAAAGTTCATGAAGCAAGCATGAAGAAACTCAATACTCTCATGGTCTAAGGAATTATGCAAACATTAACTTCTCTGTGTTATTAACCATTAACTTATGACGAATGTATCTCATAGCATAACATCAATTTGGGTCGATTCAACACAAATGTTCTTCTAACATTGTGCCCTCAAAATTGCCGGCATAGCTAGGCCCATGATCAGGAAAACAGGATCATCATGCAATACTTGAACTAGTCTTAGAGGCCAGACTAGGAATACAATTTACCGTTTATTATTCCACACATGCATATGAGTCTTACTTCAAGCCTCGTGGTTATTGTAGACTCGAGAACCATAGTAGTTATAGCATGGAACATAAACCTAATTATGAACAGGGAGATAATCAATAACATTTATTATTGCCTCTAGGGCATATCTCCTATAGTACTATGGGTCTTCCTTTACTCCGCCTCCTGTCAGATTGACCCATTTGCACCTAAACAAAGGGACCTTCAAATCAAGTCCATAGTAAAGTTCCAATATCTCCTCTATGTAACCATAGTACGTGTCCTTTGGCCCATTGTTATTTGCTGCATCAGAGCGGACACCACTGTTTTGGTTGGTGCTCTTTTTTATCTTGGGCGATTGTGTAAAATGTATTCTCATTTATATCGTACCCTTTAAAAGTCAATATAGTCGAAGATGGTAACTTGGACAACAAGTACATGTCATCTTCAACAGTGTCGTCATGCATGAGACGTGTCTGCAACCAACCAGCGAAAGTCACCTTTTATTCATGTGTAATCTAGTCATCAGACTTCTCCGGTTGTTTGGAGCGTAGAATATTCTTGTGTTTCTCGATATATGGATCCAGCAAAGCGGAACTTTGTAGAACTGTGTAGTGTGCTTGCGCCAAAGAATGCCCGTCCCGGCATATTAGTGAATTCTTTCCTAGCGTGCCTTTTCCACCCAGTCCGCCCTCATGCCGCGATTCAGGAACACCTATCGGCTAAATGTCAGGAATAAAGTCAACACAAAACCCAATGACATCCTCTATTTCATGGCCCTTGGAGATGCTTCCTTCTGGACTAGCACGGTTATGAACATATTCTTTAAGACTCCCATGAACCTCTCAAAGGGGAACATATTGTATAGAAATACAGGACCCAGAATGGCAATCTCCTCGACTAGGTGAACTAGGACATGCGTCATGATATTGAAGAAGGATGGTGAGACCACCAACTCGAAACTGACAAGACATTGCACCAAATCATTCTCTAACCTTGGTAGGATTTCTGGATCGATTACCTTCTGAGAGATTGCATTCAGGAATGCACATAGCTTCACAATGGCTAATCGAACGTTTTCCGGTTGAAGCCCCCTCAATGCAACCGGAAGCAGTTGCGTCATAATCACGTGGCAGTCATGAGACTTTAGGTTCTGGAACTTTTTCTTTTCCATATTTATCATTCCCTTTATATTCGACGAGAAGCCAGACGGGACCTTCATATTGAGTAGGCATTCGAAGAAGATTTCCTTCTCTTCTTTGGTAAGAACGTAGCTGCCATGACCCTGAAACTGCTTTGGATCCATGCCGTCTTTTCCGTGCATACGTTGTTGGTCCTCCCGTTCCTCTGGTGTATCTTTTGTCTTCTCATACACGACCAAGAAGCCTAGCAGGTTCACGCAAAGATTCTTCGTCACGTGCATAACATTGATTGCAGAGCGGACCTCGAGGTCTTTCCAATAGGGTAGGTCCCAAAATATAGATTTCTTCTTCCACATGGGTGCGCGTTTGTCAGTGTCATTTGGAACATATTGTGCACCAGGACCCTTGCCAAAGATTACTTTTAAATCCTTGAGCATATCAAGTATGTCATCACCCGTACGGTGGCGAGGCTTCTTCCGGCGATGTGCCTCACCTTTGAAATGCTTGCCTTTCTTTCTTACGAGATGCCTGCTCTGAAGAAATTGACAATGCCCCAGATACACATTCTTCTTACATTTATCCAAATATATACTGTCGGTATCATCTAAACAGTGCATGCATGCGTGGCATCCCTTGTTTATCTGTCCTGAAAGGTTACTGAGAGCAGGCCAATCATTGATGGTTACAAACAGCAACGCATGTAGGTCAAATTCCTCCTGATCTTTCGCATCCCACGCACGTACACCTTTTCCATTCCACAGCTGTAAAAGTTCTTCAACCAATGGCCTTAGGTACACATCAATGTCGTTGCCGGGTTGCTTGGGGCCTTGTATGAGCACTGTCATCATAATGAACTTCCGCTTCATGCACAACCAAGGAGGAAGGTAATAGATAGATAGAGTCACATGCCATGTGCTATGATTGTTGTTCTGCTTGCCAAAAGGATTAATGCCATCTACACTTAAACCAAGTCATACGTTCCTTGCATCCTTTGCAAAGTCCTTCCACTTTCTCTCGATTTTTCTCTACTACAACCTGTCAGCGGGCACTCTCAACATCCCGTCTTTCTTATGGTCTTCGTTGTGCCATCGCATAAACTTGGCATGCTCTTTGTTTTGGAGCAATCAACCGTGGTATTATAGGAGCATACCACATCACCTTGGCAGGAATCTTCTTCCTGGGGCGTTCGCCCTCAACATCACCAGGGTCATCGAGGCCGATCTTATAGTGCAATGCACAACATACGGGCATGCATTCAAATCCTCGTTTTCACCGTGGTAGAGGATGTAGTTATTAGGACATGCATGTATCTTATCGACCTCTAGTCCTAGAGGGCAGATAGCCTTCTTTGGTTCGTACGTACCCTCTTGCAATTTGTTGTCCTTTGGTAGCTTCTTCTTTAACATTATCAGCAACTTTTGAAATGCCTTGTCAGATACACCATTCTCTGCCTTCCATTGCAGCAATTTCAGTGTGGTATCCAACTTTTTATTGTCATCTTCGCAATTTGGGTACAACCCTCTTTTGTGATCCTCTAACATGCGCTTCAACTTCAGCTTCTCCTTTTCACTTAAGCAGTTTCTCTTTGCATCGGCAATGGCCTGACAAGGATCATCAACGGGCTCATCTGATGCCTCTTCTTTAGCTCCTTCCTGCATTGTCGGCTCAGCTTCTTTCCCCCATTATTGTACCATCGTATTCATTGAACCCATGGCCAGGATAGCCGTCGTCAACCTCTTCTTCTTCATTCTCTTCCATTAGGACCCCTCTTTCCCCGTGCTTGGTCCAACAGTTATAGCCGGACATGAAACCGGACTCAAACTCTGGACATGAAACCGTCGTCAACCTCTTCTTCTTCATTCTCTTCCATTTGGACGTGAATGGTTCTTGAGTTAGAGTAATTTCAATCATTCTTACAGCCAGCACATGGACAATAACTAAAACCATCTGGCCGCTTGTTTGCCTCAGCCACAACCAGAAAAGTATGCACGCCATTAATGAACTGGGGAGAGCATCGGTCGTCGTACATTTATTGCTGGCTCATCTTCATTACACAACACCAAAAATACCAAATTAATACAAATTCATACATAAAGTTCATACACACTTGTTCTCATAAAACAAAATACAAACTCTCTAGCTAAAGCATTTAAATGCAACAACAAATGCGATAAACATCGCAACTAAGGTAACAATTGATCCAACAACATAGTGATACCAAGCCTCACTATCAATGGCATATCTTTTAAATTTTCTAACCTTCAAGCGCGTTGCACCCATCTTGATCTTGTGATCATCGACGACATCAGCAACATAAAACTCCAGTTTCATCTTCTCTTCTTCAAATATTTTCAATTTTTCTTTCAAATACTCATTTTCTTTTTCAACTAAATTTAACTTCTTGATAAGAATATCCATGTCGGTTGGAATCTCCAGTTCACATACCTCCTAGATAAAAACATCTATGTCAACTTGATTGGCATAATTGTCATGAACACGAAATGCAACAAAGAGTTATAAAAGAGAGTATATACCACATCCACATTATAAACCGGACGAGGGCTGACGGGGAAAAATTTCAAAACCATGCCACTATGTATAAGAAACAACCATATAGGTAAGAAAACTATACAAGTAACTAACTAAATCTTACAAACATGATTTTTTTATTATAAAAAGGATAAGAACAAGAGGCTCACCAAGGTGTTGCCGGCGACGGGACAGTGCGGGCGATCGACGGTGGTTAGGACGGGGACGGGAAGGCACTAAGTAAACCACACCTACAAATGCAAAGTAAGAAGTTAATTTGAGCTCAAATTGATTAAATCAAATAAACTATCACATACAAACTAAAACCCACAAATTACTATACTTATAGAGCATTGCAAGAGCTAATCTAGCAATGAGAGATGAAAGGACAAAGTTGCTAACCTTTGTGAACACTTTCATGGATGGGATGCCTCCAAATCTTGACAAATTTTGGGAAAAATGGAGGATGAGCTCGAGGAAGAGAGGAAGAACAGAGAGGAGAGGAAAGGGGAAGAACAGAGAGGACTCTGCTCGGGCTGGCGCCGATGGATTTCAATATAGGGGAACCTTTAGTCCCGGTTGGTGGCTCCAACCGCGACTACAGGTTAGCTATAGTCGTGGTTGGAGCCACCAACTGGGACTAAAGGTTCTCGTGGGGCCCCAGGCTGACGCCATCCTGCCACCACACCTTTAGTGCCGGTTCGTGGCACGAACCGGGACTAAAGGCCCGGAACGAACCGACACTAATGATGCCCGTCATGAATCGGGACTAATGGGCACATTAGTGCCGGTTCAAAACCCAACCGGGAGTAATGATGCGTACAAAAGGTCTGTTTTCTACTAGTGTCTACTTTCTTCCTCCAGTCAGTGTAGTTGTCACCTCTGAGTGTCGGAACATCTTTAGGCAACTCATCAAGTGGTAGCCTCCTGAAATTATAACGATCATATGCATTAATCTAACGTTGGTCAAATTAAACATACAATTATCTATGCAATTAAATCTATATTACCGTCGGGCAAAAGTAAAAATAAAAGAATCTTTTATAGCAATAATAAAATATGATCATATTATTAACAACGTTGGTCATAAAAATAACATAATCATATGTATTTTAATAATCACTTTAATAAGCTCTTTAAATTTAATTCTTTCCAAACTTATAATTTTTTTTGCAAAAAAGCACTATTAATTATTTACGCAGCGGAAAAGCATGAATAATAATTCATGAACTTTTTATTATTTACAGAAGCTTTTCTTTGACCAAATAAAAATTTCATGAACTTTCTTTCTCTAAAAACTTTCGTTTTCTTTTCAGAAACTTTTCTATTTTCTAAACACATTTTTTGTTGGACAAAATAATGCATAGAAAAAGATAAAACTAAGACTTTTTGAATCTTCCCAAAACTGGACAGAAAAACAAAAAAGAAAAACTGCAGCGCAGCTACAGTCTCGGCCTGACGCGCGAGGCCCACAACAGAAAAAGCCGGCCCACGGCCTGGCCTGGGCCGCCCGTGGCTGCGGCCTCATCTCCCTTTCGGCTCAAAGGCCCGTGCCGCTCTTGGGTTTGGAGGCAGCGCCATCCTGGCCGTTGACAAAATCAGACGGCGGCCTGGGCGCATTGCTGGATCAAAACCAGCGCCCGAAGCGATCAAGGGGAAACCCTCGGTCTCCCCCCCCCGCGTGCCATTCTCATCCCTCTTGCTCTCTGCAGCGGCAGCCGATCCGCCCTGCAGGCGAGCTCCGGGGCTGGCCGCCGCGACTGGGACCAAAAGGCCACCACTGCACCGTGCGCTGCCCTCTATTCCTCCTCCCCCCTTTCTTTTCTTTCTCCACTGTCACACACACACGCACACACACACACACACACAGAGAGAGAGAGAGAGAGAGATGAGAGCCTCCTCTGCTCTACTTGCGCCCAATGGACGATGACGAACTGTGGCGCCGTTACCTCCCCTTTGCCGGTGACGCGTTTTCCCTTAGCGGAAGCGCGCCGCCGTCGAACGGCGTGGCTGCGGTGCCCACTTTGCCCTCTGCAGGGTGCTGTTCTTCTTCCCCATACCACGGCTTGCCGATGTGTGTGGGGATCGAGAGGAATGGCACGGCTGGAGTGGCGGCACATTTTGCCGGTGTCCCGAGGCACTCTCCGGTGATTGCTTTTACCCTAGCTCTTTTAGGGTTCTTTGGGGGGTGGGGATTTCCTTTTTTTCTTTCTGCTCTTATCAAAAATCCTATGCCTACTAGGTCTGATACCATTGATAGAATCGTCGGATCGTGTAGGCTAGGGGATTCCGGTAGTGGAGAGAAGGGATTGGAGTTTTACCTTCTCCCTGACCAGTGGAGCTGCCGCCGATGGCCATGGTGGGAAGGTGACGGTGGCGGTGACAGAGAGGTGTAGAGGTGGCGGCGGTGTGCGTGCAGCTGGGGCGGTGGTGCTTCCCGTGAGCACCGCGCTAACCCTAGATCGGAAGGGAGTGTCGGTGGGGTTTGTGGTAGCGGCGAACTTCGTCGTGTGTGTCCCGACCCCCACTTCTGCTAATATAGCACGGGTCACAGGGGCCCACCAACCATAACGGGTTGGGCGCCCCCGATCAGGGCGCATTGGATTAGGGGTCCGGTGGGCCGTTGGGCCCACACGGGAGAGATCATCCTAACAACCCGATCTATTCAGCGGCGTTGACAGGTGGAGTGGGCGGCGCAGGGCCGTTGACTGGTGTCAGCGATCTCCATCCCTGTTCCAAGGTAAACGTCACTGAAAGGGGTGGAGGCAGAGCCCGAGCGGTTGGCGCAGGCGCGGCGGCGGCCACGTGCACGGCCGAGCGGCGGCCAGTCGAAAACAGGTGGCCACGGGCACCACCGGGCGGAGGGCAGTTGGGCACGGGCGGCGACTGCGTGCTGGAGACGTGACGCAGCGCGACCATGGCTAGGTGCGGGACAGCGTTTTGATTTTCGGTTTGAGAATTTTTTCGCCCTAGGCCCAGATGGCCGAATTTCGGACATTTTCAAATTTTTCGAACGAAATTTGACCAAAATTTGATTGAAGTTTGACTAAAATTTGACAAAAATTTACCAAATTTATTCAATTTCGGTGGAAAGATGGATCTCGCCCCAAGCCGAGATGGCCGAAATCTGTTTTTTTCGGCCGAATTTCAGAACACAGGTGCGGGCACAGGCGGCGAGGCCTCGACGCGGGTCGGTGTGTGCCAGATGCGGTGCTTAGAGGCACCGTTCGTGCGCCTGAGCGCCGCGGGGCTCCGTGTGGCGGAGCGGCCGCTCGACGGGGAGCTGGCCAGCGAGGTTGGAGGGCTTGTTTGACGGCGACGACGGAAGATTGGCAGGGGAGCCACGACCTGTGAAGGACTACATACGCGGGTATTCCGCAGCGCACAAAGGCGAGCACGTGACTGGCTGTGACCTCAACGACCGCGGGGTCGGAGATGGCAGCGACGCAGCCTCGTGCTCGTCGTCGTCAAGGATGACGATGTCGGTCCCCGGAGGCGTTGGTTGTCGTCGCCAAGGCCGGTTAGAGCCACTTCAGCGATGAGCCGGGCGGAGCGCCAGTCGCCTCACGTTGGCGGCCGAGGCTGCGAGGCACGCTTGGCACCATGCCTGGTGGCAAAGCCTATGCTGTTGTCGCTCACGTCCTGACGGCGACGAGCGTCACCACCAAGCCCAGCGACGAAGGTAATCAAATGAGATATTTTTACCTTTTCTTGATTCATGTTCTCAACTTCTAAGGTTCGATGGATGCTAATGCCCCTGCAACCATGTTCTTCATTCCCGCGTTCATCCCTTATTCCTGCAGGAATCAAAGAGGCGTCCTCCCACAAGTTGGAGTCCCTACCAATGGCCCATATATTGACAACGATGTGCATTGCAATAGAATAATGTACCCAACGACGTTGCAGTCACCCATGGCAAGGTGTTGGGGAAGGAAATGTTTGTTTTGAACAATCACCGGGGGAGCTTCCCCACCTGAATATTACTCAAAAAGGCCCGTAGGCCCGAGTTACATCAGAGGTTACATCGGGAAGAAAGAAAGTGGCGTCAGGCCATGGCAGCCTCTCTAGCGATTGGGTCCTTAAACCTAAAGACCGAGAGAGTAAAATCAGATGTTACATTACGAATAGTGTCCATAACAGAGTGAGTCTCATTTCGAAACACCTGGGCATTACGAGAGTCCCAGAGTTTCCAAAGAACGACGAGTGCCACCGTGGGCCAAATGTTGATGTCGAGGCCAATCGGAGTGGCGTGTTGAAAATATAAGCAAAGTATTACAAAATTTAATCCGAATAAACAAAAAATAGATCACGACACTAAAAGCATAGACTAAACTTATCATGCAGACCAGCATAGTAACCGCATAGTACGAATCTACGATACAGAGTAGACAAAGGAATTCTAGCATGATCTGAAATAGAGATGACAAGATTGCATACGGTGCAGCGGGAGCAGGACCACCAGCGTTGCCGTTGTCGTCCATGCCGTTGATGAAGAGGTTGCCGAAGTCGGGGAAGAAGTCGTCGTCCGGGAAGTTGTCGCTGCCAGCAGACGCGCAAAAACGCTCCCCAAAAACCTGATCGCCCCTCTCCCGTACAGGATCACAAGAGACGGGGTTCCGGAGGCCTGCTGTCCCTTCTCGCGGTGCACGCCGGAAGGAGGGATGGAGAAGACCTAGATGGCGGCGCAATGATCTGGAACGGTGCGAAACCATATGTTGTGGCGACGGCTAGGCAGGGACCTCACATATATATATGCACGGCGGTGGAGAGACGTGGGATAGACCCACGTCCGAGTCGGTTACAGCCCATGATCCGACGTCTCAGATCGTGCCGCGTCTGTTAAGGACTCTCCGTTCCTGACCGGCAAAAAGAAGCGCGTAGGTATGAGCTCGGCTCGGCTCAATCCCACAACCCGCGGCGCGGCACGGCGGGGCGCGTCGTGACGAGGCGTGGCGTGGCGAGCGAGGAGGAGTGCGCGAGGACCTCTTCTCTTCTCACTCTCTTACAAGTGCTAGAAAACCTCACCTTATAAAGAGGTGTTGCTGTCTCTCTCTACTAGCAATGTGGGACTAAACTTTAGTCCCAACCACACCACACAAACAGACAACACACATGGGCCATGAGAATTTCAGATTTTGGATGGGCTTTGGGCCAAGACCTTATAGCAAAACCATCAATCCCCCATAAAGTCTCATTGGCACATCTCATCATTTCTTAGTTCCAAAGCATTGTTTATATATCAGTTCTTGATGGAGACTGTTAAGTTGAACTTCCATTAGAAATTTATGCTACACTAGATCACAACTTGAATAGTGGACTATGCCTTGAACTACAAGTTTTCTGCGAGTCTAGTTTTATACAAATCCTTGACCGATACTAGGCTACCGCAAGGCTTCCCTGCGGGTGGAGCGTATACATCATACTCCAAGGCCTTTCATGAATTTATTAGAGAACACCCAATTCTCATAGACTGCGACGTTTACAGTCAAATTCATATAGGTGTGTTCCTCACGAGATGTCCTGCAGGACAACATCTCTGCTTACCCAAATAAGCCACTTGAAACACATTAAGATAGGTATCAACCTGCCATGCAGATTATGAGAGTATTGCATCTTCGCGGAGTGGGATAGCAAGTATAGGGATACTCTCCTTCCAGCTGTCCAACAGCTTGTCTCCCATTTCTACTTCACGGGATCTCCGATCTCATAGAGTAGGTTATCACTATGGACAACTCATACGGTGGGTCTCAAACCCATCTCCATCGATGCATTTTCTATCACATTACGTGATAAACCCTTTGTGAAGGGATCTGCCAAGTTTTTAGACGTTTGGATATAATCCAACGCATTAACTCCGGAGTTCTTCATTTTTCTGACAGATTTCAATCTCCTCTTCACATGCCTTGAGGACTTCATATTATCCTTAGAGCTGTTTATCTTTATGATCACAGTTTGATTATCACAGTTCATCAGGATAGCGGGTATTGGTTTTTCAACCACAGGTAAGTCCATCAAGAGCTGACGAAGCCAATCTGCTTCAACAGTAGCTGTGTCTAATACTGTGAGTTCTGCTTCCATAGTTGACCTCGTTAAGATGGTCTGCTTGCAAGACTTCCAGGAAACAGCGTCACCACCAAGTGTAAAAACATAACCACTTGTGGCTTTAATCTCATCGGCATCAGATATCCAGTTGGAGTCACTATAACCCTCCAGTACCCTTGGGTACCTGGTGTTGTGAATCCCATAGCTTGCGGTGCCTTTCAAATAGCGCATAACTCTCTCAAGCGCATTCCAATGATCATCTCCTGGTTTTGATACAAACCTGCTTAGTTTGCTCACACCAAACGAGATGTCAGGCCTCGTGGCACTCGCCAAGTACATAAGTGAGCCAATAATCTTAGAATATCTCAGTTGATCTCTAGCAATCCGTCGATTCTTTCGAAGCAACACACTAGCATCATAAGGAGTAGGAGAGGGCTTGCAGTCGCTATACCCAAAACGACTCAAAACCTTTTCCACATAGTGAGATTGAAGAAGTGTAATCCCACCATTCTCATCTCTCAGCAGCTTGATGTTTAGTATAACATCAGCCACACCAAGGTCCTTCATCTCCAAACAGCGAGATAAGAAATGCTTAACTTCCTTGATTAAATCAAGG
Source organism: Hordeum marinum (assembly GCA_022496015.1). Classification (NCBI taxonomy): domain Eukaryota; kingdom Viridiplantae; phylum Streptophyta; class Magnoliopsida; order Poales; family Poaceae; genus Hordeum; species Hordeum marinum. The sequence goes on from CM039673.1 coordinate 7,834,448, forward strand.
TTGGTTCCAAAGATCAATATGTCGTCGACATACAGACAGAGAATAACTCCTTCGCCTCCACCATGGCGATAGTATACACACTTGTCAGCTTCATTTACGACAAATCCTGCAGCAGTTATGTTCTTTCGAACTTCTTATGCCACTGCTAGGAGCTTGTTTAAGGCCATTCAAAGACTTCAATAACTTGCACACCTTTCCTTCATGACCAGGTACTACATACCCATCGGGCTGATCCATGTAAATTTCCTCGTCCAACTCTCCATTGAGGAAAGCCGTCTTAACGTCCATTTGATGAACGAGAAGACCATGTGCGGCAGCCAACGACAGTAGCACCCGAATAGTAGTAAGTCTAGCCACGGGTGAGTAAGTATCAAAGAAGTCTTCACCTTCTTTCTGGTTATAACCCTTGGCCACAAGCCGCGCCTTGTACTTTTCAATTGTACCATCAGGCCTAAGCTTTTTCTTGAACACCCACTTACATCCTACAGGTTTGCACCCATAAGGATGATCAGTGACTTCCCAAGTTCCATTAGCTAAGATGGAATCCATCTCGCTACGGACAGCTTCCTTCTAGTAGTCAGCATCAGAAGATGCATAGGCTTCTGAAAGGGTCCTGGGTGTGTCATCCACGAGGTACACAATGAAATCGTCACCAAAGGACCTTGTAGTCCTTCATCTCTTACTCCGTATAGGAGTTTCATTGTCATCCTTCTCAGGATTCTCAACGTGTTTCATCGCAATGGTGGGTTTAGGAATTATAGAAAATTCCTGAGTAGATAGATCAGGTATCTCCTGATTTGGTGAGTTGGACATATCCTTCATAGGAAATATGTCCTCAAAGAAATTCGCATCATTCGACTCCATAATCGTACCAACATGCATGTCGGATACCTCAGATTTTATTATCAAAACTCTATAGCCAATGCTATGAAAGGCATAGCCTAGAAGAACACAATCCACGGTTTTTGGTCCAAGCTTGCGCTTCTTGGGAATTGGTATATTGACTTTCGCCAAACAACCCGAAGTACGTAGATAAGAGAGTTTCAGCCTTTTCCTTTCCCATTCCTCAAATGGAGTAATGGTTTTATCCTTTGTGGGAACTTAGTTTAGGACATGACAAGCAGTCATTAGCGCCTCCCCCCATGCCTTGGAGAGACCCGATGTGTCTAACATGGCGTTAACCAGATCTATTAGAGTTCGGTTCTTTCTTTCGGCCACCCCATTTGACTGAGGTGAATAGGGAGGCGTCCTCTCATGGATTATACCATGTTCCGCACAAAACAAATCAAATTCATTGAAAAAATACTCTCCACCACGATCGGACCTAAGCCGTTCAATTTTCTGATCAAGTTGGTTCTCTGCTTCAGCTTTATAGTTTTTGAAAAAGTTTAAAGCCTCATCTTTCCATTTCAGAAGATACACATAACAATATCTAGTGGGGTCATCAATCAACATCATGAAATATTTCTTTCCACCTTTTGTCAACACGCCATTCATCTCACAAAGATCAGAATGTACAAGCTCTAGTGGTGCCAAGTCTCTCGCCTCTGCAGTCTTGTGGGTCTTGCGAGGTTGCTTAGCTTGCACACACACTTCGCACTTGGAGCCCTTGACGGTAGTGAATTTCGAAATTAAACTCATATTGGCTAGCCACGTCATGCAACCAAAGTTAATATGACAAAGTAGCAAATGCCAAATGTTGGACTCATTATCGTGGCAAACATTATTAATAACTTTAGTGCAAATATCTGACAAAGATAGGCGGAACAAGCCTCCGCACTCATAGCCTTTTCCAACAAATTGTCCACACTTAGAAATAACAACTTTATTGGACTCGAAAACCAACTTAAAACCATCTCGACACAAACGGGAACCGCTGACGAGATTTTTATTGATGGAGGGTACATGATGAACATTCTTCATACGCACGATCTTCCCCGACGTAAACTTCAGATCGACCGTACCAACCCCTCGAACAGTAGCATGTGACCCGTTCCCCATCAGCACGGGGGAAGTCCCTGTTGTTGGAAATATGCCCTAGAGGAAATATATAAAGTGTTTTTATTATATTTCCTTGTTCATGATAATCGTTTATTATCCATGCTATAACTGTAGTGATCAGAAACACATTGCATGTGTGGATAAATAGACAAACACTATGTCCCTAGTATGCCTCTAGTGAACTAGCTCGTTGATCAAAGATGGTCAGGGTTTCCTAGCCATTGACATGTGATGTCATTTGATAAAGGGATCACATCATTAGGAGACTGATGTGATGGACAAGACCCAAACTACAAACGTAGCATATGATCGTGTCAGTTTATTGCTACTGTTTTCTGCATGTCAAAGTATATGTTCCTATGACCGTGAGATCATGCAACTCACGGGTATCGAAGGAGTGCCTTGTGTGTATCAAACGTCGCAACGTAACTGGGTGACTATAAAGGTGCTCTACAGGTATCTCCGATGGTGTCTGTTGAGTTGGCATGGATCGAGACTGGGATTTGTTACTCCGTGTGACGGAGAGGTATCTCGGGGCCCACTCGGTAATGCAACATCACAATAAGCCTTGCAAGCAATGTGACTAATTGTTAGTTGCGGGATCTTGCATTACGGAATGAGTAAAGAGACTTGCCGGTAACGAGATTGAACTAGGTATAGAGATACCGACGATCGAATCTCGGGCAAGTAACATGCCGAAGAACAAAGGGAACGTTATACGGGACTAACTGAATCCTTGACATAGAGGTTCAACCGATAAGATCTTCGTAGAATATGTAGGAACCAATGTGGACATCCAGGTCCCGCCATTGGTTATTGGCCGTAGAGGTGTCTCGGTCATGTCTACATAGTTCTCGAACCCGCAGGGTCTGCACACTTAAGGTTCGGTGACGTTTCGGTAGTATAGAGTTATGTATGGTGGTGACCGAAGGTTGTTCGGAGTCTCGGATGAGATCCCGGACGTCACGAGGATCTCCGGAATGGTCCGGAGGTAAAGATTCATTTATAGGATGTCCCAGTTTGGTCGCCGGAAAAGTTTCGGGCTCATCGGTAGTGTACCGGGAGTATCGGTAGTGTACCGGGAGTGCCGGTAGTGTACCGGGGGACCTTCGGGAGGGGTATTTCGACCCCAAGAGGTCCATGGGCTGTGGGAGAATAATAACCAGCCCTTAGTGGGCTGGGAAAACAGCCACAAAGGCCCATGGCGCAGGAGAGAAAGTCCTAAAGCAAAAAGTGGAAAATCAGCCAATAAGAGGTAATCCTACTCCAACTAGGATTGGAGGTGAAGTAGGATTGCTCCCACCTCCTATTTCGGCCGACCCAAAGACCTTGGCTGCCTCTCCTCTCCTCTCCTCCTATATATACTAGTGGATTGGGTGGTTTTTGGATAGAATTTCCGGCCACGTGCTACCCGTTCCACCGGTGCATAGTTTCTCCTCTAGATCGTAGTTCCGCAGTGCTTAGGCGAAGCCCTACCGGAATTGCTCCACCACCATCACCGGAGCGCCGTCACGCTGCCGGTGAACTCTCTCTCCTCTCCACCCCTCTTGCTGGATCAAGACGGTGGAGATCGTCATCAAGCTGCACGTGTGCTGAACGCGGAGGTGCCGTCCGTTCGGTACTAGATCGGAAGGATCGTGACCAAGGCCACGAGACGTTCGTGATTGGATCATGGGACGGATCGTGACGATATCGTGGGACGGTTCGTGATTGGTTCGCGGGACGGTTCGTGATTGGATCGCGGGACGCTCGGCGATTTGGATCGCGAAGAAGTTCGACTACACCAACCGCGTTTCTTAACGCTTCCCGCTTAGCGATCTACAAGGGTACGTAGATCCACTCTCCCTCTCGTAGATGCTCATCACCATGGATAGGTTTGCGTGTGCGTAGGAAAATTTTTGTTTCCCATGCGACGTTCCCCAACAGTGGCATCATGAGCTAGGTTGATGGTTCGATGAGATCTCGAGTAGAACACAAAAGGTTTGTGGGCGTTGATGCTTAGATTGCTTCCTCCCTTGGTTGGATTTTGGTTCAGCGGGATTGTGAGATGAAGCGGCCCGGACCAACATTACTCGTACGCTTACGAGAGACCGGTTCCCTCGATGCAACTTGTTGCTTAGATGGCTTGCGGGTGACAGTTTCTCTCACTTTAGTTGGATCGGATCCGACAAAGGCGGTCCTTGAGAAGGTTGAAAAGCAATCTATGTATCACCGTTGTGGTTTATACGTAGGTGAGCATCGTTCTTGCTAGATACCCGTAGCAGCCACGTAAAACATGCAACAACAATTAGAGGACGTCTAACTTGTTTTTGCAGGGTATGTTGTGATATGATATGGCCAATTACATGATGAGATATATGTGATGTATGAGATGATCATGTGATGTATAGATTATCACGACTTGCATGTCGGTGATTACGGCAACCAGCAGGAGCCATAGGGTTGTCTTTAATTATTGTATGACCTGCGTGTCAATCATTAAGCGCTATGTAATGCTTTACTTTATCGCTACGGTAGCAATAGTAGTAGAAGCATGCAGGGCGTGACAACCCCGATGGCGACATGTTGATGGAGATCAAGATGATGGAGATCATGGTGTCATGCCGGTGACGATGGAGATCATGCCGGTGTTTCGAAGATGGAGATCTTAAACACAAGTTGATAGCCATATCATGTCACTTATGAATTGCATGAGATGTTAATCCTTTTATGCACCTTGTTTTGCTTAGTACGACGGTAGCATTATAAGGTGATCCCTCACTTAAATTTCAAGATGAACTGTGTTCTCCCCGAGTGTGCACCGTTGCGAAAGTTCGTCGTGTCAAGACACCACGTGATGATCGGGTGTGATAGACTCTACGTTCACATACAACGGGTGCAAGCCAGATTTGCACGTGCAGAACACTCGGGTTAAACTTGACGAGCCTAGCATGTACAGACATGGCCTCGGAACACAAGAGACCGAAAGGTCGAACATGAGTCATATAGTAGATATGATCAACATAATGATGTTCACCATTGAAGCCACCTTAACTCACGTGATGATCGGACTTGAGTTGGTGAATTTGGATCATGTGACACTCAGATGACCTGAGGGATGTCAATTTGAGTGGGAGCTTTAGTAATTTGATTAACTAAACTCATTATCTTGAACAATAGTCTAAGTAACCTTTGCATATTTATGTTGTAGATCAATGGCTCGCGCAGTAGCACCCCTGAATTTTAATGCGTTCCTAGAGAAAGCTAAATTGAAAGATGATGGAAGTAACTTTGTTGACTGGGCCCGTAATCTGAGGATTATCCTCACGGCTTCCCAGAAGTCATATGTCCTTGATGCACCGCTTGGTGACCAGCCAGAAGACATGACCTCCGAAGACGTTAAGAACGCTTGGGAGGCTCGTGCTGGAGACTACTCAATAGTTCAGTGTGCAATATTGTATGGCTTAGAACCGGGACTTCAAAGACGTTTTGAACGTCATGGGGCATATGAGATGTTCCAGGAGTTGAAGTTTATCTTTCAGAAGAATGCCCGGATCGAGAGGTATGAGACCTCCGATAAATTCTATGCTTGCAAGATGGAGGAGAACGGGTCTATTAGTGAGCACATACTCAGAATGTCTGGGTACTCAAACCGTCTAGCGGAGTTGGGAATTACCCTTCCTCCGGAGGCGATCACTGATAGAGTTCTTCAATCGCTGTCACCTAGTTACAAGAGCTTTGTGATGAACTATAACATGCACGGGATGAACAAGTCAGTCGCCGAGCTGTTTGCGATGCTGAAAGTCGCTGAGTCTGAAATCCATAAAGAACATCAAGTGTTGATGGTCAATAAAACCACTAGTTTCAAGAAAAAGGGCAAAGGCAAAGGCAAGAAGGGTAAAACCAAGAAGGATGGCAAAGCAGTTGCTACTCCTACAAAGAAGCCTAAGCATGGACCTAAGCCAGAAACTGAGTGCTTTCATTGCAAAGGAACTGGTCACTGGAAGCGGAACTGCCCCAAGTACCTGGCTGGCAAGAAGGCGGCCAACGACAAACAAGGTATATACGATATACATGTTATTGATGTGTACCTTACTAGTTCTCGTAGTAGTGCCTGGGTATTTGATACCGGTTCGGTTGCTCACATTTGCAACTCAAAACAGGAACTACGGAATAAACGAAGACTGGCAAAGGATGAAGTGACGATGCGCGTGGGAAATGGTTCCAAGGTTGATGTGATCGCCGTCGGCACGCTCTCTCTTCGATTACCATCAGGATAAGTGATGAACCTAAATAATTGTTATTTAGTGCCTGCGTTAAGCATGAACATTATATCTGGATCTTGTTTATTGCGAGACGGTTACTCATTTAAATCAGAGAATAAAGGTTGTTCTATTTATATGAGCAATATCTTTTATGGTCATGCACCCAATGTTAGGGGTTTATTCATATTGAATCTTGATAGTGATGACACACATGTTCATAACATTGATGCCAAAAGATGTAGAGTAGTTAATAATAGTACCACTTTCTTGTGGCACTGCCGTTTAGGTCATATTGGTGTAAAACGCATGAGGAAGCTCCATGCTGATGGACTTTTGGAGTCACTTGATTTTGAATCACTTGACACATGTGAACCATGCCTTATGGGCAAGATGACCAAAACGCCGTTCTCTGGAACAATGGAACGAGCGAGTGACTTATTGGAAATCATACATACTGATGTGTGCGGTCCAATGAATGTCGAAGCGCGCGGTGGTTATCGTTATTTTCTCACCTTCACTGATGACTTGAGTAGATATGGGTATATTTACTTGATGAAGCACAAGTCTGAAACATTTGAAAAGTTCAAGCAATTTCAGAGTGAAGTTGAGAATCATCGTAACAAGAAGATTAAATTTCTTCGATCTGATCGAGGAGGTGAATATCTGAGTTATGAGTTTGGCAATCACTTAAGACAGTGTGGAATTGTTTCACAGTTGACACCGCCCAGAACACCATAGCATAATGGTGTGTCTGAACGTCGTAATCGGACCTTATTGGATATGGTGCGTTCTATGATGTCTCTTGCCGATTTGCCACTATCGTTTTGGGGTTATGCATTAGAGACAGCTGCATTCACTTTAAATAGGGCACCATCAAAATCCGTTGAGACGACGCCATATGAACTGTGGTTTGGCAAAAAGCCGAAGTTGTCGTTTCTTAAAGTTTGGGGATGTGATGCTTATGTCAAAAAGCTTCAGCCTGAAAAGCTGGAACCCAAAGCGGAAAAGTGCGTCTTCATAGGATACCCGAAAGAGACAGTCGGGTATACCTTCTATCTCAGATCCGAGGGCAAAGTGTTTGTCGCTAAGAACGGAACATTTCTTGATAAAGAGTTTCTCTCGAAAGAATTGAGTGGGAGGAAAATAGAGCTTGATGAGGTTATTGAACCTTTACTTCAACCAGAGAGTAGCGCAGCACAGAAAGATGTTTCTGTGGAACCTACAATGGTAGAAGAGGAAGTTAATGACGATGATCATGAAGCTCCGGATCAAGCTGCTATTGAACCTCGTAGGTCGACAAGGACGCGTACTACTCCCGAGTGGTACGGCAACCCTGTCTTAGAGGTCATGTTGTTGGACAACAATGAACCTACGAGCTATGGAGGAGCAGTGATGGGCCTGGATTCCGAGAAATGGTTAGAGGCCATGCAATCTGAGATGGGATCCATGTATGAAAACAAAGTATGGACTTTGGAAGTACTACCTGAAGGGCGAAAGGCCATTCAGAACAAATGGATCTATAAGAAGAAGACGGACGCGGACGGTAATGTCACCGTCTATAAAGCTTGACTTGTGGCAAAGGGTTTTTCACAAGTTCAAGGAGTTGACTACGATGAGACTTTCTCACCCGTAGCGATGCTTAAGTCTGTCAGAATCATGTTGGCAATAGCTGCTTATTTCGACTATGAAATTTGGCAGATGGACGTCAAAACGGCGTTCCTCAACGGTTTCCTTGAGAAAGAGTTGTATATGATGCAACCCGAAGGTTTTGTCGATCCTGAGAATGCTGACAAAGTTTGCAAACTCCAGCGATCCATTTATGGACTGGTGCAAGCATCTCGGAGTTGGAATAAACGCTTTGATGAGGTGATCAAAGCGTTTGGGTTTATACAAGTTTATGGAGAAGCTTGTATTTACAAGAAAGTGAGTGGGAGCTCTGTAGCGTTTCTAGTGTTATATGTGGATGACATATTGCTGATCGGAAACGATATAGAAATGCTGGAAAGCGTGAAGGAATATTTGAATAAGAGTTTTTCAATGAAGGACCTAGGAGAAGCTGCTTTCATATTAGGCATTAAGATCTATAGAGATAGGTCGAGACGCTTAATAGCACTTTCACAGAGCACATACCTTGATAAAGTTTTGAAGAAGTTCAAAATGGAACAGGCCAAGAAGGGGTTCTTGCCTGTGTTACAAGGTGTGAAGTTGAGTAAGACTCAATGCCCAGTGACTGCAGAAGATAAAGAAAAGATGAGCGTCATCCCCTATGCTTCAGCCATAGGCTCTATCATGTATGCAATGCTGTGCACAAGACCCGATGTCAGCCTTGCCATAAGTATGGCTGGAAGGTTTCAAAGTGATCCTGGAATGGAGCACTGGCAAGCGGTCAAGAATATCCTTAAGTACCTTAACAGGACTAAGGACATGTTTCTCATTTATGGAGGTGATGAAGAGCTCGTCGTAAAGGGTTACGTCGATGCAAGCTTTGACACTGATCCGGACGATTCTAAATCGCAAACCGGATACGTATTTATTCTTAACGGGGGAGCGGTAAGCTGGTGCAGTTCCAAGCAAAGCGTGGTAGCTGATTCTACGTGCGAAGCGGAGTACATCGCAGCCTCGGAGGCAGCGAAGGAAGGTGTCTGGATGAAGCAGTTCATGACAGATCTTGGAGTAGTGCCTAGTGCACTGAATCCAATAAATTTGTTCTGTGACAACACTGGTGCCATTGCTCTAGCCAAGGAACCAAGGTTTCACAAGAGGACCAGACACATAAAGCGACGCTTCAACTCCATCCGGTTCTACATCGAGGAGAAGGACATAAATATTTGCAAAGTGCACACGGATCTGAATGTTGCAGACCCGTTGACTAAACCTCTTCCAAGGGCTAAACATGATCAACACCAGAACTGTATGGGTGTTCGATTCATTACCATGTAAATCACATAGTGATGTGAACTAGATTAGTGACTCTAGTGCAAGTGGGAGACTGTTGGAAATATGCCCTAGAGGCAATATATAAAGTGTTTTTATTATATTTCCTTGTTCATGATAATCGTTTATTATCCATGCTATAACTGTAGTGATCGGAAACACATTGCATGTGTGGATAAATAGACAAACACTATGTCCCTAGTATGCCTCTAGTGAACTAGCTCGTTGATCAAAGATGGTCAGGGTTTCCTAGCCATTGACATGTGATGTCATTTGATAAAGGGATCACATCATTAGGAGACTGATGTGATGGACAAGACCCAAACTACAAACATAGCATATGATCGTGTCAGTTTATTGCTATTGTTTTCTGCATGTCAAAGTATATGTTCCTATGACCATGAGATCATGCAACTCACGGATATCGAAGGAGTGCCTTGTGTGTATCAAACGTCGCAATGTAACTAGGTGACTATAAAGGTGCTCTACAGGTATCTCCGATGGTGTCTGTTGAGTTGGCATGGATCGAGACTGGGATTTGTTACTTCGTGTGACGGAGAGGTATCTCGGGGCCCACTCGGTAATGCAACATCACAATAAGCCTTGCAAGCAATGTGACTAATTGTTAGTTGCGGGATCTTGCATTACGGAACGAGTAAAGAGACTTGCCGGTAACGAGATTGAACTAGGTATAGAGATACCGACGATCGAATCTCGGGCAAGTAACATGCCGAAGAACAAAGGGAACGTTATACGGGACTAACTGAATCCTTGACATAGAGGTTCAACCGATAAGATCTTCGTAGAATATGTAGGAACCAATGTGGAAATCCAGGTCCCGCCATTGGTTATTGGCCGTAGAGGTGTCTCGGTCATGTCTACATAGTTCTCGAACCCGCAGGGTCTGCACACTTAAGGTTCGGTGACGTTTCGGTAGTATAGAGTTATGTATGGTGGTGACCGAAGGTTGTTCGGAGTCCCGGATGAGATCCCGGACGTCACGAGGAGCTCCGAAATGGTCCGGAGGTAAAGATTCATATATAGGATGTCCCAGTTTGGTCGCCGGAAAAGTTTCGGGCTCATCGGTAGTGTACCGGGAGTATCGGTAGTGTACCGGGGGACCTTCGGGAGGGGTATTTCGACCCCAAGAGGTCCATGGGCTGTGGGAGAATAATAATCAGCCCTTAGTGGGCTGGGAAAACAGCCACAAAGGCCCATGGCGCAGGAGAGAAAGTCCTAAAGCAAAAAGTGGAAAATCAGCCAATAGGAGGCAATCCTACTCCAACTAGGATTGGAGGTGAAGTAGGATTGCTCCCACCTCCTATTTCGGCCGACCCAAAGGCCTTGGCTACCTCTCCTCTCCTCTCGTCCTATATATACTAGTGGATTGGGTGGTTTTTGGATAGAATTTCCGGCCACGTGCTACCCGTTCCACCGGTGCATAGTTTCTCCTCTAGAACGTAGTTCCGCAGTGCTTAGGCGAAGCCCTGCCGGAATTGCTCCACCACCATCACCGGAGCGCCGTCACGCTGCCGGTGAACTCTCTCTCCTCTCCACCCCTCTTGCTGGATCAAGATAGTGGAGATCGTCATCAACCTGCACGTGTGCTGAACGCGGAGGTGCCGTCCGTTCGGTACTAGATCGGAAGGATCGTGATCAAGGCCACGAGACGTTCGTGATTGGATCGTGGGACGGATCGTGATGAGATCGTGGGACGGTCCGTGATTGGTTCGCGGGACGGTTCGTGATTGGATCGCGGGACGCTCGGCGATTTGGATCGCGAAGAAGTTCGACTACACCAACCGCGTTTCTTAACGCTTCCCGCTTAGCGATCTACAAGGGTACGTAGATCCACTCTCCCTCTCGTAGATGCTCATCACCATGGATAGGTTTGCGTGTGCGTAGGAAATTTTTTGTTTCCCATGCGACGTTCCCCAACACCTGTGACCTGATAAGAAGAAAACATAGAGGCATCAGCACAAACATGTACATTGGCACCGGTGTCAATTAACCAATCTGGAGAGTGACAAACTGAAAGGATGGTAGGAAAAATACCGTACCCACAATCCTTCATATCAGTATCACCGATGACCACATTAGCGGACTTGCCGCTCTTCTCATGTTCGCGCTCCTCATAGCGGTTAGGACATCTCGGAGCCCAGTGATTGGGATCACCGCAGACATGGCATAGTCCCTTCCCCTTCTTATGAGAGTTCTTCTTGAAGTTGGTAGATTGAAACGGCTTGTTCTTTGCAACAAACTTGCCTTTGCCCTGAGTTTTGTTCTTGTTTTCCGGGGCTTGTTGAGATAGAAGTTCTTCTTCTGCACCACATGGGCACTAGAAGCTCCCTCAACCACTCGAGCACGTGTGTCTTTTGCTCTCGCCTTTTCTTCAACATCAAGAGTCCCAATGAGATCCGAAGCAGAAAACTCCTTTCTCTTGTGTTCTAGAGAAGTAGCAAAACTGTTCCACGAAGGTGGAAGCTTGGCAATGATGCCTCCGGCCACAAACTTGTCCGGTAACACACACTTGAAGTACTCAAGTTCCTTCGCGAGCGACTGTATCTCATGAGCTTGTTGAACCATAGGGCGCTCATCAGTCATCTTGTAATCATAGAATTGCTCCATGACGTACAACTCGCTGGCAGCTCCAAACTTGGCCTCGAGCCCAGCCCACATGTCCTTGCCATTTTCAAACGTCATATATGAATCAGCTTCCTGCTGTGCAGGAGTAAGATCGCCCTCAGGTTTACCCTTGGTGGCGTCATAGCAGTACATGGTCCGAAACCAATAGTAAATTGCCTATAATCAGGTTTTTGGATTGTTAAATCAGGTATGAGCTCGGCTCGGCTCAATCCCGCAACTCGCGGCGCGACGCGTCGTGACGAGGCGTTGCGTGGCGAGCGAGGAGGAGGAGTGCGCGAGGACCTCTTCTCTTCTCATTTTCTTACAAGTGCTAGAAAAGCTCACCTTATAAAGAGGTGTTGCTCTCTCTCTACTAGCAATGTGGGACTAAACTTTAGTCCCAACCACACCACACAAACAGCCAACACACATGGGCCATGAGAATTTCAGATTTTGGATGGGCTTTGGGCCAAGACCTTATAGCAAAACCATCATGGCGGTGGTCCAGATGAGCCCGATGTCGGATGGCGGCTGGAGTCCGAGGAGACCCCACACCTGGGCTGCCATAGGGAAAAGAAGGGCTAGATGTGACGCGTCCTCGTGGTGGTGTGCACACCTCGGGCAGGAGGAGTCAGGTGCGATAGTCTTGCGGTGAAGGTTGGCCTTAGTATTTAGTCGGTCCCTGAAAATCAGCCAAGCAAAGATCTTGACCTTGTTTGTGGCCCTCGAGCTCCAGATGCAGTCGGAGTTAGGGTCGATTTCCACGACGGGGGAGAGCAGCGAGTAGGCGTACCGAGCGGAGAACGTGACGCCATGAGTAAGAAACCTGTCGTCGGGTAGAACCGAGGGAGTGACGTCCTGCAACAAAGATAGGATACAACCAGAGTGACCGCTTTATAACCGCTCTTAGGTACATCATCTTGAAACGTTTCTTGTTCCACTGGTACGATAATCCTCACCTCATCTTGTAGTTTCATCATCAGGCACGGCCTCCTCATGAGCTCAGCCAAGGTGATTTCGAGGGTGTTAGATTACATGTTTGTTAAACCAAAAAATACATCATGTGCATATCAATGAATTAAATAGGATACTATGTAAGATAAGATGAGCAATATATAATTTGAAGGGTATTTTTTGTACTTATAGTTAATAGAGCTTTTATGTGATCTCTTGTGAGATCATACTCGAGTCACCACCCTTATGATCAAACGTTAACTTGCCCTTGTTCACATGATCATGGATCAGCTTGTTCAACAAATAGGCCCATCTATGCCTCACTCTCTCTGCCTTTGCATAAACTGCCCTCTTAAGCACTCCTACCCATGGAGCAGAAGCAGTATCAAACCTGTTGGATGCATATTGTCCAGCATCGGGGCAGCGAATTAACAGGGACAAACCACCTATCTTCTTCAACAAAGGATGTCCGGAGGTGGTTCATGCTGGAGTTAAGGGCTCTTTACAAGTACCCAATGAGTCTTTGAGTGATAGGTATTTAGCGATGCCTACACACATGAGTCACTCAAAGAAGAGGACCTTTAAATATTTGAGTGATCGCGTATGGGATAAAGTCAAAGGATGGATGAGTAAGTGTTTGACGGCAGGGGGAAAAAATGTTCTCATCAAGTATGTAGCACATGCGATACCAATATATTCTATGTAGGACGGGGAGGTTGAGGAGGAGGAGGCGGTGGTTGTGGTGGAGGAGGCCATCCTCGACTCCATCTGTTCGGAGTCGGATGCGGAGGCCAGACGCCGTCGTCGGCAGGAGATGGAGGCGGGGCAGGCCACAGAGGACGCGGAGATGCACGCTTACCTGGATGAGCTCGAGGAGGAGGAGCCCTCCAACGCGCTTGTCTAGCCACCACCTGACACCGACGTCGTGAACATCTCCGACGACGAAAACTAGGATAGTACGTATTGTATTGTACATAGAAGTTTTTTTTACATGTTTTGTATGGATCTAGGAGGTTAAATATGAGAGACTCGGATGTGGACGGGTATATTTAAGGACTGATCGATCAGTGCCCGTGGACGCATCCGTAGGCGTTTGAGGGTCCGAATTTGCAAACCGTGGCTATAGATGCTCAGTAACAGCGGTAACGAATGCCTCGTGGCCGTAATGAGTGCCGTATAAAATGCTTGGCATTTCACAAGAATTGTGCACACAATCATCTCTGTTAGGCAATGAATTAATGGCTAGTGACTAACCAAGTTGTTTAGCAACCAACCATCGTAATCAATAACTGCTGCAGTTTCTATTTGTCTCAACAGTTAATTAGGCCCACACGATTGCAGCCAATGGCCGTCATCTATTAGCAAGCCATCGCAAAATATAAGAGGTGCGCTTCAGTACGCCCTCTAGAGACGTTTAGAGAGACATTTTTCTACCTTCACTAATGGTTTGAGTTTTTTCTGGGTAAGTAGACCTAGCTACGTACCCGCCCTGAGTTTGCCGGCTCCACGGCATCGTACCGCGTCTACAGGAAGGCGGCATGGTTGCTTGCGCGGCGGTGTCAAGAACAAGTGCTCTCCGCCGCAACCGCTGTTTCGTCGACGGCGTCTAGACTCTAGAGGAAGAGGGCATGGTTGTGCAAGGTAACAGTGGAGTTTTCAACCTTGCCGATAGTTTCTGATGGCGAGGTGCTGGGACCACAATCCCATTTGCATGTACAAGGGTGACATCAGTGGTCTTATATGTCCCGCTGTATAGGTTTCCTGCATGGATGCGTGGGTGACCCCATGCTCAACTGCTTCTAGGTGGTTATCGCATCCTCAGTTGTATGATGGTTGTCGATGCCAGAAGTTCATCCTTCAAATCTGGATGCAATGATGCTTAGCCGATCGATTTTTTAACCACAGGTAAGGGCGATAGGGCAAGGGGCTATCATAGCGTCCCAAATTGGGATTTTAACAATGATGATGGCCTCCCTCCCTCGTAATTCTTCGTTCTGTGTGCGTCGGCAACCTTCGCTATCGAGAGCCTTTGGTAGCGACCAACTCATGTCACGGCTCAACCGACTGCATGCGCGGGCATGATCTTCACCAACGTGGCATTTTGCGTCGATACCATGTATTCATGTTGCCATTGGAATCGCGGAATGTGGTGGTCACATCACATGATGACTTCAATTTGGTGGTGCTCCTCGAGTACCTGGACTCAACCTTCAACGTGAAAACTATAGGTTTTACCCCTAGTTGGTTATACCCGACAATGACGGTGTTTTTGCCTAGTTACCTTGTTGAAGGCATTCCTCACATTTCCCATACTTGGTCTATAGTGTGAAAACCTCGGATTCGGTTGTTGGATTCAGTGATGATGGTGCTTGAACATCGTTCCCTTCAGGAGAACCTTTCTCTTTGTCCATATGATTTCAAGAGATGGTGTTGATGGTCATTCATGTAGTTTGTCAATTGTTGTTTTGATTGCTTAGACGTTCTTGGGTACGTGTTAGTATACTATTCAAAAGGTCGGATTTGTGCTCATGAGGGTGTATCCAGTGCAACGGACGGACTTGTGCACCAGGTACACCACCAGGCTGCGATCCATTTGATCCGAAGGAAAGGGACATGATCCATTTACAAGGAGAGCCGCAGGTACATTTGCATAGCAGACCATCAAATCTTGCTAAATAGATCTAATGGGCCTCCCAATTTTTTTCGTCTATCTCCTTTTCCTCTGTTCTGTACCACCGCTCCAGGTTTATAAATAACTATTGCAAGGATCGCACTGGACACAATATTTTGAGCTGCTTCCATGTAAAAACGTCAAAAATCTTTAGACGTGGAAACATCACAAGCATTTCATACTACAAAATGACATAAACCTTACAAAAGCTGCCCATCTGAACTACAAAAGCCACATACTAGAGGATTTATTTATTCCTAATCTAAGTGCTAGACTTCGAGGAGATTGTTGTGACCCCAGCCATGCAGATCTTCACCCACCGATGCACAAGAAAACACGGGTTAATCCTTAATTGCATCAAGCCTGCACAAAAAAATTAGTCGGGAACAAGAACCCGTTGTAAGTACAGGTTCTACTTAAGTTTGTTTACAAGTGAAGGATCAGAGGGGCAAATTCCTTCATCTATTTTTATTCCAACCACTGTAATTGTGTATAAATTTAGCATAAAAATGCTGATCATAAAAATATATGGTGCTCACACTAATGTCTTTCCCAATCAGCAACATGTGTCTTTTCCATCTGATAATCCCTTTGAGCTGACTTTCCATGAAATGTCTCTTAAGGTTTGGATGACTAACAAGCAGCATACAGCAAGGAAGTTACCTTCAGAGCACTGGCACAATGTGAATTCTAGCAAGATAAAATACGGAACATGAAAATTAGTAAGGGTTTCCTCAGTTGGACATTAAAAAAGGCACTTCACATTCAAAATCAACATTGAATGACAAGAGTTGCATAGCAATAAATGTACCACCGACGTGTACCTTAGCTCCCGGGTACTAATTTGTTCATATGCAAGTACTAATAGTCATGTGGAAACTTCTTTTTATTTGGCAAACATGAAAATGTTTATAATCAGGAAAGATCAGAAAAGACAGCACCTCGTTTGTCTATTTTCCAATCTTACTGCTCCAGCTGAGGATAAACTTTTGCCCTTATGATTTAGCCATTCTGTTGATGCTTCACTTGCAATAGAAGTAAGCATTATCAGAATATATGTCACAGGTGGCAGCCAGTGGCAAATCTGCATCACACAACAACACCAAGGTAGATAAACTATGGAGTACTAGTAGTTGGCAGTTCAAGCAATCTTGAAAGCAAACCTATTAACCGCCAACTAATTAACAATCTTGGAAGCAACAGGATGGAATGGTGTTTTTTACCGGTTTATTTAATCGTGCGGTAGGTAATTAACCTAAACCTCGTGATAATGGAAATGGAACGACAGTACTACCATCACATTCTGCTGGCTCTTGTCCCTCTCCTCATGTACTATTGCTACCTCATAAAATCATTCTGCTGTCGTCGGCGGCTCCCGCCGGGCCCATGGCAACTCCCCATCATCGGTAGCCTGCACCACCTCTGCGGCGAGCTTCCACACCGCAGGATGCGCGAGCTGTCTCGCCGGCATGGGCCTGTGATGTTCCTCAAGCTGGGAGGGATCCCAGTCGTGGTGGTGTCTTCTCGCAAGGCCGCGGAGGGTGTGATGAGGATCATGTTGGAAATATGCCCTAGAGGCAATAATAAATTAGTTATTATCATATTTCCTTGTTCATGATAATCGTTTATTATCCATGCTATAATTGTGTTGATCGGAAACTCAGATACACGTGTGGATACATAGACAACACCATGTCCCTAGTATGCCTCTAGTAGACTAGCTCATTGATCAAAAGATGGTTAAGGTTTCCTAGCCATGGACATGAGATGTCATTTGATAACGGGATCACATCATTAGGAGAATGATGTGATGGACAAGACCCAAACTACAAAAGTAGCATATGATCGTGTCAATTTATTGCTACTGTTTTCTGCATGTCAAGTATATGTTCCTATGACCATGAGATCATGCAACTCACAGACATCGGAGGAGCGCCTTGTGTGTATCAAACGTCGCAACGTAACTGGGTGGCTATAAATGTGCTCTACAGGTATCTTTGAGGGTGCCTGTTGAGTTGGCATGGATCAAGACTGGGATTTGTTACTCCGTGTGACGGAGAGGTATCTCAGGGCCCATTCGGTAATACAACATCACAATAAGCCTTGCAAGCAATGTGACTAAGTGTTAGTCACGGGATCTTGTATTACGGAATGAGTAAAGAGACTTGCCGGTAACGAGGTTGAACTAGGTATGGCGATACCGACGATCGAATCTCGGGCAAGTAACATACCGAAGAACAAAGGGAACATCATACGGGATTAACTGAATCCTTGACATAGAGGTTCGACCGATAAAGATATTCGTAGAATATGTAGGAACCAATATGGGCATCTAGATCCCGCTATTGGTTATTGACTGTAGAGGTGTCTCAGTCATGTCTACATAGTTCTCGAACCCGCAGGGTCTGCACACTTAAGGTTTGGTGACGTTTCGGTAGTATAGAGTTATGTATGGTGGTGATTGAAGGTTGTTTGGAGTCCCGGATGAGATCCCGGACGTCACAAGGAGCTCCGGAATGGTCCGGAGGTAAAGATTCATATGTAGGAAGTCCTATTTTGGTCGCCGAAAAAGTTTCGGGCTCATCGGTAGTGTACCGAGAGTGCCGGTAGTGTACCGGGAGACCATCGGGAGGGGTATTTAGACCCAAGAGGCTACATGGGCTGTGGGAGAGTAAATACCAGCCCTTAGTGGGCTGGTGGAAATCCCACACAAGGCCCATGAGGCTGGGGAAAAAAGCCCAAAGAAAAAAAAGGTGGAAAAAGGCAAAAAATAGGGTGAATCCTAGTCCTACTAGGATTGGAGATGGATTCCACCTCTCCCAGTTGATTTGGCCGACTCAATTGCTGGTCCTTTGAGGGCCAAGCCTCCTCGTATCTTCCTCTTATATATACTAGAGGTTTTATGGTTTTTTGGCACCAGATTTTAGCCACGTGCTACCCGTTCCTCCAGTGCATAGTTTCTCCTCTAGATCGGATTTCTGCAGTGCTTAGGCGAAGCCCTGCCGGAATAGCTCCACCACCATCGCCAGAGCGCCGTCACGCTGCCGGAGAACTCTTCTACTTCTCTGCTCCCTCTTGCTCGACCAAGAAGGCGGAGATCGTCATCAAGCTATATGTGTGCTGAACGCGGAGGTGCCGTCCGTTCGGCGCTAGATCGGAAGAACCGTGATCAAGATCGTGAGACGGATCGTGATGAGATCGCGGGACAGATCGTGATGAGTTCATGGGACAGATCGTGATCAAGATCGTGAGACGTATCATTATGAGATCGCGGGACGGATCGTGATGAGTTTACGGGACAGATCGTGAGACGGATCGTGATGAGATCGCAGGACGGATCGTCATGAGATCGCGGGACGGATCGTGATGAGATCGCGGGATGCTCGGCGATTTGGATCGCAAAGATGTTCGACTACACCAACCGCGTTTCTTAACGCTTCCCGCTTAGCGATCTACAAGGGTATGTAGATCCACTCTCCCTCTCGTAGATGCTCATCACCATGGATAGATCTGCGTGTGCGTAGGAAAATTTTGTTTCCCATGCATCGTTCCCTAACAGTGGCATCATGAGCTAGGTCTATGTGTAGATGAGGTCTCGAGTAGAACACAAAAGGTTTGTGGGCGTTGATGCTTAGATTGCTTCCTCTCTTGGTCGGATTTTGGTTCAGCGGTATTGTGAGATGAAGCGGCCCGGACCAACATTACTCGTACGCTTACGAGAGACCGGTTCCCTCAACAGCAACTTGTTGCATAGATGGCTTGCGGGTGACAATTTCTCTCACTTTAGTTGGATCGGATTTGACAAAGGCGGTCCTTGAGAAGGTTGAAAAGCAACTAGTGTATCACCGTTGTGGTTTTTGCATAGATGAGAATTGTTTTTGCTAGATACCCGTAGCAGCCACGTAAAACATGCAACAACAATTAGAGGACGTCTAACTTGTTTTTGCAGGGTATGTTGTGATATGATATGGCCAATTACATGATGTGATATATGTGATGTATGAGATGATCATGTGATGTATAGATTATCACAACTTGCATGTCGTTGAGTACGGCAACCGGCAGGAGCCATAGGGTTGTCTTTAATTATTCTATGACCTGTGTGTCAATCATTAAGCGCTATGTAATGCTTTACTTTATCGCTACGGTAGCAATAGTAGTAGAAGCATGGTGGGCGCGACAACCCCGATGGCGACACGTTGATGGAGATCAAGATGATGGAGATCATGGTGTCGTGCCGGTGACAATGGAGATCATGCTGGTGCTTTCATGATGGAGATCAAAAGCACAAGTTCATGGCCATATCATGTCACTTATGATTTGCATGTGATGTTAATCCTTTTATGCACCTTGTTTTGCTTAGGACGACGGTAGCATTATAAGGTGATCCCTCACTTAATTTCAAGATAAATTGTGTTCTCCCCGAGTGTGCACCGTTGCGAAAGTTCGTCGTGTTGAGACATCACGTGATGATCGGGTGTGATAGACTCTACGTTCACATACAACGGGTGCAAGCCAGTGTTGCACATGCAGAACACTCGGGTTAAACTTGACGAGCCTAGCATGTACAGACATGGCCTCGAAACACAAGAGACCGAAAGGTCGAACATGAGTCATATAGTAGATATGATCAACATAATGATGTTCACCATTGAAGCCACCTCAACTCACGTGATGATCGGACTTGAGTTGGTGAATTTGGATCATATGTTACTCGGATGACCTGAGGGATGTCAATTTGAGTGGGAGTTTTTAGGTAATATGATTAATTGAATTCATTATCATGAACATAGTCAAAGTGTATTTGCAAATTATGTTGTAGATTACTAGCTCACGCTGTAGCTCCCTTGTATTTTTATATGTTCCTAGATAAATAGAGTTGAAAGATAATGGTAGCAATATTGGGGACTGGGTCTGTGATCTGAGGATTGTCCTCATTGCTGCATAGAAGGCTTATGTCCTTAATGCACCGCTTGGTGCGCCAACCCCTCTAGCGTCGTCTGTAGATGTTGTGAACATCTGACAGGCACGTTCTGATGACTACTTGATAGTTTAGTGCGTCATGCATTAAGGCTTAGAATTGAGGCTCCAAAACGTTTTGAACGTCACGGAACATATGAGATGTTTCTAAGAGCTGAAATTAGGATCTCAGGCTCGTGCCCATGTTGCGAGATATGAGATCTCCAACAAGATTCTTTGCCTGCAAGATGAAAGAGAATAGCTCAATCATTGAGCATGTGCTTAGATTGTCTGGGTGCTACAATCGCTTGAATCAAGTGGGAGTTGATCTTCTAGATAAGACAGTGATTGATATAGTTCTCCAAGTCGCTGTCACTAAGCTACTAGAACTTGGTGTTGAACTATAAAATGCCAGGGACAGAAATAATGATCCGTGAGCTGTTCGCGATGTTTGACACCACGAAGGTATAAATCAAGAAGGAGCATCAAGTGTTGATGGTTAGTAAAACCACTAGTTTCGAGAAGGGCAAGGGAAAGGAGGAAACCTTCATGGATGGCAAGTCAGTTGCTGCTCCAGTGAAGCAACCCAGAGTTGAACCCAAACCCGAGACTAAGTGCTTCGATTATGAGGAGAGCGGTCGTTGAAGCGGAACAACCCTAGATACTTGGTAGATAAGAAGGCTGGCAACGTCGACAGAAGTATATTTGATATACGTGTGATTGATGTGTACCTTGCTAGTAATCCTAGTAGCACCTGGGTATTGAATACCGGTTCAGTTGCTAAATGTTAGTAACTCGAAGTAAAAGCTATGGAATAAACGTAGAACTGACTAAGGGTGAGGTGACGATGTGTGTTGGAAATGTTTCCAAGGTTGATGTGATCAACATCGCACGCTCTCTCTACCTTCGGGATTAGTGACGAACCTAAATAAATGTTATTTGGTGTTTTGCGTTGAGCATGAACGTGATTAGATCGTGTTTATTGCAACATGATTATTCATTTATGTTAGAGAATAATGGTTATTCTGTTTACATGAATAATACCTTCAATGGTCATGCACCCAGTGAGAATGGTTTGTTGAATCTTGATCGTAGTAATACACATGTTTTTGATGCCAAAAGATACAAAGTTAATAATGATAGTACCACATACTTGTGGCACTGCCGCTAAATGTCATATTGGTATAAAGCGCACGAAGAAACTCCATGCCGATGGATCTTTGGACTCATTCGATTTTGAATCGGTTGAGACATGCGAACCATGCCTTTTGGGCAAGATGACTAAGGACCCCGTTTTCCGGATTGATGGAGCGGGCAAGTGGTTCATTGGAAATGATACATGTTGATGTATTCAATCCAATGAGTCTTGTAACATGTGGTGGATGTCGTTATTTTCTTACCTTCACTTATGATTTGAGTAGATATAGTGGATATTTACTTAATGAAACATAAGTCTGAATCGTTTGAAAGGTTCAAGCAGATTCAGAGTGAAGTTTAAGATCATCGTGACAAGAAGATAAAGATGTCTACGATATGATCGTGGTGGTGAATATCTGAGTTACGAGTTTGGCATTTAACTTTGGACAATGTGAAAGTCGTTTCACAACTCACGCCACTTGGAACACCATAGTGTGATGGTGTGTCCGAACGTCATAGTCGTGCTCTATTGGATATGGTGCTTTCTATGATGTCTCTTATCGATTTGCTACTATAGTTTTGGGGTTATGCATTAGAGACAACTACATTCACTTTAAATAGGGCACCATCTAAATCCGTTGAGATGACACCGTGTGAATTATGGTTTGATAGAAACCTAAGCTGTCATTTCTTGATGTTTGGGGCTGTGACGCTTGTGTGGAAAAAATGTTTTCACTTAATAAGCTTGAACCCAAAGCGGACAAATGCATCTTCATAGAATACCCTAAGAACAGTTGGGTATAACTTCTATCTCAGATCCAAGTGCAAAGTGTTTGTGGCTAAAAATGGGTCCTTTCTCGAGAAAGAGTTTCTCTCGAAAGAATTGAGTGGGAGAAAGATAGAACTTGATGAGGTTGTAAAAACCTTTATTCAACCAGAGAGTAGCGCAGACAGGAAGATGTTCCTATGAAGCCTACGTTAGTTGAAGAGGAAGTTAATGATGATGATCATGAAGCTTCAGGATCAAGTTACTATCGAACTTCGTAGGTCGACAAGGATGTGTACTGCTCCTGAGCGGTGCGACAACCCCGTCTTGGAGGTCATATTGTTGGATAACGATGAACCTATGAGCTATGGAGAAGTGATGATGGGCCCGGATTTCGACAAATGGTTAGAGGCCATGAAATCCGAGAAAATGATCCATGTATGAAACCCAAGTATAGACTTTGGTAGACATGCTCGTTGGACGGCAGGTCGTTGAGTACAAATGGATCTTTAAAATGAAGACAAACGCTGATGGTAAATGTCACAATTTGTAAAGCTTGACTTGTTGCAAAGAAGTTTGTGACAAGTTCAAGGAGTTGACTGCGATGAGACTTTCGCACTCGTAGCGATGCTAAAGTCTGTTGGAATTATGTTAGCAGTTGTTGCATTTTTCAATTATGAAATCTGGCAGATGGATGTCAAAACATCGTTTCCTTAACGGTTTCTGGCAGATACAACTAGAAAGTTTTGTCAGTCCTAAGGATGCTAAAAGGTGAGCAAGCTTCAGTGATCTTTCTATGGACTGAAGCAAGCATCTCGGAGTTGGAATATACACTTTGATGAGGTGATCAAATTTTTTGAAATTTATACAAATTTACAAGAAACTTGTATTTAGAATAAAGTGAGTGGGAGCACTATAGAATTTCTGATAAGTATATGTGGATGACATATTGTTGATCGAAAATAACGTAGAATTTTTGTAAAGCTACCTAATTGTTAAGCATCAAGATCTATAGAGATAGATCAAGATGCTTGATGAGACTTTCAATGAGTACATACCTTGACAAGATTTTGAAAGAGTTCAAAATGGATCAGTCAGAGAAAGAGTTCTCACCTGATTTGTAAGGTGTGAAGTTGAGTGAGACTCAAAGCTCGACCACGAGAGAAGAAAGAGAACGGACACACGTCATCCCCTATGCCTTAGCCATAGGCTCTGTACAGTATGCCATGCTGTGTACCGCACCTGTGTGTGCCTTACCATGAGTCCGTCAAGGGGTACAAGAGTGACCCAAGAGTGGATCACTGGACAGCGGTCAAGATTATCCTTAGTAACTCAAAGACTAAGGAGATGTTTCTCGATTATGAAGGTGATAAAGAGTTCGTCATAAAGAGTTACATCGATGCAAGCTTTAACACCAATCCGAATGACTCGTAGTAGCAATCTGGATATGTATATTGGAGCAGCCATTTGGAATAGTACCAAGTGGAGTGTGGTAGCAGTGTTTACGGTTTGACATGGAGATTTGCAAAGTACACACGGATCTGAATGTCGCAGACTCGTTGACTATAAGACCACTCTCACATGCAAAGCATGATCGAGCCCCAGAACTCATTGGGTGTTAGATTCATAACAATGCGAATCACATAGTGATGTGAACTAGATTATTGACTCAAGTGCAAGTGGGAGACTGTTGAAATATGCCCTAGAGGCAATAATAAATTAGTTATTATCATATTTCCTTGTTCATGATAATCGTTTATTATCCATGCTATAATTGTGTTGATCGGAAACTCAGATACATGTGTGGATACATAGACAACACCATGTCCCTAGTATGCCTCTAGTAGACTAGCTCATTGATCAAAAGATGGTTAAGGTTTCCTAGCCATGGACATGAGATGTCATTTGATAACGGGATCACATCATAAGGAGAATGATGTGATGGACAAGACCCAAACTACAAACGTAGCATATGATCGTGTCAGTTTATTGCTACTGTTTTCTTCATGTCAAGTATATGTTCCTATGGCCATGAGATCATGCAACTCACAGACATCGGAGGAGTACCTTGTGTGTATCAAACGTCGCAACGTAACTGGGTGGCTTAAAGGTGCTCTACAGGTATCTCCGAGGGTGTTTGTTGAGTTGGCATGGATCAAGACTCGGATTTGTTACTCGGTGTGACGGAGAGGTATCTCAGGACCCACTCGATAATACAACATCACAATAAGCCTTGCAAGCAATGTGACTAAGTGTTAGTCACGGGATCTTGTATTACGGAACGAGTAAAGAGACTTGCCGGTAATGAGGCAGAACTAGGTATGGAGATACCGACGATCGAATCTCGGGCAAATAACATACCAAAGAACAAAGGGAACATCATACGGTATTAACCGAATCCTTGACATAGTGGTTCGACCGATAAAGATCTTCGTAGAATATGTAGGAACCAATATGGGCATCCAGGTCCCGCTATTGGTTATTGACCGTAGAGGTGTCTCGGTCATGTCTACATAGTTCTCGAACCCGCAGGGTCTGCACACTTAAGGTTTGGTGACGTTTCGGTAGTATAGAGTTATGTATGGTGGTGACCGAAGGTTGTTCGGAGTCCCGGATGAGATCCCGGATGCCACGAGGAGCTCCGAAATGGTCCGGAGCTAAAGATTCATATATAGGAAGTCCTATTTTGGTCGCCGGAAAAGTTTCGGGCTCATCGGTAGTTTACCGGGAGTGCCGATAGTGTACCGGGAGACCATCGGGAGGGGTATTTCGACCCAAGAGGCTACATGGGATGTGGGAGAGTAAATAACAGCCCTTAGTGGGCTGGTGGAAATCCCACACAAGGCCCATGAGGCTGGGAAGAAAAGCCCAAAGAGAAAAAGGTGGGAGAAGGCAAAAAATAGGGTGAATCCTAGTCCTACTAGGATTGGAGGTGGATTCCACCTCTCCCACTTGATTTGGCCGACCCAATTGCTGGTCCTTTGAGGGCCAAGCCTCCTCCTCTCTTCCTCTTATATATACTAGAGGTTTTAGGGTTTTTTGGCACCAGATTTTAGCCATGTCCTACCCGTTCCTCCAGTGCATAGTTTCTCCTCTAGATCGGATTTCTGCAGTGCTTAGGCGCGGAATAGCTCCACCACCATCGCCGGAGCACCGTCACGCTGCCGGAGAACTCTTCTAACTTTCCGCTCCCTCTTGCTGGATCAAGAAGGCGGATATTGTCATCAAGCTGTACGTGCGCTGAACGCGGAGGTGCCGTCCGTTCGGCGCTAGATCGGAAGAACCGTGATCAAGATCGTGAGACGGATCATGATGAGATCGCGGGACGGATCTTGACGAGTTCATGGGACAGATCGTGATCAAGATCGTGATGAGATCGCGGGACGGATCGTGATGAGTTCACGGGACAGATCGTGATCAAGATCGTGAGACGGATCGTGATGAGATCGCGGGACGGATCGTGATGAGATCGCACGACGCTCGGTGATTTGGATCGCGAAGACATTCGACTACACCAACCGCGTTTCTTAACGCTTCCCGCTTAGCGATCTACAAGGGTATGTAGATCCACTCTCCCTCTCGTAGATGCTCATCACCATGGATAGATTTGCGTGTGCGTAGGAAAATTTTGTTTCCCATGCATCGTTCCCCAACAGACCAACAACGCCGTGCTGGCATCCAGGCCGCAGACCCTGACGATGAAGGTCCTGACAAGGCAAGGGCACGACGTCGTGCTGGCGAAACACGGGGAGCACTGGCGGTAGCTCCACAAGATCTGCGTGCACGAGCTTCTCAGTGCCAGGGCGTCCGGTCCTTCCGGTGCATCCGCGAGGAGGAGGCCGTGCGGCTCGTCTAGGCGGTGCCGACAGCCTCCTCGGCGGCGGCGGGTGCATGTTATATAAATGATGGCTTCATATATATCTCCCAAAATCTATAATTATTTTCTGGTAATTGATACTGGATTTAAAAACCAATTGATACATTCCAAATTATAATTTTCTTCTGCTAAATATTCAAATATAAAAGAAAATGCTATATAAGAACTTATGGGAATAAGGTTTATGGATAAGTCATTAGTCTTTCTGATTAACAACACCCAATGTCTATATACAGTACCTCACATTAGCCTCCGGATCAAATGTATTAACTAGATTGATTTGGTTACAAAAGACTATGGATCGAAAATTTGTCTCTTTGAAGCTCATCGGTCAATGTTCACATTTGCCACATACATACTTCTTTACTGAAGGCTGATCAATTTCGAAACAAGCTCTAAATCAGTGACAAAGTGACATTTAATTACTTTAATACATGTCACTTTCGTAGTGTAGAAATTTAATGACACTACCAGAATCAGGGTCGTTGCCGACGGCCTGGACTATGCCGATGACCCCCGTTGGCATACGTCACCCTACACCAAGGACTAGAGCCTCACCGTCGGCGTACAAAACACCGTCGGCGTAGATGAACCTATACCGACGGCCCCCGTCGCCATACAAAGGTCATCGGCGTAGGTGAACCTATGCCTAAGGTGGCCGTCGGCGTAGATACCACGTCGGCGTATCAGCGGACCCGGCCGCTCAATGGGTAACTCCAGTTTGACACCGTCAAAGATATGCCGACGGCCCTGACGGAAACCGTGGTGCCACGTCATCGATCCGCGGTAGGTGCCACGTCACCGATCCGAGGAGGTGCGGATCCAGGGGCGTATCTACGCTGATGGTTATGCCGTCGGCATAGGTGCATTTTTTTACATCTACGCCGACGGTTACACCGTCGGCATAGGTGCATTTAAAAAAAAAACTTTCCCTGTATTAAAATTTATTTTAAATAGGAAGTCTATAGACCATGTCCATGTTATATATAGTCTACACACTGTTTTTTCAATGTATCGTCTATTTAGGATTGTGTATAGGCACCCCACATGCGTCTCCGGAATGTGTCCCTCCTCAGGGACATCGCTGCCGCTGTCACACGGAGTGTGGAAACCAGATGAAAATGTCCCTCGGTCAAACCCCGTCCGGTGGAAGTCAAAAGTCCGGTGTCAGGGTTAGATGGGATGGGGGACATGGGGGTGGGTTTGGCCCGGACTTTGATCCGAGGTAAGCCTATGGGCTGGCCTATGACAGACAGGTGAAAATGACCTTCGGTCAAACCCCGTTCGGTAAAATTCAAAGGGGTAGATCCGTCCGGTCAAGAGTGTCAGGGTTAAACGGGACGGGGGACCTGGAGGGGGGCTATGCCGCCAGGTCTTGCCTTGGCCCTCTTACGTTCGGAAAATGTGGCATCGAGTCGACACAGAGGAAATCTTGCCGTGGGTTGGGCTCGGACCTTGTGCTAAGATGTTGCTATGGGCTACCTATCGCAGCCAGGTGGAAATGTCCCTCGGTCAAACGACGTCCGATGGAAGTCAAAGGGATAGATCTGGCCGGTCAAGAGTGTCAGGGTTAGACGGGACGGGGGACCTGGAGGGGGCTATGCCGCCAGGTCTTGCCCTGGGCCCTCTTAATTACATTAGGAAAATGTGGCATCGGGTCGACACCGAGGGAATCTTGCGGTGGGTTGGGCCCAGACCTTGTGCTAAGATGTTGCTATGGGCTGGCCTATCACATCCAGGTGAAAATGACCCTCAGTCAAACCCCGTCCGGTGGAAGTCAAAGGGGTAGATCCGTACGGTCAACTGTGTCAGGGTTAGACAAGACGGGGGACCTGGAGGGGGGCTATGCCGCCAGGTCTTGCCCTGGGCCCTCTTATGTTCGCAAAACGTGGCATCGGGTCGACACCAAGGGAATCTTGCGGTGGGTTGGGCCCAGACCTTGTGCTAAGATGTTGCTATGGGGTGGCCTATCACAGCCAGGTGGAAATGACCCTCGGTCAAACCCCGTCCGGTGAAAGTCAAAGGGGTAGATCCGTATGGTCAAAAGTGTCAGGGCTAGACAGGACGGGGGACCTGGAGGGGGGCTATGCCGCCAGGTCTTGCCCTGGGCCCTCTTACGTTCAAAAAATGTGGCATTGGGTCGACACCGAGGGAATCTTGCGCTGTGTTGGGCCCGGAACTTGTGCTAAGATGTTGCTATGGGCTGGCCTATCACAGCCAGGTGAAAATGTCCCTCGGTCAAACCCCATCCGGTGAAAGTCAAAGGGATAGATCCACTCGATGAACAGTGTCAGGGTTAGACGGGACAAGGGACCTGGGGGTGGCAATGCTGCCAGGTCTTGCGCTGGGCCCTCTTACGGTGTGAAACTATGGCATCGGGTCAATACCGAGGGAACCTTGCGGTGGGTTGGGCCCGGACTTTGATCCGAAGTAAACCTATGGGCTGGCCTATCACAGCCAAGTGGAAATGTCCCTTGGTCAAACCCCGTCCGGTGAAAGTCAAAGGGGTAGATCCGTTCGATCAATAGTGTCAGGGTTAGACGGGACGGTGGACCTGGGTGGTGGCAATGCCGCCAGGTTTTGCCCTGGGCCCTCTTACGTTGGGAAAATGTGGATTCGGGGCGATACTGAGGGAATCTTGCGGTGGGTTAGGCCCGGACCTCCGGGGTGTGACCCCCTCACGGACGTCGCTGCCGCCGTCGCATGGAGGGGGAAATGGCCGGTGAGAAAAGTATCTATTCCGACGGGTAGAATGCGGTCACTTTGTTTTTTGTGAGAACTAATACACATGTGTAATATTTATGTGTTAGGAAAAATGCAACATAAAATAATGAAAGGAAATAAAAAATGAAAATACCTATGCCGACGGCATGGCCGTCGGCATAGGTATACACTTGGCATCCAATCTATGCCGACGGCTTAGCCGTCGGCATAGGCCTGCCTTATCCACTCGAGCCGTCAGCCCTCCTCCACTCATTCGTTCCAACCCTGACCCCGTCGGCATAGGCCTGCCTTATCCACCCGAGCCGCCGCCCGTCTCCACCCACGCCGCCGCCGTCTCCACCGGTCCTACCCCGCCCTTGCCGCGTAGGTCTGCCCGTTCCGCTGCCAGCCCGACCGGCCACACTGCCGCCCCGCCCACGCCACCCCGCCCCTCATTCCTCCTATGCCGCCGCCCTAAATTGCACGCACTGCCGCCACCCCGTCCGACCACACCGCCTCCCGCCCTCGCCACCCTGGCCGACCACACCGGCGCCCCGCCTCGACCTCGGCCCGGCCTGCGTCGACCCCGCCCCGCCCCGGCCTCCCTGACCCGCTTGGCCGCGGCTCCGGCCGACCCGAGCCTCTGCCCAGCCGGCCCTGCTGCTCTCCGTCCGACCCTCCTCTGTTGCTGCTCCGGCCGACCCTCCTCTGCTGCTGCTTCGGCCGGCCCTCGCCATCCCTTGCCCGGGCTCCCCTCCTCTGCCAAGGTAGTTTTTTTATGTATTTTCTTTTAATTTTTTCTGTAGTAATTTTGTAGGTGAATGCATGGATATATGGCAGTAGATGAATAGGTAGATGCAAGTTAGACAGATGGATGAAATGGATACATACGAAATGTGATAGATAGATGCTTTGTGGTGATGAGATGAGATGGAAGAGAACATTTTTTACATTTTTTAGATAGATAGATGATTGGTTACTTCATGTCAAAATTTGGATCTGTTAAAAAAATTCCTAGTTTGAAGTGTCAGTGCTTTATGTGATCGATGAGATGAATCTTGCATTTTTTATGCTTCGATGATTTTAAGATGATGATGATGATAGATGATGATGATTGTTAGATGATGATAGATGATGATGATGATAGATGATGATGATGATAGATGATGATGATGATGATGATGATGATGATTATAAATGAATGCTTGTTTAAATGCTTTAAATATGCTCCATGAGTTGTGATGGTCTAAATTTTTCCAAGTTTGAAGTGTCAATGTTGTGTGTGCTGTGGTCATATATACTTTTCTCACGGTGGAATGAGCATTCTATGTTGTGTCGAGTCTCCCCGGAGTGACCCTCATCGGAAGCGGTTGTCTCTGATGAGTGGTTTTTTGGATAGATGGATGCTATCATTTTGTCATCAAAGATTGCTATACGAGATGTGATGATCTATTTTTTCACTTGTTGGAATTTACAGGCTTTGTGGGGTTGCATCTCCATGGAGTGATCGTCGATGTCGGAGCTGTTGGTCCCCGATCGTCCCTCTGTTGTTCGACTACTTCCTCTACAACCGAGGGTGAGATACGAATCCACCTTCACCTTCTATGCTTTTTTAATCATGTCACTAGATTTTCTTTTCACGTCAAGTCACGTAACCTAGGCGTCTCCCGTCCGAAATGGTTGCATCGATAAATATGCATTCAATTGCATATTTATCACCGCAACTCTTTCGGATTGTCCAGCGTTTTCCACAGACAACCCGAGGATGTGTAGATTGGGTAAGTTCTCCATGCCCTACCCCATTCCGAGATAGGATTTCGGTGGCGCCTCCCCACTGTTCTCCGGAGCACATTCTCTTGGCTATTTGCCGAGACGTGTATCTGGAGAACAACGGGGAGGTGCTGACGAAATTTTGCCTCGGAACGGGGTAGATCATGGAGAACGTACTCAATCTACACATCCTCGGGTGGGATTAGGACCCTCTTTACCTATTAGAAATGTAGGTTCATTCAGTGTCATCAACGCAGTAGAAAATAAATATTTGATGTCATTAATTCTAATCAAATCTTAATTTTGTTGTGTGGCTCCCAATAAAGCAAGAATGGTAGATAATCAGTGGATGTATAGTGGTTTTACACGTGGCCCCCGTGGGAATCGAGTCACGTCAGAGTGGATTGCCAAAACCGATGTGTTTTTGAGGGAGACATTCCGTGGTCCAATGAGAATGATCCCACATTGCCCGTTTGTGAGATGTGGTAGACGTCACTCTAAAGGCAAGGACGAAATGACCTGGCACCTTCACACGCACGGATATATGAAAAACATTGACAAGCTGATAAACTTTGCTGAGCGGGACCGTGGTAGAGAGGAGGTGATGCGTCAACGCATCGGTGGTTATGTGGATGACGGGGTCAAAGTAAAGCTAGATGATGTCATTGCTACAGAGGCTACACATGCGACACCTTCACACAATGAACTAGAGGAGCCGGAGGAGGCGGAAGCAACCGCAAAGTCCTTCTTGGAGTTCTTGGCTTCGTCAAAGAAGCCTCTTTATGCGGGTGCCAAACACTCTCAGCTAGATGCCATCTCGCAACTAATGACAGTTAAGGCTGAGTACGGCTGTAGCCAAGCTTGCATCAAAGCTTTTTTGGGAGTATGGGCTAACAGTCTTCCCGATGGTCATGACCTGCCGGAAAGCATGTATGCCACGAAGAAAATCATGAAGACACTCTCTATGGATTATGAGAAAATACATGTCTGTCCGAAGAATTGCCTTTTGTTTAGGCATGAGTATGCGGATGACAAGTATTGTAGGAAGTTTGGTTTGTCTTGGTACCTTGAGGTGGTCGGCAAGGATGGTCAAAAGAGGCAGCTACGCATCCCCGCAAAGGTCCTTCGATATCTTGATTTCATAAAAAGACAATAGCGCCTTTTCATCACGAAGGAGTCTGCCAAAATGATGAAGTGGCGCAAGCAAGGGAAAAGGTACCATCCAAACAAAATCGTACATCCATCGGGAGGTGCATGGAAGTCATTCGATAAAGAATACCCCGAGGAAGCAGCCGAGGATGTGAATGTCAGAGTTGCAATAACAGGTGAAGGGGTCAATCCATATGGTATGTCGTCCAATTCATACAGTTGCTGGCCCGTGTTTGTTATTCTGCTCAATCTCCCTCCCGGTGTCCTAATGCAACGTGACACCATGTTCTTGTCGCTGATCATTCTAGGGCCCGAATACCTGGGGAAGAATTTGGGAGTGTTAATGCAGCCGCTGGTGGATGATTTGCACCATTCTTGGTACTTCCCGAGGTTGACATACGATCGACATCTGCAGAAAAAATTCTTGATGAAAGTTTGGTTGATGTATTGCATGCTTGATTTTCCCGGCTATGCCCTATTCTGCGGATGTTGTACAAGTGGTAAGATGCCATGCCTAGTGTGCATGCAGGCGCTACGTTTTATTTGGCTGCAGAAGGGTCGCAAGTATGTAGCCTTTGACCAGCACCTCATGTTCCTCCCTCCAGACCATCCAGACAGGAA
This sequence comes from Hordeum marinum, assembly GCA_022496015.1. Lineage (NCBI taxonomy): Eukaryota > Viridiplantae > Streptophyta > Magnoliopsida > Poales > Poaceae > Hordeum > Hordeum marinum. Next base: position 7,866,859 of record CM039673.1, read on the forward strand.
AGGCAAGAAGTACTTCACGAAAGGTCGGGTTGTCCATGAAGTAAACGAGATTCCAACATTTTTGGGGGCAGATGTTCTTGCTCAGCTAAAAGCTCTCAAGCCTGAAGTCAAAGGGAAAGGCAAAGGCAAATGCTTCGGGGGATATGGCGAGACACACAACTAGACTCACATTAGCCCCTTCACGAAGCTTCCCTATTTCAAGGACCTCAAACTTCCTTATAACATCGATGTGATGCACACTGAAAAGAATGTCACAGAGTCCCTTTTTCGCACGATCCTCATCATTCCTGATAAGACAAAGGATAACGTTCAAGCTAGAGCCGATCAATAAAAAAATTGTGATAGACCACGTCTAAACATGCAACCTCCCACAGGAGGTCGAAGAAACCAGTTCAACCCAGAAGCTGACTTCGTCCTTAAACCGCCAGAAAAGAAGGAGGTACTTATGTGGCTCAAACACATTGTCAAGTTCACCGATGGTTATGGATCGAATGTAAGTAATGGAGTCAATCTTTCAACGGGCAAAGTCAACGGGCTCAAGAGTCATGACTATCATGTATGGATTGAGCGGTTAATGCCGGTGATGGTTCGAGGCTATGTCCCCGAGCGTGTCTAACGAGTGCTTGCAGAGCTAAGCCATTTCTTTCGCATGATCTGTGCTAAAGAAGTATGTCCCGAGGTGATTGGACAATTGCATAAGAAGGCACCAGAGTTGATATGCAAGCTAGAGAAGACCTTTCCGCTAGGCTTCTTTACTCCGATGACACATCTCATTTTACACCTCGTGAAAAGAGGTATTGTTGGGGGGCCCTATGCAGAATCGTTGGCAGTACGACCCTGAGAGATAGAACAAGCAACTCCGAAAGAAATGTGGAAACAAAGCTAAGATTGAAGCTTCCATAGCTAAGGCAGTTATCCTTGAGGAGGTGTCAAACCTCAGGACATCATACTATCCAGACCATGTTCCCAACCTGCATAATAAGGTGCCTCGATACAATACGGAAGAGCCCAAGTATAAACCCGAGCTCGATCTATTCAGCAGGCCAGGTGGCAGGGCTGGGTGCTCAAAATCTTATAACATGCCAGAACAAGAGTGGGAGGACGTCATGTTCTATGTGTTGCACAACATCAAGGAAGTTGAGGAGGAGTGGATGAGGTAATACCACCACACCATTCCTTTATGTCTTGCACAACATCATGTTCTACGTTCTCTTAGTATAGGCCTAAACACTGTTTTTCTTCTTTCAGTCAATTCATTTATGAGGAGTGGAAGCGAATGATTGATCCTACTCAGGCGGAGGCACTTACTCTTCTTCGACATGGAAACCCTGGAAGGCAAAATTTTGTTGCTTGGTTCATGGCTAAAGTAATTTTTCACATTCCTCAAAATTGTAGGGAACTTACTCTTCTTCGACATGAACATTTTATTAGTTAACCAAACAATTTCAATTAAACTTGTAGGGAAAAGATCGGAACATATCTATGAATGAAGAATTGAGATGGGTTTCCATGGGTTTTAACCCTTCGGTCATGACATGTGAAAAGTATGATGTGAATGGGTATCGATTCCATACAGAGGAGCACCAGAAGAACCTGCCTGATCCCAAAACTATAAATACTAGAGTGTACATCCTAGGTAAAAATGGAGTTCAGTATTACGGAAGGGTAGGAAAAATATACGAGCTTTCCTTCAGTCGTGGCTGCGAAACCCTAAGTGTCCCTGTGTTCAAATGCCGATGGTTCGACCCAGTAAAGGGGCTGAGACATACACCTTCGTATGGTTTGGTCGAAGTTAAACCATCAACCGTCTATGCTGGAGCCGATCTCTTTATTGCAGCTACCCAAGCCACAGAAGTTTATTATCTGCCTTACCCATGCCAGAAAGAATACCTAAAGGGTTGGGAAGTTGTGTTCAAGGTGTCGCCACATAGTAAGTTATCGGATCTGAATGGTGACGATTATTACAACATTAACCCCATGACGTACGAGGGAGTGTTCTTTCAAGAGCAACCCGATGACGATGATGATGATGTGGTCAGAAGCGATTATGATGACTCCTTGGGTGATGATGATGTGGATCCAAACGATGACTTTGCACGTAATGATGGTGAGACCATTGTTAATGAAAAATACATACTTATGCTAGAAAAGTTGTTAAATGAAGACGATGACGTCGAGGAACAGCCTCCACCTCCGTCCGTCAATGAAGATGATATGTGTGATAGTGATACTGACAGTGATGATTCGTATGGGTCCTAGCAGATGTACGTTTCATGTCTTTTTACTATGGTTTATTAACATGCTTATTTATCAATGCCTCTTTATACGGGTTTTTTCTTCCTTATTTTTATACTAATTGTTTATTCTCATCTCAATGCAGGTTTGCTAAGCATGGGCAAGGGCAAGGCCGATGGCACAAGTTTACTAAGCAAACTCAAATCGATTACTAGTCGGAGTGGTCGAGCCCGTAATATTCCGTCTCGACTACTTGAGGATGACTCCTCACAGGGAGGTCAAGGGAGATGTGCCATTAGAGGTGGAGGGGGTGCGGGGAGAGGCCCTAGAGGTGGAGGGGATGGTCGGGGCCAGAAACAATGCTCCCTCACCGCCTTAGGGGTGCCTTTTACAAGGCCCTCTTGTAGTGAGGTACCCTCCTCTAGTGAGGTACCCTCTACTGAGGAGGAGGAGTTTCGCGAGGAGGTTGAGGAGGAGGAGGAGGAGGAGGAGGGGGAGGAGGAGGGGGAGGAGGAGTTTGGGGAGGGGGATGAGGTTGGTGGTGGCAGGGAGGAGGAGGAGGTTGGTGGTGGCAGGGAGGAGGAGGAGGTTGGTGGTGGCAGGGAGGGGGAGGAGAAGGTTGGTGGTGGCAGGCAGGGGGAGGGGGTTGGCAACAACAAGGGGTGGTTGCATGGTTGAGCAAGACTCCGCCCAGAAACCTGATACGGAGGAGCAGAAGTGGATCATTACACCAAAGGGGAAAGAGTAAGTGCCTCTTAATCATATTTTAATTCTTTTGCTTGTAAACATTCTCATATTTTCTATCTTTTTGTAGGGGCTGGGAGGTTCCTCCAAAAGCCAGTGTTCCCAACGGTATCATCACTATCTTGCTGAAGGAATATTGGCTGGGGTTGTTTGTTCCGGACCCAGTCAAGCACCCGGAGCACCGGGTTTTGGCTATGACCTGGAACCACTACAAATTGGCTACCCATGCAGACTATCCGTCACATCCTAAGGCCGTGGAAACAAATTTTTGGGTAAGTTCCCTTCAAAAGCATGAGTCTTGAGTTTCGTCCATAGTTTTCCATCGAATGGTTTGACTCATGGCTTCTTCCATTTTTTTGATGAATAACAGTAGAAATACTATCAAGCTCTTGAGGAGAACAAGCCCATTGCCGAGAAGTTGTTTCAGAGAGCTGCAAAGAAGTAGGTCCGGCAGATCCAGTACGAGGTGCGCTGGGTGGCCAGCTCGCAATATTATTACAACTATCGTAACATGAAGATGCCCAAGGATTTCGCGTGGGAGGAGAAGCTTACCTTGACTAAGGAGCAATACATGTTGGTAAGTATAACAGACTTTTCATTCCGATGTTTGTGTTAAATGTCATTGTTTCGTGTCAACATGCCACTATGCTTTCATTATGTAGGCATGTCCTGGTTGGTGTTATGGAAAAAGGGAATCATGGGAGGCATTGTTTGATGCATGGCTCGGTGATGATGAAAAGTGGGCTGCTACAAGCATCCAAAACCGGGTTAATCAAGGAAATGACGGAACACATAGTCAGGGAAACCGGAACCATTGGGGCCACAAGAAAGTTCAGGTATATCTATGTACATGAAACATTTTTCTTCTTCTATGTATGACTAACCTCTGTTTGGTGCTGCTTGGTGGTGCAGGAGGAGAAACTGAAGCGGCCGCTCTCAGACATGGAGGCGTGGGAGGTAGCCCATGTGCGGACTAAGCCCAAGGAAGGCAAGCGTGTTGGGGAACGTCGCATGGGAAACAAAAAATTTCCTACGCACACGCAAACCTATCCATGGTGATGAGCATCTACGAGAGGGAGAGTGGATCTATGTACCCTTGTAGATCGCTAAGCGGGAAGCGTTAAGAAACGCGGTTGGTGTAGTCGAACATCTTCGCGATCCAAATCGCCGAGCATCCCGCGATCTTATCACGATCCGTCCCGTGATCCAATCACGATCCGTCCCGCGAACACATCATGATCCGTCCCACGAACTCATCACGATCTGTCTCACGATCTTGATCACAATCTGTCCCGCGAACTCATCACGATCCGTTCCGTGATCACATCATGAACCGTCTCGCGATCTCGATCACGGTCCTTCCGATCTAGCGCCGAACGGACGACACCTCCGCGTTCAGCACACGTGCAGCTTGATGACGATCTCCACCATCTTGATCCAGCAAGAGGAGGTGGAGAGGAGAGAGAGTTCACTGGCAGCATGACGGCGCTCCGGTGATGGTGGTGGAGCAATTCCGGCAGGGCTTCGCCTAAGCGCTGCAGAAAACCGATCTAGAGGAGCACCGTTGAAACGGGTAGCACGTGGCCGTAAACTGTGTCCAAACAGCACCCAATCCACCAGTATATAAAGGAGAGAGAGAGAGGAGGGTTGGCGCAAGGAAAAACTCCAATAGGAGTCGGCCAAACTAGAGGGGGAGGAGTCCTCCTCCTCCTCCACTCCTAGTAGGAGTAGGACTCTTCCTTTTTAGCCTTTTTTTCCACCTTTTCCTTTAGGACTTTTGCCTCCTGCGCCATGGGCCTTGGTGTGGCTGTTTTTCCAGCCCACTAAGGGCTGGTTATTATTCTCCCACATCCCATGGACCTCTTGGGGTCGAAATACCCCTCCCGGAGGTCCCCCGGTACACTACCAGCACTCCCGGTACACTACCGATGAGCCCGAAACTTTTTCGGCGACCAAACTGGGACTTCCTACATATGAATCTTTACCTTCAGACCATTCCGGAGCTCCTCATGACATCCGGGATCTCATCCGGGACTCCGAAAACCTTCGGTCACCACCATACATAACTCTACACTACCGAAACGTCACCAAACCTTAAGTGTGCAGACCCTGCGGGTTCGAGAACTATGTAGACATGACCGAGACACCTCTACGGTCAATAACCAATGGCGGGACTTGGACATCCACATGGGTTCCTACATATTCTACGAAGATCTTTATCAGTCGAACCTCTATGTCAAGGATTCAGTTAATCCCGTATAACGTTCCCTTTGTTCTTCGGTATGTTACTTGCCCGAGATTCGATCGTCGGTATCTCCATACCTAGTTCAACCTCGTTACTGGCAAGTCTCTTTACTCGTTCCGTAATACAAGATCCCGTGACTAACACTTAGCCACATTGCTTGCAAGGTTTGTTGTGATGTTGTATTACCGAGTGGGCCCTGAGATACCTCTCCGTCACACGGAGTAACAAATCCCAGTCTCGATCCATGCCAACTCAACAGACACCATCGGAGATACCTGTAGAGCACCTTTATAGTCACCCAGTTACGTTGTGACGTTTAATACACGCAAGGCACTCCTCCGATATCCGTGAGTTGCATGATCTCATGGTCATAGGAACATATACTTGACATGCGGAAAACAGTAGCAATAAACTGACACGATCATATGCTACGTTTGTAGTTTAGGTCTTGTCCATCACATCATTCTCCTAATGATGTGATCCCGTTATCAAATGACATCTCATGTCCATGGCTAGGAAACCTTAAGCATCTTTTGATCAACGAGCTAGTCTGTCAGAGGCATACTAGGGACATGGTTTTGTCTATGTATCCACACATGCATTTAAGTCTCCGATCAATACAATTATAGCATGGATAATAAACGATTATAATGAACAAGGAAATATGATAATAACTAATTTATTATTGCCTCTAGGGCATATTTCCAACACTCTCCCACTTGCACTAGAGTCAATAATCTAGTTCACATCACCATGTGATTCGCATTGTTATGAATCTAACACCCAATGAGTTCTGGGGCTCGATCATGCTTTGCATGTGAGAGAGGTATTATAGTCAACGGGTCTGCGATATTCAGATCTGTGTGTACTTTGCAAATCTCTATGTCAAACCATAAACACTGCTACTACACTCCACTTGGTACTATTTCCAAATGGCTGCTCCACCATACGTATCCAGATTGCTACTACTAGTCATCCGGATTGGTGTTAAAGCTTGCATCGATGTAACTCTTTACGACGAACTCTTTATCACCTCCATAATCAAGAAACATTTCCTTAGTCCTCTGGTTACTAAGGATAATTCCGACCGCTGTCTAGTGATCCAGTCCTGGACCACTCTTGTACCCCTTGACAGACTCATGGCAAGGCACACACAGGTGCGGTACACAGCATGACATAATATAGAGCCTATGGCTAAGGCATAGGGGAGGACGTTCTTCCTTTCTCTTTCTTCTTCCGTTGTTGAGCTTTGAGTCTCACTCAACTTCACACCTTACAAATTAGACGAGAACTATTTCTCTGGCTGATCCATTTTGAACTCTTTCAAAATCTTGTCAAGGTATGCACTCATTGAAAGTCTCATCAAGCATCTTGATCTATCTCTATAGATTTTGATGCTCAACAATTAGGTAGCTTTATCCAGGTCTTCCTTTGAAAAACACTTTTCAAACAACCTTTTATGCCTTCCAGAAATTCTACATTATTTCCGATCAACAATATGTCAACCACATATACTTATCAGAAACTCTATAGTGCTCCCACTCACTTTATTGCAAATACAAGTTTCTCGTAAACTTTGTATAAACTACAAAAACTTTGATCACCTCATCAAAGTGTATATTCCAACTCCGAGATGCTTGCTTTAGTTCATAGAAGAATCACTGAAGCTCGTACATCTTTTAGCATCCTTAGGACTGACAAAACCTTCTGGTTGTATCTCATACAACCTTTCCTTAAGGAAGGAAACGATGTTTTGGCATCCATCTTCCAGATTTCATAATTGAAAAATGCAGCAACTGCTAACATAATTCCAACAGACTTCAGCATCGCTACGAGAGAGAAAGTCTCATCGCAGTCAACTCTTTGAACTTGTCGTAAGCTACTTTGCAACAAGTCGAGCTTTACAAATGGTAACATTTACCATCAGCGTCTGTCTTCATTTTAAAGATCCATTTGTACTTAACGACCTGCCGTCCAACGAGCAAGTCCACCAAAGACTATACTTGGTTTTCATACATGGATCCTTTCTCGGATTTGATGGCCTCTAACCATTTGTTGGTTTCCGGGCCCATCATCGCTTCTTCATAGTTCGTAGGTTCATCGTTGTCCAACAACATGACCTCCAAGACAGGGTTGTCGTACCGCTCAGTAGCAGTACACATCCTTGTCGACCTACGAAGTTCGATAGTAACTGGATCTGAAGCTTCATGATCATCATCATTAACTTCCTCTTCAACTGACGTAGGCTTCACAAAAACATCTTTCTGCGCTACGCTACTCTCTGGTTGAACAAAGGTTTAACAACCTCATCAAGTTCCATCTTCCTCCCACTCAATTCTTTCGAGAGAAACATTTCCTCGAGAAAGGATCCGTTTAAGCAACAAACACTTTGCACTAGGATCTGAGATTGAAGGTTCACCCAACTGATCTTAGGGTATTCTATAAAGATGCATTTGTCCGCCTTGGGTTCGACCTCATTAGGTGAAAACATTTTCCACACAAGTGTCACAACCCCAAATATTAAGAAATGACAGTTTAGGATTCTATCAAACCATAATTCACACGGTGTCATCTCAACGGATTTAGATGATGCCCTATTTGAAGTGAATGTAGTTGTCTCTAATGCATAACCCCAAAAATTATAGTAGTAAACGATAAGAGACATCACAGTATGTACTATATCAATAGAGCATGACTATGATGTTCGGACACACCATCACACCATGGTGTTCCAGGTGGTGTTAGTTGTGAAACAAATTTCACATTGTCTTAAGTTGTATGCCAAACTCGTAACTCAGATATTCACCTCCACGATCATATCGCGGTCATTTTTATCTTCTTGTCACGATGATCTTTAAACTTCACTCTGAATTTGCTTGAACCTTTCAAACGATTCAGACTTGTGTTTCATTAAGTAAATATACACTATATCTACTCAAATCATCAGTGAAGGTAAGAAAATAACGATATCCACTGCACGCTACAAGACTCACTAGATTGCATACATCAACATGTATCATTTCCAATGAATCACTTGCCCGCTCCATCCAATGGGAGCCTTTAGTCATCTTGCCCAAGAGGCATTGTTCGCATGTCTCAACCGATTTGAAATCGAATGAGTCCAAATATCCATCAGCATGGAGTTTCTTCATGCGCTTTATACCAATATGACATTTTGCGGTAGTGCCACAAGTATGTGGTATTATCATTATTTAACTTTGTATCTTTTGACATCAATGTTATGAACATGTGTATTACTACGATCAAGATTTCAACAAACCATTCTCACTGGGTGCATGACCATTGAAGGTATTATTCATGTAAACAGAATAACCATTATTCTCTGACTTAAATGAATAACCGTATTGCAACAAACATGATCTAATCATGTTCAAGCTCAAAGCAAAACACCAAATAACATTTATTTAGGTTCGTCACTAATCGTGAAGGTAGAGAGAGAGTGTGATGTTGATCACATCAACCTTGGAAACATTTCCAACACATATCGTCACCTCACCTTTAGCTAGTTCTCCGTTTACTCCGTAGCTTTTATTTCGAGTTACTAACATTTAGCAACCGAACCGGTATCCAATACCCAGGTGCTACTAGGAGTACCAGCAAGGTACACATCAATAATTCGTATATCAAATATACTTCTGTCGATGTTGCCAGCCTTCTTATCTACCAAGTATCTAGGGTTGTTCCGCTTCAGCAACCTCTCACCTCATAATAGAAGCACTTAGTCTCGGGTTTGAGTTCAACTTTGGGTTGCTTCACTGGAGCAGTAACTAACTTGCTATCCATGAAGTTTCCCTCCTTGCTCTTGCCCTTCTTGAAACTTAGTGGTTTTAACTAACCATCAACACTTTGATGCTGCTTCTCGATTTCTACCTTCGCGGTGTCAAACATCGCGAACAGCTCAGGGATCGTTACTTCTATCCCTAGAATCCTATAGTTCATCACCAAGTTTTAGTAGCTATGTGATAGTGACTTGGAGAACTATATCAATCACTATCTTATCTGGAAGATCAACTCCCACTCGATTCAAGTGATTGTAGAACCCAGACAATCTGAGCACATGCTCAACGATTGAGCTATTCTCGTTCATCTTGCAGGCAAAGAATCTTGTCGGAGATCTCATATCTCGCAACACGGGCACGAGCCTGAGATCCTAATTTCAGCTCTTAGAACATCTCATATGTTCCGTGACGTTCAAAAACGTTTCGAAGCCTCAATTCTAAGCCGTAATGCATGACGCACTAAACTATCAAGTAGTCATCGAAACGTGCCTGTCAGATGTTCACAACATCTACATATGACGCTAGGGGGGTGGCACACCGAGTGGTGCATTAAGGACATAAGCCTTCTGTGCAGCAATGAGGACAATCCTCAGACCACGGACCTAGTCCGCAATATTGCTACCAACATCTTTCAACTCTATTTCTCTAGGAACATATAAAAATTTAAGGGAGCTACAGCGTGAGCTAGTAATATACAACATAATTTGCAAAGACACTTTGACTATGTTCATGATAATGAGTTCAATTAATCATATTACTTAAGAACTCCCACTCAAATTGACATCCCTCCAATCATTCGAGTGATACATGATCCAAATTCACCAACTCAAGTCCGATCATCACGTGAGTTGAGGTGGCTGTAATGGTGAACATCATCATGTTGATCATATCTACTATATGACTCATGTTCGACCTTTCGGTCTCTTGTGTTCCGAGTCCATGTCTGTACATGCTATGCTCGTCAAGTTTAACCCGAGTGTTCTGCATGTGCAACACTGGTTTGCAACCGTTGTATGTGAACGTAGAGTCTATCACACCCGATCATCACGTGGTGTCTCAACACGACGAACTTTCGCAACGGTGCACACTCGGGGAGAACACAATTTATCTTGAAATTAAGTGAGGGATCACCTTATAATGCTACCGTCGTCCTAAGCAAAACAAGGTGCATAAAAAGGATTAACATCACATGCAAATCATAAGTGACATGATATGGCCATGAACTTGTGCTTTTGATCTCCATCTAGAAAGCACCGGCATGATCTCCATTGTCACCGGCATGACACCATGATCTCCATCATCTTGATCTCCATCAACGTGTGGCCATCGGGGTTGTCACGCCCTGCATGCTTCTACTACTATTGCTACCATTTAGCGATGAAGTAAAGCATTACATAGCGCTTAATGATTGACACGCAGGTCATACAATAATTAAAGACAACCCTATGGTTCCTGCCGGTTGCCGTATTCATCGACATGCAAGTCGTGATAATCTATACATCACATGATCATCTCATACATCACATATATCACATCATGTAATTGGCCATATCATATCACAACATACCCTGCAATAACAAGTTAGACGTCCTCTAATTGTTGTTGCATGTTTTACGTGGCTGCTACGGGTATCTAACAAGAACAATTCTCACCTATGCATAAACCACAATGGTGATACACTAGTTTGCTTTTCAACCTTCTCAAGGACCGCCTTTGTCGAATCCGATCCAACTAAAGTGAGAGAAACTGTCACCCGCAAGCCATGTAGGCAACAAGTTGCGTCGAGGGAACCGGTCTCTCGTAAGCGTATGAGTAATGTTGGTCCGAACCGCTTCATCTCACAATCCCGCTGAACCAAAATACGACCAAGGGAGGAAGCAATCTAAGCATCAACGCCCACAAACCTTTTGTGTTCTACTCGAGATCTCATCGAACCATCAACCTAGCTCATGATGCCACTGTTGGGGAACGTCGCATGGGAAATAAAAAAATTCCTACGCACACGCAAAACCTATCCATGGTGATGAGCATCTAGGAGAGGGAGAGTGGATCTACGTAGCCTTGTAGATCGCTAAGCGGGAAGCGTTAAGAAACGCGGTTGGTGTAGTCAAACATCTTCGCGATCCAAATCGCCGAGCATCCCGCGATCTCATCACGATCCGTCCCGTGATCCAATCACGATCCGTCCCGCGAACACATCATGATCCATCCCGCGAACTCATCACGATCTGTCTCACGATCTTGATCACGATCTGTCCCGCGAACTCATCACGATCCGTTCCGTGATCACATCACGAACCGTCTCGCGATCTCGATCACGATCCTTCCGATCTAGCGCCGAACGGACGACACCTCCGCATTCAGCACACGTGCAGCTTGATGGCGATCTCCACCATCTTGATCCAGCAAGAGGAGGTGGAGAGGAGAGAGAGTTCACCGGCAGCGTGACGGCGCTCCGGTGATGGTGGTGGAGCAATTCCGGCAAGGCTTCGCCTAAGCGCTGCAGAAAACCGATCTAGAGGAGCACCGTTGAAACGGGTAGCACGTGGCCGTAAACTGTGTCCAAACAGCACCCAATCCACCAGTATATAAAGGAGGGAGAGAGAGGAGGGCTGGCGCAAGGAAAAACTCCAATAGGAGTCGGCCAAACTAGAGGGGGAGGAGTCCTACTCCTCCTCCACTCCTAGTAGGAGTAGGACTCTTCCTTTTTAGCCTTTTTTCCACCTTTTCCTTTAGGACTTTTGCCTCCTGCGCCATGGGCCTTGGTGTGGATGTTTTTACAGCCCACTAAGGGCTGGTTATTATTATCCCACAGCCCATGGACCTCTTGGGGTCGAAATACCCCTCCCGGAGGTCCCGCGGTACACTACCGGCACTCCCGGTACACTACCGATGAGCCCGAAACTTTTCTGGCGACCAAACTGGGACTTGCTATATATGAATCTTTATCTCCGGACCATTCCAGAGCTCCTCGTGACATCAGGGATCTCATCCGGGACTCCGAACAACCTTCGGTCACCACCATACATAACTCTACACTACCAAAACGTCACCAAACCTTAAGTGTGCAGACCCTGCGGGTTCGAGAACTATGTAGACATGACCGATACACCTCTACAGTCAATAACCAATGGCGGGACCTAGACGTCCACATTGGTTCCTACATATTCTACGAAGATCTTTATCGATCGAACCTCTATATCAAGGATTCAGTTAATCCCGTATAACGTTCCCTTTGTTCTTCGGTATGTTACTTGCCCGAGATTCGATCGTCGGTATCTCCATACCTAGTTCAACCTCGTTACTGGCAAGTCTCTTTACTCGTTTTGTAATACAAGATCCCGTGACTAACACTTAGCCACATTGCTTGCAAGGCTTGTTGTGATGTTGTATTTCCGAGTGGGCCCTGAGATACCTCTCCGTCACACGGAGTAACAAATCCCAGTCTCGATCCATGCCAACTCAACAGACACCATCGGAGATACCTGTAGAGCACCTTTATAGTCACCCAGTTACGTTGCGACGTTTGATACACACAAGGAACTCCTCCGATATCCATGAGTTGCATGATCTCATGGTCATAGGAACATATACTTGAGATGCGAAAAACAGTAGCAATAAACTGACACGATCATATGCTACGTTTGTAGTTTGGGTCTTGTCCATCACATCATTCTCCTAATGATGTGATCCCGTTATCAAATGACATCTCATGTCCATGGCTAGAAAACCTTAACCATCTTTTGATCAACGAGCTAGTCTATCAGAGGCATGCTAGGGACATGGTTTTGTCTGTGTATCCACACATGCATTTAAGTCTCCGATCAATACAATTATAGCATGGATAATAAATGATTATCATGAACAAGGAAATATGATAATAACTAATTTATTATTGCGTCTAGGGCATATTTCCAACAAAGGGCAAGTACTACGGCAACTCCGGCAAGCACCTTGAGACCTATAAGAAGGTGTATAATATCTACAATCCTGACACACCTGACCCCATAAAAGAGGCTACGGACGACAGGGCGGTGGTCGTCATAGGGCCGAAGAGTCATGGTCGACAATGAGTTCTGGATGCCGTGGTCACTCCTTCTATCTCCTACACACAGCTACGAGTTACCAACCCGAGCCAGAGCCCGCACCCGAGGGCGACAAGTGCACACTCAATGTCCCTCCTAGCCCATCAACACTCTGTAAGAATTTTCCCTCTTATCTTCCTTTTTCTCATTTTATTTTCCACACCAAGATGTTCTTATGAGTTTCATCATGTTATATTGAAGGCCTACATGGAGTACCAACGTCAGGAGACCATGGCATGGAACGCAAGACTTGCAGCAGTCTCGGACCACGCCAGTCGCATGATGAATGTTAGTTTAGCCCCTTTCATTTGACTTTCACATTTGCATTCTCATTTCTTCTAACCTTCGTGTGTGCTTCGTCAACTAACATGCAGCTCGTTTTTGAGTCCATGGCGGTCAGAGCGGTTACTGTAATGGAACCACCACCACCACCTGCTGGAGAACAACCAATTCTGCTCACGTTTGAAGACTTTGTGGCACAACACTGTCCGACTCCGGTTAGTACATCCCCAAACTATCCAACTACTTATCGTGCATTCAACACTATCATATATCTCTATAACATCTCTTTTCAAACATGCAGGGAACTGATCGATCCTCCGTTGGTGGTGGTGCCAATTCTGGCATCACTCCCGAGTCACGGAGCCCGGTCACTCCAATCCACCGAGGAGGTGGCGGTCACGGTCTTGCCGATAGCGCTGCTGGTAGTAGTGACGACCTTCGTGACTACATGGTGGGCTACGCCAGAAACTGACACGTGGCAGGATACGCCGACGGTTACACCGTCGACGGGTGCGTCAGCAGCTGCCACGTGGCGTTGATACGTCGGCGGTGACACTGTCGACGTAGGTGTTGGCCTATGCCGACGGTGTCACCGTCGGCGTATCAACGTCACGTGGCAGCTTCCGGTTGGAGCACGAACTCCGCCATCGCCGTCTGCCGCCATCACGTGAGAATGGAGCCGACGGCCCATCTACGCCGACGGTCGTACGGCCGGAGGTCGGCATAGGGGACCTACGCCGACGGTTTTCCTATGCTGACGAGAATGCCCGGGTATGCCGACGTTCGCAATCCCGATGGACCTACGCCGATGCGGGCCGTCGGCGTACGCCTAGGCCAACGGCATTCTGGCCTACGCCGACGGTGTCAGGCCGTCGGCGTAGGGTCCGATTTCGGTAGTGTGACCATAAAACATACTATCACTTGTGTGTTTCTTTATTCATAAGGCCTTCTTTCTTTTCAGATTGTCAAATACCAAAATTAAATCATGCATCATAGCAACAACTCTGCGCGAGGGGATGCCAAATTCACATCTAGGTGGAGATGCCAAAAGTCAGGCCTGAACCCTGAAGTGCCTCCTGGACGATCTTGTCCAGCCGCGCCGCCATCTCCGGCGTCATGTAGTTTTTCCAGTCGCCCAGCGCTCCCTTTCTGAAATATACGTCGTTCTTGATGCCCCTCAGCCTCATGGCGCTGCTGCTGCCATTCTTGTTCACCTCAGAGCTCTTGAGTTCCTCAAAGCTGCAGAGCTGCACGATCTCCTGCACCACCCCTGCCTCCTCTTCCTCTCGCGAAAATGGGCAACCCATGAACGCCGCGAGATTCTTGGTGTTACCCATGGGGTCTTGCAGCATCTCCTCGTACTTGAGGAAGAGCACCTTCCCGGGCATCCTCCGGCTCTCCTCCCAGTACTCGAGCGCGTGGCGCCAGTGCGGTCCGGAGATGCTTTGCCCCTTGCAGAAGAGCTCGAACGCCTCCTCGAAGGTCGGCGAGGGTGACTGCAGGCCGGACGTTCGCCGTAACGAGGCCGCGATCTTGTTGTTGTAGATCCACAAGGAGACCAGTGCGTCCTTGGGCTCCCGGCACACGTAGACGACCCGGCCGCATTCCGGTATGCGTCCGGGCAGCAGGGAGCATGGGAGGTGGGTCGCGAGCAGCCGGGGAGAAGGGAGCGCGATGGTCTCAGGGACGGGCCTGGACTCGAGGAAAGCGACGCAGTCATGCGGGTTGCGGTGGCGGAGCGGGTGGTCAGAGTCGGACGGCAAGTGCGTGGCGCGGTTGAGCGTCGCGAAGGCGAGCGCCTTGAGCCAGGTGGTGCCGGACCTGGGGCAGGAGGCGAGGAAGACGTTCGTTGGCCTCGGCTCCAAGGATGCCTGAGCGGCGGCCATGCCCTCGAGAAGGAACTCGCGGATCCAGAAGCCGCTGTACTGGCGAGCAAGGTACACCGGGCACCGCGGGAGCGATACCATGATCTCGGACATGTCAGTCTGATCCCGAGAGATGATCTTGTCCATTTCTTCCCCGGCCACGGCGTCGGTGGGAGCAGCACTCATGGCTTCTTTCTGTAGGCTCTCCTGTACTGTGGAGCTTCCTCCGTCCTCTCGTGTGGCAAATATTAGAGACGCTCTCCTCGTGCATGTTATTCTAGTATTATTACCCAACCGTACGTCACATCCCTAAACAAAGAGAGTGGGTGATCTTACTCAATGCGTTAAAACAGTTTGGTCAACAAATCAGACTAATTATAATCGAGCATTAATAATTAGGTGCCAATTAATTTGTGAAATACTCACTTCGTTTCATAATATGGTGCATATAGATTTTTTGAAAAATCATACCTCAAAAACTTTGACCAAATTTATGAAGAAAAAAGATTTACTTCTAGAATGCTAAATGTAGATCATTGGATTCATCATAACATATAGTTTCGTATTTTTTTATTTTTGATATGGTACATATAAGTTGTTTTCTCTATAAACTAGGTTAAAGTTTACAATGTTTCACTTTAAAAAAATCTATACGCACTACATTATTTAACGGAGGAGGTATTGACAACCATGAATCAAATTCAAAATTGTACACCTCCTCACTTAAATGAAATGAAACAACAACAACAACAACAAAGCCTTTAGTCCCAAACAAGTTGGGGTAGGCTAGAGGTGAAACCCATAAGATCCCGCGACCAACTCATGGTTCTGGCACATGGATAGCAAGCTTCCACGCACCCCTGTCCATGGCTAGTTCTTTGGTGATGCTCCAGTCCTTCAGATCTCTCTTTACAGACTCTTCCCATGTCAAGTTCGGTCTACCCCGGCCTCTTTTGACATTATCAGCATGCTTAAGCCGTCCACTGTGCACTGGGGCTTCTGGAGGCCTGCGCTGAATATGCCCAAACCATCTCAGACGATGTTGGACAAGCTTCTCTTCAATTGGCGCTACCCCAACTTTATCCCGTATATCATCATTCCGGATGCGGTCCTTCCTTGTGT
Source organism: Hordeum marinum (assembly GCA_022496015.1). Lineage (NCBI taxonomy): Eukaryota > Viridiplantae > Streptophyta > Magnoliopsida > Poales > Poaceae > Hordeum > Hordeum marinum. Next base: position 7,883,237 of record CM039673.1, read on the forward strand.
GACCACACATCCATCTCAACATGCGCATCTCCGCCACACCTAACTGTTGCACATGTCGCCTTTTAGTCGGCCAACACTCAGCGCCATACAACATTGCGGGTCAAACTGCCGTCCTATAGAACTTGCCTTTTAGCTTTTGTGGCACCCTCTTGTCACAAAGAATGCCAGAAGCTTGGCGCCACTTCATCCATCCGGTTTAATTCGATGGTTCACATCTTCATCGATATCCCCATCCTTCTGCAACATTGACCCCAAATATCGAAAGGTGTCCTTCTGAGGCACCACTTGCCCATCAAGGCTAACATCCTCCCCCTCCTCGTTCCTAGTAGTACTGAAAGCGCACCTCATGTACTCGGTTTTAGTCCTACTAAGTCTAAAACCTTTCGATTCCAAGGTTTGCCTCCACAACTCCAACTTCCTGTTAACCCCCGTCCGGCTCTCATCGACTAGCACCACATCGTCCGCAAAGAGCATACACCATGGGATATCTCCTTGTATATCCCTTGTGACCTCATCCATCACCAAGGCAAAAAGGTAAGGGCTCAAAGCTGACCCTTGATGCAGTCCTATCTTAATTGGGAAGTCGTTAGTGTCGCCCTCACTTGTTCGAACACTTGTCACAACATTATCATACATGTCCTTGATGAGGGTAATGTACTTTGTTGGGACTTTGTGTTTCTCCAAGGCCCACCACATAACATTCCGCAGAATCTTATCATAGGCCTTCTTCAAGTCAATGAACACCATATGCAGGTCCTTCTTTTGTTCCCTATATCTCTCCATAAGTTGTCGTACCAAGAAAATGGCTTCCATGGTCGATCTCCCAGGCATGAAACCAAACTGATTTTTGGTCACGCTTGTCAATCTTCTTACACGGTGCTCAATGACTCTCTCCCATAGCTTCATTGTATGGCTCATCAGCTTAATTCCACGGTAATTAGTACAACTCTGAACATTCCCCTTGTTCTTGAAGATTGGTACTAATATACTCCGTCTCCATTCTTCTGGCATCTTGTTTGCCCGAAAAATGAGGTTGAAAAGTTTGGTTAGCCATACTATCGCTATGTCCCCGAGGCCTCTCCACACCTCAATGGGGATACAATCGGGGCCCATCGCCTTACCTCCTTTCATCCTCTTTAAAGCCTCCTTGACCTCCGACTCCTGGATTCGCCTCACAAAACGCCTGCTAGTATCATCAAAGGAGTCATCCAGATCAATGGTAGAGCTCTCACTCTCCCCATTGAACAACTTGTCAAAGTACTCCCGCCATCTATGCTTAATCTCCTTGTTCTTCACCAGGAGTTGATCTGCTTCGTCCTTGATGCACTTGATTTGGTCAACATCCCTCGTCTTCCTCTCTCGGCTCTTGGCCATCTTATAGATGTCCCTTTCGCCTTCCTTCGTGTCTAACCTTTGGTAGAGGTCCTCATACGCCCGACCCCTTGCTTCACTCACAGCTCGCTTTGCGGCCTTCTTTGCCATCTGGTACTTCTCTATGTTGTCTGCATTCCTATCCAGATATAGGCGTCTGAAACAATCTTTCTTCTCCTTGATTGCCTTCTGGACAACATCATTCCACCACCAGGTATCTTTAGCTTCTCTTCTACTTCCCCTGGACACTCCAAACTCCTCTGAGGCCACCTTACGAATGCAAGTCGCCATCTTCATCCACATGTTGTCTGCATCACCACTTAAATGAAATGAAAGAGCTTGATAATTTGTTGACCAGTTCAACATAAAAAATCCAATTCAAAACCAATGTTCTCAATTGAATAATAGGCTTTCAGCCTTTAGGAAGCTTAGTGATATCATTTCGCAATAAGTCGGTAATTTAGTACACAATTATTGTAAATTACCGACACATATTAAAAAATGGAACGGGTAGTACATATCAAAAGATGCCCCAAGAGATAATTAAGAATTTTGGATTATTACGATCAATCAATCAGGCATGGAAGATATATCCAAGACAACATGCGACATCAGCTTGTCCATTTCAGCAAAGACAAATGATGCACCAGTGTTAGGAGTCGAATAATTAGTGCTATCAATAATTGAGGACCCTTTCCGAATAAAATCAATAGTTGAGGGGTGGAGCCCATCTAGGTTTAGCTTAGATGGTAGGTTTCTTGCAGTTGAACCATTCAAGTTCATGTTCTAGATTCTGACAGGGGTTCTCACATATTTTCTGCATTTATTTCAGTCTCTTTTGTACTATTTTTTAGTGATATGACTTGTTCATCAACTACGAGATGCATGTATTGACTTTGTCAACCTTAAAATATGGCGGCTTAATCTTTGAAAGTTGCTCACAGAGGTAGGATTGTGTGCGTATGTTCATAGGGATGACTTTGTGTGTGTGCGCACGCATATTGTGAGCGTCTGGCTCTCTATATATATTGCGTTTCTCAAAAAAAAAATCATTGAGGCGTGGAAGACCTTCCAAGGGAAAACAATACCATCTTACACCGTCATAGAGATGCTTTAGAAATGATCGTATTCAAATCTGTTGTGGTTCCGTAAGGACTATAATCATCATAGGCCACAATAGGATTGGGAAAAGCGGGCAACACATATGGAATATGATGTAGAAATAAAGAAGGTGGACCTATTGGGGTCTGTACTCAAGATTATTGGGTTATAAGGGCATGTGGTATATTTTTCTCCGGTTTAGATGCACTGGCTCTTTTTCAAATATGACTAATTCTCGTACTCCAGAAGTATGTAGTATACCTCTTAAATAAGCGTATATATTATACCTATTTATCATTCTCAATGCACATTATTAGATATTTTAATACACCAAAATGCAAGTTTCATGAAAAAATATAATTGAAAACCTTTATTTATGCAGTATACCATTTTTCTGTAAAAAAATTCTCTGGACCAGGGTTTCACTGGTTTTGCTGTTGCGTCACCCTGGTTTTTGATACCAAAGAGGAGGGGATAATGCGGCACAATATAGATAAGTATTTCCCTCAGTGATAATCAAGTTTATCGAACCAGTAGGATGATCACACAACTCCCGTCTCAAGGGCCCACACAAAAAAGCAAATACTTGCACCCAACGCGGGAAAGATGGTTGTCAATCCCCTTGAACTCGTTACTTGCAAACAAAGGAGTATTGTAGATGATAGTTGGATACATATAAATTTCAAAATAAATAAAAAGTTAATAATGGCAGCAAGATAATAAGACAATTTGTAAATATATATGTGAATAGACCCGGAGCCATTGTGTTGATAGAGGTTTCTTTCTCGAAGAAGGCATACGATGGGTAAACAAATTATTGTTGGACAATTGATAGAAAAACGCATAGTCATGCAATATTTATTCACAACAATGATCATGTATATATGCATCATGTCCATAAACAAGCAAACCGACTCCTGCCTGCATCTACTACTATTACTCCACTTCGAGAGCGTTTCGATGCTTGCCTTTCTAGGTATTACTCCCTCCGTCACAGTTTAGAAGGCATGCACATGTATCTAGATCATCAATTTGAATTATATAAAATATATTATTTAATATAAAAATTATATCATTAGAAAATAGAACATCTAAAGTTTCTAATGGTACTTTTTTTGTAATATATACCTCTCATTAAGTTGGTCAAATTGAGAACCTAGGTACATGTGCCGGACTAGTAAACTGAGATGGAGGTAGTAAGTTCATAGCAAACAGAGTAATGCTTGAAGAATAATGACATGATGTAGACAAAGTAAATCCAATTAATATGAATGAACCCCCTCTTTCTATTCTTATTGGCAACAATACAAATACATGTCTTGTTCCCTAGTTTGTCACTAGGATATAGAGCACTGCAAGATTGAACCCATTACAACAAACCTCTCCCACAAAAAATAAACCAATCTAGTTGGCCAAACTAAACTGATAGATCGAAGAGAATTATGAAGCTATAATAATCATGTCAATAAGAATTCAGACAAGACTGAAATCTTTTTCATGATAACAAAGAACATAGAGAGAGAACGAGAGTGCCATCTTGGTACAAACTACCAACCCGTAAGTCTGAGGTGAACTACTGATGCATCACCATTGGAGCGGCAAGGTTGATTTAGAGGCCCTTCGTGATCGATCCCTCCTTCGCCAGGACACCTGAATAGGGTCCAGATGGGCACAAGGCAGAACAGAGATATGCGGTGGCGAAAAAAGTGTTTCGGGAGGCTCCCTAGGGTTTTTGGGAATAATGAGAATTTATAGGCCAGAGAACAACACTAGAGGGCCAGGGAGGTGGTCCCAAGCCTTCAGGGCGCGACCCCCCCCCTAGGCGCGCCCTGTTCGCTTGGGGATACCTCGTGTGGCCCCTGGTCTCCCTTCGTAGTCTTGGGGAACGCGACAGAAAACAAAAGAAATTTGACCTACGCACCAGCCCATGATCACTATGGAGACTGCATAAAAGGTTTGATCATTTTCGTTACCGACTCGTAGCGCAGCGGAAGTAGAGTCGATGACGAACGGCGATGCAGATCCCCGCAGCTAGGATTTTACAACCTCCCAACCGTGAGGATGTATACCCTCATCTGCCCTGCGGACAGCCCTCCGGGAGGCGGTCGCATAGCCCCCCGGACGGTGTCGCGGACAGCCCTTCGGGAGGACCTTCGAAACTCGGACTGTCACTCGGACAGCCCTTCGGGAGGACCTCCAAAACTTGGACGGTCACACAGACAGCCCTTCGGGAGGCACTCTCGAACTAAGACCAAAACTACGATCTCTCTACAGAGTTGCACACATACGGTGTCATCTATCCGGCAGGGCTTCGCCGTCCAGAACTAGTTCGTGCCGGAACCCAGACAGCCTTTCGACTCTACGAAACTATTTCGCTGGGAGGGAGAGAGAGAGCCAGATCATGCATGGCATTTGTATGAGAGTAAGAGATGAGTTTGTGGGCAGCCCACTCACCTCTATTTATAGGAAAACCAAGGGGTAGGATGGGACTTGGAATTATCAAAATGCCCATGAGGTGAGCACACCACAAGGGCATAAAGGGAAAGCCTCCAAATAGTGTTGCCTGCATCACCATGCCTGCATCATCCCCTAATAGTATTTTCACTATTCACAAATAGTGTTTCCACTATTCACAAATAGTGTTTCCACTATTTGCAATAGTGTTTTCAATAAAGTAATCCAAAAAGCACTTTCACTATTCATGACGATATTTTTCAGCGTCCGTTCGAACTAAAAATATTTATGTGGGCTTAGAACATTTCCAGCACCCACTAAAATAATTTTCAATACGATCCGGAACAATTCCGGAATAGTGATTTTCATCTGCGAAAAGCATCTGAAGCGGTTCCGGCAGCTCCGGAACATTTCCGGTTATTCTTCCGGAAAATTCCCAGAAGTTTTCAGAATGATTCTGGCACCCTCCAAGAATTATCAGGCATGTGCCAAAACCAATTTGACTTTATGGTATCCTCTGAAACAACTTTTCAGTTTCACCGAAACTGTTCCGGTGACCTGTCTGCGGAACATTTCCGCTGTCCGAAACTTTTCCGGTGTCCGAAACTTTTCGGTGATTTTCTCTCAGACTCCCTGTCTAGTATTCAACATATCGATGACCCTTAAGCGTGTGACCCTATAGGTTCGGTGAAGCATAGACATGACCCGAAACCCCTTCCGATCAATGATCAACATCGGAGCCGTGGACACCCATATCGATCCCTATACCCACACGAATAAATATTCGAGTGAACCTCCAGTTGCCGTGTGCTATTCCTGTTGCTTCGCGATATGTTACAAATACCCGAGGTGAGACATGTTGGCATCCCCATGGATCAACAACTTGTCCACTATGCCAGTTACCTCGTTATCGGTATTGTTCTCTTTTCTCGTTCCCGTGTTCCGGCATCCCCGTGATCAAATCGCAAAGTGTCTGGCCAGACGATGATGGATACCGTAACACCGAGAGGGCCCAGAGATATCTCTCCATCGTCGGAGGAGCAAATCCCAATCTTGAGCTATCAAGTTACTTCACTTACTTTTCCATGAACCCGTAAGCCGCCGTAATAGCCACCCATTTATGGATGACGTTTAACAAACCCCAAAGTTCATGAAGAAGCATGAAGAAACTCGATACTCTCATGGTCTAAGGAATTATGCAAACATTAACTTCTCTGTGTTATTAACCATTAACTTATGACGAATGTATCTCATAGCATAACATTAATTTGGGTCGATTCAACACAAATGTTCTTCTAACATTGTGCCCTCAAAATTGCCGGCATAGCCATGCCCATGATCAGGAAAACAGGATCATCATGCAATACTTGAGCCAGTCTTAGAGGCCAGACTAGGAATACATTTTACCATTTATTATCCCACACGTGCACATGAGTTTACCTCCAAGCCTCGTTTTATTTGTAGACTCGAGAATCATTGCAGTTATAGCATGGAACATAAACATAATTATGAATAGGGAGATAATCAATAACATTTATTATTGCCTCTAGGGCATATCTCCTACACGTAGCTTCCAGGTCCTTATTTTGTCCAGAGAAAATCGTCAAAAAGTTTCGTGGTATTTGGACTTCGTTTGGTATGGTATTCCTGAAAAGCCAAAAACATGCAGAAAACAACAACTCACACTTAGCACTAAGTTAATAGACTAGTGCTCAAAAATAATATGAATCAATAAATAAATGCCTAAAAAGTATCCTAGAATGATAATATTATAGCATGTAACAATCAACTATATGCCTCCAACGTACCGATAATTTATGAAGTATCCTGCCATATTTGTCTATCTTTCTCAAAAAGTTTCAGGCGATTTCGAGAACTTTTATTTTCTGCATAAAAAATAACACTGCGGTAATTCTGCTGAATACAACGTCAGTTCAGATTAGTTCTAATGAAATCATATAAAATGCATCAAAACCATATAAAAATATTATAAACATAGGTAAATATGGCATGTATACTTCATAAATTATCGATAAGTTCGAGATGTATCAGTGCCCTCCCACAAAAATGATCTGTCTGACTTGTTGATATTGTGCAACATGGACGGTGGTAGTATGAGCGGTTTGATGGAGAATTTGAGCTGCAAAGACAACACCGACTTCACAAGGATACAACGACCAATGGTAGTTATATTTTGACCATTCCAAATGGTCAACTTTGCGGCCATCTTGTCCTCAAGGTAATGGAAATTGACCTGTCTCAGGTGCCACACCAAGAAAGGTAGGCTCAAGTATTTCAAGGAAAGGAGGCCCGCGTTGCGGGAAGTCCCCAGAGGATGTTTGTCAAGTTGAGATGTCTGCAGCGAATGGGAACCACTGGCTCTTCTCAAAGTTTGTCGCTAGGCCGATAACATTGCCAAATAGATGCAGAATGACAGCTAGGTTGTCAATGTCTTTCGTTATTGGATACATGAAGACCGATGTGTCATCCGCGTACAAAGAGGTCCTTAAAATGACAGCACGCCCATGGCTCTTGTGGAAGAGTCCTTTTCTTGTTGCCAACTGGAGGATCCCTTGCCTGAAGCCTTGACCATGAGGGATGGGCTTGCTAGGCCCACCATTCAATAGAATGCACGAGGATGAAGAGGATAGAAGAGCGGTAATTGAGTTACGAAATATAGGCAGGAACCCAAGCCTTTGTCAGAACGTGAGGCCGAGTGTGACAAATGTGTCAACACGCGGGCGATGGATCGGTGTTGGCGTCACGAGGCACATAATGCGCCGTCACCCCTCCGTGCTTGTTGGCAGAACCAACTGTTCTCGAGAAGTCGATCGATTTATAATTTATTATTATTACCGTGTGACGACAACAAAGAACTACAAGTAGTGTATTTATTTAGGTAGGTAGGTAGGTAGGGAGGGAGGGAGTAGCACGTCTCGTGTGATTTAAAAATCAAAGTAACTCAATGGTTAGGATGTGTTTAAGAGGGGGGTCGAGGCCGACATTGACCAAAGAAAAATGAGGCCGACATTGATTTGAGTTGATCCCTTGGTTTCCTCCCCTCCTTCATGCCCTGACATCGGCATCGGCATCGGCATCGGCACACATGTCAGGTCATTTCGGGTGCTCAGGGACGAGGCGACCACGCGCGAGCCCTCACATCCTCCTCGCCCTCCACCATGAGCAGCAGCAACATCTCACTTGTTCATCCGACTGAATCGTATGCTGAGTAATTTGATGATTCCTCCTCTATGTATGTCTGAATCTTTGCTGTTAGCGCACCAAGATCGTTGCCTTCTACTGTATGTGTCACTTGTTCAGAGGGCATTTCTTCCCCTCACTCTGACTGTGTTGTGTTGCTACAACAAGGGGGAAAACAAAATCTGGAAATAAGTCCTTACATATGCACTAGCTAAAGGGCCCGTGCGTTGCAATGGAGAAAACACACACCATCTTCAATAGGGATGACCACATTATGTTCACATCTCATCGCATGATTTTTCATCTCATCGCATGATTTTTAAAATTTGTTCACAAATGTAAGAAAATTTCTTTCCTTAAATTTATTCACAAGTTGAAACAATGTTCATATTTTTTTTAAAACAATTATGGTTGTCAAAAACTTGGTAATTCAAATAATTATTCTGAATTTCAAGAAACATTTTCTTAAACATACTATAATATTTCGATCCACCCCGACAATTAAATCTTCAAAATTCACTCAGGTACATAATCCGAAAAACTCAGAAGCATTACTATTGAACTACATACATTCGATTATTCGTGAATATTTTTACAAATTTGGGAACATTTTTAAAAATTGAGAACATCTTTTACTATTTACGAACATTTTTTTAAAATTGCAAAAAATATTTTATATTGCGAACAGTTTTAAGTATTTTCTGAATTGGCGAATAATTTATTTTTGGATTTATCAAACTTTTTTTCAATTTCACTAAAGAAATTGCTCAAAATGGTGGACATTTTTTCAATCAAGAATATTTTCTTCAATATTATGATTTTTATTGAATATGCAAACATTTTTACAAAAATGCCGAACAATTTTTGAATCCACAAACATTTTATGTTTTATCGATCATTTATCTAAAAATAATTTTATGAATTTAAATTTATTTACTTATTTATTTAAAGTATAAAAAACTGAACATATAAATAATAATAATAAACAAAACTTAAAAATAGGCTCCGTCCATGGGCTGGCCCAAATGGACGCGCTGCTTTTTTTCCAGCGTGCAGAGTTTAGTATAGCTGGTCGCTATGCTTGGGCCGGCCCATGCGAGGATTCCCTGCAAAACGTTTTTTGTAATTTATAGGTGGCATTGATGGGTAATATTAGGCAATTTTAATGACGTACCATAAGAAGCAATAGATGCTTTATTATTAGATAAAGATAAAGAAATATTTAGGCCTTCCAACTGGGACTTATTAATTGCAATACTGGTTAGTGGTTACTGTTAGTCTATCTCTATCCAAGCACTTCATATCTCACCACCAATTGCCGTTGCTGCTGCGTCCAAAATCAGTATTACAATTTATTGATCACAGGCTTATATATATAAACTCAAACTCTGAAAATGGGAACACGTACATACCCACGTCTGTGTCTCTGCCATATGAAAAATCATCATAATTTGTTTCACATTGTCAAACATACCTTTCCCTTCTTTCAATTAAGAGGGACTTGCTGATGCAAATGCGCGCCCTTATAATTTGCACGGACTTGCTGAACCACAAGGGTGCCTACAGTTTTGCTTCTTCCGGCGTGAAAGTAAACGATTCGATCTATTCTTAAGATGGTATTAGTCCCGGTTCGTGCCGGCTTCAACGGCTAGAAGCAAGGCGACCTTTAGTACCGACTCGTAAGGGATCTTTAGTACCGGTTCGTGTCACGAGCCGGTACTAAAGGGGGCATGACAGGCTTTTGGTCAGACTTGGACCCCGCGTGCCTTTTTAGTACCGGTTGGTTACACCAACCGATACTAAAAGTTTACCTTTAGTACCGGTTGGTGTCATCAACCAATACTAAAGACTTCCTATCTATATGCTTTGTCCGCAGCCGATCGAAGGGGCTCTCATTTCTCTGTTTTCTCCCCTATTCTTCTTCTTGCTCGAAACTCATCCTCCATTTTTCCAAGGATTTGTCAAGATTTAAAGGCACCACATCTATCCAAGTGTTCAGAAAGGTTAGCAACTTTGCCCCTTCATCTCTCATTGCTAGATTAGCTTGTGGTATGCTCAAAGATATGTGATTTGTGGGTTTTAGCTAGGTTTTGGAGGAGTGATCATTATGTGGTAGTTTATTTGATTTATATGTAATTTGAGCTCAAATTAACTTGTTAGGTTGCATATGTGTAGGTGTGGTTTATTTGCTGCCTTCCCATCCCCGTCCTAACCACCGTCGATCGTCCGCACCGTCTCGTCGCGGCACCGACCACCTTGGTGAGCCTCTTTTTCTTCTAAAAACCTTTTTGTTAAAAAAATTACTTGTATAATTTAGATAGATGCGTGTATGATTTACTTACTTGTATTATTGTTAGTTATTCTATAGTGTCATGGTTATGGTATCTGCCCACGTCGACCCTCGTCCAATCTATGGTTCAGATGTGGTATGTCGTTATCTTTTATAACTATTTCACACATCATCTAATGTCTATGACAATTAATTATGCCACCAAATTGACGTAGATGTTTTTATCTATAGGAAGTAGTTGAACCAGAAATTCCAACCGACTATGCAATTCTGCTCGAGAAATTAACACAACCTGAAAAAATTGATCATTTGAAAGAAAAATTGAAAAAAACTGAAGATGAGAAGATGGGATTGGAGTTGCATGTTGCCGATATCGTCGATGATCACAAGAACAAGATGGCTGGAAGGTGCTTGAAGCTTAGAAAGATTAGAAAATATGCCATTGATAAAGAGGCTTGGTATCATTATGTCGTTGGCTCAATTGTTACCTTAGTTGCGATTATGATCGCATTTGTTGTTGCATTTACATGTTTTAGATAGTTGTATGTTGTTTTATGACATGTATGTATGAACTATAAGTATCTATTATTTGCAGTAATAACATTTGGTCACTGCTAGCTCTACTTTGGTTGTAATGTGATGATGAAGTTGTATTAATTTGGTCACTTCGATGTTGTGTAGTGAACATGAGCCGACAATGGATGTACGATGACCGACTAAGTCTAGGGTTTCTTAATGGCCTGCATGATTTTATTCCTATGGCTGAGGCAAACAAGCAGAATGGTTTCATGTGTTGTTCATGTCGTGACTGTAAGAATGATAGGAAATACTCTACCTCAAAAACCCTTCACTACCACCTGCTGAAGTCCGGTTTCATGTCCGGCTATAGCTGTTGGACCAAGCATGGAGAAAGAGGGGTTATAATGGAAGAAAATGAAGAAGAAGAGGATGATGACAACTATCCTTTCGCTCATACAACAATGGGGGAAGCTGAAGAAGAGGCATCAATGGGGGAAGCTGAAAAAGAGGCATCAGATGATGATGATTTGGGTCGGGTCATTGCTAATGCAAAGAGAAACTGTGAAAGTGACAAGGAGAGGTTGAAGTTGAAACGCATGTTAGAGGATCACAAGAAATTATTGTATCCAAATTGTGAAGATGACCAGGAAAAGCTGGGTACCACGCTGGAATTGCTGCATTGGAAGGCGAAGAATGGTGTAACTGACAAGGGATTTCAAGAATTGCTGATAATGATAAAGAAGATGCTTCCAAAGGATAACAAATTGCCTGAAAGTACGTACGAAGCAAAGAAGGTTGCCTGCCCTCTAGGATTAGAGGTGCAAAAGATACATGCATGCCCTAATGACTGCATCCTCTACCGTGGCGAGGAGTACGATAATTTGGATGCATGCCCGGTATGCGGTGCACTGCGCTATAAGATCTCCCGCGATGACCCTGGTGATGTGGAGGGCGAATGCCACAGGAAGAGGGGTCCTGCAAAGGTGATGTGGTATGCTCCTATAATACCACGGTTTAAAAGTTTGTTCCAAAACAAAGAGCATGCCAAGTTGTTGCGATGGCACAAACAAGAACGTAAGAAAGAGGGGATGTTGAGAGCACCCGCTGATGGGTCGCAGTGGAGAAAAATCGAGAGGGAGTTTGTGGACTTTGCAGCTGACGCAACTAACTTATGGTTTGGTCTTAGTATAGACGACATGAATCCTTTTGGGGAGCAGAGCTCCAGTCACAGCACCTGGCCCGTGACTCTATGTATCTACAACCTTCCTCCTTGGTTGTGCATGAAGCGGAAGTTCATTATGATGCCAGTGCTCATCCAAGGCCCTAAGCAACCCGGCAACGACATTGATGTATATCTAAGGCCACTAGTTGATGAACTTCTACATTTGTGGAAAAAACCAGGTGTACATGTGGGATGCGCATGCACAGAAGGAAATTGACCTACGAGCGTTGATGTTTGTAACCATCAATGATTGGCCTGCTCTTAGTAACCTTTCAGGAAATACAAACAAGGGATACAATGCATGCACGCACTGTTTAGATGATACTGAAAGTATATATTTGGATAAATGTAAGAAGAATGTATACCTGGGACATCATCGATTTCTACCGATCAAGCATATCTTAAGAAAGGCAGGCAACCATTTCAAAGGTGAGCCAGATAACCGGAAGGAGCCTGGCCTCCGTACCGGTGAATATATATTTTATATGGTCAAGGATTTACAGATAATCTTTGGAAAGGGTCCTGGCGGACAATCTATTCCGAATGATGCCAACGGACACGCACCCATGTGGAAGAAGAAATCTATATTTTGGGAACTTGAATATTGGAAAACCCTAGAGGTCCGCAATGCAATCAACGTGATGCATGTGACGAAGAATCTTTGTGTGAACCTGCTAGGCTTCTTGGGCGTGTATGGAAATACAAAAGATAAACCGGAGGCATGGGAGGACAAGCAAAGAATTAATGAAAAAGACGGCAATGCCTCCAAAGCAGTATCAAAGTCCTGCCAGCTATGCTCTTACGAAAGAAGAGAAGGAAATATTTTTTGAATGGCTGCTCAGTATCAAGGTCCCGTCTGAATTCTCGTCGAATATAAAGGGAATAATAAATATGACAGAGAATTTTTTTTAAATCTAAAATCTCATGACTGCCACGTGATTATGACACAATTACTTCCGGTTGCACTTAGGGGGTTCTACCGGAAAATGTTCGATTAGCCATTGTGAAGCTATGCTCATTCCTCAATGCAATTTCTTAGAAGGTAATCGATCCAGAAATCCTACCAAGGTTACAGAATGACCTGGTCCAATGTCTTGTCAGTTTTGAGTTGGTGTTCCCTCCATCCTTCTTCAATATTATGACGCACGTTCTAGTTCACCTAGTCGAATAGATTAACATTCTGGGTCCTGTATTTCTACACAATATGTTCCCCTTTGAGAGGTTCGTGGGAGTCTTAAAGAAATATGTTCATAACTGTGCTAGGCCAGAAGGAAGCATCGCCAAGGGATATGGAACAGAGGAGGTTAATGAGTTTTGTGTTGACTTTGTTCCTAACATTAAGCCGATTGGTCTTCTTGAAACGCGACATGAGGGGAGACTGGATGGAAAAGGCACACTAGGAAAGAAAGAAGTAATAAATATGGTTCTACGGACATTCTTTCACTCAAGCACACTACACGGTTCTACAAAATTCCACCTTTGTGACTCCATATATCGAGGAACACAAGGATATTGTACGGTCCAAGAACCCAGAGCAGTCTGACCCCTGGATTGAACGTAAACACATGGATACTTTCGCCGGTTGGTTGCAAACAAAGCTCATCAATGACAACGATGTTCCACATGAACTGTACTGGTTGGCCAAGACACCAAGTTCGACTGTAACGACTTTCAAAGGGTACGAGATAAATGGGAATACATTTTAGACGATCGCCCAAGATAAAAAGAGCACCAACCAAAACAGTGGTGTCCGCTATGATGCAGCAAACTTTCAAGACACATATTATGGTTACATAAAGGAGATATGGGAACTTGACTATGGACCTGATCTTAAGGTCCCTTTATTTCAGTGCAAATGGGTCAAATATACTAGCGGCGGGGTACAGGTAGACCCGCAGTACGGAATGACAACAGTAGATCTCACCAATCTTGGGTACACAGACGACTCAATCGTCCTAGCCAATGATGTGGGTCAGGTTTTCTATGTGAAGGACATGTCTAGCAAACTGAGGAGAAAAAAAGATAAGGAAGCGAATACATCATATGATGAGCCAAAGCGCCACATAGTTTTTTCAGGGAAAAGAAACATTGTAAGACTGGAGGACAAGACAGACATGTCAGAAAATTATGAAAAGTTTCATGAAATCCCTCCCTTTAGAGTGAAGACTGACCCAAGCATCCTGTTAAATGATGAAGATTCTCCATGGTTACGGGGCAATCATAAGCAAGGGACAAACACGCAGAAAAGGTCTTACACCGTGAGATCCCACTCTAGCATGTGACCGGCTTCATCGTCATTACTTTCTATGTGAAGGACATGCATGCATTTTCTAGCATGGTATCTTTGTAACAATTTGTATACGAAGTGCATCCAGTTTTTGTTGTAACCCTCTCAACTCTTTATAAGTTGTTATGTGGGTGAAATTATGATGTCATGCCAAGTTACAACCTTTTCAGAGTTCATTTGTACTGCTTTTCAAATTCAGGGTCATTTAGCTCAAAATAAATCATTAAATGCATGAAAAACATCAAATGAAGTCAGAAAGGGTTGAAAATTGATGATGTGCCTTTGAATGGTGCATATTTAACACACAAAAAGTATGGAGTTAAAATAAGTAATTTAAGATGAAATCCCTTTGTAATAGATAAGTTTTCGTCCGAAACCCTCAAACTTCGAAAGAGATTGTCCAGTTTGTCCACAAAGTGCATCATTTTTTTCCGTAACCCTCTCAACTCTTTAAAAGTTGCTATGTGGGTGAAATTATGATGTCATACCAAGTTACAACCTTTTCAGAGTTCATTTGTACCGCTTTTCAAATTCAGGGTCATTTAGCTCAAAATAAATCATTAAATGCATGAAATATATCAAATGAAGTCAGAAAGGGTAGAAAATTGATGATGTGCCTTTGAATGGTTCATATTGAACACACAAAAAGTATGGAGTTAAAATAAGTTATTAAAAATGAAATTCCTTTGT
The DNA here is from genome assembly GCA_022496015.1 of Hordeum marinum. Lineage (NCBI taxonomy): Eukaryota > Viridiplantae > Streptophyta > Magnoliopsida > Poales > Poaceae > Hordeum > Hordeum marinum. The sequence goes on from CM039673.1 coordinate 7,898,372, forward strand.
AATAGATGAGTTTTCGTCCGAAACCCTCATACTTCGAAAGAGATTGTCCAGTTTGTACACGAAGTGCATCCAGTTTTTACCGTAACCCTCTCAAATCTTTAGAAGTTGCTATGTGGGTGAAATTATGATGTCATGCCAAGTTACAACCTTTTCAGAGTTCATTTATACTGCTTTTCAAATTCAGGGTCATTTAGCTCAAAATAAATCATTAAATACATGAAAAATATCAAATGAAGTCAGAAAGGGTTGAAAATTGATGATGTGCCTTTTAATGGTGCATATTGAACAAAAAAAAAGTATGGAGTTAAAATAAGTTATTAAAAATGAAATCCTTTTATAATAGATGAGTTTTCGTGTGAAACCCTCGTACTTCGAAAAAGATTATCCAATTTGTACACGAAGTGCATCCAGTTTTTGCCGTAACCCTCTCAACTCTTTAGAAGTTGCTATGTGGGTGAAATTATGATGTCATGCCAAGTTACAACCTTTACTGAGTTCATTTGTACTATTTTTCAAATTCAGGGTTATTTAGCTCAAAGTAAATCATTAAATGCATGAAATATATCAAAAGAAGTCAGAAAGGGTTGAAAATTGATGATGTGCCTTTGAATGGTGCATATTAAACACACAAAAATTATGGAGTTAAAATAAGTAATTAAAAATGAGATCCCTTTATAATAGATGAGTTTTCGTCCGAAATGCTCATACTTCGAAAGAGATTATCCAGTTTGTACACGAAGTGCATCCAGTTTTTGCCGTAACTCTCTCAACTCTTTAGAATTTGCTATGTGGGTAAAATTATGATGTCATGCCAAGTTACAACCTTTTCAAAGCTCATTTGTACTGCTTTTCAAACTCGAGATATGATATTTCAAATGCCATTTAATCAAATTGTCTTATACAACAGTTTAAGTTGTTCAAACATGCATGGAAATGCCATAAATAGATTCTTTATAGTTTTCTGATATTTTTTCATACACTATTTATTTCCATTGGAGTCATAGTTTTTTTTCTATGATTTTCTAAAGTTTAGGGGTTTTTCTAAAAATAATAATTAATAATTAATTAAAAAATCTTTAGTACCGGTGCAAGCCATGCACCGGTACTAAAGGTACACCGCCCCGCGCATTTTTTGGGATGGACCTTTAGTACCGGTGCGTGGCTCGGTACTAAAGGTCCCGGGCCGAGCCACGCACCGGGAGAAGCTTATTTGCGCCGCCGCCAGGCTGCCGGAATCCGTTGTCCTCGTCGTTGGACCTCCTCGCCCTCCTTCCCGAGCCAGTACCTCGTCGCTGCCCTCGACGCCGTCCCCGATCCCTGCCCGACGCCGTCGCCTCCGAGCCGTCCCCAAGCCCTGCCCGACGCCGTCGCCTCCAAGTCGTCCCCGAGCCCTGCCTGACGCCGTCACCGGACTTCCTGTCCCTCCTCCCTGAGCCCGCTCCTCGTTGCCGCCCTCGACACCGTCCCCGAGCCCTCCCCCAATGCATTGTCCCGCCGGCCCGCCCCGACGAGCCCCGACAATCCATCCCGTAGGTGAGCCGCGACGAGCCCTGCCAAAATGTACTATGATGCAAAAGCTGTTTTTTAGGAATTTTAGGAATTTAACCATGGATTAGATGCTGGATTTTAGGAATTTTAGGAATGTTAGATGGGTAGATAGATATGTCTTGACAAAGTTGTTAGATGGATGTTTAGATTTTTAGATAGATATGTTGTGGCAAAGTTGTTAGATAGATATGTTAGATGGATAGATAGATGGATAGATAGAGATGTTAGATGGATAGATAGATATGTTAGATGGATGTTTAGAGTTTTATTTTTTTTGCATTGGAGTTCATTTTTTTGCATTAGAGCTTTGGATAGATAGAGATGTTAGATGGATGTTTAGATGAATGTATATATAGAGAGAAAATGTTGTGATGATGATTTTTTTTGTTCATAGAATTTTTTATGTTCATAGAATTTTTTTGTCCATGTATGTATGTATGTATAGAGGGATGGATTGATGTATATAGAAAATGTTCATATGCAGACTTCGGGAAAACATTCCCGGATGTTATTCCCCATCCGTTTCATTTGTTAGATACTAAGTGTTAATTTTGCTAAGTTTTATTTAATTTGTTTTCATAATTAAGTGTTTTTCTCGACGTTGACGATGCCGATCCCGCATCCTCATCGTCGAGTCGGCGGAGGAGGTCACTTGCTTGAGCCGAGGGCCCTGTCCGGGACTGGGCTTCGCGGGGCTGGTACTGGGAGGTGCTACCTTCCGGGCGGCGTAGCTTGGTAAGGAGCCAGCCCATAGTCGACCCAGAGGTTCTGTGGTGGCGGACGCATGGGCCACGGACGATTCGGAGGCTTGAGTCCCCCGCGGAGGTGATACAGTACCATGTCAGCAAGGACAATGAGCACGTCCGTCGCTACATGGCAGCTTTGGAGGCTAGGTCTGACAATACCTAGTAGATTCTTCAGGGATCTCACTGTAGCTATGTTCCTGTGATGGTTCCTTCTCTTTGGGTGTCCATCGCCCGCCTCGATATCCGTCGAGCGCTAGGGTTCTAGCTAGATCGATATATTAGCTACTATATATGTATTATTATGATGTATTAGCGAGATCTATGGATTAGCCGATGTATTAACTATTGATTATGAGATGAGATCTTTTCTAAGAACTACTATATATGTATTCGATGATGCATTTTTAATTAACTATCAGTTATTTTGCTTCTTGAATGCATGCTAATTTGAATACTAATTTGTTTTATCTATATTATTATGGATTAGTTATTAAGCTATGGACAATATCGGTAGAGCTCATCAAGAGGACATCTTCCACATGATACGCTCCTCCGAAAACCCAGCGGACCTTCTGGGTGAATCACATGATGATGACGGCTCACAATATCTAAGCGATTACGGTGATGGATGTGAGGTAGAGGAAGAACAACTTATGTTCCAAAATCCGGAACAACTAACAATGTCCGGCGAGGTATATACACATATGAGCCTCTGGTGATCATTACATGTGTATTAATTGATTTGTATATATATATATTAACAAATCTTTCTTCTTTTAATTATTAGCCCTCCGGATCGAGCCAATCTAGTAGGAAGGTACGAGGCGGTGCCAAAATATTGGACGGCAACGTAAAGCTCAATCTTGATGCTTTCAAACATGATGGCGCACCGACTCACCCTGAAGCCAATGCCAAGACATTTGTGCGTCAATGCGGAGTGGTTGTTAGAGACGAAGTCCCAATCACAATGCAAGAATGGATTCAGCCAAACAAACCAAAACCAGAAGTGAATTATGTCAATAAAAGAATTAATGATGCCCTTTGGCGAGATCTCATGGAGCATTTCATCCTACCAGATTCTCTCTCGGAGCGCCAAAGGGACAAAGTCAAGGAGTTTGCTCTCGGCGCATTCCAGACTTGGAAGAAAAGATTATAGACTGAGTACAACGCTAGAGGCAAGAAGGCGCCTGAATTCAAAGGAATATATGAGAAGGTAAGGAATCACTGGGACGCACTTATCGAGTACAAGACATCGGAAGCTGCTATGGAGAAGTCGGCAAAGAATAAGATTAATGCGGAGAAAAAAAAGTATCACCATAAACTAGGGACAGGTGGATACAAGTCAGCCATTCCTAAGTTGGATGCATTAGAGAATAAGATGCATGCTAAAGGGATCACTCCAGTAACCTTCCACTGGCCCCGGAGGTGCAGGAATTGGTTTTTTGCGCATGTGGGAAAGTTGGACCCAGCAACAGGGAAGATTACTGCACTGGCCAGTCTGAAGCATGCATCAGATGAGTTGATTGAAGCAATAAAAGCTGCCCCAAGAAGGCTGGTTTCATCCCGATAGAGAGAACGACGGGCTTACACGCGCCCTCAAGAATCCCGAACACGGAGGACGAACATGAGGCGTGGGCGTTGTTCTGTGGTATGAGGGGTTTGCGGGATGGAAGGACAGTTATAAAAGTTGTTCAAGAAAAAAGAAGGTGGAAGCAGACCGACTTTCAAAGTTGGAACAGAAGTACGAGCAGCAGCAGCTGTAGATACAGGTACTGACCCAGCGAAGGGCAACCTCGCGGCAGGAGGCATCGGAACCCGTCCCATCTACACTGCCTAATAGCAGTGTGGGTACCACGGGGGCACCGCTGGGTCACACCCCCATGGATGATATCACCGAGAAGACATCTTGTGAGCGAATCCAGAAAATGAAGAACATACCCGTGCGGGTCGCGACGGGCTATGCTTTACCAAATACACCTGATGTGCTCTGGCATTTCAATCCGGTTATAGCTGGGTATGCTCATGTCGCGGTGGACGCAATAGAGCCCGGATATGATGAACTATAGCTTGACATCCCTGGAGGTGAGGGGGAGTCCACGCTGGCAGAAGCCGGTCGTGGTCTCATTCTATGGAGTAAGGACTGCATCGTCTTTCCACACTCGGCGCTAAGGCCACCAGCTCCTCCGAGTATCGATGTCCAGCGCGAGGGATCCCAGCCAGAGGCATTGCAGCGCCAGCAGTCCTCCCCACCTCGCCAGCACTCCTCCCCACCTCGCTACCAGTCCTCCCAACCTTGAGAGGCGTCCCACTTCAATATGGATCCTAGCGCGAGTCCACCCAACCTCGGGACGGAGCACGACGCGAGTCCATATCGTCGATATCGATCTCCGCCGCGTGAGCCGACTCCACCCCGGCAGCGGTCCCGCCAGCAGGGCTCCTAGAAGAGGAAGGCCATCATCAGTCCTATTCGAAAGAATGCAAAGAAGAAACCCGAGCCTCTGGCCAAAAGGAAGCTCCCTTACGACATGACACCAGAGGAAACCAAAATTGAAAGCGATTGCCAAGTGAAAGCCTTTTTGCGAAGAAGACCCTGCCGCCAAAGGAGGTAATACCCAAGGAAGTCCAAGAGCACTTTATGGAACACTTTATTGATTGTCCCCCGGCATATCTGGAGCGTATGCCGACAGACTATGAGCGACAGATTTAGAAGGCAAGTGAGCAGAGAAGTCGGCCCAGCCCAAGGAAGAAGTCGGGAAGTACGACATCAACAACATGTGGTACTACTAGCGGGAAAATAGTTCCCCAGCTCGGAGAACAATCCAAGCAATCGATCTCTCCGCTCAAGGTGAGTACCAATCCAAGCAAGCAATCCATCCAAGCAGTCGATGTGCAAGGCAACCCAATCGACCTCGAAGAAGTAGAGGCTGCAGGTCTCATCCTTGGCCAAATCCTTGGCATCGAGAAAATCCGTGGGTACGGTGTAGCTGAATACGCAATGCAATATGTCGTCGAAAAACCACTTGTCACACCCGAGCAGTATAAGGAACTACCAACTGCGATGGGACGGTTGCATGATTGGTACTTGCGTGAAGCAAAGCGAGGGAAGACAGCGGTCATGGTCAAAGTAAGGAAAGAGCATTACGTCAATTAATGTGACATATGTCTTGAATTCTCAGAACTTTTCCAGTTATACCACATGGACTTTATCAACAAAACTCTCATCAGTTGCTATTGTCTGTAAGTGATTTATATCTTTAATAATTTAAGTCTCTAGCTAAGATATCATTCATTGGCTTATCCTCACTATGTATGTTCTTTTCTACGCTATTATGCAGATTGAAGATGTGGGAATTGAAACAAGAGGGAATCGATGACATTAGGTTCATCGACCCAAATACCGTTCATGGTCATGTGGTAAAATATTATGCCAAGGACACAGAAGATATCTTGGAAAATTTTCTAGAGACACTAATGAATACCAAATCTACTATAATATTTCCTTACAACATGGGATGAGTGTTTACTTTCTTGTATACTACAAATTCTATTTTTGCTTACTAGCTCGCTGTCAAGTGTAGTTGATGAGTTATATGCATGCCTGCTTAATTATATAAATATTTACGTAGAGACCACTATATCCTTCTAAATATTATCCTCGCGGATGGACTTGTTCAACTGTACGACTCACTAGATACACTAGAACAATCATACGTGGATTTGATTTTATGATAGAACGATAATTTCAATCTTTATCGACCTCGCTTTCTTTTATTATTTCCTGATATCAAAAGTAAGTATAATAACTCTTTCGTTCTTTTTCATTGTCGCGTAGTGTTTAGAAAAAGATGATAGAAAAAATAATCACGGTCGTCAATGGAAAACGAAGCTGAGTGGAAAAAGATGCAGGTAATTAAGTAGTACTACTAGGTCCGCGCATCTATTTAATTCTAGTTTCAATACCATTATCATGCTTGATTATTAATTATCTTATTGAATTCTATTCTTTCGCAAAGTGCGCGAAGCAGCCACAGGGGACAAATTTATATGGATACTTCCTCTGCGAGAACATTCGCATCTAGACCGAAGGCCGTATACGTTGCAGAGGAGCACGTGAAAGACAACTCTAGGTTTGGCAGATGATGTCGAAGCTCTCACCCGAGAAACGCTTTGTAGCACTTCAAGAGGAATTTGCGGCATTTCTTCTTCGACATGTCATTGATGTAAACGAAGAAGACTATTCCTTACCGCCGCCTTAATAATGCCAACAAATCAGTAATAGAAAAATGAGATTTCATCCGGAGCACTAGCTAGCTAGTCCCGGCCGGGTTTTGGGCCTTAATTTATAAGTCCAGAATATATATGGATGTGTAATTCTATTTATATATACTGTATTATATATATATATATATATATATGCATCAACTTGTGTAATGTTTACAGTATGAAGCAGAGTAAAATAAATTTGAAATGAATGGAAAACACAATAAATAAAGAGGAAAACTAAAACCTAATTAAAAGCTAAAAAAAAACAGAATGCTTAGTACCAGTTGGTATTACCAACCGGTACTAAAGGTCCTCCACCACCATCCTACGCAGACAGCCATGTGGTGGCCTTTAGTACCGGTCCGTGGGCCAACCGCTACTAAAGGTCTGGACTAAAGGGAACCGGTAGTAAGGCCCATCCCGATCGGGACTACAAATCGACATTCTACTAGTGACATGACAGGAATCGACCAGGACCGGGACATCCACCTCAGCTCTATGTCGTCCATCCCGACGACGACGACTCGCGGCACAAGGTCACTGCTCCTTTGACCTTTTAGTTTCCCTTCTTCTGTCGGAGATAATGTTGATGTCGAAAGAGGAGATGCTTCCGGGGCATCGCCAAGCTTAGGCTCTTGGTTGTCCTTAGATATTACCTTGGGGGTGCCTTGGGAATCCGAAGATTAGGTTCTTGTCACTCCTTATTCTTCTCATATCGGTGTCTCACCCAAAACTTGAAACTTCAATCACACAAAACTTAATGGAACTTTGTGAGAAGGGTTAGTGTAATAAAGATAGATCATTCAATTAGGTATTGTCAAGACAAGATTCATAATTGTTCCCACATGATACTCCTGTATTCTACCATTTCCATAATTTATACCACTAAATATAAGCTATGGAAACAATAAAACAAGCAACTATGAATGCAAAACAGAATCTATCAAAAACAGAACAGTCTGTAAAGATCTGTAGTGTAGCCATATTTTCCTGTCTCTTAAAATCCTGAAAAATTAGGAAAACCTGAAGGATTTGTATATCAAGACTGTATAAAAATTTCAGATCATTATCACGCTCCAGTAAAAAATGAATATTTTTATACTGGAGGCAAAAGTTTCTGTTTTGTTTCAGCATCATTTTTACTCATATTGTGAGTCATCCCAAAGGTTTTACTTGACACTTTTGAAATAAAAGACACAAAACATGATTACTACAGTAGCTTGATCATGTGAACACATCAAAACAGAAAGTAAAAGTGTTGGGTTGTCTCCCAACAAGCGTTTTTCTTAAATGTCTTTTAGTTAGGCATGATGAATTCAATGATCTCACATAGAAATAGTATTTGAAACATGTAAGAGAGCATCATGAATATAATGATAAACATATTTAATTCTAACCCACTTTCTATGCATAGAGATTTTGTGAGCAAAAAAATTTATGGGAACAAGAATCATCTAACCTAGGAAAGCAAAACTAGTGCAACTTCAAAAACTTTAAACACATAGAGAGAAAACTTGATGCATCGTTTTGTGCCAAAAAAATATAGCCTTTATCAAAAAATGTCGCCAACACTGTCAAAATCTCCAATTTAGGTTGCTCGTGTAGCCCCCCCTGACCATGCAGCCTCACGGATGGCAGCCGGTGGCAAATCTGCATCACACAACAAAACCAAGGTCGATAAATTATGGAGCACTAGTAGTTGGCAGTTCAAGCAATCTTGAAAGCCAACCTGTTAATCGCCAACTAATTAACAATCTCCTTATATACAAGACAATACATATGGAAGCAACATGGATGGAATGGTGTTTTTTACCGGTTTATTTAACTGCGTGGCAATTAACCTAACCCTCGTGATAATGGAAATGAAACAGTACTACCATCACATTCTGCTGGCTCTTGTCCCTCTCCTCATGTACTACTGCTACCTCATAAAATCATTCCGCTGTCGTCGTCGACTCCCGCCGGGCCCATGGCAACTCCCCATCATCGGTAGCCTGCACCACCTCTGCGGCGAGCTTCCACACCGCAGGAAGCGCGAGCTGTCTCGCCGGCATGGGCCTGTGATGTTCCTCAAGCTGGGAGGGATCCCGGTCGTGGTGGTGTCTTCCCGCGAGGCAGCGGAGGATGTGATGAGGACCAACGACGCCGTGCTGGCATCCAGGCCGCAGACCCCGACGGTGAAGGTCCTGACAAGGCAAGGGCACGACGTCGTGCTGGCGAAACACGGGGAGCACTGGCGGCAGCTCCGCAAGATCTGCGTGCACGAGCTTCTCAGCGCTAGGCGCGTCCAGTTCTTCCGGTCCATCCGCGAGCAGGAGGCCATGCGGCTCGTGCAGGCGGTGGCAGCGTCGTCGGCGGGTGCGAACCTTGACGAGCTGCTCGCCGCGCATGTCAACGACGTGATTGTGCGTGCAGTCATGGGTGACGGCGAGGTGGATAACCGGGAAACGTTGCTGCGTCATACCGCCAAAGCTATTGAGTTGGTCGGGAGCTTCCGGCTGACTGACATGTTTCCGGCGCCGCGGATAGCAGCTGCTCTGAGCTCCCGGACTATGCACAGGGTCGAGCTCTACTTAGAGGAGGTATATACATACATGGATGTCATCATAAGTAAACACCTGGAGAGAAGAAGAAGCTCCGCCGCCGCGCACCAGGAGGAAGAAGACCTCATAGATGTCCTCTTGAGGATTCGTGAGGAAAGCAGCCTTGGGTTCCCTATTTCCATGCCTACAATCAAGGCCGTTCTCTTTGTAAGTTGACACATGCATGCACGCATCTTAATTTTACCTTCATTTATCGGTTTTGCTAAAGCATGTCCAGACGTGAGATCAGTATTGCACATTAATATGCACAACACAAACATGTCTTACTATGTAGGATCTTTTATCGGCCGGGAGTGAAACTTCGACGTCGGTGCTGGTGTGGGCTATGGCAGAGCTGATGAGGAACCCGGCCATCATGTCTAGGGCACAGTCTGAGGTAAGAGAGGCCTTCAAGGGGCAAAGGAAAGTGACCGAGGATGGCCTGGGAGAACTGAGCTACTTGCAGCATGTGATCAAAGAGACGCTGAGGCTGCACACTCCTGGACCATTTGGGCTGCCAAGGGAGAGCCAGGAAGCATGCCGTGTCATGGGGTATGATGTACCCAAGGGGACAATGGTGCTTGTGAATGCATGGGCAATCTCCGGAGACCCGGAGCACTGGGAGGACCCGGAGGTGTTCAAGCCAGACAGGTTTGTCACTGACAGGAGAGATTTCAGAGGACGCGACTACGAGTTCACGCCGTTTGGTGCCGGACGACGGATCTGCCCCGGAATGTTGTTTGGCACTGCTAGTATCCATCTAGCTCTCGCACATCTTCTTTTCTACTTTGACTGGAATTTCATGGAGGACATGCCCGCCGAGAACTTGGACATGACCGAAACTATGGGAGTCACCGCTAGGAGGAAAGCACAACTTTGGCTAAAACAAACACTGCACGCTTCTTTTGATTTATAATAAACTAATGACTTTCTTGTGAACAACTTTGAATGTGAACAACAGTGTGCGGTAATATGCTACAGCCATAATTAGGTTTAGTTCGCTGGTCACACAAAGGAAAAAAAGTTTAGTATCCTTTCTCATGATTATACATCATATGAACAACTTCGGATGTAAAGGGCAACACTCTGTTATCTCATATCTTTTCTGATGTAAGTCGTACTATATTCTATTGAGTTTTCTTTTCGCGACATTTTTATTTGTATGCAAAACTAAAAATAAAGTTTACTTTATATAATGCATTGCCTTTGACAAATGGATGCCCCAGACCAAATATGCCTTGCCCACTATGAGGTGAGTAGGGGCTAGAAGAGCCCTTACATATTTTGCAGGGACATAACATCCTTCTTCTATTTTTCCTTGTTCATGTGCTCCGAATAGGATACAAAATTGACTCGAAATACCCCGCGTGAACATCACGCGTTACAGTCATACGCCGGATGGTAACGCGGCCATCAGCTCACCTACAATCACGATGCCAACATGGGATGCATGTTGTATAAATGGTGGCTTCATATATATCTCCCAAAATCTATAATGATTTTCTGGTAACTGATACTGGATTAGAAAACCAATTGATACAAATTTTGTACTAAATTAATACAAATTTTGTATTAGATTATCGACATTTATTTTGCGACGGAGGAAGTACTATATAAGAACTTACGGGAATAAGGTTTATGGATGAGTCATTAGTCTTTCTGATCAACAAAACCCAATGTCTGTATACAGTACCTCACATTAGCTTCTGGATCAAATGTATAAAATAGATTGATTTGGTTACAAAAGACTATGGATCGAAAAATTGTCTCTTTCAAGCTCATCGGTCAGTGTTCGCATTTACCACATACATACTTCTTTACCGAAGGCTGATCAATTTCGAAACAAACTCTAAATTAGTGACAGTCACATTTAATTATTTTAATACATGTCACTTTCGTAGTGTAGAAATTTAATGACCTTCAAACATACTATCACTTGTGTGTGTTTTATTCATAAGGCCTTCTTTCTTTTCAGATTGTCAAATACCAAATTAATTCATGCATCATAGCAACAACTCGCCACCCCTCCCTCTGCGCGAGGGGCCTTTCACATCTACGTGGAGATGCCAAAGGTCAGGCCTGAACCTTGAAGTGCCTCGTCGACGATCTTGTCCAGCCGTGCCGCCATCTCCGGCGTCATGTAGTTTTTCCAGTCGCCGACTGTGTTGGGACAAACCCACCGGCGACGAACGCCGAAAAGCCTTCCGACGACGAACGCCGGACGAAGCTAGAAGATGATGAACAAGACATTTCCGACGACGAACGTCCGACCGATGAACGGCCTGTATGTTGGCTTATATTCATCTCAACTCCGTCAAACATAATTATATGAAGGTACACACGCACACACGCAGCACAACCTAGGAAGAACTCTCACATTGACCGTGCGCATACCACGGTCCTGATAAATACACATCTTTCCTAAGCCCCTTCCCTCGGCTCGGCACATACCGTCACCGTGGCGTGACAACAGACTGACGCCCACGACAACGCATCAGAGCACTTTCTACAAGCAGTACACAACGAGTTTTTATACCCGGTACATAGACACACGACTAACTACCACGCACGCACGAACTAGTCAGCTAACCCACGCACTAACAAACTTGCCTAGCCTGCTGTATGCATCAACTGCATGCACGCACACCGCACCGGCCACTATCAGATGACCTGGCCACCTCGCCCAGCTGCCCGCACGACGTGCAAGACGCACACGACGCGGCCTGAGCTTAACAGATCGCCAACAGCCGACCCTACGCGATGCACTCGAACGTGGCCCATGCGTCACCGTGACACACACGTTACGCACATACACATTGCCATGGCTTACTCCTAACAGACTGCTCCCTTCCTGAAATATACTTCGTTCTTGATGCCCCTCATCCTCATGGCGCTGCTGCTGCCATTCTTGTTCACCTTAGAGCTCTTGAGTTTCTCAAAGCTACAGAGCTGCACGATCTCCTGCACCATCCCTGCCTCTCTTCCTCTCGCTAAAATGGGCAACCCATGAACGCCGGAGATTCTTGGTGTTACCCATGGGGTCTTGCAATTCTCCTCGTACTTGAGGAAGAGCACCTTCCCGGGCGAAGGCAAGCGCCTTGAGCCAGGTGGTGCCGGACTTGGGGCAAGTGGCACAGAAGACGTCCGTTGGCCTCGGCTCCAAGGATGCATGAGGGGCGGCCATGCCCTCGAGAAGGAACTCGCGGATCCAGAAGCCGTGGTACTGGCGAGCCAGGTACACCGGGCACCGCGGGAGCGAAACCATGATCTCGGACACCATGATCTCGCGTGAGCATGTCAGATAGAGAGAGAGAGCGAGCTAAAATCTGGTCAAAACAAAAAGAATTAAACAAAGTCTAGTTTTGATTAAAACAACTATTTAAAATATCCTAAAAAAAATTAAATTAAACATAATAATAAAACATACTAATATTAAACAACCGACTTTGTTTGATTTGGAGTCTTTATTCTTCATCATCCATCATAGGGGGTTTCAGGCCGTTGGCCTGGGATAGTAAGGATGGATATCATTTTTATTGTTTGATTTCTTTCGTAGCCAGACTTTGCTCTTATGTATGATGATTAAATATGTTGTTGTATTGATGTAATCATGATTTAGCTTATAGCGAGTGTAAGCCAATTCCACATACCCATCTCATCTTTATTCGTACTTGCGAAACGATGAGATGCGCTTTTATCCATGTCGAGGCCCTCGAGGCCAAAATAAGGATAGGATCATATCTTGGGCGTTACATGCCAATCGGCTTAAGGTTAGAAATAAAGTCAACACAAAACTCAATAACCTTCTCTGTTTCATGGACCTTGGAGATGCTTCCTTCTAGCCTAGCACGGTTATGAACATATTTCGTTAAGGCTTCCATGGACCTCTCAAAAGGGAACATATTATGTAGAAATACAGGACCCAGAATGGTAATCTCTTCGACTGGATGAACTAGGACGTGCGTCATGATATTGAAACTCACAGGACCTTAATATTTTCTTCTCTTCTTTGGTAAGGGCGTAGCTGGCAGGACCTTAATACTGCTTTGGATGCATTTCATCTTTTTCGTTCATACATTGCTGGTCCCATCGTGCCTTCGGTGTATCTTTTGTCTTTCCATACATGCCCAAGAAGCCTAGCAGGTTCACACAAAGATTCTTCGTCACGTGCATCAAGTCGATTGCAGAGCGGACCACTAGGACTTTCCTATAATCTAGCTCGCAAAATATAGATTTTATCTTTCACATGGATGTGTGCCCGTCAGCGTCATTCGGAACAGATTGTCCGCTGGTTCTCTTTCCAAAGATTATTTTTAAATCCTTGACCATATCAAGTATATGATCACCAGTACGGTGGTCAGGCTTCTTCCGATGATCTGCTTCACCTTTGAAATTCTTGCCTTTTTTTCTTAAGGCATGCATGATCGGAATAAATCGACGATGTCCCAGGAGGTACATATTCTTCTTACATTTATCCAAATATATAGTTTCAGTCTCATCTAAATAGTGTGTGAATGCATTATATCTCTTATTTGTCTGTCCTGAAAGGTTACTAAGAGTAGGCTAATCATTGATGGTTACAAACAGCAACACTCATAGGTCAAATTCCTCCTGTTTGTGCTCATCCCATACATGTATACCTTTTAAATCCCACAACTGTAAAAGTTCTTTAACTAATGGCCTTAGGTATACATCCACGTCATTGCCGGGTTGCTTAGGGCCTTGGATAAGCACTGGCATCATAATGAACTTGTGCTCCATGCACAACCAAGGAGGAAGGTTATACATACATTGGGTCACAGGCCAGGTGTTATGATTGTTGCTCTGTTTCCCAAAAGGATTAATGTCATATGCACTTATACCAAACCATAAGTTCCTTGCGTCATCTGCAAAGTCCGGCCACTTTCTCTCGATTTTTCTCCACTGCGACCCATCAGCGGGTACTCTCAACTTTCCGTCTTTTTTACGGTTTTCTTTGTGCCATCGCAACAACTTGGCATGCTCTTTATTTTCTTGTACTCCTCACCGCGGTAGAGGATGCCGTCATTACGGCATGCATGTGTCTTCTGCACCTCTAATCCTAGAGGGCAGATAACCTTCTTTGCTTCGTACGTACTGTCTGGTAATTTATTGTCCTTTGGAAACATCTTCTTTGACATTTTGAACAACTTTTCAAATCCCTTGTCAGATACATCATTCTCTGCCTTCCATTGCAGCAATTCTAGTGTGGTACCCAGCTTTTTCTTGTCATCTTCGCAATTTGGGTACAAGATTTTTTTGTGATAGTCTAACATGCGTTGTAACTTTAACTTTTTCTTTTCACTTTTTGCAGTTTCTCTTTGCATTAGCAATGGCCCGACCAAGATTATCACGCTCATCTGATGCCTGTTCTTCAGCTTCTTCTTTTTCATTCTCTTCCCCCATTGTATTACCTTTCATATTCAGGGAACCCAGGATAGTTGTCATCATCCTCTTCTTCTTCTTTCTCTTCCATTAGAACCCATTTTTTCCATGCTTGGTCCAACAGTTATAGCCAGACATAAAACCGGACGTAAACAGGTGGACATGAATGACTTTTGAGCTAGAGTAATTCTTATCATTCTTACAGTCACCACATGAACAACACATAAAACAATTCCGTTTGTTTGCCTCAGCCGCACGCAGAAAACTATACACGCCATTAATGAACTGGGACTGCTTCGGCCATCATACAACCATTGTCGACTCATCTTCATTACATAACATGAAAGTGACCAAATTAATACAAGTTCACACATAAAGTTCATACACAGCTATTCTCATTAAACAACATACAACTATCTACCTAAAACATTTAAATGCAACACCAAATGCGATCAAAATTGCAATTAAGGTAATAATTGATCCAACAACATAATGATACCAAACCGCTTTATTAATGGCATATTTTATAAATTTTTTAATCTTCAAGCGCATTGCATCCATCTTATCTTTTGATCATTGACAACATCGGCAACGTACAACTCCAATTTCATCTTCTCTTCTTCAACTCTTTTCAATTTTCTTTGAAATAATCGTTTCCTTTGTCAACTAAATTTAACTTTTCGACAATGGGGTCGGTTGCAAATTCAGATTTACATACCTCTTAGATAAAAATATCTATGTCGACTTGATGGGCATAATTTTCATAAACACGAAATGCAACCAATAGTTATAAAAGAGAATATACCACATCCGAATCATAAAGCGGACAAGGGCCGAAGGGCACGAATATCAAAACCATGGTAGTATGTATAAGAAACAATCATACTAGTAAGAAAATTATACAAGTAACTATCTAAATCATACAAATAAGATTTTCTTTTATAAAAAGGATAAGAACAAGAGGCTCAGCAAGGTGGTGCTAGCGACGGGACGGTGCGATTGATCGACGGTGGTTAGGACGGGGACGGGAAGGCACTAAGTAAACCACACCTACACATATGCAAACTAAGAAGTTAATTTGAGCTCAAATTGCATATAAATAAAATAAACTCCCACATAATTACTTTCAAACTAAAAGCCACAAATCACTGTACTTATAAAGCATTGCACGAGCTAATCTAGCAAGAACACTTAGATGGATGGGGTGCCTCAAATCTTGACAAATCATGGCAAAAATGGAGGAGCTTGAGCAAGGGGAAGAGAACAGAGGAGAGAAAGGAGAGGTTGGGCTCGGGCTGAATGAAGCACTATATATAGTGATATCTTTAGTCTCGGTTGGTGATACAAACCGGGACTAAAGGTCCATATCTTGTCCCTGTATGTAGCACCAACCGGGACTAAACACTAGTAGAAAATAAGGCATTGGTTCGGGTCAGGCCAGCCCATTAGTCCCGGTTCAGTCACGAACCGGGACCAATAGGGACAACGGTCCCGGTTCAAGTGGCCAGGGGGCCGGGCGGGCCACGTGGGGCATTGGTCCTGGTTCGTCTAGAACCTTTGGTCCCAGTTCCAGACGCGAACCGGGACCAACGTGCCTCGCTTCTGGCCCACAACCATTGGTCCCGGTTCGTGGCTCGATCCGGGACCAAAGGGGGTCCTTTAGTCCCGGTTCCAGCCACGAATCGGGACCAATGAAATGCTTATATATACCCCCTCGCCGGCGAGTAGAGCACTCCAGTCCCGGATCCAGCCACGAACCGAGACCAATGAAATGCCTATATATACCCCCTCGCTAGCGAGCAGAGCACTCCACACTATTTTGTTTTTTTGGACGGCGAGGGGATAGCTTTGTGGTGCTCTAGCTCACCTCCTATGCACATGAGGTGTTTGATGAAATGCCTGAGCCAAACTTATGCTTTCTCCTCTCGAAGCTCCTTGTCCAAACTCCATTTTTGTCAAGATTTGTCTAGGTTTGGTGGTTCGTCCTGTCCCGTCCCCGTCCTGAAACCGCCGTCGATCGCCCGCGCGTGGTGAGCCTCTTGATATTATCTTCTTGCTAAAAGAAAATATACTTACTCGTATGATTTTCTTACTTTTGTTATTGATCACTTCTCTATTCATGATATGTTGTAATGGTTTTTAGTACACTTTATTATATAATGCACGCAGATGAACCGGCAATGGATGTATGGTGACCGACGCATCTCCGAGTATATTAAGGGCCTGCATAATTTTCTCGGAGCGGCTGAGGAAAACAAGCAGAATGGTTTTATGCCTTGTCCATGTACTGTCTGTGAGAATATGAAGTTTTTCTTCAACTCTAAAACCCTTCACTTCCACCTGCTTCAGAAGGGTTTTATGCCACACTATAATGTTTGGACCAAGCACGGAGAAAGAGGGGTTATGATGGAAGACAACGAAGAAGAAGAGAATGACGACAACTACCCTCCCCTTGAATACGGTGACTCTGCAATGGGGGACGCTGAAGATCACGAGGAACCAGACGATGTGCCCGATGATGATGTTTTTTGGGTCATTGTTGATGCACAAAGAGAATGCGAAAGTGAAAGGGAGAAGTTAAAGTTCGATCGCATGTTAGAAGATCACAAAAAAGGGTTGTACCCAAATTGCGAAGATGACAACAAAAAGCTCGGTACCACACTGGAATTGCTGCAATGGAAGGCAGACAATGGTATTTCTGACAAGGGATTTAGTTCGCTACTGAAAATAATGAAGAAGAAGCTTCCAAAGGATAACGAATTGCCCGATAGTACGTACGCATCAAAGAAGGTTGTATGCCCTCTAGGATTGGAGGTGCAGAGGATATATGCATGCCCTAATGATTACATCCTCTACCGCGGTGAGTACAAGGAATGGAACGTATGCCCGGTATGCGGTGCATTGCGGTATAAGATCAGAAGAGATGACCTGGTGATGTTGAGGGCCAACGCACCAGGAAGAGGGTTCCTGCCAAGGTGATGTGGTATGCTCCTGTAATACCACGATTGAAACGTCTGTTCAAAAAAAAAGCATGCCGATTTAATGCAATGGCACAAAAAACACCGTAAGAAAGACAGGAAGTTGAGAGCACCCGCTGACGGGTCACAGTGGAGAAAGATCGAGAGAAAGTGGGGCGACTTTACAGGTGACCCAAGGAATGTATGGTTTGGTTTAAGTGCAGATGGCGTTAATCCTTTTGGGGAGCAGAGCAGCCAGCATAGCACATGCCCTGTGACTATGTATGTATAACCTTCCTCCTTGGCTGTGCATGAAGCGGAAGTTCATTATGATGCCAGTGCTCATCCAAGGCCCTAATCAACCCGGCAATGACATTGATGTGTACCTAAGGCCATTAGTTGATGAACTTTTATAGCTATGGAGTGGAAGAGGTATACATGTGTGGGATGAGAACGAACAGGAGGAATTTGACCTACATGCGTTGCTGTTTGTAACCATCAACGATTGGCCTGCTCTCAGTAACCTTTCAGGACATACAAACAAGGGATACCACGTATGCACACACTGTTTAGATGACACCGATGGTATATATTTGGACAAATGTAGGAAGAATGTGTATCTGGGACATCATCGATTTCTTCTGACCAACCATCAATGTCGAAAGAAAGGAAAGCATTTCAAAGGTGAGGCAAATCACTGGAAGAAGCCCACCCTCCGTACTGGTGACCACATACTTGATATGGTCAATGATTTACAAGTAATATTTGGAAAGGGTCCTGGCGGACTATCTGTTCCGAATGACGCTGACAAACGCGCACCCATGTGGAAGAAGAAATCTATATTTTGGGACCTACCTATTGGAAAGACCTAGAGGTCCGCTCTGCAATCGAAGTGATGCACGTGACGAAGAATCTTTGCGTGAACCTGCTAGGGTTCTTGGGAGTGTATGGGAAGACAAAAGATAGACCGGAGGCATGGGAGGAATAGCAACATGTGCATGAAAAATACGGCATGCATCCAAAGCAGTATGAAGGTCCTGCCAACTACACTCTTACCAAAGAAGAGAAGGAAATCTTCTTTGAATGCCTGCTCAGTATGAAGGTCCTGTCTGGCTTTTCTCATCGAATATAAAGGGAATAATAAATATGGCAGAGAAAAAGTTTCAGAACCTAAAGTCTCATGACTGCCATGTGATTATGACGCAACTACTGCCGGTTGCATTGAGGGGGCTTCTACCGGAAAACGTTCGATTAGCCATTGTGAAGCTATGTGCATTCCTCAATGCAATTTCTCAGAAGGTGATCGATTCAGAAATCCTACCAAGGTTGAGGAGTGATTTGGTGCAATGTCTTGTTAGTTTCGAGCTAGTGTTCTCACCGTCCTTCTTCAATATCATGACGCACGTCCTAGTTCATCTAGTCGACGACATTGTCGTTCTGGGCCCTGTATTTCTACACAATATGTTCCCCTTTGAGAGGTTCATGGGAGTCTTAAAGAAATATGTTCGTAACCGCGCTAGGCCAGAAGAAAGCATCTCCATGGGCCATCAAACAGAGGATGTCATTGGGTTTTGTGTTGACTTCATTCCCGACCTTAAGAAGATTGGTCTCCCTCAATCGCGGTATGAGGACAGACTGACTGGAAAAGGCACGCTAGGAGCGGACTCAATAATATGTAGGGACGGGCATTCTTGGTCTCAAGCACACTACACAGTTCTACAGAATCCCACCTTGGTGACCCCGTATGTCGATGAACACAAAAATATTCTGCACTCCAAACACCCGAAGCAGTGTGACGACTGGATTACATATGAACACATCAGGACTTTCAGCAGTTGGTTGCAAACACGTCTCATGGGTGACAACACTGTTTCTGATGAGCTGTACTCGTTGGCCAGGGACCATCTTCGACTGTATTGACTTACAAAGGGTAGGAGATAAATGGGAATACATTTTACACGATCTTCCAAGATTAAAAGAGCACCAACCAAAACAGCGATGTCCGCTTTGATGCAGCAACCAAGAGGGGGAAAGGACACATATTATGGTTACATAGTGGACATATGGGAACTTGACTATGAACATGATTTCAATGTCCCTTTGTTTCAGTGCAAATGGGTCAATCTGTCAAGAGGGGGGGTACAGGAAGACCCACAGTATGGAATGACAATAGTGGATCTGAACAATCTTGCGTACACAGACGAACCATTCGTCCTAGCCAATGATGTGGCGCAGATTTTCTATGTGAAGGACATGTCTACCATACCGAGAAAAAGAAAATATAAGGAAGCGAAAATATCATACGATGAGCCAAAGCGCCACATAGTTCTTTCATTAAAAAGAGACATCGTGGGATTGGTGTTGGGGAACGTCGCATGGGAAACAAAAATTTTCCTACGCACACGCAAACCTGTCCATGGTGATGAGCATCTACGAGAGGGAGAGTGGATCTACATACCCTTGTAGATCGCTAAGCGGGAAGCGTTAAGAAACGCGGTTGGTGTAGTCGAACATCTTTGCGATCCAAATCGCCGAGCGTCCCGCGATCTCATCACGATCCGTCCCGCGATCCAATCACGATCCGTCCCGTGAACTCTTCATGATCCATCCCGCGATCTCATCACGATCTGTCTCATGATCTTGATCACGATCTGTCCCGCGAACTCATCACGATCCGTTCCGCGATCTCATTACGAACTGTCTCGCGATCTCGATCACGGTCCTTCCGATCTAGCGCCGAACGGACGGCACCTCCGCGTTCAGCACACGTGCAGCTTGATGACGATCTCCACCGTCTCGATCCAGCGAGAGGAGGTGGAGAGGAGAGAGAGTTCACCGGCAGCGTGACGGCGCTCCGGTGATGGTGGTGGAGTGATTCCGGCAGGGCTTCGCCTAAGCGCTGCGGAAAACCGATCTAGAGGAGAAACTGTGCACCGGTGAAACGGGTAGCACGTGGCCGGAAATTCTGTCCAAAAACCACCCAATCCACTAGTATATATAGGAGGTGAGGAGAGGAGAGGCAGCCAAGGCCTTTGGGTCGGCCGAAATAGGAGGTGGGAGCAATCCTACTTCACCTCCAATCCTAGTTAGAGTAGGATTGCCTCCTATTGGCTGATTTTCCACTTTTTGCTTTAGGACTTTCTCTCCTGCGCCATGGGCCTTTGTGGCTGTTTTCCCAGCCCACTAAGGGCTGGTTATTATTATACCACAGCCCATGGACCTCTTGGGGTCGAAATACCCCTCCCGGAGGTCCTCCGGTACACTACCGGCACTCCCGGTACACTACCGGCACTCCCGGTACACTACCGATACTCCCGGTACACTACCGATAAGCCCGAAACTTTTCCGGAAACCAAACTGGGACTTCCTATATATGAATCTTTACCTCCGGACCATTCCGGAGCTCCTAGTGACGTCCGGGATATCATCCGGGACTCCAAAAAACCTTCGGTCACCACCATACATAACTCTACACTACCGAAACGTCATCGAACCTTAAGTGTGCAGACCCTACGGGTTCGAGAACTATGTAGACATGACCGAGACACCTCTATGGTCAATAACCAATGGAGGGACCTGGACGTCCACATTGGTTCCTACATATTCTACGAAGATCTTTATCGGTCGAACCTCTATGTCAAGGATTCAGTTAATCCCGTATATCGTTCCCTTTGTTCTTCGGTATGTTACTTGCCCGAGATTCGATCGTCGGTATCTCCATACCTAGTTCAACCTCGTTACCGGCAAGTCTCTTTACTCCTTCCGTAATACAAGATCCCGCAACTAACAATTAGTCACATTGCTTGCAAGGCTTATTGTGATGTTGCATTACCGAGTGGGCCCCGAGATACCTCTCCGTTACACGGAGTAACAAATCCTAGTCTCGATCCATGCCAACTCAACAGACACCATCGGAGATACCTGTAGAGCACCTTTATAGTCACCCAGTTACGTTGCGACGTTTGATACACACAAGGCACTCCTCCGATATCCGTGAGTTGCATGATCTCATGGTCATAGGAACATATACTTGATATGCAGAAAACAGTAGCAATAAACTAACACGATCATATGCTATGTTTGTAGTTTGGGTCTTATCCATCACATCATTCTCCTAATGATGTGATCCCGTTATCAAATGACATCTCATGTCCATGGCTAGGAAACCTTAACCATCCTTTGATCAACGAGCTAGTTCATTAGAGGCATACTAGGGACATGGTTTTGTCTATGTATCCACACATGCATTTAAGTCTCCGATCAATACAATTATAGCATGGATAATAAACGATTATCATGAACAAGGAAATATGATAATAACTAATTTATTATTGCCTCTAGGGCATATTTCCAACAGTCTCCCACTTGCACTAGAGTCAATAATCTAGTTCACATCACCATGTGATTCGCATTGTTATGAATCTAACACCCAATGAGTTCTGGGGCTCGATCATGCTTTGCATGTGAGAGAGGTCTTATAGTCAACGGGTCTGCGATATTCAGATCCGTGTGTACTTTGCATATCTCTATGTCAACCCGTAAAAACTGCTACCACACTCCACTTGGTACTATTTCCAAATGGCTGCTCCACTATACGTATCCAGATTGCTACTACTAGTCATCCGGATAGGTGTTAAAGCTTGCATCGACGTAACTCTTTACGACGTACTCTTTATCACCTCCATAATCAAGAAACATTTCCTTAGTCATCTGGTTACTAAGGATAATTCCGACCGCTGTCCAGTGATCCACTCCTGGACCACTCTTGTACCCCTTGACAGACTCATGGCAAGGCACACATAGGTGCGGTACACAGCATGGCATCATATAGAGCCTATGGCTCAGGCATAGGGGACGACGTTCGTCCTTTCTCTTTCTTCTGCCGTTGTCGAGCTTTGAGTCTCATTCAACTTCACACCTTACAAATCAGACGAGAACTATTTCTCTGGCTGATCCATTTTGAACTCTTTCAAAATCTTGTGAAGGTATGCACTCATTGAAAGTCTCATCAAGCATCTTCATCTATCTCTATAGATTTTGATGCTCAACAATTAGGTAGCTTTATCCAGGTCTTCCTTTGAAAATCACTTTCCAAATAACCGTTTTATGCTTTCCAGAAACTCTACATTATTTCTGAACAACAATATGTCATCCACATATACTTATCAGAAATTCTATAGTGCTCCCACTCACTTTATTGCAAATACAAGTTTCTCATAAACTTTGTATAAACATCAAAACTTTGATCACCTCATCAAAGCGTATATTCCAACTCCGAGATGCTTGCTTCAGTCCATGGAAGGATCACCGAAGCTTGCACACCTTTAGCATCCTTAGGCCTGACAAAACCTTCTGGTTGTATCACATACAACCTTTCCTCAAGTAAACCATTAAGGAAACGATGTTTTGACATCCATCTGCCAGATTTCATAATTGAAAACACAGCAACTGCTAACATAATTCCAACATACTTTTAGCATCGCTACGAGTGAGAAAGTCTCATCGTAGTCAACTCCTTGAACTTGTCACAAACATCTTTGCAACAAGTCGAGCTTTACAAATAGTGACATTCACCATCAGTGTCTGTCTTCATTTTAAAGATCCATTTGTACTCAACGACCTGCCGTCCAACGAGCAAGTCTACCAAAGTCTACACTTGGTTTTCATACGTGGATCCTACCTCGGATTTCATGGCCTCCAACCATTTGTTGGAATCCGGGCCCATCATCGCTTCTCCATAGCTCGTAGGTTCATCGTTGTCCAACAACATGACCTCCAAGACAGAGTTGTCGTACCGCTCAGGAGCAGTACACATCCTTGTCGACCTACGAAGTTCGATAGTAATTTGATCCTGAAGCTTCATGATCATCGTCATTAACTTCCTCTTCAACTAACGTAGGCTTCACAGAAACATCTTTCTGCGCTGCGCTACTCTCTGGTTGAACAAAGGTTTAACAACCTCATCAAGTTCTATCTTCCTCCCACTCAATTCTTTCGAGAGAAACTTTTTCTCGAGAAAGGACCCAGTTCTAGCAACAAACACTTTGCACTCGGATCTGAGATAGAAGGCATACCCATCTGTTCTTAGGGTATTCTATGAAGATACATTTGTCCGCTTTGGGTTCTAGCTTATTATGTGAAAACATTTTCCACACAAGCATCGCAGCCCCAAACATTAAGAAATGACAGCTTAGGTTTCTATCAAACCATAATTCACACGGTGTCATCTCAACGCATTTAGATGATGCCCTATTTAAAGTGAATGTAGTTGTCTCTAATGCATAACCCCAAAAATTATAGTAGTAAAACGATAAGAGACATCACAGTATGCACTATATCAATAGAGCATGACTATGATGTTCAGACACACCATCACACCATGGTGTTCCAGGTGGCGTTAGCTGTGAAACAAATTTCACGTTGTCTTAAGTTGTATGCCAAACTCGTAACTCAGATATTCATCTCCAAGATCATATCGCGGTCATTTTTATCTTCTTGTCACGATGATCTTTAAACTTCACTCTGAATTTGCTTGAACCTTTCAAACAATTCAGACTTGTGTTTCATTAAGTAAATATACACTATATCTACTCAAATCATCAGTGAAGGTAAGAAAATAACGATATCCACTGCACGCTACAAGACTCACTAGATTGCATACATCAACATGTATCATTTCCAATGAATCACTTGCCCGCTCCATCCAACGGGGTCCTTTAGTCATCTTGCCCAAGAGGCATGGTTCGCATGTCTCAACCGATTCGAAATCGAATGAGTCCAAATATCCATCAGCATGGAGTTTCTACATGCGCTTTATACCAATATGACATTTAGCGGCAGTGCCACAAGTATGTGGTACTATCATTATTAACTTTGTATCTTTTGACATCAATGTTATGAACATGTGTACTACTACGATCAAGATTTCAACAAACCATTCTCACTGGGTGCATGACCATTGAAGGTATTATTCATGTAACCAGAATAACTGTTATTCTCTGACTTAAATGAATAACCGTATTGCAACAAACATGATCTAATCATGTTCATGCTCATCGCAAAACACCAAATAACATTTATTTAGGTTCGTCACTAATCCTGAAGGTAGAGAGAGCGTGCGATGTTGATCACATCAACCTTGGAAACATTTCCAACACACATAGTCACCTCACCCTTAGCTAGTTCTCCGTTTATTCCGTAACTTTTATTTCGAGTTACTAACATTTAGCAACCGAACCGGTATCCAATACCCAGGTGCTACTAGGAGTACTAGCAAGGTACACATCAATAACTCGTATATCAAATATACTTCTGTCGATGTTGCCAGCCTTCTTATCTACCAAGTATCTAGGGTTGTTCCGCTTCAGCGACCTCTCACCTCATAATAGAAGCACTTAGTCTCGGGTTTGATTTCAACTTTGGGTTGCTTCACTGGAGCAGCAACTGACTTGCTATCCATGAAGTTTCCCTCCTTGCTCTTGCCCTTTTCGAAACTAGTGGTTTGATTAACCATCAACACTTGACGCTCCTTCTTGATTTCTACCTTCGCGGTGTCAAACATCGCGAACAGCTCAGGGATCAATACTTCTATCCCTAGTGTATTATAGTTCATCACTAAGTTCTAGTAGCTTTAGTGACAGTGACTTGGAGAACTATATCAATCACTATCTTATCTGGAAGATCAACTCCCACTTGATTCAAGCGATTGTAGTACCCAGACAATCTGAGTACATGCTCAACGATTGAGCTATTCTCCTTCATCTTACAAGCAAAGAATCTTGTTGGAGATCTCATATCTCGCAACAAAGGCACGAGCCTGAGATCACAATCTCTGCTCCTAGAACATCTCATATGTTCCGTGACGTTCAAAACGTTTTGGAGCCTCAATTCTAAGCCGTAATGCATGACGCACTAAACTATCAAGTAGTCATCGAAACGTGCCTGTTAGATGTTCACAACATCTATAGACGACGCTAGAGGGGGTGGCGCACCGAGCGGTGCATTAAGGACATAAGCCTTCTGTGCAGCAATGAGGACAATCCTCAGATCACGGACCCAGTCTGCAATTTTGCTACCAACATCTTTCAATTCTATTTCTCTAGGAACATATAAAAATACAAGGGAGCTACAGCGCGAGCTAGTAATCTACAACATAATTTGCAAAGACACTTTGACTATGTTCATGATAATGAGTTCAATTAATCATATTACTTAAGAACTCCCACTCAAATTGACATCCCTCCGATCATTCGAGTGATACATGATCCAAATTCACCAACTCAAGTCCGATCATCACGTGAGTTGAGGTGGCTGCAATGGTGAACATCATTATGTTGATCATATCTACTATATGACTCATGTTCGACCTTTCGGTCTCTCGTGTTCCGAGGCCATGTCTGTACATGCTAGGCTCGTCAAGTTTAACCCGAGTGTTCTGCGCGTGCAAATCTGGCTTGCACCCGTTGTATGTGAACGTAGATTCTATCACACCCGATCATCACGTGGTGTCTCAACACGACGAACTTTCGCAACGGTGCACGCTCGGGGAGAACACAGTTCATCTTGAAATTCAAGTGAGGGATCACCTTATAATGCTACCGCCGTACTAAGCAAAACAAGGTGCATAAAAGGATTAACATCTCATGCAATTCATAAGTGACATGATATGGCCATGAACTTGTGTTTAAGATCTCCATCTTCGAGACACCGGCATGATCTCCATCGTCACCGGCACAACACCATGATCTCCATCAATGTGTTGCCATTGGGGTTGTCATGCCCTGCATGCTTCTTCTACTATTGCTACCGTAGCGATAAAGTAAAGCGTTACATAGCGCTTAATGATTGACACGCAGGTCATACAATAATTAAAGACAACCCTATGGCTCCTGCCGGTTGCCGTACTCATCGACATGCAAGTCGTGATAATCTATACATCACATGATCATCTTATACATCACATATATCTCATCATGTAATTGGCCATATCACATCACAACATACCCTGCAAAAACAAGTTAGACGTCCTCTAATTGTTGTTGCATATTTTACGTGGCTGCTATGGGTATCTAGCAAGAACGATTCTCACCTACGCATAAATGAGAACGGTGATCCACTAGTTTGCTTTTCAACCTTCTCAAGGACCGCCTTTGTCGAATCCGATCCAACTAAAGTGAGAGAAACTGTCACCCGCAAGCCATCTAGGCAACAAGTTGCATCGAGGGAACCGGTCTCTCGTAAGCATACGAGTAATGTTGGTCCGGGCCGCTTCATCTCACAATCCCGCTGAACCAAAATACGACCAAGGGAGGAAGCAATCTAAGCATCAACGCCCACAAACCTTTTGTGTTCTACTCGAGATTTCATCGAACCATCAACCTAGCTCATGATGCCACTGTTGGGGAACGTCGCATGGGAGAGGGAGAGTGGATCTACATACCCTTGTAGATCGCTAAGCAGGAAGCGTTAAGAAACGCAGTTGGTGTAGTCGAACATCTTCGCGATCCAAATCGCCGAGCGTCCCGCGATCTCATCACGATCCGTCCCGCGATCCAATCACGATCCGTCCCGTGAACTCATCATGATCCGTCCCGCGATCTCATCACGATCTGTCTCACGATCTAGATCACGATCTGTCCCGCGAACTCATCACGATCCGTTCCGCGATCTCATTACGAACTGTCTCGCGATCTCGATCACGGTCCTTCCGATCTAGCACCGAACGGACGGCACCTCCGCGTTCAGCACACGTGCAGCTTGATGACGATCTCCACCGTCTCGATCCAGCGAGAGGAGGTGGAGAGGAGAGAGAGTTCATCGGCAGCGTGACGGTGCTCCGGTGATGGTGGTGGAGTGATTCCGGCAGGGCTTCGCCTAAGCGCTGCGGAAAACCGATCTAGAGGAGAAGCTATGCACCGGTGAAACGGGTAGCACGTGGCCGGAAATTCTGTCCAAAAACCACCCAATCCACTAGTATATATAGGAGGAGAGGAGATGAGAGGCAGCCAAGGCCTTTGGGTCGGCCAAAATAGGAGGTGGGAGCAATCCTACTTCACCTCCAATCCTAGTTAGAGTAGGATTGCCTACTATTGGCTGATTTTCCACTTTTTGCTGTAGGACTTTCTCTCCTGCGCCATGGGCCTTTGTGGCTGTTTTTGCAGCCCACTAAGGGCTGGTTATTATTATACCACAGCCCATGGACCTCTTAGGGTCGAAGTACCCCTCCCGGAGGTCCTCCGGTACACTACCGGCACTCCCGGTACACTACCGATACTCCCGGTACACTACCGATGAGCCCGAAACTTTTCCGGAAACCAAACTGGGACTTCCTATATATGAATCTTTACCTCCGGACCATTCCGGAGCTCCTCGTGATGTCCGGGATCTCATCCGGGACTCCGAACAACCTTCGGTCACCACCATACATAACTCTACACTACCGAAACGTCACCGAACCTTAAGTGTGCAGACCCTACGGGTTCGAGAACTATGTAGACATGACCAAGACACCTCTACGGTCAATAACCAATGGCGGGACCTGGACGTCCACATTGGTTCCTACATATTCTACGAAGATCTTTATCGGTCGAACCTCTATGTCAAGGATTCAGTTAATCCCGTATATCGTTCCCTTTGTTCTTCGGTATGTTACTTGCCCGAGATTCGATCGTCGGTATCTCCATACCTAGTTCAACCTCGTTACCGGCAAGTCTCTTTACTCGTTCCGTAATACAAGATCCCGCAACTAACAATTAGTCACATTGCTTGCAAGGATTATTGTGATGTTGCATTACCGAGTGGGCCACGAGATACCTCTCCGTTACACGGAGTAACAAATCCTAGTCTCGATCCATGCCAACTCAACAGACACCATCGGAGATACCTGTAGAGCACCTTTATAGTCACCCAGTTACGTTGCGACGTTTGATACACACAAGGCACTCCTCCGGTATCCGTGAGTTGCATGATCTCATGGTTATAGGAACATATACTTGACATGCAGAAAACAGTAGCAATAAACTGACACGATCAGATGCTATGTTTGTAGTTTGGGTCTTATCCATCACATCATTCTCCTAATGATGTGATCCCATTATCAAATGACATCTCATGTCCATGGCTAGGAAACCTTAACCATCCTTTGATCAACGAGCTAGTCCATTAGAGGCATACTAGGGACATGGTTTTGTCTATGTATCGACACATGCATTTAAGTCTCCGATCAATACAATTATAGCATGGATAATAAACGATTATCATGAACAAGGAAATATGATAATAACTAATTTATTATTGCCTCTAGGGCATATTTCCAACAATTGGAGGGCAAGACAGACATGTCTGAAGATTATGAAAAGTTTCATGAAATTCCTCCCTTCAAAGTCAAGGCTGACCCAAGCACCTTGTTAAACGATGAAGTTTATCCATGGTTACGACACAATAAGCAAAGGACACAAGTGAAGAAAAAGTGACGACTTTCTCTCCACAACCCTATCATTGCAGTGACATGTGAAGAAATGAAATGCCTTTTGTAACACATGAGTTTTCGTCCGAAACCCTAATACTTCGAAAGAGATTTTCCGCTTTGTACACGAAGTGCATCCAGTTTTTGCCGTAACCCTCTCAACTTTTTATGACATGCTATGTGGGTGAAATGATGATACCATGCCAACTTTCAACCTTTTCCAAGTTCATTTGAAGTGCTTTTCAATTTAAGGGTCATTTAGCTCATAAAAAATCAGTATGTGCATGAAAAATACCAAATGAAGTCAGAAAGGGTTGAAAATTGATGATGTGGCTTTGAATGGTGCATTTTGAACACACAAAAAGTATGGAGTTCAAATAAGTTCAAAAAAATGAAATCCGTTTGTAACAGATGAGTTTTCGTCCGAAACCGTGATACTTCGAAAGAGATTGTCCATTTTGTACACGAAGTGCATCCAGTTTTCGCCGTAACCATCTCAACTTTGTAGCACATGCTATGTGTGTGAAATGATAATACCATGCCAAATTTTAACCTTTTCGGAGTTCATTTGAAGTGCTTGTCAATTTCAGGATTATTTAGCTCAAAAATAATCAGTATGTGCATGAAAAATACCAAATGAAGTCAGAAAGGGTTGAAAATTGATGATGTGGCTTTGAATGGTGCATTTGAAACACACAAAAAGTATGGAGTTCAAATAAGTTCAAAAAATGAAATCCCTTTGTAACATATGAGTTTTCGTCTCAAACCGTGATACTTCGAAAGAGATTGTCCATTTTGTACACGAAGTGCATTAAGTTTTTGCCATAACCATCTCAACTTTTTAGCACATGCTATGTGGGTGAAATTATAATACCATGCCAACTTTCAACCTTTTTAGAGTTCATTTGAAGTGCATTTCAATTTCAGGGTTATTTAGCTCAAAAATATAAGTATGTGCATGAAAAATACCAAATGAAGTCAGAAAGGGTTGAAAATTTATGATGTTTCTTTGAATGGTGCATTTTGAACACACAAAAAGTATGGAGTTCAAATAAGTTCAAAAAAAATGAAATCTCTTTATAACAGATGAGTTTTCGTCCGAAACCATGATATTTCGAAAGAGATTGTCCATTTTGTACACGGAGTGCATCCAGTTTTTCCCGTAACCATCTCAACTTTTTAGCACATGCTATGTGGGTGAAATTATGATACCAAGCCAACTTTTAACCTTTTCAGAGTTAATTTGAAGTGCTTTTCAATTTCAGGGTTATTTAGCTAAAAAAATCAGTATGTGTTTGAAAAATACCAAATGAAGTCAGAAAGGGTTGAAAATTGATGATGTGCTTTTGAATGGTGCATTTTGAACACACAAAAAGTATTGAGTTCAAATAAGTTCAAAAAAGGAAATCCCTTTGTAACAGATGAGTTTTCTTCGGAAACTTTGATACTTCGAAATAGATTGTGCATTTTGTACACAAAGTGCAACCAGTTTTTGCCGTAACCATCTCAACTTTTTAGCATATGCTATGTGGGTGAAATGATGATACCATGCCAACTTTCAACCTTTTTAGAGTTCATTTGAAATGCTTTTCAATTTCAGGGTTATTTAGCTCAAAAAAATCAGTAAGTGCATGAAAAATACCAAATGAAGTCGGAAAGGGTTGGAAATTGATGATGTGTCTTTGAATGGTGCATTTTAAACACAGAAAAAGTATGGAGTTCAAATAAGTTCAAAAAATGAAATTCCTTTAGATAACATAAAAAAATAACAAAAATGAGCATAGATGCGCTTATGTAAGTAAAATTCGACCGGAAATCAGACTGAAATTCAGTTTGATTTCACGTCAAATTTTCCCACATAAGGGCATCAATTTTCAATTTGAGAGGAACTCAATAAGGCAGGGTGGGGTGGGCTTATAAACCGGTGCGAGCGTCTCTTGCTTGGCGAGGTGAGGCTAAACTCCCACCACAGCCAGAACCAACAATTTAGTCCCGATCGGTGCCTACAACCGGGACCAATACCCACCTTTAGTCCTGGTTGGTGGCACCAACCGGGACCAATGCCCACCTTTAGTCCCGGTTGGTTCCACCAACTGGGACCAAAGGTCTCTGCTTCCCGCCCTTTGGGCTGCCAAAAAGAGACCTTTGGTCCCAGTTGGTGGCACCAACCGGGACTAAAGGTGGGCATTGGTCCCTGTTGGTGCCACCAACCGGGACCAATGGTGTGTGTATATATGCAGCACTCATGAAAATTTTCATTTTCATCCCACAGTTCCCCCGACGACGCCCACCTCCTCGACGCCGCCAGGCTGCCCCGACGCCGTTGTTGTCGCCCGTGCCCTTGCCCTGCCCCCCGAGCCCATGCCTACGCTGTCGCCGTCGCCCGTGCCCATGCCCTTCCCCCGAGCCCACGCCGACGCCGTCCACCGCCCACGCTATCGCCGTCCGCCACCCCCGAGCGTGCCCCTATGCCCTGGCCGCCCCCACTGTCGTTGTTGTTGTCGACTCCCTCGTGCGCCGCCCCCGCCGTCGCCCTCACTAGCCGACGCCGTCCTTGTCGTCGGCTCGGCCACGCCCCTACCCCAGCCCGCCCCCATCGTCGCCGTCGCCCTCGCTGCCCCCGCCGTCGCCCTCGCCGACCGCCCCCGCTGTGAGCCGACGCCGCCGCCCCTTGTATTTTTTCATGTATATGTTGTATATGTTTTTTTCATGTATATGTATATATGTTCATGTATATGTTTCATGTGTGTATATGTTCATATATATATGTTCATATATGTTTTTTCATGTATATGTATATATGTTCATGTATATGTGTGTATATGTTCATGTAAAAAGTCTTTGTTGTTTTTCATATGTAGGAAAATGTAGAGTGAAAACGAAAACAAACATATAAGAAAAAACAAAGTAAAAAATGAAGAAGGAATAGAAAACCGCCCGACCCGGTCACCACCGCATTTTCATAAAGTTTTTCCACCGAGTCCACGTCGCACCGAGCACCCGCGACGAAGCAAGTCGTTTTTTAAAGGTAGTTTTTTTTGTTAAATGAAAATGTTGGTATCGGCTCTATCATCACGTTGGCATCGGCTCTATCTATCAACAAGGCCACGGGAGCACCCCGGCCCCCTATCATCACGTTGGCCTCGGCTCCCTAAGAGCTTTCCAACAGATCCGGAATGTATGTCGTTGTTGATATACCCCCTCCCCGATAACTTCGACATGAGAGGGGACGTCGGACATGCATGAGAGAGAGGCGGTCCGCTCACCTGACCAACTATCGAGGCCACCCAGACCCTAGAAAAAAGAGCATCATTGTGAATCTACCCCCTCCTCGATAACTTCAACATGAGGGGGGACGTCGGGCATGCATGAGTGAGAGAGGCGGTCCGCTCGCCCGACCAACTATCGAGGCCATCCAAACCCTAGAATAAAGAGCATCGTTGTCGATCTACCACCACCCTGAAAACTTCGACATGAGACGGGACATCGGACATGCATGAGAGAGAGGCGGTCCGCTCACCCGACCAACTATCGAGGCCACCCAAACCCTAGAAGAAAGAGCGTCGTTGTCGATCTACCCCGTCCCTACCCGACCAACTAGCGATATTCGGAAGGCTCTTGCTGAACTTCGTACCAAAAACCTAATTAATTATCCTATCCAGGACGCCGTCGGACATTCATGAGAGAGGCGGTCCGGACGTCGGACATTCATGTTTATATTAATTGCCATGTTGTAATATTTGCAGAAACTATGGATCCGAGAGACGAAGAACAAGAACAGTTGTTGGGGGACATAATCCACGACGGACGTGATATCTTGTCGTTTATCAAAGACACCGATGGTTTGGAAGGAGAGGATTATGACGGCTCCGGTGATCGAAGAATGGAGGAGGAAGGAGATGTTCATGATGTCTTCGGTGACCGAATGCCGGAGGAAGAAGGAGACCATGATGACGTGACCGATCGGAGGAGGGAGCTGTTGCAAAGTTCGGCGAGGTATATATATTAATTAAGTCTTGGCTCCGGTGACTAGCTAATTGATGCATTAATTATTTTGGTATGTACATATATTAATTAACTCTTCTTTCTTCTTTTATAGCCCTCTGGATTGAGCCAAACTTCGGTAAGGAGACGAGGCCTGAAGAAGAGGTTGTGCAAGGATGAAAAGTTCACGATCACAGCACTCGCGAACGATGGCCATCCGATTGAACCCAAGCGGACCAAGAACGCATTTTCTGCTCAGTGCGGAACTATTGTTAGGGACAACATCCCGATTAGCATCAAGCAATGGAATAAGCCTAAGGACGGCGCCCCTGAAGGTGATTATGTCATCGATAGATAGAAAGATGATCTTTGGACCGTGCTGAAGGCAAATTTCACCCTACCACGAGAGGAGGATCCAAATAAGCCAGTTATAGAGCCACTGGTCAAGGCGTGTGCTCTTAAGAAGATGGTAGATCTATTTAGGAGGTGGAATAATGAGTTGAAATCAAAGTTTGTCGACAAAGGGAAGACTCAAGAATTCATCGGCCGATTTGACAAGATAAGAGATTACTGGCCCGCATTTGTGGACTACAAGACATCGGACAAGAGTAAGAAAATGTCAGAGACAAACAAGGTCAATGCTGCAAAGAAGTAGTATCACCATCACACGGGGTCAGGTGGCTACCTCAAAGCCCGACCGTTGTGGGGCAAAGCTGAGAATGACCTGATTGCTAAAAACATCGTACCACAGACATATAACATGCTAGACCATTCAAGGACTTGGTTCTTCGGGGCTGGGGGAACTTTGGACCCTGAAACAAGGAAGTGCCGTTGCTCGGACGAGAAACTTGCAATACCCATGAACAAGCTTCAAAAGTATATCACCGCAACGCAGAAATGGATGTTCGTGTTGGAAATATGCCCTAGAGGAAATAAATAAAGTTTTTATTATTATAGTTCCTTGTTCATGATAATCGTTTATTATCCATGCTATAGTTGTATTGATTGGAAACACATTACATGTGTGGGTAAATAGACAACACTTTGTCCCTAGTATGCCTCAAGTGAACTAGCTCGTTAGTTAAAGATGGTCAAGGTTTCCTAGCCATTGACATGTGATGTCATTTGATAATGGGATCACATCATTAGGAGAATGATGTGATGGACAAGACCCAAACTACAAACGTAGCATATGATCGTGTGAGTTCATTGCTACTGTTTTCTGCATGTCAAGTATATGTTCCTATGACCATGAGATCATGCAAATCACGGACACCGGAAGAGTGCCTTGTGTGTATCAAACGTCGCAACGTAACTGGGTGACTATAAAGGTGCTCTACAGGTATCTCCGAGGGTGTTTGTTGAGTTGGCATGGATCAAGACTGGGATTTGTTACTCCGTGTGATGGAGATGTATCTTAGGGCCCACTCGGTAATACAACATCACAATAAGCCTTGCAAGCAATGTGACTAATTGTTAGTCACGGAATCTAGTATTACGGAACCAGTAAAGAGACTTGACGGTAATGAGGTTCAACTAGGTATGGAGATACCGACGATCGAATCTCGAGCAAGTAACATACCGAAGAACAAAGGGAACATCATACGGGATTAACTGAATCCTTGACATAGAGGTTCGATCGATCATCATAGAATATGTGGGAACCAATATGGGCATCCAGGTCCCGCTATTGGTTATTGACTGTAGAGGTGTCTCGGTCATGTCTACATAGTTCTCGAACCCGCAGGGTCTGCACACTTAAGGTTTGGTGACGTTTCGGTAGTATAGAGTTATGCAAGGTGGTGACCGAAGGTTGTTTGGAGTCCCAGATGAGATCCCGGACGTGAAGAGGAGCTCCGGAATGGTCTGGAGGTAAAGATTCATATATAGGAAGTCCTATTTTGGTCGTCAAAAAAGTTTCGGGCTCATCGGTAGTGTACTGGGAGTGCCGGTAGTGTACCGGGAGACCATCGGGAGGTGTATTTCGACCCAAGAAGCTACATGGGCTGTGGGAGAGTCTATACCTGACCTTAGTGGGCTGGTGTAAGTCCCACACAATGCCCATGTGGCTAGGGAAAGAAAAGCCCAAAGGGAAAAGTGGAAAAAAGGCAAAAAGGGGAGGAATCCTAGTCCTACTAGGATTGGAGGAGGAATCCTCCTCTCCTACCCCTTCGACCGAAGCCAAGGAGGCTTGGCCCTTGCACCAAGGCCTCTCCTCCCTCCCCCTTTTATATACTGGAGGTTTTAGAGGTTTTTCACTAGATTTTCAGCCACGTGCTACCCGTTCCTCCAGTGCATAGTTTCTTCCCTAGATCGGATTTCTGAAGTGCTTAGGCGAAGCCTTGCCGGAATAGCTCCACCACCATCGCCAGAGCACCGTCACGCTGCCGGAGAACTTGTCTACTTCTCCGCTCCCTCTTGCTGGATCAGGAAGGCGGACATCGTCATCAAGCTATACGTGTGCTGAACGCCGAGGTGCCGTCCGATCGGTGCTTGATCAGGACGGATCGCGATTGGATCGCGGGACGCTCGGCGATTTGGATCGCAAAGACGTTCAACTACACCAACCAAATTTCTTAACGCTTCCCGCTTAGTGATCTACAAGGCTATGTAGATCCACTCTCCCTCTCGTAGATACTCATCACCATGGATAGGTCTTGCGTGAACGTAGGAAATTTTTTGTTTCCCATGCAGCGTTCCCCAACAGTGGTATCAGAGCTAGGTCTACATGTAGATGAGATCTCGAGTAGAACACAAAGAGTTTGTGGGCGTTGATGCTTAGATTGCTTCCTCCCTTGGTCGTGTTTTGGTTCAGCGGTATTGTGGGATGAAGCGGCCCGGACCAACATTACTCATACGCTTACGAGAGACCGGTTCCCTCAACTGTAACTTGTTGCTTAGATGGCTAGCGGGTGCCAGTTTCTCCCACTTTAGTTGGATCGGATTCGACAAAGGCGGTCCTTGAGAAGGTTGAAAAGCAACTAATGTATCACCGTTGTGGTTTATGCGTAGGTGAGAATTGTTCTTGCTAGATACCCGTAGCATCCACGTAAAACATGCAACAACAATTAGAGGATGTGTAACTTGTTTTTGCAGGGTATGTTGTGATGTGATATGGCCAATTACATGATGTGATATATGTGATGTATGAGATGATCATGTGTTGTATAGAATATCATGACTTGCATGTCGATGAATACGGCAACCGGCAGGAGCCATAGGGTTGTCTTTAATTATTGTATGACCTGCGTGTCAACCATTAAGAGCTATGTAATGCTTTACTTTATCGCTAAACGGTAGCAATAGTAGTACAAGCATGATGGTAGTGACAACCCCGATGGCGACACGTTGATGGAGATCAAGATGATGGAGATCATGGTGTCGTGCCGGTGACGATGGAGATCATGCCGGTGCTTTCTCGATGGAGATCAAAAGCACAAGTTCATGGCCATATCATGTCACTTATGATTTGCATGTGATGTTATTCCTTTTATGCACCTTGTTTTGCTTAGGACGATGGTAGCATTATAAGGTGATCCCTCACTTAAATTTCAAGATGAATTGTGTTCTCCCCGAGTGTGCACCATTGCGAAAGTTCGTCGTGTCGAGACACCACGTGATGATCGGGTGTGATAGACTCTATGTTCAAATACAACGGATGCAAGCCAGTGTTGCACATGCAGAACACTTGGGTTAAACTTGACGACCCTAGCATCTACAGACATGGCCTCGGAACATAAGAGACCGAAAGGTCGAACATGAGTCATATAGTAGATATGATCAACAGATGATGTTCACCATTGAAACCACCTCAACTCACGTGATGATCAGACATGAGTTGGTGAATTTGGATCATGTGACACTCAGATGACCTGAGGGATGTCTATTTGAGTGTGAGCTTTAGTAATTTGATTAACTAAACTCATTATCTTGAACAATAGTCTAAGCAACCTTTGCATATTTATGTTGTAGATCAATGGCTCGCGCAGTAGCACCCCTGAATTTTAATGTGTTCCTAGAGAAAGCTAAGTTGAAAGATGATGGAAGTAACTTTATTGACTGGGCCCGTAATCTGAGGATTATCCTCACAGCTTCCCAGAAATCATATGTCCTTGATGCACCGCTTTTGGTGACCAACCAGAAGACATGTCATCCGAAGACATTAAGAACGCTTGGGAGGCATGTTATGGAGATTACTTAATAGTTCAGTGTGCAATATTGTATGGCTTCGAACCGAGACTTCAAAGACGTTTTGAACGTCATGGAGCATATGAGATGTTCCAGGAGTTGAAGTTTAACTTTCAGAAGAATGCCCGAATCGAGAGGGATGAGACCTCCGATAAGTTCTAAGCTTGCAAGATGGAGGAGAACGGGTCTATCAGTGAAACATATACACAGAATGTCTGGGTATTCCACTCGTCTAGCGGAGTTGGGAATTGCCCTTCCGCTAGAGGCGATCACTGAGAGAGTTCTTCAATCACTGCCACCTAGTTACAAGAGCTTTGTGATGAACTATAATATGCATGGAATGCACAAGTTAGTCGTCGAGCTGTTTGCGATGCTAAAAGTCGCTGAGTCTGAAATCCAGAAAGAACATCAAGTGTTGATGGTCAATAAAACCACTAGTTTCAAGAAGAATGGCAAGGAAAGGGCAAGAAGGGTAAAACAAAGAAGGATGGCAAAGTAGTTGCTACTCCCGTAAAGAAGCCCAATCATGAACCCAAGCCAGAAACTGAGTGCTTTCATTGCAAGGGAACTGGTCACTAGAAGCGGAACTGCCCCAAGTACCTAGCTGACAAGAAGGTGGCCAACGACAAACAAGGTATATATGATATACATGTTATTGATGTGTACCTTACTAGCTCTCATTGTAGTGCCTGGGTATTTGATACCGGTTCGGTTGCTCACATTTGCAACTCAAAACAGGAACTACGGAATAGATGAAGGCTGGCAAAGGATGAAGTGATGATGCGCGTGGGAAATGGTTCCAAGGTTGATGTGATCGCCGTCGGCATGCTCTCTCTTAAATTACCATCGGGATTAGTGATGAGCCTGAAGAATTGTTATTTAGTGCCTGCGTTAAGCATGCACATTATATCTGGATCTTGTTTATTGCGAGACGGTTACTCATTTAAATCAGAGAATAAAGGTTGTTCTATTTATATGAGTAATATCTTTTATGGTCATGCACCCAACGTGAGGGGTTTATTCATATTGAATCTTGATAGTGATGATACACATGTTCATAACATTGATGCCAAAAGATGTAGAGTGGATAATGATAGTACCACTTTCTCGTGGCACTGCCGTTTATGTCATATTGGTGTAAAACGCATAAGGAAGCTCCATGCCGATGGACTTTTGGAGTTACTTGATTTTGAATCACTTGACACATGTGAACCATGCCTCATGGGCAAGATGACTAAAACGCCGTTCTCTGGAACAATGGAACGGGCAAGTGACTTATTGGAAATCATACATACTAATGTCTGCGGTCCAATGAATATTACAACGCGTGGTGGATATCGTTATTTTCTCACCTTCACTAATGACTTAAGTAGATATGGGTATATTTACTTAATCAAACAAAAGTCTGAAACGTTTGAAAAGTTCAAGCAATTTTAGAGTGAAGTTGAGAATCATCGTAACAAGAAGATTAAATTCCTGCGATGTGATCGAGGAGGTGAATATTTGAGTTATGAGTTTGGCAGTCACTTAAGATAGTGTGGAATTGTTTCACAGTTGACACCGCCCGGAACACCACAGCGTAATGGTGTGTCCAAACATCGTAATCGATCCTTATTAGATATGGTGCGTTCTATGATGTCTCTTACTGATTTGCCACTATCATTTTGGGGTTATGCATTAGGGGCAGCTGCATTCACTTTAAATAGGGCACCATCAAAATCCGTTGAGACGACGCCATATGAACTGTGGTTTGGCAAGAGGCCAAAGTTGTCATTTCTTAAAGTTTGGGGATGTGATGCTTATGTCAAAAAGCTTCAGCCTGAAAAGCTGGAACCCAAAGCAGAGAAATGCGTCATCATAGGATACCCGAAAGAGACAGTCGGGTACACCTTCTATCTCAGATCCGAAGGCAAAGTGTTTGTCACTAAGAACGGAACATTTCTTGAGAAAGAGTTTCTCTCGAAAGAATTGAGTGAGAGGAAAATAGAGCTTGATGAGGTTATTGAACCTTTACTTCAACCAGAGTGTAGCACAGCGCAGAAAGATGTTTCTGTGCAACCTATGACGGTTGAAGAGTAAGTTAATGATGATGATCATGAAGCTTTGGATCAAGCTGCTATTGAACCTCATAGGTCGACAAGGGCACGTACTACTCCTGAGTGGTACGGCAACCCTGTCGTGGAGGTCATGTTGTTGGACAACAATGAACCTACGAGCTATGGAGGAGCGGAGATGGGCCCGGATTCCGAGAAATGGTTAGAGGCCATGAAATCCGAGATGGGATCCATGTATGCAAACAAAGTATGGACTTTGGAAGTATTACCTGAAGGGCGAAAGGCCATTCAGAACAAATGGATCTTTAAGAAGAAGACAGATGCGGACGGTAACGTCGCCGTCTATAAAGCTCGACTTGTGGCAAAGGGTTTTTCACAAGTTCAAGGAGTTGACTACGATGAGACCTTCTCACCCGTAGCGATGCTTAAGTCTGTCAGAATCATGTAGGCAATAGCTGCTTATTTCGACTATGAAATTTGGCAGATGGATGTCAAAACAGCGTTCCTCAACGGTTTCGTTAAGGAAGAGTTGTATATGATGCAACCGGAAGGTTTTGTCGATTCAGAGAATGCTGACAAAGTTTGCAAACTCCAGCGATCCATTTATGGGCTGGTGCAAGCATCTCGGAGTTGGAATAAGCACTTTGATGAGGTGATCAAAGCGTTTGAGTTTATACAAGTTTATGGAGAAGCTTGTATTTACAAGAAAGTGAGTGGGAGATGTATGGTGTTTCTAATATTATATGTGGTTGACATATTGTTGATTGGAAACAATATAGAAATACTGGAAAGCGTGAAGGAATATTTGAACAAGAGTTTTTCAATGAAGGACCTAGGAGAAGCTGCTTTCATATTAGGCATTAAGATCTATAGAGATAGATCGAGACGCTTAATAGCACTTTCACAGAGCACATACCTTGATAAAGTTTTGAAGAAGTTCAAAATGGATCATTACAAGAAGGGGTTCTTGCCTGTGTTACAAGGTGTGAAGTTGAGTAAGACTCAACGCCCAGTGACTGCATAAGATAGAGAAAAGATGAGTGTCATCCCCTATGCTTCAGACATAGACTCTATCATGTATGCAATGTTGTGCACAATACCCAATGTCAGCCTTGCCATAAGTATAGCCGGAAGGTTTCAAAGTGATCCTGGAATGGAGCACTGGGCAGCGGTCAAGAATATCCTTAAGTACCTGAAAAGGACTAAGGAAATGTTTCTCGTTTATGGAGGTGATAAAGAGCTCGTCGTAAAGGGTTACGTCGATGCAAACTTTGACACTAATTTGGATGACTCTAAGTCACAAACCAGATACGCATTTATTCTCAACGGGGGAACGGTAAGCTGGTGCAGTTCCAAGCAAAGCATGGTAGCTGATTCTACGTGCGAAGCGGAGTACATTGCAGCCTCGGAGGCAGTGAAGGAAGGTGTCTGGATGAAGCAGTTCATGACAGATCTTGGAGTAGTGCCCAGTGCACTAAATCCTATGAACCTGTTCTGTGACAACACTGGTGCCATTGCTCTGGCCAAGGAACCAAGGTTTCACAAGAGGACCAGACACATAAAGCGACGCTTCAACCTCATCCGTGATTACATCGAGGAAAAGGACATAAATATTTCCAAAGTGCATATGGATCTGAATGTTGCAGACCCGTTGACTAAACCTCTTCCAAGGGCTAAACACGATCAACACCAGAACTGCATGGGTGTTCGATTCATTACAATGTAAATCACATAGTGATGTGAATTAGATTATTGACTCTAGTGCAAGT
Source organism: Hordeum marinum (assembly GCA_022496015.1). NCBI lineage: Eukaryota > Viridiplantae > Streptophyta > Magnoliopsida > Poales > Poaceae > Hordeum > Hordeum marinum. Next base: position 7,939,330 of record CM039673.1, read on the forward strand.
GGGAGACTATTGGAAATATGCCCTGGAGGCAATAATTAAAGTGTTTATTATTATATTTCCTTGTTCATGATAATCGTTTATTATCCATGCTATAATTGTATTGATTGGAAACACATTACATGTGTGGGTAAATAGACAACACTTTGTCCCTAGTATGCCTCTAGTGAACTAGCTCGTTAGTCAAACGTGGTCAAGGATTCCTAGCCATTGACATGTGATGTCATTTGTTAATGGGATCACATCATTAGGAGAATGATGTGATGGACAAGACCCAAACTACAAACGTAGCATGTGATCGTGTCAGTTTATTGCTACTGTTTTCTGCATGTCAAGTATATGTTCCTATGACCATGAGATCATGCAACTCATGGACACCAGAAGAGTGCCTTGTGTGTATCAAACGTCACAACGTAACTAGGTGACGATAAAGGTGCTCTACAGGTACCTCCAAGGGTGTCTGTTGAGTTGGCATGGATCAAGACTGGGATTTGTTACTCCGTGTGACGGAGAGGTATCTCAGGGCCCACTCGGTAATACAACATCACAATAAGCCTTGCAAGCAATGTGACTAATTGTTAGTCACAGGATCTTGTATTACGGAACGAGTAAAGAGACTTGACGGTAACGAGGTTGAACTAGGTATGGAGATACCAACGGTCGAATCTCGCGCAAGTAACATACCGAAGAACAAAGGGAACATCATACGGGATTAACTGAATCCTTGACATAGAGGTTCGACCGATCAAGATCTTCGTAGAATATGTGGGAACAAATATGGGCGTCCAGGTCCCGCTATTGGTTATTCACCGTAGAGGTGTCTCAGTCATGTCTACATAGTTCTCGAACCCACAGGGTCTGCACACTTAAGGTTTGGTGACGTTTCGGTAGTATAGAGTTATGCAAGGTTGTGATCGAAGGTTGTTCGGAGTCCCGGATGAGATCCTGGATGTGACGAGGAGCTATGGAATGGTCCGAGGTAAAGATTCATATATTGGAAGTCCTGTTTTGGTCGCCGAAAAAGTTTCGGGCTCATCGGTAGTGTACCGGGATTGCTGGTAGTGTACCGGGAGACCACCGGGAGGGATATTTCGACCCAAGAGGCTACATGGGCTGTGGGAGAGTGAATACCAGCCCTTCGTGGGATGTTGGGAGTCCCACACAATTCCCATGCGGCTAGGGAAAGAAAAGCCCAAAGGGAAAAGTGGAAAAAATGCAAAAAGGGGAGGAATCCTAGTCCTACTAGGATTGGAGGAGGAATCCTCCTCTCCTCTCCCTTCGACCGAAGCCAAGGAGGCTTGGACCTTGCGCCAAGGCCTCTCCTCCCTCCCTCTTATATATACTGGAGGTTTTAGGGTTTTTGCACTAGATTTTCAGCAACGTGCTACCCGTTCCTCCAGTGCATAGTTTCTCCTCTAGATCGGATTTCTGCAGTGCTTAGGCAAAGCCCTGCCGGAATAGCTCCACCACCATCGCCGTTGCGCCATCATGCTGCCGGAGAACTCGTCTACCTCTCCGCTCCGTCTTTCTGGATCAAGAAGGCAGAGATCGTCATCAAGCTGTACGTGTGCTGAACGCGGAGGTGCCGTCCGTTCGGTGCTTGATCGAGACGGATCGTGATTGGATCGAGGGACGCTCAGCGATTTGGATCGCATAGACGTTCGACTACACCAACCGCATTTCTTAACGCTTCCCGCTTAGCGATCTACAAGGCTATGTAGATCCACTCTCCCTCTTGTAGATACTCATAACCATGGATAGGTCTTGCGTGAACGTAGGAAACTTTTTGTTTCCCATGCAACGTTCCCCAATAGTCCATTCACGATAGAGAGAAGGACGAGCTGACTGAGGCCCTAGGGAATGCTGAGCACCCTGTACGAACACGAGGCACACCAGGCTCCGTTTCGTGGAAGGCTGGGTTTCCCGACGCAGGCGGTTACAAAAGCCGGGAGAGAAAGAGGAAAGCGGAGCTGAGCGAAATTCAGAAGCTCAGTGCAAGACTACAAAAGCTAGAGGAAGCTGAGAGCCAGCGAGCTGCCGGCCAACCATCTCAGGGGCACGAAGCTACCCCAAAAGCTACCCCGCCATCTCGGCGGAGAAGCAACGTCGCTTCCATGGAGCCCGTTCAGTCTGACTTCACGTCTCCTAGCTACCCCGTGGATACTATCACGGAGGCTCAACATTGCGAGCTTATGACAAAATGCCGGAACCTCACTTTCAATGCGGCTATCGGCTCTGTTGCACCTCCTCAACCCAACGGAACTTTTCACTGCCGTCCGATTCCACATGGCTATGTTGTTGTGATGGTGGATGAAGTAATGAAGGAATTTGAGGAGCTTGAGCTTGACCACTGTACAGGTGAAGGAGAGAATAAGCTGGTTCGTGCCCTGAGGAGTACATGTCTATGGTAGAAGGAGTACATCAAGCTTCCAAACTGGACGCCTCCGCCTCCGCCTCCTCCTTCTCCTCAGGTGAATCAGGGCACTCCGGCTCCTCCTCCTCCTCCTCCTCCTCCTTCAGCGAGTGATCAGGGCACACCGCCTCCTTCTCCGTCTCCTCCGACATGTGAGGGCACTCCACCTCCTCCTTCGCCTACTCCAGCACGTCAGAGCAGTGCGCCTCCTCCTCAGCCTTGTCGGCAACGGCAAAAGACAGACGCTGCCGCTCCGGCTCCTCTGGCGGCTAGTAAGCAACGACGGAAGGGAGCCGCCGCCGCTCCGGCGGCTAGCAGTACAAGCATTGGCAGGAGGGGATACAGATACGGACCATCTCTCAAGTCTAGAAAAGCTACCATATGAGAGGACCAAGTCTAAAAATGAGGAGATATGTCTGGCCGAATTGAGGGCCCATTTTGCAAACAAAACTCCACCTAAGAAGGAGAAGATAGATCCGGTGAAGGCGATGCGCACTATCGATGCCCTGAAGCGACCACCACCGCCTCCGCCAGATTCCAACTTTGACCGCTGTATTAAAAAAGACATATCAAGCTGCGTGCCGGTCGGGAAGTACATCTAGTGATGCAAGGTTAGCAAAACGAAGAAGTGGGAAAAAAATCCCTTGCTCGGCGAACAGGCGAACCAATCGTGTCCCCCGCTCAAGGTATCTAGCGACATCGTTGCTAATCATCCGGGGATGGTGCCCGATACAAAACCTGGTGATTACCTGAGCGATGATGTACAGTTTAAGCCGTTGGAGGTGGACGAATTCCGTTACTGGCACGGGCGGCCTCTCGTCAAACCTCATCATCCTCCTCTAACAACGACGATGCGAAAATTCCATGAATGGTACATGAAAACCTGCCGCGGGTCTGGGACGGATTCTTTGATACTGTCGGTTAAAGAGGAGCACGACCTCGTTGGAATGGAACTGTTGAATATTGAATTCGAGGAGATATTCCAGTTATACAATCAAAAGGCACTCGATAACACAATCGTGACTTGCTACTGTCTGTAAGTACTACTTCTGTAATTAAGTTTCTCTATGTATATAGCTCAGGTCTTTCATTGCATGTATATATAATTATCCTCACTACTATATTATGCAGATTGAAGATCGTCGAATACAGAAAAACACAAATCTATGACATTGGGTTCATTAACCAAAATGTCATACATGAGTATAATTTTCCAAAGTATCCCACACAAACCGAGGAGAACTTGCTACAATCATTCCTTAAAAATCAAAACAAAGGGACAATACTCTTTCCTTACAACTTCAAGTGAGTGTTACTATCTTGTGCATATTTGTTTTCCCTTATTACTCGAGGTTTATAGTAATGTAATTGATGAGTTATGCATGCGTGCGCAGTTTCCACTTTATTCTGCTAGAGATTCAGCTTGAGCGGGGAGTAGTAACCGTCTTAGACTCAAAACGAAAAGATCCCCAGGAATATGCGGACATGACTGAAATTCTCCTGAAATAAGTTCAATCAATCATTATCACATCATATTGGCAACTTTGTTCATTTACTGATATCAAGTAATTATTTTCTTTGTCTGGCAGGGTTTAGAAAGAGTTCACAACAATTGTTCCGGCACTGCCGGGGGAGCTGCGATTTACACACCTGAAAGTAGGTACTACTAGCTAGTTTCGTGCATCTGCCATTGATTCTAGTTTCATCAATACCATTTATCATGCTTGATTATCAGTTTGATTGAACTCTATTTCTCGTAAAGTGCTTGTGGTAGGAAACCAAAAATAATTTATGTAGATACTACGTTTGCGAGTTCATCTATAACGCGACGACCCCTAAGTGGGGCTACTCTAGTAAACAATTTCAAGTGCATAAGCAATAATATTCACAATTTTATTTTATTACCATATATATGTATTGACCCAGTTCTTCAAATTAGATGTGGCAGGTGCGGGATGAACTCCTACCACATGATCGCATACGAGCAATTCAAGAAAAAATGGCGGGATTCTTTCTTGACCACGTCATAAATAAAACCGCAAAATACCATCTGGAAGTTGACATTAGATGTTAGGGATTGTAAGAGATCTTATATTGTATATATGTAGGTAGTAGCATCGGATATATATACGAAAACTTGTTACATGACCAATCTCTCGGAGAAAGAGAGGTCGGTCACTTCTATCTCTATATGTTCATGACGATCTTCTGTACTTAATGGTTCCTTCATTAGCTTACTAGCTAGCGTGTCGAGCTCTCTCTATAGTAGCTAGCGTCGACCAAGCACGGAGAAAGAGAAGACACATCTCTCTATTAATTAGCTAGCTAAAACAATATAAAACCCCTAAATTAACCGTCCAAAACCCCCTAACCTCCCCTCCCTTACAAAAAAACCCATCAACTGCTAGATGCTGACGCGTGGATGCCTTTTGGTCCCGGTTGGTGTCACCAACCGGGACTAAAGGTCCTCCTGCCTGGGCTCCCCGCAGAGGCCACGTGGATCCCCTTCTGTCCCAGTCTGTAAGAGAACCGGGACTAAAGGTTTTGGGCTTTAGTCCCGTCCCTTTAGTCCCGGTTCCAGACCCGGGACAAATGGGCCTTTTTCTACTAGTGAAAGGGGCTCGCAGGGGCCCCAGCCTGACGCCAGCCTGCTATCACCCCTTTAGTCCCGGTTGGTAACACCAACCGGACCTCCCGGTTAGTCACAAATGAACCGGGACTAAAGCCTAGCCATTGGAACCGGGACTGGTGGTCGCATTAGTCCTGGTCCAAAACCCGATCGGGGCTAATGCTCCGGACGAAAGACCATATTTTCTCCTAGTGTTATGTGCCTGTTGCATGAGTCTGTATTTATCAATCAATGAAGAGCTTGGAATTTGTAGAGCATGTACTGTTCACGCGGTCAAGCATTGCACCACACACGTCAGGTTAACTCTCAACCTTTGCATTTCATGCATGCATGCTTTCCACAAATAGAGAATCAACTTCACATGAGCTTTTGATGAATCCATTTGTTCTGGTGATCAAGGCAATTATGATAAAACGATCAATCCAAAGCGTGATGTCTCCGACACCGTCGTCTTCATCGTCATCGCCTCCATTCATACTCCAGTCACCGCAGCCCATCGTAGTAGTAGGAATGCTGCTCCATGTCAACGCACTAAAAGGTATGATGACGCCGCGACGGCCTCCTGTATCATCATCATCGTCATCGCCGACGTCGGAGCCACAACAGGGCACGCGGCCTAGGCAAGGGCAATGGTGGTGGTGCGGATGTCCTCGGGCTTGCGGACCATGGCCGGGTCGATGGCCGGGTCGATGGTTAGCGGGGATGCGGAGTCAGTGAAGTTAAGGCATATACCACGACCGCATACGACAAGGGCGGCCACGAGGAGGGTGCAGGCAAAGCTATCAGATTCCACGTGCAGATCCAGGACCACCAAAACGTCGTTATGCTGGTCATCTCGTGTGCCTTCAGGCCATCGATGAAGCAATTCCTGGTCATTAGCCATCCTCACGTGTCAGTGAAGTTAAGGCAGATACCACGACCGCATATGACAAGGGCGGCCACGAGGAGGGTGCAGGCAAAGCTAGCAGATTCCACGTGCAGATCCAGGCCACCAAAACGTCGTTATGCTGGTCATCTCGTGTGCCTTCAGGCCATCGATGAAGCAATTCCTGGTCATTATCCATCCTCACGTCGTCAACGTCTTTGCAACAAGTGGTGTGAGTTTTGGGTCCAGGTGTAGATCTTTAGAGGCCACATGGTCCTCGCATGCGGATGTGAGTACTTCTATCCGCGACACAAGATCATCCCCGCTGACCTGTTTGTCGCGCGGCTCTCTGAGCTGGGGCTCAAGGTGCATATCTTCAACGCCAACAGCTGGAACATCTGCAGGGTCCGGTGCTCCAAACACAGCCGCGTCGACGAAATCTCGCATTCCCTCTAAGTTGTCTTTTTGTAGATCGTCTATCAAGTATGAAGTAGTGTAGGTCTAAATTGAATTTTGATCGTTTGCTTTGTTGTGAACTTGTTTATATTTTGCCTAGGGACCAACACACTGGGTCCGGCAGGGACATGGGATGTGCTGTTGTTTCAAACTTATGCCTAGTACCACTTATGATCTGCATGTTCTTGATACTCTTGTTGTTCTCCTAATGTTGTTCTTGCTGATATTTTCTTGCATGTGCTGTGTGCTGCAAAATGAACGGTAAGTCCACATTTGAAAGGCATAAGTAGAACAACTACTTGCACTCAGCCAAATAGTTGTGTTTTGCATATGTTCACTCCCAAAGTACAAAGTACAGACAACTAAGCAACATATCACCATCTGGGTCTTGGTGTAACGCAGACAACCAATTAACATGTATATGTTGATTTTTTCATGTAATATCTGAACCAAGCCTTGATAAGTATGTAAAAAACAAAAAATGATACAGATAACCAAACACATCAAAAGGATGGCGGTGGAAAGGATTCACCGATCAAATCCCACTCGCCAGTGCGGATGTGTTAAGATTAATTACATTTGTAATTAGGGGAAATCTCCCCTTGCCCAGCCAACGGCCGTGCGGTTGCCTCCGCACGGAAGCGTCCGGTCTGGAACCCACGTCTTGTTCGAACCGTCGTGTCCCTCCAGACCGGAACCGACGTCTTGTTCGAACCGTCGTGTCCCTCCAGACCATATAACGTTATCACGCACGTAGAACAGCCAGCGAGAGCGAGAACAACAGGGAAGGAGAACTCGCCGCCGATGAGATGCCAGGCCTCGTCTCCTTTTTCCTTCGCCTCATTCGCGAGGACGGTCGCCGCTACCGCCTCACTGCCCGTCGCTGCCACGGACTAGGTGGACTCCGGCGCTTCTGTCGCAGGATGCAAGCCATCCGTCGCTTCGGCCGCGATGCCACTGGACGCGGTTACCATGGCACTGGGAGGGGTGCGTGTGGAGGTTACTATGCGTCTAGACGCGGCCACCGTGCCGCCGGATGCGCCCACCGCGGTGCTCCTCGCACCTGTGGCCCTACGCCGATGGGGTTCGACCCTGGCTGGTGGCCGGCCCGAGCGCCCCTGCGGCGCATGGGGCTGCAGCCGCGCCTGCCCCGCCCCCCAGGTCTCCGCCTACACCACCTCCTCCACCGACGGCTTGGCTCGCCCCGAGACCGCCGGCCCGAGCCGTGGCCCTCCTGGCTACGTGCCCGTCCTGATGCGCGTCAAGCCGATGAAGGCGTGGAGGCGCAAGAGGAGTGCAGCGGCTTGGTCTTCTGTCAGCCGCGCCGTGCAGGAGGTGGAGAACGAGAGGTGGTGGCCATGATGCGGGTTATGGTCGTGATCTTATCCATAACCGCTCCAGCCTCCTCACCCACCTCTCATGCGGTGTTGGTTGGCTGGGGGCCTCAGGCCGGCCGAGCAAACCCATGCCAAGGCGGCTGGATAGCCTCGGGCTGCCCCTTGTGGCTGTCATTTTTTTTCCTTTCTTATTTCTCTGTGTAGTACTAGTTAGTACTAGTTATTGTATTAATATAGTTTTAGACTAAGATTAGTACTGTTTAGTACCTAGTTTGACTATTTACATTCTAGTTCTGATTCTAGATTTATTCTAGTTAGGACTTATGTAATTATCAGTATGTTTATATTATGCAATGGCTTGATAATATAAATAAAGTACCGAATTTCATTCGGGAAGAATGACATGTTTCATGTGTTTACCACATCTCATTTTTAATTAGACATGTCTTTGCGATTGAGATCATCTTCTCTTGCATATCAAACTTGCAAATTTTTGAATATTTCTCCCTCGTTTTATTTGGAATCACAAGGTAATGAGTTGTGATCTATTGCACATGTGCAGACTATCCTCTCTTACCGTAAGGTTTACGCTTTGTCAAATCTCGACAAACAATTACCTTCAACGTGTATTCCTTATACCTAAATTGTAGCATATACAAGGTAATGGCCATGCAGCCTATTACTGTGAGATCTAGATGATCTTCAAAGTGTTATGTGCACACAATTGAGGTTGAGAATTTTTCAAGTTTACACTTGAGTATCAAATTTTTGCATTCTTATTACTCAACCATGATGGTTTTTAATTTACCACCCGTAAACTAATTATCTCTGGTTCCCCATGTAAGCAAAGATGACGGCCAAAGAGTTTGAGGAGCTTGCTCTCAATGGCCACAATTACCCTACATGGGCTATGGACATCAAGATCAGTCTTGCGTCCCATGGGATAGCGCGTGGAATACAACCCCCGGAGACTCCTCTCCCAGCTGGGGCCACGCCGCTGACAGAACAACAGAATTATGCTGCCTTATTCATCATAAGGCATCATATTCATTCAGATCTCAAGTCTGAGTATTTACAGGAGGAATCTCCTAGTACTCTGTTTCTGGCCCACAAAACGAGGTATGAACAGCAGAAGGCAGTAGTCCTGCCCGAAGCACTCCATGATTGGACTCATCTCCGCCTTCAGGATTTCAAATCCATTGGTGCGTATAATCATGCTGTTCATAAGATATGTTCCAAACTGCATTTTTGCGAGAAGGAACCTACTACTAAGGGGGAGAAGATAGAGAAAACTTTGTCTACTATGCTCCCTTCAGACAGGATCCTCCAACAGCAATACCGTGCTCGTAACTATACTGTCTATTCCGAGCTTATTCACATGTTACTTCAGGCTGAAAAGCATGATGAGCTACTCGCTAAGAATGGCTCTCAGCACCTAGTTGGGGCACAACCTTTACCTGAAGTTCATCTGAATGTCGCAAATAGACAGAAGTTTAATGGTACCTTTCGAGGTAAACATTCCAATTCTAAGCACAAGCGCAATGGGAACACAAAATTCAGAAACATGGGAAAGGGAAAAGGCACTGCAAAGCCCAAGTTTGATAAATCGAAGTTTTGCAACAAGTGTGGATGCTACACGCATTCTACTGAAAAGTGCTCCATGCCCAAGCATCTGGTCATGTTGTACCAGCAATCTCAGGCACGCAAAGCATCTCAAGGGAAAAGGTTTGAAGCCAACTTCAACCTTCATCCGCATGGCGTGCGCAAATGGAACTGGTGCTTCGCACGATGTTCCTCCTGGACCGAGCAACGCCATGATTCCTTATCCACTTGAGGACCCTGCTAAAACGGAGGCCATTGCTTGAGTACACCTCCAACGATGTGTTTGGCGACTTTGACTAGTCCCTCGACCTCCTTGGGATCTACTTAATTATGTCCATTTGTGATGATTGTAATAAGAACATAAGTTTGTTGTTGTCTTTATATTATATTGTATCAACACATTTGATATAATAAGATTGTATTCTATGTATTAACATAAGGTTTTCTTATTGAAAATTCTTTTGTTTTATATATTTTTCTACGGGAACAATCCGATGGAAGAGGAATTATGCCTTGTGGACAGTGGTACCACAAACCCCATACTGAGGGAGATGAAATATTTCCAAACTCTGAAAAAGATGAATGGAGATATTCTAACTATCGCTGGACGCGATACAGTGATTGTTGGTACTGGACGTGCCATATTCACCCTCCCTAGTGCTATACAAATTACGATAGAGGATGCTTTATTGTATCCCGATTCATCATGTACCCTGATCAGTTATCAAGATATCCGTAAGAATGGTTTTCATATTGAAACCCATGAAGACAACAAAGAGGAGTATCTCCTCTTTACTAAAGATCACGGATATGGCAAAACGGTACATGAGAAAATTCCTTCTCTATCGTCTGGTTTGTACTCTACGTACATCAAACCCGTGGAACATGTTGCATACAAAGTAATTTTTCAGAATGTTAACGCATTCCAGACCTTGCATGATCGCCTAGGCCACCCTGGAATAGGGATGATGAGAAAAATTACTAGCAATTCCATTGGTCATAATTTGCTTGAGTCAAAATTTCCTCAATCTTCTGATTTTGTGTGCACATCTTGTGCCACGGGAAAGCTAATTTTGAGGCCCTCGCACCTCAAAATACAAGCTGAACCACTCGAGTTCCTTGAAGGTATTCAAAGAGACATTTGTGGTCCCATTCAGCCATTATCTGGACCTTTCAGGTATTTCATGGTTGTCATTGATGCATCTACACGATGGTCACATGTGTGTCTTCTATCCACACGGAACCATGCTTTTGCCAAGATAATGAGGCAAGTCATTAAGTTGCAAGCCCATTATCCTGAAAGTCGAATTAAGTCAATTCGAATGGATAATGCTGCAGAATTCTCCTCACGTGCTTTCAATGATTATTGCATGGCTTTGGGGATTGAAGTTCAGCACTCTGTTCCATATGTCCATACACAAAATGGTTTGGCTAAAGCATTGATTAAGAGGATTAAACTCATTGCAAGACCTTTGTTGATGAATTGCAACTTGCCAACCTCTTGTTGGGGTCACGTTGTTTTACTCGCTGCTGACTTGATACAATTGAGGCCAACTGCATATCATAGTTCTTCCCCTCGGGAATTGGTACATGGAAATCCTCCAAGCATTTCCCATCCGCGTAAGTTCGGATGTGCTGCATACATCCCGATCTCACCACCACAGCGGACATCTATGGGCCCACACAGAAAGTTGGGGATCTATGTGGGGTACAAATCACCGTCGATTATCAAGTACCTGGAACCCGTAACTGGGGATCTGTTCACAGCCCGTCACACTGATTGCATTTTAATGAGTAACATTTTCCGGCATTAGGGGGAGATTTCAAGTACCAGAAAGAATGCACGGAAATTGATTGGAATGCTCATGCCATTTTATCCTCCGATCCACATACTCATGAGACCGAACTCCAAGTTCGGAAGATCATTAATTTGCATCATCTTGCAAATAATCTGCTAGATTCATTTACTGATCTGAAAAGTGTTACAAAATCCTTAAATCCGGCCAGAAACGCGCCAGAAAGAGTGGAGGTACCAATAAAAACCACTCAACTCCCTATTCCTAAAAAGAGGGGGAGTAGTATGGCCTCTGACTTGGAGCTAACTTCTAGCAAGCAGTAAAGGAAATTGAGGAGAAAATCCTCATAGTTAGTAAATGCAGGTCAACTCAACGTTGACAAACACCTGATGGGTAGTATACACCCAGTGGAAGGGCAACCTCCACAACCCAGCTCCAGTGTGCACAAACTGGCCGGAATATCGGAACACCCAGACTCAATCGTATTGGGAAATCACGAAGAGTCTCTAGGGGTGCAGGAAATTTCCATCAACTATGTTGATTCTGGAGAATCATTTGACCGTAAGACTACGACTATCGACATATATTTTGTTAAAAAGATTGCAGATACCCTTCTCACTGATCATGATCCAAGGTCTATCGTCGAGTGCCAAAGGCGCTCCGACTGGCCTAAATAGAAGGATGCAATCGAAGGAGAAATTGCCTCGCTTAACAAAAGAAAGGTATTCACCGAAGCAATACCTACACCTCCCAATGTTTTCCCTGTGGGATTCAAATGGGTTTTCCTCCGGAAACGGAATGAGAACAATGTGGTGGTGAGATACAAAGCAAGGCTCGTAGCACAAGGTTTCACGCAGAAACCCGGCATTGATTTCAATGAGACATACTCTCCAGTAATGAGTGAAACCACTTTTCGATATCTTATATCTTTGGCAGTGGAAAATCGTCTATCCATGCAGTTGATGGATGTCGTGACCGCATATCTTTACGGGTCACTAGATTCGGACATATATATGAAGGTTCCTGACGGAATCTCTGTCCTGAATAACAGTGCAAAACACAACATGTATTGTGTAAAGCTGAATAAGTCATTGTATGGCTTAAGACAGTCGGGACGGATGTGGTACAACCGACTCAGTGAGTTCCTTCTTCAGAAAGGTTACTCCAATAGCACTGATTGTCCATGTGTTTTCATCAAGAAATCCTCTACAGGATTTTGCATCATTTCTGTGTACATTGATGATCTCAACATCATTGGCAACACACCAGACATTGATGAAGCACGCAATCATCTAAAAAGGAAATTTGAGATGAAGGATTTGGGTAAAACCAAATTTTGCTTAGGTATTCAACTTGAGCACCTTCCCTCAGGAATCATGGTACACCAAGCTGCCTATTGTTGGGGAACGTCGCATGGGAAACAAAAAATTTCCTACGCACACGCAAACCTATCCATGGTGATGAGCATCTACGAGAGGGAGAGTGGATCTACGTACCCTTGTAGATCGCTAAGCGGGAAGCGTTAAGAAACGCAGTTGGTGTAGTTGAACTTCTTCGCGATCCAAATCGCCGAGCATCCCGCGATCCAATCACGAACCGTCCCGCGAACACAATCATGATCCGTCCCGTGAACTCATAACGATCCGTCTCACGATCTTGATCATGATCTGTCCCGCGAACTCATCACGATCCGTTCCGTGATCACATCACGAACCGTCTCGCGATCTCGATCACGGTCCTTCCGATCTAGCGCCGAACGGACGACACCTCCGCGTTCAGCACACGTGCAGCTTGATGATGATCTCCACCGTCTCGATCCATCAAGAGGAGGTGGAGAGGAGAGAGAGTTCACCGGAAGCGTGACGGCGCTCCGGTGATGGTGGTGGAGCAATTCCGGCAGGGCTTCGCCTAAGCGCTGCAGAAAACCGATCTAGAGGAGAAACTATGCACCAGTGTAACGGGTAGCACGTGGCCGGAAATTCTGTCCAAAAACCACCCAATCCACTAGTATATATAGGAGGAGAGGAGATGAGAGGCAGCCAAGGCCTTTGGGCCGGCCGAAATAGGAGGTGGGAAGCAATCCTACTTCACCTCCAATCCTAGTTGGAGTAGGATTGCCTCCTATTGACTGATTTTCCACCTTTTGCTTTAGGACTTTCTCTCCTCCGCCATGGTCCTTTGTGGCTGTTTTCCCAGCCCACTAAGGGCTGGTTATTATTCTCCCACAGCCCATGGACCTCTTGGAGTCGAAATACCCCTCCCGGAGGCCTCCCGGTACACTACCGGCACTCCCGGTACACTACCGATGAGCCCGAAACTTTTCCGGAAACCAAACTGGGACTTCCTATATATGAATCTTTACCTCCGGACCATTCCGGAGCTCCTCGTGATGTCCAGGATCTCATCCGGGACTCCGAAAAAACTTCGGTCACCACCATACATAACTCTACACTACCGAAACGTCACCAAACCTTAAGTGTGCAGACCGTGCGGGTTCGAGAACTATGTAGACATGACCGAGACACCTCTACGGTCAATAACCAATGGCGGGCCCTGAGATACATCTCCGTCACACGGAGTAAGAAATCCCAGTCTCGATCCATGCCAACTCAAGAGACACCATTGGAGATACCTGTAGAGCACCTTTATAGTCACCCAGTTATGTTGCGACGTTTGATACACACAAGGCACTCCTCCGATATCCGTGAGTTGCATGATCTCATGGTCATAGGAACATATACTTGACATGCAGAAAACAGTAGCAATAAACTGACACGATCATATGCTATGTTTGTAGTTTGGGTCTTATCCATCACATCATTATCCTAATGATGTGATCCCGTTATCAAATGACATCTCGTGTCCATGGCTAGGAAACCTTAACCATCCTTTGATCAACGAGCTAGTCCATTAGAGGCATACTAGGGACATGGTTTTGTCTATGTATCCACACATGCATTTAAGTCTCCGATCAATACAATTATAGCATGGATAATACACGATTATCATGAACAAGGAAATATGATAATAACTAATTTATTATTGCCTCTAGGGCATATTTCCAACAGTCTCCCACTTGCACTAGAGTCAATAATCTAGTTCACATCACCATATGATTCGCATTGTTATGAATCTAACACCCAATGAGTTTTGGGGTTCGGTCATGCTTTGCATGTGAGAGAGGTCTTATAGTCAACGGGTCTGCGATATTCAGATCCGTGTGTACTTTGCAAATCTTTATGTCAAACCGTAAACACTGCTACCACACTCCACTTGGTACTATTTCCAAATGGCTGCTCCACTATACGTATCCAGATTGCTACTACAAGTCATTCGGATTAGTGTTAAAGCTTGTATCGACGTAACTTCTTACGAAGAACTCTTTATCACCTCCATAATCGAGAAACATCTCCTCAGTCTCTTAGTTACTGAGGATAATCTTGACCGCTGTCCAGTGATCCACTCCTAGTTCACTCTTGTACCCCCTGACGGACTCATGGCAAGGCACACACAGGTGCGGTACACAACATGGCATAATATAGAGCCTATGGCTAAGGAATAGGGGACGACGTTCGTCCTTTCTCTCTCCTCTGCCGTTGTTGAGCTTTGAGTCTCACTCAACTTTCACACCTTACAAATCAGGCAAGAACTCTTTCTCTGACTGATCCATTTTGAACTCTTTCAAAATCTTGTCAAGGTATGCACTCATTGCAAGTCTCATCGAGCATCTTGATCTATCTCCATAGATTTTGATGCTCAACAATTAGGTAGCTTCATCCAAGTCTTCCTTTGAAAATCACTTTCCAAATAACCGTTTTATGCTTTCCAGAAACTCTACATTATTTCTGATCAACAATATGTCATCCACATATACTTATCAGAAATTCTATAGTGCTCCCACTCACTTTATTGAAAATACAAGTTTCTCGTAAACTTTGTATAAACATCAAAACTTTGATCACCTCATCAAAGCGTATATTCCAACTCCGAGATGCTTGCTTCAGTCCATGGAAGGATCACCGAAGCTTGCACACCTTTTAGCATCCTCAGGCCTGACAAAACCTTCTGGTTGTATCACATACAACCTTTCCTCAAGTAAACCGTTAAGGAAACGATGTTTTGGCATCCATCTGCCAGATTTCATAATTGAAAACACAGCAACTGCTAACATAATTCCAACAGACTTTAGCACCACTACGAGTGAGAAAGTCTCATCGTAGTCAACTCCTTGAACTTGTCACAAACATCTTTGCAACAAGTCGAGCTTTACAAATAGTGACATTCACCATCAGTGTCTGTCTTCATTTTAAAGATCCATTTGTACTCAACGACTTGCCGTCCAACAAGCAAGTCTACCAAAGTCTATACTTGGTTTTTCATACATGGATCCTATCTCGGATTTAATGGCCTCCAACCATTTGTCGGAATCCGGGCCCATCATCGCTTCTCCACAGCTCGTAGGTTCATCGCTGTCCAACAACATGACCTCGAAGACAGGGTTGTCGTACCGCTTAGGAGCAGTACACATCCTTGTCGACCTACGAAGTTTGATAGTAACTTGATCCTGAAGCTTCATGATCATCATCATTAACTTCCTCTTCAAATAACGTAGGCTTCACAAAAACATCTTTCTGCGCTGCGCTACTCTCTGGTTGAACAAAGGTTTAACAACCTCATCAAGTTCTATCTTCCCCCCACTCAATTCTTTCGAGAGAAACCTTTCCTCGAGAAAGGATCCGTTTTAGTAACAAACACTTTGCACTTGGATCTGAGATAGAAGGTTCACCCAACTGATCTTAGGGTATTCTATGAAGATGCATTTGTCCGCCTTGGGTTCGACCTCATTAGGTGAAAACATTTTTCACACAAGTGTCGCAGCCCCAAGTATTAAGAAATGACAGCTTAGGTTTCTATCAAACCATAATTCATATGGTGTCATCTCAACGGATTTAGATGGTGCCCTATTTAAAGTGAATGTAGTTGTCTCTAATGCATAACCCCAAAATTATAGTAGTAAAACGACAAGAGACATCATAGCACGCACCATATCCAATAGAGCATAACTATGATGTTCGGTCACACCATCACACTATGGTGTTCCAGGTGGCGTTTAGTTGTGAAACAACTTTCACATTGTCTTAAGTTTTTATGCCAAACTCGTGAGTCAGATAATTACCTCCACGATCATATCGCAGTCATTTTTATCTTCTTGTCACGATGATCTTTAAACTTCACTCTGAATTTGCTTGAACCTTTCAAACGATTCAGACTTGTTTTTCATTAAGTAAATATACACTATATCTACTCAAATCACCAGTGAAGGTAAGAAAATAACGATATCCACTGCATGCTACAAGACTCACTAGATTGCATACATCAACATGTATCATTTCCAATGAATCACTTGCCCGCTCCATCCAACGGGGTCCTTTAGTCATCTTGCCCAAGAGGCATGGTTCGCATGTCTCAACCGATTCGAAATCGAATGAGTCCAAATATCCATCACCATGGAGTTTCTTCATGCGCTTTATACCAATATGACATTTTGCGGCAGTGCCACAAGTATGTGGTACTATCATTATTTAACTTTGCATCTTTTGACATCAATGTTATGAACATGTGTATTACTACGATCAAGATTTCAACAAACCATTCTCACTGGGTGCATGACCATTGAAGGTATTATTCATGTAAACAGAATAACTATTATTCTCTGACTTAAATGAATAACCGTATTGCAACAAACATGATCTAATCATATTCATGCTCAATGCAAAACACCAAATAACATTTATTTAGGTTCGTCACTAATCCTGAAGGTAGAGAGAGCGTGCGATGTTGATCACATCAACCTTGGAAACATTTCCAACACACATCGTTACCTCACCCTTAGCTAGTTCTCCGTTTATTCCGTAGCTTTTATTTCGAGTTACTAACATTTAGCAACCGAACCGGTATCCAATACCCAGGTGCTACTAGGAGTACTAGCAAGGTACACATCAATAACTCGTATATCAAATATACGTCTGTCGATGTTGCCAGCCTTCTTATCTACCAAGTATCTAGGGTTGTTCCGCTTCAGCGACCTCTCACCTCATAATAGAAGCACTTAGTCTCGGGTTTGAGTTCAACTTTGGGTTGCTTCACTGGAGCAGCAACTGACTTGCTATCCATGAAGTTTCCCTCCTTGCTCTTGCCCTTCTCAAAACTAGTGGTTTGATTAAACAGTTGACGCTCCTTCTTGATTTCTACCTCCGCGGTGTCAAACATCGCGAACAGCTCAGGAATCATTATTTCTATCCCTGGCAACTTATAGTTCATCACCAAGTTCTAGTAGCTTAGTGACAGTGACTTGGAGAACTATATCAATCACTATCTTATCTGGAAGATCAACTCCCACTTGATTCAAGCGATTGTAGTACCCAGACAATCTGAATACATGCTCAACGATTGAGCTATTCTCCTTCATCTTACAGGCAAAGAATCTTGTTGGAGATCTCATATCTCGCAACACGGGCACGAGCCTGAGATCACAATCTCAGCTCCTAGAACATCTCATATATTCCATGACGTTCAAAACGTTTCGGAGCCTCAATTCTAAACCGTAATGCATGACGCACTAAACTATCAAGTAGTCATCGAAACGTGCCTGTCAGATGTTCACAACATCTATAGACGACGCTAGAGGGGGTGGCGTACCGAGCGGTGCATTAAGGACATAAGCCTTCTGTGCAGCAATGGGGACAATCCTCAGATCACGAACCCAGTCCGCAATATTGCTCCCAACATCTTTCAACTCTATTTCTCTAGGAACATATAAAAATTTAAGGGAGCTACAGCGCGAGCTAGTAATCTACAACATAATTTGCAAAGACACTTTGACTATGTTCATGATAATGAGTTCAGTTAATCATATTACTTAAGAACTCCCACTCAAATTGACATCCCTCCAATCATTCGAGTGATACATGATCCAAATTCACCAACTCAAGTCCGATCATCACGTGAGTTGAGGTGGCTGCAATGGTGAACATCATTATGTTGATCATATCTACTATATGACTCATGTTCGACCTTTCGGTCTCTTGTGTTCCGAGGCCATGTCTGTACATGCTAGGCTCGTCAAGTTTAACCCGAGTGTTCTGCGCGTGCAAATCTGGCTTGCACCCGTTGTATGTGAACGTAGAGTCTATCACACCCGATCATCACGTGGTGTCTCAACACGACGAACTTTCGCAACGGTGCACACTCGGGGAGAACACAGTTCATCTTGAAATTCAAGTGAGGGATCACCTTATAATGCTACCATCGACCTAAGCAAAACAAGGTGCATAAAAAGGATTAACATCACATGCAAATCATAAGTGACATGATATGGCCATGAACTTGTGCTTTTGATCTCCATCTAGAAAGCACCGGCATGATCTCCATCGTCACCAGCATGACACCATGATCTCCATCATCTTGATCTCCATCAACGTGTCGCCATCGGGGTTGTCACGCCCTGCATGCTTCTACTACTATTGCTACAGTCTAGCGATAAAGTAAAGCATTACATAGCGCTTAATGATTGACACGCAGGTCATACAATAATTAAAGACAACCCTATGGCTCCTGATGGCTGCCGTATTCATCGACATGCAAGTCGTGATAATCTATACATCACATGATCATCTCATACATCACATATATCACATCATGTAATTGGCATATCATATCACAACATACCCTGCAAAAACAAGTTAGACGTCCTCTAATTGTTGTTGCATGTTTTACGCTGCTACGGGTATCTAGCAAGAACAATTCTCACCTACGCAAAAACCACAATGGTGATACACTAGTTGCTTTTCAACCTTCTCAAGGACCGCCTTTGTCGAATCCGATCCAACTAAAGTGAGAGAAACTGTCACCCGCAAGCCATCTAGGCAACAAGTTGCATCGAGGGAACAGGTCTCTCGTAAGCGTACGAGTAATGTTGGTCCGGGCCGCTTCATCTCACAATCCCGCTGAACCAAAATAAGACCAAGGGAGGAAGCAATCTAAGCATCAACGCCCACAAACCTTTTGTGTTCTACTCGAGATCTCATCGAACCATCAACCTAGCTCATGATGCCACTGTTGGGGAACGTAGCATGGGAAACAGAAATTTTCCTACGTACACGCAAACCTATCCATGGTGATGAGCATCTACGAGAGGGAGAGTGGATCTACGTACCCTTGTAGATCGCTAAGCGGGAAGCGTTAAGAAACGCGGTTGGTGTAGTCGAACTTCTTCGCGATCCAAATCGCCGAGTGTCCCGCGATCCAATCACGAACCGTCCCGCGAACACATCATGATCCGTCCCGTGAACTCATCATGATCCGTCTCACGATCTTGATCACGATTTGTCCCGCGAACTCATCACGATCCGTTCCGTGATCACATCACGAACCGTCTCGCGATCTCGATCACGGTCCTTCCGATCTAGCGCCGAACGGACGGCACCTCCGCGTTCAGCACACGTGCAGCTTGATGACGATCTCCACCGTCTCGATCCAGCGAGAGGAGGTGGAGAGGAGAGAGAGTTCACCGGCAGCGTGACGGTGCTCCGGTGATGGTGGTGGAGCAATTCCGGCAGGGCTTCGCCTAAGCGCTGCAGAAAACCGATCTAGAGGAGAAACTATGCACCAGTGTAACGGGTAGCACGTGGCCGGAAATTATGTCCAAAAACCGCCCAATCCACTAATATATATAGGAGGAGAGGAGAGGAGAGGAAGCCAAGGCCTTTGGGTCGGCCGAAATAGGAGGTGGGAAGCAATCCTACTTCACCTCCAATCCTAGTTGGAGTAGGATTGCCTCCTATTGACTGATTTTCCACTTTTTGCTTTAGGACTTTCTCTCCTGCGCCATGGGCCTTTGTGGCTGTTTTCCCAGCCCACTAAGGGCTGGTTATTATTCTCCCACAGCCCATGGACCTCTTGGGGTCGAAATACCCCTCCCGGAGGCCTCCCGGTACATTACCGGCACTCCCGGTACACTACCGATGAGCCCGAAACTTTTCCGGAAACCAAACTGGGACTTCCTATATATGAATCTTTACCTCCGGACCATTTCGGAGCTCCTCGTGATGTCCGGGATCTCATACGGGACTCCGAAAAAACTTTGGTCACCACCATACATAACTCTACACTACCGAAACGTCACCAAACCTTAAGTGTGCAGACCCTGCGGGTTCGAGAACTATGTAGACATGACCGAGACACCTCTATGGTCAATAACCAATGGCGGGACCTGGACGTCCACATTGGTTCCTACATATTCTATGAAGATCTTTATCGGTCGAACCTCTGTGTCAAGGATTCAGTTAATCCCGTATAACGTTCCCTTTGTTCTTCGGTATGTTACTTGCCCGAGATTCGATCGTCGGTATCTCCATACCTAGTTCAACCTCATTACTGGCAAGTCTCTTTACTCGTTCCGTAATACAAGATCCCGTGACTAACACTGAGCCACATTGCTTGCAAGGCTTGTTTGTGATGTTGTATTACCGTGTGGGCCCTGAGATACCTCTCCGTCACACGGAGTAACAAATCCTAGTCTCAATCCATGCCAACTCAACAGACACCATCGGAGATACCTGTACAGCACCTTTATAGTCACCCAGTTATGTTGCGACGTTTGATACACACAAGGCACCCCTCCGATATCCGTGAGTTGCATGATCTCATGGTCATAGGAACATATACTTGACATGCAGAAAACAGTAGCAATAAACTGACACGATCATATGCTATGTTTGTAGTTTGGGTCTTATCCATCACATCATTCTCCTAATGATGTGATCCCGTTATCAAATGACATCTCGTGTCCATGGCTAGGAAACCTTAACCATCCTTTGATCAACGAGCTAGTCCATTAGAGGCATACTAGGGACATGGTTTTGTCTATGTATCCACACATGCATTTAAGTCTCCGATCAATACAATTATAGCATGGATAATAAACGATTATCATGAACAAGGAAATATGATAATAACTAATTTATTATTGCCTCTAGGGCATATTTCCAACACCTATATCCAAAAAATATTGGAGAAATTCAATATGAACAAATCCTATCCATCTAAAACTCCTATGGTGGTTCGATCTCTAGACGTAGAGAAAGATCCGTTCAGACCGAGGGATGATGGAGAAGAGGTGTTGGGACCTGAAGTTCCATACCTCAGTGTCGTTGGAGCGCTTATGTATCTTGCAAATTGCACAAGACCTGATATTGCATTTGAAGTGAATCTACTTGCTAGACATAGCGCAGCTCCCACCAGACGTCATTGGTCTGGAGTGAAGAATACCTTTCGATATCTCCAAGGCACAAAGGATCTTGGCCTATTTTTCTAGTTCCAGAGAAATCTGGACTCTGATATGATTGGATATGCAGATGCGGTTGTTTGTCTGATCCCCATAATGCCAGATCTCAGACCGGCTTTGTGTTCCTACATGGTAGTACTGCTATATCATGGAAGTCTTCAAAACAGACTCTGGTGGCAACATCTACTAATCATTCTGAAATAATTTCATTGTTTGAATCGTCATGTGAATGTATATGGCTTCGCAGAATGATAAACCACATACAACAGTCATGTGGAATTGGTTCGATAGAATCACCACCATTATCTATGAGGATAATGCGGCCTGTGTTGCACAGATGCAAACAGGATACATCAAGAGTAATATCACTAAGCATATTTCTCCTAAATGATTTTTTCACCCATAATCTTCAGAAAAGCGGGGAAATAAGCATCCTGCAAGTCAAATCATGCGACAACCTTGCTGATTTATTTACCAAGTCTCTACCAAGTTCTACATTCTAAAAATATGTTCATGGAATTGGTATGCGACGACTTAGGGACTTGCAGGCGTCAGGGGGAGTCTCTTTTTGAGATATCCTTATTTTATGCCATCACATTATGCTATCTCTTTGTGAGTTTATGTTTCAGGTTCTCATTATGTTTTCATGAAGAACTTTTTGGAGAAGAATCTTTTGAGATGATAGCCCTACCTGGATGATTATGAGACGATTCTACATGGTCAAGCGTAGATTAGGAAGAGTGTTAAGATTGATTACATTTGTAATTAGGGGAAATCTCCCCTTGCCCAACCGCCGTGCGGTTGCCTCCCGCACGGACGCGTCTGGTCTGGAACCGACGTCTTGTTCGAACCGTCATGTCCCTCCAAACCATATAAATGGCATCCTGTAACCATCGATTAGATGATTCAATGACTTTGATTTGAAACAGGATGGAGGCGAGGTGACACTGTTGGGCCGTCCACCCAAACGCGTTTCTTATGGCCGGTGCAAGTGTATACTTATTAATTAATCGACACATGCAGCTTGACCTCGTACGGTTTCCTCATCACCTGCATGCATAGAATTAGTATTAATCTCCACCCAAGTAAGCATCGTGACCTCAGCCCTACTAGAAATCTTGAAGAGAAATCGAGCAAGTACAGTAGAGTACCTATGTGACTGCTGTATGAGAGCATGTGCACCGGCTGTTGGACGCGGTCAAGCATTGCATCAGACGCGTGAGCTCAACTCTCAACCTTTGCATGCCATCCACGCATGCTTCCCACAAATAGAGCATCAACTTCACACGAGCCTTGGATCAATCCGTCTGGTTCGATGATCAAGGCGATTCCGTTAGGACCGTCACGCAATATTGCATTGAAGAAACGGTGCTCTTATTCCACAACATATTACAAAAATTCTAGCTCAACCGATCGCGCAAGCTCAACATCTACCAGCTCAATCAGTAGCTCCAGAGCGTGATATCTCCGGCGCCGTTATCATCATCGTCGTCGTTGTCTCTTTCATATTCCAGTCGCCGCCGGCAACCATCCCATCATATGATGCCCCGCTGTTTTAAACTTATACCTAGTACTATCTATTATCTGCATGTTCTTGATGTTCTTGCGATGCTCTTGTTGTTCTTCTGCTGATGTTCTTGCTGATACTGTCTTGTGTGTTTTGTGCGCTTCAAAATGGGTGGTAAGTCGATCATATTTGAAATGGATAAGCCGAAAAACTACTTGCACTCAGCCAAACAATTATGTTTTGCATCCGCTCACCCGTAAAGTATAAACACAAACAACCAAACAACATACCACCATCTTGGCCTTGATGCAATGCATACAACCAATAAACATGCATATACTATTTTTTGCTTGCATTATCTTAACCATGCCTAACATATTTTTTTATAAAAGAGAGCTCCCTCTCCGGTTTCTTATATAAACAAAATCAGATGTCCTAAACCAGGACTAAATGGGTATGAAAGTAACAAAAAATTATACAGGTAATCAAACGCACCTAAAGGAGAGGAATGCTACATCAACGAACAATTACATAACGTTTACGGGCTGATGTTTATCTGGCAGATTTTAATTGGATTAAGATGGAGAGAAGAGCCCCACCCTAATGAAAATC
The DNA here is from genome assembly GCA_022496015.1 of Hordeum marinum. Taxonomy (NCBI): domain Eukaryota; kingdom Viridiplantae; phylum Streptophyta; class Magnoliopsida; order Poales; family Poaceae; genus Hordeum; species Hordeum marinum. The sequence continues at coordinate 7,962,889 of CM039673.1, forward strand.
AGGGGGCGATGAAGATTATTTAAGAAAGGGCCTGTAACCTTTTGTAGTAGGTCCGTACATGTAGCATTTTTGCCTACAGGACGGCAGTGCAGAGGATTCACCGACCAAATCCCACTGGCCGGCGCAGAAGGAGGCGAGGTGACACTGTTACGCCGTCCACCCAAAAGCGTCGCTTATGGCCGGTGCAAGTGTATAATTATTAATTAATCGACACATGCACCATGACCTCGTACGGTTTCCTCATCATCTGCATGGAGAAAATTAGTGGAGTATTAATCTCCACCCAAGTAAGCATGGTGACCTCAGACCCATTTGAAGTCTTGAAGAGCAATCGAACGATTCGAACGAGTACAGTAGAGCATGTGCACCGGCTGTTGGACGCGGTCAAGCATTGCACCACACGCGTCAGCTCAACTCATTAGAGCATGGTTAATAATATATATATAATCAACTGTTGGCTATATGCTGTTTATATATCATACATAATCACTACTTATGATCATTTATATAATAAAGCTAGCTATAAGGTTGGCCGACTCCCACCATTTTTTCGTACATCTTTTCTTCACATAAACAGAAATGCTACGTAAACGTCTATAAACACATTATTATACATGCTCTCACAACCTTTGCATGTCATCCACACATGCTTTCCATAAAGAGAGCATCAACTTCAGGCGAGCCATCGATCAATCCGTTTGTTTAGATGATCAAGGCAATCCTGATAAAACGAGCACACAATATATTGAACTGAAGAAACGGGGCTCTTATTCCCCTACATGTTACAAAAATTCCAGGCAATTTGAAACAGGGCCGTGCATTTTGTGCATGTCCTTGCAGCTTGTACGTGCATTGTATTCCCTCCGTCTCAAAATGTAAGACGTATTTTAATATTTTTATAGTATCAAAAATGTTTTACTTTTCGGGACGAAGGAAGTACATATTATTTCTTTCCAACAAACTTTGTTTCGTCTCCTCGTATCTTCGTCGCTATCGTATGCAGCTGGGCAAGTGTATCGATCGAGCGAGCTCAACATTAACCAGCTCGATCAGTAGCTCCAGAGCGTGATGTCTCCAGCGCCGTCATCGTCGTCCCCGTCGTCGCCGTTCGTATTCCAGTCGCCGCCGGCACCCATCCCATCGTAGTAGTAGGAATGCTGGTCCATGTCAACGCACTGCAAGGAGTAGTCGTCGTCGTACGGCGCCGCGGCGGCCTCCTGGATCGTCATTATCGCCGGCGCCGGTGCGGACGCGGACGCCTGGGACGCGACGGGGCACGCGGACTCGGCGAGCGCGATGGCGGCGCTGCGGATGTCCTCGGGCGTGCGGAGCGTGGCCGGGTCGACGGCGAGCAGGCACGCGGAGTCGGCGAAGTTGAGGCAGGCACCGCGGCCGCGCAGGGCGAGGGCGGCCACGTCGTGGGCGCGCGCGGCGGCCTCCGGGGTGGCAAAGGTGCCGAGCCAGATGCGTGACTTCTTGTTGGGCTCGCGCACCTCGCTCACCCACCGCCCCGCGCGGCGCCGCACGCCCCGGTACACCGGGTGCCGCGTCTCGCTGAACTTGGTCCGCCCCGCCGGCCGCTTCGGCGGCGCCGTGGTCACCGTCGCGTATCCCTTGCCGGGCTGGTCCATCTATTCCATCTTGAGCTAGCAATGGTGGTGGTGTGAGTTCAGTGGTGGTCTGCTGGGAGTGAGGAGACCGAGATGCATCTGCATGTACAGTATATATAGGATTGCGGGGTGGTGGACTTGGGTTGAGCGGGAAGGAGAGTGAGACGTGGAAGCCGTGTTGGCGTCAGCATGGCTTGATCCTTGGATACTTAGATTCTTAATGTTTAGATTTATCTAGCGTGTATCATTAATCTCTAGTTAATTTTGAGTGAAGTACATCAGAGGTTGATAAACTATTTATACTTGGTGGCCCCCTATGGGCATGATCACATGAAGTTGCTGTCGGTTGAGTCCCTAGCATGCGTCTTGACGATCATTGTGTGATTAGTCACCGGATGTTGTCGTGGCAGCCTCAAACTGGTCAGAGGCGGATTCAAGGAAGCCACAGGGGAGAGCTCCTATTCTTCGCCAGTGGCAATTAATATGGAATGGAGAGAGTATTATAAAGTTACACTAAAGCAACGACTATCACTGAAAAACATAACGCGTTATATCGCGGAAATGTGATTCGGCTCCCAGGAGCATATGTTCCCGGGCCTAAAAAATGAAATTTAATAGAAAAAAATTCAAGACAAAAATTCCGTGTGTAGTTAGTCACATTCAAATGCAACCTGCAAATTTTGAGGCAAACATGTGAAGCATTTTGGCTTGTGCAGAAAAACAAATTTCAACACCAAAAGTTACCTCAAAATGTCACTCTAAATTTGTCTTTTTTGCCGACGAAACATCGCCGCTTCGCTTCGCATGAAATTTGTCATGCATGCTTGTGATACTAACGTAAACATCTAAATTATTTTTACATTTTTTTCAAAAACATTTTGTATACTTTTTTGCGTTACTGTTCACCCGGAAGCATATGCTCCCGGAAGTCAAAACACCGTGCCACTAATAGCACGCTATAACATATAGAGAATTAGCATGCTATAGCGCGCTATAGCACGCTATTAGCATATTGCCAGGAACGACGCTATTTTGTATAGCACACTATTTTCTTCCTTGATGACAATTGATACGGATCGGAGGAAATATTATATTTATTTCCATCAATAACCATCAAAACCAGGTACTCGTATTGAGGAGTATCATATATTAGTCACAAGCATATGATATTAGTGTATGATACTATATTCATAATGCATAATACTTCAGACTTATATCATAGATTATCTTATTTATTATTATGCATGATACATACTGTCTCCTTTTTTTATTTACATAACGTTTACACGTATCTTCTAATATTTAGATTTATCAAGCACGTGTCTTTTTTTATTTATGTTACTCTATTTTTATTTTTTTGCTTATCACACAACGTGTTTGTTAGTCATGAGCGTATGATCCTGGCTAAAATACTATCACTATGGCCAGCCTCAAGGAAGAATATATATAGACACAAACCTACGGACTGACTAACGACGTGACGGCGCGGCCACAGACAAGCCTCATGGGACATGTTCACACCACAATCCCTCCCAGCGCTCTGGCCAGTGGAATTCGCCGTGGTCGGTCGCTTTGATATCCGTTGACCGTACTAGGAGTGCGTACGAACCTCGTCGGAGTGCGTAACTAATTGAGTAAGGTGATGGTTTCTTTCGCCCAAGTAGCACTGCTTGTCGGCGCCAGTTAATGTACGCTCCAGCGGTGCATGCCGCCGCCCGTCGCCCGTCGCGCCAACGCACCTCGCTCACCCAACGCGTCGTCGCCGTGGTCGGTCGCTCTCTCGTGCTGGTCGCCATGGCAGCTCATTTGCCGAGAAAAGAGAACTTCTCATTACGGTACGGTGGATAACAACGATCCAAGGTCCTATTTCCGTAGCTGCTGTGCGCACACTGCATGCTAATCTGGTCGCCCATGTGATTACGCTACTTCCTTACATAGTACAACTTGTACAAGTAGTGTTAAGTGTGTGGCTGTGCTTCTCGGAGCGGTTCCTTCCTACGTGTTGGAACTGGACGAGAATTTGATACGAAGGATTTGATTTAGTTCGATACAAGTGATTGTAAAGAGAAAACTTGAGACAATTCATAATCAAATGTAGTCAAAAATCACACTCGTTTTGAAGTTTGCTTTAAGTTGGTAGGAACTGCGCCCACAATGTAAACATTTTTGGGTGCCTGACGAGTATTTAACAAAAACGTTACCACATTCCAACAGACCCTGGCAGGAAACCACCACTCTACAAAACTTACCAAAAAGTTACTAATTTGTTTCTAATCTGTTGGAAAAAAAATCCAAGTCAGAAAGTGGCTGATTGGACTGTTCTCAGCAAGGTTATGACCGAGATGGCCCAATTGTCAGGACTCACATGACACCGTAGGTCAACGCCCATCTGTTTGACCGGCAAGAGTTAGACATTATGACATGTGGATCCCGCATGTCATAAACATGTTTAAATCATCTAAACTGTCCATTATCATGTTTAAATCATCTAAACTATCCATTATCTGAAAAGTGATAGTTTTAGTCACAAAATTATGAATTTTTGGTAGTTTCCGGTTAGTTCTCAAAAAGTGGTATTTTTAGTCACAAAATTACAAAAATTTGATAGTTTTCTGTCAGTTTTTAAAAAGTAGTCGTTTTCTGTCAATTTTTAGCCCCCTCCTCTCCTTCCCTCACTCGCCGCCGCATGAGGTTGCGTCGGGCAAGCCCGTGGCGCGGCCCGGGACTGTGGTGGCGGGGCCCTTGCTGCTCCACCTTTTGCGCTAGAGAGTGATTGGATCTAGGGCGGCGGCCCTTTTGGCGAGGCCCCTCCGTGCTGCGGCGATCGGCGGGGCTGGCTTGGTGCTGGTGGTCTGGTCGGATGGCCGACGGATCTTCGGTGGACCAGGGCCTAGTGTAGCTGCTCTGGTGGCCGGCGGCGCTTGATCTGGCCGCGGTCCTCAACCCTGATCGGTGTGCTTCTCTCCAACGGGTTCCTGGCGGTGCCAGCGTGGCTTGCCAGGACCCTGGCCGGTGGCCGCGGTTGAAGCTGGTGGAGGAGATCCAGATTGAGGGAAAACCCTTGATCGGCTCCGGCCGGCCACACCGACGACGACGCTCAAGGGTGCCGCTTTTCCTCTTGGAGACGTCGGTCTATGTCTGCTTCTCTATTTCCCCCCTATTTGCCTTTCGGGTGAAAACCCGAACTTCGATGGCCGGCGGCGGCGTCCTTGATGTCGTGACCTTTCTGAAGGCGTCGCCTTGAGGGCTGAGTGGTGGTGGACACTATGTGGGTCCTTGACGGTTGCTGGTGGTGGGCACTGCTTCGGGGGAAACCCTAGGATCTGGTCTTCCAGATCGGACGATGACGGTACTGCGATGCCATTTCTATGTTCGGAGCATCATTTGTGGAGCAGCGCTAGATGATAGAGGCAGGAGATGGAACGGTTTCGTCTTGCACGGAGCTTTGATGGAGTTGTCAAGTCATGCCTAGCCGACAGGTGCTACGCTGAGTCATGCCTGGTTGACAGATGCTATGCACGATAGTTCTTTCAGAGTCTTCGCGTCTAGACGGATGAGCGCAGGGTGGTGGCGTCGTTGGGCGCCGTGGTGGCGTCGACGATTGTTCGGACAGGCAAGGATGATGGAGATCTTTCTCCTCAAGATGGGTCAGTGGTCCGATGATGATGGCGGCTTATAAAACATGTGCATGTAGTGTGCGCTTTAGGTCTGTTGCACTTGTTGTTTGTCCCGATACGTTATGTGAATAGATTGACGACGACACCGGTTTTAGATATGAGAAGTAAGAGCAATTCATATTATCGAGTTTGTAGGTGTGAGTGATGGTTTCGGATGAATTGATGTATGTTCTTGTTAGATCTTTGTAAAATAATTAATAAAGATGGATGCATCCATCGATTGATGCAGAGGCTAGGGGTTTAACCTCATTTTCCAAAAAAAAAACATTACCTGATAAAACATGGTTCCGCTAGAAAGTCATCTCTCGTGTTTCTTTCTACTGTAAAAACATGATAGGATGAAAACAAGCGAAGTGGGCGGTACCAGATGAACGAAAAACAGGACGGGAGACATGCTAATTTTTGCTGACTCGTGCAAGCACTAATAACTTCCATTTTATCACTAGTGTTAACTATTCTTTGCGTCTCATAATATAAAGATATTTTTGACATTAATATAAAAAACGCTGTTATATTGTAAAATGAAGGAAGTATATTTTATTAGTTTTATACATGCCACGTTTTCTGAGAAAAAGATGAGTTAGTTCAAGACATATGACCTCCGTTTTGTATTAATTATGGCTCAAACGGACGTGTATATACATCAGTTTCAGCGATAACCGGAGTAATATGGAATGCAGGTAACTGCTCTTACATTATTTATTTCTCATCGTAAGACCTTTTCTTGGACATCTTTGGTACTACTCTCTCTGTAAACTAATATAAAAACGTTTAGATTAGTAAAATAGTATTGTAAATATTTTTATATTAATTTACGAAAAGAGTACATTGTAAATATATATAGAACTCCTGACACTTACTGAGCTCGACCTTCATAGCAACAACACCCCTTCCCTTCCACGTGCGCGAGTGCCCTTCCCTTCTACATGCATATTGGACGGCAGCTGCCAAAGGTCAGACCGGAACCTTGAAGCGCCTCCTCGATGATCTTGTCGAGCCGGGTCGCCATCTCCGGCGTCATGTAGTTTTTCCAGTCGTCGACCGCTCCCTTCCTGAAGTATACATCGTTATTGATCCCCATCATGGCGCTGCTGCTGCCGTTCTTGTTCACCTCCGAGAGTTTCTCAAAGCTACAGAGCTGCACGATCTCCTGCACCAGCCCTACGTCCTCCTCCGTGCAAGAAAAGGGGCATCACATGTGTTAGATAAAACGAGATAAACGAGATACGAGAGACATGGATTTTTACGTGAAAACCCTTGCGGGAGAAAACCACGGACGCATGAAGGCGCAATCACTATGAGGAGTATTACAAGCACGAGACGACATGCCGTCTTTACATACGACTATGTGAGGTATATATATGAGGGGGGAATACATGAGAGTCCTTGGAGGACAAGTAAACGAGTTGTACTCGTACGCGTCGGTGCCAACGCAAAAGGCCCACACCGTTTGTACTACATCTTGTTCAACACGGTTGAATTTGGATCACAATTTAACAATCTCTACCTTGAGCCAAATTCCCTTCAGTAGTCGAAGAAAGTAAAGAACTCCATCCAAATCATCATAAACACTTTGTGCGTCAAAGTCCATAGGACTAGTGAGAAATACCAACCACGCCCGAGCAAAGCTCAAACTTATTGGTAGGAACTGGCTTTGTCATCATATCAGCTGGATTATCATGAGTACTTATCTTGCATACCTTTAAATCACCTTCAGCAACAACATCTCGAATATAGTGATATCTGACATCAATGTGCTTTGTTCTCGCATGATACATTGGATTCTTTGTAAGATATATAGCACTTTGACTGTCCGAAAATACGGTAGGGCAAGATGAATATCCACAAAGCTCAGTGTATAAACTTCTCAACCAGATAGCTTCTTTGCATGCCTCAAAAATAGCCATATACTCGGCATCGGTAGTGGAAATAGCCACAATAGACTGCAAAGTTGTTCTCCAACTCATAACACAACCACCAATGGTGAAAACATAACCTATGAGTGATCTTTTCTTGTCCAAATCACCAGTAAAATCAGAATCAACAAAACCAACAAGTCCATCTCTAGTTTTCCCAAACTGTAAATAAGTATTAAAAGTACCTCGCGGGTATCTGAATATCCACTGAACTGCTTTCCAATGCTCTTTTCCAGGATTAGCCATGTATCTACTGACAACACTCATTGCATAAGATAAATCCGGACGAGAACAAACCATGGCATACATAAGTGAACCAACTACACTCGAATAGGGAACTCTAGACATGTACTCAATATCTGCATCTGACTCAGGTCATAAGGCTGATGATAATTTGAAGTGTGCAGCTAACGGAGTACTTACTGGCTTGGCATTATGCATATTAAAACGACGAAGAACTTTATCAATATATCCCTTCTGACTTAGATATAATTTTCCAGATGGTCTATCTCTGGATATTTCTATGCCAAGTATTTTGTTTGTTGCACCCAAATCCTTCATCTCAAATTCATTACTCAATTGCTTCTTTAGTTCATCAACATCTAACATGCTCTTTGCAGCAATTAACATATCATCAACATAAAGGAGCAAATAAATAGTTGAACCATTGTCAATTTTCAAATAAACACAACTATCATAATTAGACCTCTTGAAACCTTGAGAGAGCATAAAGGTGTCAAATCTCTTGTACCACTGTCGAGGGGATTGCTTCAATCCATAAAGAGATTTCTTTAACTTACAGACGAGCTTTTCTTTACCAGGAATAACAAAACCTTCAGGTTGTTCCATATAAATATCCTCTTCTAATTCTCCATGTAAGAATGCAGTTTTAACATCCAATTGTTCAAGCTCAAAATCATTCATGGCAACAATACTAAGTAAAGTGCGAATAGAGCTATGCTTCACAACAGGAGAAAAGACTTCGTTATAGTCAATACCTGGAATTTGGCTATAACCTTTAGCAACTAACCTTGCTTTATATCTTGCCTCATCATTAGGAGAAACACCTTATTTCCTTTTGAAAACCCATTTGCAACGAATAGGTTTCTTCTCTCTTGGTAATTTTATTAAATCCCAAGTGCCATTCTTTTCAAGTGATCCCATCTCATCATGCATTGAGGTCATCCACTTACTACTATCACTAGAAATAATAGCGTTGGAATATGAAGAAGGCTCAACATTGCGTTCAATTTCTTCTGCAACATATAAAGCAAAAGAAACAATATTGCACTCCTCAATTAACCTTTAGGTGCATTAATACCCCGCCTAACTCTGTCACGTGTAAGATTCCAACTGGATGGAACAATTGGCTGCTTTGGAGTGACATGCTCATCATCAACAACGGGTTCGTCATGTGCATCAAAATTTTCCTTATCAAAAGTATCACCTGAAATATCATGCTCCACCTGAACAGTAGGTTGTTGAATAGTAGGCTGTTGTTCACTCTCAACAGGAACATTAGTAGATGGAAAATCATGTAACATAGCAGATTCATTAAAGATAACGTTTCTGCTAATAACAACCTTCTATGTTTCAGGATTCCATAATTTAAAACCTTTAACACCAGATTTATAACCAAGAAAGATGCACTTAACAGCCCTAGGCTCCAACTTTCCATTATCACACTACAAGGGATCTGGTATATTGTGACGAGCTACTATCGTCATGCAATATCCAGGAACGTCATGGAAAACCTCGTTGTGACGTATTTTGAGCATCACGAGCATCATCACTGAATCACCGTCACAGATTCCTCCTAGTGACGCGACGCGCGAAAGACTGTCACCGAACATGGGACCTTCCGTGACGACGCAGATGGTGCACCTTCACTGGCATAACACCTAGCAGTCCATCCCATGGCCCTAAAACATCACCGATTAGCGTCACCGAAGGTGGATGACATCATCTATGATGTCATGTAATTTTATTAGAATTTAATTCTCTAAAAAATTGGAATTATTTTTCATTTTTCCAATTTTTTAAATAATTATTTATTTTTGGAATATTTTTGTCAATTACATTTTCATTAAAAATTAAATTTTTTCAAGATATTTTCAAATATTATTTTGTAGAATTATTTTGTGAGTGTAATATGAATTAATTTTTAATTTAATTTTATATCATATTATTTTTGGTAACACTTCCAAATTTACTTTACTACAAATTTTGAATCAAAATTCAATTTCAATACATACAACAATATATACTCGACTGCCAAATAAAAAAAATTAACACAACCAAATATCATCGTACATTCAAAGAAAATGATAATAAATAACTTGCAATATGAAACTAACATAATTAAAGAACAGCAAACTACGTATGTTCTAGATATCACCACCATGTAATGAAACTAACGTAACTAAAGAAAAGCAAATTATGTATGTTCTAGATATCACCATCACGTAATGATGGCCTTCATGAACTAGTAGGTATGTTGCTTAGTTTTGAGTTGCATGTTTCCGTAAGAGGAAACTGATAAGGTTGTCTGTTTCCTCTTGCTTCTTTTCATAGGATTTCATCTTCTCTTCCTGGCTCTTCTTCAAAGCTTCCATTTCTTGTTGTTGCTTCTTTTGCATCTCTTCAAGTGCGGACTCTTGCACTTTAACTCTTTCGGTTAATTGTCGCTGATACATCTCGCGTGCCTCAATTGCCTCTCTCTTCTGTTGCTCAACTCTTTCTTCTAGCTCTCGAACACGTTCTGTGGAAGCGGAGGTCCTAGACCTCCAAGATCTTGATTGGTAGCCCATAGTGGAAAGAAAGGTGCTTGAGGATCTATGCTCCTTTAGAACATCAGCCACAATCTGTGTATCAGATACTAGCTGCTCATCTTCTAGTTGTGCTTCATTCTTTTTATTTTGCATGGCAGTCTATACAAGAAAGTATTGTTTCATAAGTTAGAGGGACATGAAAGGTTAGATTATACACTTATAAAAGCATAGATGATAACCGTAAACACCTATAAAACTGAGATACATGTCTGTATGATATTAAGTATGGTTCCCTAAATAAAGTAATCTGAAACTTGCAAGACATATATGAGGGAGACTTTTCATCTGAAGCATAGCTAGCAGCAGCCAACAACAGAATAAGTAACATATATAGGAAGTAGACAAAGCCAACAAAGATAAAACCAGAAGCATACAACAATGGAAGGCATCATCACAACAGCAATATAAGTAAGAGCCAATAGCAAAACAGTGATGCAACACCAACAGGTATTCAAGTCATCGAGAAAAGAGAAAGAAAACTCACATAAGTGTTAAGTGCAACCGTGCTCATACTTCCAGTCTTTCTTTTCGTATGGGTCTCTTTGAAAAAGTCAATTGGACTAGGGTCCTCATTGTTGTACTTGTCTTTTTTCTACAAGTTGTCCGAAATAATCATTATTCCATATATGAAGTCATGTTGTATTCGACATGGGAAAACAATGAGTTAGCTAGAATACTTACAATTTGGTGGAAATGGGAAGGATAGGACCTAGAGCATGTAGTTTGTTGATGCTTGACACCTTCTCTGTTATCCTTGTTCTTTTGACAAAGTTCCTGTATGAAACAAATGAATATTAGTATTATAAGTAGTGTTGTTGCTCATATCAAAGTCACAACAAAAGGAAAATTGCAAGGAAGGTAAACTTAAGATTCAGTATAGATATTTCTAGTGGCATATTTGACTATAGACCTTGTTTCTTGGATCTGACCATTTGTTGACAAGGGCTTCCCAATTTTCCTGACTCACTGGCTTATTGGCTAACGCTTCTTCAAAAGTAAGGCCATTGTTATAATCCCTCTTCAACCTATAACGTTGTTGTCGAATACTTTTCTCGAGTATAATTTTGCATACACTTCTGGACAACTCCTCTTTTGGATCCATTTCAAAATGTTTCTGAAAACAATGAGTGGTAATATACATCATTAAATAACAGCAAGACATGCGAAAATGAGAATCTGAAGAGTGAACAAAATGTCTCACCGCTACATGACAAATAGCCTTAGGAATATGATGGTCTAGGCCATCTTTCCCGTAATCTTTCCAATGTGTAGCAACATGCATGTCGCTATAGACATGTATACCACACTGAGAAGTAAGCTTGGCTCCTTGGACAGGGTCAAGAGGTCTAACTCTACCAGCTGAGAACTCAATCTTCATCTTCCTCCCTCCGTTCCTTTTAGCATAATCCTATAGTCCATGTCCCATGGTTGGTCTACGTTTACCCCTCTTTGAGGTTTCTGGATTAGTTGGACGAGTGGAGCATACTACAACACCTACATCACAAGGTAGCAGAAAAGGTCGAACTTTATTTTTTCAAAGTGGAAACTAGAATGCAAGCACTGTTAAGTGATGATATTGCATATATCTTGGCCACATACTATAATTGTGCTATCAATTTGGCAAGAGGTGTTTGTCATGTCTTGAGAATGTTGCATCTCTGTATCATCCTGAGGTGTATTGCTGTCCTTGGAAGTTTGGAGAAGTGAACTGTCATTGTCACCTGATGGGATATGTTCTGTCTGGTTAGGTTTTGATTTTGATGCTCTTGTGGTTCTTGTGGTAATAGGTACAGTAGGTTTGGTCCGAGCATGCTTTCTCCCTTGTGGCTTTGCAGAAGCTTGCTTTTCTTGATTCAAATAAGTTGGGAAAACATTGACGTTTAGATTGTAGAACAATTCATCAGAGGATACCAATTAATTGCGTAACTTAGTTGGCATTATAATTTACACATGATATGAACAACTTTCAGATTTAGGTGGTGTACCAACACTGATAAACACATGTTTGTGAACAGGTTAGAAAGAAATGTATTATGATCTACTATGTACTACACTAATATATAGTACTCTTGCCTTTGAGATAAGTAGAGTTGGCTCATGCTCCTCTTCTTCCCAAGAATCCTCATTGGCATCATCAGCCTCCTCATCATTATCTGGCTCATATTCAGAGCCACTACCAGCATTTTTACCTCTGTTCCTTTTTTCTTCATGACCACTCCCACCGTATACTAGTTGACCGGCTAATTTTTTAATGCGCGCAAGAGGCGCTGCACCTTCTGCCGTGTTCCTCGCAACCCTTGCCAACCTATTCCTCTCATACTCCGGTGTTGCCGGCATGGTCGTACTACATTGGAAAAGAAGGATATCATGAAAATTAGGAAGCAATATGTTAACATATGGTGCAAAGTCAAAGCTGCGTAGAGACAGTTTGGTTCATGACTGAGAAGACAGAAATTATCCATACAAGTATACAGATAGTAACATCACAGTTCAAGGTGGAAAGGGTTCAAAAGAGTTACTGTTCATAGGTATTTCAGCAAACAAAATCTACTAAGAACCAAGTTATCTCTGAGTAGATTTGAATAGAATGCTAAACAAAACTACTTAGAAATAGAGAGCATGCAATTGTAGGTGCAGTTTTCAGTTAAATAGGTGTTACTTGTTTAGAAGAACACATTGGAGGTAATCCAATAGAATTCATGTTCAGACTAAGGGAAAATGGTTAAAACATTAGAACGAGTAAGCCTTCACATGCATATATCAGACTCATGAGTTATACAAGTTCACTTTGTTTTCTGAAAGACATGAAACAGCAGAATACAACATTAGTTTTTTAAACTATCTAAACCAGTCTAACTAACCTTGTTAGGCAGCACCTAATTTAGCTTGGCCATCCTGTAGTTTAGCTTAGCTGCAGCAAAACAAGTTAGATTTGTCAAGGCTCAGGCAACTATGTAATCCACTCTGAGCAAGTCTGTTTATCTAGCTCACCTAAATACCAACACAAAATACTACTGGATGCTTCCAGATTTCAGATAGATGAGGCAAGCAAAATACAAGAACTCGGCACACCTAGAAAACCAACACAAGCACTGAAAAGCATCAACCATAAGCAGATGTAACTGAAATGCACAGGAACCATATTATTTTTGTAACTGCTCTAAGAGCATAAATTAAACATGTACGTATTTGATAATCGGTCCAAAGCAGCTACTAGGGCTCAAGGCGAGTCAGGGTGCAGGCACACAACATTCTGATTTGATTGGAGTGTAGTATACTGGAACTAAACGCACTATACTCTCGTGTCAATGATTGTAGTATAATCAAACCCAGACCCACATGAATGAACCGATCAACACATCACCTTTCAAAATTTGGATCAGCTGGTAATGGAATAAACACACACTGTCTACAGATCTCATCTTATACAGTCTATCACATGGCCTGTCTACTAGAGTCCGCACAGAGCACAGAGCAGGAACAGACTGTACACCCGCGCGTACAGCAAAGCAATTGGCGTGGAACATATGCAGAAAGAATGGCGAGACCGGGGACAGTTAACAAATCATGTACCTGACGAGATCGACGAACTTGCGGCCGGTAGCAGCACGTTCTCTAGTGCAGGCGGCGGCATTCTCGCGGGTGAGGCCGGCAGCTCCTATCCCGCCAGTGAGAAGGGCCGCATCGTTCGAGTTTACCAGAGCACGGAGGAGAAGCTCGCGAGTGAGGCGGTGGCCGGAATCCCGTAGGTGAGGAGGGGGCGGCTCACGACCTGGCTGGGGCGGGTGGATCGGAGGACCTCCGATCTGCTGGTGGCGATAATGGGGAAGTGGAGATGGCCACGGCAGGATATGAGGGAAGGGTAAATTGCTACGCGCGGGAATAGATCGTGGGGGCTGACATTTTTATGGTGACTGACAGGTGCGGTAGGATGCCAAAAAATTGCAAAAATGGAGGGAACATGTTTTTTTGGCGGAGGGAAACTAATTTTTTGACTTAATAAACATATAATATATTTTCAGAAAACTAGAGGCAATAGTTATTTCTGTGAGGAAAAAGTTGGGCAATGCTACGCTTCAGCCGACGGATATTTTTTAAAGATCCTACGCATGTTGAGCCATAGTATTCAATGCATGGAGCCGTCAGATTCAACTGCGAGCTTTGCAACATGGATGATATTGCGTTCGGACGTGTGCAACAAAGTTCATATTGCGGAACTTTTGCAACAAAGGTGTTGCCGCAAACGACCGCTGGACTGCCGACCAGGTCGCCTCGCCACCATCCTCCTCTCCGACGAGGTGGCTACACTGCGTGTGGTTAACGGACATGGTGGAAGCGGGCAACAGGCACAACTACGACGACCGCGCCCAACCTCCGGTTGAACCGGCGCACCACAGCGGCGACCGCACCGGACCTCTGGCTCATGCCAAACCATGATGTTGGAAATATGCCCTAGAGGCAATATATAAAGTGTTTATTATTATATTTCCTTGTTCATGATAATCGTTTATTATCCATGCTATAATTGTAGTGATTGGAAACATTTTGCATGTGTGGGTAAATAGACAACAAAATGTCCCTAGTAAGCCTCTAGTGAACTAGCTCGTTGATCAAAAGATGGTTAAGTTTCCTAGCCATGGACATGAGATGTCATTTGATAACGAGATCACATCATTAGGAGAATGATGTGATGGACAATACCCAAACTACAAACGTAGCATATGATCGTGTCAGTTTATTGCTACTGTTTTCTACATGTCAATGTATATGTTCCTATGACCATGAGATCATGCAACTCACGGATATCGGAGGAGTGCCCTGTATGTATCAAACGTCGCAACGTAACTGGGTGGCTATAAAGGTGCTCTATAGGTATCTCCGATGGTGTCCGTTGAGTTGGCATGGATCGAGACTAGGATTTGTTACTCCGTGTGACGAAGAGGTATCTCGGGGCCCACTCGGTAATGCAACATCACAACAAGCCTTGAAAGCAAAGTGACTAATTGTTAGTTGCGGGATCTTGTATTACGGAACGAGTAAAGAGACTTGCCGGTAACGAGGTTGAACTAGGTACTGGATACCGACGATCGAATCTCGGGCCAGTAACATACCGAAGAACAAAGGGAACGTTATACGGGATTAACTGAATCCTTGACATAGAGGTTCGATCGATAAAGATCTTCGTAGAATATGTAGGAACCAATGTGGACGTCCAGGTCCCGCCATTGGTTATTGACTGTAGAGGTGTCTCGGTCATGTCTACATAGTTCTCGAACCAGCAGGGTCTGCACACTTAAGGTTCGGTGACGTTTCGGTAGTGTAGAGTTATGTATGATGGTGACCGAGGGTTGTTTGGAGGCCCGGATGAGATGCAAGACGTCACGAGGAGCTCTGGAATGGTCCGGAGGTAAAGATTCATATATAGGAAGTCCCAGTTTGGTCGCCGGAAAAGTTTCGGGCTCATCGGTAGTGTACCGGGAGTGCCGGTAGTGTACCGGGAGGCCTCCGAGAGAGGTATTTCGACCCCAAGAGGTCCATGGGCTGTGGGCGAACTATAACCAGCCCTTAGTGGGCTGGGGAATCAGTCACAAAAGGCCCATGGTATAGGGAGAGAAAAAGGCTAAGGAAAAGGTGAAAAATCAGCCAATAGGAGGCAATCCTACTCCAACTAGGATTGAAGGTGAAGTAGGATTGCTTCCCACCTCCTATTCGGCTGACCCAAAGGCCTTGGCTGCCTCTCCTCTCCTCTCCTCCCATATAGATACTAGTGGATTGGGTGGTTTTTGCACAGAATTTCCGGCCACGTGCTACCCGTTCCACCGGTGCATAGTTTCTCCTCTAGATCGTAGTTCCGCAGTGCTTAGGCGAAGCCCTGCGGGAATTGCTCCACCACCATCACCGGAGCGCCGTCATGCTGCCGGTGAACTCTCTCTCCTCTCCACCTTGTCTTGCTGGATCAAGAAGGTGGAGATCGTCACCAAGCTGCACGTGTGCTGAACGCGGAGGTGCCGTCCGTTCGGTACTAGATCGGAAGGATCGTGATCAAGGCCACGGGACGTTCGTGATCGGATCGTGGGACGGATCGTGACGAGATCGCGGGACGGTTCATGATTGGATCGCGGGACGGTTCGTGATTAGATCGCGGGACGCTCGGCGATTTGGATCGCGAAGAAGTACGACTACACCCACCGCGTTTCTTAACGCTTCCCGCTTAGCGATCTATAAGGGTACGTAGATCCACTCTCCCTCTCGTAGATGCTCATCACCATGGCTAGATTTGCATGTGCATAGGAATTTTTTTGTTTCCCATGGGACGTTCCCCAACAATGGCATCATGAGCTAGGTTGATGGTTCGATGAGATCTCGAGTAGAACACAAAAGGTTTGTGGGCGTTGATGCTTAGATTGCTTCCTCCCTTGGTCAGATTTTGGTTCAGCGGGATTGTGAGATGAAGCGGCCCGGACCAACATTACTCGTACGCTTACGAGAGACTGGTTCCCTCGACGCAACTTGTTGCTTAGATGGCTTGCGGGTGATAGTTTCTCTCACTTTAGTTGGATCAGATCCGACAAAGGCGGTCCTTGAGAAGGTTGAAAAGCAATCTATGTATCAACGTTGTGGTTTATGCGTAGGTGAGAATGGTTCTTGCTAGATACCCGTAGCAGCCATGTAAAATATGCAACAACAATTAGAGGACGTCTAACTTGTTTTTGCAGGGTATGTTGTGATGTGATATGGCCAATTACCTGATGAGATATATGTGATGTATGAGATGATCATGTGATGTATAGAATTTCACGACTTGCATGTCGATGAGTACGACAACCGGCAGGAGCCATAGGGTTGTCCTTAATTATTGTATGACCTGCGTGTCAATCATTAAGCGCTATGTAATGCTTTACTTTATCGCTACGGTAGCAATAGTAGTAGAAGCATGCAGGGCGTGACAACCCCGATGGCGACACGTTGATGGAGATCAAGATGATGGAGATCATGGTGTCGTGCCGGTGACGATGGAGATGATGCCGATGTTTTGAAGATAGAGATCTTAAACACAAGTTCATGGCCATATCATGTCACTTATGAATTGCATGAGATGTTAATCCTTTTATGCACCTTGTTTTTCTTAGTACGACGGTAGCATTATAAGGTGATCCCTCACTTAAATTTCAAGGTAAATTGTGTTCTCCCCGAGTGTGCACCATTGCGAAAGTTCATCGTGTCGAGACACCATGTGATGATCGGGTGTGATAGACTCTACGTTCACATACAACGGGTGCAAGCCAGATTTGCACGTGCAGAACACTCGGGTTAAACTTGATGAGCCTAGCATGTACAGACATGGCCTCGGAACACAAGAGACCGAAAGGTCATACATGAGTCATATAGTAGATATGATCAACATAATGATGTTCACCATTGAAACCAGCTTAACTCACGTGATTATCAGACTTGAGTTGGTGAATTTGGATCATGTGACACTCAGATAACCTGAGGAATGTCAATTTGAGTTGGAGCTTTAGTAATTTGATTAACTAAACTCATTATCTTGAACAATAGTCTAAGTAACCTTTGCATATTTATGTTGTAGATCAATGGCTCGCGTAGTAGCACCCCTGAATTTTAATGCGTTTCTAGAGAAAGCTAAGTTGAAAGATGATGGAAGTAACTTTGTTGATTGGGCCCGTAATCTCAGGATTATCCTCATGGCTTTCCAGAAACAATATGTCCTTGATGCACCGCTTGGTGACCAACCAGAAGACATGACCTCCGAAGACGTTAAGAACGTTTGGGAGGCTTGTGCTGGAGACTACTCAATAGTTCAGTGCGCAATATTGTATGGCTTAGAACCGGGACTTCAAAGACATTTTGAACGTCACGGAGCATGTGAGATGTTCCAGGAGTTGAAGTTTATCTTTCAGAAGAATGCCCGGATCGAGAGGTATGAGACCTCCGATAAATTCTATGCTTGCAAGATGGAGAAGAACGGGTCTATTAGTGAGCACATACTCAGAATGTCTGGGTACTCAAATCGTCTAGCGGAGTTGGGTATTACCCTTCCGCCGGAGGCAATCACTGATAGAGTTCTTCAATCGCTGCCACCTAGTTACAAGAGCTTTGTGATGAACTATAACATGCACGGCATGAACAAGTTAGTCGCCGAGCTGTTTGCGATGCAAAAAGTCGCTGAGTCTGAAATCTAGAAAGAACATCAAGTGTTGATGGTCAATAAAACCACTAGTTTCAAGAAAAATGGCAAGGGCGAAGGCAAGAAGGGTAAAACCAAGAAGGATGGCAAAGGAGTTGCTACTCCTACAAAGAAGCCTGGGCATGGACCTAAGCCACAAACTGAGTGCTTTCATTGCAAGGGAACTGGTCACTGGAAGCGGAACTGCCCCAAGTACCTGGCTGACAAGAAGACAGCCAACGACAAACAAGGTATATATGATATACATGTTATTGATGTGTACCTTACTAGTTCTCGTAGTAGTGCCTGGGTATTTGATACCGGTTCGGTTGCTCACATTTGCAACTCAAAACCAGAACTACGGAATAAACAAAGACTGGCAAAGGACGAAGTGACGATGCGCGTGGGAAATGGTTCCAAGGTTGATGTGATCGCCGTCGGCACGCTCTCTCTTCGATTACCATCAGGATTAGTGATGAACCTGAATAATTGTTATTTAGTGCCTGCGTTAAGAAGGAACATTATATCTGGATCTTGTTTATTGCGAGACGGTTACTCATTTAAATCAGAGAATAAAGGTCGTTCTATTTATATGAGTAATATCTTTTATGGTCATGCACCCAATGTTAGGGGTTTATTCATATTGAATCTTGATAGTGATGACACACATGTTCATAACATTGATGCCAAAAGATGTAGAGTAGTTAATGATAGTACCACTTTCTTGTGGCACTGCCGTTTAGGTCATATTGGTGTAAAACGCATGAGGAAGCTCCATGTTGATGGACTTTTGGAGTCACTTGATTTTGAATAACTTGACACATGTGAAGCATGCCTGATGGGCAAGATGACCAAAACGCCGTTCTCAGGAACAATGGAACGGGTAAGTTACTTATTGGAAATCATACATACTAATGTGTGTGGTCCAATGAATGTTGTAGCGCGCGGTGGATATCGTTACTTTCTCACCTTCACTGATGACTTAAGTAGATATGGGCATATTTACTTGATGAAACACAAGTCTGAAACTTTTGAAAAGTTCAAGCAATTTCAGAGTGAAGTTGAGAATCATCGTAACAAGAAGATTAAATTTCTGCTATCTGATCGAGGAGGTGAATATCTGAGTTATGAGTTTGGCAACACTTAAGACAATGTGGAATTGTTTCACAGTTGACACCGCCTGGAACACCACAGTGTAATGGTGTGTCTGAACGTCGTAATCGAACCTTATTAGATATGGTGCGTTCTATGATGTCTCTTGCCGATTTGCCACTATCGTTTTGGGGTTATGCATTAGAGACAGCTGCATTCACTTTAAATAGGGCACCATCAAAATCCGTTGAGACGACGCCATATGAACTGTGGTTTGGCAAAAGGCCAAAGTTGTCGTTTCTTAAAGTTTGGGGATGTGATGCTTATGTCAAAAAGCTTTAGCCTGAAAAGCTGGAACCCAAAGCAGAGAAATGCGTCTTCATAGGATACCCGAAAGAGACAATCGGGTATACCTTCTATCTCAGATCCGAAGGCAAAGTGTTTGTCGCTAAGAACGGAACATTTCTTGAGAAAGAGTTTCTCTCGAAAGAATTGAGTGGGAGGAAAATAGAGCTTGATGAGGTTATTGAAACTTTACTTCAACCAGAAAGTAGTGCAGCGCAGAAAGATGTTTCTGTGGAACCGACGACGGTAGAAGAGGAAGTTAATGATGATGATCATGAAGCTTCGGATCAAGCTGCTATTGAACCTCGTAGGTCGACAAGGGCGCGTACTACTCCCGAGTGGTACGGCAACCCTGTCTTGGAAGTCATGTTGTTAAACAACAATGAACCTATGAGCTATGGAGGAGCGGTGATGGGCCCGAATTCTGAGAAATGGTTAGAGGCCATGAAATCCGAGATGGGATCCATTATGAAAACAAAGTATGGACTTTGGAAGTACTACCTAAAGGGCGAAAGGCCATTCAGAACAAACGGATCTATAAGAAAAGACGGACGCGGACGGTAATGTCACCGTCTATAAAGCTCGACTTGTGGCAAAGGGCTTTTCACTAGTTCAAGGAGTTGACTACGATGAGACTTTCTCACCCGTAGCGATGCTTAAGTCTGTCAGAATCATGTTGGCAATAGCTGCTTATTTCGACTATGAAATTTGGCAGATGGATGTCAAAACGACGTTCCTCAACGGTTTCCTTGAGGAAGAGTTTTATATGATGCAACCCGAAGGTTTTGTCGATCCAGAGAATGCTGACAAAGTTTGCAAACTCCAGCGATCCATTTATGGACTGGTGCAGGCATCTCGGAGTTGGAATAAGCGCTTTGATGAGGTGATCAAAGCGTTTGGGTTTATACAAGTTTATGGAGAAGCTTGTATTTACAAGAAAGTGAGTGGGAGCTCTATTGCGTTTCTAGTGTTATATGTGGATGACATATTGCTGATTGGAAACAATATAGAAATGCTGGCAAGCGTGAAGGAATATTTGAATAAGAGTTTTTCAATGAAGGACAAAGGAGAAGCTACTTTCATATTAGGCATTAAGATCTATAGAGATAGGTCGAGACGCTTAATAGCACTTTCATAGAGCACATACCTTGATAAAGTTTTGAAGAAGTTCAAAATGGAGCAGTCCAAGAAAGGGTTCTTGCCTGTGTTACAAGGTGTGAAGTTGAGTAAGACTCAATGCCCAGTGACTGCAGAAGATAAAGAAAAGATGAGCGTCATCCCCTATGCTTCAACCATAGGCTCTATCATGTGTGCAATGCTGTGCACAAGACCCGATGTCAGCCTTGCCATAAGTATGGCCGGAAGGTTTCAAAGTGATCTTGGAATGGAGCATTGGCAAGCGGTCAAGAATATTCTTAAGTACCTTAACAAGACTAAGGACATGTTTCTCGTTTATGGAGGTGATGAAGAGTTCGTCGTAAAGGGTTACGTCGATGCAAGCTTTGACACTGATCCGGACGACTCTAAGTCGCAAACCGGATACATATTTATTCTTAACGGGGGAGCGGTAAGCTGGTGCAGTTCCAAGCAAAGCGTGGTAGCTGATTCTACGTGCGAAGCAGAGTACATCGCAGCCTCGGAGGCAGCGAAGGAAGGTGTCTGGATGAAGCAGTTAATGACAGATCTTGGAGTAGTGCCCAGTGCACTGAATCCAATAAACCTGTTCTGTGACAACACTAGTGCCATTGCTCTAGCCAAGGAACCAAGGTTTCACAAGAGGACCAGACACATAAAGCGACGCTTCAACTCCATCCGGTTTTACATCGAGGAGAAGGACATAAACATTTGCAAAGTGCACACGGATCTGAATGTTGCAGACCCGTTGACTAAACCTCTTCCAAGGGCTAAACATGATCAACACCAGAACTGTATGGGTGTTCGATTCTTTACCATGTAAATCACATAGTGATGTGAACTAGATTATTGACTCTAGTGCAAGTGGGAGACTGTTGGAAATATGCCCTAGAGGCAATATATAAAGTGTTTATTATTATATTTCCTTGTTCATGATAATCGTTTATTATCCATGCTATAATTGTAGTGATTGGAAACACATTGCATGTGTGGGTAAATAGACAACAAAATGTCCCTAGTAATCCTCTAGTGAACTAGCTCATTGATCAAAAGATGGTTAAGGTTTCCTAGCCATGGACATGAGATGTCATTTGATAACGAGATCACATCATTAGGAGAATGATGTGATGGACAAGACCCAAACTACAAACGTAGCATATGATCGTGTCAGTTTATTGCTACTATTTTCTGCATGTCAATGTATATGTTCCTATGACCATGAGATCATGCAACTCACGGATATCGGAGGAGTGCCTTGTGTGTATCAAACGTCGCAACGTAACTAGGTGACTATAAAGGTGTTCTACAGGTATCTCCGATGGTGTCTGTTGAGTTGGCATGGATCGAGACTGGGATTTGTTACTCCGTGTGACGGAGAGGTATCTCGGGGCCCACTCGGTAATGCAACATCACAATAAGCCTTGCAAGCAAAGTGACTAATTGTTAGTTGCGGGATCTTGTATTACGGAATGAGTAAAAAGACTTGCCGGTAATGAGGTTGAACTAGGTATTGCATACCGACGATCGAATCTCGGGCAAGTAACATACCGAAGAACAAAGGGAACGTTATACGGGATTAACTGAATCCTTTACATAGAGGTTCGACTGATAAAGATCTTCGTAGAATATGTAGGAACCAATGTGGATGTCCAGGTCCCGCCATTGGTTATTGACCGTAGAGGTGTCTCGGTCATGTCTACATAGTTCTCGAACCCGCAGGGTCTGCACACTTAAGGTTCGGTGACATTTCGGTAGTGTAGAGTTATGTATGGTGGTGACCGAAGGTTGTTCAGAGTCCCGGATGAGATCCCGGACGACACGAGGAGCTCCGGAATGGTCCGGAGGTAAAGATTCATATATAGGAAGTCCCAGTTTGGTCACCGGAAAAGTTTCGGGCTCATCGGTAGTGTACCGGGAGGCCTCCGGGAGAGGTATTTCGACCCCAAGAGGTCCATGGGCTGTGGGATAACAATAACCAGCCCTTAGTGGGCTGGGGAATCAGTCACAAAAGGCCCATGGCGCAGGGAGAGAAAAAGGCTAAGGAAAAGGTGAAAAATCAGCCAATAGGAGGCAATCCTACTCCGACTAGGATTGGAGGTGAAGTAGGATTGCTTCCCACCTCCTATTCGGCCGACCCAAAGGCCTTGGCTGCCTCCCCTCTCCTCTCCTCCTATATATATATACTAGTGGATTGGGTGGTTTTTGCACAGAATTTCTGGCCACGTGCTACCCGTTCCACCGGTGCATAGTTTCTCCTCTAGATCGTAGTTCCGCGGTGCTTAGGCGAAGCCCTGTCGGAATTGCTCCGCCACCATCACCGGAGCGTCGTCATGCTGCCGGTGAACTCTCTATCCTCTCCACCTTGTCTTGCTGGATCAAGACGGTGGAGATCGTCATCAAGCTGCACGTGTGCTGAACGCGGAGGTGTCGTCCGTTCGGTACTAGATCGGAAGGATCGTGATCAAGGCCACGGGACGTTCGTGATCGGATCGCGGGACGGATCGTGACGAGATCGCGGGACGGTTCGTGCTTGGATCGCGGGACGGTTCATGATTAGATCGCGGGACGCTCGGCGATTTGGATCGCGAAGAAGTACGACTACACCAACCGCGTTTCTTAATGCTTCTCGCTTAGCGATCTATAGGGGTACATAGATCCACTCTCCCTCTCGTAGATGCTCATCACCATGGATAGATTTGCGTGTGCGTAGGAAAATTTTGTTTCCCATGCGACGTTCCCCAACACATGACCACCCTGTTATGCTGATGTTGCTGCCTGGGATGAAATGATAAAGAATACATGGATGTGGTCACGTTAGATTGAGATCCCACAACAGCCCGATTGTTGCGATGGGGAAAATTGCAACAGCGGATCCAACAGCCATGGAGGCGACGTACCATTTGATTAAGATAGATCCAACAGACGCGAAGGTGACAGATGCACATGTTGTTATCAGTCGGTTGATGGCAAGCGTTCCCCCCCTCAAGAAAAATATGTTACATAGATTTGGTTTCAGAACTAGTAAATGGCGTTTAAGATCGAAAACTCATGAGATACTCAGAACAACGACCTTGTGTCGCTCGACCTATGGCGAGTCGGGCGGCTCACCCCACCCCACCGGTAGTCGCCACTTTCCTCCCCCGTCTCTCCCCTCCTAGCCACCATCGGGGGTCGTTGTTGGGCAAAGCCTGTGCGGTGGCGGCGGCAGCTGAGCGTTCTCTAGCTGCTCCAGTGTTTGGCCCGTGCACTCCTGCATGACCCCCTTGGACGCGGTGTTGGTGCCAATGGCGCCCTTCAGCGCGGGAGCTGGGACCAAGGCATGGAGGCGGGCTGCAAGGCGGCAAGGCTCGACATATGCGCACCACGCCGCGCCTAGGGCGCCATGGCAAGACGACGTTGATAATTCGTCGACTGGTTCACCGGGGAGATCCAACGAGTAACATAGATAGGAATGTAGGGAGGATGAGTACCGGGGGGCAGGACGCTGGCCGCCGCCGCCAGATCGGCGGTGGCGCGGGAGATTGGCTCGAGGCGAGTGGAGGTTGGCAGGCAGATGAGTACATGTGCGCCATTTTTTTCTTTGGAAAAGATAGTGCAAATTCATTTCTTTTTACGTGAAGATAATGCATATTCCGATTTTCGCCCGGTTTTCCGTAATTAACTAGGCAATTCTCTTTTGCTTATTTAATAAATGAGGCAATCTTTGCCTCCATTTCAAAAAATAATAATGCATATTCTATCTGTACGTGTGTGTATGTCAAGTGCATTGTTTGGCCAAGTGTAAATAATGGAAAAAATAGTTATTCCCAAATAAACAACTTATGTCTAGAAAGATTTATGACGAAGTAAAAGATAGTTTTAAAATGTACATAGTTTTATATATGTAACATTCTTTATAATCTTGACAAAAATCTAAAAGAGGTTCCATTTATTTGAAAAAATGCATTTATAAATGTTCACATAAATTTAGAATATTCAATATCTTAAAAAAACTGCTCACAAAAAATTCTCACTCAAAAGAAAATCCAACTTAATAAAGAGTTCACTTCTCTTAAAAAATTATTTCATGACTAGAAAAAACAATAATCTGTGTAACCTTGTTATCCTTGTTTATCAAAACTGAATGTGGAAAGTGCCTGGCCAAAGTGTAGCAAGTACTGCGCATTAAGTTAGGGAAATTTGGGTAGCATCTCCCTTGTAACTGGAGCGATATGGACATAAGAAACAAGTTGATATAATAATCAATAATTCTACAATCAATAATTCTACAAACCTATTGCACAGAACCCAAATAAGCAAAACTTCAGGAACCCAAATAAGCAAAACTTCAGGAAACAAGCAAACCTATTGCTCGTCACTTCAATAAAGTAGGAGGATATATACGCCATTACAAAAACCATGAAACAAGGAAAACAAACTTCATTGGAGATGCGAACGTCCAAAAGCATGCAAAACTTCATCATCACTTGAGTGCTCACTTCTGTTTCCACTCAATCCGTCATCTTCTCGTTCATCCTCATCGTTGGTACTATCTTCATCATTGTTCTCGGTAATTTTCTCAATCTCGGCAATGATTTTAGGATCAACGGGTGTGCCTTCTTCATCATCACGGCCGAAAGTGTGAAACACCGGATCAACATCGTTCACTGTAAAAGTTGGCGCTACGATATCTTCTTGGTATGCATCTGTAGCATTGAGCTCACCCGTCTCTGATTTGGGAACAACGTACAAATGTCTATGACTAAAAGTCTATACCAGTTTCCAGTCTTCTTCAAGATGTGTGTCCTCCATGTAAAACACTTGCTCTGCTTGAGAAGCCAATATGAAAGGATCCTTTTTGTACCGAAGAGCCTTATGATTCAGACTTTTGAAGTACCCATCATCTCTCAACCTAGTCGTCTTGCTTGTAATATCATACCAACCACAACGAAACAAATATATTGACATGTCACCATGCTTATTTTTCGAGTACATCAACTCAAGAACTTCCTTCAGAACACCATAGTACAAAATCTCTGCACCATTTTTAACTCCCTTTACCATGATGACTGAATTTTGAGTTCTTCTCTTCCTCTCACGATCCAGAGTGTGATATCGAACACCATTCACGTTGCAGGCAGAGTACACCAGTAAACGCTTGTCTGGGCCACATCATAGCGAGTACAAATCCTTTGAAACATTCTCCTCTCCTATATTATGAATCTGTACATGATGACCACACATCAAAATGATAAGGTTAATGGCGTCAGTAATGCAAGATGGATATAAGACACATAAAAACAAATAGCTTACATGCTTCTCAAACCACGTAGGGAATTCCTTCTTAAGTGTCTGCTCAATGTTAGCGACACCTTTCATACGTAACTCTTCTCGGCAAACCCTACAACATGAAACAAAAAATAAACACATCAAAATTCATTATCTCTATGAGACAACCGCATAATATGCGTAAAAAGATGGCAAGAATACTTACTTCATGTATTTGTATACATCACGACAATTATGAAGCATGTACCAAACCATTTCGTCGTACTCAGTATCATAAAGGTTCAGTTTTGACGCACCGAGACCTTTTGCAGCCATTGAAAAAATTGCCAGTTCATCAGAAGAAACATTCCTCTTCCCATCTTTGTTCCTATCTTCTTTGTTAAATCTTGTCTCAATATTTGTCAGATATCTAGAGCAGTAGGACAAGCACTCATCCACGACATATGCCTCCGCAATTGACCCTTCTGGCTTTGCTCTATTGCGAACTATTCCCTTTAGGTACCCAAGCCTTCTTTCTATTGGATACATCCATCCATAATGCACAGGGCCCCTCAGAATTGCCTCTTCAGGAAGGTGAATAGCTAAATGAACCATGACATCAAAGAAGGCGGGTGAAAAAATCCTCTCAAGCTTGCTAAGAATTATAGGAATATCCTCCTTCATCTGGTGAACCACATCAACTCGAAGAGTTTTTGAGCAGAATTGTCTGAAAAAATTACCAAGTTCAGCAATGGCCTCATATATGTCCTTCCTCACAAGCCCTCTTAGTGCAGCTGGTATGACTTGCTGAAGTAGTATGTGATAGTCATGGGTCTTGAAGCCATGCACTTTATATGTTTCAAGATCCACACATCTTGCTAGATTAGCAGCATACCCATCTGGAAATTTCACATTAGCTAAATACTCGCAGAATCTTTTCTTGTTCTCCTTGGTGAGATTATACTCTGCCTTTTTCTTCACCTTTCCGCCCTTTCCATCAGGTTTTAGATGCAGATCAACTTGGATTCCTAACTTCTGCAAATCTATCCTGGCATTTGTTGTATCCTTATTCTTTCCCTCAATCTCAAGTAGGGTCCCAAGTATATTTTCACATATGTTCTTCTCGACGTGCATCACATCAATGTTGTATGCTAATTTTAGGTTTGACCAATATGGCAGATCATATAGGCTATCCTTCTGACTCCAGATTGGTTCATCTTTTTTGAGTGCGCTTTCTCTTCTTATTGCCTGGATACTTCCCTGGTTTGAAATTGTTAACTTTCTCTAACTTGTCCAACACTTCAGCATTTGTGAACTTACGAGGTTTCTCTCGTTTCTCAACTGACCCATTGAAATCCTTGCTTCTCCTAAAACGATGATTGGTGGGAAGAAATCTGCGATGCCCAACATACCCAATCTTTTTTTCTAGAGCCTCGGAGCAAGGGTTCTCATCACAATGCACACTTGCATAATAGACTCTAGTGCTACGGCCTGATAGAGTGGCTAGTCCAGGGTAATCATGAATAGACCACAAGAACGCAGCATGCAAAGTAAATGGATCATCAGTTAATGCATCATACGTTTCCACACCGGTTCCCCAAAGCTTCATCATATCTGCTATCAATGGCTGCATAAGTACATGGAACTCCTTTCCAGGTGCTTTTTTTTCCAGGAATAAGCAAAGCCATCATGAAATTGGATTGGTCCATGCACATCCATGGCGGGAAGTTGTACGGGATGACAAAAACTGGCCACATACTATATGAGCTACTCATGTTTCCAAAGGGATTGAATCCATCCGTGGCAATGCCAAGCCTAAAGTTACGAGCATCTTTAGCAAACCAACCATACTCTCTGTCAAAGTGCTTCCATGCTTCACCATCAACTAGGTGTCTCATAACACCTTTCTCGGCGAACCTCTTCTTCTTGTGCCACCTAGCATCTGCCGACTGTTCCTTTGACACAAAAAATCTTTGAAGCCTAGGGATTATAGGAAAGTACCTAAGAACCTTGTGGGGTATCTTTTTCCTTCCCTCCATGTCTTTCTTTCTTGATGTCCCACACTCAGGACAATGTGTGTTGTTGGCATAGTTACCCCAAAACAATGCACAATCAAACTTGCATACATGAATAGTCTCGTAACCAAGCCCAGCTTCACGGAGAACACTCTTAGCTGCTTCATATGACTTCGGTATATCAGCATGTGGAAACGCCATGCTGAACACCTCAAGAAACATACTGAATCCTCTGTTTGTGACCCGGTTGTATGACTTAACATGGAGGAGCTTAATGATAAAGGATAGTCGTGTGAACTCGCTGCATCCTTCGTACAGTTCTTTCTTGGCTTCCTCAATCAGCTTGCAATAGAGGTTTGGTTGACCCTCACCTCGCCTTCCATACCTAGCCAAATCATCTACCATATACGAAACATCATCTTGATTGTCTTCATTAAAGTCTTCGTCATCAGACGTGTATGCAACATCCTCCATCTCACCCCCTTCGTCATCACTCAACGATTCACCATGAAAGATCCACCTCGTATATGTGTTGGACATACCGGCGCATTGTATGTGCTCCTCAACAACTGGCTGGCTCTGGAATTCTAGATTCAGGCAGTTTCGGCATGGGCATAGTACGTCTTGATTTTCTGGGAAATTTTGGCGAACAATATCCATAAACTCCTCAACACCTTTCAAGTACGATGTTGTGAAACAAGTTCCCTGTATCCAGCTTCGGTCCATTGTCCTACAAAAATTCATTTACTTTTGAGAAAAATATACTTACACCATAACTAGCACACATGTGCATTATGGAAAATATTCACTTTTCGCAAACAATATAATATTGCTCATATTGCCCAAATAAACAACTTATGTCTAGAAAGATTTATGACGAAGTAAAAGATAGTTTTAAAATGTACATAGTTTTATATATGTAACATTCTTTATAATCTTGACAAAAATCTAAAAGAGGTTCCATTTATTTGAAAAAAATGCATTTATAAATGTTCACATAAATTTAGAATATTCAATATCTTAAAAAAACTGCTCACAAAAAATTCTCACTCAAAAGAAAATCCAACTTAATAAAGAGTTCACTTCTCTTAAAAAATTATTTCATGACTAGAAAAAACAATAATCTGTGTCACCTTGTTATCCTTGTTTATCAAAACTGAATGTGGAAAGTGCCTGGCAAAAGTGTAGCAAGTACTGCGCATTAAGTTAGGGAAATTTGGGTAGCATCTCCCTTGTAACTGGAGCGATATGGACATAAGAAACAAGTTGATATAATAATCAATAATTCTACAATCAATAATTCTACAAACCTATTGCACAGAACCCAAATAAGCAAAACTTCAGGAACCCAAATAAGCAAAACTTCAGGAAACAAGCAAACCTATTGCTCGTCACTTCAATAAAGTAGGAGGATATATACGCCATTACAAAAACCATGAAACAAGGAAAAAAAACTTCATTGGAGATGCGAACGTCCAAAAGCATGAGAAACTTCATCATCACTTGAGTGCTCACTTCTGTTTCCACTCAATCCGTCATCTTCTCGTTCATCCTCATCGTTGGTACGATCTTCATCATTGTTCTCGGTAATTTTCTCAATCTCGACAATGATTTTAGGATCAACGGGTGTGCCTTCTTCATCATCACGGCCGAAAGTGTGAAACACCGGATCAACATCGTTCACTGTAAAAGTTGGCGCTACGATATCTTCTTGGTATGCATCTGTAGCATTGAGCTCACCCGTCTCTGATTTGGGAATAACGTACAAATGTCTATGACTAAAAGTCTGTACCAGTTTCCAGTCTTCTTCAAGATGTGTGTCCTCCATGTAAAACACTTGCTCTGCTTGAGAAGCCAATATGAAAGGATCCTTTTTGTACCGAAGAGCCTTATGATTCAGACTTTTGAAGTACCCATCATCTCTCAACCTAGTCGTCTTGCTTGTAATATCATACCAACCACAACGAAACAAATATATTGACATGTCACCATGCTTATTTTTCGAGTACATCAACTCAAGAACTTCCTTCAGAACACCATAGCACAGAATCTCTGCACCATTTTTAACTCCCTTTACCATGATGACTGAATTTTGAGTTCTTCTCTTCCTCTCACGATCCAGAGTGTGATATCGAACACCATTCACGTTGCAGGCAGAGTACACCAGTAAACGCTTGTCTGGGCCACATCATAGCGAGTACAAATCCTTTGAAACATTCTCCTCTCCTATATTATGAATCTGTACATGATGACCACACATCAAAATGATAAGGTTAATGGCGTCAGTAATGCAAGATGGATATAAGACACATAAAAACAAATAGCTTACATGCTTCTCAAACCACGTAGGGAATTCCTTCTTAAGTGTCTGCTCAATGTTAGCGACACCTTTCATACGTAACTCTTCTCGGCAAACCCTACAACATGAAACAAAAAATAAACACATCAAAATTCATTATCTCTATGAGACAACCGCATAATATGCGTAAAAAGATGGCAAGAATACTTACTTCATGTATTTGTATACATCACGACAATTATTAAGCATGTACCAAACTATTTCGTCGTACTCAGTATCATAAAGGTTCAGTTTTGACGCACCGAGACCTTTTGCAGCCATTGAAAAAATTGCCAGTTCATCAGAAGAAACATTCCTCTTCCCATCTTTGTTCCTATCTTCTTTGTTAAATCTTGTCTCAATATTTATCAGATATCTAGAGCAGTAGGACAAGCACTCATCCACGACATATGCCTCCGCAATTGACCCTTCTGGCTTTGCTCTATTGCGAACTATTCCCTTTAGGTACCCAAGCCTTCTTTCTATTGGATACATCCATCCATAATGCACAGGGCCCCTCAGAGTTGCCTCTTCAGGAAGGTGAACAGCTAAATGAACCATGACATCAAAGAAGGCGGGTGAAAAAATCCTCTCAAGCTTGCTAAGAATTATAGGAATATCCTCCTTCATCTAGTGAACCACATCAACTCGAAGAGTTTTTGAGCAGAATTGTCTGAAAAAATTACCAAGTTCAGCAATGGCCTCATATATGTCCTTCCTCACAAGCCCTCTTAGTGCAGCTGGTATGACTTGCTGAAGTAGTATGTGATAGTCATGGGTCTTGAAGCCATGCACTTTATATGTTTCAAGATCCACACATCTTGCTAGATTAGCAGCATACCCATCTGGAAATTTCACATTAGCTAAATACTCGCAGAATCTTTTCTTGTTCTCCTTGGTGAGATTATACTCTGCCATTTTCTTCACCTTTCCGCCCTTTCCATCAGGTTTTAGATGCAGATCATCTCGGATTCCTAACTTCTGCAAATCTATCCTGGCATTTGTTGTATCCTTATTCTTTCCCTCAATCTCAAGTAGGGTCCCAAGTATATTTTCACATATGTTCTTCTCGACGTGCATCACATCAATGTTGTATGCTAATTTTAGGTTTGACCAATATGGCAGATCATATAGGCTATCCTTCTGACTCCAGATTGGTTCATCTTTTTGAGTGCGCTTTCTCTTCTTATTGCCTGGATACTTCCCTGGTTTGAAATTGTTAACTTTCTCTAACTTGTCCAACACTTCAGCATTTGTGAACTTACGAGGTTTCTCTCGTTTCTCAACTGACCCATTGAAATCCTTGCTTCTCCTAAAACGATGATTGGTGGGAAGAAATCTGCGATGCCCAACATACCCAATCTTTTTTTCTAGAGCCTCGGAGCAAGGGTTCTCATCACAATGCACACTTGCATAATAGACTCTAGTGCTACGGCCTGATAGAGTGGCTAGTCTAGGGTAATCATGAATAGACCACAAGAACGCAGCATGCAAAGTAAATGGATCATCAGTTAATGCATCATACGTTTCCACACTGGTTCCCCAAAGCTTCATCATATCTGCTATCAATGGCTGCATAAGTACATGGAACTCCTTTCCAGGTGCTTTTTTTTCTAGGAATAAGCAAAGCCATCATGAAATTGGATTGGTCCATGCACATCCACGGCGGGAAGTTGTACGGGATGACAAAAACTGGCCACATACTATATGAGCTACTCATGTTTCCAAAGGGATTGAATCCATCCGTGGCAATGCCAAGCCTAAAGTTACGAGCATCTTTAGCAAACCAACCATACTCTCTGTCAAAGTGCTTCCATGCTTCACCATCAACTAGGTGTCTCATAACACCTTTCTCGGCGACCCTCTTCTTCTTGTGCCACCTAGCATCTGCCGACTGTTCCTTTGACACAAAAAATCTTTGAAGCCTAGGGATTATAGGAAAGTACCTAAGAACCTTGTGGGGTATCTTTTTCCTTCCCTCCATGTCTTTCTTTCTTGATGTCCCACACTCAGGACAATGTGTGTTGTTGGCATAGTTACCCCAAAACAATGCACAATCAAACTTGCATACATGAATAGTCTCGTAACCAAGCCCAGCTTCACGGAGAACACTCTTAGCTGCTTCATATGACTTCGGTATATCAGCATGTGGAAACGCCATGCTGAACACCTCAAGAAACATACTGAATCCTCTGTTTGTGACCCGGTTGTATGACTTAACATGGAGGAGCTTAATGATAAAGGATAGTCGTGTGAACTCGCTGCATCCTTCGTACAGTTCTTTCTTGGCTTCCTCAATCAGCTTGCAATAGAGGTTTGGTTGACCCTCACCTCGCCTTCCATACCTAGCCAAATCATCTACCATATACGAAACATCATCTTGATTGTCTTCATTAAAGTCTTCGTCATCAGACGTGTATGCAACATCCTCCATCTCACCCCCTTCGTCATCACTCAACGATTCACCATGAAAGATCCACCTCGTATATGTGTTGGACATACCGGCGCATTGTATGTGCTCCTCAACAACTGGCTGGCTCTGGAATTCTAGATTCAGGCAGTTTCGGCATGGGCATAGTACGTCTTGATTTTCTGGGAAATTTTGGCGAACAATATCCATAAACTCCTCAACACCTTTCAAGTACGATGTTGTGAAACGAGTTCCCTGTATCCAGCTTCGGTCCATTGTCCTACAAAAATTCATTTACTTTTGAGAAAAATATGCTTACACCATAACTAGCACACATGTGCCATATGGAAAATATTCACTTTTCGCAAACAATATAATATTGCTCATATTTCCCACATTCATAAAAACTGAAAACTAAAGACTTTGAGCAGTACACTTTCAATATGTACATGAAACTATTATTTACCATGAAGTCTAACAAGCATAATACCTTTTTAGTACATGTTAAACATCTCACGAAACTTTAATCTCCAAACTATAATTTGATTCCAACGTTACCAAGTCCCAAAAGCTACAGAGCTAATCACGCGTGCAGACTGTCCAACCAAAACTTGCAACTTAAATACATGCGGAGTGCGGCGGTTAATACAGTACAAAAAAAGATAAATGCATTTAGAAATCATTCTCTATCTGTTAGTATGATGTCTCGATGACCACGGCTCGGTTGTGCAGGAGCTACTTTAAACATAGACTACACATCTATAGAAATTCAGTTCGTTACAACAAATTCATGTGCTATGGCGGCATCCCGGTGATCAAGGAGATGAGACCGGCTGTTCGGAAACTGCACGGTGTCTCGATGATCAACTAGAGGAGGTCAGTAACAATTCAAGTAAATGGCATCAGTTCATACTTCATAGTTCCATACAACAAACTGATTGTACATTCAGGTTCAGGAAATAAATGACATCAATTCACACATCTGAGATCTCATTACACAAGTAACACAATGCCAAATTATCTAAAAGTAAATTGCATAAATTGATTAAAAATCCCTGTTCTTTGCTACCGAAGAAGTTGAGAAGAACTGCAGAAAAACTCACGAGGCCGTCGGCCGTCAGAAGTGTTGTAGTCGCGATGGAGAACTAGGGATGGGAGGGACTACAACAGCCAGTCCACTGACCACCGGCAGGCGGCGGCAGGCCATGTCGTGGCCGTGTGGTGGGAGGAGAGCCGGTGGAGGAGAAGGTGAGCGGAGGTGCGGCATGTCGTGCTGGAGTCTGGCAGCTCGTGCCGTGGCCGAGTGGTGGGAGGAGATCCAGTGGAGGAGAAGGTGAGTGGGGGGGCGGCACGTCGTGCCGGAGTGCGGCGGCGCATAAGGCAGCGGGAGCGGCAGCCATGCGCCTGAGCCAGATGGGGATTAAGGTCGCTCGTCGCTACTTGCGTCTCGCTAGCCCAGGAGAAATAGAGGAAAAAAATACATAGTACTAGTATATTTTTAGGATGGCCTCAGTTCAGAATTGGGCCAAATAGTGCGTGGAGAAAAAAATGCTACTATGATACGACTATGACTCCAACAATGGCCCCAGAGTATATTTCTACTAGATACGACTATGATTTCTTGGTATGAAAAAATCCTACTATGATATGACTATGATACGACTATGATTCCTTAGTATGAAAAAAAATCCTACCATGAACAACTAACGGGATGGCCCTAGAGTATATTTCTGGGTGTGTCACGACACACCCGGCGAACCCCCGAATGGCCCCAGGGTATACTTCTGGGTGTGTCAAGGCACACCCGGCGCGCCCCCGGATATGTCAATATGTACAATTTTTGTGATATACTTTTCCCGTATTTCTTTTTTGACATGTGCGTCCCACATCCTTAGATCTCACCACTAGATATATGTGACAATATACTAGCATCACTGATTTGAATTCTTCTGTGACCCAACCATGTCTGTCATGGGAACTACCAACATCGTCATAGAATATGGTAATGAGTGACGGTGATTATGTGGCCGTCACGGATTTGGCAGATTTTGTGATGCTAGGTGTGTATTGTCACACATTATCATATTCGGTGACGTTACCAGACACTGTCACGAGCATTTTCGTCACAGTATATCAGATCTCTTGTAGTGTCAACATTAGCATAAGCAGTGCAACCAAAAACTCTCAATTGTGAATAATCA
The DNA here is from genome assembly GCA_022496015.1 of Hordeum marinum. Lineage (NCBI taxonomy): Eukaryota > Viridiplantae > Streptophyta > Magnoliopsida > Poales > Poaceae > Hordeum > Hordeum marinum. The sequence continues at coordinate 7,997,893 of CM039673.1, forward strand.
GTAGGTGAACCAGACCATACCTCAATTGGAGTTTTCTTATTAAGAGGAATAGACGGTGAACGGTTAATGAGATAACAAGCAGTGAAAGCGGCCTCAGCCCAAAAACGCCCATGCAAACCTGCATTGGACAACATGCAACGGAGTCTGGAAATAATAGTCCTATTCATATGCTCAGCAACACCGTTTTTTTAGGAGTATAAGGAATGGTGTAGTGTCTGACAATGCCTTCAGACTTGCAATAATTCTTAAATTCCTTAGAACAGAATTCCATACCATTATCAGTGCGAAGTATTTTCACCTTCTTTTAAGTTTGTCTCTCAATCATAATCTTCCACTCCTTAAAAGCTGAGAACGCTTGCCATTTATGCTTCAAGAAATAAGGCCAAACTTTTCTCGAATAATCATTAATAATAGTCAACATGTAACTAGCACCACCTAGTGACTTTGTGCGAGATGGTCCCCATTAATCAGAATGCACATAATCAAGAATACCTTCAGTTGTATGAGTCGAAGTGTTGAACTTCACCCTCTTGTGCTTACCAAAGATAAATGCTCACAAAATTTCAATTTACCAGTTTCATATCCTTTAATGGGGAACAGCCTCTTGCAGAAATGCAGGGAAAGGCTGCGTACTATAGACCCAAAGTGGTCGGACCCTTCCCCGGACCCTGCGCAAGCGGGAGCTACATGCACCGGGCTGCCCTTTTTAGTTTCATATCCTTTAAGAAGATCTCTCTTATGTAACTCTGCCAAACCAAGTTCACTCATATGTCCAAGACGCATATGCCAAAGGTTAGCAGCATCACAATTAGAATTCTTTCAAATAACTGGAGTAGCGTTATCTGAAACGGTAGAACCTCGAAGGTAATAAAGACCATTGGTCGAACTTAAGTCACCTTTCATCACAATAAGAGAGCCTTTGGTAACTTTCAAAACGCGATCTCCACCTGAATATTTGTACCCCTTTGCATCAAGGGCACTAACAGAGATAAGATTTCTCTTCATCTTCGGAATATACCGAACATCTGTCAAAGTTCTGATTGTGCCATCAAACATCTTGATTCGAATGGAACCTATGCCTTCAATCTTGCATGGTGAATTATCAAAACCCAAAATGGAACCAACAGCAGTAGTAGAATCAAAAGTAGTAAACCAATCTCTATGCGGGCACATATGAAAAGTACACGCAATGTCAAGTACCCACTCATCATTGGTCTCAGCACATACAGCAATAACAACAAGAGCATCATCGGAACTATCATCACGAGCAACATTAGCAGAATTTTCACCTTGTTTGATACCTTTCGGTTTGTATGTACCATTCCTCTTTTCCTTGTTTTGCAACTTGTAACAGTCTGAGATGTCATGTCCGTCTTTCTTGCAATATCTACAAGATTGCTTCTTGTCTCTGGATTGCGACCGGCCCCTCTGGCCGTTCTTACTTTTGCCTCTGTTTCCATTATGTGAGTTCTTCTCCTTTGTCCTGCCACGAACAGATAATCCCTCGGCTTGGGATGAACTTGAACCATCATGAGGCACCATCAATTTCATCTTCTCCTTAGAGTTCAAAGCTTCATAAACTTCATTAAGCGTGAGAGTATCACAAGTATATAATATGGTGTCTCGAAAATTGGTATAAGAACTTGGCAATGAACAAAGTAACATTAAAGCAGTATCTTCCTCATCATACTTAACCTCCATTGCAGCTAGATCAGATATGATCTCGTTAAACTCAGAAATATGATTCAAAACATTACCTCCCTCGGGTAACCTATGCATGAATAATTTTTGTTTCAGATGCATCTTGCTGGTGAGATCTTTCGTCATGCAAATCCCTTCCGGCTTTAGCCATAGAGCGGCGGCAGTTTTCTCGCTCAAAACTTCCTAGAAAATATTATTATGCAAATGAAGTTGAATTTGTGACAAAGCCTTACGGTCCCTTCTTTTCTCCTCGATAGTCTAATGCTCAATTCTATTCTTTCCAAAACTATCCGGTGCATCACCATAGACGGCTTGAGTCAACAACGCCCGCATCTTGACCTGCCATAGGGTAAACCTTGTGCCATGATCCAGTAGCGAAAGGTCGTACTTAATGGAAGCCATAAGTAAATTAAATCTGTGTACACAAAGTAGTACAAGCCGGTAGAAAAATTATTGACAGAATTAATATATGGAGCAAAACCAAATAGGCAAATAGCACCTGGTAGTATGTCACGGGTAGACGTAGCAATAGAAGATGACAGAGTCAAAAAAACTGAACTAGCAACCAGCCTTGGCCTTCACGTGATTAGTAGTTGGATCGGTCTTCACGCCGGAACAAAGCGGCAGTAACTACCGGTTGATGTCCTCGGAAATTGAAGCAACCAGCAGCGGCAACACTCGGCGATTTGCAGCCTGACGCGACGTACAGCGGTTCGGCGACCTGCAGCAGCACTCGGCGGAACGGACCGAACTTGTTACATAAAAACGAGATAAACGAGACGAGACATACGCACTTTTACGTAAAAATCCTTGTAGAAGAAAATCATGAACGCATGAAGACGTAATTACTATGGAAGGAGTATTACAAACACGAGACGACAAACCGTCTTTAGGTGCGATTACATGGAGTATATTTGAGGAGCAATACATGAGAGTCCTTGGAGGACAAGTAAACAAGTTGTACTCGTACGCTCAGTGCCAACGCAAAAGACCCATACCGTTTGTACTACGTCTAGTCCAACACGATAGAATTTGGATCATAATTTAACATCATGAACGCCGCGAGATTCTTCACATTCCCCGTTGGGTCTTGCAGCTTGTCCTCGTACTTGAGGAAGAGCACCTTCCCGGGCCTCCTCTGGCTCTCCTCCCAGTACTCCAGGGTATGGCGCCAGTGCGGTCCGGAGCTGCTCTGCCCCTTGCAGAAGAGCTCGAACGCCTCCTTGAACGTGGGCGAGGGAGACTGCAGGTCGACTTTCCGGCGCAACACGGCTGCGATCTTGTTGTTGTAGATCCAAAAGGATACCAACACGTCCTTGGGCTCTCGACACACATAGACGACCGAACCGCATTCCAATATGCGGCCAGGCAGCACGGAGTAGGTCAAGTGGGTTGCAAGCAGACGGGGAGAAGGGAGCGCCATGGTCTCAGGTACAGGCCTGGACTCGAGGAATGCGATGCAGTCATGCGGGTTGTGGTGATGGAGCAGGTGGTCGGACTCGTACGGCGAGTGCCTTGAGCCAGGTGGTGCCAGACTTGGGGCAACTCGTAAGGAAGACGTACGTTGAATTCGGCTCGAAAGATGCCTGAGCGGTAGCCTTGCCCTCAAGAACGAACTCGCGGATCCAAAAGCCATGGTACTGGCAAGCAAGGTACATCGGGCACCGCGGGAGCGACACCATGATCTCAGACATGTCAGCCTGAGCCCGAGAGATGGTCTCATCGATTTCTTTCCCAACCACGGTGCCGGTGGGAGCAACACTCATACTAGCTTCTGTATGTAGCCTCCCACATAATGCCACGGCTGCAAGGTGTAATACTCTCTTATATACTACTCTTTCCGTATCAAAATAAGTGACTCAAAAATGACTTAATTTTACATATGGGACAGAAGAAATACTACGGAGCTTCCTCCTTCCTCGACCGTGTTCCAAAAATTAGAAATAGCTGAGCACGCTCAATGTCCTCGTGCATGTTATTGTATTACCAACCATACGTACTTCAATAGCTTCTCTTCAATAATGATAGGACAATAAGTAAAGACTGTGTGGTCGTAACAATAAACTCCATAGATTAGTAATACTACGGGATTATTTAGAGATATAGTATTATCCAAAATTCATACAACATACTGCCTTCATTCCATAATTTAGTGCGTCCACGTTTTTCCAAATCTAAGTTTGATCATGAATTTAACTAACGAGACCGATTGCGGCGGGAGCAAAAACTATAGTACTGAATTCGTATTTTCGATAAGAATTCAGTGATATAATTTTTACCCCGTCGTAATCGGTCTTGTTGGTTAAATTCATGATCAAAGTTCAAGCTCGAAAACCGAGAACGCACTACATTATGAAACGAAGGGAGTAGTAAATATATCTGCCCAGAAGAACGCACTACATAATTGAAATATTGTTATCAATCATTCAGGCCGGAAGACCTATCCAAGACAAGATGTGACATCACCGCGTCCATTTCAGCAAGGACAAAGGCTCCACCATTGTTAGGCATTGAATTAGTGCTATCAATCATTGAGGCGTCCAACACCTACCAATCACTACTATCATGCATTTTTCTCTTCATAATGAGTGAACTCTATTTACTCAAATGTAGCACCAAGAGGGTACAAACACAATGAGCACACATCCAACATAACACACACACTAACACGTCAACAAATAATAAAATCACATAAGACCAAAGTTATGTGTAGACGGGAAAAGCATAGAAAATCTCAAAGCTATAAGATCTGGGATCGACAAACTGCAACAATGACCATCCAGTAAAAATGTCATCATTCCGAGGTATGAGCAATTCGGGTCAGATCAAGGCTTTCATCCCGGAGTTAGGGACCGGGTACTCAAGTAGAACCACCATCGACTATGCTCATGTGTTGTCACCACAACTTTTTTGTGACACAATAGCTACAAGCGATGTGCGGCCACTGCTGCTGCACAACCATCACTATGCGCCAGGCTGTCGTACATAGTTTGCGTCTCACCGTCGAAATCAGCCACCAGATTAGGAGTGGGGAACCCTCACGAACACCTTTCATTGCCTAACGCAATCTGCAGCGAGGCCATCATAGCAGGCCAACGTTGTCACCACAAGGACCGACACCAACTATGTGTCAGTGTTTCGTCGCAAGACTTCCGAATCCCTCTGTTACCATAGTGGCCATGCCATGGCAGCTGCCCCTTCCACCACCATGGGCCCTAGCCTCGACTGGTTGCTACCAGATCTAAATGTAAGGAGCCAGCCATGAGCATCAGAGCGGTCTATCTCCATTCCAACCCTCACGTGTAGATGACCTAGTGGATGGGCATGATCAAGTCAGCCTTCGATGTCCGTCGCTAAGGCTACCACGAGGAGGACCTGGCCAACGGATCCAAGCACGATGACGAATGATCGCAGAAGCCAAGCCATGGAAGGTTGGAAGGGTGGATAGAGAAGGAAGGGCGGGGAAGCGCCCCGCCGCCACTGTCCGCCGTTGGACGGCCTCCTCCTTCGGCGGTGAGGGTTCTCGCGATAGTAGGTGGCTCTCTTGTGGTGGCTGGTAGCGATTCGGGAGACTCGGGTGAGTTGTTTTTTTGTTTACTATAGTTGCTACCAGGCATTCTAAGTTCCAGAGCAACTTAGCCACCACACTCCCTCAGTTTTTTGTTTAATATATTAGGAGTGTTATATCATAAGTTGGTGGAGATATTATTGAGGCAATCTCTTTTATCATTCATGTAAACCATTGACGGTCCAGGAAAGGGGACCGTATGTAAGCTAGTGGACCACCCTCCACTAGCTTCTCCATGCTAGGTTGATGGTTATCTTGTACTCTCTTCGTTCCATAATATAAGAACGTTTTTGATGGAGGGACTATATTTTAGTCTCGGTTGATGGTAGCAGGGCATAGAAGAAAAACAGGAAAAGGAGGAATTGGTGGTCAGGTACAAGTGTAAGTATGGACGAGTTACGAATAAATGAAGAGCATGTGGGAACACAAAGAAATGTGTGATATAAATGTCAACTCCATCCAGATCAGAGTGTTAAAAGTTGCGCCCATCCGTGCACGTTAAAAAAATGTGCGTGCAACAAATAGACAGAAACCCTCATGAGATCACTACATCACCAATGTTTTTAAATAGTCTAGGTGGAAAAAATTCAATACATGGATAAAAGGCACATAATGAAGCAAAAATGCAGAAAACTCATATGCCATCGCTACATTTTCCAGCGGACAGAGAAAAGGCACATCAACACAATGTTCATATCATCAGATTTCACAAACCTTTCATACGGGGTCTATGACTAACTGAAACTGTTGATGGATCGCGAGCTCGCGGCGAACATGCATGACTAACTAAACGAACATGCATGACTAACTTAAGATCTTCAGAGCAACATCTAGCTAGGTTCCATTTCATTGGTCTTCTATTTGTTGCTGCATTTCATGGACGTGAGTCCGCCCTATGGAAAGACGACCGAGAGCAAACGAAGCGGCGACAATGGCGACGGTTGCCCCGGCTCTGACTGATGTCTTTTTTCTCATGATTAGCTGTCTCAGCTTCTCCATTCCCCCAGATATCCTGCCAGCAAGGGTCCTAGACCTGGCTTTCGTCTGCATCAAATGCTTGTATGCGACGGAGTCCTGAAACCAAACATCAAATTCAGATAACTTTTGGTCATGTCAGGACATGATGAATTCAAGAGAGCGAATCTAGTCATCATAGAAGAGAAGTGGAAATGGGCAGGAATGGAAAAAAATTGCTGGCTCTGATGTTGCGAATATGTTAAGATTTAATCATGATGCGTGAAGAAGTGTAGGCATTAAATTGTTTGACATGGAACTACAAGGATCATCAGAAATCAAGCTAGCAAACTGGGTTTCAAGATGTTGCAAAAGGTGATCCTCACCCAGCAACGCTTTTACTCCGAAGAAGAAATTTAACACTAAAGAGGTAGAGTGTATGTGCATAGGAAGACTAACCGAGAGACACCCAGGCGATAAAGATGTACAGTATGTGCATAGGAAGACTAACCGGGAGACACCCAGGCGACACGAGGGTGAAATAGAGGTCACTCCTAAATGAAGAACGAACATTTTCCGCATACTTATCCCAATGCCTGAGGGCGTCGGGATCCTTGACAAAGTGAGGGCGCATCTTCTTGAGCCCGATATCCACCTTCTCCAGCAACTGGGGCATACGCTGTGTCACCGCGTCGTAATGGGCCCATCGCCACTCGAACTCCTCTCTGGACATGCCGCACCGGGGGTCATACCTCTGTAACGACAATCAGATTTGACTATTTGAGAGAGGTAAGCAGCAGTCGATGATCGAGAATGCAACCATCATGAGAGTAAGAACAATTATTCAGAGTTGATGTTCCAATAGAGAAACACGGCTACGCACCCGTTCTTGGCTCCTATCATCGTCTGAAAAGAAAAAGGCATCACAAGCAATTACTGTTAAGGTAATACTTCGAATTACTGGTAAAACGTTCATACCGCGACAGGTAATCTCAATAAAAAAACGTACGTTCAGTGTAATATACTGGTGAGCATCAGTGGCGTTAAATATGAGGAACAAGAAGAAGAAGGAGACAAGGTGGTGGCGTTTATTTGGGCGCACCTTTCCCCCCGGGACGGATGAGCGACAGGAGAAAGTTGGACATGACCGGTCTCTCGCCGGCGAAAGAAGTCAGCGGTCTGCCAGGGACCCTCGCCGGCGACGCCACCCAGCCTAGAGCCCTGCACGACGCCTCGTAGACAGCGGGGAGGAGGTGCGAGATGGTAGTCGACGGAGAGCAAGATGGCCAGGGCGCGCGGGGGCGGTGCGACGGCGGCAGCGGGCCAAGGGCAAACCTAGTTCGTCCGGAGAGAATGAGGTTAGGTCGTGCGCGTCTTGTGCGTGGGCTGAGGCGAGTGGGCCGAGCTAGACTGAGCTTTGCAGGCTCGACTCCTTGGCCCAACGAGCCCATTGCGTGAGGTCAACTCGTCGGGCTTGCCTCTCTGGCCGAGCTGGAGCGGGCTCCCGGGCGGCGGAGCCTAAAAAATCGCTCAGGCCGCCCAGCATACGACTGGCCACCACTGCCGTGGAGGAAAAAAAGATGACGATGGGGGCAGGCAAGATATCTTGAATAGTCAGTTGGGTCGAACGATGAAGGTATTAGTGGAATTAGGGGCGACAATGATGATAACGATGGCGACGGCGCCGGCAAGAGAGTTAAAAAAATCTTGATAATACTTGGAGAAATAGCTAGGCATAACTTTTGTTCGTGACACGTTATTTCTCATCAACGTCAGCATTAATATTATAAAATAATGCTGATGTTGGCTGAATTTATACGTCATGAATATTTAAACTATCCCCGACGTCGCACTTTAGGCCCATTAGGCCCACGTCAGCACTAATATGTCTAATACCTACCGTGCCCCCACTCCCACTCTCTCCAACTCCAACTCCCTCGTCCTCCTCTCGATCCCCGGCGTTGCCCCCGACGCCGCCCAACGTTGTTGTCCCGTCCGATGTACCCTGTTACCGCCCAGCTTGACGCCGCACGTCGCTGCCTCGCCCGCCGCCACGCTAAACCCCTCACCCTCCTCTCAGCCCGTCACCGCCCCTTCGACGCCGTGGCCGACGCCGTCTGACCTGCCACTGCCCCCGACGTCGGACGTCCAACGGTTTTAGGTATTTTAGTCCTAGATTAAGATGAAATTTTTAGTCCTAGATTTTGATATAAATTTTTGGTCCTAGATTTTTCATCCTATTTTAGTCCTTCTGCACAGGAAAGTTGGAATACTATCCCTACAATGTCGTAATAGAAAAATTTAATACCTAGATTTTGAATACCAAGATTAAGATGAAATTTTAGTCCTATTCACATGATACTAGATAAATTGAACACCTAGATTTTGCTATCCCAGATTAAGATGAAATTTTTAGTCCTAAATTTTCATGTTTGATATTAATATAAAAAATCTAGTCCTAGATTTTTAGTCCTATTTTAGTCCTTCTCCATGGGAAAGTTGGAATACTATCCCTAAAACATGATAATAGATAAATTGAATACCTAGATTAAGATGAAATTTGAGTCCTATTCACATGATACTAGATAAAGTGAAGACCTAGATTTTGATGTCCTTGATTAATATGAAATTTTTAGTCGTATTTTAGTCCATCCCAATTTTAGTTTGCTTGTTTACATAATTCAGCATTGACAATTCAGCAAACAACAATGAATCGGTGGGCGACGTGGAGAAGTGGAATCAGTGGAGGTTAGGGGTTGGACAGACTGGAGCATCAAAAAACTCGAAGAACACATTGCTGAATTAAAGATTGAAATGGATGAGTTGCTCCTAGTGGGTGCTAATGCCCGCACAAAGGTCGACAAACTAAGGGAGCTGTGGGATAAGTTGATATATGATAGGAATCAACACAAGCTGAAGAAGAAAAAAACTCAGGACAGAGACGGGTGAGTTACAAACAAGATGAAGAGAGCAATAAGAAGAAGTTGTGATAGCTGAGCATAATCCTCGATGATGAAGAATAGTTAATTAGTTGATTAGTAAGTTTTTAACTATGAAGTTTAATTACGTGTATGTGTAAATGATCAATATATGTTTTAAACAAAGAAGTGTTTAAATGATCAATATATGTTTTAAACTATGTAGTTTAATTATGAGTATTATTAAATGATCAGTACCTTTTGCAAAATTTAAGCTCTTAAGTTTTTGAAGTATTTGTTTTATTGTAAAAAAATTGCTGGCGTTGATAAAAAACGCATGCCATAAGCATGTATAATACTGATGGCGTCGTCTCCAATGCCAGCAGTATTTTTAACTTTGGCGTCATATTGCTGGCATCAGGTGTCTACACTAGTAAGGTCATTTTTGTCATGCCATAGCTAGGCTTTTCTGCACTAGTGTAATGCGATACTTGCCCGCACATACAATCTGCACAGTCAAGAATATGAGTGCTTGATCGCAACACGATGAGATGCTATATATCTTATCTTTGAATGTAATTCGCTCAATATATTACTAAGTGTTCCCTGACAATCTTCTTGCAGAGACATAGAAAAGAAACTAGGTACATTACATCAATGCATATTGACTTACCTTGTGCAAGTTCATGTTTCTTCATCGCAACACTATAGACCCGGAAATTGAAAAACAGTACAAATGAACTTTAAAAAGGTTGAAAGTTGGCATTGTATCATCATTACCTCCACATAGCATGTGCTATAAAGTTGTGAGGGTTACGACAAAAACTGGATATACTTCGTGTACAAAATATACAATCTCTTTCGAATTATCACGGTTTCAGACGAAAACTCGTCTGTTACAAAGGCATTTCATTTTTTAAAACTTATTTCAACTCCAGACTTTTTATGCGTTCAGTAGGCACCATTCGAAACTACACCATCAATATTCAACCCTTTCTGACTTCATTTAATATTTTTCATGCACTTACTGATTTTTTCGAGCTAAATGACCCTGATATTGAAAAGTACTACAAATGAACTCTGAAAAGGTTGAAATTTCACATGTTACCATCATTTCACCCATATAGCATGTGCTAAAACCTGATTGCACTTCGTGTACAAAATGGACAATCTCTTTCGAAGTATCAGGTTTCAAACGAAAACTCGACTTTTACGAAGGCATTTCATTTTTTAAACATATTTCAATTTCAGACTTTTTATGCATTCAGCATGCACCATTCGAAGCCACACCACCAATTTTTAACCCTTTTCTGACTTCATTTGCTGTTTGACCCTGATATTGAAAAACACTACAAATGAACTCTGAAAAGGTTGAAAGTTGGCATGATATCATAATTTGACCCAAATAGCATGTGCTAAAAAGTTGAGAGGGTTACGACAAAAACTGGATGCACTTCGTGTACAAAATGGACAATTTTCTTTCGAAGTATCAGGATTTCAGACGAAAACTCGTCTGTTATAAAGGCATTTCATTTTTAAACTTATTTCAACTTCCGACTTTTTGTGCGTTCAGTATGCACTATTCGAAGCCACACCATCAATATTTAACCCTTTTGGACTTCATTTGCTCTTTTTCATGCATTTAGTGATTTTTTGAGCTAAATAACCCTCAAATTGAAAAGCACTACGAACGAAGTCTGAAAATGTTGAAAGTTGGCATGGTATCATAATTTCACCCACATAGCATTTGCTACAAAGGTGAGAGGGTTACGGCAAAAACTGGATGCAGTTCGTGTACAAAATGGACAATCTCTTTCGAAGTATCAGGGTTTCAGACGAAAACTTATCTGCTACAAAGGCATTTCATTTTTTAAATAGCCCGAGAATTACGAAATTGAATATAATGATAAAACGCACTAATATTAAACAGTAGAAAAAAGAATCACTGGAAAAAATATTTTTAAAGTAAAGTTATTCATAAACTAGCGATTCATTCAAATTTCAAATAATTCAAAGTTGAAAACTACTGGCACTAACAGAAATTTTATATTTTTTTTACCTAAACCAAAAAGATTCACTCAGAAACTCTAAATAAAGAAAAAACCAACTCAGAAACAAAAGAAATAAATAAAGGAGAAAACACAAAAAAATGAAAAGTAAATAAAAAAAGCCACAACTAGGCCACCTACTACTAGGCCGCCACAGCTTGCGTACGACTAGAAACCCAACTACTAGTTGGGCCAGGATGCAGGCCCGCAATGCCCCGTAGGCCCCACAGGGCAACATGGATTCGGTTGGCCCAGAAGGACTGCATTAGAGAGGAGCTCGATGGAGAGGCTGTGGCGGGGCTTGTAAGCTGGTGCTGGCATCTCTCGCCAAGCGAGCTGGGACTAAACTTGCCCTGCACTACGCCTGCGCGAGCACCAAACCTTTAGTCACGGTTGGTGACTGCAACCGCGAGTAATCGTGACTAAAGGCTACCTTTAGTCGCGGTTGCAACCACCAACCACGACTAATGGTCGTTCTATATAAGCAGCGATTTGAAAATTTTTAGAACTCAGTTTCCATCTTCCCCACGACACACCTCATCGACGTTGCCGCCAGGACGCCGCCGCCCCGTCTTGCCATTTCCGTCGCCGTCGACTCACCGTCGCCTTCGCCTTGCCGTCGCCTCGCCGCGCCATCGCCGTTGCGCGTCGACCTCACCGCCCTAGATCCTCCTCAACCTCGCGCGCCGTTCCCATCGCTGTCGCCGCCACCGTCGAATCGCCTCGCCTCGCCTTCTCTCGTCCCGCTATGACCCCCTTTCCTCCCTCTCCCCCTCTCTCTCGCCCCCTGCCGCCATGGCCGCGCCCATCCCCGACCGAGCCCGCACACACACACATGCATGCATGAACACACACACACACATTTTTATTTTCTGTTTTTCAATTTTTTTGTTTTTCTAGTTTTTATACTTTTAGTTATATAAATGTTAGATATATAAATGTTAGATGAACATTTTTTAGTTTTAATACTTTTAGTTATAGCTAGATAAATGTTAGATATACAAAAGATATAGACATGTTTTTATACTTTTTTTATTGCTATATAAATTTTAGTTAAAAAAAGATATAGAAATGTTAGAGGAATGTTAGATTTGCAATCAGTATAGATATGTATACAATAGATTAAGAGATTTATGAATGCCCCCATTATGGATGGCACAAGTTGATCCAATTTTTTTTCTGATCTCATGCATCTACCTTTGTATATGTCACATTTTTCTAGCTAGTGTCAAATGATTCAAGAAAACCATGGCTTCATCATTAGCCGGAAGTAACAGACACATGATGGTACGAGAAGCTGTCCAAAGTCATTTTGGAACGAAATCCCGGATATGATAATTAGCTTTTTGGTACAAAGTTCAGCAAAAAGGCCTTCCAAATAGCGATATTCGGAAGGCTCTTGCTGAACTTTGTACCAAAAAGCTAATTATCCTATCCGGGACTCTGTTCTTAAAACACTTTGGATAGCTTCATACCATCATGCGCCTGTAAAAGTGCGTTATATAGACTAGAGGGGGTGAATAGGCGATTTTTACAAATTCATCACTTGAGGAATTTCAACTTTGAGGAATTTGAAATGTGATGAATAACTAGCAGCGGAATAAGTACTCAAGTAAATGAGGAACATAGTAACAACATAGACTTCGTGATAAAATGAAACATGCACAAATAGTGAGTAGCGTGATACAAGATAAGCAGTGATGAACAAGGTAACTTGAAGAATTTGAGGTGAGGAATTTGTGAAAGTCTTCAGTCAAATTCTTCAAACAGTAACAATCAATTTCATCAACATGTATATGAGGAATAGAGAGGTTGAGGAAATAGAACCAGATAGCTCGGTGAAGACAATGTTTGATGACCCAGTTCCAACTTCTGTGACAGTCGTACGTCTGGTTTGGAGCGGCCTGGTATTTAAACCAGAGGACACACAGTCTCAGGACACACAGTCCTTACCGTATTCTCCTTGAGCTAAGGTCACACAGTCCTCGCCCAACACTCGTGGTAAGTCTTCAGGGTAGACTTCCAAAACCCTCACAAACTGGTCACCCGACGATCCACAATTTACTGCTGGATGCTTTAGACCAAGGTCACTTCGTGATCCCCAATTGACTGCAGGAGCACTAGACCATGACGCCTAACCGTCTCGAGGATGCACAGTCCTCAAAGGTAACAAGCATCAGTTCCACACAGGAATTTCTTCAGTGATGCTTAATCACTTTGGGTTTGGTGGTTTGGTTGTGGGTTTTTCCTCCCTAATGATTTTCACTCAAAGTCCTCGGAGGATGGGTTGCTCTCAAATGACAAGTGTCAGTTCTCTCTCGGAGCAGCCAACCAACTATTGGTTGTGGGGGGTGACTATTTATAGCCAGGATGCAACCTGACATGATAAGACACAAATGCCCCCAATGATCTGACCGTTATGTGGATGTTATGATTGGGGATAACTGGCTCTAAGCACAGCAACGGTCGGAATTTCGAACTATGAAAGTCCCTAGGCTTATCATGTTCCTCACTTGTAGGCAATTCGCACTGGCGAAATCCTAACTCCTCAGTCAGATCAATTTCCTAAGAGACTAGAAGAACTTCGTCTCTGTCACTGAAGAACTTGAATGAACCGTAAGAGATTTCCAAAGGCTTCACTCGAAGGATTGTATAGGTTGAGGATTTTGGAGTTGAAAATCAGTTGGAAATTTTCCTTAGTATTACCTCAGCCCCCTTTAACAGTACGGTGTTTCCTATGACTGAAAGAAGGAAATGAAAATACGAAAACATGAGTCTTCACGCTTCATAATCCTCGTTCTTTTCTTAAAGGTCACAACAACTTCTTCATTTTCAAAGTCTTCACAAAGTCTTCACCAAAGTCTTCAGCAAAGTCTTCACTTGAAGACATACATTTTTAGGGGTCGATAATCTCCGAATATATCAAACTTCTCATAGACTTATAGAGTCCGTGTACACTCACAAACACATTAGTACCTTAACCTATAAGTCTTCAATACACCAAAATCACTAAGGGGCACTAGATGCACTAACAGCCTATTACTTCCAGCTAATGATGAAGCCATGGTTTTCTTCCTTTGACACTAGCTAGACAACGTGACATATAGAAGGGTAGATTATATCAAGAAAAATATGGACCATTCTCTGTACATCCACAATGGCACCCTTTTGTTAAATCCCATAAAGGTTAAGATATCAGTTATGATTCTGAAGGTTCCTCGTACATAAGAAATCACAATCAAGCATTTAAAAATGTTAAATTTGTATAGAATTTGTTCTTGGCGTCAATGATGCCCGGCCCCCATCCTCGTCGTCGACTCGTTCGCGACGACGTCCTGCTTTAGAGGCGCCAAGTCCAGGACTGGGCTACGTCAGGCTAGCACTAGGAGGTGCTACCTTCAGGGGTGCGCATCTTGGTGAGGAACCCAAGTCCCATCGTTGACCCGGAGCTTCTTTGGTGGCGTTCGCGTGGGCCACTTTTGGTGTGGAGGCAGCCGGCCCCGTTGGAGGTTGTACATTGCCGTGTCAGGGAGGAGGACGAGCACGTCCGTCGCTATATGGATGCGTTGGACGTCAGTTTCTCTAATACCTGGCAGGTTCTTCATGGATCTCACTTGAGCTATGATCCTGTCATAGTTCCTTCTCTTTGAGTTCCACCGCCTGTGCCGCTAGACGTCAACTACATCTGTATTAGTGAGATTATATAATAATATTCGAGATGTATTAGTGATAATACTCGAGATGTATTCGATATTATATTCGATAACATTTGAGACGATTTATTCAAGATTATATTCAATGATGCATATTTTATGAATTATTCGAGATGCATATTCTGTACTATGATTCAGTTGGTCCTTATTGATTGCATGCATTGTAATTTGAATAATAAATTATTTTATCTTTCTTCTGGGTTAGCTAAATAAAAGCTATGGACTATACCGGTAGAGAAGGAGAAGAGGCTGTGTTCGACATCATACGCTCCCCGAGCCTAGAGCATGAACCTGAAGATGATGACGACTTGCAATATCTGAAAAATTTCGGTGAGGGTTGTATGATATTTGATGAAGACGATAGAATAGATGAAGTCGACAACGATGTTGACGAAGAAAATGTTCTTCAAATAACAAAGACTGGTGAGGTATATTTATTATATAAGACATCCGGTGATCATTACATGTCTTAATTGAGTTGTATTTATTAAAAAATCGATCTTTCTTCTTTTAGGCCTCCAGATCGAGCAAATCTTCTACAAGCGATAGTGTAGTTAGAGGTCCGGCCAGAAAGTTGGACGCTGGTGTAAAGTTCAACATCGATTCCATCAAAACATCAACTGGCGAACCGCTTGAACCTAGGAAAAATATGACCAAGTTCAAGAATAAATGTGGAGTTATTCTGAGGGACCAAATCCCGATCTCCGTTAAAGAATGGAAAAAGGAAACAAAGGGAGATCGAGTATGAGTTACTTTTGTCGACGAAAGAGGAAAAGATGTGCTTTGGACCAAGCTGACGTCACATTTCACCCTACCAGATAATTTGACAGATGCAGATCTGAAGAAAGTCCAAAACTATGCTCTTAAATAGATGGCGATCGCATTCAACACCTTCAAGAAAAAAATGGACTGCGTAAGTCAATGCAAACAAGAAGACTCCAAAATTCAAGGGAGCATTTGTTCAGGCAAAAGATCAGTGCGACCATTTCGTGAAGTTCAAGGAATCGGAACACGCTAAGGAACGGTCAAGAAAAAACAAGATTAATGCTGCGAAAATAGTGGCACCATACTCTGGGGCGAGGTGGATACCAGACGGACCTGCCTAAGTGGGATCAATCTGATCAAGATATGATTAGTGCAGGGGTCACTCCAGCTACACCGACCTGCCCCCCCAAGTGCAGGACATTGTTTTATGCACATGGGGGGAAGTTGGACCCAGAGACAAGGATGATTAAGGTGAAGGCAAGTCTTAAAAGAGTGACAGGCGAAATACTAATGAAAATAGAAGAAGCTCGAATGGGGGTGTTCATGCCCAACAGAGAGGATGACGAGATTACGGGCGCCGTGAAGAATCCTGAACACCCGGGAAGAACATGCGGCAAAGGCGTTGTTCCGTGGTTTGAGGGGTTTGTGGGTTGGAATGACGACTAAAGAAGCCGTGCAAGAAATATGATGCAGGAGGAGCGGAAGAAGAAGAAGGGGGAAGCACTCCGCCTTGAAGTCCTAGAATCAAAGCACCTGGAGTTGGAATGCAGAATCAGGCGGCAGTAGGAGCACATCGACTCACTCAGCCAGGAAAGGGCATCTCAGCAACAGCATGAGCAGATCGATCCCGCATTGGATAGCATCGTTCCATCTATCCCGAGAAGCAGCATCGGTTCCGCCCCGGGTGATATCGATGATGCACTGCTAGGTAGCTACCCTGTGGATGATATCAAAGACATGACTAACTGTGAGTTACACAAGAAAGTGAAGAACTTATGCCTGAAAGTGGCGGACGGCTATGCTTTAGCAAATCCCCCTGAAGCAACCTTCCATTGCAATCCCATTCCAGCTGGCGATGCTCGTGTCAGGGTTGATGAAGTGATGTCAGGATATCACGAGCTACAACTTGACATTCTTGGAGGTGACGAGGAGAGAGCACCGGGAGAGTCCATACATCGTATCATTCTATTGAAAAAGGATTGCATCGTCTTTCCAAGGCCTCTGAATCCTCCTCCTCCAAGTCCGCCGCCGCGTCAGTCGACTCCTCCTCCTCCAAGTCCGGTACCGTGTGTAATAGCCCAAGTGTAATCCTTGCCTTATTTGTAATATTTCCATGTTTGAACCCCCTATGAATGCTATTATGAGTTTGAACATCAACCTTGCCTCTTGTCATTCCATGCATCATGCATCATGCCATCATGATCATCATATCAAATGCATAGCTTTTGTTCCCTTGCTCTTGCTTGTGAAGGTTGGGAAGTGATTGTATGTGTTGTGGGGTGAGTGCATGTGTGGCCTTGATTGGAGCACTCCTCTATTATTGCCTTTTCAAAGTATTCCTCTATTTCAACACAACTATCCCATTCTTCCTCTTATTCCAATAATATAGCATGTGGTATTTGTAGCAGCTATTTTAATAGATTAAAAATATTCCAACTCTTCTAAATAATCTGCTGAGTATGGTGTGCCTTTTCATCAAGCATGTTATCTAGCTTATTAATTTTAAAACAAATGCAACTGATTCCAAATCTAAATGAGGTGAATGATTAATTTGTTCTATAAATGCCAAGGTCATTTTTTATAAAATAGAGTATAATTTGCTGATTCAAAAAATATATTTTCTCTCTATCTCCTTGCCAAACATGCATGGTTTATTTTGTCTTGTTGGTGTTTTATTTAAAAAGGAAATACTATGTTTTTTTGCGGTGAGAGAGTGAGCGGTCCACCTGGGCTCTTCCTTCCCATGGCTCAGCTAGCCCCCACGCTGGCCTCCTTCCAACATGGCGAGCCGGGGCCCGTGCGTCTGCGTCTCCTCCCGCTCTCCTTTCTCCTCCTCTTTCTTGCACCCCCTCTATGAGAGCGAGCGAGAAGGGCCCCGCCATGGCGAGGTGGCGAACAGAGCCGTGCCCCCGGGGCCTATAGAGCCCCTCGGCGTCCGTGCCGCTGCCTAGGGTTTCCCCCTTATCTCCGTGTCGTCACCACCTCCCCCTTCCTCCCCTTCATTCCCTTCTCTTTGGTAAGTGCAGTGAGGGAGAGAGTAATTCCGAGAGTTCAGTGGGAGAGAGTGGAGCCACGGAGCCTACAATCGTCGTCCTCGTTGCTGGTGACCTCCTCCTTGTTTCCGGAGATGCCAGGGAGCTCCGCGTTGCCTCTCGTGCCCTTTTCGCGGCGTTAGGGTGTGGAGGAAGCCACCCCGTCGACGACCTCTTCCTTGTCTCCGACGCGCACTTGAAGCTGCCGCAAGCCTTCTTCTTCCCCTTCCTTGTGTTGGGGAACGTCGCATGGGAAACAAAAAAATTCCTTCGCACACGCAAACCTATCCATGGTGGTGAGAATCTACGAGAGGGAGAGTGGATCTACATACCCTTGTAGATCGCTAAGCGGGAAGCGTTAAGAAACGCGGTTGGTGTAGTCGAACATCTTCGCGATCCAAATCGCCGAGCGTCCCGCGATCTCATCACAATCCGTCCCATGATCTTGATCACGATCTGTCCCGCGAACTCATCACGATCCGTTCCACAATCTCATCACGAACCGTCTCGCGATCTCGATCACGGTCCTTCCGATCTAGCGTCAAACGGACGGCACCTCCGCGTTCAGCACACGTGCAGCTTGATGACGATCTCCACCGTCTCGATCCAGCAAGAGGAGGTGGATAGGAGAGATAGTTCACCGGCAGCGTGAAGACGCTCTGATGATGGTGGTGGAGCGATTCCGGCAGGGCTTCGCCTAAGCACTGCGGAACTGCGATGTAGAGGAGAAACTATGCACCGGTGGAACGGGTAGCACGTGGCCGGAAATTCTGTCAAAAAACCACCCAATCCACTAGTATATATAGGAGGAGAGGAGAGGAGAGGCATCCAAGGCCTTTGGGTCGGCCGAAATAGGAGGTGGGAGCAATCCTACTTCACCTCCAATCCTAGTTGGAGTAGGATTGCCTCCTATTGGCTGATTTTCAACTTTTTGCTTTAGGACTTTCTCTCCTGCGCCATGGGCCTTTGTGGTTGTTTTCCCAGCCCACTAAGGGCTGGTTATTATTATCCCACAGCCCATGGACCTGTTGGGGTCGAAATACCCCTCCCGGAGGTCCCCCGGTACACTACCGGCACTCCCGGTACACTACCGATACTCCCGGTACACTACCGATGAGCCCGAAACTTTTCCGGCGACCAAACTGGGACATCCTATATATGAATCTTTACCTCCGGACCATTCTGGAGATCCTTGTGACGTCCAAGATCTCATCTGGGACTCTGAACAACCTTCAGTTACCACCATATATAACTCTACACTACCGAAACGTCATCGAACCTTAAGTGTGCAGACCCTGCGGGTTCGAGAACTATGTAGACATGACCGAGACACCTCTACGGTCAATAACCAATGGTGGGACCTGGACGTCCACATTGGTTCCTACATATTCTACGAAGATCTTTATCGGTTGAACTTCTATGTCAAGGATTCAGTTAATCACGTATAACGTTCCCTTTGTTCTTCGGTATGTTACTTGCCCGAGATTCGATCGTCGGTATGTCCACACCTAGTTCAACCTCGTTACCGGCAAGTCTCTTTACTCGTTCCGTAATACAAAATCCCGTGACTAACACTTAGCCACATTGCTTGCAAGGCTTGTTGTGATGTTGTATTACCGAGTGGGCCCTGAGATACCTCTCCGTCACACGGAGTAACAAATCCCAGTCTCGATCCATGCCAACTCAACAGACACCATCGGAGATACCTGTAGAGCACCTTTATAGTCACCTAGTTACGTTGCGACGTTTGATACACACAAGGCACTCCTCCGATATCCGTGAGTTGCATGATCTCATGGTCATAGGAACATATACTTGACATGCAGAAAACAGTAGCAATAAACTGACACGATCATATGCTATGTTTGTAGTTTGGGTCTTATCCATCACATCATTCTCCTAATGATGTGATCCCATTATCAAATGACATCTCATGTCCATGGCTAGGAAACCTTAACCATCCTTTGATCAACGAGCTAGTCCATTAGAGGCATACTAGGGACATGGTTTTGTCTATGTATCCACACATGCATTTAAGTCACCGATCAATACAATTATAGCATGGATAATAAACGATTATCATGAACATGGAAATATGATAATAACTAATTTATTATTGCCTCTAGGGCATACTTCCAACAGTCTCCCACTTGCACTAGAGTCAATAATCTAGTTCACATCACCATGTGATTCGCATTGTTATGAATCTAACACCCAATGAGTTCTGGGGCTTGATCATGCTTTGCATGTGAGAGAGGTATTATAGTCAACGGGTCTGCAATATTCAGATCCGTGTGTACTTTGCAAATCTCTATGTCAAACCGTAAACACTGCTACCACACTCCACTTGGTACTATTTCCAAATGGCTGCTCCAATATACGTATCCAGATTGCTACTACTA
Organism: Hordeum marinum; assembly: GCA_022496015.1. Classification (NCBI taxonomy): domain Eukaryota; kingdom Viridiplantae; phylum Streptophyta; class Magnoliopsida; order Poales; family Poaceae; genus Hordeum; species Hordeum marinum. The sequence goes on from CM039673.1 coordinate 8,018,214, forward strand.
GTCATCCGGATAGGTGTTAAAGCTTGCATCGATGTAACTCTTTACGACGAACTCTTTATCACCTTCATACTCAACAAACATTTTCTTAGTCCTTTGGTTACTAAGGATAATTCCGACTGCTGTCCAGTGATCCACTCCTGGACCACTCTTGTACCCCTTGACAGACTCATGGCAAGGCACACACAGGTGCGGTACACAGCATGGCATAATATAGAGCCTATGGCTAAGGCATAGGGGACGATGTTCGTCCTTTCTCTTTCTTCTGCCATTGTCGAGCTTTGAGTCTCACTCAACTTCACACCTTACAAATCAGACGAGAACTATTCCTCTGGTTGATCCATTTTGAACTCTTTCAAAATCTTGTCAAGGTATGCACTCATTGAAAGTCTCATCAAGCATCTTGATCTATCTCTATAGATTTTGATGCTCAACAATTAGGTAGCTTTATCCAGGTCTTCCTTTGAAAAACACTTTTCAAACAACCTTTTATGCCTTCCAGAAATTCTACATTATTTCCGATCAACAATATGTCAACCACATATACTTATCAGAAACTCTACAGTGCTCCCACTCACTTTATTGCAAATACAAGTTTCTCGTAAACTTTGTATAAACTACAGAAACTTTGATCACCTCATCAAAGTGTATATTCCAACTCCGAGATGCTTGCTTCAGTCCATAGAAGGATCACTGAAGCTTGCTCATCTTTTAGCATCCTTAGGACTGACAAAACCTTCTGGTTGTATCACATACAACCTTTCCTTAAGTAAGCCGTTAAGGAAACGATGTTTTGACATCCATCTACCAGATTTCATAATTGTAAATGCAGCAACTGCTAACATAATTCCAACAGACTTTTAGCATCACTACGAGTGAGAAAGCCTCATCACAATCAACTCCTTGAACTTGTCACAAACAACTTTGCAACAAGTCGAGCTTTACAAATGGTGACATTCACCATCAGTGTCTGTCTTCATTCTAAAGGTCCATTTGTACTCAACGACCTGCCGTCTAACGAGTAAGTCTACCAAAGTCTATACTTGGTTTTCATACATGGATCCTATCTCGGATTTCATGGCCTCTAACCATTCGTCGAAATCCGGGCCCATCATGGCTTCTCCATAGCTCGTAGGTTCATCGTTGCCCAACAACATGATCTCCAAGACAGAGTTGTCGTACCACTTAGGAGCAGTACCCATCCTTGTTGACCCACGAAGTTCGATAGTAACTTGATCCTGAAGCTTCATGATCATCATCATTAACTTCCTCTTCAACTAACATAGGCTTCACAGAAACATCTTTCTGTGCTGCGCTACTCTCTGGCTGAACAAAGGTTTAACAACCTCATCAAGTTCTATCTTCCTCCCACTCAATTCTTTCGAGAGAAACATTTCCTCGAGAAAGGATCCGTTTAAGCAACAAACACTTTGCACTAGGATCTGAGATTGAAAGTTCACCCAACTGATCTTAGGGTATTCTATGAAGATGCATTTGTCCGCCTTGGGTTCGACCTCATTAGGTGAAAACATTTTCTACACAAGTGTCACAGCCCCAAATATTAAGAAATCACAGCTTAGGTTTCTATCAAACCATAATTCACACGGTGTCGTCTCAACAGATTTAGATGATGCCCTATTTAAAGTGAATGTAGTTGTCTCTAATGCATAACCCCAAAAATTATAGTAGTAAAACGATAAGAGACATCACAGTATGCACTATATCAATAGAGCATGACTATGATGTTCGGACAGACCATCACACCATGGTGTTCCAGGTGGCGTTAGTTGTGAAACAAATTTCACATTGTCTTAAGTTGTATGCCAAACTCGTAACTCAAATATTCACCTCCACGGTCATATCGCGGTCATTTTTATCTTCTTGTCACGATGATCTTTAAACTTCACTCTGAATTTGCTTGAACCTTTCAAACGATTCAGACTTGTGTTTCATTAAGTAAATATACACTATATCTACTCAAATCATCAGTGAAGGTAAGAAAATAACGATATCCACTACACGCTACAAGACTCACTAGAATGCATACATCAATATGTATCATTTCCAATGAATCACTTGCCCGCTCCATCCAACGGGGTCTTTTAGTCATCTTGCCCAATAGGCATGGTTCGCATGTCTCAACCGATTGGAAATCTGATGAGTCCAAATATCCATCAGCATGGAGTTTCTACATGCGCTTTATACCAATATGACATTTGGCGGCAGTGCCACAAGTATGTGCTACTATCATTATTAACTTTGTATCTTTTGACATCAATGTTATGAACATGTGTACCACTACGATCAAGATTTCAACAAACCATTCTCAGTCGGTGCATGACCATTGAAGGTATTATTCATGTAAACAGATAACATTATTCTCTAACTTAAATGAATAACCGTATTGCAATAAACATGATCTAATCATGTTCATGCTCAACGCAAAACACCAAATAACATTTATTTAGGTTCGTCACTAATCCTGAAGGTAGAGAGAGCGTGCGATGTTGATCACATCAACCTTGGAAACATTTCCAACACACATCGTTACCTCACCCTTAGCTAGTTCTCCGTTTATTCCGTAGCTTTTATTTCGAGTTACTAACATTTACCTGCAAATCCAACTAAAGTGAGAGAAACTGTCACCCGCAAGCCATCTAAGCAACAAGTTGCGTCGAGGGAACCGGTCTCTCATAAGCGTACGAGTAAAGTTGGTCCGGGCCGCTTCATCTCACAATCCCGCTGAACCAAAATCCGACCAAGGGAGGAAGCAATCTAAGCATCAACGCCCACAAACCTTTTGTGTTCTACTCGAGATCTCATAGAACCATCAACCTAGCTCTGATACCACTGTTGGGGAACGTCGCATGGGAAACAAAAATTTTCCTACGCACACGCAAACCTATCCATGGTGATGAGCATCTACGAGAGGGAGAGTGGATCTACGTACCCTTGTAGATCGCTAAGCGGGAAGCGTTAAGAAATGCGGTTGGTGTAGTCGAACATCTTCGCGATCCAAATCACCGAGCGTCCCGCGATCTCATCACGATCCATCCCGCGATCTTGATCATGATCTGTCCCGCGAACTCATCACGATCCGTTCCGCAATCTCATCACGAACCGTCTCGCGATCTCGATCACGGTCCTTCCGATCTAGCGTCGAACGGACGGCACCTCCGCGTTCAGCACACGTGCAGCTTGATGATGATCTCCACCGTCTCGATCCAGCAAGAGGAGGTGGATAGGAGAGAGAGTTCACCGGCAGCGTGACGGCACTCCGGTGATGGTGGTGGAGCAATTCCGGCAGGGCTTCGCCTAAGCACTAAGGAACTGCGATCTAGAGGAGAAACTATGCACCGGTGGAACGGGTAGCACGTGGCCGGAAATTCTATCCAAAAACCACCCAATCCACTAGTATATATAGGAGGAGAGGAGAGGTGAGGCAGACAAGGCCTTTGGGTCGGCCGAAATAGGAGGTGGGAGCAATCCTACTTCACCTCCAATCCTAGTTGGAGTAGGATTGCCTCCTATTGGCTGATTTTCCACTTTTTGCTTTAGGAATTTCTCTCCTGCGCCGTGGGCCTTTGTGGCTGTTTTCCCAGCCCACTAAGGGCTGGTTATTATTATCCCACAGCCCATGGACCTCTTGGGGTCGAAATACCCCTCCCGGAGGTCCCCCGGTACACTACCGGCACTCCCGGTAAACTACCGATACTCCTGGTACACTACCGATGAGCCCGAAACTTTTCCGGCGACCAAACTGGGACATCCTATATATGAATCTTCACCTCCGGACCATTATGGAGCTCCTTGTGATGTCCGGAATCTCATCCGGGACTCCGAACAACCTTCGGTTACCACCATATATAACTCTACACTACCGAAACGTCACCGAACCTTAAGTGTGCAGACCCTGCGGGTTCGAGAACTATGTAGACATGACCGAGACACCTCTACGGTTAATAACCAATGGTGGGACCTGGACGTCCACATTGGTTCCTACATATTCTACGAAGATCTTTATCGGTCGAACCACTGTGTCAAGGATTCAGTTAATCCCGTATAACGTTCCCTTTGTTCTTCGGTATGTTACTTGCCCGAGATTCGATCGTCGGTATCTCCATACCTAGTTCAACCTCGTTACTGGCAAGTCTCTTTACTCATTCCGTAATACAAAATCCCATGACTAACACTTAGCCACATTGCTTGCAAGGCTTGTTGTGATGTTGTATTACCGAGTGGGCCCTGAGATACCTCTCCGTCACACGGAGTAACAAATCCCAGTCTCAATCCATGCCAACTCAACAGACACCATCGGAGATACCTGTAGAGCACCTTTATAGTCACCCAGTTACGTTGCGACGTTTGATAAACGTAAGGCACTCCTCCGATATCCGTGAGTTGCACGATCTCATGGTCATAGGAACAGATACTTGACATGCAGAAAACAGTAGCAATAAACTGACACGATCATATGCTATGTTTGTAGTTTGGGTCTTATTCATCACATCATTCTCCTAATGATGTGATCCCATTATCAAATGACATCTCATGTCCATGGCTAGGAAACCTTAACCATCCTTTGATCAACGAGCTAGTCCATTAGAGGCATACTAGGGACATGGTTTTGTCTATGTATCCACACATGCATTTAAGTCTCCGGTCAATACAATTATAGCATGGATAATAAACGATTATCATGAACAAGGAAATATGATAATAACAAATTTATTATTGCCTCTAGGGCATATTTCCAACACCTTGCGCCAAGCATCTTCGCCCCCCTGTCGGTGTGCTTCGCGTGTCGTTCCCCTTTCCCGTTTCCGTGGGTAGCCGCATAGGGTTGCGACTGCGTCACCGCCGATCGAGCCGAGCGCTAGCTTGTGCTCGAGCTCCTCGCTGCCGCGCGCCTAGCTAGTGATTAGTTGTGGGGATGGGTTCCCCTAGGTCCCCGCGATCCCCGTATTGTGCCAGCTTAGGAGTTAGCCGCGTAGTTCGCCAGAGACGCGTTGCCGCCATGTCTATCGTCGACGTCTTCCATTGTTTAGTTTCGTCAGGTGTCGCTTCATCAGTTTAGTATTAGAGTGATAGATCCCCCTCTAGGTTCAGACGCCGCACCGTAGCCTAGTGGTTCGATCCCTCCCCCCGACCCTTGTTTTTCTTTCTTTTTCATGATTTGAGTGTTGTGTGTGGCCGGATCTAGTGTGGCCACGTAGGATCCCGTATGCATGCGTGCTATTGTATGGTGTGTGCCAGCGTGTGCCTGGGTAGGAGGATCTGTTGTGGCAGCTGGATCCCCTATGAGTGCGTGTGTGTGTTGTCACACTAGTAGAAAAAGGCCCATTTGTCCCGGTTCGTAAGGGCCATTAGTCCCGGTTCTGGAACCGGGACTAAAGGGTCGGGACTAAAGCCCAAAACCTTTAGTCCTTGTTCTCTTACAAACCGGGACAAAAGGGGTCCACGTGGCCTCTGCGGGGAGCCCAGGCAGGAGGACCTTTAGTCCCGGTTGGTAATACCAACCGGGACCAAAAGGCATCCACGCGTCAGCATCTAGGAGTTGCTGGTTCTTTTTTAAAGGGAGGGGGGTTTAGGGGGTTTTGGACGGTTAATTTAGGGGTTTTATATCGTTTTAGCTAGCTAATTAATAGAGAGAAGTGTCCTCTCTTTCTCCATGCTTGGTCGACGCTAGATACTATAGAGTGAACTCGACACACTAGCTAGTAAGCAAATGAAGGAAGCATTAAGTACAGAAGATCGTCATGAACATATAGAGATAGAAGTGATCGACCTCTCTTTCTCCGAGAGATTGGTCGTATAACAAGTTTTCGTATATATATCCAACGCTCCTAGCTACATATATACAATATAAGATCTCTTACAATCCCTAACATCTAATGTAAACTTCTAGATTTTATTCTCCGGTTTTATTTATGATGTGGTCAAGAAAGAATCCCGCCAATTCTTCTTGAATTGCTCATAAACGATCATATGGTAGGAGTTCATCCCGCATCTGCCACTTCTAATTTGAACAAGGGGGTCAATACATATATATGGTAATAAAATAAAATTGTGAATATAATTGCTTACGCACTTGAAATTCTTTTCCAAAGTAGCCCCACTTAGGGGTCGTCGCGTTGTAGATGAACTCACAAACATAGTATCCACATAAATTATTCCCGGTTTCCTGCCACCAGCACTTTACGAGAAATAGAGTTCAATCAAACTGATAATCAAGCAAGATAAATTGTATTGATGAAACTAGAATCAATGGAAGATGCGCGGAACTAGCTAGTAGTACTTACTTTCGGGTGTGTAAATCGCAGCTCCCCCAGCAGGGCCGGAACAATTGCTGTGAACTCTTTCCAAACCCTGCCAAACAAAGAAAATAATTACTTGATATCAGGAAATGAACAAAGTTGCCGATATGATGCGATAATTATCGATTGAACTTACTTCTGGAGAATTTTAGTCATGTCCGCATATTGCTAGGGATCTTTTCGTTTCGAGTCTAAGACAGTTACTACTCCCCGCTCAAGCTGAATCTCTAGCAGAATATAGTGGAAACTGCGCACGCATGCATAACTCATCAATTACATTACTATAAACCTCGAGTAATAAGGGAAACCAAATATGCACAAGACAGTAACACTCACTTGAAGTTTTAAGGAAAGAGTATTGTCCCTTTGTTTTGATTTTTAAGCAACGATTGTAGCAAGTTTTCCTCGGTTTGTATGGGATACTTTTGGAAATTATACTCATGTATGACATTTGGGTTAATGAACCCAATGTCATAGATTTGTGCTTTTATGCATTCGATGATCTTCAATCTGCATAATATAGTAGTGAGGATAATTATATATATATGCAATGAAAGAGCTAAGCTATATACATAGAGAGACTTAATTACAGAAGTAGTACTTACAGATAGTAGCAAGTCACGATTGTTTTGTCGAGGGCGTTTTGATTGAATAACTGGAATATCTCCTCAAATTCAATATTCAACAGTTCCGTTCCAACGAGGTTGTGCTGCTCTTTAGCTGACAGTATCAAAGAATCCGTCCCAGACTCGCGGTAGGTTTTCATGTACCATTCATGGAATTTTTGCATCATCGTTGTTAGAGGAGGATGATCAGGTTTGACGAGAGGCCGCTCGTGCCGGCAACGGGATTCTTCCACCTCCAACGGCTTAAACTGTACATCATCGCTCAGGTAATCACCAGGTTTGGTACCAGGCACCATCCCCGGATGATTAGCGACGATATCGCTAGACACCTTGAGCGGGGGGCATGATTGGTTCGCCTGTTCGCCGAGCTGGGGATTTTTTTCCACTTCTTCGTTTTGCTAACCTTGCATGACTGGAAGTACTTCCCGACCGGCATGTAGCTTGATATGTCTTTTTAATACAACGGTCAAAGTTGGAATCCGGCAGAGGCGGTGGTGGTCGCTTCAGGGCATCAATAGTGTGCATCTCTTTCACCGGATCTATCTTCTCCTTCGGAGGTGGAGTTTTCTTTGCAAAATGGGCTCTCAATTCGGTCTGACATATCTCCTCGTTTTCAGACTCGGTCCTCTCATATGGTAACTTTTCCAGAGGCTTGAGAGATGGACCGTATATGTATCCCCTACTGCATATCCTTGTACCGCTAGCCGCCGAAGCGGCAGCAGCTCCCTTACCCCGTTGCTTACTAGGTGCCGGAGGAGGCGGAGCGACATCGTCTGTCTTCAGCCGTTGCCGACGAGGCTGAGGAGGAGGCGTACTGCTCCGACGTGCCGGAGTAGGCGAAGGAGGAGGCGGAGTGCCGTCACGTGTCGAAGGAGCCAAAGAAGGAGCCGGTGTGCCCTGATCACTCGCCAGAGGAGGAGGAGGAGGAGAGCCGGAGTGCCCTGATTCTCTTGAGGAGAAGGAGGAGGCGGAGGCATCCCGTTTGGAAGCTTGATGTACTCCCTCTGCCATAGACATGTACTCCTCAGGGCATGAACCAGCTTATTCTGTCCTTCACCTGTACAGTGGTCAAGCTTGAGCTCCTCAAATTCCTTCATTCCTTCATCCACCATCACAACAGCATAGCCATGTAGAATCGGACGGCAGTGAAAAGTCCCATTGGGTTGAGGAGGTGCAACAGAGCCAACAGCCGCCTTGAAAGTGAGGTTCCGGCATTTCGTCATAAGCTCGCAATGTTGAGCCTCCGTGATAGTATCCACTGGGTAGCAAGGAGACGTGAAGTTAGGCTGAACGGGCTCCGTGGAAGTAACACTGCTTCTCCGCTGAGATGGCGGGGTAGCTTCTGGGGTAGCTTCGTGCCGCTGAGATGGTTGGCCGGCAGCTCACTGGCTCTCAGCTTCCTCTAGCTTTTGTAGTCTTGCATTGAGCTTATGAATTTCGCTCAGCTCCGCTTTCCTATTTCTCTCCTGGCTTCTATAACTGGCTGCATTGGGAAACGCAACCTTCCACGAAATGGAGCCTGGTGTACCTCGTGTTCGTCCAGGGTGCTCAGCAGTCCCTAGGGCCTCAGTCAGCTCGTTCTTCTCTCTGTCGGGAATGAACGTCCCTTCCTGCGCTGCGGTGATATACTTCTAAAGCTTGTTCATGGGTATTGCAGGTTGCTCGTCTGTCTAACGGCACTTCCCTGTTTCAGGGTCCAAGTCCTTGAACGGTCTGGCCAGTTATATGTCTGTGGTACGATGTTTGTAGCAATCAGGTCATTCTCAGCTTTGTCCTATAATGGCCAGGCTTTGAGGTAGCCACCTGACCCCGTGTGATGGTGATACTGCTTCTTTGTAGCATTGACCTTGTTTGTCTCTGACATTTTCTTACTCTTGTCCGATGTCTTGTAGTCCACAAATGCGGGCCAGTAATATCTTATCTTCTCAAGTCGGCCTTTGAATTTTGGAGTCTTCCCTTTGTCGACAAACTTTGATTTCAACTCATTCTTTCACCTCCTGAATCGATCTGGCATCTTGTTAAGAGCACACGCCTTGACCAGTGGCTCTATAACTGGCTTATTCGGATCCTCCTCTAGCGGTAGGGTGAAATTTGCCTTCAGCACGGTCCAAAGATCATCTTTCTGTCTATCGGTGACATAATCACCTTCAGGGGCGCCGTCCTTAGGCTTATTCCATTGCTTGATGCTGATCGGGATGTTGTCCCTAACAATAGCTCCGCACTGAGCAGAAAATGCATTCTTGGTCCGCTTGGGTTCAATCGGATGGCCATCGTTCGCGAGTGCTATGATCGTGAACTTTTCATCCTTGCGCAACCTCGGCCTCGTCTCGTTACCGAAGTTTGGCTCGATCCGGAGGGCTATAAAAGAAGAAAGAAGAGTTAATTAATATATGTACATACCAAAATAATGAATGCATCAATTAGCTAGTTACCGAAGCCAAGACTTAATTAATATATATACCTTGCCGGACTTTGCAACAGCTCCCTCCTCCGATCGGTCACCGGAGCCGTCATCGTGGTCTCCTTCTTCCTCCGGCATTCGGTCAGCGGAGCCATCATGATTATGTCCTTCCTCCTCCATTGTTCGATCACCGGAGCCGTTATAATCCCCTTCCAGACCGTCGGTGTCGTTGAGAAACGACAATATATCATGTTCGCCGTGGATTATGTCCCCCAACAACTGTTCTTGTTCTTCGTCTCTTGGATCCATAGTTCCAGCAAATATTACAACATGGCAATTAATATACAAACATGAATGTCCGACGTCTAGACCACCTCTCTCATGAATGTATGAGGGCGTCCCGGATAGGATAATTAATTAGCTTTTTGGTACGAAGTTCAACAAGAGCCTTCCGAATATCGCTAGTTGGTCGGGTAGGGACGGGGTAGCTGGATTGACAACGACGCTCTTTCTTCTAGGGTTTGGGTGGCCTCGGTAGTTGGTCAGGTGGGCGGACCGCCTCTCTGTCTTGCATATGTCCGACGTCCCCTCTCATGTTGAAGTTATAGGGGAGGGGGTAGATCGACAACGATGCCCTTTATTCTAGGGTTTGAATGGCCTCGATAGTTGGTCGGGCGAGCGGACCGCCTCTCTCACTCATGCATGCCCGACGTCCCCACTCATGTCGAAGTTATCGGGGAGGGGGTAGATCGACAACGACGCTCTTCCTTCTAGGATTTGGGTGGCCTCGATAGTTGGTCGGGTGAGCGGACCGCCTCTCTCTCATGCATGTCCCTCCTCATGTCGAAGTTATCAGGGAGAGGTAAATTTTAACTTGGAGTTACATCCATCCATTCATCCATCCATACATACACATACATATATACGTGGACCAAAAAATGCTATGAACAAAAAAATATTCTATGAAAAAAACATCATATGAACATGACTAAAAAATTCATCATATCGAAATAAGTATAGCATTTTAGTGTGACAATGATCACATCTAATTTTTTGACCAAAAAATGCTATGAACATTAACATAAACATAAAAAAGGCCGGGCGGCGCGGCGGCTCACAACGGGGCTCGAGCGATGACTGGGAAAGGGCGCGGCCGGCGATGGTGGGGACGGGCCGGGGCAAGGGCGCAAACGGGATGATCGGGGGCGAGGCAGGGGCGCACGAGCGACAGTGACGACGGCGACGGCGATGGCGGGGGTGGGGCAGGGGCACACGACGACGGTGATGACTGTTGGGGAACGTTGCATGGGAAACACAAATGTTCCTACGCACACGAAGATCTATCCATGGTGATGAGCATCTACGAGAGGGAGAGTGGATCTACGTACCCTTGTAGATCGCTAAGCGGGAAGCGTTAAGAAACGCGATTGGTGTAGTCGAACGTCTTCGCGATCCAAATCGCCGTGCGTCTCGCGATCCAATCACGATCCGTCCCGCAATCCAATCACAATCCGTCCTGTGATCCGATCACGGTCCGTCCCACGAACTTTATCATGATCCGTCTCACGAACATGATCAAGATCCTTCCGATCTAGCACCGAACGGACGGCACCTCTGCGTTCAGCACACACACAGCTTGATGACGATCTCCACCGTCCTGATCCAGCAAGAAGGAGTGGAGAGGAAGAAGGTTTCTCCGGCAGCCTGACGGCGCTCCGGCGATGGTGGTGGAGAAAACCGATCTAGAGGAGAAACTATGCACTGGAGGAACGGGTAGCACGTGGCTGAAAATCTAGTGCAAAAATCCTCAATACCACCAGTATATATAGGAGGAGAGGAGGAGAGGAGGCATCTTGGCCTCCAAGCCTCCTAGGCTTCGGCCGAACTAGGTGAGGAGGAGTCCACCTCCTCCACTCGTAGTAGGATTAGGATTCATCCTTTTTTTTTCCTTTTTGCCTTTTTCCACCTTTTTCCTTTTGGATTTTCTTATCCAGCCACATGGGCCTTGTGTGGGAGTTTCCACCAGCCCACTAAGGGCTGATATTCACTCTCCCATAGCCCATGAAGCCTCTTGGGTCGAAATACCCCTCCCGAAGGTCTCCCGGTACACTCCCGGCACTCCCGGTACACTACCGATAAGCCCGGATCTTTTCCGGCGACCAAAACAGGACTTCCTATATATGAATCTTTACCTCCGGACCATTCCGGAGCTCCTAGTGACGTCCAGGATCTCATACGGGACTCCGAACAAACTTCGGTCACCACCATGCATAACTCTATACTATGTGGACATGACCGAGACACCTCTACGGTCAATAACCAATGGCGGGACCTGGATGTCCACATTGATTCCTACATATTCGACGAAGATCCTTATCGGTTGAACATCTATGTCAAGGATTCAGTTAATCCCGTATGATGTTCCCTTTGTTCTTCGGTATGTTACTTGCCCGAGATTCGATCATCGTTATCTCCATACCTAGTTTAACCTCGTTACTGGCAAGTCTCTTTACTCGGTCCATAATACAAGATCCCGTGACCAACACTTAGTCACATTGTTTGCAAGGCTTATTGTGATGTTGTATTACCGAGTGGGCCCTGAGATACCTCTCCGTCACATGGAGTAACAAATCCCAGTCTTGATCCATGCCAACTCAACAGACACCCTCGGAGACACCTGTAGAGCACCTTTATAGTCACTCAGTTACGTTGCGACATTTGATACACACAAGGTACTCCTACGATATTTGTGAGTTGCATGATCTCATGGTCACAGGAACATATACTTGACATGCAGAAAACAGTAGCAATAAACTGACACGATCATAAGCTACGTTTGTAGTTTGGGTCTTGTCCATCACATCATTCTCCTAATGATGTGATCCCGTTATCAAATGACATCTCATGTCCATGGCTAGGAAACCTTAACCATCTTTCAGTCACCGAGCTAGTTCACTAGAGGCATACTAGGGACATTGTGTTTGTCTATGTATCCACACATGTATCCATGTTTCCAATTAATAAAATTATAGCATGGATAATAAACGATTATCATGAACAAGGAAATAAAATAATAAAAACTTTGTTTATTGCCTCTAGGGCATATTTCCAACAGTCTCCCACTTGCACTAGAGTCAATAATCTAGTTCACATCACTATGTGATTTACATTGTAATGAGTCGAACACCCATGCAGTTCTGGTGTTGATCATGTTTAGCCCTTGGAAGAGGTTTAGTCAACAGATCTGCAACATTCAGATCCGTGTGCACTTTGCAAATATTTATGTCTTTCTCCAAGATGTAATCACGGATGGAGTTGAAGCGTCGCTTTATGTGTCTGGTCCTCTTGTGAAACCTTGGTTCCTTGGCCAGAGCAATGGCACCAGTGTTGTCACAGAACGGGTTCATTGGATTCAGTGCACTGGGCACTACTCCAAGATCTGTCATGAACTGCTTCATCCATACACCTTCCTTCGCCTCCTCTGAGGCTGCGATGTATTCCGCTTCGCACGTAGAATCAGCTACCACGCTTTGCTTGGAACTGCACCAGCTTACCGCTCCCTCGTTAAGAATAAATACGTATCCGGTTTGCGACTTAGAGTCGTCCGGATCAGTGTCAAAGCTTGCATCAACGTAACCCTTTACGACGAGCTCTTCATCACCTCCATAAATGAGAAACATTTCCTTAGTCCTTTTCAGGTACTTAAGGATATTCTTGACCGCTTGCTAGTGCTCCATTCCAGGATCACTTTGAAACCTTTCGTCCATACTTATGCCAAGGCTGACATCGGGTCTTGTGCACAGCATTGCATACATGATAGAGCCTATGGCTAAAGCATAGGGGATGACACTCATCTTTTCTCTATCTTCTGCAGTTACTAGGCATTGAGTCTTACTCAACTTCACACCTTGTAATACAAGCAAGAATCCCTTCTTGGACTGTTCCATTTTGAACTTCTTCAAATCTTTATCAAGGTATGTGCTCTGTGAAAGTGCTATTAAGCGTCTCGATCTATCTCTATAGATCTTAATGCCTTATATGAAAGCAGCTTCTCCTATGTCCTTCATTGAAAAACTCTTGTTCAAATATTCCTTCACGCTTTCTAGCATTTCTATATTGTTTCCAATCAGCAATATTTCATCCACATATAATACTAGAAATGATATAGAGCTCCCACTCACTTTCTTGTAAATACGAGCTTCTCCGTAAACTTGTATAAACTCAAACGCTTTGATCACCTCATCAAAGCACTTATTCCAACTCCGAGATGCTTGCACCAGTCCATAAATGGATCGTTGGAGTTTGCAAACTTTGTCAGCATTCTCTAGATCGACAAAACCTTCAGGTTGCATCATATACAACTCTTCCTCAAGGAACCCGTTGAGGAACGCTGTTTTTACATCCATTTGCCAAATTTCATAGTCGAAATAGGCAGCTATTGCTAACATGATTCTGACAAACTTAAGCATCGCTACGGGTCAGAAAGTCTCATCGTAGTCAACTCCTTGAACTTGTGAAAAACCCTTTGCCACAAGTCGAGCTTTATAGACGGTGACATTACCGTCCACGTCTGTTTTCTTCTTAAAGAACCATTTGTTCTGAATGGCCTTTCGCCCTTCAGGTAATACTTCCAAAGTCCATACTTTGTTTTCATACATGGATCCCATCTCATATTTCATGGCCTCTAACCATTTCTCGGGATCTGGGCCCATCACTACTCCTCCATAGCTCGTAGGTTCATTGTTGTCCAACAACATGACCTCCAAGACAGTGTTGCCGTACCACTCAGGGGTAGTACGCGGCCCTGTCGATCTACGAGGTTCAATAGCTGCTTGATCAAAAGCTTCATGATCATCATCATTAACTTCCTCTTCTATCGTCGTAGGTTCCACAGAAACATCTTTCTGCGCTGTCCTACTTTCTGGTTGAAGTAAAGGTTCAATAACCTCATCAAGCTCTAGTTTCCTCACACTCAATTCTTTCGAGAGAAACTCTTTCTCAAGAAATGTTCCGTTTTTAGCGACAAACACTTAGCCTTCAGATCTGAGATAGAAGGTATACCCGACTGTCTCTTTCAGGTATCCTATGAAGACGCATTTCTCCGCTTTGGGTTCTAGCTTTTCAGGCTGAAGCTTTTTGACATAAGCCTCACATCCCCAAACTTTAAGAAACGACAACTTTGGCTTCTTGCTAAACCACAGTTCATATGGCGTCGTCTCAACGGATTTAGATGGTGCCTTATTTAAAGTGAATGCAGCTGTCTCTAATGCATAACCCCAAAACGATAGTGGCAAATCAGCAAGAGACATCATAGAACGCACCATATCTAATAAGGTTCGATTACGACGTTCGGACACACCATTACGCTGTGGTGTTCCGGGCGGTGTCAACTGTGAAATAATTCCACACTGTCTTAAGTGACTGCCAAACTCATAACTCAGATATTCACCTCCTCGATAATATCGCAGGAACTTAATCTTCTTGTTACGATGATTCTCAACTTCACTCTGAAATTGCTTCAACTTTTCAAACGTTTCAGACTTGTGTTTCATTAAGTAAATATACCCATATCTACTTAAGTCATCAGTGAAGGTGACAAAATAACGATATCCACCATACGCTGTAACATTCATTGGACCGCACCCATCAGTGTGTATGATTTCCAATAAGTCACTCGCTCGTTGCATTGTTCCAGAGAACAACGATTTAGTCATCTTGCCCATGAGGCATGGTTCACATGTGTCAAGTGATTCAAAATCAAGTGACTCCAAAAGTCCATCAGCATGGAGCTTCCTCATGCGTTTTACACCAATATGACCTAAACGACAGTGCCACAAGAAAGTGGTACTATCATTGTCAATTCTACATCTTTTGGCATCAATGTTATGAACATGTGTGTCATCACCATCAAGATTCAATATGAATAAACCCCTAACATTGGGTGCATGACCATAAAAGATATTACCCATATAAATAGAATAACCTTTATTCTCTGATTTAAATGAGTAACCGTCTCGTAATAAACAAGATCCAGATATAATGTTCATGCTTAACGCAGGCACTAAATAACAATTATTCAGGTTCATCACTAATCCCGATGGTAAACAAAGAGAGAGCGTGCCGACGGCGATCACATCAACCTTGGAACCATTTCCCACGCGCATCGTCACTTCGTCCTTTGCTAGCCTTCGTTTATTCCGTAGTTCCTGCTTTGAGTTGCAAATGTGAGCAACCGAACTGGTATCAAATACCTAGGCACTACTACGAGAGCTAGTAAGGTACATATCAATAACATGTATATCATATATACCTTGTTTGTCGTTGGCCGCCTTCTTGTCAGCCAGGTACTTGGGGCAGTTTCGCTTCCAGTGACCAGTTCCTTTGCAATGAAAGCACTCAGTTTCTGGCTTGGGTCCATGCTTGGGCTTCTTTGCAGGAGTAGCAAGTGCTTTGCAATCCTTCTTGGTTTTACCCTTCTTGCCCTTGCCCTTGACTTTGCCATTTTTCTTGAAACTAGTGGTTTTATTGACCATCAACACTTGATGTTCTTTCTGGATTTCAGACTCAGCGACTTTTAGCATCGCAAACAGCTCGGCGACTGACTTGTTCATCCAGTGCATGTTATTGTTCATCACAAAGCTCTTGTAACTAGGTGGCAGTGATTGAAGAACTCTGTCAGTGATCGCCTCTGGCGGAAGGGAAATTGCCAACTCCGCTAGACGAGTTGAATACCCAGACATTCTGAGCATATGTTCAATGATAGACCCGTTCTCCTCCATCTTGCAAGCATAGAACTTATCAGAGGATTCATACCTCTCGATTCGGGCATTCTTCTGAAAGATAAACTTCAACTCCTGGAACATCTCATATGCTCCATGACGTTCAAAACGTCTTTGAAGTCCCGTTTCTAAGCCATAGAATATTGCACACTGAACTATTGAGTAATCTCCAGTACGTGCCTCCCAAGCGTTCTTAACATCTTCGGAGGTCAGGTCTTCTGGTTGGTCACCAAGCGGTGCATCAAGGACATATGATTTCTCGGAAGCCGTGAGGATAATCCTCAGATTATGGGCCCAGTCAACAAAGTTACTTCCATCATCTTTCAGTTTAGCTTTCTCTAGGAACACATTAAAATTCAGGGGTGCTATTGCGCGAGCCATTGATCTACAACATAAATATGCAAAGTTCACTTAGACTATTGTTCAAGATAATGAGTTTAGTTAATCAAATTACTAAAGCTCCCACTCAAATTGACATCCCTCAGGTCATCTGAGTGTCACATGAGCCAAATCCACCAACTCAAGTCCGATCATCACGTGAGTTGAGGTGGCTTCAATGGTGAACATCATTATGTTGATCATATCTACTATATGACTCATGTTCGACCTTTCGGTCTCTTGTGTTCCGAGGCCATGTCTGTACATGCTAGGCTCGTCAAGTTTAACCTGAGTGTTCTACGTGGTGTCTCAACACGACGAACTTTCGCAACGGTGCACACTCGGGGAGAACACAATTTTACCTTGAAATTTAAGTGAGGGATCACCTGATAATGCTACCGTCATACTAAGCATAACAAGGTGCATAAAAGGATTAACATCACATGCAATTCATAAGTGACATGATATGGCCATGAACTTGTGCTTTAGATCTCTATCTTGAAAGCACAGGCATGATCTTCATCGTCACCGGCACGACACCATGATCTCCATCATCTTGATCTCCATCAACGTGTCGCCATCGAGGTTGTCACGCCCTGCATGCTTCTACTACTATTGCTACCGTTTAGCGATAAAGTAAAGCATTACGTAGCGCTTAATGATTGACACGCAGGTCATACAATAATTAAAGACAACCCTATGGCTCCTACCGGTTGCCGTACTCATCGACATGCAAGTCATGAAATTCTATACATCACATGATCATCTCATACATCACATATATCACATCATGTAATTAGCCATATCACATCACAACATACCCTACAAAAACAAGTTAGACGTCCTCTAATTGTTGTTGCACGTTTTACGTGGCTGCTATGGGTATCTAGCAAGAACGATTCTCACCTACGCATAAACCACAACGGTGATACATAATTTGCTTTTCAACCATCTCAAGGACCGCCTTTGTCGAATCCGATCCAACTAAAGTGAGAGAAACTGCCACCAGCAAGCCATCTAGGCAACAAGTTGCATCGAGGGAACCGGTCTCTCGTAAGCGTACGAGTAATGTTGGTCTGGGCCGCTTCATCTCACAATACCGTTGAACCAAAATCCGAGCAAGGGAGCAAGCAATACAAGCATCAACGCCCACAAACCTTTTGTGTTCTACTCGAGATCTCATCTACACATAGACCTAGCTCTGATACCACTATTGGGGAACGTTGCATGGGAAACAAAAATTTTCCTACGCACACGAAGATCTATCCATGGTGATGAGCATCTACGAGAGGGAGAGTGGATCTACATACCCTTGTAGATCGCTAAGTGGGAAGCGTTAAGAAACGCGGTTGGTGTAGTCGAACGTCTTCGCGATCCAAATCGCCGTGCGTCGCGCGATCCAATCACGATCCGTCCCGAGATCCAATCACGATCCGTCTCGCGATCCGATCACGATCCGTCCCAAGAACTTGATCATGATCCGTCTCACGAAGATGATCACGATCCTTCTGATCTAGCATCGAACGGACGACACCTCTGCGTTCAGCACACGTACAGCTTGATGACGATCTCCACCGTCTTGATCTAGCAAGAAGGAGTGGAGAGGAAGAAGATTTCTCCGGCAGCCTGACGGCACTCTGGCGATGGTGGTGGAGCAATTCCGGCAGGGCTTCGCCTAAGCACTGCAGAAAACCGATCTAGAGGAGAAATTATGCACTGGAGGAACGGGTAGCACGTGGCTGAAAATCTAGTGCAAAAATCCTCAATACCACCAGTATATATAGGAGGAGAGCAGGAGAGGAGGCAGCTTGGCCTCCAAGCCTCCTAGGCTTTGGCCGAACTAGGAGAGGAGGAGTGCACCTCCTCCACTCCTAGTAGGATTAGGATTCATCCTTTTTTTCCTTTTTGCCTTTTCCACCTTTTTCCTTTTGGATTTTCTGCTGCAGATACATGGGCCTTGTGTGGGAGTTTCCACCAGCCCACTAAGGGCTGATGTTAACTCTCCCACATCCCATGAAGCCTCTTGGGTCGAAATACCCCTCCCGAAGGTCTCCCGGTACACTACCGGCACTCCCGGTACACTACCGGCACTCCCGGTACACTACCGATAAGCCCGAAACTTTTCTGGTGACCAAAACAGGACGTCCTATATATGAATCTTTACCTCCGGACCATTCCGGAGCTCCTCGTGATGTCCAGGATCTCATCCAGGACTCCGAACAAACTTCGGTCACCACCATACATAACTCTATACTACCGAAACGTCACCAAACCTTAAGTGTGCAGACCCTGCGGGTTCGAGAACTATGTAGACATGACCGAGACACCTCTACGGTCAATAACAAATGGCGGGACCTAGATGTCCACATTGATTCCTACATATTCTACGAAGATCTTTATCGGTCGAACCTCTATGTCAAGGATTCAGTTAATCCCATATGATGTTCTCTTTGTTCTTCGGTAGGTTACTTGCCCGAGATTCGATCGTCGGTATCTCCATACCTAGTTCAACCTCATTACTGGCAAGTCTCTTTACTCGTTCTGTAATACAAGATCCCGAGACCAACACTTAATCACATTGCTTGCAAGGCTTATTGTGATGTTGTATTACCGAGTGGGCCCTGAGATACCTCTCCGTCACACGGAGTGACAAATCGCATTCTTGATCCATGCCAACTCAACAGACACCCTCGGAGACACCTGTAGAGCACCTTTATAGTCACCCAGTTACTTTGCGACATTTGATACTCACAAGGTACTCCTCCGATATCTGTGAGTTGCATGATCTCATGGTCATAGGAACATATACTTGACATGCAGAAAATAGTAGCAATAAACTGACACGATCATAAGCTACGTTTGTAGTTTGGGTCTTGTCCATCACATCATTCTCCTAATGATGTGATCCCTTTATCAAATGACATCTCATGTCCATGGCTAGGAAACCTTAACTATCTTTCAATCAACGAGCTAGTTCACTAGAGGCATACTAGGGACATTGTGTTTGTCTATGTACCCACACATGTATCCATGTTTCCTATTAATGCAATTATAGCATGGATAATAAACGATTATCATGAATAAGGAAATACAATAATAAACACTTTATTTATTGCCTCTAGGTCATATTTCCAACAACGACGGCGAGGGCGACGGCAGTGACGAACGGCGTCAGGGAAGAAGGGCATCGGGGAAGGGCGCGGCGAGGGCAGGGCGACGGTGACGACAGTGACGAATGGCGTGGCGACGGCGACAGCGGCGGTGATGGCAAGGCACGACATCGGGGAAGAAGGGTGGGGGCGACGGCAGTGACAAACGGCGTCGGGGCTGGGTAGGGCGAGGGCGTCGACGGCGACGGCGACGAGGAGGCAGGGTGCGGCGATGGGAGAAATTAGGGAAAAAAATCCTATGTGTTGGCTTATGTACAAGAAGCATTGGTGGTCCTGGTTGGTGCCACCAACCGGGACGAAATTGCTGCATTGGTCCCGGTTGTAGCCACCAACAGGGACTAAATGGTTGGTCCTGGTTGTGGTGGGAGTTTAGTCCCACCTCACCAAGCAAGGGGCGCTTGCACCGGTTTATAAGCCCACCCCTCCCTGCCTTATTGAGTTCCTCTCAAATTGAAAATAGATGCCCATATGGGGGAAAACTTGACCTAAAATCAAACTAAATTTCAGTCTGATTTCCGGTTGAATTTTACTTACATAAGCGCATCTATGTTCATTTTTCTTATTTTGTATGTTATCTAAAGGGATTTCATTTTTTGGAACTTATTTGAACTCCATACTTTTTGTATGTTCAAAATGCACCATTCAAAGCCACATCATCAATTTTCAACCCTTTCTGACTTCATTTGGTATTTTTCATGCACATACTGATTTTGTTGAGCTAAACGACCCTGAAAATGAAAACAACTTGAAATGAACTCTAAAAAGGTTAAAAGTTGGCATGGTATCATCATTTCATAAAAAGTTGAGAGGGTTACAACAAAAACTGGATGCACTTCGTGTACAAAACGGAAAATCTCTTTCGAAGTATTAGGGTTTCAGATGAAAACTCATGTGTTAGAAAAGGTATTTCATTTCTTCACATGTCACTACAATGATAGAGTTGTGGAGAGAAAGTCTTAATTTTTTCTTCGCTTGTGTCCTTTGCTTACTGCACCGTAACCATGTATAATCTTCATCGTTTAAGAGGGTGCGTGGGTTAGCCTTGACTTTGAACGGGGGAATTTCATGAAACTTTTCATAATCTTCAGACATGTCTGTCTTGCCCTCCAATCCCACGATGTCTCTTTGTCCTGAAAGAACTATGTGGCACTTTGGCTCATCGTATGATGTATTCGCTTCCTTATATTTTCTTTTTCTCGGTACGGTAGACATGTCCTTCACATAGCAAATCTGCGCAACATCATTGGCTAGGACAAATGGTTTGTCTGTGTACCCAAGATTGTTCAGATCAACTGTTGTCATTCCGTACTGTGGGTCTTCCTATACCCTGCCTCTTGACAGATTGACCCATTTGCACTGAAACAAAGGGACCTTGAAATCATGTCCATAGTCAAGTCCCCATATGTACACTATGTAACCGTAATATGTGTCCTTTCCCCTCTTGGTTGCTGCATCAAAGCGGACACCACTGTTTTGGTTGGTGCTCTTTTCATCTTGGGCGATCGTGTAAAATGTATTCCCATTTATCTCATACCCTTTGTAAGTCAATACAGTCGAAGATGGTCCCCTGGCCAACGAGTACATCTCATCAGAAACAGTGTTGTCACCCCTGAGACGTGTTTGCAACAACTTACCGAAAGTCCTGATGTGTTCATATGTAATCTGGTCGTCAGACTGCTTCGGGTGTTTGGAGCACAGAATATTCTTGTGTTCATCGACATACGGGGTCACCAACATGGAATTCTGTAGAACTGTGTAGTGTGCTTGAGACCAAGAATGCCCGGCCCTACATATTATTGAGTCCGCTCCTAGCATGCCTTTTCCAGTCAGTCTCCCCTCATACCGCGATTGAGGGAGACCAATCTTCTTAAGGTCAGGAATGAAGTCAACACAAAACCCAATGACATCCTCTGTTTGATGTCCCATGGAGATGCTTGCTTCTGGCCTAGTGCGGTTACGAACATATTTCTTTAAGACTCCCTTGAACCTCCCAAAGGGGAACATATTGTGTGGAAATACAGGGCCCAGAACAACAATCTCGTCGACTAGATGAACTAGGAGGTGCGTCAAGATATTGAAGAAGGACGGTGGGAACACCAGGTCGAAACTAACAAGACATTGCACCAAATCACTCCTTAACCTTGGCAGGATTTCTAGATCGATCACCTTCTGAGAGATTGCATTGAGGAATGCACATAGCTTCACAATGGCTAATCGAACGTTTTCCGGCAGAAGCCCCCTTAATGCAACCAGCAGTAGTTGCGTCATAATCACGTGGCAGTCATGAGACTTTAGGTTCTGGAACTCTTTCTCTGCCATATTTCTTATTCCCTTTATATTCGATGAGAAGCCAGATGGGACCTTCATAGTGAGCAGGCATTCAAAGAAGATTTCCTTCTCTTCTTTGGTAAGAGCATAGCTGGCAGGACCTTCATACTACTTTGGATGCATGCCATCTTTTTCATGCACAAAGTTGTTGTTCCTCCCGTGCCTCCGGTGTATCTTTTGTCTTCCCATACACTCCCAATAAGCCTAGCAGGTTCACACAAAGATTCTTTGTCACGTGCATCATGTCGATTGTAGAGCGGACCTCTAGGTCTTTCACATAGGGTAGGTCCCAAAATATAGATTTCTTCTTCCACATGGGTGCGCGTTTGTCAGCGTCATTCGGAACAGATAGTCCGCCAGGACCCTTTCCAAATATTAATTGTAAATCATTGACCATATCAAGTAGGTGATCACCAGTACGGAGGGCGGGCTTCTTCCGGTGATTTGCCTCACCTTTGAAATGCTTTCCTTTATTTCGACATTGATGGTTGGTCGGAAGAAATCGATGATGCCCCAGGTACACATTCTTCCTGCATTTGTCCAAACATATACTATCTGTGTCATCTAAACAGTGTGTGCATGCGTGGTATCCCTTGTTTGTTTGTCCTGAAAGGTTACTAAGAGTAGGCCAATCGTTGATGGTTACAAACAGCAGCGCATGTAGGTCAAATTCCTCCTGTTCGTTCTCATCCACACACGTACACCTCTTCCATTCCATAGCTGTAAAAGTTCATCAACTAATGGCCTTAGTTACACATCAATGTCATGGTTGGGTTGCTTAGGGCGTTGGATGAGCACTGGCATCATAATGAACTTCCGCTTCATGCACAACCTAGGAGGAAGGTTATACATACATAGAGTCACAGGCCATGTGTGATGATGGCTGCTCTGCTCCCCAAAAGGATTAACGCCATCTACACTGAAAACAAGCCATACGTTCCTCAGGTCACCTGTAAAGTCGCTCCACTTTCTCTCGATCTTTCTCCACTGCGACCTGTCAGCGGGTGCTCCCAACGTCCCGTCTTTCTTACAGTCTTTTTTATGCCATTGCATCAGCTCGGCATGCTTTTTGTTTCTGAACAGATGTTTCAACCTTGGCAGGAACCCTTTTCTCGGTGCGCTGGCCCTCAACATCACCAGGGTCATCTCTTCTGATCTTATACCACAATGTACCGCATACCGGGCATGCGTTCCATTCCTCGTACTCACCGCGGTAGAGGATGCAATCATTAGGGCATGCATGTATCTTTTGCACCTCCAATCCTAGAGGGCATACAACCTTGTTTGCTACGTACATACGGTCGGGCAATTCATAATGCTTTGGAAGCTTCTTCTTCATTAATTTCAGTAGCCAAATAAATCCCTTGTCAGATACACCATTGTCTGCCTTCCATTGCAGCAATTCCAGTGTGGTACCGAGCTTTTTGATGTCATCTTCGCAATTTGGGTACAACCCTTTTTTGTGATCCTCTAACATTCGATCGAACTTCAAGTACTTCAAGTTCTCCCTTTCACTTTCGCATTCTCTCTGTGCATCAACAATGAGCCGGTGAAGATCATCATCGGGCACATCATCTGGTTCCTCTTGATCTTCAGCTTCCCCCATTGCAGCATCACCATATTCAGGGGGAGGGTAGTCGTCATCATCCTCTTCTTCTTTGTTGTCTTCCATCATAACCCATCTTTCTCCGTGCTTGGTCCAAACATTATAGTGTGGCATAAAACCCCTCTGAAGCAGGTGGAAGCGAAGGGTTTTAGAGTTGGAGAAAGACTTCATATTCTCATATACAGTACATGGACAAGGCATAAAACCATTCTGCTTGTTTGCCTCAGCCGCTTTGAGAAAATTATGCAGGCCCTTAATATACTCGGAGGTGCGTAGGTCACCGTACATCCATTGCCGGTTCATCTGCATGCGTTATATAATAAAGTGTATTAAAAACCATTATGACATATCATGAATAGAGAAGTGAACAATAATAAAAGTAAGAAAATCATACGAGTAAGTATATTTTCTTTTAGCAAGAAGATAAGATCAAGAGGCTCACCACGCGCGGGTGATCGATGGCGGTTTCAGGACGGGGACGGGACAGGACGAACTGCCAAACC
This sequence comes from Hordeum marinum, assembly GCA_022496015.1. Classification (NCBI taxonomy): domain Eukaryota; kingdom Viridiplantae; phylum Streptophyta; class Magnoliopsida; order Poales; family Poaceae; genus Hordeum; species Hordeum marinum. The sequence goes on from CM039673.1 coordinate 8,042,319, forward strand.
TAGACATATCTTGACAAAAATGGAGTTTGGACAAGGAGCTTCAAGAGGAGAATGCTTAAGTTTGGCTTAGGCATTTCATCAAAGACCTGATGTGCATAGGAGGTGATCTAGAGCACCACAAAGCTCTCCCATTGCCAGCCAAACAAACAGAGCAGTGTGGAGTGCTCTGCTTGCAGGGGAGGGGGTATATATAGGCATTTCATTGGTCCCGGTTCGTGGCTGGAACCGGGACTAAAGGACCCCCTTTGGTCCCGGATCCAGCCACAAACCGGGACCAATGGTTGTGGGCCAGGAGCACATTGGTCCCGGTTCGTGTCTGGAACCGGGACCAAAGGTTCCAGACGAACCGGGACCAATGCCCCACGTGGCCCGCCCGACCCCCTGGCCTCACGAACTGGGACCGTCGCCCCCATTGGTCCCGGTTCATGACTGAACTCAGACTAATGGGCTGGCCCAGCCTGAACCAATGCCTTGCTTCAGAGGCGCCATGTCCAGGACTGGGCTCCATCGGGCTGGCACTGGGAGGTGCTACCTTTAGGGGCGCGCATCTTGGTGATGAACCCGGGTCCCGTCGTCGACTCAGAGCTTCTTTGGTGGCGTTCGCGTGAGCCACTTTCAGCGCAGAGGCAGCCGGCCCTGTTGAAGGTGGTACATCACCGTGTCAGGGAGGAGGACGAGCACGTCCGTCGCTATATGGATACGTTGGACGTCAGGTTCTCTAAATCCTGACAGGTTCTTCATGGATCTCACCCGAGCTATGATCCTGTCATAGTTCCTTCTCTTTGGGTGTCCACCACCTATGCCGCTAGACGTCAACTACATCTGTATTAGTGATATTATATTATAATATTCGAGATGTATTACTGATAATACTGGAGATGTATTCCAGATTATATCCGATAATATTCGAGACAATTTATTCAAGATTATATTCAACGATGCATATTATATGAATTATTCGAGATGCATATTATGTACTATGATTCAGTTTTTCCTTATTGATTTCATGCATTGTAATCTGAATACTAAATTATTTTATCTCTCTTCTAGATTAGTGAAATAAAAGCTATGGACTATACCGACAGAGAAGGAAAAGAGGCTTTATTCGACATCATACGCTCCTCGAGCCCAAAGCATGAACCTGAAGATGATGACGACTTGCAATATCTGAATAATTTCGGTGAGGGTTGTATGATATTTGATGAAGATGATAGAATAGATGAAGTCGACAACTATGTTGACGAAGAAAATGTTCTTCAAATAACAAAGACCGGCAAGGTATATGTATTATATAAGACATACGATGATCATTACATGTCTTAATTGAGTTGTGTGTATTAACGAATCGATCTTTCTTCTTTTAGGCCTCCGGATCGAGAAAATCTTCTACAAGCGACATGGTAGTTCGAGGTCTGGCCAGAAAGTTGGACGCTGGCGTAAAGTTCAACATCGATTCCATCAAAACATCAACTGGTGAATCGCTTGAACCTAGGAAAAATATGACCAAGTTCAAGAATAAATACGGAGTTATTGTGAGGGACCAAATCCCGATCTCTGTTCAAGAATGGAAAAAGGCAGCAAAGGGAGATCGAGCAGGAGTTACTTTTGTCGACGAAAGAGGAAAAGATGTGCTTTGGACTGAGCTGATGTCACATTTCACCCTACCAGATAATTTGACAGATGTAGATCCGAAGAAAGTCTGAAACTATGCTCTTAAATATATGGCGATCGCATTCAACACCTTCAAGAAAAATAAATGGGATGCGTACGTCAATGCAAACAAGAAGACTCCAAAATTCGAGGGAGCACTTGTTAAGGCAAAAGATCACTGGGACGATTTCGTGAAGTTCAACGAATCGCAACACGCTAAGGAACGATCAAGAAAAAACAAGATTAATGCTACGAAAAAAGTGGCACCATACTCTGGGGCCAGGTGGATACCAGACGTCCCTGCCTAAGTGGGATCAATTTGATCAAGATATGATTAGTGCAGGGGTCACTCCAGTTACACTGACCTGGCCCCCTAGGTGCAGGACAATGTTTTATGCGCATGGGGGGAAGTTGGACCCAGAGACAAGGCTGATTAATGTGAAGGCAAGTCTTAAAGGAGTGACAGACAAAATACTAATGAAAATAGAAGAAGCTCGAACGAGGGTGTTCATGCCCAACAGAGAGTTCGATGAGATTATGGGCACCGTGAAGAATCTTGAACACCCGGGAAGAACATGAGGCAAAGGCGTTGTTCCGTGGTTTGAGGGGTTTGCGGGTTGGAATGACGACTAAGGAAGCCGTGCAAGAAATAAGATGCAGGAGGAGCGGAAGAAGAAGAAGGGGGAAGCACTCCGCCTTGAAGGCCTAGAATCAAAGTACCTGGAGTTGGAATGCAGAATCATGCGGCAGTAGGAGCAGATCGACTCACTCAGCCAGGAAAGGGCATCTCAGCGGCAACATGAGCAGATCGATCCAGCATTGGATAGCATCGTTCCATCTATCCCGAGAAGCAGCGTGGGTTCCGCCCCGACTGATATCGATGATGCACTGCTAGGTAGCTACCCTGTGGATGAAATCAAAGACATGACTAATTGTGAGCTACACAAGAAAGTGAAGAACTTATGCCTGAAAGTGGCGTTTGGCTATGCTTTAGCAAATCCCCCTGAAGCAACCTTTCATTGCAATCCCATTCCAGCTGGCGATGCTCGTGTCAGGGTTGATGAAGTGATGTCAGGATATCACGAGCTACAACTTGACATTCTTTGAGGTGACGGGGAGAGAACACCGGGAGAGGCCATACATCATATCATTCTTTTGAAAAAGGATTGCATCATCTTTCCAAGGGCACCAACTCCTCCTCCTCCATGTCCGCCACCACGTTAGTCGACTCCTCCTCCTCCAAGTCATGCACCGCGTGTAATAGCCCAAGTGTAATCCTTGCCTTATTTGTAATATTTCCATGTGTGAACCCCCTATGAATGCTATTATGAGTTCGAACCTCAACCTTGCCTCTTGTCATTCCATGCATCATGCATCATGCCATCATCATCATCATATCAAATGCATAGCTTTTGTTCCCTTGCTCTTGCTTGTGAAGGTTGGGAAGTGATTGTATCTGTCGTGGGGTGAGTGCATGTGTGACCTTGATTGGAGTGCTCCTCTATTATTGCCTTTTCAAAGTATTCCTCTATTTCAACACAACTATCCCATTCTTCCTGTTATTCCAATAATATAGCATGTGGTATTTGTAGCAGCTATTTTAATAGAATAAAAATGTTCCAACTCTTCTAAATAATCTGCTGAGTATGGTGTGCCTTTTCATCAAGCATGTTGTCTAGCTTATTAATTTTAAAACAAATGCAACTGATTCCAAATCTAAATTAGGTGAATGATTAATTTGTTCTATAAATGCCAAGGTCTCTATAAAATAGAGTATAATTTGCTGATTCAAAAAAATATATTTTTCCCTCTATCTCGTTGCCAAACATGCATGGTTTATTTTGTCTTGTTGCTATTTTATTTAAAAAGGAAATACTGTGTTTTTTTGCGGTGAGAGAGTGAGCGGTCCACCTGGGCTCTTCCTTCCCGCGGCTCAGCTAGCCCCCGCGCTGGCCTCCTTCCAGCGTGACGAGCCGGGGCCAGTGCGCCAGCGTCTCCTCCCGCACTGCTTTCTTCTCCCCTTTCCAGCCCCCCCCCCTATATGAGAGCGAACGAGAAGGGCCCCGTCATGGCAAGGTGGCGAGTAGAGCCGCGTCCTAGGGGCCTATAAAGCCCCTCGGCGTCCGCGCCCCTGCCTACAGTTTCCCCCTTCTCTCTGTGCTGCCGCCACCTCCCCCCTTCCTTCCCTTCCTGCCCTACTCTTTGGTAAGTGCAATGAGGGAGAGAGTAATTCAAAGAGTTCAGTGGGAGAGAGTGGAGCCGCCGAGCCTGCAGTCGGCGTCCTCGTCGCCGGTGACCTCCTCATTGCCGGAGATGCCGAGGAGCTCCGCGTTGCCTCCCACGCCCCGTTCCCGACATTAGGGTGTGGAGGAAGCCACCCCGTCGACCACCTCTTCCTCGTCTCCGACGCGCACCCGAAGCCGCCGCGAGCCCTCTTCTTCCCCTTCTCTGCGCCGAGCGTCGTTGCCCCCCTGTCGGTGAGCTGCGCACATCGTTCCCCTTTCCCGTTTCCGTGCATAGCCGCATAGGGTCGCGTGTGCGTCGCCTCCGATCAAGCCGAGCGCAAGCTCGTGCTCCAGCTCCTCGCTGCCGCGCGCCTAGCTAGTGATTAGTTGCGGGGATGGGTTCCCCTAGGTCCCAGCGATCCCCACATTGTGCCAGCTTAGGACTTAGCCGCGTAGTTCGCCGGAGATGTGTTGCCGCCATGTCTGTCGTCGACGTCTTCCGTTGTTCAGTTTAGTCAGGTGTCGCGTCGTCAGTTTAGTATTAGAGTAATAGATCCCCTCTAGGTTCAGACGCCGCGGCTTAGCTAGTGGTTCGATCCCTCCCCACGCCCCTTGTTTTTCTTTATTTTTGTGATTTGAGTGCTCTGTGTGGCCGGATCTAGTGTTGCCACGTAGGATTCCGTGTGTGTGCGTGTTATTGTGTGGTGTGTGCCAGCGTGTGCCTGGGTAGGAGGATCTGTTGTGGCAGCTGGATCCCCTATGAGTGCATGTGTGTGTTGTGACACTAGTTGAAAAAGGCGAATTTGTCCCGGTTTGTAAGGCCCATTAGTCCTGGTTCTGGAACCGGGACTAAAGGGTCAGGACTAAAGCCCAAAACCTTTAGTCCCAGTGCTCTTACAAACCGGGACAGAAGGGGCTCCATGTGGCCTATACGGGGAGCCCAGGTAGGAGGACCTTTAGTCCTAGTTGGTAATACCACCCGGGAACAAAAGGCATCCACGCGTCAGCATCTAGCAGTTGCTGTTTTTTTTGAAAGGGAGGGGGGGTGTCGTGGATTTGTCATGACAGATGTCCGGGTGAAAGGACTTAGGTTCGGGGCGAAGACGCAACTACGTGGCGGCTTGAAGGGGTTGATCAGAATCGAGAGACACGTATTTACCCAGGTTCGGCCCCTTCGATGGAGGTAAAAGCCTAGGTCCTGCTTGTCTTGTATTGATGATGAAGGAGATCTCTTAGTTACAAGGGTGATGTTTGCTACCTCTAATCCCGATAGCCTCTAATCTGTCTGAACTTGTGGACTTGTGAATCTGTCCCTCTTGGGGCGCCTTACCCCTCCTTATATAAGTGGAGAGGGTTGGTTTACAAATAGAGTCCTACTAGGAGTAGGATTAGGACTCATCTCTCTAGAATCCTATTCCGGGTCTTGTAACCTTCGGTAGGGAGTCTTTCTCTCCTTGAGCCTTCTGTCGTGAGCCGCCTAGCGCCGGCTTACACACCGGGTCTTGGGCCTGGTCGTCCTGTGATTCGCCTGCCGGGTCATTAATAAAATGTCATATCTTTTCCTGGTCTCCTGTAAGTCGCCAACCCGGGTCATACCGCAGGGTATATCCCCGGCATTAGCCCCCAGATTGGTTTGAATTTATTCATGCTAAGCTCCTGAAATAAGAATAACAAATATGTTAAGTAGCCGGCTTGCTCCTTTGGCCGACTTATAAAATGGGTCCTTAGAAATCCGGGTCTTTTCTGCATATGAATGAGTTGTCTTGAAAATCATCTTGCTTGTCAATGTCCTCTGAAAAATATTGAGAATAGAACACCAATACGCCATTGAGTCGGCTTCCAATACTCTTAGCGGGTCATCTCCGTCAGGTCATAATCATTGATGATGCTGGATCATTATCGTTGGTGACGCCGGGTCAAATAACTAGAATCCAGCTGACTTGATAAAAATATTGGGATGAAAATGCATATGATGTAAAACCTGACTTCCATTGTTGTGAAGCAGGGCGGCTTATATAAAATCCGGCGGGTTATGATCTTTTGGTATCACCGGGTCATAAATGTTTGGTGACGTTAGGTCTAACCACTGAACTCCATAATTAAGATCTTGAAAATTCTCCTCAAAGTTTTTGATATGTCCATATTACCTGTAGCCCCCAAGCTCCAAGATTATCCATGATAACTTGGTGCTTTGCAATAATATTTTGGACTGTGTAGCCCCCAAGTGTCGGGTTGTCCTCCCTGCAGCAACCTGGGACTTATAACAGTCTTATACCTTTATAAAACTTCAGCGGGTGTAGCCCCCAAGGGCCAGCTCATTAGCACGTGATGCGCCGGGTCTTCAATTTGAATATCTTAATCTGTTTGAACAGCTGACTACTGTAGCCCCCAAGTGTCGGGTCAGTAACAATTACTGGGCTGGGACTTGTAATTGCCTTATACTTTATGAAGCTTCGGCGGGTGTAGCCCCCAAGGGCCGGCTCATCAGAATGTGATGCGCCGGGTCTTCAATTTGGACCTCATAATCTGTTAAACAACTGAATACTGTAGCCCCCAAGTGTTAGGTCGCATGCCTGCGGCGACTTGGGACTTTTAGAAAATTTGATCTGAGCGGTGTAGCCCCCAAATTCCGGGTCAGTAAGAATTACTGGGCTAGGACTTAGAAAGATATAGAAAGGCCGACTCATCTCCTTGAGATAATAGCATCTTGCGATAATGTAATGATTTGAAAACCGGCTTGCATTAGCCCTCAAATGCCGTGGTGCGTGCATGTAGCGACATGGGACTTGCATATTTTGATATAAACTAGACTTGAATAGTGTAGCCCCCAAGTGCTGGGTTGTCTGCTTGCGGCGACTCGGGACTATTAAGAATGATATGACTCACCACAATTTGTTGAATGAATCCTTGACCGAGGTTGTAATATAACGCGGAATGAATATCCTGAAATAATTCCTTTGTCTTTGACATGAAATCCCTACTCGTGGTTGCGGTGCAACCCGGCAAATATATGTTGGAGAAATCCATGAGTGTTTTAGTTTACTACAGAACACAATTGAAGAAATCCGAGAACCTGTCAATTAGATGACATAGTATTATATCTGATAGGGAGGCTCTTGAAAAATAATGAATTCTCTGAGCTGGTTTGAGAACTCGAATCATTTAGTACTGGTTATGATAAACCATGGAGATCCAGCCAGGTTGACTATTAAAGATCCATTTGCTCTTGTAGAATAATTAACGGCGGCTCATCTTAAGAGATAAGACCTGCAAAAAGAAACAAAATAGAATATATTTTGTATTGTTGTAAGGGCGGCTTGAAAAAGCACAACCCGGAGATGTTTAGATCTTTTATAACATTGCTCCTTGTTTCATAATCTTGCTTTGACCCGGCTTGATAAGCCGGATGACATGTAAATATGATGCAGAGTATGATGTAATATTAACTTGTCAACATTTTTGGCGTGAACGCCGGTTGTTTTAGGGTTAGATAAGCTACACCCGGAGGTGAGAAACCCCCTTTTACAACCGTGGCTAATCATGTTAGCCGGAGATGGCATAAAGCCGACCGATAAGGCGTTTAGAAGTGATACCCAAAGGTAAGAAGCTGCCCTCAGCCCGCGGCTAATCGTGTTAGCCGGAAGATTTGGCATAAAGTCGGCCGATAAGGCGTTAGAAGCAATACCCGAAGGTAAGAAGCCGCCCTCCGCAATGTGGCATGAAAGCCAGTTGTTAGGGTTAGATAAGCTACACCCAGAGGTGGGAAGCCCCCTTTGACAACCCTAGCTAATCATGTTAGCCGGAGATGGCATAACGCCTGGCCAATAAGGCATTAGAAGCGATACCCGGAGGTAAGAAGCCGCCCTCCGCCGGTTGTTAGGGTGTTAGATACCCGTCGGTAAGAACCCCCTACAACTGCAGCTAATCCTGTTAGCCGGAGATTTGGCATAAAGCCGGCCGATAGGGTGTTAGAAGCGATACCTGTCGGTAAGAAGCCCTCTTCAGCAATTTGGCATAAACATCGGCCGATAAGGTATTAGAAGTGATACCTAAAGGTAAGAAGCCGCCCTCCGCCACGGCTAATCCTGTTAGTTGGAAATTTGGCATAAAGCCGGCCAATAAGGCATTAGAAGCGATACCCGAAGGTAAGAAGCCGCCCTCCGCCGCGGCTAATCGTGTTAGCCGGAAATTTGGCATAAAGCCGTCCGATAAGGCATTAGAAGCGATACCCGAAGGTAAGAAGCCGCCCTTCGCCACAGCTAATCGTGTTAGCCGGAAATTTGGCATAAAACTGGTCGATAAGGCATTAGAAGCGCTAACCAAAGGTAAGAAGCCGCCCTCTGTCGCGGCTAATCGTGTTAGCCAGAAATTTGGCATAAAGCTGGCCGATAAGGCATTAGAAGCGATACCCAAAGGTAAGAAGCCGCCCTCCGCCGTGGCTAATCATGTTAGCCGGAAATTTGGCATAAAGCTGGCCGATAAGGCATTAGAAGCGATACCCGAAGGTAAGAAGCCGCCCTCAGCACTCGGAGTTGATATATCAACTGGAATGTTTATGAACACTTCTTGTAAGTCGCCATCTCGTAAGCCGCCATCTTGTATGAAGAAACGACAGAAGCTCCAAATAAATTCAGGCACCTATGTTTTGAATGGTGCATCACGGTGGTTCGTCCTCTTGGGCAACTTTTAATCATCCGCCAATAATGTAATAGCCCTCAGGATTGGGGTTTCTCTTGAAAACACTTGCGGTTCTCGTTAAAAACGACCAAATGTGTCTCGCCATGTCTGTAGCCCCCGAGTCTTAAGTTGACTCGAAGAGGCGGCTTTGAGAGTCTCCACTGATGGTTGAGGTTGAACGTGGTGGGTTATAGGTGATCCCGTATGAATTGTTTGAATGACCTCGTCGATGGTTTGTCCCGGCTGGTTGTTGAAGTGAACCAAACTATAATGGCGGCGACTTGCGCGTTTGTCCATTGGGCAGCTCGTATCGACGAGCACTGCCCCGATATGTTGATGTAGATCAAACTGTGGGTGGCAGCTTGTGCGCTTGTTCGTTGGGTGGCTCATATCGACGAGCACTGCACCGATATGTTGATGTAGATTAGACTGCGGACGGCGGCTTGCGCGCGTCAGCTGGGCGGCTCATACTGATGTATGTAGCTACTGGCATGTTGATGCAAACGTAGAAACCAGCCGTGGCGTTGTAAACCGGTGCTGTTGTGAAACACTCCACGGCATTGTAAGCCGGCGCAGATGATTTGAAATGGCCATGGCATTATAAACCGGCGCGGATGGCGAGAGATGGCCACGGCGTTGTAAGCCAGCACGATGGCGAGAGGCGGCCACGACGCTGTAAGCCGGCGCGGTGACGAGAGACAACCACGACGTTGTAAGCCGGCGCAGATGGTGAGAGTCGGCCACGACATTGTAAGCCGGCGCAATGGCGAGGGATGGCCACGGCGTTTGTAAGCCGGCGCGGTGGCAAGAGACGGCCACGGCGTTGTAAGCTCACATGGTCAATGAGAGATGGCCACGACATTGTAAGCCCGCGCAGTCACGAGAGACGGCCACGGCGTTGTAAGTCGGTTCGGCCGCAAGAGATGACCATGGCGTTGTAGGCCAACACGGATGTGCGAGTCGCCGGTGGTGTTGTAGGCCAGCGAGGACGGCGAGTCGGCCATGGCGTTGTTGGTGAAGACCATATCGCGAATGCGGCGGTTTGCCACGTCCATTGGATGGTTCATACTGGCAGGTGAGCACGTGTTGTACCACGAGTTGATGTAGACCGTCCGCGGGGGTGGCGACTCATGCGTGTCTATCAAGCAACACGACACGCTGGTGTGTGCTTCAACTCCGCGGTATAATGCCCAACGAACAGTCATCCTGCATAAAAATATTATACACCAAAGATAGAGTAATTGTTCTCATATGAATTAATATGTATCGAAAAACCAAAAGGATAGATAGCACCTGATTTTTGTCAGATGAAAAACTCCTTAAGGAATATAACATTGTTAGCCGAAGTAGACCATCAGCTGCTCGGGCCAAACTTGTTCCAGCAAAATACATATTATATTTCCAAGGAATGCAAGCATCAAGCCCAAGCGCCATCTGAGCTTCCCATTGCATGTATCTCTTGACCGCTTGACCATACTTGCTTTGAATATTCCCGTATTCATTTTCAATCTCCGTAATCGAGTCCAAGAGCAAGCAGACCATGCATTGTGATGCAAGTCGTCTCAGTTTTAGCGACTAAGGTAACACCAACACCATCCACCTACGGTGCCATGACGGGAGCAGGGCCACATTGGCGAGGCGCAGGACCACAACAGCGGGGTACGGCGGCGGCTTCTGGTGTACGGTAGGGGCATAGGCGCGACCTGCGGGAGAAGCATGCACAAGGAGTGGAGAGCCAGCGGGCACGGCATCTCATAGTAGCTCGCGCGACGTGGGCGCGGGAGGCGTAGAATGGCGATCCGGCACCGGTGCGGTGAAGCGGCCATCGGCTCAGGCGATGCGGGCGAATAAAGTCCCTCGGCATCCGCGCCCCTGCCTAGGGTTTCCTCCTTCTCTCCATGCTGCCGCCACCTCCCCCTTCCTTTCCTTCCTTCCCTTCTCTTTGGTAAGTGCAGTGAGGGATAGATTAATTCAGAGAGTTCAGTGGGAGAGAGTGGAGCCGTCGAGCCTGCAGTCGTCGTCCTCATCGCCGGTGACCTCCTCCTCATTGCCGGAGATGCCGAGGTTCTCCGCGTTGCCTCCCGCGCCCCGTTACTGGCGTTAGGGTGTGGAGGAAGCCACCCCGTCGACCACCTCTTCCTCGTCTCCGACGCGCACCCGAAGCCGCCGTGAGCCCTCTTCTTCCCCTTCTCTGCGCCGAGCGTCATTGCCCCCCTGTCGGCGAGCTGCGCGCATCGTTCCCCTTTCCCGTTTCCGTGCATAGCCGCATAGGTCGCGAGTGCGTCGCCGCCGATCAAGCCGAGCGCAAGCTCGTGCTCGAGCTCCTCGCTGCCGCGCGCCTAGCTAGTGATTAGTTGCGGGGATGGGTTCCCCTAGGTCCCAGCGATCCCCACATTGTGCCAGCTTAGGACTTAGCCACCTAGTTCGCTGGAGATGTGTTGCCGCCATGTCTGTCGTCGACGTCTTCCATTGTTCAGTTTCGTCAGGTGTCGCGTCGTCAGTTTAGTATTAGAGTAATAGATCCCCTCTAGGTTCAGACGCCGCGGCTTAGCTAGTGGTTCGATCCCTCCCCGCGCCCCTTGTTTTTCTTTATTTTTGTGATTTGAGTGATGTGTGTGGCCGGATCTAGTGTTGCCACGTAGGATTCCGTGTGTGTGCGTGCTATTGTGTGGTGTGTGCCAGCGTGTGCCTGGGTAGGAGGATCTGTGGTGGCAGCTGGATCCCCTATGAGTGCGTGTGTGTTGTGACACTAGTAGAAAAAGGCCCATTTGTTCCGGTTCGTAAGGCCCATTAGTCTCGGTTTTGGAACCGGGACTAAAGGGTCAGGACTAAAGCCCAAAATCTTTAGTCCCAGTTCTCTTACAAACCGGGACAGAAGGGGCTCAACGTGGCCTCTGCGGGGAGCCTAGGCAGGAGGACCTTTCGTCCTGGTTGGTAATACCAACCGGGACCAAAAGGCATCCACGCGTCAGCATCTAGCAGTTGCTGATTTTTTTTGAAAGGGAGGGAAGGGGGTTAGGGTTTTTTCGATGGTTAAACTTGGGGTTTTATATTGTTTTAGCTAGCTAATTAATAGAGAGAAGTGTCCTCTCTTTCTTCATGCTTGGTCGACGCTAGCTACTATAGATAGAAGTCGACACACTAGCTAGTAAGTAGATGAAGGAACCATTAAGTACAGAAGATTGTCATGAACATATAGGGATAGAAGTGATCGACCTCTCTTTCTCCGAGAGATTGGTCGTATAACAAGTTTTCGTATATATATCCGACGCTCCTAGCTACATATATACAATATAAGATCTCTTACAATCCCTAACATCTAATGTCAACTTCCAGATGGTATTCTCCAGTTTTATTTATGACTTGGTCAAGAAAGAATCCCGCCAATTCTTCTTGAATTGCTCGTATCCGATCATGTGGTAGGAGTTCATCCCGCATCTGCCACATCTAATTTGAAGAAGGGGGTCAATACATATATATGGTAATAAAATAACATTGTGAATATTATTGCTTACGCACTTGAAATTCTTTTCCAGAGTAGCCCCGCTCAGGGGTTGTCGCGTTGTAGATCACCTCGCAAACGTAGTATCCACATAAATTATTTCCGGTTTCCTGCCACAAGTACTTTACAAGAAATAGAGTTCAATCAAACTGATAATCAAGCATGATAAATAGTATTGATGAAACTAGAATCAATGGGAGATGCGCGGAACTAGCTAGTATTACTTACTTTCGTGTGTGTAAATCGCAGATCCCCCGGCAGTGCCGGAACAATTGCTGTGAACCCTTTCCAAACCCTGCCAGACAAAGAAAATAATTACTTGATATCGGGAAATGAACAAAGTTGCTGATATGATGCAATAATTATCGATTGAACTTACTTCTGGAGAATTTTAGTCATGTCCGCATATTGCTTGGGATCTTTTCGTTTCGAGTCTAAGATGGTTACTACTCCCCGCTCAAGCTGAATCTCTAGCAGAATATAGTGGAAACTGCGCACGCATGCATAACTCATCAATTACATTACTATAAACCTTGAGCAATAAGGGAAACCGAATATGCACAAGACAGTAACACTCACTTGAAGTTGTAAGGAAAGAGTATTGTCCCTTTGTTTAGATTTTTAAGCAACGATTGTAGCAAGTTTTCCTCGGTTTGTGTGGGATACTTTTGGAAATTATACTCATGTATGACATTTGGGTTAATTAACCCAATTTCATAGATTTGTGCTTTTCTGCATTCGACGATCTTCAATCTGCATAATATGGTAGTGAGGATAATTATATATACATGCAATGAAAGAGCCGAGCTATATACATAGAGAGACTTAATTACAGAATTAGTACTTACAGACAGTAGATAGTCATGATTGTTTTGTCGAGGGCCTTTTGATTGAATAACTGGAATATCTCCTCGTATTTTTGCATCATCGTTGTTAGAGGAGGATGATCAGGTTTGACGAGAGGCCGCCCGTGCCGGTAACGGCATTCGTCCACCTCCAACGGGTTAAACTGTACATCATCGCTTAGGTAGTCATCAGGTTTGGTACCGGGCACCATCCTCGGATGATTAGCGATGATATCGCTAGACACCTTGAGCGAGGGGCACGATTGGTTCGCCTGTTCGCCGAGCTGGGGATTTTTTTCCCACTTCTTTGTTTTGCTAACCTTGCATGACTGGAAGTACTTCCCGACCGGCACGCAGCTTGATATGTCTTTTTAATACAGCGGTCAAAGTTGGAATCCGCCAGAGGCGGTGGTGGTCGCTTCAGGGTATCGATAGTGCGCATCACTTTCACCGGATCTATCTTCTCCTTTGGAGGTGGAGTTTTCTTTGCAAAATGGGCCCTCAATTCGGTCTGACATATCTTCTCGTTTTCAGACTCGGTCCTCTCATATGGTAACTTTTCCAGAGGCTTCAGAGATGGACCGTATCTGTATCCCCTACTGCCTATGCTTGTACTGCTAGCCGCCGGAGCGGCAGCGGCTCCCTTACGTCGTTGCTTACTAGGCACCGGAGGAGCCGAAGCAGCATCGCCTGTCTTCCGCCGTTGCTGACGAGGCTGAGGAGGAGGCGTACTACTCCGACATGGAGGAGTAGGTGAAGGAGGAGGCGGAGTGCCCCCAACCGTCGGAGGAGCCGGAGAAGGAGGCGGTGTGCCCTGATCACTCGCCGGACGAGGAGGAGGAAGAGGAGGAGGAGCCGGAGTGCCCTGATTCGCCTGAGGAGAAGGAGGAGGCGGAGGCGTCCAGTTTGGAAGCTTGATGTACTCCTTCTGCCATAGACATGTACACCTAAGGTCACGAACCAGCTTATTCTGCCCTTCACCTATACAGTGGTCGAGCTTGACCTCCTCAAATTCCTTCATTACTTCATCCACCATCACAACAGCAGAGCCATGTGGAATCGGATGGCAGTGAAAAGTCCCATTAGATTGAGGAGGTGCAACAGAGCCGACAACCACCTTGAAAGTGAGGTTCCGGCATTTCGTCATAAGCTCGCAATGTTGAGCCTCCGTGATAGTATCCACGAGGTAGCTAGGAGACGTGAAGTGAGGCTGAACGGGCTCCGTTGAAGCGACACTACTTCTCCGCTGAGATGGCGGGGTAGCTTCTGGGGTAGCTTCATGCCGTTGAGATGGTTTGCCGGTAGCTCGCTGGCTCTCAGCTTCCTCTAGCTTTTGTAGTCTTGCATTGAGCTTCTGAATATTGCTCAGCTCCGCTTTCCTATTTCTCTCTCGGCTTCTATAACCGCCTGCGTCGGAAACCCAACCTTCCACGGAACAGAGCCTCGTGTACATCGTGTTCGTCCAGGGTGCTCAACATTTCCTAGGGCCTCAGTCAGCTCGTCCTTATCTCATTCGTGAATGAACGTCCCTTCCTGTGCTGCAGTCATATACTTCTGAAGCTTGTTCATCGGTATTACAAGTTGCTCATCTGTCCAACGGCACTTCCATGTTTCACGGTCCAAAGTACCCCCAACCCCGAAGAACCAAGTCCTTGAACAGTCTGGCTAGTTATATGTCTCTGGTATGATGTTTTTAGCATTCATGTCATTCTCAGCTTTGTCCCACAACGGCCGGACTTTGAGGTAGCCACCTGACCCCGTGTGCTGGTGATACTGCTTCTTTGCAGGATTGACCTGGATTGTCTCTGATATTTTCTTACTCTTGTCCGATGTCTTGTAGTCCACAAATGAAGGCCAGTAATCTCTCATCCTCTCAAATCGGCCTTTGAATTCTAGAGTTTTCCCTTTGTCGACAAACTTTAATTTCAACTCATTCTTCCACCTCCTGAATAGATCTGCCATCTTCTTAAGAGCACACGCCTTGACTAGTGTCTCTATAACTGGCTTATTCGGATCCTCCTCTGTCGGTAGGGTGAAATTTGCCTTCAGCGCGGTCCAAAGATCATCTTTTTGTCTATCGATGACAAAATCACCTTCAGGGGCGCCGTCCTTAGGCTTATTCCATTGCTTGATGCTGATCGGGATGTTGTCCCTAACAATAGCTCCGCATTAAGCAGAAAATGCGTTCTTGGTCCGCTTGGGTTTAAATGGATGGTCATCATTCACGAGTGCTGTGATCGTGAACTTTTCATCCTTGCGCAACCTTGGCCTCGTCTCGTTACCAAAGTTTGGCTCGATACGGAGGGCTATAAAAGAAGAAAGAAGAGTTAATTGATATATGTACATACCAAAATAATTAATGCATCAATTAGCTAGTCACCGGAGCCAAGACTTAAGCAATATATATACCTTGCCGGACTTTGCAACAGTTCCCTCCTCTGATCGGTCATCGGAGCCGTCATCATGGTCTCCTTCTTCCTCCGGCTTTGGGTCACCGGAGCCATCATGATCATGTCCTTACTCCTCCATTGTTCGATCACCAGAGCCGTCATAATCCCCTTCTAGACCATCAGTGTCATTGAGAAATGAAAAGATATCACGTCCGTCGTGGATTATGTCCCCCAACAACTGTTCTTGTTCTTCGTCTCTTGGATCCATAGTTTCTGCAAATATTACAACATGGCAATTAATACACAAACATGAATGTCCGATGTCCGGACTGCCTCTCTCATGAATGTCCGACGGCGTCTCGGATAGGATAATTAATTAGCTTTTTGGTACGAAGTTCAACAAGAGCCTTCCGAATATCGCTAGTTGCTCGGGTAGGGACAGGGTAGCTAGATCGACAACGACGCTCTTTCTTCTAGGGTTTGGGTGGCCTCGTTAGTTGGTCGGCTGAGCAGACCGCCTCTCTCTCTTGCATATGTCCGACGTCCCCTCTCATGTTGAAGTTATTCATGCATGCCCCGATAGTTGGTTGGGCAAGCGGACCGCCTCTCTCACTCATGCATGCCCGATGTCCCCCCGCATGTCGAAGTTATCGGGGAGGGGGTAGATCGACAATGACGCTCTTTCTTCTAGGGTTTGGGTGGCCTCAATAGTTGGTCGGGTGAGCGGACCGCCTATCTCTCATGCATGTCCCTCCTCATGTCGAAGTTATCAGGGATGGGTCAATTTTAACATAGAGTTACATCCATCCATTCATCCATCCGTACATACACATACATATATACATGGACCAAAAAATGCTATGAACAAAAATATATTCTATGAACAAAAAAACATGATATGAACATGACTAAAAAATTCATCATATGCAAAATAAGTATAGCATTTTGGTGTGACAATGATCACATCTATTTTTTTTGACCAAAAAATTCTATGAACATTAACATAAACATAAAAAAGGCCGGGCGGCGCGGCGGCTCACAGCGGGGCTCGGGCGACGACGGGGCAGGGGCGCGGCCGACGATGGCAGGGATGGGCCGGGGCATGGGTGCGGAGGGGCTGATCGCGGGCGGGGCAGGGGCACACGGGCGACAGTGACGATGGCGACGGCGATGGCGGGGGCAGGGCAGCAGTGCACGGCGACGGTGACGACGGCGACGGCGAAGGCAGTGACGAACGACATCGGGGAAGAAGGGCGTTGAGGTAGGAGTGCACGGGCAACGGTGACGACGGCGACGGCGACGGCGGGGGCGGGGCAGGGGCGCACGGCGATGGTGATGGCGGCGACGATGACGACAGTGATGAACGGCGTCGGGGAAGAAGGGCGTCGGGGAAGGGGGTGGAGAGGGCAGGGCGACGGCGACGGCAGTGACGAATGGCGCGACAACGGCGACAATGACGACGATGGTAGGGCACGGCGTCAGGGAAGAAGGGTGATGGTGACGGCAGTGACGAACAGCGTCAGGGCTGGGCAGGGCGAGGGTATGGACGGTGACGGCGACGAGGATGCAGGGTGCGGCGATGAGAGAAATTGGGGAAAAATCCTATGTGTTGGCTTATATACAAGAAGCATTCGTCCCAGTTGGTGGCACCAACCGGGACCGGTGCCAACCTTTAGTCCTGATAGGTGCCACCAACCGGGACCAAAGGTCTCTTTTCGGCAGCCCAAAGGGTGGGAAGTAGAGACCTTTGATCCCGGTTGGTGGCACCACCGGGACTAAAGGTGGGCATTGGTCCCGGTTGATGCAACGAACCAGGACGAAATTGCTGCATTGGTCCCGGTTGTAGCCACCGACCGGGACTAAATAGTTGGTCCTGGCTGTGGTGGGTGTTTAGTCCCACCTCTCCAAGCGAGCGGCGCACGCACTGGTTTATAAGCCCACCCCTCCTTGCCTTATTGAGTTCCTCTCAAATTGAAAATAGATGCCCTTATGTGGGAAAACTTGACCTGAAATCAAACTGAGTCCATCTATGTTCATTTTTGTTATTTTTTATGTTATCTAAAGGGATTTCATTTTTTTGAACTTATTTGAACTCCATACTTTTTGTGTGTTCAAAATGCACCATTCAAAGCCACATCATCAATTTTCAACCCTTTCTGACTTCATTTGGTATTTTCATGCACCTACTGACGTTTTTGAGCTAAATGACCCTGAAATTGAAAAGAACTTCAAATGAACTCTAAAAAGGTTAAAAGTTGGCATGGTATGATCATTTCACCCACATAGCATTTCATAAGAAGTTGAGAGGGTTACACCAAAAACTGGACGCACTTCGTATACAAAACGGAAAATCTCTTTTGAAGTATTAGGGTTTCGGACGAAAACTCATGTGTTACAAAAGGCATTTCATTTCTTCACATGTCGCTACAATGATATAGTTGTGGAGAGAAAGTCTTTATTTTTTCTTCGCTTGTGTCTTTTGCTTATTACACCGTAACCATGGATAATCTTCATCATTTAGGAGGGTGCTTGGGTCAGCCTTGACTTTGAAGGGAGGAATTTCATGAAACTTTTCATAATCTTCAGACATGTCTGTCTTGCCCTCCAATCCCACGATGTCTCTTTTTCCTGAAAGAACTATGTGACGCTTTGGCTCATCGTATGATGTGTTCTCTTCCTTATCTTTTCTTTTTCTCGGTATGGTAGACATGTCCTTCACATAGAAAATCTGCGCCACATCATTGGCTAGGACGAATGGTTCGTCTGTGTACCCAAGACAAATCAACTGTTGTCATTCCATACTGTGGGTCTTCCTATACCCCGCCTCTTGACAGATTGACCCATTTGCACTGAAACAAAGGAACCTTGAAATCATGTCCATAGTCAAGTTCCCATATGTACACTATGTAACCATAATATGTGTCCTTTCCCCTCTTGGTTGCTGCATCAAAGCGAACACCACTGTTTTGGTTGGTGCTCTTTTCATCTTGGGCGATCGTGTAAAATGTATTCCCATTTATCTCGTACCCTTTGTAAGTCAATACAGTCGAAGATGGTCCCCTGCCCAAAGAGTACAACTCATCAGAAACAGTGTTGTCACCCATGAGAAGTGTTTGCAACCAACTGCCGAAAGTCCTGATGTGTTCACATGTAATCCAGTCGTCACACTGCTCTGGGGGTTTGGAGCGTAGAATATTCTTGTGTTCATCGACATACAGGGTCACCAACATGGAATTCTGTAGAAGTGTGTAGTGTGCTTGAGACCAAGAATGCCTGTCCTACATATTATTGAGTCCGCTCCTAGCGTGCCTTTTCCAGTCAGTCTCCCCTCATAGCGTGATTGAGGGAGACCAATCTTCTTAAGGCCGGGAATGAAGTCAACACAAAACCCAATGACATCCTCTGTTTGATAGCCCATGGAGATGCTTGCTTCTAGCCTAGCGCGGTTACGGACATATTTGTTTAAGACTCCCATGAACCTCTCAAAGGCGAACATATTGTGTAGAAATACAGGGCCCAGAACGTCAATCTCGTTGACTAGATGAACTAGGACGTGCGTCGTGATATTGAAGAAGGACGGTGGGAACACCAGCTCGAAACTAACAAGACATTGCACCAAATAACTCCTTAACCTTGGAAGGATTTCTGGATCGATCACCTTCTGAGAAATTGCATTGAGGAATGCATATTGCTTCACAATGGCTAATCGAACGTTTTCAGGTAGAAGCCCCCTCAATGCAACCGACAGCAGTTGTGTCATAATCACATGGCAGTCATGAGACTTTAGGTTCTAGAACTCTTTCTCTGCCATATTTATTATTCCCTTTAAATTCGATGAGAAGCCAGACGGGACCTTCATACTGAGCAAGAATTCAAAGAAGATGTCCTTCTCTTCTTTGGTAAGAGCGTAGCAGCTAAGACCCTCATACTGCTTTGGATGCATGCCGTCTTTTTCATGCACACGTTGATGTTCCTCCCGTGCCTCCGGTGTATCTTTTGTCTTCCCATACACTCCTAAGAAGCCTAACAGGTTCACGCAAAGATTCTTCGTCACGTGCATCACGTCGATTGCAGAGCGGACCTCTAGGTCTTTCCAATAGGGTAGGTCCCAAAATATAGATTTCTTCTTCCACATGGGTGCGCGTTTGTCAACGTCATTCGGAACAGATAGTCCGCCAGGACCCTTTCCGAATACTAATTGCAAATAGTTGACCATATCAAGTATGTGATCACTAGTAGGGAGGGCGGGCTTCTTCTGGTGATCTGCCTCACCTTTGAAATGCTTTCCTTTATTTCGACATTGATGGTTGGTCGGAAGAAATCGACGATGCCCCAGGTACACATTCTTCCTGCATTTGTCCAAATATATATTGTCAGTGTGATCTAACCAGTGTGTGCATGCGTGGTATCCCTTGTTTGTCTGTCCTGAAAGGTTACTAAGAGTAGGCCAATCGTTGATGGTTACAAACAACAACGCATGTAGGTCAAATTCCTCTTGTCGTTCCCATCCTACACACGTACAGCTCTTCCATTCCATAGCTGTAAAAGTTCGACACCGAAAGGACTTAGGTACACATCAATGTCATTGTCGGGTTGCTTAGAGCCTTGGATGAGCACTGGCATCATAATGAACTTTCGCTTCATGAACAACGAAGGAGGAAGGTTATACACACAGAGAGTCACAGGCCATGTGCTATGTTGGCTGCTCTGCTCCCCAAAAGGATAACACCATCTACACTTAAACCAAACCATACATTCCTCGGGTCACCTATAAATTCGCTCCACTTTCTCTCGATCTTTCTCCATTGCGACCCATCAGCGGGTGTTCTCAACTTCCCGTCTTTCTTACGGTCTTTTTTGTGCCATTGCATCAACTCGGCATGCTTTTTGTTTCTGAACAGACGTTTCAATCGTGGTATTATAGGAGCATACCACATCATCTTGGCAGGAACCCTCTTCCCGATGCGCTGGCCCTCAACATCACCAGGGTTATCTCTTCTCATCTTATACCGCAATGTACCGCATACTGGGCATGCGTTCCGTTCCTCGTAGTCACTGCGGTAGAGGATGCAATCATCAGGGCATGCATGTATCTTCTACACCTCCAATCCTATAGGACATACAACCTTCTTTGCTGTGTACGTACTTTTGGGCAATTCGTTATCCTTTGGAAGCTTCTTCTTCATTATTTTCAGTAGCGAACTAAATCCCTTGTCAGATACACCATTGTCTGCCTTCCATTGCAGCAATTCCAGTGTGGTACCGAGCTTTTTGTTGTCATCTTCGCAATTTGGGTACAGCCCTTTTTTGTGATCCTCTAACATACGATCGAACTACAACTTCTCCCTTTCACTTTCGCATTCTCTCTGTGCATCAATAATGAGCCGGCGAAGATCATCACTGGGCACATCGTCTAGTCCCTCTTGATCTTCAGCTTTCCCCATTGCAGCATCACCGTATTCAGGGGGAGGGCAGTTTTCATCATCCTCTTCTTCTTCGTTGTCTTCCATCATAACCCTGCTTTCTCCGTGCTTGGTCCAAACATTATAGTGTGGCATAAAACCCTTCTGAAGCAGGTGGAAGTGAAGGGTTTTAGAGTTTGAGATAGACTTCATATTCTCATAGACAATACATGAACAAGGCATAAAACCATTTTGCTTGTTTGCCTCAGGCGCTTCGAGAAAATTATGCAGGCCCTTAATATACTCGGAGCTGTGTGGGTCACCGTACATCCATTGCCGGTTCATCTGCGTGCGTTATATAATAAAGTGTATTAAAAAGCATTACAACATAGCATGAATAGAGAAGCGAACAATAATAAAAGTAAGAAAATCATACGAGTAAGTATATTTTCTTTTAGCAAGAAGATAGGATCAAGAGGCTCACCACGCACGGGCGATCGACGGCGGTTTCAAGACGGGAACGGGACAGGACGGACTGCCAAACCTAGACATATCTTGACAAAAATGGAGTTTGGACATGGAGCTTTGAGAGGAGAAAGCTTAAGTTTGGCTTAGGCATTTCATCAAACACCTGATGTGCATAGGAGGTGATCTAGAGCACCACAAAGCTCTCCCATCGCCGGCCAAAAAAACGGAGCAGTGTGAAGTGCTCTGCTTGCTGGCGAGGGGGTATATATAGGCATTTCATTGGTCCCGGTTCGTGGCTGGAACCAGGACTAAAGGACCCCCTTTGGTCCCAGATCCAGCCACGAACCAGGACCAATGGTTGTGGTCCAGGAGCAAGGCACATTGGTCCCGGTTCGTGTCTGGAACCGGGACCAATGCCCCACGTGGCCCGCCCGGCCCCCTGGCTTCACGAACCGGGACCGTTGCCCCCATTGGTCCCGGTTCATGACTGAACCGGGACTAATGGACTGGCCCGGCCCGAACCAATGCCCTACTTCAGAGGCGCCATGTACAGGACTGGGCTCCATCGGGCTGCCACTGGGAGGTGCTACCTTCAGGGGCGCACATCTTGGTGAGGAACCCGGGTCCCATCGTCGACCCGAAGCTTCTTTGGTGGCATTCGCGTGGGCCACTTTCGGTGCAGAGGCAGCCGGCCCCATTGGAGGTGGTACATCGCCGTGTCAGGGAGGAGGACGAGCACGTCCGTCGCTATATGGATGTGTTGGACGTTAGGTTCTCTAATACCTGGCAGGTTCTTCATGGATCTCACCCGAGCTATGATCCTGTCATAGTTCCTTCTCTTTGGGTGTCCACCGCCTGTGCCGCTAGACGTCAACTACATCTGTATTAGTGATATTAGATAATAATATTCGAGATGTATTAGTGATAATAATCGAGATGTATTCGAGATTATATTTTATAATATTCGAGACGATTTATTCAATATTATATTCAATGATGCATATTACATGAATTATTCGAGAGGCATATTATGTACTATGATTCAGTTTTTCCTTATTGATTGCATGCATTGTAATTTGAATACTAAATTATTTTATCTTTCTTTTGGGTTAGTTAAATAAAAGCTACGGGGTATACTGGCAGAGAAGGAAAAGAGGCTCTGTTCGACATCATACGCTCCCCGAGCCCAGAGCATGTACGTGAAGATGATGACGACTTGCAATATCTGAACAATTTCGGTGAGGGTTGTATGATATTTGATGAAGACGATAGAAAAGATGAAGTCGACAACGAGGTTGACGAAGAAAATGTTCTTCAAATAACAAACACTAGCGAGGTATATTTATTATATAAGACATCCGGTGATCATTACTTGTCTTAATTGAGTTGTGTGTATTAACGAATCGATTTTTCTTCTTTTAGGCCTCCGGATCGAGAAAAACTTCTACAAGCGATAGGGTAGTTCGAGGTCTGGCCAAAAAGTTGGACGTTGGCATAAAGTTCAACATCGATTCCATCAAAAAATCAACTGGCGAACCGCTTGAACCCAGGAAAAATACGACCAAGTTCAAGAATAAATGCAGACTTATTGTCATGGACCAAATCCCAATCTCTGTTCAAGAATGGAAAAAGTTAGCAAAGGGAGATCGAGTAGGAGTGACTTTTGTTGACAAAAGAGGAAAAGATGTGCTTTGGACTGAGCTGATGTCACATTTCACCCTACCAGATAATTTGACACTTGCAGATTTGAAGAAAGTCCGAAAGTATGCTCTCAAATAGATGGCAATCGCATTCAACACCTTCAAGAAAAATAAATGGGCTGCGTACGTAAATGCAAACAAGAAGACTCCAAAATTCGAGGGAGCACTTGTTACGGCAAAAGATCACTGGGACGATTTCGTGAAGTTCAAGGAATTGGAACACGCTGAGGAACGGTCAAGAAAAAACTAGATTAATGCTGCGAAAAAAGTGGCACCATACTCTCGTGCGAGGTGGATACCAGACGGCCCTGCCTAAGTGGGATCAATCTGATCAAGATATGATTAGTGCAGGGGTCACTCAAGTTACACTGACCTAGCCCCCCAGGCGCAGGACATTCTTTATGCGCATGGGGGGAAGTTGGACCCAGAGACAAGGCTGATTAAGGTGAAGGCAAGACTTAAAGGAGTGACAGATAAAATACTAATGAAAACAGAAGAAGCTTGAACGGGGGTGTTCATGCCCAACAGAGAGGACGATGAGATTACGGGTGCCGTGAAGAATCCTGAACACCCGGGAAGAACATGAGGCAAAGGCATTATTCCGTGGTTTGAGGGGTTTGCGGGTTGGAACGACGACTAAAGAAGTCGTGCAAGAAATAAGATGCAGGAGGAGCGGAATAAGAAGAAGGGGGAAGCACTCCGCCTTGAAGGCCTAGAATCAAAGCACCTGAAGTTGGAATGCTGAATCAGGCGGCAGTAGGAGCAGATCGACTCACTCAGCCAGGAAAGGGCATCTCAGCAGCAGCGTGAGCAGATCGATCTAGCATTGGATAGCATCGTTCCATCTATGTCGAGAAGCAACATGGGTTCCGCCCCGGCTGATATCGATGATGCACTGCTAGGTAGCTACCATGTGATAACAAAGACATGACTAACTATGAGCTACACAAGAAAGTGAAGAACTTATCCGTGAAGGTGGCGGACGGCTATACTTTAGCAAATCCCCGGAACCAACCTTCCATTGCAATCCCATTCTAGCTGGCCATGTTTGTGTCAGGGTTGATGAAGTGATGTCAGGATATCACGAGCTACAACTTGACATTCTTGGAGGTGACGAGGAGAGAACACCGGGAGAGGCCATACATCGTATCATTCTATTGAAAAAGGATTGCATCGTCTTTCCAAGGCCAGCGAATCCTCCTCGTCCAAGTCCGCCGCCGCGTCAGTCGACTCCTCCTCCTCCAAGTCAGGCACCACGTGTAATAGTCCAAATGTAATCCTTGCCTTATTTGTAATATTTCCATGTGCCAACCCCCTATGAATGCTATTATGAGTTTGAACATCAACCTTGCCTCTTGTCATTCCATGCATCATGCATCATGCCATCATGATCATCATATCAAATGCATAGCTTTTGTTCCCTTGCTCTTGCTTGTGAAGGTTGGGAAGTGATTGTTGTGGGGTGAGTGCATGTGTGGCCTTGATTGGAGTGCTGCTCTATTATTGCCTTTTGAAAGTATTCCTCTATTTCAAAACAACTATCCCATTCTTCCTCTTATTCCAATAATATAGCATGTGGTATTTGTAGCAGCTATTTTAATAGATTAAAAATGTTCCAACTCTTCTAAATCATCTGCTGAGTATGGTGTGCATTTTCATCAAGCATGTTCTCTAGCTTATTAATTTTAAAACAAATG
Source organism: Hordeum marinum (assembly GCA_022496015.1). Classification (NCBI taxonomy): domain Eukaryota; kingdom Viridiplantae; phylum Streptophyta; class Magnoliopsida; order Poales; family Poaceae; genus Hordeum; species Hordeum marinum. The sequence goes on from CM039673.1 coordinate 8,066,875, forward strand.
CAACCTGATTCCAATTCAAAATGAGGTGAATGATTAATTTGTTCCATAAATGCCAAGGTCATTTTTTAAAATAGAGTATAATTTGCTGATTCAAAAAATATTTTTTTGTCTCTATATCCTTGCCAAACATGCATGGTTTATTTTGTATTGTTGCTATTTTATTTAAAAAGGATATACTATATGTTTCTTTTGTCGCAAGAGAGTGAGCGGTCCACCTGGGCTCTTCCTTCCTGTGGCTCAGCTAGCCCCCGCGCTGGCCTCCTTCCAGCGTGGCGAGTCGGGGTCAGCGCGTCAGCATCTCCTCCCGTTCTCCTTTCTCCTCCCATTTCCATCTCCCCCTTTGTGAGAGCGAGCGAGAAGGTCCCCACCATGTCGAGGTGGCAAGCAGAGCCGTGCCCCCGTGGCCTATAAAGCCCCTCAGCTCCCCGCCCCTGCCTAGGGTTTCCCCCTTCTCTCCGTGCTGCCGCCACCTCCCCCCTTCCTTCCCTTCCTTCCCTTCTCTTTGGTAAGTGAAGTGAGGGAGAGAGTAATTCAGAGAGTTCAGTGGGAGAGAGTGGAGCCGCCGAGCCTACAGTCGTCGTCCTCGTCGCTTGTGACCTGCTCCTCGTTGCTGGAGATGCCGAGGAGCTCCGCGTTGCCTCCCGCGCCCCGTTCCCGGCGTTAGGGTGTGGAGGAAGCCCCCCACCCCCCACCCCCCGTCGACGACCTCTTCCTCATTTCTGACGAGCACCCAAAGCCGTCGTGAGCCCTCTTATTCCCCTTCTCTATGCCGAGTGTCTTTGCCCCCCCCTGTTGGTGAGCTTCGAGCGTCGTTCCCCTTTCCCGTTTCCATGCGTAGCCGCATAGGGTCGCGAGTGCATCGCCGCCATGATCGAGCCGAGCGCAAGCTCGTGCTCAAGCTCCTCGCTGCCGCGCGCCTAGCTAGTGATTAGTTGCGGGGATGGGTTCCCCTAGGTCCCCTCAAGCCCCGCATTGTGCCAGCTTAGGAGTTAGCCACGTAGTTCGCCGGAGATGCATTGCCGCCATGTCTGTCGCCGACGTCTTCCGTTGTTCAGTTTCGTCAGGTGTCGCGTCGTCAATTTAGTATTAGAGTGATAGATCCCCCTCTAGGTTCAGACGCCGCGGGGTAGCCTAGTGGTTCGATCCCTCCCCGCGCCGCTTGTTTTTCTTTCTTTTCATGATTTGACTGCTGTGTGTGGCCGGATCTAGTGTGGCCACGTAGGATCCCGTGTGCATGCGTGCTATTGTGTGGTGTGTGCCAGCGTGTGCCTGGGTAGGAGGATCTGTTGTGGCAGCTGGATCCACTATGAGTGTGCGTGTGTGTGTTGTGATCTCTGTGTGTGTGCTTTGTGTGTGTGTATGACAGTGGTCCCATGGCCCACTTGTCATCCACATCGAGGGGCCCTGGTGACTATGCCAGGTGGGTCCCCTCCTTCCAATATTTTTTTGTTTTCTTTTCCTATTAGTTGTATTTGTTTATTGGATTTTTTCCATTTTTAGTAAATGTCCATATCTGCTCATAGGCATTTTTGGCATGTGCATTTGTAGTAACTTTTGACTTATAAGTTGATGGGGATTTTGATGCTAGTAGTAAGTTAGATTTGTGGGCCTTTTATGTGTTGCAATATATGAGTGTGATATATGGATTTGGGGTAGAAAAATCCCATGAATCCATTGGTGTGGTTTGTTTGATCCTTTGAGCAAGTTTTGCAAAATGTCATTTTGTCCCAATATGCCATTTTTGTAACAATTAATCCATGCATGCTAAGATAATTGTGTCAACATGAAAGTGTTTGTGTTTTATGAGTATTATGCCATGGTATTTCCTTTTGACATGATGAACTTGTAGATAAGTGGGATTCTTGCTCCAAAGTAGCTAACAAAATGTTGCTGTTTTCAACATGCTAAATATTTCTAAGTCTGAGAATCTGCTGTTATTTTTATGCCATGATGAGTGGATGCTACCAAGTGTACTTTTGTGTTTTAGCTCAAGCTGAGTGCTAGAGTTTTGTAGTAGACATTGTCCTCTACCAACCTGTTAATTTTCATGCCATGAGGTGGTCTTTACAATCATTAAGTTCTGCTGTCAATTTGCTACTAGCTTAACTCAGATTCCAGAAAACTAAGATTTTCACTAAGTCCCTAGAATTTGTTTTCATTATGCCATCTTGTGAGCTTCATGCTTAGTGATATTTGCTTTGTTTCAAGTTTCTGTAGTTGGATGATTTGTCAAGCATGTTATGTAGTTTCTGTACATGCTTTGTTTGAGGTTGAAAACATCGTGTAGCTCTAGATAATTTCTGTGGTAATTGCTATGTTGCTGTTTTGGGAAGATTGCGTGTGTCAGTGTTTTGTGACTTGTGGGAGATATGCTCCATTGTTTTGCTTAATATTTGGATCTATTGTGATTGGTTTTTCATTTCCTAACAAGTGGCTAGCTTGGAATACCAAGGAATAGCCCATGGCCTTCCTTGTCTCGTATTTTGCCTTCGTACCTTGCCATGAGAGTAGTGTGAGAACCGTTACTCCGTTTCCTATGTTCTACATGTGCATTTGCATCGATTTTGCATGAAGCATCCATATTTGCCATGATCATGCATGTTCAAACAACTTAACATGAGGTTCTGTCCGGAATTATAAATAACTTAACTATGGCATGAGAAACATGACTAGCTTAGGATTCCCATGTTAAATACTTCAAATGAATCATGGACCATCTTGTTTTTGTATTGCACCTTGGTTGTTTGTTTATTGTTGCCGTTTATCTTGGATAGACGCGAGTGTTGAACCTGAGTACGAGGATCCAGGAGAGTACCACTACGAGGACCCAGCTGTTTGTCCCTCTAAAGAACCAACACGCAAGATGATCGTACCCGGATCCCGACACTATTTTTGCTTTGCTAGATGTCTTAATCTTATCGTTAAATTTGCATTACCTACCACTTGAATGTCAAGCCTCCTACATTGTCATGATAGCCTCTAACCCCCTCCACTACCTAGCAAACCTTGTTTGGCTAAGTTACCGTTGCTCAGCCGCTTTTATAGCGTTCTTAGATGTAGGTGCAGGTTGTTTCCATATGATAACATGGATATCTGGAGATATCACAATATTTACTGCAATTTAATTTAATGCACATATATATCTTGGTATGGTGGAAGGCTTGGCCTTTTGCTCAGTGTTTTGTTCCACTTTTACCTCCATAGTTCTTGTTACCGGTGTTATGTTTCCATTTTTGCACTCCTAACATGTTCGGGGTTGTTATGGGGACCCCCTTGATTATTCGATTGAGATTAAAGCTTGTCTTGTAAGACCCAACATTGATACTATTTGGTTAAACAACTTAATAAAAATGCATAGGGCTTTGCAACCCCGTGGATAATTAATCAACAACCCGGGCCAGTGCTCCTCATGAGTGTTGGTCCAAACTAGAGCACTGTGCGGGGCCAACCCGGGGTAACTCGGAAGATTTCTATTAGGCCTCTGTACGCATCGCTTATCCAGTCATGTCCGGAAAACGAGATACACGACTATTATCGGGTTCGTCGACACGTCGTGCGGTCTTGTTGGACTTGTTTTACCTTTCTTCAATGGCTTGCGTGAGGAACTCTGATCTTCTTTGGGCTATCTCGAGGTGTCATTTTTTCCTTTGGAATTGCCTAGGATGATCACGAGATCCGTGGTCGAGGTTATTCCCGCGGAGTGTGGTTAATTTGTGATGGATTGGTTGGAGCACCCCTGCAGGGTTAAATCTTTCGGAAAGGTGTGCCCGCGGTGATGTGACAACTTGGATATTTTGTTTAACACCCGGTTATAGATAACTTGGAGTAAACTCTAATAAAATACACCAACTATGTGTGTAACCGTGATTGTCTCTGCTCGTGAACATGATCCGAGAGAGAACACGGTGGGGTTATGTTTGACTTAACTAGGTGGTTCAGGATCACTTAGTGATCATTGTAATTTTCGACCGGCTTACGTAGACCACCATATTGAAATTCATGTTCTCGTAAGCTAGCTACCAAATAATTCTTAGCACTTGCTGCAAAATCAACACGTATCCCCCATCCAACCCATAAGCTTACATAGTTTCGAAACCTGGGTTATATGATTGCCGAGTCCTCTTTGGCTCACAGATTACTACAACAATACAGGTGCAGGTGTTGATGAGTCCGTGCCAAATGTTGTGTCTCAGCACTAGTGGGAATACGATGAACAACGTGGCAGGATGTATGTCACGTACCCCGATGAGTAGAGTGGCCATGGTCGTGGTCCATGGGATAGCAAGGCATTTTTCATTGCTTCTTTTCTTCGTTTGATTTCGTCCGTAGACGGACACTACCTTCTGTATGATGTTTGAACACCTGAGTAAATTGTAATTTAACTTGTGGCGAGTGTAAGCCAACTCATATACTATCTTTTCATAAATGTATGCAATGAATTACTTCACTTGCGAAACGACGAGATGCGCCTCTATCCCCGTCGAGGCCCCCGTGTCTTAATAAGGATAGGCGTGCAGCTTGGGTGTTACACCGCGTCAGCCGACTCCTCCTCCAAGTCCGGCACGACATCAGCCAGCTCCTCCTCCTCCAAGTTCGGCACCGCGTTAGCCGACTCCTCCTCCAAGTCTGGCATGGCGTCAGCATGCTTCGTTGACTCCAAGTACGACACCGCGTCTGCCGTCTTCGCCGACTTAGTGTGCTCCGTCGCCTAAGCAACGGCGGAAGAGAGAGGCCACATATATGACGGCTAGGGGTACAATCGGTAAGAAATTCAAATATGGTCCAAGCTTCAAGCCTCTTCCGAAGTTGCCTTATCACCTGACAAAGGAGGAACTCGACACCGTAGTGGATGTCAAAGTGAAGGCTCATTTTGGCCCGAAACCGCCCCTGCCGCCAAAGGAGAAAGTACCTAAGCATGTCTCACAACACTTTATTGATATGACTCGACCGACTGTCAATCAGAAGGACTGTGACTATGTGCGGTCTATCAAGAAGTCATATCTTACAGGTCCAAAGGAGTCGAGTTCAAGCTCGAGCGAAGGAGTTGGCAAAAGAAGCGGGAAAACTGTTCTCTAGGTGGGAGAACAGGTAGTGCAATCGATCCCCCCGCTCATTGTACAAACACCTGTGTGTACTGCCGATCGGATAGGAGTAACCGACGATCATATAAGGCAAGCTAAAGAGGCCAGTGTCACTGTTGAATAACTGCTTGCCCTTGAGAAAATCCCCGGGCTTACAGAGGAGGAATTAAAATATCAATATGTCCGCGGCAAATCTCCGGTCAAGCCTAAAGATGTCAAGCTTCTATCAACGAGATTGTACAATTTGCATATGTGGTACATGCAAGAAACATCAAATACCAATAAAGAGTCCCTCATGGTGAAAGTCCCTCATGGTGAGTGTTATTATATCTTGTACTAAAATTTTATATTTTTTGCTTACTAGATGTTAATAAGTGTAGTTGATGAGTTATGCACATGCCTGCTTAATTATAAAAAACGTATGCGCATGCAGTTATCACTGGATTTTATTAATCATTGAAGTTGACAAGGGAAAAGTTGAAGTACTCGACTCACTATATAAGAATCCATCTGAATACGCAATCATGAGGGGGATGGTTGACAGGTAATTTCAATCATTATTGCACTATGTCAGCCTCTTTTCTTCATTTCTTGATATCAACTAGTTAATAACTCCTTTATTCATTTTCTTTGTCCGCGGGCAGGGCTTGGGCCAAATTCATCAAACAGGTCTCAGGCAAGTAGACACAAAAACTGACATGGGTGCGATCCAAGGTAATTAAGTAGTACTAGCTAGCTAGCTACGACCGTGCATCTCTTTAATTCTAGTTTCAATACCATTATAATGCTTGATTAATTATTACCTAATTGAATTTTATTTTCTTAAAGTGCATGAGGCAGAAGAAGGGGAATAGTTCATGCGCATACTATGTTTGCGAAAACATTTGCATGTTCATGTCTGAAAGGAGCAAAAACGAAAGAAATCTTTGGTTACGTTTGCCAGAACACTATCCATAATTTTTTATCATGATCCAGCTAATATATATCATAGACAAAACTAATATATTCATCTTGATCTTCTTCTTATAGCTGACGGAGGTGCGGGATCAGCTCCTACAAACGGCTAGCGTACGAGTAATTAAAGAGGAAATAACAGGATTTCTGGTCGACCAGGTCATAGATTCCAAAGGAGAATATCATTACAAGATCAAGAAGTAATGCCTGCATATGTAATGATCCTCAAATTGTAGGAGAAACTATATATATATATATATACATATACAGCCACATAGATCGTGTACAATATGTGGTGGCGTAATATATGTTTGAAATGAAAAATAATTAAATGGAAAACACAAAATTAAAATGAAAAATAAACCATAATTAATTCATAAACCCCTAAAAGATTAAAAAGTAAAAGAAATAAAAAGAAATAAATACTTTTAGTCCCGGTCGGTGTTACCAACCGGAACTAAAGGAAACCCAGCACACGGCGCCGGCAGGTGCCACGTGGTGGGCCTTTGGTGCTGGGCCGTGTTGAACCGTGACTAAAGGCGCTTGGCCTTTAGGCCCCATCCTTTAGTGCCAATTCTGCACTAGTGAGGTACCCTTGAGTCCGAGGAGGAGGTTGGCGAGGAGAAGGAGTCCGTGGAGGAGGAGGTTGAGGAGGAGGCGGGCGAGGAGGAGGGATGCAAGGTGGAGGGATGCGAGGAGGGGCCCAAGACAGGCAGGTGGCATGCCCTAGGGAGTGGCTGCGCCACCTGGCCTTGTGGCGTCCCAGTGGCCCCCTCCGGTAGTCCTTCACTTTAATTTTTATTCTTTCACAAAAAATAAATCTTCAAAATTCCACATTCAATTTCGAGAATTTTTATTTCTACATGAAAATAACACCATCATAGTTTGTCGAAAACAATGTTGGACTGGATTACTTTCAGTGTAATCATATAAATTAGAGGCCATAATAACGAGCAAAGTTTTTGAAAATTAGATACGTTAGAGACGTACCACGGCCACAATCCATGCCCTCCACGCCCGGGACAAAGAAGGGAGATAGGGTCCGTGGCGGGCCGCAGTGCTCGTGCTGCCAAGGTCCCAATTTCCCAGCTCTCTTTGGCAAAATCAGTCCCCAGCAGCTACCACCATCGGCCGCATCACACGGTGTTGCCAACCAAGGGTGGCACAAGGCATAATCTTCCTAGACCAAACCTTGCCCGAGGACCTCCTCTGCTAGATTTGCCCAGCGCGCCAGCCGGCCAACCTCTTGGTCTCAGACCGTGCCCGATGGAACCACTTTCCAGTAGCAGGTAGGCGAAGACGAACGATTCCCCTTGTTGGGGGCGATGAGCTCTCTCGAGAGGGAGCTCCGTCTGGGAGGAGGCAGGGCCAGTGGTGTCCACTGTGTCGCCACCTGCGTCACCCCTAGAGTCGCCTTCGCTCTAGCTCATTGTCCTGTCCATATTTTCCACTTTTTTAATTTGAGAGAAACATTAACATGGCCTATTTTAGAAAGCACAATCTATTAGCAAGCATGCACTACCAGAATAACGGTATTTGACGACGACATAATCTATGCCTACGGCCACCGTCGACATAAATGGAGGTATACCGACGACCGAGGCTAGACCGTAGGCATAAAAATGCTGTCGGCATACGTCGAACTATGCCGACGGTGGCCGTAAGCATATATATGACGTAGGCATACCGGCCTCTATGCCGACGGTGGCCGTGGGCATAGGAAGGCTGTCGGCGTAAACATGACGTAGGCAGGCAAGGGGTGGACGGTCGGCTCGGACGAAGGCCGTTGACATAGTGTTGCCGACGGCCAAACCGTCGGCATATTGTGTCCACGTCATCGATCCGCGGCGCGTGACCCGTCATCCATCCGAGGTGCGTGCATGGTCGATGCAGGCATAGGTATGTCGACGTCTATGCCATCGGCATATATGTTTTGTCTTTTTTTGTTTCCTAAATACAAACCATATATTTCTATTATATCTTTTAATCTGTTTTCTGGCATATCTTTTTTACTCTGTTTTCAGGTATATTAGTCTTATCAAAAAACCAGGTGAAAATGTTCATCGGTCATACCTCGTCCGGTGAAAGTCAAATGGGTAGACCCATCCGGTTAACGGTGCTATGGTTATACGGGGCGGGGGACCTACGGTGGTAGCAATGCCGCCAGGTCTTGCACCAGGCCTTTTTATACGTTTGGAAGTATGGTGGTAGGTGCAAGCAGCCGGCACGCGGCTCCAAGGTGTGGCCCCCCTCATGGACATCGATGCCGCTGTAGCACGGAGGGTTGAAACGGCCACGTCGGGGAGACACGGAGGGAATCTTGTGGTGGGTTGGGCCCGGACCTTGGTCCGAAGTCTATCTATGAGCCACCTATCACAGCCAGGTGAAAATGTTCATCGGTCATACCTTGTCCGGTGAAAGTCAAATGGGTAGACCCGTTTGGTCAACGGTGCTATGGTTATACGGGACGGGGGACTTGCGATGGTAGCAATGCCGCCAGGTCTTGCGCCGGACCTCTTATACGTCTGGAAGTGTGGTGGCAGGTGCAAGCACTCGACACGTGGCTCCGTATTGTGACCCCCCTCACGAACGTAGCTGTCACCGTCGCACGGAGGGTGGAAACGACCACGTCGGGGAGACGCAGAGGCAATCTTGCACTGGGTCGGGCCCGGACCATGATCGGGAGTGTATCTATGGGCTGACCTATCACACCTAGGTGGAACTTTCCATCGGTCATACCTCATCCGGTGAAAGTCAAAGGGGTAGACCTATGCCATCAATAGTGCTAGGGTTAGACGGGACGGGGTACGTGGGGGAGGCAATGCCGCTAGGTCTTGCACTGGGCCTTTTTGTACGTCTTGAAGTGTGGTGGTAGGTGCAAGCACCCGACATGCGGCTCCGGGGTGTGGCCACCCTCACGGACGTCGATGTCGCCGTTGCACAGAGGGTTGAAACGACCACGTCGGGGAGACACGGAGGGAATCTTGTAGTGGATTGGGCCCGTACCTTGATCCGAACTATATATATGGCCTGTCTATCATATCCAGGTGAAAATGTTCATCAGTCATACTTTGTCTGGTGAAAGTCAAAGGGGTAGACCCGTCCGTTCAACGTTGCTATGGTTATACGGGACGGGGCATATGCGGTGGTAGCAATGCGGCCAAGTCTTGTGCCGAACCTCTTATACGTCTAGAAGTGTGGTGGCAGGTGCAAGCGCTCAGCACGTGGCTCCGTAGTGTGACCCCCCTCATGAACGTCATTGTCACTGTCACACGGAGGGTGGAAACGACCACGTCGGGGAGACACAGAGGCAATCTTGCACTAGGCTAGGCCCGGACCATGATCTGGAGTGTATCTATGGGCTGGCCTATCACACCCAGGTGAAACTTTCCATCGGTCATACCTCGTCCGGTGAAATTCAAAGGGGTAGACCCATGCGGTCAATAGTGGTAGGGTTAGACGGGACGGGGTACTTGGGGGGAGGCAATGCCGCAAGGTCTTGCACTGGGCCTTTTTATACGTTTGGAAGTGTGGTGGTAGGTGCAAGCACCCGGCATGTGGCTCCGTGGTGTGGCCCCCCTCACCGATGTCGATTCCGCCATCGCACGGAGGGTTGAAATGGCCCCGTCAGGGAGACACAGAGGGAATCTTGTGGTGGGTTGGGCCCAGACCGTGATCCGAAGTCTATCTATGGGCAGCCTATCACAGGCAGGTGAAAATGTTCACCGGTCATACCTCGTCCAGTGAAACTCAAAGGGGTAGACCCGTCCGGTCAACGGTGCTTTGGTTATACGGGACGGGGGACTTGCGGCATTAGCAATGCCGCCAGGTCTTGCGTCAGGACCTCTTATACATGGGGAAGTGTGGTGGTAGGTGCAAGCGCTCGGCACGTGGCTCCGTAGTGTGACCCCCTCACGAACGTTGCTGTCACCGTCGCACGGAGGGTGGAAACGACCACGTCGGGGAGACATAGAGGCAATCATGCACTGGGTTGGGCCCAGACCATGATCTGGAGTGTATCTATGGGCTGGCCTATCAGACCCAGGTGAAACTTTTCATCAGTCATACCTCGTCCAGTGAAAGTCAAATGGGTAGACCCGTGTGGTGAACACTGCTAGGGTTAGACGGGACGGGGTACTTGGGGGAGGCAATGCCGCCAGGTCTTGCACTGGGCATTTTTATACATCTTCAAGTATGGTGGTAGGTGCAAGCACCCGAACGCGGCTCCGGGGTGTGGCCCCCCTCACGGACGTCGATGATGCCGTCACACGGAGGGTTGAAACGGCCACGTCGGGGAGACACGGAGGGAATCTTGTGGTGGGTTGGGCTCGGACCATCCGAAGTCTATCTATGGGCTGCCTATCACAGCCAGGTGAAAATGTTCATCGGTCATACCTCGTCTGGTGAAAGTCAAAGGACTAGAGCCGTCCGGTCGACGGTGCTCTCGTTATACGGGACAAAGGAGTTGCGGGGGTAGCAATGCCGCCAGGTCTTGCGCCAGGACCTCTTATACGTCTGGAAGTGTGGTGGCAGGTGCAAGCACTCGATCCGTGGCTCTGTAGTGTGACCCTCCTCACGAACGTCGCTGTCACCGTTGCACGTATGTTGCACTAGGTTGGGCTCGGACCATGATTCGGAGTGTATCTATGGGCTGGCCTATCACATTGAGGTGAAACTTTCCATCGGTCATACCTCGTCCGGTGAAAGTCAAAGGGGTAGACCCGTGCAGTCAACAATGCAAGGGTTAGACAGGACGGGGTACTTGGGGGGAGGCAATGCCGCTAGGTCTTGCACTCAGACTTTTTATTTGTCTGGAAGTGTGGTGGTAGGTGCAAGCACCTGGCACGCGGCTCCGGGGTGTGGCCCCCCTCATGAACGTCGATGTCGTCGTCGCACAGAGGTTTGAAACGGCCACATCAGGGAGACACGGAGGGAATCTTGTGGTGGGTTGGGCCCAGACCTTGATCCGAAGTCTATCTATGTGCTGCCTATCATAGCCAGGTGAAAATGTTCATCGGTCATACCTCGTCCGGTGAAAGTCAAAGGGGTAGACCCATCCTGTCAATGATGGTCTGGTTATACGGGACGGGGGACTTGCGGGGGTAGTAATGCCGCCAGGTCTTGCACCGGTACCTCTTATACCTCTGGAAGTGTGGTGATAGGTGCAAGCACTCGGCACGTGGCTCCGTAGTGTGACCCCCCTCATGAACGTCGCTGTCACTGTCACGCGGAGGGTGGAAACGACCAAGTCAGGGAGACACAGAGGCAATCTTGCACTGGGTTGGGCCTGGACCATGATCCGGAGTGTATCTATGGGCTGGCCAATCACACCCAGGTGAAACTTTCCATCGATCATACCTCGTCCGGTGAAAGTCAAAGGGCACTAGTGAGAC